>CM070543.1:39880834-41231996 GCA_036346415.1 Raddia guianensis
GATCTTGTCATTTATTGTGTGATGATCAATTATTACTAAACTACCAGGAGAAGACCTCTCAATTTCGGCCTTAAACCTATAGAGATTATCAAAGCTGCTATGCCAATCGCCATAGAGTCGTTTCATGGCTAGCTCCTTACCCATATACACTCTTGTAGTGGATTTTCTCACCATAGAGTTGTTTCATGGCATCACCTCATTCAGATCTAGGGATGGATTGGAGAGGAGGCATCACCTTCAGTTTGGCCGTGAACTCAGGAGGAGGAGAAGGACTTGCGCCGCCGCCGCCGCCTCGTACTCGCCGGCGCCGCCTCCAACTCTTGGCTCTGCCGCCTCCAACTCTTGGCGCCGCCGCCTCCCCGGCCCCGCTCGTGCGGCCGCCGCCATCGCTCGTGTGTACCATGCCGCCGCCTCAATGCTGGCGCGCCGCCGCCTCCAACCGCTTGTGCTTTTCTTTTTTATTTTTTTTCCTCTAAAGGCCACGGTACATAATACACTGAGGGTAAAATAGTCCACTATATAAAAAACTGACCAGTAAACCTTCACTTAACGGAGCAAAGTAACGGTAGTGGCAAAAGGAGCATCAAAGTTGAAGTAAGTGGCAAATAAGGAAGAGAAAATTTTTTTGTGGCAAATAAGGCACAACCAAGTTCAAGAGTGGCAAATAAGGAATTTTCGGAGAATAAAAAGGCGGATGCTTTTTTGAAGCATGAGCGTATGTATGTCAGGTGATAGTCCGAAAAGGCTAGGTATGTCGCGCTCGTCCGGAGCTAACGTCTGTGTGATCCTCGCTCCTCGCTCGATGATCTTGCTTGATGTTGGGTAGATGCATGTGTTGCTCCTGTAATTTTTTAGACTTCTTAGTGTCAGTTAATTACACGATATGCTGGGCTAGGGTAGAATTTTGATAGTTCTTCGTCCTCACTTCAGTTTGGACATGCTAACCCAAAAATTTTGATAGTTCTTCGTCCTCTCGAGTAGTAAGCATGAAAGATGCTGAAACACATGCTGAAAGGTGTACGAGTGCTGAAATACATGCTGCGATGTAGATCTGATCACAGAAAGCCCGGTCCGACAACCCGGCCTGAGCCCGGCCCGGCCCGACTGGTGCATCGGGCTAGGCTCGGCCCTCAATCCGGAGCCCGGCCATCGGGCCCGGGCCCAAGTTTTTCCTGATTTAAAGGCGTGGTGGGCGGGCTTCGGCCCGGTTTTCAAGCCCGACGACGGGCCAGCCGGTCCGCGGAATGACCTTTCAAGCCCTACCGCCTTTGATCAGTCTCATGGGATGTAAGCATGAACGATTATCTTTCTAGGTTGGAATAAGTCCATTTTAAGTATCTCAGTTATCGCGAAAGTCCAAAAAACCTTCTAAACTATGATTTGGTCTGTCTTACATATCTAAACTTTCAATACCGATTCAAAAACCATCACAACCATGTTTTGCTGACGTGTTGCCATGTAGTAGTGGTTTTGCTGACTTGGCGCCACGTCATCAAAACACTTATAAAACTATGTTGTGATGGGTTTTGAGCCGATATTAAAAGTTCAGATATATAAAACAAATCAAATAATTGTTTATGAGGTTTTTTAGACTTTCGCAATATTTGAGCTACCAAAAATGGACTTTTTCCTTCTAGGTTTTATCTTCGATCATGGCCATCGAACAATCGAACACCGAACAGCAGCAGAGCCCAGAGGGTTAGAGGGGGCAAGCTCATGCACCCAAGACTACTAGAGCCTATTTTATTAAATTTCACCTGTCACCGACATAAATTTTTCTTTACAAATTAATGGGCTAAATCACTAAACACTAAACCAACTTCTATAAATGGCTCAGTCCGTTTCGTACGTAGCTTTCTGAAAGCTTTCAGAAAATTTTGGGAACCGGATCAAGGAGTCAAAAGTGTTTATCAGACAAAAGAAACAAAAAATTGAATGGTTTGAAAGCAAAATTTTTGCTACGGTCCATGAAAAAGTTAAGCGAAATATTTAAAATTTATTGTTATATTTAGTACTGTCTTTTGAATTTCGTGGTAACGCATGTGCACCTTGCTAGTGTAATAAGAAGACTATCGAACAATTCTTCCGTAATGAATGTTAAAACAATATTTCATACGACATTTGATCATTTGTTACTCCCAAAAAATGATCATCGATTATTTGCTACTCATGTGTCACTGATATGTGGCAAATAATCAATGGTTATTTTTTGGAGTGGCAAATCATCACTTCTATTTTATATGAAGCTATAAGAAAAATATTTTGCATGTGACCGTCATCTAGGATAGTTTCTACTAATCCATGATAGCTTTGGTGCACACGACACACCGTGATAGTCATGGACCCTGTTCTTTCCAGCTGGGTCAACATGAGGTGAATATCAGGTCCGAAATTTGATTTTCCATGTGGAGGTGATTGACATGATGACATCCACACCTTTGCAGTATGCATACAAGGTTAAGCCAGTTTAACAATGAAGGAATCACGTCTTGAAAGTTGAAACTTCAAACCAGTTTGTGAAGGGAGTTGTGGGATAACTCCTGCCACAAATCATATTCACACAGACGTTGCAGGTTGAGGAAATCCTCTGCATTCTCAGGTAAGCATATCCCGTGCAAAAACGGGAGGAGTGCATGAACTGCCTGCCAGGCCACCTCAGGTTTGCATGCCACAACTCGTAAAAGTTACAACTCCAGTATATATAATATTTATACTTCCCTGCAAACGGAAGATAACACCACCTACAATCCTACCAACATTGCAAGACCGCTACGGCGGCCGGGACCCAGGGACAGCAGAGAAGTTCCCGTTATCAGATATGTAATAGCGATTGTAGTTGATCCTCGTGACCAGATCCGCAAAATGGGGGAAGTGACCCACATTGAGCTTGAACGATAGGATCTGTAAATGTTTCGAGGATATCAAACGACAGTCAATACATTCATAACTGTAGTGAATCTACTAAAGCAATCCTTCGGACAACATAAGAGATCATTGGTTTTTGCTACAAGTAAATAGAAGCCTACCCTCAACAGGAATACGACGCACTCATCGAATTGCTTCTCAATCCGATCCACTTCCATCTCGCATCTTGCCCTAACAGCTGGAGCAGTACCACCAGTGCTGAGTGTTTGTTCTACATTGTGAAAGTCTAGTGCCAATCCGAGAATAGTCTTAACTCGGCTCGCAATGAGAGCCCACTGCGACACACAAGCAATGAACATTATTTAGCTAGAATTCAATAATTTTGGAATTTAAGCATTGATTGTGAATAACATGGTACTCACCAACTTATCAGAGGCCACAAAGCATTGTCGCTGAATAGAGGAGAGATATGCCTCATGAACTTCCATTACTTCATCAAGTGTAGTAGCAGAAGCCATGCCATCACAAAGCTCAGTCCATGCACTATGATACACCTACTCAAAAACTTTGCCATGAGTTCAATCTGATACAGTCATAGTCGTAGAAGGAAATGAATCAAGCGTGTCACAACTCACTCGGTCCATGACATATTGATGAAATGCGTCAACAAAATGGAGGAGCTTCTGCCCTACTATTAAGTGTTGTTTAAAATTATGTACTGCGATGCCTCTGCCCTGCCAAAAGAAAAGGGTTGATAAATTTAAATGGAGCTCCCATGCTGATAAGCTAACTCTCAGGACTATCAACTTATAATCTTTCCAAAACGTCAACCTTACCAAAGAAACAAAGTAGTACATAATGATAACAGAATGTTCAAATGGATGAGTACCTTCCACATCCATTTCCTGGTTTCATCCAAAACAAACTTTGCACGCTTGACCTTCAGTAAGAACCCCATGACCTGATCCAACACAATGGTTAGAACCATCATATACATGCAGCTCAGTTAAATACTTACTGTAGAAAGTAATTACCTGATTATACTTCTTCAGAGCCTCCGCATTGACAATTAGATCAAGAGGCCAAGACACCTGTCATAAAAAGAATATATGAGCATGGCCACACACAACAAATAACACACATAAACCTTGTCATTATTTGGTGCATACCTTATACGTAAAATTAAGCACATCAAGGGCATCAATGCCAAAACCATGTGCACGACCTTTTCTGGAAATCGATACATTTTCCTCATCATTGTGTGCGCCATGCGTTGCAAATGAAACAATTAACGAATCTGGTGCAGGGAGGAGCATTCTGTCAGCTGAATTTCTTATGGATTCCTGCATGCAAGGATTAACATGAGAGTGGTGAGTACTGATAGGACATATATAAACCACAGGTTATATTTGCTGAGTAAATAACCTGCAACAAAGTATTCAACTCAAAATCATCATCCCAGGGATTCCCTTTATCAAGCTTATCAAAAATTGTTATCAGAAACTGCTGCAGCATGTCACCTGAAGACATAAATTGGATCATTAGAATCATACTTATATTTATACACTCATTTTCAAAAGATAATTTTTGAGTGGGGGAGGGGGCACTAGTAAAATGTTTTTTGAGCAAAATTGGTAAAAATATTTTTAAAAAAAACACTATATGATGGCATACCTGACCCTAGCAAATAAATAGCACGTAGTACAAAGAGTTCATCTATTAATCTCCATTCACCCATTAGCTTGGACAGGATTTGCTTTCCAATGTGATCCACCTAACAGGGAACAAAGCACAAAGTTATCATGCAAATGGATTAACAAGAAATTGAACACAAATAGAACTAATAAGCGAACCTGTCCTTTTATACATTTTGAAAGACATTCTTGGATGATACCCACTGGTTGAAGAGGGTCTTTCAAACTCATGTTCTGAATAAACTTCAGAGTTCTTGATGCAAGTGTACTATCTTTCTGGAAAGGTAAGATCTCCGACAGCGGGACACTTCCCTGAAGGGAAATGGGGTTATAGGCTTAGGTTATTTATAAAAAATGAATAACAAATTAGAATTCAGAATCAACCCTTACATTTACACAAGGAAGAAGAGTTGGAAATGCATAGAGGTCCTCCAAGGTCCTTCTGTCATCCTCTTGGCGGACATATTCCAAATCATCAAACTGAAAACCAAACTTATAGTCAGTCCCATCTAGTCTGACCAAAGGCATTGTGGAATCACCACAAGTGCTAGTTCCGGTAGAATGCCCAACACCAAATATAGTTCTCCGCATGTTCTCATCATTCAGTGGAGGAAGATCAAAACTTTTAGAGATATTCAAGTCATTCCAAGAGTGAGGATTGCTGTGCAATACATTTCCGCAAGCAATGATGGCCGGATTTTCATAGCAAGATCGATCTGAATATCTTTCTACTGCATTGGAAGATACATCTAGCGGATGTCCATTTACAAATGTTGCGTCCCTCTCAACAACATTTCTGGCTGCGATGTCTTCCATACCATCATATTTTCTTCCTGACATAGCATCTTTTAGGAGCTTCAACCAAACCTTTTCAGAATTGTTTTCTGCACATGTCCCATCCGTTCCTTGCATGCTACTCTTACTTTCCACAGAAGCTTTGTTAACTGAAGCATTACCAGCACACATATTTCTTAAATATTCATAAACATGTTCACCATTTTCCAACAGACCAGATAGGCATATCAAGAATATCTCGGACAACGTTAAGAATCCCATTTCACGAGTATCATGTCCAAGCTCACTTCTAGACTCTTCAAGAGCATCTTCGTGTCTTAGATGTCCATCCTTGATTCTTAAGCTTGAGATATTTGGCCAGAATCTTTGCTGAGTACTGTAATTGGAATGCTGGTCAACATTCAACCCATTTAGGCCTTCATGAGTTCGAATCCGATGTGCACCTTGAACATGCTGCACAAGCTGAAATGATTTTCCAGCAGATACGATGGCCTTTGAAATATCCTTTAAGAACACCGGGCATAATATATCCACACAACCTTGGTTGCTAGCTTTCAAACAAGTTCCTGCAGTAGTTTGTTCCTGGTTGCTTGATTCCTTTTTCCTGATAGATTCACTGTCAGTTAAAGATGATGGACTGTCAGCTTGTGGTCCTCTTACTCTGAGCATATAGCTCATTTCCCAGAATGCTGATTGATCTATCGTAACGGTATTATTTGCATAAAAGAACATCTACAGAAGAAAGGTTCACAAATCATGACAGTGAAACATCAAAACTCAAAAGATACCTTAGATAATAGCAGCTTTAAAAAAGTATCTTTATTAACAGAAGAAAGGTTCACAAATCATGACAGTGAAACATCAAAACTCAAAAGATACCTTAGATAATAGCAGCTTTAAAAAAGTATCTTTATTAAATTCCAGCATTGTGACGTATTGTGACATTAAGCTGGTGTAATCAAGGTAATTTTTTTTTTAAAAAAAACGAGGGGGTGCAATTTCCATTACGATACAATGGAAATTACCATGTTATATAAATCAGTAGCCCTCAAGTTGCCATCTTATAAAAAAGCAAGGGTTCATAAGACTTCCAAGCATTTAGAATTACCACGCCCCATGAAAAATAAACATATAGGACATGAAAATGTAATAATCTTATAGTATGACTGTATGAGCATAGCATGCATACATGTAACATGTAATAATTGTATGACCAACTCACATGCCATCAAGCAAAGAAGACGGGTCATTCAGTGTTTTGACACATTGACATCAGAACAACCTTTGATGTCATGAATCATCTCTCAAAAACAGCAAGAAAAAGGTGCTTGTTCAATACCTCTCCATAAGGGTCATTAAGGATACCATCATAAAGCCAGGAATCAAGGCACTGCAGATAAGGTAACAAGCTTCCTGCGAATATCACTAGCAGCATATGATATGGTTCACCCTGTAATTTATAGATATTTGAAAAGGTAAACTAGTCAAAAAACTTAAAACAAACATAAACAATCAGATATTTTTAACTTTTGAGCAATTAGATGTTTCGACCTCGCCATCTTCCACAAGACAGAATTCATATAACTTCTTAGAAAGATGGTTCACAATATGAACTGCCACTTCACTAGATGCCATGTTCGCGCCAGATATCCAAAAGGTATCTGGCACAGCTCCAAGCACAACTTGATACAGATGTTCAGCTCCAGAACATAAACTGCAAGAAATTTTACATTATGGATTAATGATGCCAACAAACATAAATCTGCCAAGTGGTATAGGTTGCATGAGAAACACCTGCACTGCTACTCAAAATACGAGTTGTCATTTGCGTGATGCTTTTTTTGCTTTGCAAGAACTAACCCAACAAAAAGGTAAGATAAGGTAGGAACTTCTCTATCATCAACGTTACACATGATTGCTAACCTCTTTGAAATCTACTAAACACTTCATAATTAAAGATAAACCTAATTATCCATTAGTGTGACACAAGCGCTCAGAGGTCCTCAACTAAAATGTGCACATACAAGTGAACTGCAAAATGGATGAAGAAAAGTAACAGAGAATCATGCTAATGTCTGACCTTGACAGAGAATCAATTAATCCCAGAAGGGTTATAGTCCGATCGACTGAAATAAACAACTGTTCTTCCTCCTTCAGTGTTGATTCGCGCAGCCTCTGGTGTTAAAATGGCAACCACCAACAGAATTAGGGAATCAGTGAAAAATCTACAACTTAGAGACAAAATGCAAATTTAATAAATGTTTGCACGAACTGAATTGCAAGTTGCAACCTCACCGTAAGCCAAGAATGGACAGAGCTAGCAAAGGCATTCAATGTGGGAATTTGGCGGCTGCACGACCAAACCTTCCCAACAAAGAGCTCCACTCGCTTTAAGCATGTTGCGGCAAACAGAAATGGCCTCAGCACGGATCTGAGGCTCGTCTGCGACAAATGCGACACATACACCCCGGCTTTCTCACAGTAGCCTGGCGCATTCTTGTTCCAGTGGAGCAATGCAGTGTCAAAACCTTGGAGAACTTGAAAGACACTCTTAACCTGCAAGTGCGTTGCCAATAGTGCATGAGCATGAACTAGCAACGATCCACACAGCGAAGAACCTCAAGGTCGTGAAATTTCGTACCAGCTCGTGCTCTTCCGTCCTCAACTCCGGCACCGGCGCCGCGTGGGGAAGGCCCCCGGAGACGCTGAGCTGAAGCTTATGTATGAAGCTCTCGGCGGCATCCGTCTCCAGCAATTCCGCGGTTTGCTGAGAAAGAACCATGGATGGGCGCAGTCCCCGCCAATGGGGAACTGGAAAGGGGTCAGCTGGGATCTGGTTGCTAGGGCCTCGTTACCAGCAATCCAAGCCTGGATCGGTCTTCACGGAGGAGGAGGAGGAGGAGGAGGAGATGGGCTCGCCGAGCGGAGGTGGAGGCGCGGCCTGCGCTCGGGCGACTCCACGGCGGAAGAGGGCCTTCGCGTCCACTCCGCGCCGCCTCGGCGTTCGGTTAGACGGCCTCCGCGTGAGCTTGCCCTCCCTCCGCGGCGCCTCCTCGGTCGCAACACCGACGCACCGGGGGTGCGCCGCCGCCGTCCGTCTCGAGGGTGAGCTCGCCGAGGAGGAGGGCGCCGTCGCAGAAGAAGCAGGAGTTGGGCGGCGAAATCTGGCCGTTGGATTGCTTTTGGACAGTGTAGATCAGGTAACCGCTTAGTGGCGGCGGCGACTGCAGTCTGCAGTGCACAGGCACAACACGGCCAGTGTGCTCAAGAACTTTTCGATCACCTTCTTCCTGTTGGGGGTATGAATATTTTCGGAACTCCAATAAAATTCATGTGTTCAAAACATGTCACTGTTAGATTAAGGTCTTGTATATTTTAGCTTAGTGTAGCGTAGCGTAGCGTTTCCGTAAAATTTATTTATTTTTATATAGCCTTTATAATGATTTTTCTCAGGTTTTTAGCGGTCCTCTTAAAGATCCTAAAACTGTTTTTTAATTTTTTTACAATATTTAAATCTCTCTTTAAAGACTCTCAAATTTCACTGAAACGCTACGGTAAACTGAAATGTACAAAGCCTAAATTGGGTTGGCCCGTTTAATTTAATTAATTAAAATTCCAAAGACCCATGTGAAAATACTATGAGTAATAAAGGTTTAGTACCAATTGAGAGAGGGGTTGACTAACTTAAATAGTTGGGTTGTATGTCTCTCAATTACCAGGATGAGAAAAGAAAAAGGGCAAGCCACACGCGCACGCGCCGAGGCATGTGCGTGTCGAGACGGGCGCGGTACGTGGATACAGAAGTTTTTGTCGTTTTGGAATTAATTCGGCTGCCTTACTTCCAGTAACCGACGTAAGTTTCTAAATCGACGTCTTGATGGCATTGGTTCGTAACTGATGTCTTGATTGTGTCGGTTACGAAACCGACGTGGTTGATGACTGGTAATGTACGCCCATTGATTCGCTGCCCATTGCTCTGATTCCCGCTTATATAAGGGATGCCTGTGTTTTCCTTTCTGTCTCGCCTCCCGCACCTTCCATACTCCAGTCCTTCCTTCCGTAGCGCTGCCTTTTGCCATCCCCGTCTCTGTTTCTTGCGTGCACAGGGAGCCGAGAGAGCATGCCTCCGGAAACTCGTCCTTCTCGTGATCCTGCTCGGGACAGAAGGCTGATAAGGTTTTTGGGGAGCGTTTCCACGCGACTGCTCGATACCTTCGACTAGGAGGTGAGACGCCGGAACATCCGACAAGGGTGTCTCTGGATCATTGAGAGAAGGCACCTGCACATCTACACTGCATCAACGATCGACCGCAACAACACCTCCACTACATCAACAATCTTCTCTGCGACAACCTGTGATCGTCTACATCAACTCTTATGGCGGCTGAGAATGTGCAAGTCATTCCTCCGCCTGTGCCCGCGCCTGTGCCTGTAGTGGCGGCGGCTCCGACTCAAGAGTATACTTTCTTATACCTTGTGTTTTGCTACTTGTTTTTAAGTTCTTTTTGCCTTGTGTATGAGATAGATATTTTCATATCTAGTACTTATGGCATTAAACTGGAAATGTGCTTGTATTTAGTCATGCTTTACGTAATAATTTTATGAATTAAAATATTAAGAAAATTTCTAATATTTTCAACAATTCAAAAACCTTATCCTAGGAATTTTACAACTACTAGTTTTATTGCCACACTTAAGCCAACTGTGTTTGACAACGCAAATTACAAGCGTTGGCGCCCCAAGATGATATTGTGGTTGACTGCCATGAACGTTTATCATGTTGCGCAAGGCAAGCCATAGCCTGAGGGAGGGCTCTCTCCTGAACAGGAGAGTGCCTTCGCGGCTGCGGATAACTTGTTTACAGGCGCCGTGATTAGCGCTCTTGGAAAAACTTATTGATGTGTATATGATTTTGCCTAATGATAAAGAATTATGAGATGCACTAGAGACAAAGTTCGGAGTCTCTGACGCAGGCATATAACTTTATGTCATGGGAGCAGTTTCATGATTACAAGATGGTCGATGACCATTCTGTAGTCAACAAGCTTATGAGGTTCAAGCGCTTGTAAAAGAACTTGAGAACTTTACATGTGTATTACCTGACAAGTTTGTGGCCAGCTGCATTATTGCGAAGCTGCCACTTTCTTGAAGAGATTTTGCCACTACTCTAAAACACAAGCGACAACAGTTCAGTGTTGCTGGTCTCATCGGATCTCTAGATATTGAGAAGGCGAGGGGCAAAAGATACATGTGGAAAAGAAAATGAAAGTTCTAGTGCCAATGTAGTACAAAAGAAAAATTTTTAATTCAACAAGAAGAATAAGAATAAGTGTGTAAAGCCTAACAATAAGAACAAAGCCAATCAAACTACTAGCTTTAAGAAGAATAATAATAAAGGGAAGGGAAACTGCTTTGTTTGTGATGGTACTGATCACTGGGTTAAGGATTGGCCGTATCGTAAAGACAAGCAGAAAAGTCAGCCAACGTTGTTATTGGCAATACTGAGGTAGAAACATCTGGGTATGTAACAGTAACTACTGTTCTTTCAGTATGTCGTTCATCTGATTGGTAGATTGACACAGGGGCAATATACATGTTTGTGCTGATAGATCCCTATTTTCTTCTTACCAGGTCGCAGGGGCTGTCTCCGTGTTGATGGGAAATGGATCGTAGGCGTTTGTACGTGGAGTCGGCACAATTGACCTGAAGTTTACTTCAGACAAGGTCGTGCGACTGAAGGACGTGCAACATATACCTGCAATTAATAAAAACCTTGTCAGCAGATCTCTATTGTGTAGAGATGGTTATAAGTTAGCGTTTGAGTCCAATAAATATGTTATTTCTAAATTTGGATCTTTTATTGTAAAAGGCTATGAGAGCGGAGGTTTGTTCCGCTTGTCTTTGTTGGACATGAATAACGTGGTGAATCATATATGTAATCATAAATATAATGTTTGGCATTCACGACTTTGTCATATTAATCTTGGTTGCATGATGCGATTAGCCAATATGAATTTAATCCCAAAATTTACCTAAGTCAAAGGTTCTAAGTGTCAAGTATATGTGCAAGTCATTCCTCCGTCTGCGCCCGCGCCTGTGCCTGTAGTGGCTGCGGCTCCGGCTCAAGGGTATACTTTCTTATACCTTGTGTTTTGCTACTTGTTTTTAGTTCTTTTTGTCTTGTGTATGAGATAGATATTTTCATATCTAATACTTATGGCATTGAACTGAAAATGTGCTTGTATTTAATCATGCTTTACATAATAATTTTGTGGATTAAAATATTGAGAAAATTCATAACATTTTCAACAGTCGCCAATGTTCCCCTCATAAAAAAAAAACATGTCGCCAATGTTTAAGAACTATTACAAATATTACTCAACCAATCCATCTCCTTTTTTTTTTCTCACCACTTCAAAAGCGAAAAAGGAAAACTCAGCTACCGAAAAAACAGTGCATAATAATCATATCACCCTCGAGACAAAGGTCAAAAAATCTTTACATATGAATAGGTACTAACACATTCATACAATGTAGTGCTACATTATGGTACATTTGCACGTCCACTTTACTGAAATAGGATTTCGTATGACAACACTTCCATGAGGTTGCTGTTATTGTTCTTTTTTCATCGTTTTGTTGACAATCACAATGTCACTTTGTCTGGGAGGCAGCAGTTCCGCTATGACGCAAGAATTTCGTGGGAAACAACACAAACCCAAGCCAGAATTTTTGGATTTTTCTTGTTTTCCGAACAGCCATTCGTCTGCCAGGTGAAATTTCTAGGGGTAACACATAATCACATCAGCTTTTATATAAAAAAGAACTCTACATACATAGTACATGTACATTCTTCAGGCCATAACATTGGAGTTCCTTGCAACCAAAGAATCATTTACAAGCTACAGGAACTATCAGTACAAAAAACATCAAAATGAAAGTTCAACAGCTCGGTGTCACCTGAACTTCAGCTATTTGTGGCTTCTGAGAATTTAAACCGGGGAACTGACCAATATCATGGCCTTCAACTTGGGTTAAGTTTTCATGCAAGCCAATCGCAAACTCTTCAGTTCGTTGACCATGGCTTGCAAAATAGTCAGCAACCTGCATTAACAAATTTGAATCAAGAACATGATATCAAAGCAATGATTCATACTGCGAGAGCTAGCTTCTTTGTTAGGACGAAACATGAGGTGTATTGTATAGTGTTAAATGTTCTAAGAAAGAGCAAGGACGGTGGAATTTACATGATTTGCAAGAGACATTCCGCTCAATACCGCTGCTTCTATACTTGAACCTGTGAGCCAGTCACCACAAATGCCTGCTCGTCCATGGGGATCAAATATGCACGGCACTCCTGGAGTGTTCATGGGTAAAGCTGCACCCCTGTGTTTTCAACACGAATTCACCATTGTGTTCCAAAATAATGAAATAGCAGGTATATAAGGTCCAAAGCATGAATTGTTATACCACAACTGTACTCTTGTGTAAAATGGTTGCTGAAGAGATCCTTTTGATAGGCCCAAAGCAAGTTCAACTCCTCCAAGCATCTCTTCCTTCACTTTTTCTGCAGTGATCTTTGGGATATTTTCCTGTAACGAACGATTCAGCGCATTAGACAACTCAACTAAAAAGGTGAAAAGGATTGGAAGCTCCACCTTAATATGTGGTCTTTCAATTAATCACAATATTGTGTGGTGCAAGCAAATGATACAACAAAAAAATCTTGAACTTCAGCAAATAAGACACCTGTGGAACTTTGTTTCTTCTTCCAAAAGGAGCACTGCTGAAAAATGTCCAGCATTCAGGTCTGCCAGTCTGCGAAGGGAAAAGTTTGCGAGTATTGTTGGCCATCCAAGAGATAGAATCAATCTCTCTCACAAATGCTCCTTCAAATGTTCCATAAGAATCAATGTGTGGGATTGGAAGAGGATCTTGGAATGCCGCAAGGAGTGCCCAGACAGAACTCAGCTCTAGTCTCTGAACAAGCGGAAACAAAACTCAGAGCCAACTTGAAAGAGAAAGATGCATGTCTCACAAGTATAAAACTTTTCCTTAGTAAACCTTCATTTGTCTTGTTAGTAGTGGTAAACCTGATGTAGACAACAGACGGTTGGCACATTTCCCTGATTATGATTAGTAAGTAAAAGAAGGATCAGCTAAAATATGTTGTAAAAAAAGAAATAAATATGATATACTTGTAAGAACAGACGAGTTCCATAAGCACAGAGGATAATGTTATATAAAACAAATATGCATACAAATGTCTGGTTCATAATCTGTTCCTCCTTTTGTGCACTTTGCGATCACTCTATTGTTCTTGTGTAGATGATCTGATCATATTTCATCTTTCTATACTGATTCGTAAGCTATTAGAAGAAAATTGATAGCGGCACGCATCCTAGTTAGGTACAAGAAGGAAGTTCCTAAAAAAGTATTAGTTGAAGCCACAATACAATTCATAACAGAAAATATTAAGTTTACTATTATTTAGCAAAACCAAAATTAATTGCTGATATATGACAAGTAAATTAAGTATAAATCATTTCAATGTGATGCATTAGCAATATAGTACCATTCTGCAAATTTACTTCATAATATGAGCATTTAGGTTGCAGATTGGAAAAGGGAGAGATCCAAAATCAATCATCTAACGGCTTAGAGAGAAACAATATGGGAAAGTAATTTGCTCTGACCATTATGTGCTACTACAATTGCATCGTATTGGCCGTGGGGCTTTTCATTCTCAAACAAACGCCATAGGCCATTGAATGGCTCGAGCTTGCTAATCCAACAAGGCCGTACAACTTCGATTATGTCATTCTGCACAGGTTGACATCCGACTCAGCATTGAAACAAGTGGCTACATGGAGTAAACTGAAGTCTGACAACCAAAAAAGATTAGTGTTCACTAAGGCAGTATATGATCATATGATTCTGCAATGATTTGCTAAGCCAACGAAACCATAATTCTAGTAACAAAACTACTATGAATCAGCAAGCATGATTTGTTGATTTGGTAATACCTTCGGGAGCATTGCATCCGCAAGCGCGCGCATCCCGTCCACACCGATGTACCTCGGCGTTGATGAAGGTATAGGCCAGAAATGGCCACCAGCCTCGAGCTCACCGATCAAGCCTCTCCACTCACGGACCAGCCCTTTCTCGAGCCACTCGTCGACCAGCTTCTGGAACCTATCGTCGCTCGCGGTGAAGAACTGCGCCGCGTGGTCGAACACCAGCTGCTCGCCGCCACCGTCGATCGTTCTGGTCGCCATCCTCCCCCCTAAGCCATGCATCCCCTGCATTGGCGGCGGCAAACAAGGGAGTGAGCCTCGCGCTTGTGCTGCTGCTGTCTACGAGACTGACTGACTGAGCGAACGCGGGAGAAGGGAGCGAACCGTGTCGAAGACGACGACTCGGACGCCACGGGCGGCGAGGGCAGTGGCGCAGGCGAGCCCGGAGACGCCCCCTCCAATGACGGCGACGGAGGGGTCTGGGGGCACGGGGGTTGAGAAGACCACCTGCTCCTGGTGGAAGCTCTTCTTGATGGCCGACCGCCGAGAAAACCCAGGCTTACCACGCCGGCGACGCGGGGGTGCCCTCGGCGGCCGCTCGCCGCCACCGCTCGCGGCGACGACCGCCCCGAGCGCGGTGGTAGGGCGAGCCCATGGGGCACGGAGGAGGGGAGGAGACGAAGGCATCGCGGGCCAGCCGGCCAGGTGCTCGATGAAATGCGGGAGCGGCAGCGGCAGCGGCAGCGGGTAAGCCGACCGTTTATCCGTTTATGCCTTGACGGCTTGGATTATTTTTCATTTTCACTCTACTTTTTTCGTTACATGAAAGAAATGTACCTTGTCGAAGAAATAAAATAAAAAAAATCAATTTTATTGGAAACGGCAGAAAGTTTATCGTTTAGTAATCCCCCTACGGAAAAAGCGTTGTTTAGACATATGCCTCCGAATTTTTAAAACTTCAGTCATGAATATGTTTTAAATAATTGGATAAACTATACTATTAAAATCACGCCAAGATTTCTCCTCAAAAAATAATTTTACAATATTATATTTAAAATATATTACATGTAGCTATTATTAATCAAAAGTTGTATTTTTATAACCGGCAAAGTATCCGGTGCAACCAACAGGTGCAACCGTGCAACCAACGATTCTCAGCCCCACGATTTCCATCTGGCGGACGGTGTCTTCCCTTTGTGATTTTTGCAGCGAACCGCCCGCCTCGTTTTCTTTTCTTCCAACCAGCCCCCTTCCCCCAAATCGGGCTTAGCCCTAACCAACAGCAACCCCAAATTCATCTTTCCCGCGGCGGCTACGAGCTTCTTTCAGGCGCGACGACGACGGGCTCTGAACAGGCGCGACGTCGACGGGCTCCGGGCAGGCGCGGCGGCAACGGGCTCCCGTTAGGCCTCGCGGCGATGGCCTCCGAGCAGGCGCCCCAAGGAAGCACCTTGCCGTCACCCCTGAAATCGCGTCACCGCCGTCTCCCCTGGAGGGCTGCTTCGTCTTCCAATTGCGGCGACGACAGAAGATGGCGACTGCGGTGGCCGACAGCGACGGCAGAAGATGGCAACTGCGGCGACCGGCATTGCCGACGAAGCCATGGCCATGGAGTCTGCGATGTGCACGCGTGGGAAGATGAATTTGGGGGGCTGCTGGTTAGGGCTAAGCCCGATTTGGGGGAAGGGGACTGGTTGGAAAAAAAGAAAATGAGGCGAGCGGTTCGTTGCAAAAACCAACAGGGGAAGACACTGTCCGCCAGATGGAAACCGTGGGGTTGAGAATCGTTGGTTGCATGGTTGCACCTGTTGGTTGGTTGCACCGGATACTTTGCCTTTTTAACCATGCCGATGTTGAAAATGGCAATGCCAGTTTTATATATATATATATATATATATATATATATATATATATATATATACACACACACACACACACGAGGCAGTAACCTAGGAACACTCATCTCCTCTTAACCTAGGAACACTATCTAAATTCTGAACTTCAGCATGCAAGTAATTGTTTCTTTGACACACATTGAGACAGTGCCAATTATTTTTAGTTTTCCCCCCAACAATCTAGGGAAAGTAGAACACTGCCATGAAATCAGATGGCTTTCCTCGCTGCAACAGTTGCATTAGGGGTTTCTTATTCCCAGTGAATGGACGATGGTTTTATTTACAGGCACGCCGCCTGATGCCTTGACGCGGAGGCGATCGCGTTCTCGATTCCTCCTGGTGCTCACTCCAAAGACAATTTGGCCATTGTCAAGGCTAGCACCTTGACTCCGTTTGCCATGTCCTCTGGCGAAGCATACTCTTCAGGCTTGTGGCTGTAACCTGCAGACACAAGGATGGCCTCATCAGTCATCACCTCGATAGCCAATTACTTTGCAGTAGTCTATCGCAAAACTGAGACAAACACAGTCAAAATTTCTGACACGGGACTTGAGACTTTTTTAGTAGATAGGGTTTTAAGGATAGAGTTGCTTTTTCTAATATAAATGTCATTGCAAATTTCGTATCTACATGTTTGCCATTATAAAACCAGTGTTTTGAATATATGCCATTGTATGCCAAGTTTCCTCCTCAAAAAATAATTTTATAATATTAGATTTTAAAATATATTATGTGTAGCTATTATTACTCAAAAGCTGTATTTTTATAACCATGCCGATGTTGAAAATAGCATTATTATAAATATAAAACCAGTGTTTTTGGATATATGCCATTATAGACGACAGGTGGCATCTTTTTATCAGAGCGGACCATTTTTTCCCTCACCTTCATAACCTATTTACATCAAAATGCCATCATCATCCTCTTCTCCCTTCCTCCTCCTGCCCTCTCTCTCCAACCCCCAATACATAGCACCACCTATTCTACTGTTTTTTCTCTTACTGTTCTCAACTGATATCAGATAGTTTATTGTCTCGAACATTGTAGCATCTCAATTATTCACAATAGAAAAGATGGAAGTGTTAGTGCGGAGTACAGACCTTTGTAACAGGGAATGAAGATCATACCCATTGGTGATATTCTGCAAAGCAAATGCAGGCACGCATTTTAGTTTTAAGACTTGGCAGTCATCTTAGTAAAAGAGCGTCCTCAGAGAGAAACATAGCCAAAATAAATATTGACTAGCATAGTGCCTGTACATTGCAACGGAATAATAAGTGCGGTAAAGATGTCAAGTTGTACAATGTTATATCTCATACACTCACCAAAATAGTATAGCAGTAGATAGGATTGGATACCACCATCCCTTGATTCATGGTAGTGAAGGCATATCCAACAAATCATATGGCTATACCGATTACCGAGCAACAAAGTGGAAAGCGAGCAGTTCAACCGAGACACCGCATGCAACCGTAAGATTATCGGCGCACTCTTCTACTTCACCGGCTTCGAGAGAGAGGTCAGCAGGCTAAACACCAGCAGCGACAAGGAGTACCAGCCGCTGCGGGACCGCATCTGCCACGACATGCACATGGCATCGATGGTCGTGGATGTTGTGGCACCCAACGCGAGCTACTTTGGCTTCGCACGCAGGGCGACGCACGGCGGCACCTAGGGCACGGCTCGCCATGTACAAGATGTGTTGGTACAAAGACTTCATAGGACAGTACAGCGACATCCGACGACATGCTGGACGATGTCATCCATATCGTCTCGCTGTCCCTCAACTCGAGCATCGAGGGTTGTTCCACATGATGCAACTCGGGGTACCTACGGTGTTCTCGGCCAGCAATGACGGGACGAACGCTGGGATGGTAGAGAAAAAAGGGGGATCATGGTGGATATGCTGGGCAGGTGGTGGCGTGGAGGAAAATAGGATGGATGTAGGTGTCGGGTAGGCGGAGGTGTTGAGAAAAAAGAGAGCCACTGCATGCGCCACTCGGTGGGCAGTTGAGCAAAAGAAAGGAATTTTCAAAATTAGAAGAGAACATACCACCACAAGAGACTTTTATTAGTACAGAAAATAAAGTAAAGTGACATGTTCAAAGATAGCTAGTTAGAATATGTTGGTTTGCAGATAAAAAATGATATCAGCAATGAGAAAATCCCTGCTGGGATCTAGTACCTGGCCATGAAGAGTGAATCATGATAAGCTCTGCTGATCATCAATTTATATTCTAGGCCCAACCGTTTAGCAGCAAATTCCATTGCACCAATGACTGATTGATCAGACAGAGCGGGTGGATCCTGGTTGATAATCTTGAATTCTGATAGCACCACTCCACGGATCTTTGATATCTCAGTTGCAGATTGGCGAATCTTCTCGATGACATTGTTCCTTCTCTTTTCATCGATATCTCTTACATCTGCACATAGGATATTGGGAATTTGTTGGATGGCCAATTATCATATTTTCCTAAGGAAAATCATATTTATATCAAAGAAACAAGCTCCTACCAATTTCCAGGTGTGATTTACTTGGGATGCTATTGATGGCTCCTGGATGTAGCTGCAAAATGCCTGCAGGAGAATAATCTATTACTGAAAAATAATAGTTGGGAAAGCATGCCTTGACCATCTTCTTTAGATGCTGACTACTTGATTGAACATTGACTTCGTAAATATCCTTTGGCAACGAAAACACATCTACATATTCTAATTGAGCATCTAATCTACAATTTGGGTATAGCATTATACAATCATGCATATGTTTTCTATAATTCTATAATTTAGAAATAAAAATATTTTCATATTTTGGAGTAGCAAATCTTGTGCTTTAGCTAAATGTGATACATATTCTGCATTTCTGCATTTGATGCCTTTCACCAGAAGAGCATTTCATATGTATGATTAGAAGACATAATCCAAGAAGGGATGAGATGAGTATAGACTAAAATGGAGGTAAAATGCAGGTTTAACATATTCACAAGAAACAAGACATGCTTCATGAAGCTGCATATCAATTTGTAAAGAAACTCATATGTAGTCCAAATATGCTACAGGTCTGACCATAAAAGAGGCATGAATTTAACAATGGTACATGTGAGGAAATAAAACCCAAGTTATCAAACGTACCAACAGTGCCAACAGTATCAATTGATCCTGAATCCAAAACATGTTTCTCAACAGATAATGCTAGCTCAGCTGCTGCCAATCCAGCATCATTTCTGTAAAACGCCCAGTTACCATACATATAAGTGGAAACTAGCTCAACAAGAATGTAATCAAATGGATGCAAACAGCAACCTGGAGGGCATGAGCACTGCTCCAGCATGACCCCCATTCCCTTGAAATTCCACCTTAATACTTGCAGGAGCAGCAATAGCAGTAACAATGCCAATTGGGATACCTGTTAAATGAACATATATGAGTATGAGCAATTCCAAACCACATAAGTAGTAATTCACTAAAAAACCAACCTTCTTTTTCCAAGATGGGACCCTGTTCTATGTGCAATTCTATAAAACCAAAATAGCTATCTTTCTTCAAGAACACGTTATGTAGATCCTCTGGATGCATCTTGTAACCAGCAGAGTCAGCAGCATCAAAAAACGATACATTATTGTTGTCAACTGTCTTTTTGACAGATTGAGCTAGTTCTTCACTCCCCGCCATTAACCGACTGCACTCCAAGGATAAAAAAGATGAGAAACAATAAATTTGATCATGCCACAATAAGCACGTGCAGAATTGACACTAATCCTTAATATAAGATCTAAATTATGGTGGGTTCAACCTGCCCAAGCAGCTAATTCCAAATCGTGTAGGCTCCTCTGATGTAAACATAATAACCTCCAAAGATCTTTTCGGCTGGAAATCTAATCTGTATGACAATGCAGGCCAAACAAGTAAGGTTTGTCTCAAGATGAAAAACATAATGAAGTCCAACATTTGCACAGTCCGGAGTGATGTTTCCAAAAGGTGTGACAACATGGACAGAACATTGAAGGTTTGCTTCAACACAAAAGTATAACTAAGTCTAGTATTAATATAGCAAGGAGTTGTTATCTCAAACGGTGTAGAAAAGATTCAAGCATTTCTGAGAAATGCAATCAAGATACCGGCTCTTAAAATTCATTTCCGAAAGTTGTCTAATCTTGTGATTCTTTTAATAATAAGATAAGATGCACACTCTAACTGCTTGAAGCTAAACATTTCGTGCTAGAGTACATCCGCCAAGAATGGGAGTGATATGGGTACAGCCTACTAATATTCATTAGTACAGTGTGCGTGAAGTCCAAACATAAGTTGCTATTTAGCCTTGACGGTCCATCTTGATACACCACCAGTCCACCTAGTGGAATTAAGAATTTAGAATTAATTGGCACATTGACCACCAAGTTGAACAATTCTGCCTTTCCTGTTGTCATTATATAGGTATCAAATCTATAGTTAAAAAAACAGAGGTGAGACTTTAGCGCTCTACCAAACAGCCGTAGTCCTGTAGAAATGAAATAATCAATATGCAGCAGTGCGGTTCGATCAGATTAATGACCCAATGGCTGATCAAATGCAGTTTAACCATCTAATATGTTAAATAAAAGATAGTAAACATGACAGGGACAATGATGGTTGAGAAGCATGAACGCCCAAAATAAGCTATATTTAACCAATGGTAAAGGATACTTTTAGGCAGTTTATGTACCTTTTCAGCAAACTTATTGCCTCAAGAGCACCCAGAACACCAACAACCCCATCATATTTGCCTGAATATGGAATGGCGTCAACATGAGAGCCAGTTGCGACTGCTCCTAGTCCAGCCTCAGAACCCACCCTGTAGAGAAGTACATATGTTTCCATGGGAAATAAATTCCAGTACAAGTTTATTCCCTTTGCACATAGCAAATCCAAAGGATGCCAAGAGCTTTGGCTCATCAAGTAAATCCAGGCTGGAAGCAAGAACACTAATAAAACCTAGTTTAACAGTTGACACTTCCCAAAGTGGGATCCTTCGTGTCATGACAATAAACTACAGTCTCGTCATCTCTGAACGAAGAAATTATCTATGCGGTGAAGATGCTATCCGAGCAACGCAAAGCAGGAACTTCATAACAACATCTAAAGCAAGACAAATGAACAACAGGAGAATTAGGTATCAAAGTCGAACTCACCAGCGGCCATATATGTTACCAACAGCATCTTCTCGAACAGCAAGGCCGAGGTTATTCATTATCCCTTTTATATACCTACAAATTAAGAGCAATCAGCACAGGTAGCCAGATAAGACATTATGAAGGGACAGCAGTAGAAGTCATGTTCATGGAATCAAGTCTCTTGAGTGTCAATGTCAAATGATTAACAACTGCAATTTGTATCAAAAAGAAGATTCAGGTCATTGTCATCCCGCGGGGGCTGTTCAAAGTAAAGGCAAATAAAGCCGTCAAATTAATTTGCAGTCACATATTCACTCTCAGCCTCAGGTATCAGGACCATGTATATATATGGGGGTTTTCAACTAGGTGGTGCTACCATGATACCATCACCTTCGAGCTTGCACATCCTTGTCGCTGTACAGAACACGCGTCACCGACGGCGCCGGCGAGTCTGAGAACGAGGCCAGCTCATCGATCTGCAAAAACCACGGCGCAATAAAAAAAAAATGAGACTTATCACATCACGCTGCCCCGCAGAGTAGCCAGGGTCACCCCGGAAGCACTGCAGCACGAGCTTCCGTACAAGGAGGAGCCGAGGAGGGCACGTGCCTGGCGCTGGAGGCCCTCGGAGTCGACGTGGAAGGGGGAGAAACGGTCGCCCTCGCCGTCGGAGAGGGGGAAGCCCGCGAACTCCTCCATCGTCCGCCGCGCCGCCGCGTCGTCGTGGGCGGCGGCGCCGCCGACGATGAGGACGGCCAGGAGAAGGAAGCGGCTTGGGGAGGAGCTGGGGGGCATGGCTGGATGGGGTGGGGGAGGAGGAGAGGCTGGGGTTCAGTGTGCGTGATTGGCAGGAGGTGGAAGATGACGGGAGTGGTGGCTGCTGCCGAGGAAGACGACGTGAGAGTCCGGCGGCTGCTTTGACACCTGTGATGTTTTCGTTGGAGGTTTTTGGGCGTGATCGAATCTCGGGATTGAATATGAGCGGAAATTGTTCTCTCTTCCGAGAGGCGAGAGCAACCCAAACAGCAATCGCCGGTCAATTTGGCCGCATTTTATCAAACTTTGCGTCACTGTTAATTAAAATCCTTAGAATGTGACAAGTTATGGTATTTGTTGACAAATTCGATACATCAACCAAACGAACGCTATCCTTACGTTTAAAGGGGAGTCAAGCCAGCCGGGAAACATCATAGCAAGAGATAATGCAGCGATATCGTAGCTATAAAGGGACCGCCATGTGATGACCAGAATTAGAATATGAGGGAGAAAAAAGGGGCAGAGCAATGAGGACACCACCACTCAAGAGCGGAGCTAGATATGCCCTTGTGGTGCATGGACACCAGGGTCAAAAATAAAATTAAGTTCAAATTAGGTCTTATGGTCTATATACGCATCTCCTTACCCCGTGACTTTGAACTCCTCAATAGTGGTAAACCCTGTCTACTCCGTATCTTTGTTCTAGTTCCACTGCTTTTGGCTAGTGTTTGATGGAGGAGGGCATGGGTGGTGGGGTTCAGAAAGAAGGTAGGCAACATAGGAAGATGAAGGGAATGATCGAAAAGGAATGAGATGAGTTGGGCATTGGAAGGTGGATGGCTGGATATATAGATGGCCAAATGGGTCGTTACAGTAATAGCACGACGCGGCACGGTATATATAAGGCCCGAGTCGGCACAGCCATGTCATGATAAATTTTTGTTTTGTTCTCATTTAATAGTATGTATATTAGAACAAACTATAATGGAATATACACAAAGGAACAAACGTTCTATTAGGTAGCAGAGGTGGAAACAAGCATTAGATCCTAGGTTCAATCCCTGGTGGCCTCATTTTTGTTTATTTTGAGCATATTTCCTTCACCATTTGTTAAATGAGATGACATGGCCCATCTAGCCCGTCGTGCCTCGGGTGGGCCCGGCACGGCTTGGCAGGCTATTGTGCCTAGGCCTTGGCCATCGGCCCATGGAGTATGTATAAGGTATAACCAAGCAAAACATGAGATCATTTATTATGTCCTAACAGGTAAAATAGTTTTATTTCGTTTATATTTGCATGGATGATTACATGAGATCATTTATTATGTCCTAACAGGTAAAGTAGTTTTATTTCGTTTATATTTGCATGGATGATTTTACGTGGGGGACTCATACCTAAATCAACCGGGTCCCATTCGTACGGAACTGTAGGTGCATTCAGATCAATTGCATTTTCGGTTGGCCAAGGCCCATGAGTCATGTCTACTACTACCTCCGGTCACAAAAAGATGTCGCCGTTGACTTTTGGACACGCCTTTGACCATTCGTCTTATTCAAAAAATTAGTTCAAATATATAAAAATATAAGTCATACTTAAAATACATTGAATACTTAACCAAATCATAACAAAATAAATAATATTTATATAACTTTTTTAAATAAGACGAATGGTCAAAGGCGTGTCCAAAAGTCAACGGCGACTTCTTTTTATGACCGGAGGTAGTAGTACAGTACATGCTTGTACAACAGTACTACAAAATCATAACCTCCTCGGGTTCATCAGTCTAGCTAAGCTAGCCAAAGTCCAAGCAGCTTCGGGTGCTCCCAAAGTGACGAGGGCTAGAACAATGATGTTCAAATGACGCTCTAATCAAAGCAAAGCACGAAAATAGAGTGATGCCGTGCTGCCCTGCTGCAATCTTTGGGGTCAGTTCGAAGAGTCTGATAAGCTCGACCTTTTTTAGAGTTTGATCCGTTTCATTTAGTTTTTTTTTTTAGTTCTGAACCGCGTCTTCGTGACTCATGGGCTAAACTACCAACCGAAAAATCGATGCTTTGGCCTTTTCGACAAGTGAGATAAGCATAGTAGCCAATCAGCTTGCAACTTAGGAGGGCATCAGTAAAAAGGTTGGAAATAAAGTAAAAATTATTAAAATGACGAGCGACAATTTTACGTTAATGCGTGATAACACTTGAGCATTGCTTCTACGTCGGATCCGTGGTCTCTCCCCTATTTTTTTTTTTATGGGCGAGAATACCATTTTGCAGAGACGAGGCTCACCGGTCTACCATATGAGTCAGCTAAAAGGTCGCAGCACGTCACTACAGTCCTGTTTGTTTAAACTTCTAGCCAGCTTCTAAACTCAGAAGGCAGAAGCTCAAACAAACAAACACTTTTGGAATCCTCTTCCAAGAAGCCAAAAGGCTCTAAAAGCCCAAATTGAACTGTGATATGAAAAGCAAGTTTTTTATGGCTTTTCTTAGAATCAGCTTTTAGAGAAGCTGCAGCTCAAACAAATAGTGTCGCACATGTCAGCAAAGCAAACTCACGTACATGGCCTTGTCTATTTAAGCTTAGATTAATTACATTAAATTAAATAAAAATTGTTACATTGTATAAGTTAAATGATGCATTTTTTATAGTCATTTTTAAGGTTTTAAATAATTTTTCTTATACTTTGCAAAAACTTTTTTTCATATTATTTTAGAACATTTTATGACGCCTCTCGAGAAGTTATAATTTTTTCAGATTAAAATTTTTAACAACTTTTAGCTGAAACAAATAAGGTCCATCAGCAGGCCAACCCAGCCCAGCAGCCGGCGAGGCCCAAGTAGGCCTAGAAGCCCACGTATGGACCCGTACCCAGCTTAACATCAAACCGGACCGGCACACGCACGAGCAAGCACACAGTGACACACCTCCCAAATCCCGAAATCCACACTCCCGTCCCGTGCTCCTCCTCCCCCTCAAAACCCTCCCCCGCCTCTCCGGCGGCGGCCGCGCTCCCTCGCCTCGCCGGCAAGGACTCCTTGCTGTGCCGTCGTCGCCCTCTTCTCCAAGGTTCGCGCTCTCTCCTCCTCACCCACTACCCGTATGTCCGTAGATGTGGACTTGTGGTCTCGCTGGACCCCGGGATCCGGAACCGATTTGCCTCTCACTCGTGCGCGTGGTTGGCCCGCTTCGATGCCTCGCTTCAATGGGGGACGCGCTCGATTTGGGGTAGCGTTGCGTTCGTGAGCGCGCTGCGCTGCTCGCGATTTAGGGTTTGGAGGCAGTGGCTTCTGCCCCGTCGCTTCTTGCCAAGGCGTTTAGGGTTTGCGCTGCTCCGGTGGTGGATCCGTAGCTGAGATGCGCTGTTCTGTTTCTAATTTCCCCATGCATGCGTTGCCTCACTCGTGGTCTGTTTTACACGGGTTGCTAGCCTCCGCGTAGTCTGTGCTACTTGACAGTTGACATGGGCTAATTGTGTGTTTCCAGAAAATATGGATGGACCTGTTGAGAATCCCGTGGAGCATGACATGAGTGGGATCCCTAGTGATGTCGGCAGTGAGGAGCAAGCCGGACCTTACAGCGATTTGCCAGAGCAGTATAAGGAAGAACCTGAAAAATCATATGACGAGGAGCCCAAAGACCCAGGCTATGAAGAATCGGGGAACCCATACGATGAAGAGCAGATGAACATGGGTGATGGTAAAGAGGACCAAGCTGTTCCTCCGCAGGAAGAGGCAGTGGATGCCTACAGTGGGGATGCTGAGGCAGAGCAGCAGGCCGATGCGGAGGCTGAAGATAAGAAATGGCCTGGATGGCCTGGTGAGAGTGTGTTCCGTTTGCTGGTCCCTGTCCAAAAGGTGGGTGCAGTCATTGGCCGCAAAGGGGAGTATATCAAAAAAATGTGCGAGGAATCCAGAGCTCGAATCAAGGTTCTTGATGGCCCACCAGGTGTTCCAGAAAGAGCTGTAAGTTTCTTTTCACCATCTTCTTTTAGGTTTGAGTTGCTATTATAATTCATTTTCTCAGTTTGTTTAGTAAATTTGTAGGCTTGCAACATTGTAGACATCTTGATTGCATTTGTAAAGAAAGTTTGATCAGTTGCTTATGTCACTAAATGTTTATGCATTATAGTTGCTTTAGAGAACCAGACAGATAGATAATCCTATATTATATCAGTGCATTTTTATATTTTTATGGTTATCTTGAAGAATTAATCCACTTGGCAGCCCAACAATTATATTAGCTTTAGTGCTAGGGTGCCACATGATTCCCTGAGCTGAGATTCTATGCCCCCCTGAACTAAATAGCTTATCTACTTAACCCCCTGAACTAGAAAACCTGGTATTCTACCTTCTGAACTATTCAAAACCTGGCAAATAACCCCCTGCGAGTGGTTTTGGAGGTGGTTTTGCCTTTCCTTTCACATTCAATTGGAGTGCTTTGTGAACCTGGCTAATATTACTGCTTTCTCATTTAGATTGGTGTGCATGTTTTTTGTAAGCACTAAAGTTGAGGTGGCTGTTGTTGTCACTAATAGTGATACTGTGATAGACAGATGAAAGATTAGTTAGATCTGGTGAACCTAATAGAAAAATTTAGAGATGAAAAGAGGAATTGGTTATTGACTGTTTATGCTATAGGTCATTTTGACATATGTTTACAGTTTCAGACTTGCAGTCTTGCAGATTGATGTTGCTCTAATTTGGAACCAAGTGGTTGAGTAGAGTTGCTTGCTTTACTCAAGACCTTGAATCTTAAGGGGATATAATGTTCCGATAGTTTTAAAAGTTGAAATCATTTTAGGCTAACATTTTGGGGCTTGTAGTGCTCCTGCATTATTGAATCTTGATAGTTGCTTTCTTGCTGTCACCGCTAAATCCAGTGGGAAAAAAAATATAGCTGTGAACTTTTATACCTCATTATGCAGTATGAACCACCTGCTTATGCAGAATGGCTATTTTCTTGTGTTGCAGCAATCATAAAGAAAAATTCAGCATAACTTGAATGGTTAAGTAAAATGTTAAGCCAGACTTAAAATTTAGTGTGGAAGCAAATAATTATCTCATGTGAAAATACAATATCTAGAAAAGCACGATAAGTGTGATGGGAATAATTACCTTGGCCAATTCACGAATTGTATGTATGGACATCAAAATTTTAACTCATTTAATAATTGAGTCCAGGAGCATATGCGTGGATGCTTTTGGATTTTTTACATTGATAAAGAAATTATGGCAAACAGCCAAGCACAAATGATCTTTCTAAAAAATAAATTGATCATTATTTGATGGGAACACTGTCATTCGGTCTGCTCTGGATGTATGAATTCAAATTTAAATCAAATTGGGCACTTTTGTCTGCCATGCTTAATTGTATATAACAAGGCCACTGAATAATATTACTGCTACGAATCACAGGAGTTTTTGTACTACTAAAGAAATTCTAAAACTAACAAGAAACAAATTATCAGAAGAATGGCATTCAAGTACAGAACTTTAGTGTCGACAATAACAAACTAATCTTTGCAGGTTCTCACTGCAGTCTAAGGCCTCAAGTTGAATCGTTTGTATATCCAAAATAGACAAACGGTCATGGTCACCAAAGTTCAGTTTTGTGCTCCTCTGCTGCAAATATGATTTTTAATCTTTTGAGTATCGGATGAAGATACCTGTCAAGAAGCTCCACTTATTGGCTGGTAATTCCATGACCTGTTAGTCTTTTTTGACAAAAAAATGTTGGCAAAATATTAAAGCACTTAAATATTTTAAAAATATACACAACAATAATGGTCTTGATACTTTCATCAAGAAATAATTATCTGCACAAAATTATATTATGCAAACAAATACCCTTAAATATATAGGCAAGGAATAATACTTCTTGCAGTATCGTGGTAATTGTTCTGCTGAAACAGTGGTTCCAATTCACTTTCGTAACTTACTAAACGGTGAGCAAAGTATACATCTAATTAACTTGAAAAGCAAATGAGCATTTCTTTTTCTATATTGGGATGTAAGATGGATCATGGGTGATAGACATGATATTTCCATATACAGTATATACTAGGTTTGTAATATTATACAAAAAATCAGTTAATCTCAGGTATAACCCTATTAGGGAACAGTTTTGATCCATGTACTGTGGTTAAGGATGATGAATTAGATTACCATGCTACCAAGAAAAAGTTGAATGGGAAACTTTATGGTCATATAATTTTATAAACATATTACTCCTTAAAACAAGGACAAACCACAGCCAGTTCAACAGCAAATGCAGTGATCTTATTTACAGTTCTGAAGTATAGCAATCACAATGTACCACATAGTTCAACATTTAGAGCCATAACAGAATATTTATCAGAATCGGTAAGATCCTGTTTACTAGATTCCATGGTACAGCACAGCAATGCCAAGAAGACTGCAGACCCTTATTGACATATCTTGGATATGCTGTGCTAACATAGAAGAGAAATGTTAATATGTGGACCTGTTCTACTGTACATGAGCTGTTCTTCCTTGGCTGCACCATATGCTGAAGATTACAAATTTTGATTCCCTTCATTTGGTTTAGTAGGTTGGACACGGTGATTGTTTTGTGCATGGGGTAGCAGGGTAGCTTCAGATTTCTGGTTGAGTCATGTAAAAGGCTATGATCACATGCAAAAATGTATATAAAATGAGAAAATTTAACTAAACCCCAACTATGTTCATATAGATATAACCATCATCTTGTCCTATTAACGCAGGATGGAAACATATGCTCAACCCTTGTATTTTTCATTTCGTTTTGTCAGTGTTCATATTACTCTAATTTTTATTTCTCCTGTATTATTCATCTGAATGTAACATATTCATAAATTGTAATCCTGCTTGCTGACATCTCGATACTGTTTTTCTGCATGAAGGTAATGATTTCAGCAAAAGATGAACCAGATATGCCGCTATCTCCTGCGGTCGATGGATTGCTTAGAGTTCACAAAAGAATAACAGATGGTTTAGATGGTGAATCTGATCAGCCTCAACGAGTTGCTGGTACTGTTGGGCCAACACGGCTACTAGTGCCAGCTTCCCAAGCTGGCAGCCTTATTGGCAAGCAAGGAGCAACCATTAAATCCATACAAGATGCTTCAAAGTGTGTTCTCCGCATTGTTGGTAAGGTTCATGGTTTTCCCCATATTGTTATCATAGTGTGGGAATGTTTTACCATTTTGTTATAATATGACTGTATGACAAGCTGCATTCTGTTTTTCATTTTTTTTTGGTGGTGTCTTGCTGTCATCAGTTATCCAAGGATTGATCTCTCTTTTTTTTTTTTTGTAGTTTTACTGAGTATACACAATATACACATTGTGTGCTATCAAACTAATAAGGTGCAAACATTGTGACTGATGATGTGCGTAATTATTCTTTGTTGTGAATCAGGAAGTAGGTGCCACTTTTGGGAGTAATATTTATTCAAGTGTAATTCTTTCATAGTTTATTCACTACCTATAACCACATAAAGCTTACCAGTTGTTGATGGTGCTGATGATTCATGAATCGTGATTTCCATACGTCATAGGACCAGTCAATTTGTTCATATGTATACACTGGATACACCAGTACATCCAGTACTCAATGGTAAAAAGAACATTTGAAAAATAATTTGAGAACTCAACTTTGCTACTGACTGCTGTAGTGATGTATATATTTTAGTTCAACCATATATACAAGAGTGCATGTAGCATTTGCCGTTCCCCTTTTTTTTGATGGGTTGGTTATTTTGGTTTGTTCCTTTCTTTACCTTCTTTATTTGGTTTGCTGTATCATGACTTGTCATTTCATTAGCCTCTCCTGACAGCTGCATTTGGTTTTGCATATAAAGCCCCACTAATTGCACATTTTCCTTCACAGAAAATGTTCCACCTGTGGCATTAAATGAGGATAGAGTTGTTGAGATACAAGGTGAACCTCTTGATGTTCACAAGGCTGTGGAACTGATTGCAGGTCATTTAAGAAAATTTCTTGTTGATCGCAGCGTTCTCCCTTTGTTTGAAATGCAGGTAACTCAATTCTGTTTTGCAGTTTATTGTTTGCTTGCATGCATTTTTCAGTAAGCATGAATTGTTTTCTTGACAGATGAAGGTGCACAATGTGCCTAGAGAGCAGCCTATGCCAGCTCCTCAGCAGTGGGGTCCTCCTCCGCCCTGGGGCCATCCAACAAGCATTCCTCCTGCCGGCCCAGGTTATGGCGGCAATCCACAGTTCATGCCTCCACGGCCACAAGAGAGCTATTATCCTCCTCCTGATGTGCCCCCTGTGGAAAAGCAACCACACTATGGAATTTCTTCATATGGACGGGATGCACCTCCTAGTGGCGCTCCCGCCTCAGGGAATCAACACCCACCACATGGATCTTCTCAAGTTAGTTGCTTGCTATAAATTTGACCTTCTGAGGTCTGAACATTGTTGCAAGCCTATTATTATGATTACTCACACTACCATATTTGTTTGTGTTATTTGACAGGTGACACACAGCATGCAAGTTCCTCTTTCATATGCTGATGCTGTGATTGGCGCTGCTGGTGCCAGTATCAGCTACATCCGCAGGCATAGTGGTGCGACCATAAGTATTCAAGAAGGTGTTCCTGGTGAGATGACTGTGGAGATAACAGGAAGTGCCTCACAAGTTCAAACTGCTCAGCAGTTGATCAAGGTATTATTCTTTGTCCTCTTAGGTTGCATCATTATTCTCTCACACTCACTATCTTCATCTTGAGTAAAGTTCTTGTGATATAGACATATTGTGATGATCTATTTCTTAGTCTCTTATATTGTCATCATATATTGTGCAATGCTTTTTTCTGAGTCTACCTCACCGCTGGGCGCTGGTACATTTTTCTACTTGGTGCATTAGATAGAAAGTAGTGGCACGGCTGCATCTGTAATGGGTCATTTGTCTGTACGCAACTAATTATCAGTTGTACACGTGCATGAACTTAAAAATTAGAAAGATGTGCGAAACAGAGGGAAAATCCTCGTCATGGCTTGATACTGTAAGCCTGTAATTAGTGTGAATGGCTGTCATTTTCCTAGATTGCTCTCATCTAATCAACCATCACAACTTACCAACTTCCATTTTCAGAAACTACAATGCTGCATCTATAGCTACTAAAATGTACAAGAACATCTCACCGTATGCTGAAATGTTTCATTTTGGTTTACCTGTTATTTGTCCATTGCACTCTGCAACTTCTTTTGCCATCTGTTAATTCAACCATGCCATCCTTTTCTTGCAGAATTTCATGGCCGAAGCTTCTCCCCAAGTTCCCCCACCAGCTCCCGCTCCTCAACCAGTTGACCCAAGCTACAATTCATACCCACCGTATGGAGGAGCATCATATGGATCCCCTCCAGGCGGTGCGGGCCCTGGTCCTCACAACGGTGGAAGCTATGGTGCACCCTACCCGCCGAGCTACGGATACTAGTTTGAAGGAAAAGGGTCTAGGCTTTAAGGAGGGGTTTCGGTTCTATTGGCCAGCCTGTTCCACTCCATCTGACAATGCGAGATTATTAGGATTTTGGTGGTGTAAACTGCTTTCAGTCGCCAGTGTCAAAGTGTTCTCTGAGACGCTCCTTTGGTGCTGTAAACTTAACCGTTGACCTATTACCTCCATTCATGCCCCGTAGCTAATATTTTTTTTTTTTTGCCTCGCTGAAGCATTGGAAAGAAGCAGTTGGGGTTGCTGCTGGGGTCTGTCGCAAGGACCGACCCCGAGCAATGTTCCAAGAGCATCAAGGTTTAGGCACCCATGATAGGGAGTGGAATGAAAGTATAGACATTGGGAACTACAGGTAGGGTAAGCTATCAGGACCTCAATGTCCAATCAGATGGAGCATCTTGGAACGGCAAAAATATGGCTCTCCGCCTCCGCCCCATCATTTGGCCTGGAGAAATTGCAACTCTACGAAGACGGTTTGATCTGGCTCATGTAACATATACGACAACGGCCATTTATAATTGTTATTTGTTGCGCCTTATTCGTAGGCACCTACTCGGGAACAATCTGACGAAACTAGCTTAGACTTGAGAAGAACAAGAAAAACTAGCCCAATAAAGCTGAGGAAAGAAAATGATCTCATTAACAAACTCGGATGCAGCTAGAGTACCAAGAGCATCAGCAGCAGGTTTTTCAAATTTCGATCTACATATCCTACCTTCAAACAGTATATAGTGCTTATATTTCCATACTCTTTATAGAGCATCTATCCTAAAAAGGATATAGAGGTCGGATAGGGAGCCTCTAAACATAAAAACTGGGTGGGGTGGAGAGTCTTAATTTAAAGATTGTCATAAAGATTTTCCTGAATAAGTTATATTTATCGAAATTATTCGTAATAATATTGCAGAGCACCTCGTAGAGATGGTCTTAACTAATGTGTGTATTGCGGCAGATTCTTGCACGCAATCCTTGACTTGTGGCAAGCCACCGGCCAGCAATTGACTCCATTCCTTTGCTGCGTGCCGTGGGCCCACATTTTTAGACTTAGCCAGCACGTTTTTAGAAACTAGGACATATCTTTTTAGCAGCACATTTGGTTATATGCAATGCACAATAGCGCACATGGTTTCTTGCAAGAGACCTCTCCAAACTGAGAAACTAGAATGGTTTTTTCAGTGACAGTAGTGATTGTCGTGTGTAGTGAATGCCTATTACGTATTACGTATCCAGAAAGTCAAAAGCATGACAAAGAAAGTGGAGTGTGTTGATTGGGAGCAAAAGATCATGATTCATGGCAAGTTCAATGATATTCTAATTTAGAGCGAATTTATTACTATAGCAATAAAATAAAGAGATAAAAAGCTAATGAATAATGCTAAATAGTGATAATTTTAACTTAAGTTAGAATATGATTGGACATGCTCTCAAAAGTTTATGAAAATAATAATCGTTTCATCTATATATTCGAGATGGCAACCATCTAATCATTTTTGTGAAATGTCACCGGGGACGCTGCATTGGATCAAGATGCGCCAACCATTTTCATCATTCTATTTTCCCCAATAAATTATGTGAAAAAGTGCAGACATATTGGTGTTAAAGGACCTTATGTCAGACATCAAACTCTCTGTCACTCAGACATGCATAGCTGTTCAAGGATCCAACCTTCCGATACCTCCCTGTGCATGCTTCTATGATGTACTACCAATCGATCAAGCTCTTTTTGCTTGCTGATCAAATTCTTAATAAATGAGCAAACTAATAATAGCCCACAAGGTGGCAAGTCAGCCTGTCTTGTCTCAGCAAGATCATTGATAAGAAAAGAATCAACCTGAAATTAGAGGAGCTACATTTTCTGGACAGTAGATGTAACACCCTGGCCCAAAATCGTTTAGAGCCTAGCCCACCTATGGGGCTGGCTCACGCATACATAACATCCACTTAGACTTTTCGGCCTCGCTTCGTCCAAAAGGGTTAACCCGAGATGCTATATTTGGCTCCAACATGCATTATATGCTATTAGAACTCTTTCTCAACTAGCAATATCCCACCATCACATCCACATGGACCACATGGGCCTCACAACACATCGGGTCAGAGTATTACACTCACCCACCCTCAATGGGCAGACGCCCTCGTCAGCACACCGCCTAAGCGGCAAATGTCCAGGATCTCCCATGGTATACGGCCGTGCGTTTAGTGCCGACACATATGCCATGCCATGTGACCACTCTGAACCTACACAAATCATACGCAATATGCTCGCGCAACTAAGCCCACACGATTTGCCGCACAGCGAGGGTTGATGCTCTGATACCATCTGTAACACCCTGGTCCAAAATCGCTTAGAGTCTAGCCCACCTACAGGGTTGGCCCACATATGCATAGCACCTACTTAGATTTTTTGGCCTCGTTTCTGACGGCGTGTTTTCCGCTCAACCACTGCGGATCACACCCCTAGTTAGATTTCTATCTTGCTAGCCTATCAGCCGAGCTCAGTTCGATTCGAGCGTGGGACGCGGCAAGGAGCGACACTCAGAGTTTACCCAGGTTCGGACCCCCTCGCGGGTAATAGTCCTACTCCTGCCGAGCCTTAGCTCTTTTCCGAGTTGTGGTTGTGTGGAATGTGGTTCTGAGAATGCTTGAACCCCTCTCCTCCTCTCTCCGTCCCCTTTATACAAGCCTCGGTGGCGGAGAGAGCCGTGAAGGTAGGCAATCTGATACTCTCGATAAAGACACCGATAAGACATGAGGGACACGACGGCGAGAGAGGCAACGCGTTGCTCTCTGCGCCGACGGCGCCGCCCACGCGATGCCTCGCAAGTGGCCGACCCGAGGAACGCGCTCAGCGAGGATGCGGGTGGGGCCAACTTTGTTCCTTCCGACGCGGCGGCGAGCTTGATGATGGCAAACTCTCTGCGGTCAATTCGGCTGCGCCACAATGGCAGTTGGTCGAGCTGCAGAGGTCATTGTGGCGGTAATCATCTCTTCATCCGTCTATCCGCGCATAATGTCGCATTGAATCGCTCGTCCTTCGCAGCAGGGAAACTTTCGCCCGAAGACTTTTCGAATGCTCTCGCCACGCGGACCCCGCAGATGATGGGAGGCCTTTGCGCCGAGGGTTCGCGCCACGCGCCGCCGGACACGTGGGGCCCTCGCCCGTGGTGTTGACGGGCTCGCCCGCCTGTTGGGGCCTGGTCGCCCCGACGCGTGTGGGGCCTCGCTGGTCTTTTGAGAGGCTCGCCACGCATTTGGGGCACAGTCGCCCACTTGACGCGTGGGGCCCACTGCTGGCTGAGGGCTCGCCACGCCACTGGGGAACTGTCGCCACCGACGCGCTGGGGCCGTCTGAAGGCTGAGGGGCTCGCCCACGCCTGGGGGCTGGTCGCCCACCGACATGTGGGGCCCTCGCTTTGGGCTGAGGGCTCGCCCGCCTGTTGGGGCACGGTCGCCACTTGACATGTGGGGCCCTCGCCGAGCGCTGAGGGGCTCGCCAGCGTTGGGGCTGGTCGTCCGCTGGCGTGTGGGGCCCGCTGAAGCGCCGGGGCTCGCCACCTGTTGGGGCTCGTCGCCCGCCGACGTGTGGGGCCCTCGCTGAGGGCTGAGGGGCTCGCCAGCTGTTGGGGCACAGTAGCCCGCGACACGTGGGGCCCTTTGATCTTCTCGGGACTCTTCGTACCGGTATTTATTACACCGACAAGAGCCCGGGTTCACCATGATCTGTGAACCGTCATATCGTGATACTTTCCGTTTCTCATGCAATGGAGGCGAATCGTGGGGGCCCGCCTCTGCGGCGGCCGTACGTCTGATTCTCCACCTACGCACGACCTTCCTTGGGGAACCACGCCGCTTTTCGCGAAAAACCGAAGCGCTCGGGGCAATGATGGCGCCGCGCGCGCGCGAGTGGCGACGGAATCCAAACCGTCTCGCTCGTTTCCGTCTCCTATAAAAGCTTCTCTTCTCTGCGACGAGCTCTTTTGCACGCCAAGTCCTCAAACTGCCAATCGCCTCCTTCGCTGCTGCCACTCTCTTTTTCGCCAACTCCACCACCGTCTTCCATGACGCCCAAACGTAGCAAGGGTCGCCGCGGTGACGCCGCTCCGGCCGCGACGTCATCTGGGCTAGCTCTGCCCGCCTCCGCCGCCGACGAAGACATGGTGACGCGGCTTCAAGTGTTCGTGCCGCCAACCTCCGCCCGGTTCCGCCCCGGCACCATTGCGCCAAGCCCCCGCGACGGGGAGATCGTGACCTTCACTGGCGGTCTTTGGCGGGGCTCGTCCCGCCATATTCCGAGTTCTTCTTGGGGGTGCTCGCCTTCTACGAGATCCAGGCGGTGCACCTTCCCCCCAACTCCGTTGTCGCGCTGGCCATCTTCGCCCACCTTTGCGAGATGTTTGTTGGGGTGATGCCAAGCCTCCCGCTCTGGCGCCGGCTCTTCGCGCTGCACGCGAGTTCGCGATCGAGCGGGGCTATTGGGAGCTGCTACTTTACGCTCCGCGAAGCCGCCGCCTTCATCCCGGTTGCGGTCAAGTCCAACTGGAAGGACTGGCACCGATACTAGCTGTACATGGAAGATTCCAGCGGCTGCGATGATCTTGCTCTCCCCGAGGGTCCAGCGGAATCCCTTGCCAGCTGGGGGTCTATGCCCGACGACTCGCCAGAAGCGAAGTGATGTTGGGCAGATCGCTGAAGCTCCGCCCATAACGGGCTCACGGAACCCATATCGCGGCGGATTTTTGCGGCGCCGCCTCGCCGCTCCGTATGAGGGCGCGCGTCTGCTGACGATACTATGGCGCGACGATAGAGTCTGCGTCGCCCCGGTGAGTGTTCTTTCATTCTTTTTGGGTCTCTTGTCTTTTGGAGCGCCTTTTGTTTGATTTTTGTCTGTTTGCCAACTCGCGACTTCCTTTTTGTTCGCTTGACCTCGAGGAACGTCTTGGACGATGTGCTCCGGCGATGGTCGTGGGACTTCATCCACGCCGTTCGGCGACACTTCTCACTGCGAGCATCCGCCCCTCTGCGCACTGGACCCACGGGCGCAACCAATACTTTGCGTCTGCGCCTCCCATGGAGGTCTCTGGTCCCATGGTCCAAGTGACCCGGGACCCTGCGCAGATCCGCGATCTTCCGCCAACGACCGCGAAGCTCCTGCGGCCGTTGCTCCTCTGTTGTGGCGGCCGACTCGGCGCGCTCTCAGAAGCGCCGCCTCATCCTCTCCCGGACAACGACGATGAGGAGGGGAGGCGAGCCCAAAGAGAGCTCGCCCCCGAGTCCGGGCCGCCGCCTTCTCCGGCCCCCTCCGGTGGGGGCCTTCTGCCAACGACGCCGCCGCTCGCCGCTGGGCGAGCTGGCGATTCTCCGAGCTGGCGCGCTGCGTCGGTTTCTTCCGTCTTAAGGCACCTCTGTCGCGGGGTCGTCGGCGAAGGCGGCGGCGCTTGAGCGGTGACGCCGCGAGGGAGGCGGCGACCAGCGGTGTGGCGGCTCAAGCCGCCGCTGCCTCGGCCACCAAGGATGCCGAAGAACCGCGCGGCGCACTCGGGCGCCCGGTGCTTCGCCGACATCTTCGCGGACCGCCCACCGTGACTTCCGGGCGTCTTGTACCGGCTGGCGTCACCAGATGCGTCCATTGGAGGAAACGACCGATGATATGTTAGCGGTGGTGGGAAGCGCCGCCGAGGCCCTGCGCGACCTGCCGGTGGTGATGCGGACGCGGGCGATCGAAGACGGTCGCCAAGGCGCTCTTAAAGCAGCGCGGTTCGTCTTGGGCAACTGCCTTGCCCAAAACGCCGCGTTTGACCTCGATGCCGCCACCGGGAAACCTTTGCGTCAGCTGGACCGGAACGAGCAGTCTCAGGTCGACGTCGTCGCCAACCGCGTATCCATGATGGGCGGCGCCGCTTTGGCAGAAGACGATGATGACGAGGAGTAGCTGGACTCCTTCGCTTGTTTCGTCTTGTAAATAGAACCTGTTAATACAAACGTTTTGCTTTCCTACTATAAGTCTCGATCTAACTTTACGCAAATTCTTATTTGCAAAAAGAACCGGGGCACCCGAACGCCAAAAGTTTTAGACAGAGTGTTCTATTGAAAGTGAGCGCTTTTTCCTTAGGCATCTGGTTACTTCAACCCTTATGGCCTCTCGGCAAACCGACCTTGATCGTTGCGTGGCGAGAGCTTAGCTTCGGGAAGTGATCTAGTCGCTGGTGCCGTCGTTGGCGCGTTGCCTAGACCGAGCAGACACACCAGGCTAGAACCCGCCTTCCGTCCGCCTCGCCTCGCCCAGCTGCAAGTTCAAGCGTTCGCCCTTGCAACTAAGGGGCCATCAGGCTTAAATACTTTTTCGCTACCAGCTTTCAACAGAATGCTTTCAAACAGACTTTTAGGGCTAAGCAACTGATCGCCAAAAGTTTTAGGCGTAGCGTTCTGCGCAAGTGGCGCTTTTCCTTAGACATCGGTTACTTCAACCCTTGTGGCCTCTTGGCAAACCGACCTTAAGCGTTACGTGGCGAGAGCTTAGCTTCGGAAGTGGTCTGACGCCGCGGTGCGTCGTTGGCGCATTGCCAGACCGGCGGACACACCAGCTAGAACCCGCCTTCCGTCTACCTCGCCTTGCCCAGCCGCAAGTTTAAGCGTTCGCCCTTGCAACTAAGGGGCCATCAGCCTTAAGTACTTTTTCGCTACCAGCTTTCAACAGAATGTTTTCTAACAGACTTAAGGCGAAAAAGAACAGATGCCCACAGAGAGACAGAACTTATCTTTATACTGCAGATGGCTTTGTACAATGCAGCCCCCGAGGCAAGCGGGGAAGGAGGAAGATCTCGCCGCTCGGCTCCAAAGGAAGGCCAAAAAGCTCTTGGAACAGCTACCTACGGGTAGAACTTTCTCAGCTGCTCGACGTTCCAAGTGTTCGCCAATTCGCGACCGTCCTCGAATGCGAGCCTGACTGAGCCTGGGCGGGAGACTGAGACCACCTTGAAGGGGCCCTCCCATTGTGGGGAGGCAGACTTTGTTGCGGCCCGCTGCGTCTGAATTTTACGCAGAGCGAGGTCGCCATCGCGATGTTCTCTCACACACCGCCTTGCTTGATAACGGCGCAGAGCTCGCTGATACTGGCGGCTCGGATCGCCGCCCATCTCTCGATCTCCTCCAAGAGATTTACTTCATCCCGACGCCGGTCGGTCTCAAATCTTCGCTGAACGCCGCCACCCTTAGGGAGTCAAGGTGAGCTCAAGCAGAACACCGCTTGAGCCATACACCAGAAGAAGGGGTCTCGCGGTGGCTCTGTTGGCGATTGTCGCGGCGCCCACAACAGATGGGAACATCTTCCGCCCGGCGCTTGCCACGCTTCTCCGAGCGGTCGAACGCCCTTGTCTTGAGTCCTCGAGTACTTCGCGTTTGCCGCTCCACTTGCCCATTGCTCTTGGTGTGCGGCGGGCGAAGTACGCTTGGTACCCAACTCTTCGCTTTTGATCTTGGAAATCGGCACTTTTGAGGCGGCGCCGTTGTCGGTGATGATTCTGCTGGCGACACCGAACCGGACGAAGATGCCTTTCATGAACTTTATGGCGGCGGCGGACGTGATCGCCGGGGATGGCGAGCTTCAACCCACTTGGTGAACTTGTCGGCGGCAGCGAGCAGATGTGTGTAACCTCCGGTCGTCCGCTGAGAGCAGGCTCAGATGTCGACCCTCGGACCGCGAACGGCCGAGAGAAAGGATGGTTTGCGGCGCTGGGCGGTCGGTGGATTTGCTTAGCATGAAATTGGCACGCCGCATCTCCTTACCACTCGAAGGCATCCGGAGGCGAGAGGCCAATAAAGCCGTGGCGGAAGACCTTCCGACCAACGCCCGGCTCCTGAATGGCTCCCCGACGTGCCTCCTTGGATCTCGAGAGGATTACACTCCCGCTTCCCGAGTGAGCGCTTCAAGAGAACCGTTTGCGCCACGCGCGTCTGGTCCCCACCTACTGAGCGTGGCGCTTGGCCTGCGCGCTATCTTCTCACCGACGCGTCATCGTCGAGATCACTCCGTTGCGCAGGTAGGCTAGGATCGGATCCATCCACTGACCTTCCCGGACGAGCGTGACGACGTTAGTATTGTCGCCGACGTACTTTGCCTCCTGCAGATGTGGGAGCTGCGCCAGAAAAGGTGTCGTCCCCACCAGAATCGGGGGCTGCGACAGACGGCCGCGTGAGTCTTTCTTCAAAAACCCGGCCAAGCAGGTGCCTCGGCGAGGCAATGCGGGACGATTCATCCGCCATATAGTTGTCGCGGCGAGGGACGTGCGCGAAGCCCAAACCCTCAAAGTGCCACTCCAACCGGTGCACCTCCGCCAGGTAGGCTGCCATGACGGGATTAGCGCAGGTAAATTCCTTCCTCGCCTTGTTGATGACCAGAAGAGAGTCGCCCTTGATTTGCAGCCGCCGGATGCCGAGGGTCGAAGCCACCCTGAGCCCGGCGAGCAGCCCTTCGTACTCGCGATGTTGTTGGTAGCGGAACCCCAAAGACCACTCAGTGCCGGACGATGTCGCCGGTGGGAGACACGAGCGACACTGCCCGGCCCCTCAAGCGGAGCGAGCCGTCGAAGAAGAGAGTCCCTGGCGAGGGTCTTGAAGTGCTTCAACTTCTTCGTCGCGAAGTCCACTCGTTGACGAACTCCGCCGAGCTTGCCCTTTGACGGCCGTTCGGGAGCGAACTTGAGGTCGACTGCCGGCTCCATGGCCCAGCGTCTGACCCGTCGCCTCGCGGTTGAAGAGGATCTCCTGTAGGGTACTTGGTCAAGACGGTGATCTCGCCTCAGGAAGTAGTGACTTTAGGGACGCCGTCGAGCGGCGTAGAGCATCTTCGGTCTTGTGAGTACCTTGTCTCGGCGTCGTGGAGGACTTTCTTGGCGTAGTAGATGGGCGTTGAACACCTTCTCTTTCCGCCACCAAAGACACCTGTGACCACTGGGGTTCGCCGTGACATAAAGGATCGTGGCTCGCCGGGTCAGGCGACCAAAGACAGGCGGGAAGTGAGATACTTTTGACCCGTCGAGCGCCTCCTGCGCCTCCGTCGTCCACTCGAATTGGTTGGTATTCTTGAGAACTGAGTAGAGGAGGATTTTATCCCCAAAGCGAGCTATCATGCTGCCCAGAAAGTCAGGTGACCCACCAAGCACCGTGATCCGCCAAGTCGCGTCGGGGCTTCATGTTCTCGATCGCCGTGATTTTGTCAGGGTTCGCCTCAATCCCCCTCTGAGAGACGAGGAAACCTAGCAGCTTGCCCGACGGAACGGCGAATACACACTTCTCAGGGTTGAGCTTGATACAGTACTTCCTCAAATTGGTGAAGGTTTCCTCCAGGTCGCCGATCAACTCCTCCGCCTTCTTGGACTTCACCACCAGGTCGTCGACGTACACCTCCAAGTTTCGCCCTATTTGAGGGCGGTGAGCGATATGCATGGCCCTTTGGTAGGTTGGGCCCGCATTCTTCAATCCAAACGTCATCCTTGTGTAGCAGTAGACGCCCATGGGCGTCACGAAGGCGGTCTTGTCTTCATGTTCTTCGGCCATGCAAATCTGGTGGTACCGAGTACGATCCGTAAAGCTTGTTACTTTCGCACCCGCCGTGGAGTCGACGATGAGGTCGATCGCGGGCGCGGTCGGATCGCCGAGCATGCCTTGTTGAGGTCGGTGAAGTCCACGCACATCCTCCACCGCCCATTGGATTTTTAGCGAGGGCGGGGTTCGCGATCCACAGGATAGGCGGCGCTCGAACGACCCCGCCCCATAAAGCTTGCCCACCTCTGGCGGATAACGTCTGGCGCCCGCCGACCGCTTCGGACCTTCGATAACCGGTCGCGACCGGGAAGCGTTACCGGCTTGTGCTCAATCACCTGCAGGGACCCAAAACCATGTCGGACGGTTGCCATGCAAACACGTCTGCGTTAGGCGGAGGAAGGAGACGAGCGCGTCTTCCTATTGGGCGCCGAGAGGCGCCCACCCGAACGGTCTTCGCCGGTCGACTCACTCGGGGAGATCGCCTTAACCTCCGCGGACGAACCAGGAGGCACGGATCTTCGCCGGATGAGCTCCGAGTGAAGCTTGACCTTTACGGCGCCCGCCGCCCGCCAAAGTGAGGCGTCTTTTGTCGCAATGGGCGCCTCCGGCGGTCCATTGTCAAAACGATGGGGCTACCGCCTGGGATCTTCACCACCATGTACGCATAGTGGCAGGCCGCCATGAACTTGGTCAGCGCCGGCCAACCTAGTATGGCGTTGTAAGGGAGGTCGAAGTCCGCCACCTCGAACTCGAGCATCTCCGTGCGGAAGTTGCCGAACCTCGAGCGTCACCGGAGGCCGATCGCCCGGAGGGACGGACTCGGCCCGTGCGATGTCAAGAACGGAGCGCTGGTCGAAACTCCTGCTGCTGGATCTGGAGCGCCTTGGTGACTCGGGCAGACAGGAGGTTGAGAGAGTTCCCTCCGTCGACCAGCACCCGCCCTAGCTTGACATTCCGGATCGTGGGCGCAACCACGATCGGGAGATGCCCCGGGCCGGCGGTGCTGGCGGGGTGATCGGCCTGACTGAACGCGATCGGTTGCTCCGACCACGCCAGCTGCCTTGCTGACCCAACGCCGGGCACGGCGGCGCACACCTCCCTCATTGCACGCTTAAAACTAGCGTGGGACGGATAGGTGGCCGATCCGCCGTGGATAACGGCGACTTCGCGCTCCGCCTGCTGAAAACCAAGCGAAGCCGCTTCCTTGCCCTTGCAGCTGCCGGACGTCTGCTGCTGCTCATGGACGCGCTTGCCCACCAGTTTGCTGACGACATGGCAGTCAGCCAAGTCGTGGGAATTGTTGCGGTGAATGGGACAGTAAGTCCCTCCGTTCCACTCGCGGGGCGGCGGTCTCGCCCGTCGTCCGGGCGGCTGAGAACGCCAGGTACACGGCGGTCGCCTCGCCGCCCTGCGGGACCGTTCCTGCCGCCGCTTCTTCTTGTCCTTGCCGCCTTACGCTTCTTCTTGTCCTTGCCGCTGGGATTCTTCGAGGTCCTGGCCTCGCCGCCCGCAACGGCCCCTGCCCTTGCAGCCGGGCGGAAGCGAGCCTCCGCCTGAAGGACACACTTGTGGGCCAGGGTGAAGAGCTCTTCCGTCGTCTTGATCTTGCGGGTGGCCATCTTCTCCTTAACCCTGGGGTCTCGGGCGCCTCTCCTGAAGGCCGTGACAACGGCGTCGATGGAGATGTCAGGGATGATGTTGCGAACCTGACTGAAGCGCCGGATGTAGTCGCGCAGCGACTCTCCCTTCTTCTGCTCCACATTGTGGAGATCGTCTTCAACTCCGGGCTACTCGAAGGTGCCTTGGAAGTTGGTGATGAAGAGATCGGAAAGCTTCTTCCACGACCCTACTGACTCCGGGGGTAGGTTCATGAGTCACGAGCGGGCTCCGCCGGTGAGGACTGCGGGGAAGTAGTTCGCCAGAACCTTCCCCGACCCTCCAGTCGGCTGCATCACCGTGGTGTAAATCTGCAAGAACTCGTCAGGGTTGGTGGAGCCGTCGTACTTGTCGATGGGGGCCGGTCGAAACCTCTCCGCCATCGGACGCGCGCAACTCCTTGAAAAGCGCGGCGGCCGACTTCGAGCCTCCTGCTCTGGTGCGCCTCCGTCGCGCCGTACCCGCCATCCGGACGGGCCCGAAGATGCGCGCCGCCTTCTCTGGCGGAGGCGATGTCGCGGAACCCTCCTGGTCCCCACGGGCGGCGTCGGCGGCGCTGTCGCAAGACTTTCGGTCGTGCCGCTGCGGAGCTTGTCGCGCAGTCTTCTCCGTGTCGCAGATGGCGGTCCTACAAGTGGGACCGGAGATCCCGCCCTTTGTATACTGCTGGCGAACCCGTAGGAGTCGCTGGCTCCTCGTTATCATGACCTCGCTCCCTCCCGCCAGAGATCTGCGAGAGGGTGCGAGGGCAAGAAAAAGCGGAAGAAGCGAAGCGCGGTTCCGCGCCTCCGAGACTTACACCACGCGTGGGCGATCGACGAAGGGCCAAACCGCCACCACGGCGCCGCCGGAGTCCGAGTCACCGGAGCAGGTGGGTTGTCAGCGAGGCCACGCCGCATGGAGGTTCTGTGTTGGGTGCATTCTCGAGGGCAGCGCCGCTTAACTTTGACCGGGCGTTGCTTCCGCCAGGGTTCCAACCCTCGGCGGACGGCTACCGCCTGGCTGATCTATCGCCATCGCCGCGGCCGACGCAGCGGCCGCGGCTCTGGCGGCTGCCTCTGGATCCATCTCGGACTGCTGATCCGCCATCGATGAAGTCGAAGACCAGGAACTGATGCTAGCGCCCCCCTACCTGGCGCGCCACTGACGGCGTGTTTTCCGCTCAACCACTACGGATCACACCCCTAGTTAGATTTCTATCTTGCTAGCCTATCAGCCGAGCTCAGTTCGATTCGAGCGTGGGACGCGGCAAGAAGCGACACTCAGAGTTTACCCAGGTTCGGACCCCCTCGCGGGTAATAGTCCTACTCCTACCGAGCCTTAGCTCTTTTCCGAGTTGTGGTTGTGTGGAATGTGGTTACAGAATGCTTCGGAACCCCCTCTCCCTCCTCTCTCCGCCCCCTTTATACAAGCCTCGGTGGCGGAGAGAGCCGTGAAGGTAAACATCTGATACTCTCGATCTGATGCACCGATAAGACATGAGGGACACGACAGAGAGAGGCAACGTCTTTGCTATTGCGCGCTGGCGGCGCCGCCCACGCGTGCCTCGCAAGTGGCTTCTGACCCGCAGGAACGCTCCTGCGAGGCTCGGCAAGGGCCCACTTACATTCCTTCCGACGCGGCGGCGAGCTTGATGATGGCAAACTCTCTCGCGGTCAATTCGGCTGCGCCACAATGCGGTTGGTCGAGCTGCGCAGAGGTCACTGTGGCGGTAATCACCTCTTCATCTGTCTATCCGCGCGTAATGTCGCATTGAATGCGCTCATCCTTCGCAGCAGGGGAAGCCTTCGCCCAGAAGACTCCTTTCGGAACGCTCCCTGCCACGCGGGCCCCGCTTGACAGTGGGAGGCCCTTCACGCGCCGAGGGGCTCGCCCACGCGCCCGCCTGACACGTGGGGCCGTCAAAAGGGTTAACCTGGAGTGCTATGTTTGGTTCCAACAGGCATTATATGCTACTAGAACTCTTTTTCAACTAGCAATATGGGACTAATCCCACCATCGTATCCACATGAGCCATATGGACCTCACAACACATCAGGCCGGAGTATTACAGTAGATTCTATGCTTCAAAAGGAAAGAGAGCACATTGGCATGGCTACACACAAACAGCAGAAGGAGAGATGGAAGAGAAAACAAAGTACTGCCTCCGTCCAAAAAAGAATGCCCTTTAAGGTTGTTTTGGAGAAACTAAGAATAAATGTATGTAGGTGGGAATCTATATGGTGGTGGAAAGAGAATCTAGGGGTATTTTATAGTGGTGGGAGGAGAATATAGGGATAATTTATAGTGGAGGAGGGAATCTAGGAGTCTTGTGTGTGTAGAAGAAGACTTTTTGGGACAATTTGAATCCTGTAAGAAGCGTTCTTTCGCGACGGAGGTAGTAGCTTGCTATAGCCTTGCTTGGAAGGCAGAATATGCATAATTGATTCTGAACCCTTGCTTGAAGTTAAATCTCCACCTTGACCTCTAGACATTAGTACTATGTGCGCCTAATCCAAGGCTTTTATGAAAATTTGTTTACCAAGACACTTTTTTAAGATAATGTTTATCAAATACACTAGGCAGTACTACTAGACTGGAATATTTAATTCGCAGTACGAGATTAGTATTTAATTTCCTCTCTGTGTCTCTCCCTTCATGAAATGCTAGATCTCGTAAAATTAAGGCTGTACCTATGGATCGCTTTAAGACTCTGTAGGTATAGTTGACCATGCCATAAATCATCGGTTGGTGAGGCATTTTTGTCCATTGAGCTAGTACAATAATTGTGTTCCAATCTTTGCCCCCACACATCAACCGGCGATTTGCATTTCATAACTCTCTATCCGAAGGCCCCATGTTGCTAAGCCTTGTCAAGTACCGTGCTCAATTGTCAACATCTCGTTGGAGACATTGAAATGGAAGAACAAACAAGCATATATTAGGAACACTAATAAAATTGAACTGTGAACACATGACGACATATATCCTCTTGAATTTTCATAAAAAGAAGTGTTCTAGAGTTCCATAACAATATCATAAAAATTTGTGCCGAAGAAGGAATCTTGCGATAAAAGTGCGATATGGGTTTTGTTCCCTTGTCTAGATTCCTGACTAGTCAAGAACCCAGCATAGCAGACATTGAAGTCGAGATCATTACAACATGAAAAGCTTTACACAAAAGCTCTAGTACGATTTGAGTCATTGAGAAATCACATCAACAACTTACACCTGGAAGAAAAAAAAAAGATGATCCAACTGTGTCAGTATGTTGGCAAGGACACCTTTAGTTCTGGAATGATTCTTCTGTCAAAAGAAGTTTGATCTTTCAATAAAGCAAAAGCAACATATGGAGGCAAGTCATCGCAAGCAAACTTGTGCACGCTAAAAGCCAATCCTGCCATCCTTTTCCGAGCTTACACAATGTTCAGCTGCTCACATCCTTTCCTAACACCTTTTTTTCAACTCTTCAAACTTCCTCCTTGAGCAAAGCCAAGCAACCACTGTTTAAACACATGTTCTTTCCTCCATCATGTCTTAATTCCATGTGTCACAAGCCACAGTTCACACGAGCGAGACAAGAACAGCTTGTACACCCTCACTCTGGACACCCAAACCATATATAGCTCAGGAAGGGCCAAGCAGCTCATCAGATCCCCAAATGGCTCCCATTTTTGTTTATTAAAATCACTGCAAATGCATCCATGCTTGCTACTCGTTTTGTTTGGCAATTCAGTGACTGGACCCGGTCATCCTTCAGCAAAGGCTGAGCCTCAGTGTTTCCTGAATGGACCGCCGGCGATCTGTGGGGTGCCTAGGTCTGGGCAGACTGTGCTGGCTGACGGGTATGGTTGTGTTCTCCTTCATATGTCACAATGAGCATCGCCGGGTCATCTACGCACCGCTCAACATGCTTCCTTGCTGGGCAGCCCCTGACACTGCTGCATTTGTAGTAGCCCCTGCATCGGTCAGAATTGACAAGCACAAGCACAGTTAAGTCTTCTGTAGAGCAAGAGAAAAAAGATCTGCAGAAGAGGAACAATCAACAGCATGTGCTTGCTTTCATGGTATAGCTACATTTTCCTATCATTAAGGGCAGGCATTAAAACTTGAGATGTGGTGGGGGGTAACATGAGCAATCAAGATTAGGATGTAGATGGACACGCATGTCAATCAAATGGGAGTTGCAGTAGCAATTTACCTACCTAAGGTCCCCCATGATTGATCCCATTTCTCACAGATGAGCGCAAAGAAAGATTGAAAGCTCCGACATGATCCGCTAAGTTGGTTATAATTAATTGTTCTAGCAACTTAGGCGTCAACACGTCTTGGTAGTAGAAGCAACTGGGGGTTAGGAAAAGGTGGAGTGGAGTGGAGGATCCACAAACAATTATTCCACAGGTAAAGGAGCACGATGAGTGCCTAACACAGATATGCCATCTTTCATGGTACGACATGGGGAATAATGCATCATTACTAGAGAAGATTTGGTGTTTATTTTAGTGTTAGTTGACTACTGACACTATCTAAACAACAATTCACCTTTTTTTGATTAAGAAAACAATTTTTTTTTTTTATACCTTGGATGAGGGGAACCCTTAATCGGTTTCTGCCCATACTTCCGCCATGAGTATTCGTCTGGCGGTATATCAGCGATCTTGTTGCTGATGGCCGGCACTTTTATTGACCTCTTGATTCGCAATTTCCTGCAGAAAAGAACAGTGGAAATCAAGTTAAAAGTCCATAACCATAATGCTCAACCCAACATTAGAACAGCATAAGCCACTACAGAAACACAGTTTACCTCCTCTTTGAGCAATGGCACCTGCCGGTGGCGGTACACTTGCCGTTGCCACCCTCCCCCTTGCCTGTGCACCGCCGCTTGGGCGCATTCACCGTGTCGCTTGCTGCTGGCCTGCCAATCAAATGGAACGGCGCCTTCCCATCCAAGCTAGCCACACTGCCATCCATGCTCAGGGATGACATGAAGGACCTCGCCGATGACATTGTCCCGGTGCCGCTGGTGCTGTCGAACTTCAGGCTGATCCCACTGTTGCTCCTCTTGAACATCTCAGCTTGCAACTTCTGCTGCTGGAATGGGTACCTATGAGCAGTAGCACCAAACTGGAACTGCACGGACAATGGCTGGACTAGCTTCGGGGCGCCAAACTGATGATCACTCTTGCCGCTTGAGCTCACCAAATCAAGCACCCGCGATTCGCCAATCCGAGGCCGCAGCTGAGCAGAGCTCGTAGATGGAGACGGAGTGGCACCAGTGGGCAGCACCCCCAATGGGAAGTTGCTGCTGCTCTCCAAGAAGCCCTTTTGGTTCAAGAACCCCACGGGCTTGCATCTCCTGGAGAACCTGCCTCTAGCATGTCCTCCTCCTCCTCCGCCGCCGCCGCCGCCATTACTGAGGAGGGAGGTCACCTTCCTGAACTTGGCGCAGGCCTCACCCGTCTCCGAAGCTATGCTACGGAGCAGGGCTGGGTCTTGCTGCTGGGTGAGCAGGGCCAGCACCCTGTGGCAGCTCTCCACCGCCGCCCTGTTCGCCGCCTCCACTTCTTCCTCCATGACCAAGACCAAGGGGGAACACGAAGAAGAAACACCACTCCTTTCCTCTCGAACTCTTCCTCTGGTCTTCACGCGCAGCTCAGCTTCCTGCGACCCTCACAGGGAGAAAAAAACAGGTTACTACACAGATCTCCATGGAATCTCACGTAGGAACAAATTTCAAGAAAAATTTCAGCGACCAAGCAGCCACTCGTCAGGAAGAAGAGAGAGGATTCAAATTCTGGGTCTTGAGAAAGCATCCATGAACTGGATCGCTCACAGGAAGGTGGGATTCTGACGGCACACGAGCACGGCTCGTGTCGGAAAGGGTTCAGAACGAAACGAACCCACAAAGATTCCGCGACAGGTGGCCGGACGGAGAACGAGAAGGCGAGCACGCACCACGCACGGCGCACCGAACTCGCACCGGAGAAAGGCCGCGGAGGCGAGCTCACCCGAGGAGAGAATCTCCACGGGAGGACGAGCCGTGCTGGCGGGCGCAGAGGCGAGCCTCCTCCTCCCCTTATGCCGCGCGCGCGGTGGAGTTGGTGGGGGATCGGAGGGGAGGAAGACGACGACGGCCGACGACGACGATGAGGAGCGGAGGAAAAAAAAAATGGAGCCTTTCGAGCGCTGGGGGCGCGAGTATATAACGGCGAATTTGACGGGTTTGAGGGGTGCGTTCGTAAAAGTTGCGTGGGACCGGGCGGCAGCCTCGGAGGGATGGTGACCGTTGGATGCCGAGGTGGACGGCTACTGTTTCCGCGGGGAGCAAACGGGTCGGTTTCCGCTGGGGTCAACCGAGTCAAAGACCGGGATTAGTGAGAGCATCTTTTCACTGGGCGGTCAAAGACACCACAGCCACAAGACAGAGTTGCTAATAAATAAAGGTTGATTAGCCATGTTACATTGTTCACAGTGGCTTGCGGCTTGCCTCGCTGAACTGAAAAGATGAAGACTTTCTAGTCTAATTTTTATAATCGTGAAAATCACCTTTAAAAGGTGTTTAAAATATCATAAATGAAGCATATTACTCCCTCTAGTTTCGTAATACGTGTTAATTTGGACACTGACACGGTCTTTAAAATACAACTTTGACCATCAATTGCTAATAAAATATATCTATAAAATCCACAACATATGATATTGTGAAAGTATTTTTCAAGACGAATTTATATGTACGGTTTTTATATAGACAATCCAAATAGTTTAAAAAATATTTATAGATAAAGTTTTAAAACTTTGACTTCGGACAAACCTAAAACGTCAAGTATTATGGAACTAGAGGGAGTAACCTTGAGAGTAGATTAGTCCGGATTATCATTTAGCATAGCCAACTTGTTTATATTTATTCAGCTCAACCACTCCGAGCTTTGTGGTTCTGTTAGAAAAATATTTTACATGTCATCAAAGCCATATTTGAGAATTTGTGGCCTCTGAGCTAAATGCAAAGTAAGGCCCTATATATGTTTGAGAAGTTTAGGGGGTGTTCTTTTGAGCTGAGCTAGCTCCCTTCTTCCCGAGACCTCGATGCAACGTGAGTACAACATGGTAGACACCCTAAGACACCAATATATGAATCCGAGCATATAAATAAATATATAATAAATAGATGAGAGGGAAAATGGGTCCATTGCAACCAGTGGTGCCGTTTTGGAAAATTGTGACTTAATTGGAGCAAATGAGTGGGGATTTATTTTGATTAGAGAGAAGGGTAAGACATGGGAAAAGAAAGAGGTGTGATGAGAAAGACAAAGTGGTTGGTTGTTGTCGAAAAAAGGGAAGGAATAGACGCTAATGACTTCTTTTTTCCTTCATGTAATCTTATCACTAATACAATTAACACCAGCTAAGTACTTCTACATGCTTAACAAAATTTCGAGGGTTGACTAGCCAAAACATGCTTATATATAGCCTTTCATATCATTGCAAAGTTGCATGATACTCCTTACATCTATCTTTTGGAGTCCTCTATACCAATGCACTTATTATTTGTCCCTTCCATGCCATTGGCATCAAACTCCGTTAGTTCTCACCCTTCTTTAATGCCAATATACCCTTCTGTCTTTCTTTTTCTTCTTCCCTTCGTCACGTTCTCTCTCTTCTCATAGCTCGCCCAACACTCATGGCCGGCACCCCCTCCTTGCTCACTCTTCCCCTGGCACTCCTTCCTCCCCGCTAGCCCCTAAGTTGGATTTATGATAGAGTTGATCTGATGATGGTGACACCAAATCCTGTGGTGATATCAACTAGCTCATGTGGCGGTGAGGCTGAGTAGGTTCAATGGCGATTGTGGTGGCCAAATACAGTGCAAAATGCATGTGCATGTGGTGCAGAGGAGGCGGTCACATGAAACATGGCGGTGATGGGCAACATAGTGGCTACAGTTGGTTGTCTCTTGTGGTCACCCGCCTTTCTTCCACTCATCTATCCTCTTTCTATACAATGCCACGACCAGGGGAAGTGTGGTGCCACGCCAACCACCACACTCCTTTCCCTGTGTGGCGATGAGCTTGTGTAGGCATGTCAACCACACCTGGGGGTGGAAACGAGCCGAGTTCGAGCGAGCTAACTCCGGCTAGTTCGTGGCTCGCAAAAAACACAAGCTAGAGGAGAGGAGAGGCTCGGGCTCGTAAAAAATCACGAGCTAGATTGGAGGCTCGGCTCGAGCTCGTCAAAAGCTTGAGCTAGCTCGTGAGCATTCGCGAGGTTGGCTAGGGTTTCAAATACAGGAGGAGTAAGGCGGCCAAGAGGAGAGAAAGAGCGGAGGGAGGCAGCGAAGATGCTTACCGAGACAGAGATGGAGGTAGGCAGTGGTGTTGGCCGGACGGGGACAGAGGGAGCCCGCGATGCTTGCTGCTAGGCCGGGGACAGAGGGAGAGACAGCGGCAGTGTTGCAGCCGGTGTAGGCCAAGAGGAGCCTTGATGGAGAGGCGCTGGCGTTGTCGGGGTCGGCCGAGAGGAGCATGACGGAGAGGCGACGACGACGTTGGGGCCCGTTGCCCATCGCTGCTCGCGTCGCTGGCGCCATGGAGTGCTCCTCCTTTTCTTGCTGGCGGCGGTGAGCGTGGCGAGGGGGAGACGGCGGGCAGAACGGAGGAGGCAAGGAGGTGTCGGGGAGAGGAGGCACGAGATTTGGGAGAGGAGGCGTCAGGGAGAGAAGTGGTGATTGGGACTGGGGAAGGGGGCCGACGGTGGGTGATGGGCTGGGGTGTAAAATGGGCCAGCATGTGGGTGTGGCTCGTGGGTTGTAGGGATGTGCACTTTGTTGTTTAGCTCGCGAGCTACTCATGTACGAGCTAGACTCAGGCTCGACTCGGCTCGTGAAATGTCACGAGCTCGAAACAAAGCTCGGATCGCGCTCGTTTTGTAACAAGCCAAGCCCGAGCCGAGCCTGGGACCGAGCGGTGCCCGAGTTGCTCGCGAGCCTCGAGCTTAGGTTCTAGCTCTAGCCACACTTGATAGTCTCTCCATTCTCTACCCCTCTATTCTATCTGTGTGTTGTGCAACAACATGCTAGCTTGGGTGAGGTGGCCATGAACTATGCCCACCAAATGTTTTTGGTTATGCTTATAAGGATCCTTCCATGTCCGTCATGTTTTTGATGGATTGATTGTGAGGTGTTTATTCTGAAAGCGTCAATAAAAGTTTGTGACTCCCATTCAACTCCCTCTAGTCGTCGTAGCTAGTCGTAGAGATGGATATTAACCAGAAACATGGTACGCTTTGTCCCCATCGCCGTCGCCTCCTCCTCGCCGCTGAACCGCCACCTCCTCGTTTGCCCCACCACCGCCTGTGCCACCTGCGCTGCCACCGGTTGTGCCACCCACGTCGCCACCTCCCCCACTGCCGCCCGCCCCTCCCCCTCCCCCTCTGCGCTACCCTCCGCCGCCTAACCCTCCCCTCCCCCTCCCCCTCTGCGCTACCCCTCCGCCACCTAACCTCCCTCCCCCCCCTCCGTGCTACCACCTCCCTCCCTCGGTCTCCCTCCAGTACAACCACCTCCTCCACCCGCCACGCTGCCCTACCGCCGTCCACCCCTCCTCCTGCTGGGAAACGGGTAGGCTACGCGAGCGCAAAATCAAAATTTTCTACCACGAAACACCCAGGAGCACATGCAAGTAGAGGATCACAGATCGTTACCCTTGACGCGCAGATGCAGCGGAAGCAGTTCCTTGCGCGTAGAGGAAGTAGACGTACTCGCCCAGATCACCGCCGAGTGCTCGTCCGTCCTCGCCGAGTGATTCCCGAGTGCTCGCCGGTGTTCGCCGAGTGGTTGCGGATCGCTCGCTGACTGCTCGTCGATGTCTCACTTGTGTTCGCCGGCGATACAACCAAACAGCGTCTCCGCGTATGGCAGCGCCTCTAGCGGTATCCACACGTACCGAGCAGGAATGCCTCATGGGGTATGCTAGCACCTCACCGTGCGGTTAGGGTTTCTAGAGAGTTGGAGGGACGCGCGATGGCTAGGCGTGGTGAAGGCTCAACTCTACAACCCGCGCCGCCCCTATGCCTCTTCTTTTATAGTCACGCTAGTGGGCTTCGGCCCGCTAGGGTTTCTATCTCCAACGTAGATCATATCCACGCACAAACCCATTAAACAGTTCCAACCCGTTAAGTGTGTAACCCGTTAGGTTCAGTGCAAGTCGGCCGTGGATCTGGAAACCCGTTTCCAATCCCCTGATCAAAAGCGGCACCTAGCAGTACGTATTGACCCCCGAATGCACAGAATCATTATTCGGTTGAACCTTGATACACTCATATACCGATCCCTGTGCCTCCCGATACCAGTCAAGCTCAAGGCGAGATGCGTGCCACCCTTGTTAATAGCTCGATCAATTCACTCGACAGTGGAATGGATACAAACTACGACTAACCTCTTAGTCATATTAGCACGGCTGTGCGCTTTCTTTATCCATCCACACGAGGGGCCCAGAGGTATCTCTCTCGTTATCTAGGAGGGGCAAATTCCATTTTGATCATCACATCCCTGGCTATGTATCATGGCATACCCAGTAGACACCTTTATAACTACCCTGTTACGATGTAGCGTTTGATGATACCAAAGTATACGAGTCAACATGCTGGGCATCTATGACAATCTCAGGTCTAAGGACCATATAGGTATACCACTTGAGACTATAAGCTGATGGCGCTATAAGAGATAACAACTCACAACGTCTCGGAGTAGGTCTGTCCGACTGCCCATGTTCTCCAACATGCATCCATCCGATTGGTTTGATATCTCTATATCTATGGCATGTGAAACATTACCATCAACCAATACGTATGCTGGTCAAATCATAACCGCTCCTCGTAATGATATGGATCAGGGACCCGTTTAGAATAAAGTCATATAACAATGTGTCTCACAATCAAGTCGTACCCAATGGATAAAATCATAACATTTATTCAGGGAACCGATAAACAACGTTATCATATGTACATGAACAAAGACGTGGTACAATCATCACAATGATTGATCTAGGGCATATCCCTTTCACCTCCCCCTCCGCATTGCCCCTCCGCCGCCTAACCATCCTTTCTGATGCTGTTGCTGTTGTCGACGTGCGAGGTACATATCGAGGCTTTTTAATTTTTTTTTCCTGTAGTGTCGACGAGCATGTATGATTAATCGAGACTAATTTAGGATTATGTTGCTAAATTATTATTATTGTTTAGTAATTAGTGATTATTACTTACTGTTCATTAATTTGTTGTTTAGTAAATATGTCACCTAATTGTACGCACCTGTTCGAAAATGACACAACTCGCATGGAACAAGGATGGTGATTCGTTATGTTTTCTATTGAAGTCCTTATTTTGACTAGCCACGTCACCACCTCAATGTCTGATAATTAATGGCCTAATTTCATCGGCGGATACCAACGAAAATAATTATAATACTATTTTCGTCTGAAACTATCGTTGAAACGGTGATGGGGCACGTAATTTCATTGGCTTCGGTTCATGAAATTACGCCATGTTAGCGACGAATTAATTTTCTTGAACATGTTAGAGCATCCCCAGCAGGGCCTTCAAATTTCCCTCTATCGCTACAAGAATCGCCACGAGAATCGCTACAAAGGCAAATTCCTCTCACATGCATCACATTCCCTCCTGCTGCATTTGAAAAATTTTGAAATAGATGTGCATTTGGGGGCTGAGATGGGGATGCTCTTATGGACGTAAATTCGTCGGTCAACTATAGCAATGGAAATTACAACGGTTATTTCATTTGTTTTATGTGTCCGACAAATTTATGGTGAGTATTTCATCTGTTTTTTCTTGAATGTAGTGACCATTGATACCTAGGGTAGTGTTTAGTTAATTGGAAGATGAATCCGGAACAGAAGAAAGGGTTAGACCAAATCGACTAGCTAACCGACTATGCATCTTACTAGTCGAAGGGTGAGGAAGCTCCTCGAGCATTGTAAAATAGTTAAAACAGTGAAACCACATAGGAGCATATATATTTTGTCTAAAAAAGTCATCTAGAGGACGAAAGGCCTAACCACATCACCCTTACAATCATGCCCGTCCATTTTGGATCCAATGGCTTGGCTTGAGCGGTGGGATTGGCCCTCCTCTATACATGTTGCCGGCTTGTCTCTCTCATTCTTTTGGTGCCACCGCCTAGCTCCCAATCTCGACCCTTCTATTGACAGCTTCGCCACGTCATCGCCTCGGCGCCAGTGTGCCACCGATTCGTCACCATGGCAGCACGCCACCGCTCCACCACCTCAGCTGAGGGCAAATAGGTTCGTACCCCCTTCCCTTCCTGGCCCTAGCCTTCGGGGCGCACCTTAGGTCGGATAATGGTGGGCTAGGGTTGAATCGTACCCCTCCCCTCAGCCTTGCAGCAGTCGCCGGTATGGTGTTCCCCTTTCCCTTTTCCCTTGTTTATATATAGTACAAGAATAATTTAATATAAGAATATAAGTAATTAAGCGGAGGGGCAAGGCCATGCATATCGGTGAGGTCGGCCGGCGTGTGGTATCCTGGTATTGTATACTACTAGCCGGGTTAGCGCGCCCATGGCGCGCCACCCCTAGCCCTCTTATATATGAGCAAACAAAAATGTATCACAAAACAAACTAATAAAAAAATTACATATTTTGTTTGTTGTTCTCATTTTTTAAAAAAATTAGTCGGTCATGTTGAATTTTTTTTAGGTCATTATCATGAAATCACAGTGCCTTTCGCAAAGCTTTTTTTCTAGAATTTAGTAAGTGGTCATAAAAGTCACAAAAAAGGAAAAAGTGAATTATTTCGTAATACAATCGTTTGTAAGTCTTAAATATTTTGAAAAGCTAGTTTTTTGTGGACATCTTCGTGAATACGTTCTCTTAAACTATAGTTCTATATTTCAAAGACTTTTTATTTCTATTATTTACTAACTGATATCAGAAAATTTAACATTTGTAATGCTTAAATATATTTGTGGACACTTACTATAAAATTTTGATTGCATTTCAAAAACATGTAATTTTTTAGATTTATTTACATCGCCAGACCAAATTTCTCCCATTTGACCCCCCTCTCTCTTCATTTTTTTCCTTCTAAAATTCATGTTTTAGGGGGTTCGAAGTTTTAGAATTAATATAAAAATAAATAAATAAATAAATAAATAAATTTAAAGGAGTCTAGAAGATATCAAAATTTCCATTTGAATTCGGATTGGAAATTAGAATTAAGAATTTCAAGAACCGTAGGATTCGCAAGCATGAATTAAGAAAATTATAGAATACAAAATAACAGGGAAACTAAAATTAGAAAATTGAATTTTTAGAATTTTTTTAAAAAATAAAAGCCAATATATCAAATTCTGAAATACAAAATATCTTTGAAGGTTTAAAATTTTCGTAATTCAATTCTGAAATTCAAAATATCTACAAAGGTTTAAAATTTCCGATATTCAATCGTGAAATACAAAATATGTATGAAGGTTTAAAATTCCTGAAATTCATTTAATTTCCATTTTTAAAGTGCATACCTGCTGTATGCGCGAGCAGCAGCGAGCTAGTGAGGCAATACAGCGTACAGCAGGTATGGGACGCCTGTATGCGCGCGCGAGAGGCAGTACAGCCGAGGGAAAAAAGGCAGCGGAAAATGGCAGACCGGGGATTCGACCCATGGGCTCCCTGGCGAAAGCTAGCTCCTACAACCAACTGGCCAACGCGCGCGCTGTTTTGTTCGGGTGGGCAGAAAAATGCTTTTGAACGTTAGTTTAATATGGACGGCTGGATTTGATTCGGCGTCGATCGGACGGCCGGCTCTGGAATCACGATGGCGTGGCCAAGCGCGGGGCAAAAATCGCCCCGCGGCGAGGTGGAGGGAGGAACTCGGCTTTGTACCATTTTATAGATGAGCCAGTACAATCACATAGATAACAAACACGAAAATGTTTCTGTGCGGACGTCCGACCCGCGTCGGACGCCCGCACGGCCCGACGGCCCAACGCAGCGGGGCTTCTTCTTCCCTCTTTCTCATTTTCTCCATGTCTCGCTCACAGCTATTCTCAGCCACACAGACTTCTTATCTCCTCTCTCTCTCTCTCTCTCTCTCTCTCTCCTACTGGCTAGCTCGCCCGCCTCGCCTCCTCCTCCTCCTCAAGCTAGTTCGCCGGTTGCCCCTCGCCACCTCCTCCTCCTTTTCCTCCTCATGTTCCTCTCTCTCTCTCTCTCTATCTATCCCTCCCTCTATCTCTCTCTCACTCTCTCTGTACGCAGAAATGGAGGAGCTCATGTTGGAGCTCCCCTCTCTCTCTCTCTCTGCGTGGAAGATTTGATGATAGAGCTCCTCCTTCTCCTCATCTCTCTCTCCCCCTCCCTCCCTCCCTCTCCAATCTCTATACCTCTTCCCTTCTCTCTCTCAGATCTATCATGGAAGTGATGGTTCATGAAGAAAAGTGTACAAATGGTGGCTCATGAGGAAGATGTACAGTAGCAGGGAGATTGAAGTGGTTCCCTTTTTTGTTTCTGGTAAGATTTTTTTGCGTTTTGTTGGTGTTTTTGTTTCTGAAATTGTTTCAATAGGTGTGGGTAGTTATTGCAGTACCCTTTTTGTTTGGTGTTCTAGTAAGATTTGGGATTGTTTCAATAGAAAAGAACAGTTGTTGCAGCGTTGTTCTAGCAAGATTTTGACATTGTTGCACTAGGTTGCAAGAATTGTTCCATCACGCAAGGATGATTGTTTCATTAGGCATTTATAATTGTTTCAGTTGGCATTTGTTCCATTAGACATTTCTCATTGTTTCAGTAGGCAATTTTCATTGTTTCACTAGGTCGATTTCATTATTCAGTGCCAAGTTCATTGTTTCGATAGTCATTTTCCATTGTTACGATAGTCATTGTCCATTGTTTCAGTAGGCATTTCTCATTGTTTCAATAGGTCAAGTTCATTGTTTTAGTGCATTGTTTCGATAGTCATTTTCTCATTGTTTCGATAGTCATTTTTCCTTGTTTCAGTAGGCATTTCTCATTGTTTCAGTAGGTCGAGTTCATTGTTTCAGTGTGCCAAGTTCATTGTTTCGATAGTCATTGTCCATTGTTTCAGTAGGCATTTCTCATTGTTTCAATAGGTCGAGTTTATTGTTTCAGTGCATTGTTTCGATAGTTATTTTCTCATTGTTTCGATAGTCATTTTTCATTATTTCAGTAGGCATTTCTCATTGTTTCAGTAGGTCGAGTTCATTGTTTCAGTGTGCCAAGTTCATTGTTTCGATAGTCATTTTCCATTGTTTCAGTAGGCATTTCTCATTGTTTCAATAGGTCGAGTTTATTGTTTCAGTGCATTGTTTCGATAGTTAATTTCTCATTGTTTCGATAGTCATTTTCTATTGTTTCAGTAGGCATTTCGCATTGTTTCAGTAGGTCGAGTTTATTGTTTCAGTGCATTGTTTCGATAGTTATTTTCTCATTGTTTCGATAGTCATTTTCCATTGTTTCAGTAGGCATTTCTCATTGTTTCACTAGGTCGAGTTTATTGTTTCAGTGCATTGTTTCGATAGTTATTTTCTCATTGTTTCGATAGTCATTTTCCATTGTTTCAGTAGGCATTTCTCATTGTTTCAGTAGGTCGAGTTCATTGTTTCAGTGTGCCAAGTTTATTGTTTCGATGATTATTTTCCATTGTTTCAATAGGTCAAGTTCATTGTTTCAATGTGCCAAGTTCGTTGTTTCGATAGTCATTTCCATTGTTTCATTAGTTAAGGGTGATTGTTTCTCTCTCTTATGGTCTCTCCCTTCCTCTTTCTCTCACTTATGCAGTTTTCCTCTCTCCTTTTGTCTCCTCCTCGTATAGTTATTTTTGGTTATTTCATAATGTTTTTAGTAGTCTCAGTTCATTGTTTCAATAGGTGTTTTTTATTGTTTTAGTATGCTGAGTTCATTTGTAAGATCTATATTCACTTTTTTCATGAATCTGGTGTTACAATGAACTCTCAATTTTTGATTTTCATGGAAGCATCAAGCATTTTTTATTTTTCATCGCACATGCGCATGCATGCAAACAGGGTGGCTTTCTCATTCCTTGAGGGCACGTGCTAAGGTTGGGCGGGCGACGTCCGACGCCATGAAGCTTGATGTCGGACGTCCGACCCCAAGTCCGCGCCTAACAAACAAATAAAAATTAAATATGCGGGCCCACTTGTAAGCCTCTCCAACCCACCACCTTCCTCTCCACCACTCTCTACCTCCTCTCTCCCCCATCTCTCTGTCCTCTCTACCTGAGATATGCGTCATGGGCAGATGGGCGGGCACGCTGTGGGTGTCATGGTTGGTGGATGGTCGGGAAGCGCGGCGCGGCCCAGACAAAGCGGGCGGGTGGCGTGGCCAGGCGGCATTCAAGACTGCACTACGTGAGCATCCTCCAAGGTCGTTGTGGATGGAGGCGAGCATTCTCTAATCGCATACCACTGTCACACATTCCTCCTCCTCATCCATTGCCTCCTCTTCCTCTCGGTCGACCCCTGCAACTGCCGCCCTTCCTTCCCCAAATAGAACACCGCCGCCGCCGTTCCTCCCTCAAATTAATCGATCACCGCCGCTGCCCCTCTTCTCAATTGACTGACACCGCTGCTGCCTCTTCTCAAACAATTGTCGCCACCACTGGTGCTGCCCATGTCGGAGTAGCTACCTGTGAGCATTGTTGAGCCCTAATTTTTATTAGTGACATTGATGTCAAGAATATTCAATATTAAGTGCTAGGAGGTTTTGGATTTCTCGAAACCTTAGCGAAGACTCGGCTTCTCGCGGAACCATAATTTGAAGCCTCGACAAATTTGTGAGCTGCTCCAAGATTCTAAGTGCGTGACCGAACGAGAGATGAGGTCACGTATAGATTAGGAGTAGTTAGGTTTTTAATTCCTATTTTTGTCGGATTTCAAAAGGGGTTTGAATCTCGGATCATGTCGGATCTTTGCTACTTCTCGAAAATCGGTTTCCTTAGTCCACCACTTCCAAAAACACCTAAAAATATTTTTGTGAGATTTCTAGAGAGAAAGAAACCCACCTCAATTCTCCCACACCTTCTAGCACTTTTATCAGAAAACTAATCTCTTCGGACGGCGTCTGGGAGCAGCCGGACGGCGTCCGATCAGCAAAACCAGTAAACATTACACTCTGTTGGACGGCGTCCGGTTCTCACCAGACGGCGTCCGATGAGCTGAAATTCAGTGAGCAGTTGCCTCTGTCGGACAGCGTCCGGTGCCCGTCGGACGGCGTCCGGTAAAGGCTAACGGCTAGTTTTTTGTTCCCCCTCGGGGAGCAAAGGCTAGTTTTGATCTAGGGGCTATAAATACAAGTCTAGTGGCTGGCTTTTTGAGGTTTGTTGCTCCACTTACCTACCACAACCTATTGCCCATCAATTAGGTGATCTAGAGCCTTTCCTCCACCACCAACCAATCCAAGCCAACAATTACTCATCCCCAATACCGAGCTTCATTGAAGTCCTTCGATCCGGCATGATCGGGGCGTTTCGGGTCTATTACTTTTGAAGACGGCATCCTTCGTAGAGGCGTGGGCTTGGGAGTAGGCCTTGGCGTGTGGCTACTCTCAAGTCGGTGTACGGATGACGGAGTCCACCTCGCCGGAGTGGCGGAACGACTATCGGGGAGTAAGTGAGGTGATAGGCTCGAGAGCGAGCTGGTCCTTGTGCGCAAGGGATAGCCTCAACGGAGAGTAGGAGTTGAAGCTCCGAACTTCGGTGAAACAAATATCGTGTCACTCTCTCTCATTTAATTTCCGCACTTGCTCCTCTTGCAATGCTTGTAATCAATTGTGATGCCATGTCTTAGATTCCTAGTCACTTGCTTTGTCACTTCCACTCTCTTGATCATCGGAATTAGGATTGGATCACTCTTAACATGATGCTTAATTAAGAATAACCAAAAAAGTTTAAAATTGCCTATTCACCCCCCTCTAGGCCATAGGATCCTCTTTCACTACCCTTCTTTCGCCTCGCCATGCCGCAACCTCTCCATGACCTACGGAACATCGGTGTCGTCATGGCCTACGGCATGTACTACTAAAATATAACATGAATATGTTTATAGTAAAATTGTATACATTTTACAACATACTCCATCCAGTCATAAAAACAAGTTGCCGTTGACTTTTAGACACGTCTTTGACCATTCGTCTTATTAAAAAAACTATCTAAGTTGTCATTTATTTTGTGATTTGTTTTATTATTAAAGGTACTTTAAACATTATTTATATTTACGCATGTTTGTACTAAATTTTTGAATAAAACGAATGATCAAAGACGTGTCCAAAAGTCAACGGTGACTTGTTTTTATAACCGGCGGAGGTAGTATGTTAGAACCATTTCGAAAAACTTTGTGTAGAAACAACGCAAACGCGTAGGTAAAGGTCCAGAAACAAAAACCAATCACACGACATAACTCATGAAATAAGATCTTACGTACCAAACAGTCTTTGCCTATAAAAGAACATTTATATGTCTGTCTCCACAGTGGAGAACTCTACGAGCTGCTGTGGGAAGGAGGCGGCATCCCGACCGTGGCTCAACCGCCGGCGGTTTCAGGCCTCCCATTGTCGCCGGAGTTCGTCACGACGCGTGAGGCGGCGCCGCCGTACATGGCATCGCCGGGGGTACTTCCAGATCAGCCTCCGTCCGAGCACGAATTGGCGACCTGGCTACATCCGATTCTCGCAGGCGATCGAGGAGCATGGCGGCGGCGACGACACTTCTGCCTGGCAGCTATCGGATGCTGGCTGGCTACCTGATCCTGGGGAGGAGCTGATCAACAAGAAGTTGACGGAAAACTCGGAGGAGGTGCTTCCAACGGATGGGAATTTCGCCAAGGTATATATACATGGCAACTGCATATATATGCGCTCTTCCATCTTGATTTGTGAAGCATCCACACATGTATCCTTGGAGATATATATGTTGCTTCTAATTCTAATACTAGATCCATGCAGTCCGCTGATCCTTAGAGGTCATTTCTGCAATCTGGAGTCATTTCCACAAAAATATATACAGAAATTCTATATTTCGTTAACAGGTGGGACCATGTAACCATTTTGTGCTTAGAGGCTATGTGCTAAAGTAAGGGAGAGTACGCTTAGGAGCAACTTTATGAAAGATGTCGTCATGGTCAAATCGCATATAATTTCACATGATCACTTGAGATTTTAATCTATGGATTTACTCCTCCTTCAGGACTTTAAATATCATATACTTTCCTTAGAAACACCGCTTGTTTGTGTTAATTAAAGAGAATATCAAGTAACATACTTCGGTTCATTTTGTCGCCACAAACATTTGCTAAGCCTGAATGATTTCTACCTTTTGGAGTCTTTTTCTTGTGAACAAAATTATATTGGTTTTGCTATATAAAGTTTTCTCTATCACCTCGCATGTACCACTTTACTGTAATAAAGCCGATGAAGGCACGCCGCCCGACCGCTGTCAGGACTAGCCGACCTCACACCGACTTGCCACTGCAAAGCTAACAAAGCTTCCGGCCTATCCTCAAAAGTCTTGGAACCGGAGATCGTAATCTAGGAGGGGAACACCAGCCGGGAGGGCCATGGCAGGCCAGGGGAGATGCCTGCACCACACCAGATCTAGCCACACCACCACTGGATCTGATCGAGTAGCCAGTCACCAGCCAACACCTACGCCATCGCTGGCAACCACGTGCCACCATGCACTGTTACCGTGGGTAGCCCTGGCCCGCCCCGTCACAACCAGATCTGGTAGGAGTGACCAACCGGTAGGTTGGATGGCCGGACGCCAGGGCCTCGAGCCGCACCACGACCTCACCGCTGATGCACCCGTCGTAGCGTTGAGTTGTCGCCTTTGCCAGCCACGGTGAGCACCCTAGGCCGGATAACCCGCGCACCACCGCCTCTGCAGACGAAAGGGGGAAGGAGGGGAGAGGGGGCGATGCCGACGGCGGCGACGGCCAGCTAGGGTTTCGGTTGAGGGAACTGGCAGGGAGTTGGTCGCCCCCATGTCGCCTCAGGAGACGACACAGTGATCGGGGTACGTTTCCTTCCCCCATGCAGCTAGAGTTAATTCTCCCGTGCATCGGTCATGCACGGAGAGAATCCAGGAAGAAGTTCAAGATAGTCTACTAAGAGCATCCCCATCTCACCCCCCAAATGCACCTCTATTTCAAAATTTTTCAAATGCAGCAGGAGGGAATCTGATGCATGTGAGAGGAAATTTGCACTGTAGCGATTACTGTAGCAGTTACTGTAGCGATAGAGGGACATTTGAAGGCCCTGCTGGGGATGCTCTAATAAGCAATGTCAGTTGATTGATCTCAGCATTCCATCTTGTTTTATCTGACAGGAAGCATCAAGAGACCCCGGAGAAAGGAGGAGAGCAGCAGGACGAGCAAGAAAGTGTAACCACTCGGAAGCACACAATCAAACAGAAAAGGTAGCAACATATGTATGATGCATAAATCCCTGATAAACTAATTCCATATATAGAACACTACGAATGCATGTCTCAATTCATGCATTATGCAATATCTGCAGAGACGAAGATGCAAGATAAAGGAGAAATTAAGGACCCTGCAACAGCTCGTTCCAGGATGTGATAAGGTCAGATCAGCACTATTTCTACAGATTATGATCATTATACATTCATCTGACCGAATCTTTTCATATTGAGCGCTTGTTCCCTACTCTATATCTAAGAAAAACTTGAAAAGGAATACACTAAGATTGAGCTAACTAACTGCAGAATTTGCCTACACATTTAGGCATCCATGATCTCTACTGTATATAAGACTGTTCTATATAACGTTTCAGTGTAACCAAGCTTCGACGCTGGACCAGACAATCCAGTACTGAAGTCTCTGCAGCAGCAAGGGCAACAAATGTCAGTAGGAGGCAGCATGAAGCAGGGGGCGGCGGCGGCGGCGTGCCCCGTCATGCAGCCACCGGTCGCCGCCGGCGCCGCCATTGCTCCAGGGATGCTGGCGGCGGCGGATGTCGGTGTCAGGCGGCCAGGGGTGGTTCTTGCGCCTTCTCAGATGTTTCCGTTTGCGCCTTTGCTTCCATTTCCCGGCCACCATTCTGCGGTGATGATGGCCCCATTGCCACCGGCGCCATTGATGTACCCGGTAGCAGCTGCTCCAAGTATAGCAGCACGTGCAGAGCCATCGGCCAGGCCTAAGTAAGGGCATCTTCAATGCTGTTATGTCAGCTAGTTATAATGAGTTCATCTTATCTTTTGCCTATATGGAGGAGAGAAGAAAAGAAGAGAGATAAAAGCTGACGTTAACTAATAACCCGTCTATAGCGGATTACAAGGTGCATTGCATCTATTACATATGAGCCCATATAAATTTAATAGGCAATGCTATAGCTAATATATTGGAGATGTTATCTATAAGTTATCTATAGGTGACATGGAGCTTTATTATAGCTAATAGTTAGCTATACCATTGGAGATATTTTAAGTACAGCATGCGGCGGAAAGCATGCCTTTCAAATGACCTTGTCTAAACCAGCTGCCTACTACTCCTATGTACTGTATTGATGATCATCGATTACTCCATGTAATCGATTCCAACTGTAGTTTAGTATATAGCCAGTCCAATTCTGTTAGAGCATCCCGAGGAGGGGCTTTATCCCCAGGAGCCGGCATCAACAAGGCAGCAGGGCGGGAGAAATTTTTGAATTTGCAAGAGACAACAGGGCCATTACTTGGATGGAAAAATTAATTAGGGCATTGATGCAGGGGAGTTTAGCTCCCCTGCTGGGGATGCTCTTACGTGTTTACTAATATTCCATTGATGATTTAATGGCAACTCGTATTCTGGCTGTGATTCGTTTCATTAAGTATAATTAGTGGCGATAAACAGTAAACCTTATTTATTGCAAATTTAATCTGGCTGTACATTACTGAAAAGTTGTAGTCATTGCTACTCAAAGGACTTCAAGAAAGGGACCAAAAAAAGTGAAAATTTGTTTTCATGGCTACCAGGCACCAATGTGTTTCACTTTTAAAATATGACAAAAATACAAGATAAACCTCCAGAAAGTTATCCCTCGCTCCTCCGAACATGGGCCATAGATCAGAGTTATTAAATGTTTAGCCCATGAAACCTGACGGAGAGCATCGATCTGTAGCGATTTTCTTTGATTTTAACTGAAAATCGATCAAACAAAAACTCACTCTTTTAACATTTTTAACAATGCGGATCGGCCAATATTTACCAAGCGAAAACCGACCGTTTCCACATGCAAAGAGATATCCTGAATTCCTCCTTATCGTGCATGCTATACAGGCGTGCACTTTGCATACCACAGGCTGTTCTCGTTAGCTTATCTTATTTAATTTATTTGTTTATCTAGATTATTTTTAAACTATCAGAACTTTCTACGATAAAATCAAGAGCCAAGTACACTTTGTTCGACTTATGTTTTAGAGCTGTTAGAAAAGATTTTGATAAAGAAAAAAAACAGATTAAAAAAATTAAATTATTATTTTAATAAGCAAAGATAAGTAAAATGTATATAAGTCCAGTAATTTTACGAGAATTGGCTTGATATTAAAACCCTCTTCTTTTCTGCTTAAATTAGTTTAAAATCTACAATTTAAAAATTTATCATTTTTATAGAAGCCGTACCTTATAACACTTTGTATCATTTTTGTGCGGATTTTGATGGTTCTTCTCAAAGATCGCAAAACTATTTTTTTTATATTAACCTTTATAAGTCGTTTTTTATGAAACCTCAACTTTTTCATATTTTAATACATTTCCACAAATAGAATCGTTGAATGAATCGTTAATAGGCTGTTTGGTTGCCTTCTCTCACGAGCCCTGCCCGTCCAGGCTTCGACCAAATTTGGTGAGATACTGGATGTCTTGATCTGAGAGCAGTGTTTGGTTGAGTGTTTAGTAGGCGAATATTTTGAAATTTAATTATTTTAAAATTTATATAGCGAGTGTGGTCTAGTTTTCTTCGAAAAAATATCAGAAATCCATTTTTGGAATCGGTTCGGTAATCGGATATGCTAATAAAAAGATACAAACAAAAAAGGAGAAAATAAAAGGTTACCTGCCACGTTAGCAGTCCATGCATGCTTGATATGGTGACTGACTGTGGCCCCATGTACAGAACACGAGGCCGCCATGCGTTGCATCCAGAGAAACGCTCATTTTCTGTGTTTCTGCAGAGCCAGACTGCATGAAGAATCTTGCATCCACAGAGTCAGGCTCAAAACCAGATGCAGGCAACCAAACACGAAAAAGAAGATTCTCGTGATCCGTAGATGCAATCTCTCAGAACGCAACCAACCAAACAACCTATAAATGATCTCCACACTTTCACAGCATGCATGCGAGCATGCCTCCCTCAGCTGGGCTAGAATCGATGGACCGGAAACCAGATAAGTTTTGGTCCATCTCTTTTTTTCTTTTTTCTTTTTTACAGTTTCCCTATTTACTGGCTGAATCTTGCCACACCAACAGCGTTAAGATTTGAAACCTAATGCAAGAGATGTAATTTGCACGTGCCACATCCCTATGGCAAACCAAAATGTCGTCGTGAGAACCAAATGGCGAGGGAAGCCACCTCTACCAGGAAACTTCATTTTGAACACCATAAACCATGGACAATCGTGTGTGGAACCAATCTACGGCGATCAGGAGATGGTGAATGAGAGTCAAGAGTTTCTTCAGACTGGTACTCCTCGAACCCACTGACCCTTAAAAACTCAGGCCATGAGCGTAACCTTGGGTGACAAGGAGCCTCACGTATATATACAAAATACATATGCATAAGCATAGGGATGTACTAGGGAGCACTAGTGGCACAGAAAGTGTAACTTACCCAATTTTTCTCATTTTATACATAAAATTTTTTCATAAAAAATCATAATTTAAGTCTTTCAAACCATCCTATATTTTCCCGACATTTTCTAAATACATATTCTATTTATTTCATAACGGAGATATCTTTCCCTAAATTTTCCAGGGAATTAAATCCATAAAAATATCAAATATTATTTCATATTTGAGTTCTCACCACTTTTTATGAAATTTTAGAATTTTATCATATACTTTTATGAGTATCCTACTAATTTCTATAATTCTTTCTATAGAAAAATTTTAATTTTAATTTCGAAAATTTTAACTTCTTGGGCTCTGCCAACCCTCCCATTAGGCTCAGCCGGCCACCTCGCCATCAGGCCCATACACTGCCCTCCCCTCCCATTAGGCCCATCCGACCAGCTCTCTCTTCACCCCCTCAGCCCATGCGCACTCCCCTTTCCTCTTCTATTGGGCCGCCCCATGTAATCCCTCCCCTGGCCCAGCCGGCGTCCACATTCCCCATCCCACGCGCCCGATACAGAGAGCGCCGCCCCAATTCCTCACCACCACCACCTCTCTAGTGCATGCATAACTCTCCAAAGTATGTACATGAAAGTTGTATATAATCATCCCAAACCCATTAATCCCCATGAATAAACCAAAACACAGCCATGTCGCCGGAATTTCACCAAAAACCAACGGCGCCACCACGGACAAATCTAGCACCGCCGCCAGAATAAAATATCTCGCCAGATATCCCCTTCCGTGGCCTATAAATAGAATCTTACGCCTTATGGACACTCCTAGGATGCACCATCCCCTTCCCTAGCGCTAGAGCTCCCTTCCCATTTTCCATTTTCATCAAATAGAGAGCTTCTTTTGCAACTCCGGTGAGAAATTGACATCTGCTCCGACATGCTCAAGCCAAATTGTCAAATTGAGACCTCTAGCAACTTCGAAACATCATTGGCTACACCTAGGCACCTTCCATTTTCATATCATTTAACTCCGATCATCCAATCCCCAATTCACATCCTTTCTAAACCCTGAAAGCTCATTGTCAACCGCCATGCCCACCTTTCACCAAAACTGCGCCGAATCTGACCTCCTTTTTATCTTAAATCTCACCGAAACCCATTCCAGCTGGTTTAACCGGTTCCCTTTTAAAACGCCCGATACCCATAATTATTTAAGATTTAACCCTTTTCTAAAATCTATTAATAATTTTATTTTCAAAATATACCTCTAATTTATCTACAACAACTTCCATCTCGAAACTCCGGCAATTCAATTATTGTCGAACTAGATCTTTGAAAACTCGCTAATCCACACATAAAATGACATACACCCCCATTTCTTGCTATCCGGAGAATTGCCAAAATAATATAAAAACTAATCTTCCACTCCATTTCATGCCATCCAAAGATCTACCAAAATAATGTTAACTAGATGACAGCCCCGTGCGGATGCACGGGAGCCGGCGCGGCGGAGGCAGGAGGCCTCGCCGCCTCGGGGAGGAGAGGATGCCGGCGCAGGGAGGTAGCAAATATGTCCGTGCGTTGCAGCGAGAGAAATAATTTTTTTGAATTATTTGGATTGGACAAATGTAAATCATGTACGTAGAAACGTCTCAGAAAATACTTTTATAACATACAAATTTCAAAAAAATTTAAAATAAATTACAATGGTAATAGATGGATAAAATTACATTTTGAAAACCATGTCAATTATATTCTTGATTCGTAGATTTTGCGAGGAGGTGATTTGCCAAATAACGAATAATAGTTGTGGATTGATTTTGGACTAATATCTCTATGAAAGAAAAAAAGAAAAGAAAAGGTTGATTAATGGTGATAATTATGTGAAGATTAGAAACATGATTAATGTCTCTATGATTAAGGACGTGATTAGCGTGCATGTGCGTTTATATATGTTGCCAATAGTACAAAACTACAAATGTTTGGGGCTTTATATACGTTTCAGCACCCTTTTTGAATTAAGCTAATGTATAGGGGTCAAAATGCAAAAGTGCCACAACACAAAAATCCCCAAATCCCAGTCCACATCGTGGTCTTCTCCAATCTTCTCACCTCTCACTGCTCAGTGCTCCACCTCAAGCACGCATGAGAAAGGAGATCAGGTGAAAGAGAGAGAATGAAGAGGGGGAGCGGCGGCAGTGGCGGACGCAGGACTAAAATGTAGGTGGGGCAAGCCTAAAATTAGTTTTGTCTACTGTTATCTAAATACGCCGCATACTAGTTAAACTATATAAACACAACAATAATAAGCACACTAGTTAATGATTGCATCCATTGGATATTAAAATTACTAACAAAAAAAGACAAGAAAACTTAAATATAGTTCAAACACATAGAAGTTAAGTAATAATACCAATTTGCCAAAATGATGTAGAAAATCTTTAAACCGTTCTACTCCCACATTACTAGTGTTACTACCTTGAGCGGAATTGGTCGAAATTGGAACTAAAAATCTCCTCATATTATCTCAGATGAATAGTACGACTAGCACCTCTGTAAATTAAATCAAATAACACTAATCACTAAACCTAACAATCTAGTATTGAGAGAGAAATTGAGATTTGAAAGACAGCAAGCAATCTACCAAATTATCGGCAGGCGTCAGGCGGTCGAGTCGGCAGTGGAGTTTGCAGTGGGGCGGTGGGCATCTCATGGCGTGGCCTTGGCAGTCGCAGGGCGCAGGCCAATGGCCTTGACCACACGCGCAGACGGCGCCACATGGGTCATGCGTGGGCCAGCGAATACACGCCGTGGGCGTCGGCATGGCGTCATGGCGGCGTGGCTGGCAGTTCGGTGCCAGGCGTCGGCGTGGGCGTGCGGCGGCGAATGTGGGCGCTGGAAGGTGCATGCCTGCCATGTGGCGGGCAGCGGCGACGCCGGGTGGCCGGCGGCATGGCGCCGGGCGACCGGTGAGGCGGTGAGGACGAAGACGCGGGAGGCGCCATGGCGTCGGGCTCGGGACGGCCGTGGCGGATCGAGGAGAGCCGAGGCCACCCGGCAGAGCAAAGGGAACCGCAGAGGCTAGGTTGGGACTTGGCGGTTGGCTAAGGCCTTTGGCAGGTGGGCATTGAAGTGGGAAGTGGTGGGGCTGGGCTGGCGGTTGGGCGAATCTTGAGGCCCGAGGCCGGATTATCGATTTTCGCCCCACCTAGGACCTAATTTATCGATATTTGCTCTCTACTCCAACATAGGTATAAGCAGAGTCAAAATTTTAGGTGGGGCATGCCCCACCAGCCCCCATGGTGGGTCCGCCGAGCGGCGGGGAGCAGAGCCAAGGCGCTTGAGGCTTGCGGGCAAGGATGCGGGCGGCAGAGGAGGCCAGGGGGGCGGGGGGAGGAGGAGGCCGGAGAGGCGGGCGGGAGGCGGAGCGGGGAGGAGGAGGCCGGAGCGGCGCGGTGGAGGCGGTTGATTATAGCTTTGGGGATTTTAGGTCGGTGGAGGATGGACGGCAAGGATGCATGGATGAACTGTAGGATGAACAGTGCAGAGTAACAGGACACGTGTCACCTTTGGAGAAGAGTGCCGTACATAACCAATTTTACAGATGGATGGATACTCTTCCACCCCTATCAAAAGAACCAAATCTCCTAAATATTTAAAATAGTACAATCCATTAGTCAATCCTAGCCTTTCCAAAAATGATTCCACCTATATCCATCATTCTCTGCACCCATATCTCATGCATTCTTATTTGAATTTTCAACTAAATATTTATTAGTTTTCTCAACTTTACTTGAAATAGGCATCAATTTAAACGCTTCGGATTTATATATGAAAATGCTTGAAAACGGACGACCAACCGTATACGATGCTCTACCCATTTCTATGTCGAGCCACCTGACGTTGTGTTCCCTATCCTTTCATGCAACATTGCTCTCTCTCTCTCTCTCCCTCTCTCCACCTTGTCTTGCTAGATTGCCTCTCACCGCTTCCATTGTTGTTGTTGTTGCTGCTGCCATTATCGTTATAGCTCACCGAAGCTCTGTCTCTCCGCCCCTCTCATGCTCTTGTATGGTGCATCCTCGTGACGAGCTTGGTGGTCGAATCCAGCAAGCATAATGGGGGACTCATCGGATTTGAGAAAGAAAACGGTTAAGAGCGGGCGTATCATCATTTTTTCCCTTCAAACATTACATATTTATGTATGAAGCATTCAGGTTTGTTTGAAGAAACATCATTATTGTTCTCGCGAAGCATCTTATTTTGTATGTAGTGGATGAATCACCGTGGAACATGATGTTTTAATTAGTTGTTTGGCGTGCTCCATCAAATTTGTTTGATATGATCTATCGTTATTTTGGCATATATGTTCCAACGGTCCCTTTTATCATGTCCCAACACCGTCAGATTATGTTTTATCATATTTCATCGGTATAACATCATATTTTCAATAGGCATATATAATCAATACTTCAGTCGTATATCGTATATATGTTTCACTTCTACTGTTCATATGTTTGGAACAACGTGCTATCCGTGGTTGGACCCATATACATAATCGATAGATTTCTAAGCTAGGTTACGTTATGTATGCGTGCAGCGCGCACTACTCTGCATTTGTGCATGTGATTGACCGATCGGTGTGCGGTATATATATATGCAGCTATAGAGCGCACACGTTTGTTCCCTGGCTGCTGCCCACGTGACATGGCATGGCCAGGACATGTCGGAACTAATCCATCCAAAACATGCCCTACTCTCGTTGCTGGAGTACTTAGCTGGCCGGGTACCCAGCATCTAAGCAAGCTACGTACGTGCGTAGAGATTCCTCGGGCATAGCATATATAACAGGAGTAGTAGTTAAGAACAACATCCGAGACGTATATATGTAGTTAATTGCATCCGGGTTAATCTTCGTTGCAATTCTTTTCGGTTGATTTACGCCGTCATCTTAGTTAGGTAATCCCTCTGTTCCAAAATATAAGTCTAACATGATTTTGGAAACGTCAACATTTGCAACTTTTGACCGATAATTAAGATAGAAGCATATATATATATATGCTTCGTGTTATGCATGTCATATGGCTGTAATAGTATTAAAAGTGCTTTCATATGATGTTAATTTTGTTATTATTGATGATATGTTATGAGACAAATTAATGATCGATCAAAGTTCTATATTAGAGATCGTCCAAAAAATTCTTACATTTTAAAATGGATGGAGCAGTTAATTAATTTGTACACCTGTACGTATACGTAGGCGGTACCACTACACCCGCTGGAGAGTGGGGACGAGTGGAGGCGGAGCCTCGGAGGCGAGCTTGCGAGCGGATGGATGGAGGCGAGCTGCTGAGGGGGATGAATGGGGCGATCCACTGGATCCAATGGACCACCCATCGAGCGATTTTTAGCGAGGCTGGGTAGCTGGGTCGGTGGTCCGGTCCGGACCACCCATCGATCGAGTCACGCATGCACGTACGTAGGCGCGCGTTTGGACTTTGGATGAGCGGCAAAAGGAGCCTAGCTAGTACCCCATGCATGTACGTATGCATGCACGTACGTACTGTACGTAGTAGGACGTACATTAATTTATAGTATATATTAATTATTAGGTTGTACAATGAGAGAATGACAAGCTTGCCATGGAAACGTCTGGAAGCTATCCAGGGATCAGTGCGTACATTATCTATAGGAGAAAGTTGCCAATTTGTATGGCAACTTTGCTCGTTCACACACGCGCGCGTCTGCGAACAAACAGATCAGTGCAGGCGATTATGTTTCTAATTAGTACATATTACTGAGAGTGTGTGTTGTTTTTGTTAGCAGGCAACTGCAAATCATGTTCAAAACAGTTTAACCTTATCAGTTCAGTCAGCTTATCTATTCCGTGCCACGCACGACTAATTTCAGCATTTTCCTTGTATAGTATTTGAATTTTTTAGCATCAATTTAATCCTAAGATGTAAAACTGGACGAACACGATCGGTCAGTTGATTTTAAAGTGGTACTATTTTGATCTTTTAGCATATCAAAATCGTATTTAGTTAGTTAATTAATTATACACGATGAAGTCACGCACGCACCTAGGTGTTTGGATCAGCGACACGCACCTAGGTGTTTGGATCAGCGACAGAGTAGCCCGGCTACCACACATATGTACATGCATGCATATAAATATATAAAATCCTTCTGTTCTTTTTTATTTATTGTTATTAATTTCTAGACATGTCATCTGACCATTTGTCTTATTTAAAAACAATATTTAAGTATCATTTATTTTAAATTTTTGCACTTATTTAACTTATATTTTTGTATATTTGCACTAAATTTTTTACTAAAACAAATGGTTAAAGAGTATATCGAAAAGTTAACAGCGACAAATAAGAAAACAAAGGAAGTATTAATCAGGATAACAAACTTGTCCATGGAACGTCTGGAAGCTATCCATCGATGGGTGCATGCATGTTGTACCAAGGTTTACGCAGGCGCCACCCGTGGCGCATGTGGTCGAAAGGACTTGTCTCCAAGCCTACAAGGATTTAATTGGTTCCGTTATTTTAGCTGAACCCAGTCAAAAAAAAAAAATTAAAACAGATGAAAATTTTGTAAAGAAGCTGATATAGAACCGACCGATTCAAATCATAGAATTGGTTACAAAATTTAGCCTTACTTCAACATGAGGTAGACAAAAGAGATGATATATAGCGGTGTGTCATGTTCTTGGAGGTGGTGGCTATATCTCTTCCTTTGCCGATTATGGATAAAAAATTAATAACAAACTAGTATGTCCTTTGAGCAACTACAGGTGATCCTTTGAAACACTATAGCACTGAATAGAGAATTAAGCTGTTCAAAGCAGTGGCGGGCGCAAGTTTTTAAAGTTGGGTGTGCGAGATTTAAAAAATCACAACGACAACATCACAATACAATTTTTGAAACGGCATAATTTGCAAGCCATATTAATATATTACTTTACTAATATATTGGCATTCGTTTCCAAAATTAAACAAGAATTCAAATTTGGCCGATTATGCTCACCATGGAAGATTTATTATGTCTAGGTGTCGGGTGTCGCCATATGCAGTCCTCTTCTAATTTAGTAATTTACCTTCGGCCAATCGGCCTCCTCTTCTAATTTCTAAGATTAAAAAAATATAAAATAACACTCAATGCCCAAGATTTATACAACAATCATTAAGATTTTAATTTGCTAAGTCTCTAAACCTAAACATCATACTTATAACCTAGGACAAGGGATTGAACCATTTAGTAAATACTAGTGATTAGGGTTAGTTGTTAGGGTTAGCCGGTTAGGGTTAGACGGTTAAAGACTTAAAGTACCTTGCGAACAGGAGGAACCAAGGAGGGCGCCGGCTGCGGTTGTCGGCCACAGGTCATTGGGAGGCCAAGCGTGGCGATGCACCGCGCCTCACGGGCTTAGGCCACGCAAGCCAAGACACTACGCTGCGTCGATGAGGGGAGGCGGTGAGGCGGGTTCTTGGCAGTCTGGAGCTGGTGGGCTGCATGGGTGGGCGGCCACGGAGATGGTGCCTGGTGGGCGACGGGTGGAGCGATCGGCGAAGCTGGTGGGCGGCGACTGAGAGAGAGAGACGAAGAGGCAGAGGGCAGAGGCGAGGGGCGAGCGAGACTGCGAGAGAAGAGAGGGGAGACCGCGTCTGTCTGCTGTCGGAGGCTGGGTGTTGGGCGGCTGGGCTAGGCCTGGACATGGCCGGCTTGGGCTAGGTCTAAGAGGGTACTACTAACTGAGAATTTATTGCAAAAAAATTTGGGTGTACATCTGTACACCTTTGGGCTTTACTGGGCCCGCCCCCGGTTCGAAGGAAGAAATCTTTTAGAGAGTAATGTATATTACGAAGGAATTTTAGTAAGCTGTATGGAGACAACAATAGTGTTTTAGAGAAGAGATATACATGAATTGTTGGAGATGCTCTTACTGGTTGTCTTTTTCTTATTAGATGAAAAGAAGTGTGGATCAAGATGAGGGCGGCATGGCAAGATGGATGGGTGGAGACGGGGAAGACAAAGAGATCAACAGCATTGCTTTTGCGAGTGGATCATTGGCGAATGATCGGTGGATCAGTAGTGAGAGGATCAAAATGCCGATTGGGGGAACGAGGAAGCTGGAGCGATGAAGTAAGAGATGGTGAATATAAAGATTTTTACATGAAATGTCAAGTAGTTTTGCATTCAAAATGTCTCAGGATGTGGAACGTTGAGGGAGCAACTACCTAGACCGATGTGCGGTGCTTGCTTAACCATAATTGGATGCTTGTTTCAATTTTTTTCAAACATACGCACAACACTATTAGAACATAAACAATGTATATATTGCTACAACATTTGATTATGATGCTGATGAACATGATGAAACATGCATGGTCGTCAGTGTTGGCCTAGTACGTAGAATCTAACTACTATGCTAGGATAGGATTTGTTATATAATTGATTGATCGCAATCTTTTTGATATGATTCCATCATATCTATAAGGTTGCTTGGAATCCAAGTCATTGTGTACTCTATATAAATATCAATGCAAACACGCCGTAATCCATTATACAATACACAATTCATCAAAGTCTATTCATCTTCTCATATGGCTTAGTGGTGTATCGCGGAGCTTGACTAGCACTTCATGAGCTCGATCTGCATGATTAGCGGTATAGGAAGGCAAAGTGGTCCAGAGGATAGCTAGGGAGTAGCGGTCATTGGTCGAAGGGGAGACTACTAGCAGGCGGAAACCAAAAGAGGGAGAGGAGAGAAATTGTGCGACAAGGAGAAGGGGAACTTTATCATAGATTTTGGAAAAGTGGGAAGGGGAGTTTTTTTTTTTACAAATGTATGTGAGAATAGGAAGGGATCCGCTCTAATCTTGAAGCACGAATCAATGGCTAGAGAATACTACGGCCCTGTTTGTTTGAGCTGCAACTTCTTTAAAAGCTGCTTCTGGAAAAAGTCAGAAAAAACTAGCTTCTGTGAAAAGCTCAGATCACAATACAAATTAGGTTTTTGGTGGCTTTTGGCTTCTTTGAAGGAGGTTCTAAAAGTTGGCTATTTGTTTGAGCTTCTGGCTTCTAAAGCTCAGATCTCAATCCAACGGCCCAGATCAACCCGCGCCCCCCACTCTCTCTCTTACTTTCCCCTTCTCCTCCACTTCACCCCTCTCACCGCCCCCGACCCCGACTCGTCCGCCTCTGCTCCGCGCTCTTCCTCCTCCAACCGCCCCGCCACCGAACCTCCTGCCGCCGACGCCTCCCCGCCCAACCTAACCCGGCCGTCGCCTCCACCCCCCGCCACCGCCGCCTAACCGCTTTTCACCCCGTCCCACTCCACTTTCACCAACACGGGCGCCGCCTCCTGCCATCCCTCTAAGCCCGGCCGCACCCCGAACCCGAACCCCACCTAAACCCTAACCGGGATCCATGGCGGCGCGATGGCGGAGTGGCAGCGGGGGAGGAGGAGGTCGCCGGAGGGGAGGACGCTCGGGGAAGTGAGATCGACTGAAATCCCCCCCGGATTTCAGTCGCTTGATGATTAGCATTCTCCTTAGAAATTATTGTGAGACCCGGCGATTCGGTCTAAATTTTCACTGCCTCCTAGAGACTCAAACATAAACCGGGATAATACGCTTCACAATCAAAGCATTTAGCATTACATATTTCCACCATTAGACTACTAGCCTGTCCTCTCTCCATGTATGCCTCTTTCTCTCCTGCATGTATATATAGTATATAGGTGTTACGTACGCACGGCTTGCTAGTAGACAATGACACTGAATACGACATCCGTATAATCCGGATCGACGTGGTACACTAAGATAGAGCAAGCTCTCTTGGTTTAGTGTTGTTACGAGATGTGGAGATGATGAGCTGCGACGATTATTCAGATCCAAGCTAGGTTCTACTACTCCGACGCCGACGACCCCCCCGGCGAGGTCGCCGCCGCCGCCGCCGTTGAGGACTACCTCGAGATGTTCGGTGAAGACGACGACCCCACGTACGTACGCCACGCCACCTAGCTCATGCCTGAAATGGTTTTCTTTAGTACTATAGATTTGTGGCTCTGCTGCTGCATGCGTGTACGTACTTACGTACGTATGATCGAACACTCGTTTTTGTAAAGGGAAAACCTAGAGCCACATGCATGCATGAGACATAGACAACTACAAATTAGGTAGACCGGCCGGCCGACCAATGGTCAACGCCGGCCGTCGCCGGAGTTATGCCTCCGGGACCTATATACCGGTTTATGTCGGCGCCTCGACGGCGGCTTCACGCATGCCGGCACCCGGCCAGAGCCTCGCCGTCGGCGAGCTCTACGTGTCATATAAATATATGATGTGTGTTGATGTTCACGCGCGCTTCACAGCGGCGATCTCTACGAGCTGTGGTGGCACGGTGAAGTTATCGCAGCCGCGGAAACGGCGCCGGCGACTTCCCGCCGCCCTTCGTCGCCGGAGACCACAACGCCGGAGCCGGCGCCATACATGACGGCGCCGCCTTCCGAGAGCGAGATGGCGGCGTGGCTATACCCGATTCTCTCCGGCGAGGAGCAGAGCGGCGTCGTTGACGACGTTGCTGCCGGGCAGGTGGAAGCTGGCGGCGGGCCAGCGCCGGCGGTAAAGCCCAGCAAGCGGTCGACGGAGGAGGTGCTTCCAAATCCAACAGCACGAGGGAATTCCACCAAGGTATACATATATCGTAATTGCTCCTTCTCACTCAACCAAAAATAGAAAAAATCCTCGGTCGACGTATATACACTCATAAGTAACCAAATTTATATAAGATTTGATGTTGTAAAAAATATATAAATTAATTATAAAAAAACTATTTACCATTTTAATTACGCCGTTGCTATTTCACAGCGATCAGCCATTGAATGTTGCATGCGAGCGCTGTCGGCCGTTGGATCTTGGGTGCATCCGGATTAATCCAATAGTTAGCACTCATTTAGTGAAAATTCCACTAAATTTCTACGGTTTTTTCACATTTTCATTTATTGGAAAAAATATTTTGCGATAGTGGAATTTTTTACGCGAGGTCTGATCTATTATAGATTTATTTTGTTTTTCGTTTATTATAGATTTATTTTGTTTTCTATTTATTATATATTTTATTTTGTTTTCTATTTTTCACGTCGAGAGATTTTTTGCTAGTATAATTTGCGAAATCGTGCAGGCGCAAAAAATTCCACTAAATTTCTACTGTTTTTCCACATTCCATTTATTGGAAAAAAATATTTTGCGATAGTGGAATTTTTTTACCCGAGGTGTGTATGCATGTACGTGATAGGCGCTTGCACAAATGCTGAAATTGCAGGTGCCTGCCTAATAGTGCCTCCCTTTTAATTAACACATGTACTCCGTTTTGTAGGTAGCCTTTTGTACGTACCTTTTTTTCAAATAAATTTGCAATAACTAAAAAAATAATCTAGTTGGTTGTTGCAATTTTTAATATTAAATTATATATTAATTTAGTTATTAATAACTTAATGTAAAAGAACATCTACCGATTTTTTCTTTTTAAGCAAAGGGCAGAAGAGCTGCCATCTATTGATCAAAAGAGAATGGGTTTACAGAGTTAGGGGTTTTAAAGCTCTCCCCTCAGAGGACGTACAAAGAATTAAGAGATTGTCTACCGAAATTTTTCCGGTTCATCGATTGATAAGGATTACGTATATACAAATGTACTCTGTTTAGTTTAGTGAACATGCATGAACCACTACAGGAGAAGGCAACAGTATCGACGGCTAAAGCCGTCGATAAAAAACAGTTAACCGTCGGGTTTACCTAGTATCAACGGCTAGCCGTCGACAGAAGGTCGTCGAGTGAAGGTCGTCGAGACAAACACAGTGTGTCGACGGTGTAGCCGTCGACACAGACAGTATCGACGGCCGGAAATAATGCCGTCGACAGAGCCACCGTAGACGCCGTTCCCGTCCTGGTGGATTAGTATCGACGGCTAAAACCACGCCGTCGAGTCTGCGGAGGATGGGTCCCACCGTCTTCGACGTGGACTAATGTTGTCTCGACGGCCTATTTATAGCCGTCGATATAAACAAATGTGGGTCCCACGTTGAAGCTGGCATGTGGGCCATAACGGTAGTATCGACGGCTAAAATCTGGCGGTCGAAACTAAGCCTCTAGCCATGTTGTATCGACAGCCAAGTTTCGGCCGTCGAGGCGTATGCGGACAAAAATTTGTTTTGCAAATTGTAAAAAATCACAAATTCCTGCGGTTTGCCACGCACTGCACCAATGACGGCGACAACCGCACTGCAAACCCAAAATATCCCGCAATTCATATATATACCCATAAATCGCATATATGCGACCACAATCATCAATTCACATATATAACACTTGATCCACAAAACTAAACAAACCACATAGTCAGAAGCACATATAGCACATAAATACTTAATTCGTCGACACAATCACAGCGAAGTCTAAATTCATCACCAAAAGCTATCAAATGACAAATGCAACACGAAGTTTCCAACTAATAGTAACATAGTCAAAAGTAAATCTAGTGATCAGGGTTGGTTGGCGAGGATCGTTCTCGGTGGGTTCTCCGGAGGATTACGCGGCTGGGTGAACATCGGCGGGGCGCTCGCGAAGAGGTCGGTGACCCAGTTGGGATTTTCTTGGCTCACCGACGTCTCTCCTCCCTCCTGGCCACGAATTTCACCTTGAGCCGCTGAACCAGAACCCTGCATGTGTGCAAAACATTTGGTTATTAATTTTTCAGAATTGAACGGTTTCAAACATGAATTAACATGAGTTAATGACTTACCGTCTCCGTAACAAACGGCAAGCCACCATGTGGACGAGCTGGGCCCACATATTCGCCTGGTGGAGTAGTGTGGCTGCCGTAAGGGATGTAGGGAGCCGGTGTCCATCCACCGCGAAACGGTGGCGGACCCCCGTAGAAAGCCGGAACGCCAGCGGTACCACTGGGACCAGCCTAAAATTTTATGGACACCGAAATTGTGAATGAAATTGCAATAAACGACATATGGATGGATAGTATTAGGGAAAAGGACATTACCCCGCCTTGATCGAGAGAAGCGACTCGGATAGGCAAACCTTTGCTCGAACTCATATCGTTGCCTCGCCATCTCTGCCTCCTGTCTCTGTCTGGCTTCTTCTTGAGTCCTCAGACTCTCCCTCATCGCCTCCATCAGCTGTCTACTCTCCTCCTTCTCCCGCTCCCTGTCCTCCCTCTCCCGCTGCCTCTCCCTCTCAATGCGGGACTCGAAGGCGCGTCGGCTCTCCGTTTGAGAGTGGGCAGCCCTCACCTGAGGCATGTAATCCTCCGACCTGTAACAAAGCGATGTTAGTGGTTACAAAATAAGATCTGAGCAAAACGTACATAAATTAGACAATATCATACCTCAGATGGTCCCCTCCGATCGCTAGCCTCCCATGAGCCTTCCCGCCCATAGCCTCATGTATCACCAGAGGGTCAAGGGGCTCCTCTTCTGGGTCCTTCTCTTGGCCATGCTTTTCAGCGAAAGCCTCTCTGTAGCGTGCCTGCATTGAAGTGAAAATAATGGAGTTAGAATGTACGATTGTGTATAAACTAATTGATAAATTATTATGTACCTCTCGCTGCGCAGCTACAGGGTCCACAGGACCGAAGGAACCATCCTTTTTCTGAGAGGTGTGGCCCCTCCGGAACACCGACAGCCAAGACGGAAATTGGCCAGTCGTGGCGCCCTGCATTGTACAAGTGGAGTGTCGATATATTCCTTAATAGAAGAAAACAAGATCGAATTAGTGAAGGAATAGTATTACCATCCTTTTCCTTAGCTGAGCGAACGACGACTTCTCGGTCGTCGTTTTGCTCGTCATCGCTGCTCGGTTCTTCTTTGCCTTCAAGGACTTTTCCTTGAACGCCTCGCTGGCCCAGTGCTGCGACAAGGCCTCCCAGGCATCCGGAGCGTTCGACACCCAGTCCGGTCGAACCTGCGCGTACTCTTGAGCCTAGAGGTACAGCCTGCGCGCATCGGCCTGGGTGATCTTCTCTCCATTTACAATCCTGACAAGAGAAGACAAAATAAATTATTCGTATTGGAACCACATACGCCAAAAATCGACAAAAGAACTACGTGAATACCTGTGGAAATCCTGAACGGCGGTGACCCGTGCACTCGACATTAGATCCTGCACCTTCTGCCGTGCGTTCCTATCCATCACAGAATTGATGTCCTCCTCCTCCAAGCCCGGACGCGGTCGGTATCTAAGCTGAAAAAATAAATCCGTATGAACAATAGTTTCCAATCATCTGCGATATTAAAAAACAAAAATGCGAACTCACCCGAACTCCGCCTTATCTCCTCGGTGGCGGTCTTTGTCCCCGTGGTGGCACCTGTAATCATCCCAAGAGTAAGCGGGATGTTGTGCCCTCCTCTCCGACCATACCAGGATAATCTTGGCGCACGAGGATGCCAAGTGCATTAGTGGTGAGTATCGACTTTGTTGGGGTGGACACAAGACAAGTTACTCTGAGATAATAAAAGCAAGTTAATAGATTTAATTATGCGTGATATTAGAGACTTAGGTTATTACCTGTCGCCATCCGGCTCGATCACAATCCGCCCGTGAGGATATCTCGCCGCTTTGGGCAACTTGTTGTGCCCCCTCTTACTGGCCTGGAAGCTCCCATCCTGACTAGAGCCCCCACCGGCCCAGGACTCTGTGTCGGTCTGAGCTCCTCAGTGCAGCGTGCCCTCTGGCCGGACTCGAGTGCCCTCTGGAGCTTCGTGCGTCGTCGTCGTCGTCATCCTGCGAGGCACTCCTCGTGAACTGTCGGCGTGGCATCCTGCATTTTAAAGTAATGTCAGTGCGAATATTAGTTAAATTAAAATAATAAAGTTGAACATAATTTAACCATTATAAATACCATCAACTTAGAAGTATGTATCGTCTACATCGAGTGGATCATTGAAAGGCTCTTCATCCTCCCCTTCTTTTTGTGATGCCTGTGCTTCTTGTGTTTGCTGAGCTTGTTGGTTGGGTGGATTCACTTCTTCATTAACATCGTCATCTATTGTGGCTACGAGGTTATCTAGTCCATTCCCAATATCAACCACCACATTGCCATTCATGCGTTGCTCTTGTACTGGTTGATGATAATCATCGAACGTCGGGGTAGCCAATCTTCCAGGCCTCCGAATTTTGTACACAACCCACCATGACCGAAGGTCTTCCTCGCCGCGTTTAGTACTACCTTTCATTGCTTTATGACATGGATAAGGCAGATAGTACACTTGCTCTGCCTGGTTGGGAAGGATGAACGGATCGTACCCTTGTAACCTTGACGTGTGCTTAACCTCCACCAAACCTAGCTCTGCTCGACGTCTAACCCCTTTGATAGGATCGAACCAAATGCAACGAAAGAGAACAACCGATAGTTCCTTACTTCCCTCGAATACTAGTTCAATGATCTCCTCTAGTATACCGTAGTACTCCGTGCCATCTTTCCCATAGCACAGTACACAACTGTTGATTGATTTTAAATTAGGTTTCGACCTTTCGTGAATTGCCGATCTGAAGCGAAACCCGTTGACATCATAAGTTCCATACACTGTTACGCTAGTTCTAGGTCCACGCGACAGAATACGGAGATCGTTGTGGACGCTCGCGTGCGTCGTGCACTGTTTAATAGAAAAAAGAAATTTAATAAACTATGTCCACAAAATCTTGAAATGTTAATAGGGTTACGAAATCATTTATACTTACATGTTTCCAGAACCAAACTAGGAAGTTAGGACGTCCAGGTCCCGCTCCCTCCTTCATCAACTTTGTTCTTTCCTCCGAACTGGGTTCATTCAACCCTGTCCATTCTCTTTGTATGAACTGATTCTGCATGTCCCCCATTTCTTCCATATTATCGAACACGTACAATAGTGCAATCAATCTTTCTTCCCCTGATAACTCTCGTCGTTTACTTTTCCCCACAGGATTGCCTTTCCCATGAAACAACTTTAGGTCAGATTGAGATTTGCTGCAAGCTGTGTTGTATCTTGAAACTTGAATATTGACATTGTGCTCTCTCGCCAAATATTTATTACAAAAGTGGGTTATCTCCTGCATATAATATGATTCTGCTATCGAACCTTCGACGCGAGCCTTATTTTTCACGTTTGCCCTAACACCTTTAAGACGACGCTCCACAGGATACATCCACCTGTACTGAACGGGACCTCCCAACCTGGCTTCGGCGGGCAAATGAATTAGTAGATGCTCCATTGGGTTAAAAATCAGGAACATATATTTTCTCAAGCTTACACACAAGCACAACAATCTCCTCTTGAGCTTAACCATCTCGGACCGCTTTATCTCTTTAGCACATAGTTTTCTATAGAAAAACTCAATTCATAAAAGCTCTCCATACGTCTTCAGGCACGTAACCACGAAACACGACAGGAATGAGATCACGGACAAATATATGAAAGTCATGGCTTTTCATGCCATGTATATTTCCTTGAGCAACGTTCACACCACGACCAATATTTGATGCGTATCCATCGGGGAACTTCAACTGTCCTTCGATCCACTCGAGAACTTCTTTCCTTTGGGTGACTGTTAGGCAATACAAAGCCTTGGGCTTCTTTAACCTTCCTTCTATGAGGTTCATTGATGGTCGACTGCATATTTCAGCGCAATCGAGACGTGCTTTCACATTTTCCTTACTTTTGTCAGGAATGTCAAGACTGGTTCCAAATATTGCCTGCCCCACATTCATCTCTTGGTGCATGACATCGAAGTTGTGGGGAAATAACAAATCCTCCGCATAAGCAAGCGAGTATAAGCTGCACTTGTGCGTCCAATGGTGGGACACACCGTAACCCTCATAAATTCCATTTCTCCCTTCCACCAACTGGAAAGCGTTCGTATCATCCATGCAAGCGGGAGATGCTAGCTTGCCGTGCGTGCTCCATCCTGAGAACATTCCGTACGTGGGAAAATCATGAATAGACCACATAAAAGCAGCCCTCATACAAAAATTGGTATTCGTCTTCCTATCGTATGTCATTGCACCATTCTCCCATAACTCTTGCAGCTCTTCGACCAAAGGTTTCAGGAAAAGATCCAGATTCTTTTCAGGATTCTTTGGACCAGGAACAATGACGGATAGAAACATGAACTCCTCTTTCATTAAATGTGATGGCGGAAGGTTGGAGGCATAGTGAACACCGCCAATGAGAATCGACGCGGCGATCATATTGAAAGGGTGAACCCATCGGTGGCAATTGCCGACGCACATTTCTCGGATCATTTGCAAAGTCCGGATGTTTCGATCGAAGTGCTTCCACGCGTCCCCATCCGCGGATGTATCATCAAGTCGCCCTTTGACCTTTACCCTCCTTATGCCACCTCATCTGCTGCTGCCGTCTCTTGGTCATGAAACACCGTTCTAAGCGTTTCGTCGGCGGGAAATGTGAACACTTTCCTCGCCACACTAGTGCGCTCTTGTTTCCTTGGCGTCCTCAACCTCGACATATCTGGACTCCCACATCTATCACAAGGCATTTACGCATCATTTTTGTAGTATAGCATACAATTGTTGGGGCAATAGTGTATCTTCTCATATGGCATTCCGAGACCACCTATCAATTTCTTACACTCGTACCAACTGGAAGGCATCTTATGGCCTTGCGAAAGGACATCAGACCACAACGATATGAGTTCGTCAAAGCAGTTGATCGAAAAATTGTATTTCGACTTAATTGCTAACATCTGAGCCTACAGACAAAAGGGCCACCGTTGTGCTATCGTCTGCGAGAGGCATTTTGCGAGTCGAGAAGCTCCATGAAGTTAGACAACATTGTGGGTGGCTCAGCGTCCGAAAAATTATGACCGAAGTCATCCATCATATCATTCACCCGATCAATCTCATCGAAACCTTCGTCGGTTGGTGGTGGCAGTGGTGGTGGATCCGCCCACCGACTCTCCCCATGATAGACCCATCGACGATACTCGGCCTTGTATCCATGTGTATACAGGTCTATCTCCATCTGAGCGCGGGTTCTTTTCTTACGGTTTCATAATCAACACATGGACAAGTTACCCGGGTGTTTTCGTTTACAACATCCTGAAAAGCACGATTCAGGAATATCTCGGTCTTGTCGTACCATTCGTCCGAATGGTGTCCGTTCCGTTGCCATCCTTCGTACATCCAACTCCTGTCTTCTTCCATCTGAGTTGCCAGCCATCGTCGCACGTGAGGGTTTTATATTAGGCTTAGGAAGGCTTCTAAACCCACCGACAAACGACAGCTCAAGCATACGTTGCGTTGTAGTACCGGGGGTTCGAGACGAAATTTCGGCAGCATAACCCTAGGGGTTCTCCTAGTGCAACGATGGCTAGGGAGTCGATAAAAACTCCGAAGCACTTATTTTATGCACAGGAGAACCTCTTAGGTTATGCCGTCGAAAACCTCATCTCGAACCCTCCGGTACCACAACGCGACGTATGCTCGAACGATCATTAAGTAGGTCATCCTTTGGGGCGTCCATAAGGGGCTCCTTTGGACAATTCGAAATGCGTCACATCTCATATTAGAGCACAACGAATCACCGTCCGTATTCCATATGAGATGTGCTGTTTCGAGCGGGTGACGTCTGACTAGGTGACATACCTAAACTAATACACGGACGCTAGCTAATCACACGACAAGCAGTTTAATAAATTTTAATATACATTTTATATTATTGTCCTAAATTTTTAATTATATTCTATACTATTTTCCTAATTTTTAAAATATATTTCAAAGTATTTTTAAAAGATTTACTAATTTAAATAATTTAATTATTGTTAATCATAATTATATTGTAATTAGTCTCGACTAAACATTATTGGCGTCGACACTACACTACCAACATTTAAAAAAAGCCGGAAAGTACCGAATCTTTGGCGGGATGGGGCGTCTTGGCGTGAGGTGAGGGCGGCGGAGGAGGCTGCGGTGGAGGCCGGCGGCGTGAGAGACGTCATGGCGGCTTGGAGATGTCGGCGAGGTGGGGCCGTGGGAGGCGCCTGGCGGCGGTGGCACCAACACAATGAGGCGCCAAGCGGCGGCGGGAGGCGGCCGACGGCGCGAGACGCGAGAGGCAGCGCCGGCGGGGCGAGATGGCGGCGGCGGCAAGGCGGGAGGCGCCTGGTGGTGGCGGCGGGGCGGAGGCGCCGGCGGCGGCGGAGGCGGCCGGACGGCGTCGGCCTTGTGAGACGCGGCGAGCGGCTTTGGCGGCGAGGCGAGATGGCGGCGGCAGCGGCGGGAGGCGGCGCGCGGCGGCGAGATGGCGGCGGCGGCGGCGGCCATGGCGGCGAGATAAGCGGCGGGGGAGGGCGGCTTGGCGTGAGGCGGACCTGACAATGGCGGGGAGGCGGGCGGCGGCGGGATCTAGCGAGCGGTGGTGGGGACTTTAGCGATTTTGCTAAGTCCCGAGCCACCGCCTCAGTATATGGAGGACGATGTCGACGGCCAACAAAAGCGATCAACATAACCTGCATATTTATCAAGATGTGACGGCATACAAAAGCGATCGAAGCAGTGGCTTCAGAATCGCCGAGGCGAGATCGACGGCATTAGATCTAGCGGTCGACACTGTCGTCGAGGATGATAGTATCGACCGCAAGATATGGAACCGTCGAGACAATTTATCCCGAGTGTATACTTTGACTACCGTCGAGTTTGTTCCTTAGTGTCGACGGCATATCTTGTAGCCGTCGATAATATTGCTTGTCTCGAGGGCTCCCCCCCTTCAAGGCATCACTGGTCAAACCCTCTGTTTAAATTTTATAAATTTAAAAAACCAAAATTCAAATGTTCAAACTGTTCCATGTTGCTTTATCAGGAATTACACACGGAAAAAATTCAAAAATTTTAGAACTTCCTATGAGGTCAACCCTTTGAAATCTAAAGCTTTCAGGAGAAGTTCACCTAAGGTTTCATATTTCATGCGATCAAACCAACGTCAAACATCTCATTTCAATTTAAATTGTGTCAATTTATAAATTTAAATTTATGTCGCCTACTATTCAATAATCGATACTTACACGTCCACTTTAACTTTTTTGACTTTTTACTACCAAAATTAAAATTCTAAAATTTAAACAATATTTAGTATATTAATTAAAAAGCTATATATGTTCAATATTCCTCAATTCAAACAATACAAAAATACCTACATAAACAATTAACAAAATACAACATCTCTAATTTTTATTTCAAAATCACAGCAATTTTCAACAAAGATTAGAAATACAAATTAAACAAAAAAAGGAAAAAGGTATAAAATAAACTGTCTCGACGGCTGTTCTTGGACCGTCGATACTGGGGTAAAAAAAAAGACGCCGTCAAGCCACGCGATCTTTCCGTTCGCATTGCCCAAGAAACACGACGGCTTTTATTGGGCCGTCGATACTGGGGCACTGGTTTGAGTTGTATCGACGGTTTTATTAGGGCCGTCGATAGTATCGTACCTGTATCGACTGCTATGTTTTGGCCGTCGAAAATGTATTTGGCAGTCGAATCTATTTTTGTTTCCTGTAGTGAACCCACTTAGTTTTAAAATCTGAAACTATCTATGCAGATGAACTCGACGATTATCGTCTCGATGTGCCCATGGCCCATTGTTCTACTGTTACTATATTAATTACAGTAGCTAAGTACTGGAAGTTAGGACACTAACTTCTTTTTTTTTTTGCTTTTCCATAAGCAAGTAATTAATTCATCATTAAGCAAAGCAGTTTGCATTGATTTCCAGCATCCCATGCATCTTCTTGCATGTACGTGCCTGACAGGACACAGCAAGCGACACAGCAGAAAGGAGGAAGGCAGCTGGAGGAGCAAGAAGGCCTGCCCACTCAGAAACCCACAGCCAAACAGAAAAGGTCTAGTACTCCATATATGTGTTGTTAATTGACGACTGATCCTGATTAATGAACACAATACAATACAACTACGAGTGCAATTTGAGCAGTTCGATGCTAATCGCTCTCGGCATATATATTCTTTTTTGCGATACGTGAAGAAACGAAGATGCAAGATAAGGGAGAGATTAAGGACACTGCAACAGCTCGTTCCAGGATGCGACAAGGTTAATATTGGCCATCCAACTTGCTCCCTCCTCTCTGTATATTGAGAACTGACAATTATGGGAAACCTAACTAAATGAAATAATTTTTCTACACTTGCATCTATGTACCTGCATTGCGTATCTCTAAGACACACTTTGGTTCGCGATTTGGTTTGGTATTATTTGGCTGAATTAAAATTTGTTTTTTTACAAACTATTTAGTGTAACATATTGTAACTTTTTTATGAATTTTGTAAGACTTTACATAAAGATCTTAAAAATATTTATTTGTAATTTTTTAGTCTCTGTATATATTTTTTAAAGTCTCTTAACTTTACCAAATCAACTTATAATGATCGCGAATCAAAGATGGCTAGTACTATTTTAGTTAACTGTCTTAACGTTGATTTCAGTGTAACCAAGCTTCGACGCTGGACAAGACCATCCGGTACATGAAGTCGCTGCAGCAGCATGTCCAGGCGATGTCAGTAGCATATTGCAGCATGAAGCCGGGAGCGGCGGCGTGCCCCGTCGTGCTGCCGGCGCCATACATGATGCACCCGCGGCCGCCGGCGCCGCTCGCCGTCGCCGCACGACCTCCGGTGCCGGCCGCCGGCGCCGCCGCTCCTCCCGGGGTGATTCTCGCGCCGCCTCCGATGCCGATGGCTCCGTTTGCGCCGATGCTTCCATTCCCCGGCCAACATCCAGCTGCAGTGATGGTGCCATTGCCAGCTGCACCACTGTTGCACCCGGCAGCTGCTCCAAGTGTAGCACATGCAGCAGTAGCAGCCATCGACTGGGCCAAATTAGCAGCAGCAGCAGCATCAGCCCAGTTCCCTCGGACCCCGCACTGAGATCATGTACGATGCTACCTCAAATCAAATGTTGGAAGTATTTTTTCCACAAAGGGAGAGACCCCCGATTTCCATTAACGAGAACCATAACAGAAACAAAGGTAGAATGTCATTACAATACCCATTGTCACATTGCATCTAAGAAAAAAGACCACAACGAATCCGATTAGGACAGACATTAGACACTCAAAAGACTTCTTCTAATAAAAGACAAAACAATTTGAATTGAAGACCTTCGCATCCATCCTCCAGGAACAGCGCCCTCCTCCATTCCTTCTATCTTTGATTAGGATTTGCAAGCAGAACTTTTCATCCCCTGCAGGTTGCCAGCATCACTACCATCTGTTATGCGCTTACTATTCCAACCTTTTCCCCTGCTTAGCTTGTGTCAATCCTGAAACAAAAACACCCAGCTGATGGGAACACATCCTAATAGCTAGCCTCTTGCATCTCGCCCGACAAAAGACCTGACCAGAAATTCAATAAAGCACACACCATGTGCAAAGCAGAAAGCGGAGTTTTAACTTTGACCCCATCAAAACAAGACTTGTTTCTATGAATCTAGATACTCCAGCAGAAGGAGGCTAAACAAAAGTGTGTATTTTATTACTCACCCCAACCATTCGCCATCCATTGATAATACCCTTCTGTACATGTTGGCCTAGTATTTATGTTACAACAGGCCACAACTATCCCCCACATTGCCTTTGCTAGAGGGCAAGAAAAGAAAGAGATGTTCTATAGTTCCTATATTATTGCAAAATTCACATCTTGGATCACCCAACCAGTTTATTCTTCTCAGATTATCTCTAGTCAACAACACATTCAAATGCAGCATCCACATGAACACTTGAATTTTCAAAGGTGTTTTAGATCGCCAGATTCTATCCAGATTTTTATTTTGCCATTTTTCATAGATGAGCCTATACATTGATTTAACAGTGAATTTTCCTTTACTATCGCCCGTCCAGACGGGCTTGTCTGATTCATTATTGAACTCAATTGTAGAAAGCTTATCCACCAAATCCTCCCAGGTTATAACATCAACCGAATCCAACCACCTCCGAAAGGATAAATCCCAGTTTCTCGCTCTACACTGAGCAATTGTAATATCAGTATCTTGACAAACAGAGAAAATGTGAGGGATCTTTTCTTTTAAAGGAACATCATCAGCCCAACAATCTTTCCAGAAATGCACATTCTCCCCATTCCCCACTATGTATTTTCTATTACTAGTGTACAAATCTCTGCACTTTAGAATGTCTCGCCATCCAGGAGAATCATTCATTTTAGCCATTTACCTCGGAGATAGTTTTTTTTTAGATATTTCTTGCTAACTAAATCCTGCCACAACTTTCCTTGTCTAATCTCCACCACCATTTACACAGCAAGCTCACATTCATGTCTCTAAGATTCAGAACACCTAAACCTCCTTTTCTTTTTGGCCTACAGATTTTATTCCACTTAATCAAGTGGAATTTCTTTTTCTCACCGTTCCCCTTCCAGAAAAAATTTCTCCTGCACTTGTCCAGCTTATTTACCACCAAGGTTCAAGAACTCGGTACTGACTCGGTGAGGTACCGAGTAGCGAGTACTCGGATTACTCGGGAGTACTCGGAAATTACTCGGTATCAATTACTCAGAAAATTAATATAGGATTAGTAAACATATATCGACATAATGATGGCATATCTTCGACTTAATGATACTTGTAAATCTACATGTATGAACTATTAACACAAAGTAGAGTGCACGTTACCACTTACGACATATCGGAACTCGCAAGTTCGCAACATATGACATATCGCAACTCGCAAGTTCACAACATATGACATGATTACATGAATACATGATAGGTAATACACTAAAACATTATAAAATGTCCGCAAATCACAACCAACAAGCACTCAAAGTCTTTACTCGGTTTTTACTCGGCCGTTACTCGGTTTTTACTCAGTTTTTGACCGATTACTCGGTCTGACCGAGTAATCAACCGAGTTGGCCCTTCTCGACTCGGTGAGGCGGCGAGTAGCGATTACTCGGCGAGTAATCGCCGAGTAATACCGATTTTTAGAACCATGTTTACCACAGTTTTGGGCATCAAAAACATGGACATACTATAAATGGGGATATTAGAAAGACAAGGATTGATTAACACCAACCTCCCCCGCTAAGATAGAGAACTGCCTCTCCAGCCCTCTAATCTCTTTTCGATTTTATTAATTTTCTCCCAGTGGATCACTCTCAACTTATTTCCCCAAACTGGCATCCCAAGGATTGATTAACACCAACCTCCCCCCTAAGATAGAAAGACAAGGATTGATTAACACCAACCTCCCCCCTAAGATAGAGAACTGCCTCTCCAACCCTCTAATCTCTTTTCGATTTTATTAATTATCTTATCCCAGTGGATCACTCTCAACTTATTTCCCCAAACTGGCATCCCAAGATATGTTATTGGCCAAGATCCAATATCACAAGTAAACAACTTAGAATAAATCTGTTCAGTCTCCCCATCTCCATTCAAAATGAAAATTTCACGTTTATGAAAATTTATTTTTAAACTAGACAACAGATCATATAAAAACATGATAAATTTCAAAATCCTAGCAGCAATGTTGGTAGTATTGTTCCAAATTAATAATAATTTTAAATATAAAATCAACAAAATTTGAGTTGGCTAGATTTTACATATGCATTTAATCTCTCCTATGATTGTTACAAACACACGGGGATGATAAAAATATTTGTTGGTCTCCAGGTTAATTTGTATCCTATATTAAACACATGGCTTTCTAGTTTCGGGTTTAATCAGGTACATAATATTAATCTAAAAAAATCTGTACCATGGTACTCGACGGGTGCCCAGAATAATTAAAAATAAAAAGAATCAGTATGTCACACAGATGTTTTAATTCACGAGAGAGAATGATATTTCAAATAATACAAGTATGCAACGTATATATGTAACAGTTTATTTAATTAATTAATGGAGAAAGCTCGCTACCAAAAAAATGGACTTTATTATTGGTTCATCACTACCAATTATATGTGGAACCCATGACAACAGTTACATCACTATGTACCGATTCAACGACTACAAAGCTGAAATACGCTTCCACTAATTAACGGTTGGAGCTATGAATCAGTACTGATGCTAACATTACTATCCTTTCGTATCACAAACGGATATCACACCCCTTCGTCATGTCTTTCTCGCTGCCCGTCTTCCTCACCGTTGACGGCGCCCGTCTTCCTCTACTCCCTCTTTCCCGTCGTCCTCCTCTCGCCGTCGCCGCCCGCTACCCAGGTCACCATCGCTCTCTTCTTTCTCTGCTCTATCCTAACGGCTTGAAATCTATTCGCTGGAATGCCTAATTAACCAAGGAATGGTACGTCAGAATAGGAAGGCAAGATGTAAAAATAAGGCTCCATCGTCCAATAAATTTTGCACTGGGTTCTGGATCCGATGCGTGAATAGTAATACTCGATACACAATATATTTGCACATTGTCATACTGGTTTAACTTAGCATATACCCTGTATGATATGTGCGTCACAAAGTCGTGGGCTCATATATATCAGTGTCTCGGACCAAGAAAGTGACCCAAACGCACGTTGGGCTCATTTTCTGAGTTGTAGACTTGCACACAGCGTGACCAGTCAAGGATGTGGGCCAATACGCCAATATGGCGGAGTAAGCGACCTCAAATATTTTATGTTTATTTATATGGGAAATATTTGGTGCAAAAGTTTTCTAGGTACACAAGTTCAAAAACTTACCATGATCCCTTAAATCCAACCTAGACAGATGCATTGAGGTGAAACTACCCTCTCCCACTTATGTACTTGTGCGCAAAAACATAGTGATTGTTTTTCATGTTCCTATGTTTTAGTTGGGCCATCGAAATGAGATTCAACGGTCAAGAACGGTTGTTTGCACTTGTATACTGAAAAATCTTTTGCACCAGATATTTTCCTATTCATATTCTGTTGGTGATTGACAAACGGTCCACCTTGAAGCAGGCCTTAGGCCGATCCCGTATCGACCCAAGGCGCGAACAGAGGACCAGGCAGGCCGCTCCCGGCCGTACCAACAAAGCCGCCTGACTCGTTTGCAGCGCTTCCGGGCTTGATTAGGTCAAACCCATGCGACATCGTGTTCTCCGGGCTATCCGTGGCAGGGAGAAGGTCCCGGGTGATCCGCTCGCTTCGTGGGCGGTGGCGGCAGTATCATAACTGCCATGCTTTCTCCGGACTTGCCGGAACGATCAGATCTTCAGGGACCCCAACCGGAGAATACGTGAGCAGTCCGTCTTGTCGTTTGCCCTCTTTGGCGGCGGCAGATAGTTGTTGCGCTTCTGCGACGCCTAACGGGTGGCCGCAGAGTCGCTCGGTCGATCAAGGCCATATTGAGGATAAAGGAAAGTGCTTTCCTAAAAAGCTCTCCCTGAGCAGGCATGTCAAGACAAACACGTGTTGATACCAACCCGACAAGCTTCTCCTGCAGCTCAATACTCGGCAGACCCTAGAAGCGAGACAAGAACCTCGTCACTAAAGCAAAGACCAGTAGCTGGGCCCGCCGTATCGACCTCAGGCGGCCCAGGCGTCTATAAAAGGAGGATTCCTGGACATTGCGAGGGGACGGCCAATTGAACACCCGAAATTCCTGATCCGATTCCACCTGATCCAAGCACAAGCAACATTGGCATCCGAAGTTTCCTCCACGAGTAGCCTTAGCCTTTAGTTGTCACCATGTAAGCTCAGATCGGCGCCTCGTGTCCGATCCGGCACCTCTGATTGCTTTTCCACCATATAGTCAACAAAGATCGAGTAGAGCTATTACGGCGGTGGGGGCTCGAACCAGGTAAATCACTCGTGTCTCCACGATTTGCATCGTTCCTCCCTGCCTTCCCACCGTACGAAGGATCTGTACCCGGATCACCTAGTCGCACCAAGCCCTTGTCCGGGAAGACCGCGCGGCCCTAGCCTTCCGCAGGCTTGGCCGACACCCGGGCTGCTGAGAAGGGTTGTCGTTGGGCCTCACACCAACTACAAATTCGTCTGCCGGTCCGTGGACCCGCTGCTCTTCAGGAGCGCGATTCCCAGACACCGACAGCTGGCGCCCACCGTGGGGCCCATGGCTAGCCCTCAGGACTCCGTTCCCTCGGACATGCACGAGGTTCCGGCGGCGACGAGGTCTGGACCTCGAGTTCGATGAGTCTGACGATCTAGACGATTGGGTCCCGTCAGACGATGGTGGCGGGAGGAGTACCTCGCCGGGCGGGCCGACGAGATGGAGGTTGATACCTCTCGCCCGGGGGTAGAGTTTCGCCCAGGAGTCGCCTCCCGAGTGGACCCTCCGTCACCCATGTCAGCGAGACTCCCATGGAGTTCGAGCTGCTTGGTGACACCGCAGCCTCCGCCGGCGACACCGGGACGTTTCCCCCGTCCTCGCAAGACGTCTCGCCGATGCCGTCCGCCACGTCATGGATGGGATCGTGAGGAGGACCGTCGCCAGACTTGCCGGGCTGCCGGCCAAATCGACCCCTCATCGAGACAATGACCAACCCGCTCTTGCGCGGCCCTGCCAGAAGGCGCGCGCCATCGCGCATGATCGTTCGCGACTTGGAGAAGGACCACAATGGTTTCACCATGACGGTTGGGTCCGCCATGCAAGGCTGGGTACCATTACTCGTGGCATCGACCGACATCGGGAGCGAACGGCGGTGATCGTCCGGACACTGGCGCGAAACCAATCCGACCACGGCGGTACTCAAAGCGCTTCGCGCCGCCACCGCCGATCGTTCGCGCCGGACCAGACGGCCTCCTCCGCCGGGGCTGCTCGTCGCAAGACCGGGCGTGTGTTTTCCGCCGCCCACGCTGATACCTCTCCCAAGGCGCGCGCCAGATGCTCTGCCTTCTCTCGCGCTCTCCATGAGCGCCGTAGCCCCGAGGTTCAAACCGGGCCCATTGAGAAGTTCGGCGGGAGCAAGAATCCCGAGGAGTTCCTATCCGTCTCACACCACCGCCATCCGAGCTATGGGGAGATGAGGCCGTCATGGTCAACTACTTCCCCAAAGGTTGCTCGAGGGCATGGCCCGAACTAATTTGTTCAACCAACGGCCGGTTCTATCCGCACTGGTCACGGTGCGGGATGCCCTCCGCACGAGCTTCCAGGATGCTACGCCGCTCTGGCGCCCTCGGGACCTCAAGCTCGAGTACAATGAGACGATGAGAGTCTCGAGGACTTTGTGTGCGGTTCGCCGAGCCCGCAACACAATCCCCTGATCTCAGATGAGGCCATCATCGAGGCCTTCAAGGATGGTGTGAGGGACCGGCGCTACACCGAGGACCTCGAGCTCCACCCGGTCAACACCGCGAGTGAGCTCTTCCGCAGCGCCGCCCTCTACGTCAACGCCTCCGAGGCGGTGGAGCGCAAGAGGGGCCGTGCGAAGAAGAAGGCCAAGGTCGGCGATGGCTCGGGTAAAACCGACGCAGACAAGAAGAAGAAGAAGCGGCAGGAGCAGCCCGCTAAGTTCATCGCCGCCGTCGAGCCCGACGACAGAGTGCCCGCCCCGGCGCCCTCCGCCAACACGCCCGCCGCCTCAACGTCCGCCGCGGCGACCACTACAATGGGTGTGCGGCGACCACGGTAGGGGTAGGCCGCGTGGTGACGAGGGCACCCAAGGTCGGCCTCCCGTCCACAGAAGCAGTAACCGAGGTGAGGACTAGTTCCACGACCCCACCTTTTTCGCCGCCTTCATCAACGCTTCGCCATGAGCTACATAATCGCCGTGACGTGGGCCCGCCACCGAGGACTTCTCACGGTCGCGGTCCCATGCCCGAAGCCGCCGAGGGCGCGCCGGGCGCCGCACCCCAGGCGGCGGGATCGTGGCTTTCACGAAGCCCGTGTACACATCGCCGTCATCTTTGGCGAACGTCACCTACACCTCTCGCCGCGAGCTCAAGGCGCGTCCCGGAGGTCCTCCACATCTCCATGGCGAACCAGCGGCGTCATCCTGCCTTGGTCAGCCAGACCATCACCTTTCGGTGACAGATCGTCCGTAAGACTCTCCAAACCAGCGTCTCGCCGGTGCTCGCCTCTACCATTGGCAATACTAGGGTCGACCGCGTCCTCGTCGACGGCGGAGCTCATTGGACATCATCACGGTAGCGTCTTAGGCCTCATGCAGGTCCAGCGCTCCAAGATCAAGGACATCACCGTCCCTTTCCATGGGATTGTCCCAGATCGCCGCCCGTGGGGCGGTCGTGCTACCGTCACGTTCGGCTCCTCCGCCAACTTCCAGACGGAGTACATCACCTTTGAGGTGGTGGAAGCAGAGCTCCCCTAACGCCATCTTGGGCGCCCGCTCTCCAAGTTCATGGCGGTCTCCCACCACGCCTATCATCGCTCAAGATGCTGCGGCACCCAAGGAGTCATCACCGTCGGGGTAACCACAAGACGGCCCTCGATTCGACGAGACCTACTGGCTATGGTAGGACAGCTCCTACCCGTGGTCCAGTGACAGGGCAAGGAGCGTAGCGCCCTAAGGTGGCACTGCAGCCGCAGGAGCCCACCAAGACCGTCGTCCTCACGGAGTCAGACCCCTCCAAGGTGGTCCACGTGGGGACAACCCTCGAGCCTCAATAGGAACTCGAGCTCATCACCTTCCTCCGGGCTAACAAGGACGCGTTTGCATGGGAACCGTCCGATATGCCCGTGTCCCAAGGAGGTGATCGAGCTGAGCTAGCCTGTCCTACCGACAAGAAACCGGTAAGGCAAAGGTCGAGGCGTGTCCCCGACCGAAGGCCAAGATCATCCAAGACCAGCTCGGCAAGCTGCTTCAAGCGGGCTTCATCCGCGAAGTTCAGCACTCCGATTGGCTTGCGAACCCGGTCGTCGTCCAGAAGAAAGGTGGCAAGTGGCGCATGTGTGTCGACCACCGCGACCTTAATTCCGCCTGCCCCAAGGATAACTTTCCCCTTCCACGCATAGATCAGCTAGTTGACGCTACGGCAGATTCAGCTTTGATGAGTTTCCTGGATGCTTATTCCGGTTACCATCAGATCGCGTTGTGTAAAGAGGACGAAGAAAAAACCGCCTTTGTAACGCCCTTCGGCACATTTTGCTATACGACCATGTCCTTCGGTCTCAGAAATGCTGGCGCCACATTCCAGCGTCTCATGCAAAAAACTCTCCCTGATCAAATAGGGCGCAACGTAGAAGTCTACGTCGACGATATCGTAGTCAAGAGCAAAGACGCCCGTGACCATGTGTCCGACCTAGCTGAGACCTTCGACAGCCTGAGACGGCACCGGGTCAAGTTAAATCCCGAGAAATGCGTCTTTGGCGTCAAGTCCGGCATGCTCTAGGCTACGTGTCGGCGGGCGAACATCGGTGCGAACCTCGAAAAATCGAGGCCGTCGAAAAGATGAGGTCGCCAACTGTGTAAAGGACATCCATCCTCACGGGCAAAATGGCAGCCTTAAGCCGTTTCATCTCCGCCTTGGAGACCGAAGCGGCGCCTTTACGCAAACTCTGCGCCAAGCACGATAGTTTCGAGTGGACTAAGGAAGGCCGAGGCGGCGTTTTTGCAACTCAAGCAAGATCTCGCCCGCCACCCGCCCTCACTACTCCCAAGCTCGGAAGCCCTCCGCTATACCTCTCGGTGACACCAAACGCCGCAAGTGCGGTCTTGGCGAGAGAACGAGAAGGAAGCGGCAATTGCCTACTATGTGAGCGAAGTACTCACCGGGCCAAAGAGCGCTACCCCGACCTTCGAAGCGTACTACGCTTTTGTCGATGGCCTCGCGCAAGTTGCGCCACTATTTCCAAGCCCACCAAGTCGTTGTCCCGACTACTTACCCGATCAAGGACATTCTCCAAACCCGGAGGCCTTTGGCCGTCGCTGGCTGGAGTCGAGTAGGTGAGTTCGACATCCGGTTCAGTATCTCGAACCGCGATCAAGGCCGAGCCCAGCTGATTCGTCGCAGAATTGACCAGCCGGATGAGCAAAGGTCAAGCTCTCCAGGTCAAGGCGGGAAGAAGCTCGGTGGACTCAGTATTTTGATGGTTCACACCGGTCCGGGCGTCGGGATGCGGGCTCGTTCTCATTTCCCCAATGGAGAGCGACTCCAGCACGTCATACAAATACACTTTGCGGCTACGAACAACGCGCAGAGTATGAAGCCCTAATTGCGGGCCTAAGAGCATGCGCTGCGCGTTCGACATTAAACGGCTTGTTGCGAAAGGGGATTCGCAGCTCGTCGTCCGCCTGGTCAGGGAGGAGTTTCAGGCAACTGACGACTCGATGGCGCGGTACCTGGCGGAAGTGAGAAAACTGGAGAAGCGTTTCACGAGTTTCGAAATTAGCTACATTCGAGGAAGAGAATGGCGAGGTGATAAGCTCGCCAAGCTCGAATCCTCGCAAGAACCGCCCGCCGGGGTGCTAGTGCAAGACCTTTTGAAGCCCTCCATTCCTCCGAGAGGAGGCAAAGGGACGTCTGTTACCCCCAAATAGAGACATCGGTCATTGTCTCATTCCTCGAGCAAAGCACCTCTGGATGACGCCATTCATCCAGCTTCTTGGAGCAGGGACATTGCCCGAGGGCGTTCTTGGCGTTCGGCTAAAAAGGCGAGCCCGAGCATCTTTGCCGACGGGCTTCTTTGTCTCGAAGGGTGCTAACGGCGTGCTTTGTAAGTCGTTACCCAAGACGAAGGTAAGTACCTTCTAGCCGACATTCACGAGGGCATCCGCGGGCGCGACGCCTCACGTAACTCTCGTCGGAAAGCGCCCGCATGGGCTACTCATGGCCCCGCTGCGATGGCGACGCAAGTCTTAGTTAAGCGGCCGCGAAACTTGCAAGATATCATCTGCGGATGACGCACCGGCCAGCGTATGAGCCGCAAACCATTCCACTAAGCGTGATCGTTCGCGGTTTGGGGCATGGACCTCTTAGGACCGTTCTCAAGGGTCTTGGTGGCAAAACGCACTTGTTCGTAGCCATCGACACCTTCACCAAGTGGATTGAGGCGAGCGGTCTCCAACATCACCGCAATAGCCGAGACGTTTCTTCCAAGCATCGTCGCAAGGTTTGGCATGCCCAATGAATCATCACGACAATGGCACCCAATTCACAAGCCGGGAGTTCAGCGGTCATCGCGAGAAATCGGCATGAAGCTTCGCCTTGGCCTCTCGTGGCCCACCCACGAGCAGCGGCCTTGTTGAACGAGCTAACAGACGATTAGTCCAAGGCATCAAAAAACGAGTCTCACGACGCTCTCAAGGCCAAACAAGCAAGGTTGGGTCGACGAGCTACGTCGATCCTCTGGCGGTCCGGACAACAACCACCGGTAAGACTCTGAGAAACTCCTTCCGACTAGTCTATGGCTCAAGCGATCCTCCCAACAGAGATGAGACTAGGATCCGATCGCGTTGACTTCGCCGACCGTGGTCAACGACGAGGAGCGGCACTTGACCTCGACCTACTTGAGGCGCCATGAAAGCAATCCCTACTTGAGTGCGGTCTACGCGATCCTGCGTCGCTGCCACGCTGCACTAAACGTATACACGAGGACCCTGCAAGTAGGAGACCTGGTTCTACGACGCATTCAGAACCTTGCAGGCTCCAACAAGCTCAGGCCCAAGTGGGAGGGACCGTACAAAGTAGTCACAAGAAGACGACTTGGGCTCAAGACGCCTTGTCGACAAGGACGGGAACGAGCTCCCTAGCTCATGGAACATCTCCCTCCTGCGACGCTTCTACGCTTAATCAGGTCGTAAGTTTCCTTCATTTCAATTCGTTTCAACTCGAAAAAAAAAAATTCCTTTCCCCATTCGCGAGTCGCGTTGCTCCAAGTCTTAACCATTTCAAACAAGCCCGTGGCCAAAAGTCTCAAGGCTAAGGATAAAGCATTCCGGAGCATTTCCACGACGGGATAAGCCGAGCTCTCGCACCCTAGTGAATCTCTGCGCAAATGTGGAATTCCGCTGCCCAAAGGTCTGAGAAGCCCGTCCAGATTTTTTGATGGCTAACTTGGTCAGGGCGCCGGGGTCAAGGCTTTCTTGCGCCCAGATTTTTTCTTCCTAAGTCCTCGGCGTCACCAGGATCAAGATCGTCGCACGCCCACCGTGAGCTTCGGGTGGGGTTCGCGCGATTTTTCTAAATCACTCTAGTCTCTAGACCGCGCCTAACCCAAGTTTGCACTTAGACTTGGTACGGCAGAAATTTGGATGATTAAGCGCACAAAAACAACCTTTCTAAAGCAATCCGCTTGCCTAAACTTCTTAAGTTCGTCTCAGACTTCACATCGTTCATCTAGTTTCCTGTTTTGCATTTCGTGATTCGCAAATCTGAACAGAAAAAGAAGCGAACAAGCAAGGTGAACGAAGACGATGGGATTTTCCCAAAAGAAATTGCATTTCGACAAACTGGAAGATCTTACAAGAACAAAAGAAGGACGGGCTCCTAGATCGCCACATAAGAGCGCGCGCGTCACTACGCCTACATGGGCGCCCAAATCCTGCGATCCCTCACACGCTTACCGGCAAGGCTGGCGGCGAGCCATGGAGCCTTTGACCTCGCCGGCGACTCCACCAAGCACGTTGTTTGGCGCAGAAGGTCCCGCGCTTCGGGTGGAGTTTTCGCCGCCGACGACAGATCGCCGCACACCCACCGATGCGCTCGAGACGACTCGCCATCGCCTCGGCCTTTCTCCGTGGCGGGCATTGATAGCCCGGCGCGTCTAAGCCGCCTCCTCCTCGGCCGATAGTTCGAAATCCGAGGCGGCGAGGCGGCGCCGCGATAATGGCCTCCGCAATCGCCCCAATCCTCGCTCCGCCATGACCAGCGGTGGAACTTCCTCTCGCTCCACCACGGGCTCGGGTGAACCTCTTCTTCCGCCATGCCGGGCGGCGCGCTTTCTCCACGGCCCGGCTAGCAGGCGCAAGCATCCTCCTCCGCCAAGACGGGCGGCGTCGCGTATCGGCTGCAATCTGCGCCACCGCATCTCTCTCATCCTCCTCCCGCCGGGCGATCGCAACGCTTTGGCCATCTCTCGTCGCCGCGAAGTTGGGCATATGCCGCCAACGCGCGGCTTGGCCTCGAAAGGAGCCGCGAACGGCAGGAGCCACACGGCGGGGACCCATAACCTCCTCCTCCTCCTCCATGAGGCCGGATCGGCGTGACGGAGGAAGCGCGATGATTGGCTCGCGAACAAAGCTTCCATGAATGCACGCGCGTAGCCGGAGTTGTAGTTGGAAGACATGGTTTCAAGCTATCCTTCCTTTTTCGCCCCTTTTGCTCTGCCTCCGCTCGGAACTGGCGATTTTTTAGTTCGCTACTCTAAGACAAGCGCAGGCGAGGCGTAAGGATCACGCGGCGCGCCGCGTTTCTTGCTTTATAGGCCGGCGGTACGCCAAAGTGCCTCGCCACACCGCAAGTTACCCAGCGTCGCCGCGAAGCGGGCAAGCAATTAAAACCTACTACCCGAAGCTGGGAGACGCGAGCGACGCACCGCCTCGCGGAATACCAACCGCGCAATCGCCCGCGCGACACGTGCGCGCCCCGCCGTCGATGGCGGAGAGAAATCATTATGGGTCGAGCCTACCGTATAGGCGTGGTCCACCCGCCGCAGCAAGGCTCGGTGATGCTCTCGCCCGCCACGTGGTTTAGGCCGAGGCGCGGAACCGCGCGGGCGGTTTCGCCTCCGATCTGTGTTCGCAACGTGCCCTCGCCGACAATGAACACCGTGTTGCCGCCGCAGAGCCCATAGTGTGTGCGATTTGACACAATGAATTAAGGGAAAAATGGCTAAGCATTTCGGCCACCGCACGTTGCGCGATATTAATCAAGCGGGCGCTCAAAAGAAAATATACAAAAAGTATATGGCGCAGAGAACCATGGACGGGTCAAACCACGGTCCGTCTTTGCAATTTTGAGCTTTTCTAGCTCGATTTTAAGTCACGGATTCGTGGTTGCGCTGAAGTAACTTCGGCCAGCGGCCATATCATTTGATCTGGGAGCAATTTTAACTCGGGCTTGGCGAGCTCTTCTCTCTGCTTTTTCAAGGCCTCCGACCGCCGCAGACTTCGCCCCGGGCCAGAACGAGGCACTTCGCCTCGAGCATCGCAAGTTTCTCGAGCCCGTGAACGATGGAGTTGTGCTCGGACTTGGTAGCCGCTAGCTCTTTGACGGCCGCCTCTGCGCTCAGACTCATCGTCAAAGAACCCGAGCCCTTTTCGCTCTTCGCGGGCCGCTGGGCTTGAATCTTCACTTCCTCCACTTCCGGGCTTGAGCGAGTCTCGCCATGGCCTCCGCTTTTCTCCTGCTGTTTTCAACATGTCGCTAGCTCGGTGATGCGCGCTGTAGCACGGTGTCGACCTCGGCGGCGAGCCCGTCTGCCGCTTTGTTGGGCCCGGCTTGCGCTTAGCTCGGCGGAGAGATGCTCAATCCTTGCCACATCATCATTCGCCGCTCACCATCGCTTCCATCACGGGACGAGCCAGCGATAAGCGTAAAGTCAAACAGAAAAACTAAGTCAAGACGCCAAAAATCCGAAGGCTTAAGCATAGCGCCGCAGAGTCAAAGATGTCACCTTCCGGTATGAGCGAGCATGTTCCACGCCCCGCCGCGATGATATCTGCGGCGCTCGCCAAGCCCGGGCGCGGATCCCATCTGGCGCTAAGGGTTGGCGGCCACCGTTCTCGCTACTTCCCTCCGCCGACGCCGAAGTTCGCAACGCCGCAACGTGATTGAAGTAAGGTCGGGCGCCTCGGCCGCGGCCGCCTCTTCTCAAGATCTCTAACTTGGCCGCCAGTCGGTTTTTGACGCAGATGGTTTCGCTCGGCCAAGACGCCTCGCCAAGCCGAGCGGGCCCTTTTCAACGCTGGCCCTTAGCTCGCCCACCGCCCACTTAGCCGCCACAAGCTCGTGGATCCTCTAGCCCGGAATTGGGCGGGTTTCGACGTGGTAGTCCTGTTCGACCAACCTCCGCCGACTGGCGGCATCGCTTCCTCCACCCACTGGGTGACGAAATCCAGCCCGCCAGATGCTAAGCGGGCCATCATGAGCATAACTACCCTTGCCCATTCGTCCGGCGTCAAGACGCTGGACCGGCCAGTCCGATTGACTAACAAAGATTCGACGATCGGGTGTTGAAGCGCTTTCCCACGGGGTCTTGAAATGGTCGGCAACCCTCTCGTGGTCAATTGGCCACCACCGCCTTACAGGCGCTTCTTCCACGCGCAAAGGCGAATCCACACAGATCATCACGATGACGACTTGCACCGTCTCCGCCATCTCCGCTGAAAGCGCCCAAAGACCGCCACGCCGAAGCGATATTGGTCCTCCGCGGTCACCGCTCCTTGCCCTTCGACCGCCTAATCCGGTGACCTTTAGCCGCGCTTATCCGAGCGTTAGCCTCTGGTCCGCCGTTTGCCCTTCAGAAGCCCACCGCCTCCATTGCTGCAAAGAAAGGCACTTCTCCCGTAGGTTCGACCGGCTCGTCTTCAGCCACCGCGCCTCGCAGAAGGAAGCAAAGACTCGGTGGCCACTTTTCAAGCAAGACCGCGACAAAAAGGCACGGCGGTCAGACACGAGAAACAGAGTGATAGCATGAAGCGCAGGAAACTTACGCGCCGGTTCGAGCTCGGTGTCTTCGTACACCCCTGGCGTAGGACGAAGAAAGAGCTCTGTCTCCACCCCGCCAACGCAGCTCGAGGTGAGCAAGGCCGCCCTTGCGCTGCGCAGAACCTTCCTCGAGGTCTCGCCGTGGGGCCATCGCCGCAGCTGGCTCGACACTAGCACGACCTCCTCATCGTCCGCCGTCCGGAGTTGGTTGGTACGCCCTCCTCTTCAGAGGCGCCGAGCCCCGAGCACACACAAAGACGAAGACTTATGGGCACCGGTGCCTAGCACTCTCACCAGATGGAGGATGGAGGCTCACTGCGCGCGCGCGCGCTGCGTTTTCCGTGTGCATCGTTGCACTACCGGCCGAGCCCGCCATGGCCGCCGAGGTGCCGTTTTCCCTTACTCGCCGCCGGGCGACGGACCGGCGCTCATTGATACCGCCATGGCGTTCCCGCCAAGAAGCCCCTCGCTCGAGCCAGCCCGCTGGGTTCGCCCAACCACCTTCCACGTCCATTGAAGAACAAAAAGTGCGCCTTTATCAAAACCTCAAGGAGCGCACTACCGAGAAATTCAATCGAACACTGGCTGGCACTTACCTCGGACGCTTTGTCCTTCACAAGCCGATGCGGCGAGGAGCCTTGTCCAAGGGTAGCAAAGATTCTCGCGATCCGCAAGAACTCGCGGTTTGAGAGACTCGCGAGGTCTCACTAACGGTTACGACATAGCCCAACTCGAGATCGACGCAAAGAAAGCAACTCACGCTTACCTTCATGGAAGTCCCGGTCGGATCCTCCCAACCATCCATGTCGCCGACGATCGCACGCTTGGCGCCCGGGCCGATCCGGTCGGACAAAGCCAACAACGACCTCGTGAGTCTGTCAAGCCGTCCCCAATAAGATCCTTAATGTCGCCTCGGTGGCTTGATCCTCCTACCGGGCTCGCCCATTGGAAGATTGGCGATTCGGGCCGCATGAGTATTCCAGAGTCGAGCTCCCGCGGTTCGTAGAACCACCGCCGCCCAACCATCAACTTCGTCTTCACCTCATACTCGTGGTATGATTGGCTGCCGGCCCCGCAAGGTCGGCTAGAAAACCCCGCCGCTGCCCACTGCCACCGACCGGCTTCAACTCAAAGAAGTGTCGAGCGAGCTCACCGTCGGCTTCGACTTTCGCAGCGCCTACGCCACAGAACGCAAAGATCGGCTAAACGAGCGAGGATTGCGGGATAAGTTCTCCGCTTCACTCAGTAAAGGCAAAGAAGTCGGTAATAAAGCTCGATTCCACGACGAAACCGCAAATGGCCGAACTCTCAAAACACACCAATTGCTTGCTCCGGCCTTGGCTCTGCTCCCGCACCGAAGCCTCCACGAGCCCGGCTTCACAAAGCCATCCTCTCCGGCTCCATCATCCTCTCTCTCCTCAAAGTACTCCCTCCTATGAGAACCATGGCGGCGGAAGTAGAGGGTGAGAGCTGAACGAGTGGGAAGATGAAGAGTGGGGCAAAGGGGATGTTTAGTGGCGGTGAAGTTCCTCTCGGCTACCGCCTTATGAGAGAAGGCAACAATGAGGCGAAGATCGTGGGGTCGAGAAGGCGAATCGCCCACCTTTACGCCAAATCGGTTTCAATGCTCAAACTTTGGTTCCCGAGCCAAAACTTCGCGGTAGCGTGGTAGGGATCTTTTTTCTAAACCTCGACGGGCGTTCTGCTGACCCCGCCGAGGCTCGGGTCGGTGTTGTTGGTGATTGACAAACGCCCACCTTGAAGCGAGCCTTAGGTCGATCCCAGATCGACAAAGGCGCGAACAGAGGACCAGCAGCCGCCCCGACCGCACCAACAAAGCCGCCGACTTGCTTTTGCGGCGCCCCGGGCTTGACTAGGTCAAACCCGTGCGACACCGTGTTCTCCCTGCTATCCCAGAGTCAGGAGAAGGTCCCGGTGATCCGCTTCGCTTCGTGGGCGGTGGCGGCAAATGTTATGGCTCGCCATGCTTTCTCCGGACTTGACCGAACGCATCAGATCTTCCGGGACCCCACCGGGAGAGTATGCGCGAACAATCCGTTTTGTCGTTTGCCCTCTTTGGCAAAGCGGCAGATGGTTGTTGCGCTACGCGACGCCTCTAACGGGTGGCGCAGAGTGGCTCGGTCCACCAAGGCCATATTGGGATAAAGGAAAGTGCTTTCCCTAAAGAAGCTCTCCCTTGAATGCATGTCAAGACAAACACGTGTTCAAGATTAACCCGACCGGCTTCTCCTCGCAGCTCGAGCATCGACAGACCCTAGAACGAGACAAGAACCTCGCTACTAAAGCAAAGACGGTCACGGGGCCCGCCAGATCGACCTCGGGCGGCCACGGCGCCTATAAAAGGAGGATTCTGGACATTGCGAGGGACGGCCAATCAACACCGGAATTCTGATCCGATTCCACCCGGTCCAAGCACAAGCAACATTGGCATCCAAGTTTCTCCACGAGTAGCCTTAGCCTTAATCGTCACCATCAGAAGCTCGGGATCGGCGCCTGTGTCCGATCCCGCACCTCAGATCGCTTTTCCACCATATAGTCAACAAGACCGAGTAGAGCTATTACCCAAAGTGGGTGCTCGAACCAGGTAAATCACTCGTGTCTCCACGATTTGCATCGTTCCTCCCCGCCTTCCCACCGCACGAAGGATCATGCACGGATCACCTAGTCGCACTGTGCCCTTGTCCGGAAGACCGCTGCCCTAGCCTTCCGCAGCCAAGCCGCCACCCGCCGCCGAGAAGGATTGTCGTTGGCCTCACACCAACTACAAATTGCTCGCCGGTCCATGGACCCGCCGCTCTTCAGAGCGCGATTCCCTGACACCGACATGGGCCATGGCGATGGGCCGTATTTTGAATCCTCGACATTTAGTTTCGAGACTCAAGTGGAAGGACTCACTAGAGCGGGTCTTCCTCTTGAGACTCTAAATCACGAAGAGGGTATTTTTCCGCTACAAAGACTTGCAACAGACGGCCGAATGTGTTATGGTTCAACCGAACAATACTTGTTCGGGACCGAATAAACTCCGCCGGTCGAGCAACTCACAGCATCGAGCGAGGAACGACATCCGTCCGAGCAGAGTACCCGATTTCGATCGTAAATCGAAAGAAGTGAGGTGAATCATCTCCTTAAGGTCGAACGCCATCAAGGAGGATTGGATTCTTAGTAGTGAAGAGCGTACCACCGATCCAGAAGATCGGATCTTCCGGAGAATGAACATAGCAAGTCGCGAGACGGACTCGTCGGCTTGCATCCGTATTCAGATGCCTAGGAAAGATAGGATCCACCTCTCGGGCCAGAGCTTGCCGAAAAAATAGAGATTGCGCCTCGGCGAATATCGCGCCAGAGAAGCGAAGGTGATGTGCCCCCGCACGAGATCGTGTGCCGTGAGCGCATAATGCATACGGGAAGGTGATCCGCCCCGAGCGTAGAGCTCGCCAAAGGAACCAAGTAAGGAGATCTAGTCCCCAAGCACGGAGCTCGTTAAAGGAACCGTAAAGCGCGATCAGCGAAGACGCCCCAGTAGAGCCGCGCCCGGCGAAGAGCGCCGTCGCGAGGTGATTCGGCCCGAGCGAAGCTCGTCATGGGACCGGACAAGATGGCGCTCCGGCGAAGAACCGCCGGTCGCGAGGTGAATCACAACCCGATGCGCCAGAGCCGCAAGAGAACGTGTGAAATCAACGCTTTACCCATGACGTATTCTTTGCGGCGGTGATAGCGTTGTCTTGACAAGTGCGTAACCGACGCTGAGTGCCCGCCGCGATGAGAATCGGCTTACGATGGGCTTGCCCGCTTCGATGAGAATCGCCTTACGCGGGGTGACTCGTTGGTGGCGCACTACCTGACTTAGCCGAACCGTGAAGGTCGCACGCATAAAGGCAAGAAATCATACGCGGTGAAGTGAATCGTCTCGGACATGCGCGAGCAAACTTCGGGAAGAGAGGATGCGACATCGGCTTTGGTGGGGAAGTCTGGAACTCGCCACGACCATCACCGAGTCGATGTTCGCCGCCTCGTATTCCCGCAGAAGACAAACAAGAAACGAGCCAAGAAAGGAAAAAGAGAGCAAGAACAGGCTCTAAGAAGTGCAAAGCGAAGTTTTAGAAAACACGCAAAGACGACCTACCCGCACAAGACATATTTTTTTTCCGCACGCCTTGATAGCGTTAGTGTCACCTCGGCGAACGCGAACCGACGCAGGAGTGCCCGCTCGCGGCGAGAATCGGCTTACGCGGGCGGGGACTCGTTGGTGGTGCATTGCTCCGGATTATCGTGCTGTGAAGGACGAGCATGGATAAAAAGACATGCGCGGCAAGCGCGGTCCCGCCGTGGCTAAGACCGCTAACTAGAGAAGGTGATTGGGACCTTAGCCGCAGCAAAAGCGAGGCGTAAATCTTATCCGGGCTTGATCCAGATAAGCGCAGTGTCGCCTCGGCGAGCGCGAACAGCGCCAGAGTGTCCGTTGCGATGAGAATCGGCCACGTGGGCATGCCCGTTGCGATGAGAATCGCTACGCGGGCGTAAACTCCTCCGTGGTGCACCGCTTTGTTAACCGGAACCATATAGGTCGTCGCCAGATAAAAGACATGCTCAGACGCGGGGAGCGCCACGGAGCGAAAGACCAATGAGGTTTTGGAAAACCAACGCTAAGGAAAGGAACGAAAAAGCAAAAACGCATCGGTTACCAAATTCAGCTCAAGTCCCAATCGACCGAGGAGAGGTAGTTCTTCGAGGAGCGGCCGAAAGCGACTCAAGACCGCCGAGCAACGCTTGAATCGAGCGAGAGTCGACCGAGCAGCTTTCGAAAGCAATTTTTTCCGCAAAAAGAGCAAAGAAAAACAAGGACGAACAGAAACCAAGAGTAAAGCGACAGTGCTAGAAAGTTTTAAGAAAACGGTAGAACGCTTAGCCTAACTCCCCAAATTTCTATTGCGCAACTGCCGAGGACTGAAGTTTGCGAACTCGAACAGTGCACAAGAGAAAGAGCGACGCCTAGCCCTTGCGAGACGGACGATGCATGAAGACTGAACTTGCGACTTCAAGCACGTGCGTAGAGAGTTAGAGCGACACCGTATCCCGATCGACTGCTTGTGAACCGCCGTTAACGTAAGTTAGGCGATTCAAGGTAACCGAACAAGGAAAGTGCCTCGCCGCGGAGGGCTTACGAGGCGAGCTTTGCCAAGTGGTTGTGCCGTGAGCGGTAAGTGCCTCCGCCATGAGGGCTTACGAGAGCGAGCTTAGCCGCGAGGTCGGATGCCGTGTTACGCAACTCGAAGTTTAGAAACTTGTTGAAACCAGATCTGGGCGGGAAAACCCTTAAGATCGCGGAGCCAAGAGTTCGCAAGCAAGGCGTACCATCAAGTGTTACCGAGAGAGAAAGAGTAGTCCGAGAAGACAAGTGGCGAGGAGGACCGCAGGGGTCGCGAGCATTCACCGCTCAACGGGTTGAACTTTACATGGCGGCAGAGACTTGATGAATTAAGGCGCGAAATTTGAGAAAAGCGAAGTTAGGAAACGAAGACCTACACGAGGAACTTACGGTCGGGTCGATGTTCCAAGTCTTTGGTCACTCTCTCCCGTCATCCACCGCCAGCGAAACGGCCCGGATCCGGAAGGAGTTTTGATCCAGCCCCGAGCACGGAGCTCATCGCGGGATCAGACGCGCCGGGCGAAGAGCGCGCGGCCAAGTGATCCATCCTCGAGCACGGAGCTCGTCATGGGACGAGACGCGACTCAGCGAAGAGTCGCCGGCGAAGAGATCCAGACCGAGCCCGAGCTCACACGGGATCAGACAGTGCCGGCGAAGAGCTGCCGGCGAGAGATCCGCCCCCGAGCGAGCTGGGAACTAGATCTCGAAGGCGATCAAGATCAAGAGATCGATCCGATCTGGCGGGGAAGAGACATCCCGCCGCCGAGTCGTAGTCCTCGGGAGAATCTCCGGTCGCCGATAGAGTTCGACATGCTCGATCCGCGTCTCCCCACGGACGGCGCCAACTGTCGACGGTTGAGATAACGATCTCAAGTCGCTTAGGTTCTTTGAAAGTGAGATAGAGACACGCCAACAACCACGAGCAGAGAGATGGGGTTTTATCCTGTTCAGCCTCTCGGGAGAGATAATAGCCTACGCCCGGCCTTTCTTATATATCGAGATGAATACAAGAGGTGGCTCGACGAGACGAACAAGTCTCAACGAGATTATGGGTGTACAGAAGCAATATACAAGGGCCTCGTGCCTCTACATGCCGTAGGGCCCTATTTATATAGTGCAGAGCAAACCGACCTACCTAGGGAATATCGAAATTTGGGCTAACAACGAGATCAGAATTTAACTCGACGTACAAATACATCCCGAGGCGATAAGACATACTCCTAGTCTTGGGGATCACGACTCTAATCCAATCCGGAAACCAACGTCCGGTCTTCACGTAGCCGTCTGCGCAGACTCTTGTTCGAGACGGACTCAAACACGATTCCTTGGTCACTACGCACCACGCCAGCCGAATTCGTTTCGGCAGGATGCATATGGGCCAGATAGAACCTTCCAGAGAGCTGGGCCCTGGTAGGCTATTTGATCGGGCCGTCAGGGAGTGGGCCATGGCGATGGACCGTATTTTGAATCCCCGACAAGCCCCACGTCTAAACATGCATTCTTTGTGAGACAATTTTTGATGTATTATAGCTATATATATGTGTGTGTGCGCTGGTACTCCATAGATATGCGGAAATATATATACCCCTGACAGTAAGACGCTGATCGATGAGCTATACATATACCCAATGACCAATGTCTGCAGTCAGGCGGTCAGGCCTATCTAGTTCATTGATAGGGCAGGGTGTAAAAATTTACACGTCCTCATATACACACGCGCGCGCGCATTTGCATGGCGCATGCACAGTGCATGCATTATTGCATCCATAATTGTATATGTACTAGTTGAATAAGCGGGCCCATGGCCCGCCGGTTCGAAGGTCGATTACGGTGGTCATCTGGTTATGCATTTGTATATGCTTTGTCAACAAAAAAAAAAAAGGTACACAATGTTTAATCTGAACAGCAATGCTATAATATATATATCTGTCAGTTCCAACCTGCAGCAAGGAGGCACCAAATTTCAGGTATCGTCAAGAAGTATCAAGTGTTGAGCGACAAAACAAACAAAAACATGTGTGCTTATACACACACACATATGGAGGGATGGAGAGTGAACCCAGCGGCCATTCTCCCTAACTGGTTGGTTCATATTCCATACCTTTTTCCCTTAAAAGGAAATCAAATTCCATCTTCTTCAGCCAACACTATTGAACTCTATTTTTTAGGCACAAAAAGTACTATGAATGAAAATAAATATCAGTGCACGATTTGAGGGCAGAAATAACCGCAATACTTACATATTATTGCCAAAAATATCATGAAAGATAGCATAGCACAAAACATGCTTTTTTTTTAAAAAAAAAAAGAACACTAAGCACCATGTAACTTTAGGGTCCATACCTCTTTTTATCCAAACATAGGATGAAATAACATACCTTTTTTTTAAAAAAAGGTCGGCATAGATAACTGACAACGAAGCATCTGAATGGAACTGAAAGATATTTAGGTATTTGGGGTTAAATTCCATTTGAAGCAAACTGGACTCTAGAAGCAGGACTACGTAAACCAAGTTGACAGGAACTTGTAGCAGGACTTCACATGAAGCAAACATTTGACACCACACCTCATCTGAGCATGGTTGGAAGATAAATACTCTTGACTCAAGCTGTCACCATTATCACCTCTGTAGAAGCGATAGCAGGGAGGTGTAAAAAAATGGATAATAACATACGCTACTCTAATCCTGCAGGTAAAATAATAATCTCAGTTTCTTCAGGTGGCAGTCAATTGTAACCAAACATGAGCTTAAGTATATTTGAATCCACGCTCCTTTTTATATGTGCAGAGGCTAAAACACATAGATGTTACAGCAGCGTTTCTCCCCATACTTAGCAGTGGTTAAATGTACAGGACCTGAGAATTCATTACTGAACTTACCAATGTGCTTTCTTGTGGTGGAGTCAGTAGAGGCCAGATCTAAATTACATGTAAGAAAAAGCTAAAAGGCCAGTACAGTGAAAGAAATATATGGCAATGGTCTGACATTAAGCAACTTAAATGTAAGAAAGAAATGTTTTTTTACATGAGCCGAGAGAGCAGGACCACGATTTCATATAGCCCATCACATGCAGAAGAAAGAAACATGCAACCTTTTTATGAAATAAGAGACAGTTCAGCAAAAGCACAACAAAAAGACGGCATTGACCTAATATAGGTTAACCAACAAAACCAATATTTGTTATCCCTAGAAATGGGTAAGCAGCTAACTTGATGTTCGTAAGTGGCACTCGGTGTTCTGTATATAGCATGCCAAATACCTTAATGGCAAACACCATGTGCTGCCGCAAAAAGAAGATCCTAGGTTAAATCACGGGAAAATATAATCTTAGTTAGCTTATATGGAAGGAGCAGCCAAACAGGAGCACATAATTTAGTTTAGACCATCTGAAGCATTGAAGCACCTTGTTTAGTTCAGATAATCTCAAGATTTTTTTTTTACAATAACCTACAAAGACGGTAACCCCTCTCTTTAAAAATAGGATCATACGAATAAAATTTAAGCCATAGCGATGAGCACCTGTCATCTAGGCTAACCATCATTTTTCATCACCAATAGGCGCTAATAATAATAACAAAGAATACGACCTTGTTGTGTAATGGAAAAGGATGTCACTGAACTAACAAAGAGTCAACACGAAAATCACCAAAGAAAATATCTTAAATATAAAGGTTTCAGAAATCAGAACACAACAATCGGCAAGAGAAAATACTGCTAAATAGCTAAAAACAAACCACGAAGAGGTGTCCTACCTAAAACAAATAATAAGAAGCCTACATGATCCATGTATAAAATAAGTGAAGCCTGGCAATTTAGACCAATCATCTCAACAGGTAACTATGGGAAACACACATCCATACCATAATTTCTTAACATTAAGCTACCTGCCTCATTTTTGCTTTGCCCTAAGGCTCTGGTCTTTCTTCTCCTTTAGCCTATCAGCAAAACAATTAGGCCATGCTCGAAATTTCCCATAAGCAATAAGAGAGAATCAATATGAAGACCTTATCAATTAAGATTGCTTTTAAAAAATTATGGATGTTCTAGAATGGTAAAGGAATAAGCACAAACACAAATTTAATTTGAATCCATATGCATCAATAAAACACAAAATGCAGAGTCTTTACCTGCAGAAAATTTTTAAAATAGTGAAGAAACAGAAATAACCTATAATCAGTCAATCAGCAAACGCATAGAAACAATCAGCATATACTGCACAGGCAAATTGGAATTTGCTAATTATATGCAAACTCCCCTGATAGAACTCTACTAAATGCAATGCAGGTGATAGGATGCTATTGAGATACGCGTGGCAATGACGATTACCTGCTTGAATTCCTTTGTATGAAGGTAACGAAAACCTAGAAACAAATGCAGCATGTTAAGTCACATAGATGGGGGACTGTACAAACCGCATGCGTATCTTAGGTCGCCTTTGTTCCCACTGAAGAAATCAGTGCTGTCCCAGCAGCAAGGGGAGGTCAGACCGGTATGCAAAAGCAATCTGATTAGAGGTAAGACATAGACCATGAGAGAAACTGAGATGAACCAAAAATTAATATTGTTGTGCCCCATACATGAGCACCCAGAGGAACCAAATTAAATTGAAGCACGAATGAAAGCAAATCATATGGCTGAAGAAAGGCAGTTGAAAGAAGGGCATCGCTTTGGTGGGGAGATGGGAGGCAGCGGCACTATAGCGGAGTTGGTCTTACGACGCCTCAGTTCAACACGGATCCGGCCGCCGCGGAGCTCGTGGTGCCTAAATGCACCGCCATTTTGCCGGCCTGAGCTTGGGCATGCCGCCGCCAAGGTCGTATTCGGCGAGGACCCAAGCGGACTGTAGATGACACCATAGGAAGGAAAGGAGGAGAGGGGAGGAGAAACCTGGGGGAGGCGGCGACGCGGGGATGGAGGGCGCGCAGAGCTGTCGAAACCTCGGCGACGCGGGCGGCGGCGTCATCGTCCGACCGCGTGGGCAGAATGAACTCGTCTCCTGTAAGCCCAAGGGAGGAAGACAAAGGCGGTAGCGAGGGGAGGTGCCGGCTGCGGGGCCTGGGCGGGGCCGCGATCGCCGGATCCGTCCTCCATGAAGCCGCCGTCGCCGTATCCGGCCTCCCCGGGGCCAACCGGCGTCGCGCCGGTGCGGGAACCTTGGAGGCGGGGCCGGGAGCAGCGAAGGAAAGGGGTGAGGAAGGAGGCGGCGGGGCTCCGGTTTGGACACGTCCGTGGCGCCAGGTCGGCGTCGGCGGCGTGCGAAGCAGTCACGGGCGGGGACGGGATGGAAACGCAGAGGACGGAGGGAGAGCGGGGTGCTCCTCCTCGCCTTGGTCTCCCTCTGGCTCCCGCTCGGACACGTCAGCGGCGCCAGGCCGGCGTAGGGCCCGTGCGGAACAACCACGGGCAGGGCGGGGCCGGAGACGGAGAGGGCGGAGGCGAAGACGGACAGGGGGCGCCCCTCCTCGCCTTGGTCTCCCTGCAGCTCCGGCTCGGCCACGGCCATGGCGCCAGGCCGGCGTCGGCGGCGTGCAGAGTACCTACAGGCGGGGGGCGGAGACGGAGAGGGTGGAGGCGACGCGAAGAAAGGGCGTGAGGAAGGAGGCGGCGGCGGAGGCCGGAGGGGAAAGAAGGCGGAGACGCCAAAGACGGCGGCAGTAGCGGAAGGAGAAGAGGTGCCGCAGTCGCGAGGTGGGTGAGCCGCATTCGGCTGACGCGTCGCGCGACCGCGCGTGGGAGACCGCGTCAAGAGCCACGCGGCGAGCGGGCGAGCACGGCAGCGAGCGGGCGAGCGGGCGAGGGCGCGAGGCACGTGGCTAGCTGAGCCGCGCGCGAGCGAGCAGCGCGCGAGCGAGCGGCGGGCGAGCTGCGCAGAGACGGAGCCACGTGGCGCGAGAGGTACCTCCCCTACAAAAATGTACTATTTATGATGTGATATATGATGAGTATATATATGTCGTGTTCTACGTAGCTAGGTACCGGGGCTATATATATCGCATTTCGCATGAGATGTACACAGTTGTCAAAAAATGTCGGCACGCCCATCCGTAATTAGCAATCCTATCCACGCTACGCTGCCCCCTGGCTAGCTAGGCCCAAAACTCATATATATATATAGGACTTGCCCTAAACGGAAAAGGCTCTTGAAAAGGAAACCAGCTGCTGCCATGCATATATGATGCACGCAATACGATCGATTCACAGCAGCTGGAAGCTGAACCTGCATGGTTTATAGGATATATATATGATATATCCTCAAGTTCCATATATAGGACCATGCATGACTACGTACCTAGTGCTCCTGAAGACTCGTCTTCGAAGTTCGAACATGCATGACCCACGGCCATGTAGCTGTCGGGAAAATCCCCGTGTTTTATATTACAGACAGGCAAATAATGCTTTTTATTGGCTATTTTTCTTTAATTTTTACTCTTAGGCTCAATTCTTTTCAACTTAACAGCTTAACGACTTATCTACGTTTTGAAAACACATATGATTTGAGTTTTTTGAGTCCCTTTTTTCGCTATTTTGAAAAAGGGTACTAACGCTTTAAAAACCAAGTCAAACGAAATGTAACTGAATCTCGAGACTACCTCGAGAAGCTCTCAAGTCAGTCTAATTCAAATTGCTCAAATTGGATCGGTTTAAACTAATGGTCCTTAGTTTAGTTTTTTTTAATTATATATGTATATGTATATGTATATGTATATGTATATGTATATGTGTGTGTAAAAGCTAGACAGTACATAAATAGATGGATGGTACATGGTAGAGCCCCCGTCCTATTGTTTAAAAAAATTATACTATATACATATGGATGGTGGAAATCAATAATAATAGATAAAAGCCCGAACACGCGTCATTGGTCGCCACGTGGGTGGCCTCCCCCACCTGGCCGCACGCCATCCGACCGCTTGCGCTGCTCAAATCTGGCCGTCCATTCGATTTTTACGTATAAAATATTTTTTTGCGCACAAGGATCAACACGTCGGGCAATTTGCTGGGTTGGCTAGCCGAGCCGGCTCTCACCGCGGAAACTGCGGTTCGAACCCCGGCCAGGCGCCGTTTTGTTTGCTTTTTCCACCGTGTTTGCGCGCACGCGTTCCCTAACCTCGCGCGGGCGCGCGTTTGGTAGGCCCTAGATCATCTACACTGGTTTTAGTTGTTTAGATTTAACCAAAATACCATCGCGACGCATACGCCTCACCAAGGCTTAATTTAAAGTGAATCCCAAATGCAATCCTACACATCTAGTCAAGGATAGGCTAGGAAAAATACGACGGGTTCACAAGGGTGGCTAAAACATATTAATAGATGATTAACATGTCCAGGCACTCACACCTAATTACATGCATGCAGACAGTTCAGAAAATAAACAACAGTAAATTATATTGTAAAACTAGGAGAGAACATGTTACTATGCTTGCCTTCGAAAAACTCCGCGCTCTGCGAATCCCACACCGATTCCGGGCAACAATCGCACCCACCGTCAAATCAGAAAAACAACAATCAATTTAACAGCCAGATCAATGCAGAGAAAATAATTATTGAATATACAGAAAAATTCTAGGATTTAAATGTGATTTTTAGGCTCTAAAATCATCCAATTTGGAGTTACGGAGCTCCTTAAACAATTTGAGGAAGTTTCGGGCTAAATAGGAAATTCTAGAAAAAAGAAAAACCCAATTAACCCTTAAATGGGCCGAACCGTCGGAACCGGCCCAGATTTCCCAGCGTCTTCGGCCATTTTGGCCCAATTGGTCAAGCCGTGCGGTGTCTGGTCGACAGTGGGGCTCACTGGACAAGAACTCCCACTAGACTGTTCACGGAAGCTCGGCCGAGCCCGGCCGAAAAGTTCGGCCAGCCAGCCGACCGGCAGCATCGGCCGCTCGAGCCTCATTTCCAAAGCCCAGTGGTCGGGTCGGGCTCGCGTCTCATTTCCGAAGCCCAGTGGTCGGGCCGGGCAGGGCCTGGGCCCGGGATTTTATCAATTTAAGTCGCGGTCGAGCCGGGCAGTCGGGCTTCAGGCCGAGCTCGGACCCGGTTTCCGAGCCCGACGCCCCGGGCCGGGCTGGGCTCGGGCCTGATTTTTTGGGACCGGGCTTTTCCAGGTCCAGCCCGGCCCGACATTTGATCAGATCTACTTCCAGCGACTGACGAGAGGGACCCACGGAACAGAGGCGAAAAGGAGGTGCTGGCGTGGCAGTGACGTGGCGTGATGTGGCGGTGACGTGTCAACAGATGGCCGGTGTAGTGCTGACGTGACATGACACGTGGCTGATGACATGGCATGCCACATGGCAGTCGGGTGCTGGGCTATGGGTGATGTGGCATAACACGTGGCTGAACACGTGTCATGTTACGTGGCTCTCGGGCTAAGGTGGCTCAGCGGACCCATCGGTCAGTGTACGCAGCGTGATTACCGCGCGTGCGCGTGGCATGTGGTGCCACGCGTCGCGCTCGGGGTGGCAGACGGAACGGCAGCGATCTCGACCAGCCCGGGGCCACGGCAGCGAGCCCGCATGTCGCCGGCGGTGATCGGATCTCGGTAGGTGAAACGGGCGGCGCCAAAGATCGGCGACGGGTCCCATGGGACACGTGGCGCGATCCTATTAGGAGGCGCCGACAGCAAGGGTCCCACGGGGACACGCGTCGCTACGTGATTGGCTGGAAGTGGCGACGCGGTTGGAACCGGACGTGGCAGGTGGGTCCCGTTTGGGTCATGCTCCGACACGCGTCGGCGCATGATTTGCGCCGTCGCCGACGTCGTCCCACCGGACGCGGTTTGCGGCTCAGCCACGACGCTGCCGCGACGCGCTGGCGATCGTCAGGACGTTAGCCATCTGCGCTGGGCGCTGTGCGCGACGGCGCCGGGCAACGTGGCGGCCGCGGGTTGGCTTCGGATCTCTCGCCACGGCGCGAACGCCGAGGATCGCCGGCGACCGTGGTGAAAGCTAACTACGGTGAGCTCTACCGAGCGGAAAACAGCACCAAAATGAGCGATCCGCATATGCATTTTGACCGTCTCAACGAGATCTAGCTACTGGTACCATCTACACAACGATTTGACAATGGGGAAAGGGGATTTACCTCAGAAACGTCCTCAGGAGAATGGATCTTGAGCCGTAGGTTTAGGGTTTGGGAGTGGGGAGTGGAGTGGCCGGCGAGGAACAGTGTGGGAGGGTCTTATAGGGTCTAGGACACAGGGTAGGGGCCTTTGGCATTCTAGAATGGGCTAAAAGTGCTAAATCCCCTATTATGGGCCCTTAATCGCATGCTAATCTAGCCCATTCGCAGATAACTTGGAATTAAGCTGTAACATTAGAGGAATACCTTGGTTTATTTCGGAAAAAAATTGGGACACCTAATAAAGTTTTTATTAGGATGTCACATTATTTGATCCAACGGTAGATATTTGGTTTAAATTTTTAATAAGCATTTTTAATGGTCTTATGTACCTCTAATTGGTGCAAAGGCGGGAAGTTTCTTCCAATATCTAAAAGCAGTATATTGACCCCTAAAGGCAAGTTTTTACATATAATCATTGTACGTTTCAGTGGCACAAAGAACTTTTCCGTTGCATACCATAAGAAAGCTCTAACCTCAAGTTACACAAAAAAAATGCAGTAGCAATTCACATTGATCCCTAAAGAAAAAAAATGGGGCTAACATGTAAAGATAGATAGAATGTGCCACTTGTCATTTTGCTTGTCAAATGTAGCTGAAAATTTGAAGTATATGTGTAGGATGTAATGATGTCTCGTTATCTGAAACTATATTTTGCGGTCACAATTAAAGACTATTCGCTCTCAAAGGTTGGTGATATATACTACATGATTAGGATTTATCCCTCTTGTGTTGATAAAAAAGCTAAGGGACCAAGTTACTAACACAAGGAGCGACAAATCATAAATTGTCAATATAGAGATTCAAATCGTGAATTATTCCTATTTTCGATAGGTGAATGCATGATCTCTTCTGATTAAGAGTAATCAACATTTTTTTCAGTCTAATCAAGCCCTGACGCTCGACCGGACGATCCAGTACATGAAGTCACTGCAGCAACATATCCAGGTCTCCAAATGGTAAAATGTCAATTAGCTTAAGTTAATATGAGTATATTAGGCTTCATACTAGAGCTCCAATTTGGACAACTGAAAGTTCAGAGGTTCAGATTACTCTCTGTGCATGGATGCAGGCAGCGCCGCCGTACGTGCCGCTGCCACCGCCGGCCGCCGGCGTCGCTCCAGGGCTGGTTCTTGGGCTGCCTCCGGTGGTCCCGTTTGGGCTACCCGTGCTTCCATGCCCTCACCATCCTGCAGCGATGACGATGCCTGATGCATCAGTGTTGATCTATCCACCAGCTCCTGCTCCTCCATGTATCCACCTTCTTTTATATTCCTAGAGATTTTGTCTCATCCGGCTTCTACTGTTCCTACTGTTCCTAAGCACAGTACCTTCCCTCAGCCATCGGATCTTCCCTCCATCAATCCAGGCCATCCATCCTCGCACTCTGCGTCGCTCCTTTCGCCCTGCTCGGTCGCTCCGTCCCCCTCCCGCCGCCCCCCAGCACGCGCTCCACCACCGCCCGGCCACTGGCCCCTGCCTCCTCTCACTGCGTCGGCCTCCTCCTCCGCCTCCACCGCAGCCTCCTCCTCCTCCATGCTCCTCCACCGCGCCGCTCCACCGCGCCCCTCCACCCTACCGCCTCGGCCGGCCTCCTCCTCCTCCTCCACCCGCTGCCTCCTCCTCCACCGCCCATTTCGCGTCGCCCCTTTTGCCCTACTCGGTTGCTCCATCCCTCCACCCCCGCCATGCTCCTCCACCGCGCCGCCTCCGCGCCGGCCTCCCTCCTCCACCTCCACCGCGCGGCCTCGCTCCTCCACCGCGCCGGCTCCCCTCCTCCACCGCCGGTATAAATTTCATAATTTTCCGATTTAAGTTCATTTTCTATAATTTCCTACCTAAAGGAAAATGCATTTAAATATTAATTTAATTGCTGGTAATCAATTAAATTGTAAGGTAATTAAATAAAAACAAAAAAACATTATTCCATAGTTATCTTATATTTAGTTTAGTTCATGCATTTTCTATTTACGACAAAATGATTTAGTTCATTACCTTAGCCCATTTTGTCGGTTTAAAATATAGATTTGTACACTAAACCTACAAAGGTTAATGCATTTATAAACTAACCAACTAAGATTATTAAGATTCTTTATCGTACATACTTTATGCTTCTACCGTACGTATATATGCTATAACACGGCTACACCTACCAAATTGCTTCTTCTTGCCACCATACGGTTTCCTTTGTGTACCCACTTCTTATAATTGTTTCTTGGATTTAAATGGATTTGACCACCCTATACTGCCTCTTATGCTCATTCCTATTTGCTATCTTGAATTGAAAAACAGGCTTCCCACGGCCAGACAAATTGACTGTTGCCATCTCACGTAGGAAACGCAATAGCGTGGCCTATACATGCAGGGCAGGCTGATTCTAGATGGACATGGTTCCTTCTACCATGGCAAGATTTTTTAGCGCATCAAGGTTCGTTCCACTTAACTATAATTTTTAAATTGAAAGCAAGATAATAAATGAAATTTAAAAATATTTGAACAACATGTTGCATACAGATAAAAAAAAGACATTTCATTTTCACAGTTGAACTTGGACTAAACAATGACTTGAGTTCCCTTGCTATGCTCTAGCTGATGGTTGTGATTTCTCAATTTACAAGTACTCTTCTTAGGATTACTAGAACTACTTTATCCTTTGAACATTACAGCCATTTACCTATTGCGTCTATATTCTACAACTGATTTTCTATGCCCTTTAGATATGCCATCTTATATACATAATACTTTTTTATTGCATTTTTTTGTTTTCAGCAGGACAGTGCAGCAGGGATAACATGACATTTCTTGAATGGGTATAGTATATCTAACATAAAACAGAAGAAACAGAGCATTACAAAAAGGTGGTGTTTTTTTTTTGGATAAAGAGCTTCTTGATGTTATGTTACGGAACAGGCATGCTGTCAAGGTGAAATAAGGGTCCATGTTCTGTCTTTTGCTAGGCCCCAGCCTGCCATGACTGATTGATCAATACCGTGTGGTTTGCCTCTTCACAGATTTGTATAAAAATATATTTTCCTTCACATTTTAGAAGAGGACTGGTAGGGTTGGATTAATTTGATTATCAAAGTTTCTGTATTCTTTTTTATCCGCTTATTTTTCTAAATGTTCATCAACTATGTGGCCATACACCCTGGTATATAGATGTCTACCATTTATTTCCCTACGCCTTGACATTTCTTATATCACAAATTACTTCTAGACCATGTTTTTCCAGCTTGATGTTCTATTCTTCTCATCGTCTAGCACACATGTAGGTTCTCCTAGATAATTAAGCCAACAAATGGTTGTCATAATATTTGCTTCATTTCTTTCCCCTATATTATCTTATTTGTTTCCTCTCTTTCCATCGTATCATCTAAGAACATTATTATTTATGGGTCATGGTAAACTTGAAATATTATGCTACCTGAAATAAGGGGAAGGTATCAGTTCTTCTAGATAGCATTTGTTCTTTTGGATGGTTTATTGCAATGTACTATCATATATTTACATGTCGTATATCCAGATATATAGACTGTATGCCTTAGTATTACTCTAGCGGTATACCTAAGGATAGCTTGCTCGCTTACATGTAAACATCACATGGATTTGTCAGGATGATTGTGTAGTTTTTAGTAAGCAAATTAAGTTCTTTTGCAATATGACATTGCCAAGCCATTTTTTATATGTCATATCAGTAAAATTATCAAGCTCACAATGTTTTCACCGTCGTTGTGCCATAAAAAATCAAGGTTTTTTCAGCCGCATAAAAGGCCTAACCTTTCTTGCTCCCCATATAAAGACCTAGCTTTCTTGCAGGATGTGCAAGGTGATATGGGTTATTTAAGGCTAAGCACTATGTTCTTTTGTGTGCACAACCATCTCTAATTATATGGTAATTATATTACCAACTAGACGTTGATACTTGATACTCTCTTTTATTTTTCCTTTCTTCAGTTTTTTCAATGGATATTTCTTTCCTTAGTTTACAATAAAAGCCTTTGCATTCATTACATGCTTAATGTATTGTTATCGTAATGGTAGGAAAATACAAGAGAGAAATAGATGTGCCAGAATGTAATCCTTCATTGATTTTCTGTATAGTTGTAATGGAGCAATACCTTTCACATAGGATATGATATACAACTATCATTTCAAACTACTACGGATATATTATCATGAATAACTCATATGTATGTTTCTGTACGAGTTACAAGAGGACTTTTTTTTTACTAATTGCTTATCAGCATTTTATAGCAACACACTAACGGCGCGCCCTGGGGCGCGCTTACATTTCTAGTTTTCTGATGATTCTAGATAGCTACGTGGTACGTACTGTACCACAAAAGTGATAATCAGGTTGAAACTTGAAGCCGTTTTGGCTGATCATGTATACCTCATGTTTCAATGTAATTATCTAGTGGTTCGCTCAGCATAAGCTCATGTCCTCTGCTCCCTCACTGCAGGAAACGCTCTAAGTGTGGGCGGCCAGAAAATTCAGTGTCGGCGGCCAAATGCCGCCGACAGATTAATGTCGGAGGCCCAAACAAAGCTGCCGACACAGACCGCATCAGTTTCGGCTGTCAGAATTAAGCCGCCGACACTTATCAGCCACCCCCCGTCCGCCGGATGAATTTCAAAATTTTGCTCCCGCCAATTATGCAGTATCGGCGGCATGACCTTAGCCGCCGACATTGTTCCCTCCAGAGACGGACGGATAACGGGTGGACGTTTATGTGGACCTACGTGTCAGTCAGGCGAGGTCGCTAACAAGCGGGCCCAAACCGTAGCCTGAGGAGGCATCTGTGTCGGTGGTATAAACGTAGCCGCCGACATAGATAAAATAAAAAAATCAGGGGGTGCGGCGGTGCTCGAACCCACGACCTGCAGAGAGCACGCGCCGCGCCGCGCGCTGATAACCAAGTGAACAAATTTGTTTATTCAACATACATAGGCTCCACAGTTTTATGTATGTTTCTGATAGAGTCTGTGTCGGCGGCCAATGGTCCTGCCGTGGATATAGGTCCATCAAAGTCGGCGGTATTTATTGTGGCCGCCGACATAGACCCTCCCACTCAAGCCGGCCTTCTCTTTCGCCCTCACCCAGGCCCACGGGTCTAGGCTAGGTGCCAAGTGGCTTCGTAGGTCATGCTTTTGGCCTGAGGCCTCCTTGGTCCGGGGAGTGCCGTGTTGGGTCGACCTCTATGGCAAGTTCCTTTAGGACCGTAAACCGCTCTAGCACGGAAGCATCACGTCGTGAGGGTTTGAAAGGAATGCGCCGTAGAGCTCGAGCCGAGACGGCACTCCCCAGGGCAACGAGGCCTCATGCCAATTTCATGACTTAGGGAGGCGTCTTGCCGCTAGCAAAGACCGCCGTGGGCCCGGGTGGAGGGGCATGGAGAGTATGGATAATATGCCGCCGACATTAATCTCGATCTGTCTCGGCGGTTCCGATACTGCCGCCGACACTGATGTAGATACCGCCGACACTAACTGCATCTATGTAGGGGGCTGATATCTATCCCGCCGACATAACATAGGGCCAGAGGGCGCAGGAGCTTAGCAGCAAGGGTCTGTGTCGGCGGCTTTATAAGATGGCCGCCGAGATAGATTATGACAAGTGTCGCGACCTCGATCGTGTCGTGGACCCCACAAGTCAGAGCGCCGTGACAAGATCGGGCCATTTGCCAAATGCTATATCGGCGGCTGGGAATGCCGCCGACATAGACCCACCGTAGGAAAGCCCTTCCCATGTTTCTGTTTTGTCGGCTGGGCCGCCGACATAGTTCACCTATGTCGGCCAGACAGCGTCGGCAAGGCTTTGTCGGCGGTATTTGGACCTGTGTCGGGGGCTTTAGCCGCCGACACTGATATAAATTCCTGTAGTGCCTTTTCGTCTCTTTGATCATGCATTGTTGATGATGATCGGTTCTTGCCGTGAATTCGTTTGAGGAAGCGATGTTGCATAATTTACCCTCCGTTTTAAAATATAAGGCCTATAAACTTTTGACACGGTCTTTAACATGTAACTTTGACTATTATTTGCTCTCATAATATATTATCATTAACTATAAAACTAATATGAAGGTACTTTCAAATATAAATCCAACTGGCATCACGTGCATGATACTAAACATATATGTTTTTAGCTTAATTATTAGTAAAAAGTTACAAACGTTGGCTTTTTGAATACATTCATGTTATATTTTGGAAAGGAAGAAGAAATACTAAGGCCTTGTACATTTTTTATTAGCGTAGCGTTTTACTGTAGCAAAATTTGAGAGCTTTAAAGAAAGATTTAAATATTGTAAAAGAATAATTAAAAAATAGTTTTCGATCTTTAAGAGGACTATTAAAACCTAAGAAAAATCATTACAAATTATTACACCGAATAGGCTATATAAAAAAGATAAATTTTGCTACGGTGAAACGCTACGTTACGCTGAGCTGAAAAAAACAAGGCCTAAGGCAATTAACTAAGCTGCATAAGTTAGCACAAAGTACTGGATCTGCTTCAGTTTATTGCAAGACGCAGAACAAAGACCTCTCTCTACAGGCACCCCTGTGCCCCTAGCCCCCTAGCCCCTAGCTTGGCCGCACGCGGATGGTTCCTCGCCCACACGCGTCGCCGCCCCCTCCGCTCCCCCGCGCGGCGACAAGACCGCCGATGACTCCCATATGCACCCCGCCGCCGCCGCCGCCGGCAGGGCGCCGCGCCGTTCCACACCAACCCACGCGCGCGCTCGCCAACGCGCCCTCCATGCAGCGCACCACCCCCCTCTCGCCGCGATAAACATCGCGATTCGCGGCTTTATCGATCCTCTTCGTCCTCCTCGGGGTCGGGGGCTAGACTGCAGATTAACCTGGAGAGAGATGGACTGCCAGGTGCCAGAGTGCCTCGGCCTCGTCTCCGGCGCCGGCGACGGCTACCTCCTCACGTCAGCGCGCATGCCTGGCGCCGGAGACGACTACCTCCTCACGTCAGTGCGCGTGCATGCCCGCGACTCTCTTAATGTAAGTTTAGCTTGGAAATAGTTAATGCTGGTAGGTTTTTGCATGTTGCAGCGACGAGTTGCTCAGGTTGCTGCGGAACGGGGACGGCGGCGGTGGCGCCGGGAGCTCCGTCGACGGCGAGAAGCCACCGCCGGCGACGGGGACAGATTGTGGCGTCGCCGTCGACCAGCCGATACTGTCGTGGAGCTGCTCGGTCGCCGGCGAGGCCGAGATGGCGTCGTGGCTTAGCCAGGTCTTCGACGAGCCCTCCGACCCGCAGGTCAAGCCTGGAGCCACAACCACCACCCACCGCAACCGCAGCAGCGCCGCAGAAGCGTGCGCCGGCTGCTGCGTCGTCGCCGGTGAGACGCCGGCGAGCGTAGCCGCAACCACGAGCAGTAACACCACTGCGGCGTGTAGAGGATGCTGCGGCTGCCGGCCAAGGAGCGGCGGCGGCAAGAGGTCTTCCTGCGCGGGAAGAGCTGCGGAACAAGTCAGTAAATTCGCATTGTTGTTTCGATCCGATCTCTGCATCATGGAAGTATACAGCAAATGATGCGTACGTGCAACCATGCATGCATTCATTCACACAGAGGCGTCGGGACAAGATTAATGAGAAGATCATGAAGACACTGCAGCAGCTGGTGCCGAGGTGCAGCAAGGTACGTGCGTGAGTGAGATCCATGCATGCATGCTTCAAGCCAGGGAGTAGCTAGCACTACTACATAAGGAAAACCTAAGGCTCGTGCTCATGCTCATGCTCACCGTGTTTTCCTTTCCCCATGCTCATGCATGTTAATTTGGGACCTGAAATGGTAACGTGTGCATGCATGGTGGTGTTGTACATAGGTTTGCTTAATGAATGAATATATAAGCTTTTCATCGATCAGACTGACAAGGCGTCGACGCTGGACGGGGTCATCCGCTATATGAAGTCTCTGCAGTTCCAGCTACAGGTACGTAGTACGTAGTGTAATTAATCTAATTAGTTTGATGTAATTATAATATGAAAAAGGTCATGGGTTCCGACTCTCAAAAAGGTAGCTTGAAGGGCATTACAGACTAGGAAAAAATATAGATGCTTTGTGAAGTGAAAACTAAAGATCGTTATAGAAATATCAACAAAATGAAAAAAAAAACATTTGTCTCGTAAGAAATGAGAACTTATTGGACATAAGTAGTACTCCTAGTTTTTAATTTAAAGTAGTTTAAGATATATAGTAATTTTTTTCAGCTTTTACGTGCGTTTGTGCTAGCTGCTGATTGATTCTCGCCTCGACCACTTCGCAGGTGCTGTCCAGCGGATACGCCATGGCGCACCAGTCGGCGTACATGCACCCCGCCCCCGGGTATGTCTTCCGCGGCATGCAACTGCCGGTGGCGGCGGCGGCGGCGACGATGATGCCATTGCCGCCTCCCCGCGAGTATCCGTTTGTCCCGGCGATGTTCGCTTGCCCTCATCACCGTGGCAACGTCGCCGCCGCCGGCGTTTCATCCAGCGCAGCAGAAGCAGCAGTTTCCACTTCCTCCTTGTCGTCGCCAACAGCCAGAAATGAGCTTGCGAGCGAGCGATCCAACTACTAATTAACTATGCCTAGATGCGTGCCTAACATACGTGGGTGTGCATGCAGCCATGCATGCAATGCGTATAAGCATGTAGTACATGCTACTGAAGTGCATGGTGGTATATATATATATAGGGACCAACTATTTGACAGGCGTCTGCAATAAGCGTTTTTGTGCAGGCGCCTGTCAAAATCCCCAAGTTACAGACACTGTCAAAAATTCCACTATCGTAAAACATTTTTTCCAACAAACGAAAATATGAAAAAAAAAAATAGTAGAAATTTTGTGGAATTTTTTGCGCCTGCATGATTTCGCAAATTATACGGCCAAAAAATCTCTCGACGTGAAAAATAGAAAACAAAGTAAGATTTAAATAGAAAACAAAATAATCTATAATAAACGAAAAACAAAATAAATCTATAATAGATCAGACCTCGCGCAAAAAATTCCACTATCACAAAATATTTTTTCCAATAAATAAAAATGTGGAAAAACTGTAGAAATTTAGTGAAATTTTCACTAATTGAGTGCTAATTAAATAAAAAATAGCAAAAAAATCAAAAAAAATTCAGAAAAATAGAAAAATATTTAAAATGGGTTGATTAGGATTTTAGAAGAATTATGAAATTTTTTCTACGCAATTTGAACTTCATATAAAATAAAAATGAAAAAAAGAAATTTAAATGGAAAACATGTACTGCACAACGTGATCAAGATCGCTGCTGATTTCGGTGGGCATCGCAGCGCGCCGCCAAATAGCCAAGCCGATAAATATATGATGTACAGGTAGTTTCAAACATCAGCTAGCTCGAGGGTTAAAGGTTTGCTTCCTTTTATGCACTACCAGGGAACAAGCTTTCTCAAGCGGTTCAAAAAAAAGGATCAAACTTCTACAGGCGGTTTAATGCCTCAAAACAGTCTCAAGCAAAAAATGACCTCTAGAAGCGGTTGGGGGCACGATCCACTTCTAAAGATCCAAAATCCTAAGCGGTTTGTGTCCCCAACAGCTGCTATACCTCTACAAGCGGTTGGGAACACGAACCGCTTAGGATGTTTGGCTTTACAAGCGGTTTAATAGCCCCAACCGCTTCTAGAGGCCCATTTTTCGAATAGATAAAAGGAAAGCTCCCCCCATTCTGTCAGATAATGCGCGTGGGTGGGTTGGCTAGCTGGGTGAGGTGTGAGTCAAGAGGTCTTGAGTTCAAATCCCACCTCCCCTAATATTTATTTGCCTTTTTACACTCTATTACAAGAGAACCGCTTGTGATGCTCGAAGCCTTTTTCCCTGGTAGTGATGGAGTGTATATAGTACTATGGACTTGTTCGTTTCAACTTAAATTAAATTAAATGAAAATTATTATTTTTTATTAGATAAATAATGTAATACGTGCGGTTATGTGGGGTTTTAAATATTTTTTTTAAAATTTGTAAATATTTTTTTCATAATTTTAAAACTTTTTAAGACGTCTTTCGAGGAGGTCGTAATTTTTTTAGATTAAAAGCTTCAACAATTTTCAGCTAAAACAAACAAGGCCTGTATTTTCGTTTCTATTTCGTTTTTTTTTTTGTTTTTTATCTGTTCTTTGTCTTTGCAGCTGGTTCGAGGGCTGTAGGAGCCTTGTCGGTTTGCTTCTTTGAATGGTAACAGTACCATTTGTTGCCGTGCCCCCGACATCTATCTATTAAATGTACAAAGCCGGGTTTAGGTTCCCCCTCGCGGCCACGTGGCAGTTTTTTGGCCCGCGGTGGCCACGTCGCCCATAAATCGTCGACCGTCCGATGTCCATCGCGCGGTCTCAGCGAGGCGGTGGCTTCCGTGGCCGCGAAGGCGCCACGCCTCCTCCTCCCCACCGCCCGCTCTCACGCCGCCCTCGGCTACTTCGCCCTGGAGCATCGGCCGCATCGCCTCCGGGCGCAGCCACCCCTCTTCCCCCGTGCTGCGTCTTCCCTCCTCGCCACCGCCGCTGCCTTCGCCATGGTCGCCTCCTCTTACTTGCCCTCTTCCTCCGCTCATCCGCTGCTCCTCGCCTCCTGCTTCCTCACCCCTGCACGCCTCCTTGCTCCGGATCCGCGCCTCTTTAGGCCACGCTGTCCGGCTCCCCGCCTGCTCCTCTGCCTCCTCCCGCACTGGGTCGGCCCGGCTCTGGCGCACGGCGGCGGCGGCGGCAGCCCGGCAGCGCGGCGGCGGCCGTATCCTCCATGGCGGCGGCTCCATCTGGGAGGTGCGGCGAGGGCGGTGGCTCCTCCCCGCTGTGCCTGGGCTACTCGCTGGATGGCGAGCATCGGAGAGGCCAGATCCGCTGAGGTAGGTCTCTGGCCCGCGCATCACGGCGTCCATGCCGCCTCTCCCACCGCCGCCCGCCACCTCTCCTCCTGGGGCAAGCCACCGCCCCTCGTCCCGCCACTCCTCTCGCGTTTTGCTGGGCGGATATTGCTGCGCCGTCGCGGGGAAGGACTGCTTGCTCGCAACCTCTAGGTGCTGCGATTTGGTTTGGTAGTGTTCACCATTTTGGCCTGATGCTTTCCTGCGACCTCCAGGTGCTGCGATTTGGTTTGGTGGTGCTCGCCATTTTGGCCTAATGCTTTCCTGCACGGACGTGGATGTGGTATTGCCGCCGTCGGCCGTTGTTCAATGTGGTGCTGCTTCTGCCTCCCTTACTTTCTTTTCTCATGTTTCCATTCTTTCCTGCTTGCTTCTCAACCGATCCATCTCTCTGTGATCCCAGGTTCCCAACAATCTCTAATTACAGATAATTTACAATTTCTCTACTCATTTATGTGGTTACGATTTTGCTGTAGAGATTAGTTTACTGCCTGCCCTGTGCTTCGTCAAATTTTGTCTTTGTTTTCTTGCGGTCTTCCCCAGTAAAGGCTCTTCGTGTGTTCCTGATTGGAGGTTCTTAGTATGTGCGCTTTGGATATGGCTCAAGGTGCAGCCTCTTTGTTCTATCTTAGTTTTTTTGATGTGGCCATTTGCATGACCTTACTGAATATTGTTGAGTAGCATTTCTAATTGGGATCTGTGGGGGCATAAATTGGTAGGCAGTGAATAATAGCAATGCGATATTTAGATGGGTAGTGAAAATGCTGTCGAATCAGAACTATGTTTCTGTCATTTAGATAGCATTTCTAATTGGGATCTGTGGGGGCAATAAATTGGTAGACAGTGAATAATAGCAATGCGATATCAAGATGGGTAGCGAAAATGCTGTAGAATCAGAACCACGTCTCTGTCATTGAAAGTTATTAGTTCGTAAAATTCTGAAGCAATGTTAGGGTTAGATAAGGAGGAAAATCATTAATTTTTATATGTCCGACCACAGAGTTTTCCTTTTAGATGTTAAGAGGAGCTCCAGTCAATTTTGATTTGATTGGGGATTTCTGTTTAGATGTTAAGAGGAGCTTATTTTCATTGGATTGGGATCACAGTGACTAGATAAATTTTGTGGACAACTCTTATTCTGCATTGTGAAAATGTTGAAACTGGGACAGTGATTGGTGTGATCGTAAGAGATAAGTTTTGCGGATGATTGTCCCGTTAGAGGTAAGTAGGTTTTAGTGGCGTGTGTAGGCCATGTAGAATTTGTGATTATGAGATTATAACAATGTGCATGGCCTCAGGTTATAGCCATCTAGCTTTCCAAACTCATAGGCAAATAAAGAGGGAAAGCCAACACAAATGCCGGTTTGAATTCATTGTTCTTTCAGCCATCTAGCTTTCTGAACTCATATCAATTAATGTTGTTGAGTGGATTATGAACTTCCAAAGGTAAGAATATAAAAAGCTTCTCTATTTGCTTAAACATATATAACTAGAAACGATATTAGTGTTGAAGAAAAATTTACATTACTCAGCTAAGCAGTGTTCTGTGTGTTCTGCCCTGTAAAGAACAATTTGTCTACGATGTGTTGCCATGCCAAATAGAATAACGAATACTGTAGAAACAGGAACATGAAAATGCACTGTAGCTTTCTAATGTTCTGCTTGGCTCTTGCATATGATTTATTGAATTAAAAAATAAGTGGAAAACTTTCAACCAGTTTTGTAAAATGGTTTGTTTTTTTAAAAAAAAGATATGATCCTAAACTTCGTTTTATTGCAGGTTCCATGGATATTTTCTGAAAGGCTGCCCTACGATCTCAACTTCAAATCTCACAGGTCACATTAAGTGGCAAATAGGTAATGTCAGCTGATTCAAATCCCTATACATTATTTTCCATTTTTACGTGCAATTGGAGTGCGTTGTGTGTTAGATTTACAAGGTTCTTGCATTGTATCATTATGTATGGCTCTACATGAAGACAATGGGAGGTCAGTGATCTCTTCATATGCAGTAACATTTTTGCTTTTGTGTATTTTTCATACATTTTCTTAATTATCAGACCCATTTTAAGCATTTTTAGTTGGTCATGCTGAACTTTGATGAGCCTCACTGAGTGTTGAAGGAGTTATATGGCTTGGCTTTAATTGAGGCACAACCTGTTTTAAGAAAAAAATATTAATAGGTACTTACAGAATGAACTTATAGAATCACATTCACATAATATTATTCTAGCAGCCTATTGTTTAGAAATTATTGTTTATAGCATGGTATATCATATGCATTCATCTATTTTGTTTTGTCGAGCCTTAGAAATCTAAGAGAGATTTTTCGTATATGTAGAGCTTTGGATATTTTGGAGTGGTTTTATGTGCAGTTCTGTCAGAAGATAAAAAATGATTTGACCATGTTGCTATGTATTAGGAATGGCTTGGCACAATTCAGACAGGGCATCAGTAATTTTGTGTGTTGCTACTGGAACTTTGGTATTGGTTTCAGACAAGGCATCTGCAGTAGACCTGTTACTAATGTGCATATGTGATTAGGTATATGCAGCGATGGGTGAGAATAGGGCCCACTTAACATTTCACTCTTTAATATTTGTTCATGAATGCAACGAGACATGGTTGTCCATTTTACTTCTGCTATTCAGTAAGATATAAAAAACAGAGTATTTGGGCTATGTCAATGGTTCTGTACTTCATTTTTTCCAGTTCCCTCTTATCTGATTTATGATTTGTATCTTTTTTTTACAAGGCATATAGAAATGCATAGCCAGATAACCATCATAATCGACCTCCGAACCGGCGGGCCGTGGGCCCGCTTATTCAGCTAGTATGTATGTGCCTGGCTGGCTACACAATGGCCGAGAATCTCGGTCCAGCATGCACACATGTGCTGGTGGGCCGGGCCTTCCAGCTCCAGTCCTCCAGGCTCCCATCCCGGTGGAACGATAAACCGGAAGCAATAATCTACATGAAAGTTAATTTTGAGACCTTTCTATATATACAAGGGAAAAGGGCCATGATGTTATATACGGAGAAAATATAGAGGATATGGATGAAATTCTACACGTATTAACCAACCGTGCGAAGGCCCAGCAAGAAATACCCGAAGGTCAACTGCACAAAAAAAGGTTAAAGCAAGGACCATTCTGCAAAGCTGTCAGAGTCGGCAGCAGACAACACGTGTCGCGTGCGAGGCAATGACAGGCAGCACCGAACAGTGGCGCGTCGAAAATTATGTAGGGACGAACGACGTGGGACGATCCGAAGCAGCCATCGCGAGCAACGAACGGCCGGCATAAACTGTAGACGTGGGCACGGCGAGGGAGCAGACAGGAGTGGAACTACACGCTATATAGCGTAGTCAGATCAGAAGCTTTTCATTAGAGCGACATAGTCCCTCCGTTTCTGTTTACAGGGCGCATGATTTTTTTTTCGAAGACCAAGGAGAGCTGGCATGCGCTAATTTAATTTATTTCGGATGATTCAAACTAAATTTAATTTAAGTTTAATTAACATTCAGACCGATTTTGAAATTTAACATTCAAATAAAATTCAATATTTAAATTGGATTTTAAATTCAAACCAAGTTTAACATTTGAATTTTCAATCAAGTTAAAATTAAAATTAAATTTTGAATTCAAAATTCAAACCAAATTTAAAACTCAAGTCGAATTTTTAGATTTAAAACTCGAGCAGGGTTCACAATACGAACTGATTTTGTTGTCTATTTTTTTTTACTGAGCTAAAAGTTAATAATTATTTTTAAGATATTTAAGAAAACTCTGCAGAAGCTAAAACAATATTGCAAAATTTTAAATGAATAATTTATATAAAAATAATAAATTTTGGCTTAAATGAATAAAATCGATCGAACCAATCCTCGAATCAATGGCCTAAGATGACGGAACCCGCGGGACGAACGCAACAAGACCTTTTTTTCCATAAGGGGGCTAGCCCCAATTTTCATTATCATCAAGACAATGGAAACAAAGTAACATAACCAGGATACAGACATTGATTCAAGCCACAAACAGGCAAGTACCAAAAACTGACAAAAACAAAAACAACCATGAAGCCCCCAGACACCACAAGCATGATAACAACCACTCTCTTGTACATCATACATGAATCACCCAGGTGATTGAAAAAGCTAGGGAAACATAGCTACAAGTACTAACATAACAGTTCCTCCACCCGCAATCAGCAGAAACTTTCCTCATCCGCTTCAAATTTCAACTCCCGTCATCCACTCAGCTCCCCCCAGCTTTAGGGATGTTGCTGAAAACTCCCCCCAGCGCAACACTCCCATTCTTTGAGACATCTTTAGCTGGTAATAGGTTTTGATTCATTTTTCTCACCTGTCCATCTTGCGCTAAGCCTGCAATGAAGGAACTCAAACGATATGAACATTCTCTAATGCAGGTTTTCATCTCTTCCTGCAAAAATTCTGACCAAAAATTTAGAAGGGCATACATCATATGCATAACATTTATGGGTGACCACACTTTAAGCCCATCAAAGAAAGATTTATTCCTATAGATCCAAGTACTCCAGCAAAACGAAGCCAAACAGAATGTGTGAATATTGGTACTCACATGCCATAAGCCTCGCATCCATTGAAAATACCCATCCAAATTACTTGGTCTAACATCAACACCACAGCAAGCAGCAATGATCCCCCACATGGATTTTGCTAAGGGACAAGAGAGAAAAAAAAAGATGCTCTATAGTCTCAATATTATCACAAAACTCACATCTAGGATCCCCTCCCCAATTTCTCTTTCTCAAATTATCTCTTGTTAACAACACCTCATGTTGTAACAACCAAAGAAAAATCTGAACTTTTAAAGAACCTTAGAACCCCAGATCCTGCTCAAGTTTCTGGAATGCCATCTCTCAGAGAAAAATCTACAAACAGATTTAACAGTGAACTTTCTAGATTTCTCAATCCTCCACACAGGTCTGTCCAGGGTCCCCTCAAAATCAACATGAGGGGTACATATGCTGTGCAATCATACTAACCGTGCAATCGTCGTGCAATCGAACTACTAAAAGTTGCAAAAAATTCTGAAAAAATTTGTACATGTACTTTTCAACTTACTCTATCTCTGGTTAAAATTTCAAGTTCAAATTCATCCTATATTAAGAGTTATAAAAAAGAGAAAAAACGGACAGTTTTGATAAGTTCAAAATTGATAGAATTTTCTCTTTTTTGTAACGTTCAATATAGGATGAATTTGAACTTGAAATTTTAACCAGAGATAGAGTAAGTTGAAGAGTACATGTACAAATTTTTTTAGAATTTTTTGCAACTTTTGGTAGTTCGATTGCACGACGATTGCACGGTTAATGTGATTGCACAGCATATGTACCCCAACATGAGAGAGTTTGTAAATAAAGTCCACCCAGTCCGGCAAGAGTCTAGGATCTAACCAACGTCGAAAGGACAACTCCCAGTTTCGCGCTTCGCACTGTGCAACAGTAATGATATTATCTAAGCAGATAGAAAAAATATAAGGAAATTTATCCTTTAGAGGGGTATCCTCAACCCACCTATCCCTCCAGAAGTCCACTCTCCTACCATCCCCTACCTCATATCTCCTATTATCAACATACCACTGTTTGCAAAGCAACAAATCACGCCACCCAGGCGAATCAGTTGATTTAACCTCCAGCGCACTGCGTGATTTGCCATGTCCAGGATCTCGTGGTTTGATTAATTGATTAAAGTAAACGATCACAATTCGTCATGGGGCTTGTACGTTTTAGTTTATTGTAGTGTAGCGTAGCGTTTCAGTAAAATTTATCTTTTTTATATAGTCTATTTGGTGCAATAATTTGTAATAATTGTTCTCAGATTTTTAGTAGTCCTCTTAAAGATCGTAAAACTATTTTTTAATTATTTTTTTACAATACTTAAACCTCTATTTAAAAACTCTCAAATTTTACTGAAACGATACGCTAAGCTAAGATGTACAAGACCACAGAGAAAGGTGCTCGCCAACGGTAAGGCATCATTCAATGAAAACCACAAACTTCGCGTTGTTTGATTCCATGATTTAGATTTTTGTCTCCCCAAGGCCCCAGCTACAGGGGCATGGTGGAGCTAGTGTTTTAGAATGTCAGCTTTGCTTGATATCATATTACACTGAATGCATTGATTAGTTACGCAAAAGACCCAAAATATATTCTACCCACAATATACTCAACAGATACACAAATCGAATCGGTTTAAGCTGGGCCTTTTCTTTCGTTTCCTATCATGTATAGGGGTATATAAAATCAACAAAAGGCAGCCCACAACCTGGTCTTGAGGTTTAATTAGAGTTGCTTTGTGGGGTCTTGTAGAGAGAGAAGAGAGATCATAGTTTAATACTTCCTAGAGTTTCACAATACTTAGGGCATGTACAACTGAAAGTTAAAAGGGGGTGGGATAGAGGGCTTTTTACATTTATCCAAGTAACAAGACTTATACAAAGCTCCCTATTCCACCTCTAAAACACTATTTATGTGTGTATAAATAGTGATTTAGGGGGTGGGATAGAGGGCTTGTTGGGGATGCTCTAAGAGCCGGCATGTATTTAATATTGCTCCTCTTTAATCTTTGCCTAGGAGCTCGTGAAGAGTGGTTTCTTCTCGAAGAGTCGTCTCTAGCGTTTCTTTCATTTTCCCCCTTGTCGCATCATCATCGTTAGTACACATCAGCCTTAAAGCCTATCTAATTAAAAGCGTTGTACGTGCGCTTATCGTTTTAAACATTGACACGGTATTCGAAATGCAACTTTGATCATCAATTACTAATAAAATTTATCTACAAAATCCATAAAAATATGATATTTTGAAAATATTTTTCAAGACAAATTTATTTGTATGGTTTTTATGTAGGAAAACGCCAGGACACGTCCGTCCATCTGTCCGGCCTCTCGTGCGGCGCACGCGAAAAACACACAGGGAACACTGTGCCGGCATGCAAGTGGGCCCCACAGAATTTTATTCTTTTGGTGACCATAATTTTTGACTAGATGCTCCAATCCACAAACCGTTTGCACCAACGTGTTTCTCGTATTTTTACGAACAAAACAAGATATATGCTGTCATATAACGCTTCAAACTTACCTAGTGAAACTTGGGTTTCGTCTACTGATACTTGAGTTTCACCTACTGAAACTTGGATTTTGTATTCGTTAAACTTGCCGAACTGCCAAGTTTTATCAGGTTTAATGCAAGTTTCATCAAGTTTCAACAGGTCTCATCCAAGTTTCTTCAAGTTTCATCAGGTTACATCGAAGTTTCATCCAAGTTTCATCAGATTTCATCAGCACACGAACAAGTTTCATCAGCACACGGTCAAGTTTCGCTAGTATAGATGTAAGTTTCATATGTGCCTTCTCCTAGTTTCACATCAAAAAAAATTGAAAAAGTGAAAAAAAAAAATTCAAAAAGTATTTAAAATAGATAGCTCTCAATTTTAGAAGAATTATGAAATTTATTCCACGCATTTTGAACACTGTTTTAATTTTATACAAAAGTCAGAAGTTTATTTGGGAATTTAATCAAAGGACGACTAACAAGCAGGCGGTGTCATCTATTCACGCTGGGAGCACGGTCGCGTCGGATCTCTGTGGTGTTAACGATCCAACGGACCCACTGGTCTGGTAGCAGCGCCAAAGCGTCGGACGTCCGACGCCTGGCGCTCGCCTTTTATGTACACAATCAAATAGTTTAAAAGATTTTATAGATAAAGTTTTAATACTTTGATTTAGGACAAATCTAAAACGATAAATACTATGGGACTGGAGGGAGTATTAAGCATTAACTGAATATATGCCACTTTAATATCAAAGGTCAGGTTTATTTAGCTATGTTCGGCATACACATTCACTAGTTCTATTCGGTGCCTTTCTCTAGATGAATTCCCATTTGATTTTCAAATGCAAGGGCAAGAATGCCGTGAAGGGGGCCCTTTGATATCCATTAATTTCATGGTTTCGTGAAAGAAGTAACATGAGCAGCAGCAACTAGAGAATGGAACAGCAAAATATACATATGACTAGTCCTGCAACCAAACGGAGATCTGAGATCAGGAAGCATGTTACACAGAACTCCCCTGTTTCCCTGCGGTGTGCCGTTTGATTCATGGCAAATGGAACATGCAAAACCAACACGAACGTACACCAAACACAAACCCACATAGTCCATATTGCATCAACCTGTGCCCCATGGATCACACAAGCATACACACAACCTGATCAAGAAACCACTAATCAACACGCATGGGGAGTGGGGGCTAGTTCATCCATTGTTAATTATTGACAGCCACAGGGAGTCAGGGACAGCATCAGCTGCAGTAATGTTGGACGATGGCAGCTGCAGCTAGCTCTAGCTTGCTACTGCTGGCTCACCTTGTTGAGGAGCGCGGTGGCCATGGTAGTGAGCTGGTCGAACTCGCGGTTGGCAGCGGCCATCCTCGCTGCGGCGGCCGGCGCGGCGAGCGCCGCCTCGCAGCCGATGCCGGCCTGCCCCGTCAGCGACAGCAGCGACCGCGCCGCCTCCCAGCTCCGCGCCGCCGCGTACCCGCGCATGAACTGCAGCGCCGGCACCGACGTCCCGTACAGGATGCCGCACGCCTCCAGCCCGTCGCGCGCCGCTGGGTCGCTCTCGCCGCGCGCCAGCGCGGCCACGGCGTCCCGCGCCGCCGTGCCGCGCGCCGCCGCCAGGTCCGCCGCCATCAGCAGGTGGCCCTGCCGGCCCGCCGCCGCCGCCCCGGGGCTGGACCGCAGCGCCGCCGTGCAGAAGCCGAAGTCCACGAAGTCGCGGATCGCGTTGCACGAGTCGGCCACCGTGTCGACGGCGGCTGCGGCGCGGCCGGCGACGACTAGCGAGACGGCCACGGCGGCGGCGAGCAGTGAACCCCTCATGGCCTCTTTGTTGCTTGCTGCAGGTTCGTAGCTCGTGTATCAGTATCGGTGTATGCCCCTCCTTTGTTTCGCTGATGCCCCGCGGTTAGGTGAGCTGATAAATAGATGCACGCGATGTGGATGTGCATGAATCATCGGATATGTAGGTCAGTAGGTGGTGATATGGCGTTTGGATTTATTGCCGGGAGAACCCCAAAAATCAGCTTTCTATATCCTTTCTTTCGATAACTATTACGGTTTTGCTTAAGTCCAGACGACTGGACTCGCCGCCATGTCACGACGACAGGGGGGGCAGCATACAGCATGCGTGCGTGCATTTCTATCCACTCCAGCAGTATTTCTATCCTACAAATAATATTGACGGCATAGAATATCTAAATTTAGAAGTCAAGGACAACATGTGAGGTACGGTAAAGGCTCAGTTGGGGAACAAGAATCCCAAAATATAGAGGAGATGTTGCTTTACATACTCTTATGAAGTCTTTGCCATGATGAAACTTGGCCATCGATTTAGATGTAGCAGTTCTGCTGTGTCTGCTATGGTTGCAGTAAAACTAAAAGTGTACACATTGGCTACTTCACCCTCCCACTCTATTTCATTATTTCTTACTTCCCTATCCTTCCTCTTAAAACTTCTTCGTACTTTACACTACACTCTGATCAAAATCATGCAATATTCGGCTAGTCTTGCGCTAAGATAGAAATGTAGAACCAATGAATGATCTAAAAGCTTAAAAAGGTCTTTCCCACTATGATAACCTTTCAAGGGTGGCCCACAAGTATATTTCTTAAAAAATAGAAATTGTTCAATGGGCCATATGCCCTATTTACACTTAGAGGGCACATCAACTAACCCACGTTTGTTAAGAGTAAGTTTCTAGCTAAATGCACCCTCTCTCCTATTTTGATGCTAATGGTCTATGTTAGAACATAGACAAAAACAGAAATATTAATGGATGGTATATCATTTTAACGATATAAACATTTCATACGGTGCTTCATATGTTTCATACGGTGTTTTATGAACATTTTATGTGTGTTGTTTTTATAACGTGTTTCATATGGTATTTCATATGAACCGTACGGGATTGGCTTCACATCAGGCGACTGAGAGTTATTTAACTCTCAGTCAATTTTCTATACCGTTGATCAAACATGAGGACATATAAAAGGTATAACAATAGCATCTATCAACGTGAGAAAATCGACCGAGACTTATTTAAAATTCAGTCATCAGATGATTAGCAAAATCGGTACTACCTCCGTCCCTAAAAGAATGCTCTTCTAGGATTCAAATTTGTCCCAAAAAAGTCTTCTTCTAACAAGACAAGACCTAGATTCCTCCTCCACTATAAAGTATCCCTATATTCTTCTCCCACCACTATAAAATACCCCTAAATTCTCTTCCCACCACTATAAATACTATAGATTCCCACGTATATACACTTATTCTTAATTTCTCCAAAACAACCTTAAAGGGCATTCTTTCCGGGACGGAGGGAGTAGCATATATAGCACCGTCCGACATTAACATTTAACGCTATGTTCGAAACCATATCCATTGTCCAACGAGACTTCGACCATCCAAAATGTACTTCTCTGGTTCCGACATCCGACAGCAAAATCTAACGTGATATGTTCTGTTCGACGCCATATTAATCGTTCTACTTAACCTAAACAAGATTCGAGCAGTAGACGCTCGGATGAAAGGAGCTACTCCATCGATCTTCTTTCGGTGTTGCGCGGGTTCCTCGCCACCCATCGACGGTGCTTGGTGCTGCTGTTCATGGTGGTCCAGGTTAACGTACCCGCGTTGAATCAGGCTGGGTCACTGCTACGGAGGTGGTTGGTCGCTCGCCGCACTCCCACCGCCATTCATGGCCGCGGCTCCGGATGCAGGGCACAGCCAGTACAGTGGCCGCCATCATTCATGGCACTGGCACTGGCAGAGGCAGTGGCAATGCCGCAATGGCGCCCTCCATTACTGCGCTCGCGAGCTCGTCCCGTTTGTGAGCTCACCTACCTCTCCGAGCTGGGCGGAAACGGAGATGGCGTGAGCCGTGAGCGCCGTTGAGGTCGGGGCATCACACTCCACTCACGCAGCAGCACATTTACTGCTTCACCGATCGAGCTCAGTAGCTAGCTAGACATGTGAATGCATGCTGCTGTGATGCGAGTGAGTGTGATAAAGCCGAGGCGGAGAGGGACGAAGCAGAGGGGGCGAGAGGGACAGGACAAAGAGCAGTAGCGTCATCGATCACTATGGCCGCCTCAAACTATCGTCTCGCCCTTGTGGTCGCTGTCGCGGTCGCGGCTGTCTTGTTGGGCGTCGTCCACGGCGGCGACGGCAGGGCCCCGGCGGCGGCGACGGCGCTGGACCTGGTGTGCGGGAGCCTGGGCAGCTTCTACGTCACGCCGGAGCTCTGCGCGTCGGCGCTCTGCGTGGACGCGGCGTCCTGCCGGTCCGCGCGCGGCGCGCCGGAGCTGGCGGCGCTCGCGGCCAGGCTGGCGGCGGAGAACGCCACCGCGGCGAAGGCCAGCCTCGAGGCGGCGCTCTCCTTGTCAGCGGACGGCGTCCCGGCGGCTGCGGCGGCGGCGGAGGCGGAGGCGCGGAAGGGGATGCGGTCGTGCCTGCAGCTTTACGCCGGCGCTGTGCCGGCGCTGGAGTGGGCGGCGCGGGCCGTGGCGGCGCGGCGGTACCGCGGCGCCAGGGAGGTGCTGGAGGCGGCGCAGTACATCGCGTCCGGGTGCGCCGGCATGGCCGGCGAGGCGGCGCTGCCCAGGGAGAACGACCGCTTCAGCTCCATGGCCATCGTCGCGCACGCCGTCGTCGCCTCCATGTCCACCTAATTAATCAACCTTCTCCTGTAGTAAACCGGCCGCAATAATGCATGTATCAACTCGTGCTGTTTCTTCAAAATCTTCTGTAACGTTTGTAAAAACACCTTTCTTGCGGTACTGCAATTTACGAGCATGTGTAAAGTGGCTCGAAAACACTCATTTTTATTTAGTCAGTTTATCCATTCAGTTCTACGCATAACTAACTTCAACTCAACCAGCTTATTCATTCAGCTCGGCTACTGCAAACATGTTGATACCTCTTTAAATTATATTAACCTTTTTAAGATGCGAGACCGATACATTGGTATTTCCTATCTATCATGTTGATTCCGTGCACATCCTCTCTATTTTTTCTTTTGCACACACCATGTGTTGGGTGAAATGCTGGAAATGCTTTGATTGAACCGCAAAAACGGAAGATGCTAGTGCTGGTGCGAGACACATAGGAGCAACCACCAGCCAAACACCATATTCCACGAGTCTTAGCACAGATGTGCAGCCAAACGCGAGTTCGTTCTTGCATTCACTCGGCCCTCCACCAACCAGCCTTGACAGTAGGACCAGACTAGCCATTCTGCTGCAACATCGGGCGGCTCGGACCAACCGGGTGAAGAAAAGTAAATATTGTTGAGGAAATAAGCCACAGATCAAACAGAACAAGTGAACACATGAGCTGCGAATGTGATCGAATGGTTCATCAAAGTTTCCAACAATTTTCAGAGTCTGGGATTGCGGCATTTCAATCCAGGGTACAATTGAAGAAACAACCGATCTGCAGTCTTGCTGTAGCCATTCATTCCAAGGAAATATCAACGATATATATCCACTTCTTTATCCAGTCCAAACACAATTGTCACTGCCAACTTGAGTTCCAGATTACAACGATTTTCATCTGTATAACAAGAACGAAAAAACAAACAAATCCTAATTGAATGGAGCACCATCTAGCAGCATCACTGCAGGAATGAATATGAAACACCGGGTTGGCTGCAGAGTGAGCCACCCACACTTTTTATGTATACGCCAACCATGGAAAATCATCAATTTTTGGCGATCTCTTCCAAATTTCTCCTGGGGGCAGGGCAGCGCAATCTTATGTCAAATCAGAAGATTGCTATGCTGAACATCGTACAATCAAGAAGAGGACTTTGGCCGCCCATAGGATATCACCATCACATAGTCTCCACCGGAGGAACCTACTACCGTCTGCAGAGGGCGGGCAGGGCCTACCCTCAGCCACCGCTCTACTAAATTGCGCAGAGGCTGTGCAGGGTTCACTGACTGCCCACAGCAGCTTATTTCAACCTGTAAACACCAAAATGGGTACTGTTCAGGCATGTTGTGGTAATTTTCTCTAGTATGATAGCTGACATCCAAGCAGATTCTTTTCTTTTGCAGGCAATCATCGGCTCATCACTATTCTGTAAGTAAACTACACCTTCTGATCACATTAGATAGACACGTGGGAGCGGTCTCCACGTAAAGCGATAAATTTGTTGGTAACAGGCTAACAGCAAGTGTGTTCTTAGCTCTACATTTCTAGTACGAAACTACTTAGTATCAGGACATGCCGATATGTACACTGGTTGCAACAATTTTATTACCAAATCTTTACTGTGAGCTCCACAGCATGTTTATAGGCGTTTCATGACTGCGGTAAAAAAAAATTAAGCACAAGGTAAGGGAACAATGACAATAATAGAAGGTAAAAATCTCACCTCAGATTCACTTAGCAGACTGAGCTTCTGCATAATGTACTTTTGGATGGACGATGCAGGTATGTTTCCATCTCTATAATTAGACAATGCATTAGCCACAATCGAAATAGCTAAATGGTATTTCTGCAAAACAATACAAATAGCTGATGGGCACACCAATATCAAGTGAAGTAAGCAACTACAACAAAATTAAAAAGGAGAACAAGTGGCTCGTTTAGTTTTAGACTTTTAGTTTAGTTGTAGTTGGGAAATTTTGACCATCTTTAAAGGTGCTATGAAAAAGCTAAATAAATTATTAAAAAAATATTATTGATATCTTTTAGAAAAATCCTACAAAGTTTTAAAAAAATATTTTCAAAAAATAAAATGAATGGTCTATACAAAAAAAAAGGTAATCCCAAAAGAAACTACAACTAAACAAGCTATCAAAGAGGGCTATGAAAGCTAGCTGTATGTACATTAGAAAACATACAGTTACTAGCTATGAACATACTTTACACACTATATATAGGTTATAGTGATCGGGAGGCAGAAAGAAGCTTATGAGTCTGTCATTGTGAACTAATGGTCAATCACCAGAAACTGATCTGTGTGTATCTAAGCTCCCTCCACATGCATGCATACTAAACAAAATACAATGAAGTAATGACGAACTTAATCAAATTAGTTTTTGTCAAATAATATGTTCACCAACTTCCATGTACTTTGGAGGTAGCTAAGGTTATGCATTTTCTTCAGTTATGCTAATTATTTGCGCATCTGCACGACATTGGTGGCTAGACAATGGCATAGTATCACTGTCCGAACAAAACTTTCTCCCCTTCTAAGTCTTAACCAAAGTTTTTTCTCTTTACTTTTTGCAAGCTACATGCTTTTCCATTAGAAACACATCATAACAGTTCAACTAAAAGAATATCCGTTTCAACTGTAGAATTATATTATTATTAATGGTTAGATCAAAACTATTGGTGCATTTGCAGCACAGCTGAGGAACATGAACTTACTTTATTCTCAAATAGTGGGTAGGTATCTGTGGCAAGGGTGGGACTCCTTTCCTGAAAACAAAATGGAGCACACAAAATCAGGCAGGAGGGGACACACCTAATGTATTGCTTTGACTGAATGTGAAGATAATTGATACTGTGGTGGTGACTTACTGGTCAAACGAGGCAATCAATGAAAACCATACAGGCATTAATGTCTTATCATTCTGGCTAGCTGCAGCACTAGAAGTTGCATTGGCTGAAGCTTGAAAAGGTTTCCTCCCCCTGCCAGCCCCTTTCCTTTTAAGCATCATTAGTGACACAGGAACATCTTTCTTGTCATCTTGAACTTTGGACTTCTGCAGATGCTCCCTAGCCTTTGTTCTGCTAGCATGTTCACTACTATGATATTCATTGAGCTGCTCTCCCTTAACAGCAGTACTCTGTGGACTTGATCTGAAGGGTTTTTTGCTTGCAGCCTCTACAAGACAATTCAGAGGCCTCCAGAGCTCCGACTTATCTGAGTCCTTATTGTCGCCAGTTTTATTTTTACTAGAGGGGTGACTTGATGTCTCTGCATTTGAACATAGCTGCAAATTGTAGGCTGATAGTGTCAAATGACTTTTAGCGGTACTATGCAATCGTTATGAAACACAAAATCTACACAAGTATAGGGTATGAAACTATGAATGTACGATTCAATTAAAATGCTAATTTATTTACCTGTCTCCTTGTTTGAGGTACTTTGCTCAAGCTATCAAGCAAGCTTGAACTATCAGGACGCTTACTGACATAATCATTCTCCTGTTTCACAGGATCAATTATAGGACCAAGGCCACGCAATGCAGCAGCAGCTTTCCGGGTAACTGCTCTTGTTCGGCGCCCTGTCAAACCTGTTGGTTTTATTCGAGGTGTATTGACCACCAATGAAGAGATAGACCTCTCTTTCCTTTTAACAGGCAGTATAATGGGAGATTCAGCTTCTTCAGCATTAACCTTCTTTCTTTTGAATGGAAAAACTTTTGACCTCACATCTTGCAGGTTGTGGTCAGCTCTGCAATCAACATAAAATTTGAGTACAAGAATGCCACAAGTAAACAACACAAAATTGCATTCACCAATATTTTGCCTTCAACGACACTATCAGCGAGCTACATGATCAAGTTTTCTCGCAAATAAAAAAGTCTTCAATGCCACAATCGCACACACACACACACACACACACACACAGAGAGAGAGAGAGAGAAAGGGATTTGGGTTTTCTTATTCCTCAAATTTGTGGCTCATCTCTTCAAGTAGAGATTGGATGCCAATCATTGGCCTTAACTCTTCTATCTAAGAAAAAAACCAATTCTTATCTCTAACAAACTGGGTCTTATATCTATATATAAAGGTGCTGCCGTGCAAGCACTGTGCTCCTAGGCTTTTGCGCATATTGATAGCTACACATGTATCCTAGTGTCTGTGGTCATAACCTCAGCGACACAGATTTATTATTTGATACAAGCTGGTATGGCCAATTTTAGGGATCTACTCTTCATTGGAGTGTAACAATTTAGGATGCTCCAATTATGCAGGAGAAGCATAGCTGCATTCCAGCATATTGAGAAAGCTAGATAGTCCTTTATAAAACCAGGTTTCTAATTGTGTGTGCTTCTTCTGTTTGTACTTTGATATTTTGTTATTAAATGTAAATATATGCTAACAATAAGAAATCAAGGGAACCTAGTTATGAAGTCAAAGACAAAGCAGTACCAAACTGCCAATACACATGAATTTTGGCAGTAATAAAAGTACAAGGACATTTAACAAAGCAAAGCAATTTGAGAAGAATACCTAAGCTTCTCAACTGGAGTGCATCCAAGATCAATTTTACATACTGGGCAATAGTCCAACTCCTCATCATTAAGCTTCTTATAGATACACTTCCTACAAACTGCATAATGCAAAAAGAAACTGGTCAAAGGACAATTGATGTGATTAACAATGCTTATCTACTGATATAGAGCAAAATTATACATAAGAAACACTATTACATTGAAATATTAATAAGTTATTCTCACCCTATGCAGAATTAACCAAAGCATCAAGATTCAAGTGTATATGGAAATAAAATTCTACCAACCAATTGGGTCCATTATTTGCATGCCATGCATAAATGTGACCTTTCTCAAAAAAATAAAAAAGAAATAATGTAGGAGGATAAATGCTTAAGAGATGAAAATCACCAATCTTGCCTCTCAGTCTCAAAAACTGGAAGGTCCATAGTAAAGTAACAATTTATTAATACCAGACATATTTCCCAAAAGGGATGCCTCTGGAGAAGCTTATTTTAGACCAAAGCAGCCAATGGCTAAATAAAATGCCATTGTAGCCATAAAAGATGTTACAATTAGGAGACGAGGCCCAAATGATGATATGCATCCAGCAAAAGGATATAGAGTAGCAATGGAGACTATATGGTAAGTTAGATAAAGTTGATGTAACATTTTATAGTGAGGATTTAAAGCCTGAGTTGTCTGCCCTAGAAATACTCTCTCATTTTTTTAACAAAGATACTAACTCATTTTTATAAACTAATTACACATAAATAAAGAACTCGCTAGCGTTCAAACAGAATCAATATTCATACTCAATATCTCAAGGGCAACATACAACATAAATAATTACACCAATTTAGTTCATGCATGCACAGAAATTAATTTGCTTGCATATGTTTATAGCACTATGATCCAGATTGACGACCCAAAAGTTGTATGTACAGTTCCACCAATTACAGGCAAATATTGCAAGGAAATGACCCACATGCAAAATAAAAACAACAGATGTAGGCTAACTAAACGAGCTTACAGATATTGATCTAAATCACGGTAGCTGAATAATCAACTCATTTGACACGACATCATGAATAATAGCACTGGAGAAGTAATCAACTATCTAATCGGGATTGCTGGCGCCAATGCAGCTCACGGACTTGTAGAAAGATCACTAATGTACGTAAAATCCATCTCTTGATGCCCAGCCGTGATACAACATCACATTATGAATCTAGAAACTAAATCGTATCACAGGCCCAATAAGGCATGAATCTCGAAGCATAAAGCTACCAAACGTGGTCAAGTCAAACCCACGAACACGAGCTACGAAGTCCCCAGATTTACGTGGAGACCCGACGCGGCGGAACCACGACATGGACTGCAAAGCTCGTCGAGAATCGCAGCCACGCAAGAGCACCAAAAATGCCAGGAAGGCAAGAACCAGGCAGGGGACAGCGACACAGCATCGCCGGATCACGAAATGGCGATCTCGGCGCCGCCGACCGACGTCGCCGGCTGCCAAATCCAGAGCCCCAAGAATCAAGCACGCGTCGAATCGTCCCTGCAACGCCCAAGGCGGCCCCCAATCTTCGTAACGGTCGGAGCACTCGAGGCTCCCGACGTGGCGGCGGCGGTAGCGGCGGGGGAGGCGTGCGATACTCACATGTGTGGAGGCACTCGGAGATAGTGGTGGCGTCGCGGAGCAGGCGGTGGCAGAGCGGGCACGTCATGCAGCGCGCGAGCAGCTCCCGCTTCACCATCACCACCCCGCTCCCCTCCGCGCGGCGGCGCCGCCGCCGCGCCCCTCCCCTCTCCTCCTCGTCCTCCGCCTCCGCCACCTCCGTGGCCTCCTCCCTCACGCCTTTCCCCCGCTCCCCGCCACCCTCAGCCGTCTCAACGGCTCCGGCAGCCGCCGCCGCGGCCGCCGGCTCCTCCGGCGGGGCAGCCGCTTCCGCCGGCGATGCGGGGCCGGTCTGCATGGCGTGGGTCCGCCGCGCGGCTAGCTCCGCATGCTGCGGACGCGCAAAGGCGGGGTTTTTATTCCGCCGTCTCCCTGCCCTGAGCGTGCAAATGGGAGGAGAGATCGAAGATGAAGAGGACGACGAGGAGGAGAAGAGAGTTGAAGACGAGAGCGAAAAAAAAAAAAAAAAAATTTACGTATTTATCGAGAGACGAGAGAAGCCGAAGAAGTGAAGGTGTGAGCAAGGCAAAGGAGGCCGGCTCCTGGGGCAGTTCTATTTTGCCCCCTTTTTTTTTCCTTTTTTTGTTTGCCTCTTTGCCCTTTTGGTGTGCTAAACTAAAAGCTACCCCATAAAAAAACATGAGGCGCACACAAATTTTAAGGTTCAAAATACTTAATCAGTAATTTATTCAACAATGTGTGTATTTTTTGATACCCAAATAATATCAATGAACTTATATTCAGGGCCAGATCTACCTTGTTTATAATAGTGGAGCCTCACCTTAACCCACCTTTATTTTTTAGTGTAAAATAGAAAGGAAGGATGAGCTTCGGTAGAAAAAAATTCTCCCTTTGTTGTCAGACCCTCCTATTATTTTTAACCGCATCTGCCCCTGCTTATATTTCAAAAGTATTTTCTAATGGTTATAATTATGTTATTATGAACGATATACTATAGCGAAATTAAGCATCAAAATATAGTTTTCAAGATCGTGTCCAGTTAATCCGTGCCTTATACTTTCGGATAGAGTGGGTGCCTTATTTTTCTTTTGCCATGAAAGACTTTTGCACGGTGATATATGGTCTTCTTATTCTTCTCGTGCGGTAATAGAATACGTTTTAAAGCTTGGTCATGACATCTCACGTTGTGTTGTTGGTTTTTGTTTGATATATGCATATGTTCATGCATTCTGCGCGTGGTTAGCTGCAAAAGATATATGTTATATGTTTTATAGCACAAAGTTTTTAAACCAATAACGGATTAAAAAAAAAAAGGAGTCGTTGGTGGCCAGATACTACTTTTTCGTCATTGGTGATCGCTTTTCTATGGACCATTGTTAAAGCATCACAAATCGGTCACTGTTGGGTGTGGTAGATGCAAAACAAAACTAATGGTGGTGATGGATTTATATATTGCTTTTCCTTCTAGTTCTTTCGTATTTTCAAACTGTTACCTCGCAGCAATGTTATGAGATGTGTTTCTTAGATCTTCTCTTATGTGTTTTGCATGCAACCCATGGTAGGATGGTAGCATTACTTTGTGATCCCAAGGTCATTTAGAATGTCTTACGTGTATTACCTGTAGTTGGGAAACCGAATATATAAAGTATATTAATGTCTTAAAGATATACATAATAAAATATTGTTATGGAGCTAGCCATACAATAATGCCATACTTCTCATTAACATTTGTGCATTCAACATGTGATGAGCTGCGAAAAAAGATAGCATTCCATCTTTTGCAACATAAAGATTTTAGCTAGATATGATCAAATTTTCTTTGCTAGCCATCGTATATTGTTGGCATAAACAATTGTTTCTTTCTTGCGAGCAATGAATGTGAGGATGATCAACTTTTATGGATATTTACAAAATAAAAGAAGTATGTATATTTAAAAGATAAAGGCAATGTTCAGGTGGTAAGAATGGATCTATGTGCGTCCATGAAACAAACTAATTGACATTTAATTTATTTTAGTTAGCTATCTCTTTAAATTATCTTGTATTGTGCAAAGCAAAACCACAAATGTTGAGGTTTATCATCATCAATTATTTCATTGTATATATTGGTATGTATAAGGTGTTAATTAAAATTTCAATACATATATATCTATTTTGTTTCGGGTTAAATTAAACTAAATTAAATGATTTTTTATAAGCCAAATGATGTAATATTTTTTGTCATTTTTTGTTTTATATAGTTCTTCTTAAAGTTCGTATAATATTTTTTTTATAATTTTTTAACTCTTTAAGAGGTCTTATGAGAGGTCATAACTTTTTTAGATTAAAGTTATTAGCAACTTTCAGCTCAAACAGACAAGGCTATTATCTCCGGTTCATCACCGTCCTCAATTCCCTTGAAGTTGCAAGCAATTACCCACTACGTACCGTCGCCACTTGTTCCACTTTATTTGTCTTTTTTCACAAAACTGAAATAAAGGCGCCTTGTATTTCTTTTGACATGTAAGTTCTCAAATTTTGATATATGTGCTACTTTATATAACAGTAATATATCATAACACGTGGTATCTCACATTGTAGTGATTTTTTTGACATATCTCAATATCTATTCATTCAACGTGTGGTTAGGTAGAAAAAGATAAGTCTTATATGTTGCATAGCACAGGTTTTAAGCTAGTAACATATTAATAAAAAAGAGTACTCGAAAACCATGTATTATCTTTTATAATTCATTAGTAGTTGTTTTTGCATGATTAAAATTGGAGCATCGCATCATGTGATTATTTAATGTGGTAAAACAAATCTCTATATAGGCAATGGCATGATTGATGTGTTGTTTTTTGTTTGATATCGAAAAGGTGTTCACGATAACTCGTGGTGTGTTAATCTTTGTTTGGCATGTAATGTATTTTGCTTGTGGTTAGTTAGAAAAGATAAATCTTATATGTCGTATACCGCAAAAATCAGTATGTATTTTCTCGTGATAATTGCTTTGGTGTGGATCAAACATCGTGACCATGTGAGATTTTATATGCAAAATGAAACTAATGATGGTTCTATATTTATATATTGTTTTTATATTTAGTTTCAATTTTGTTTCTGATTGTTATCGATAGCAATACTATGGTTGATATGTTGTTTGAAACTGTGCATTGAAAAATCGTGATGTCGTCTAGAGGGTGTGAATAGGCAATTATTTAAAATTCTTTCAAAACTCAATAGCCAACATTGATGATACATAACAGAGACTCTGGTCCTATACACCAGAGGCTAATGTACACCGAACTATTCGGTATAAAATATCAGACTTTCTAATATTAGAATATTGAAATCTAAATCTAAGGATATCACCTACCATGATCGACCGCACAAAGAACAACGGCTCGTAGGTGACTCCTAACCATCTAGGAGTCATCAACCTCCAAAAGTAACAATTCAGCGTAATGGATCTTTAAGATCCATCCAGTGCTTCTAGGATGTACAACTTCACAATTGGGACTTGAAATCGCTCTCAGCCTAAAGCAACTTTGGATCAAAGGATAACTAGGGTTTTGGGAGGAATATTTAAAGCAAGAGTATTCTACATCTAAGATTCAACCGTCTGAAGCTTGCGTCTCGAGGTTGCCTATTTATATATATACTAGATCTCATGAACTAGTAGTTAGACGCAAAGTCAAGTAACATTGAAGACTCTTGGGGTAAACATCGAATACTCTGATGTTAATTGATACCAAACAACTGAAGATTTTAAATCTTGAATTTCTAAACTCTCCAGTGAAAGGAGGTACCGAAGACTCTAGTATGAACCACGGATCACTCCGGTCCTAAAAGGATTAATTAGCAGATAATCCAAAAGTGAATTTCTGGATCCTCCAAACAGAGAGGTATCGGAGACTCCGATACTAAGTCCCGAACACTCCGGTCTAGAATTAAGCATAAAAGTAGCGGATTCAGAATTTGGAATTTCCAGACTCTCCGGCCCAAAACACACCAGAGACTCTGATACCAAAAAAGCTGAAACACTTAGAAAATTGGGGGATTGGATTCTTCTTGTCAAAAATTTTCCATGGAGCACTAAAGGAGTCTAAATTTCTATTCCGTCGAATCCTCTTAATAATATGATAATCCTTGGACTCAAATAAAAATAAAAATTACAAGTCTAAAATTCACCAAGATGTTTGTCATCTTTAATAAATTTAGGGGACCAATATGCTCCACGCTTGTTTCCAAATATGTTCATTTTGAAATTCTCCCTGAATCTTATCTCAAGTAAAGCATTAGTCCTTTATTTCGGTTGTCCTTTATTACCAAAACCCACACGGGGTCTAAATGCACTTTCAATCTCACTCCTAGTGATTGATGACAACTCAAAAGAAATATAGAAATAAAGTAAATGCTTTTGAATGTTCAAACATATAAATGAGGCTAATCTTCCATCCTATTCTCTCCTTCTCTCACTTGGTTTTCGTCATGGCCCAAGGCAAGCCCAGTCCAGTCCAGCCCAGTCCTTCCTCCTCCTCCCCTCTGTTCAGCTATGCAGTAGCACGGACAACATCTCGCCTAGATCCCTTCTGCCCCCTCCCCCCTCGCCACGTCGGATAGGGCTGTCTCCAACTGGCTTCCCTAAAGCATCATCTACCCTAAATTAGGGGATGAATTCTTCCCCTATGTGCTTCAACAACGTTATTCCGTTCCATAAAATAGAGAATTTCTCTCCATTCCCTTATATGTAGGGATTCTCTCTCCTTCCTCTATACAGTTCTCCATATAGGGAATATTGTTGGAGGTGGGAGAAATATATGGAGATATTTTTTAAGAGGGAGCCTGTATATGAGGCCATATGGGATCAAATTTAGGGACTCATGTTGGAGAGAGCCTAAAGAGCTCGCCTCCTCCCTTGTCTGTCTGGCTCACACTAGTGCGCGTCCGGCTCGTGCCGTCTCCGCGCCATGCGCTCCCCGACCGAGCCGCTACGCCACCATGTTGGTCAAGCCATATGATGTCGCTGCTATGACGCCATCACTGTGCTCTCCTTTGCCTGGTTCGAAGCGAAACAAAACTTCCTAAATACTTTATTTATTTAATCGATAAAAGACATTGTAAGTCAAAACAAATTTTGCATATAAGTATACACGTAAATATTATATTTTTATTGCATATTTTGAGTTCTACACATTTTATGATTTCGTAGGTATTTTATTTTATTTTTTAAAAGTTCTTATGATTTTCTATTAGAGTTTTTAAATTTATTTTCTAAAAAACCGAGCTGACTAGGATGCCACTTAATCCAAAAACTGGTTGTTTCAGGTGAGGAGTATTTTATAGATATTAATAGCACAGGAAGGTTGGTTGTCCTATTTTGAAGTTGAATGGATAAAACCGAATTTTAGCGATAGTCGAGGGAACAAATAGCTGAGGGGGGTAAAATGGGCCTTTTTCTATCAGGCTGTAAAAGGCTAGTAAGATGGGCCTGGCCCTACGCATCAGGGCCCCCCAAACCGGAACCGTTTCACGCGAATAGTCGAATACAAGCGCCACGTCGCCCAGCGAGGGACAGCAGCCCTCCGATCCAAATCGGACGGCCCATGCGGCCCCGGCCTCCGTCCGTACGATGCTATGACTATCGCTGATTCGCTGATCCACGTCATCAACCTCCCTCCCTCGCATACACCTCCTTTCCCCGCCCGCCTGACCGCCTCTCCCCGTCGCATGACCGCCGCCGCCGTGCTGCCGCCGCCGCTCCTCCCCCGCTCGTGCGCCTCGTGGGCGCCGCGCGCATCCACCCCTTTCTCCGCCAGGTGCGTCACCGGAAGAAACAAAGTTAATTTGCGACTAGATTAGTAGAACCCAGCGGCGCAAGCAAGCTTTTTTTTTAGGATTAGTCAATGGATTGAAGCTAGACCAGTGTGATTAAAGTTAAACTTGGCTACTCCTCCTCGTCCTTCTTGGCTTCCTCCCTGCCTCCACGCGACGAGAAATTCAGGGGCTTTCGCGTGCTCTGTGCTGTGCCCGTGACTCGTGAGCGCAGGGAAGGGGGCTGTTCGTGGTGGTCGCTGCGGCGGCGGTGGAGGAGGAGGGGACGAGGAGGCGCGGCGCATCCGGCGATGGCGCGGCCGCCGATCCTCTCCGTCGCGCTGCCGTCCGACACCGGGCGCGTGCTCAGCATCCAGTCCCACACCGTCCAGGTCGGGCCTCCAATCCCCCATGACCCCGTCTCTCTAACTATCTGTCAGGACCTTGCTTCCGTCGGAGCAACTGGCTGGTATTTGTTCAACCTGGTAGAACTAGAGAACGCGTTCATGTATGTTTGGTTTTTGGGGACAAGCAAGTATTTTGCAGATTGTATGATCCTATTATCTTTTTTTTTTCAACAAGAGAAACGATCCCCAATTTCCATTTCATTAAAACGAAAACATATTACAAGGTTTTCCATGTTACAACTTTCCTGCTGTCTACTAAGAGGGGCTGAACACATACTCTTCTCTTAGTTACTCTCTATTACGCCCTTCTCTTAGTTTCTATTAGGGGCTAAACACATGCCTAGTTACATTTCTCTCTCCCCCTCTGGCTTCCTTTTCTCGCAGCTCCCTGCTTCTCCTTGTGCCCCCTGTACCATTCTTCGGCTTGGCTGTTTCTTCACCAGCGTGGGCCTCGCCGTTCTTCCCCTTTTTACTTTTTCCAGCAGTTGTGCCTACTGCACCATTCTTCGGCTTGCAGCGTCCTTCCCCTTTTTACTTTTTTCCGCAGCTCCCTACTTCGTGCGCTGTTTTTTCTCCCTTTTTTTTACTTTTCCCGTAGCTTCCTGCTTGGTGCAGCAGTGGTTTCTCCGGCTTGGCTCTTTCTTTCACCAGCGCGCACGGTCTATTTTTTCTGGCTGCGCTGCGCAGCAAGGTGAGGCGCGGGGGGTCGATCCCCCGATCGATTGGTTCCACAGCTTGGAACCAACCGACTGAGCTGGCTCACGTTCTCTGATCCTATTATCTCTATTGCTAAGTCCAAAACACCTCATATGTAGATTGTCGTTTGGTGAGGTTTCTGTCAAGCGGTGAGGTTTTTGATAGGTCCCTTAGAAGAGTTCCTTTATTGCGCCCTCTAAGTAACTTATGTTGTTATAAACATCATCAGGGTCTCTAAAATGCAGCATTGACCACTAATTACAATTGCAAATCATCTATAAACCCCTCAAAAATTATAATGTTATGATGGTATTTTTTAAGACTAATCTACACATACAATTTTCGTGTACCCAATAAGACATTCATTGTTAAAGTTATAAATCTCGACTCGCACATATTTCAAGCAATTGTTATTTGTGACCAAAGGGTGTAGGCATGGATACACCGTTAGAATGATTATTGTTTGCACATTGTAAGTGTGTCTATTGCTTGTTAAATAGTGTGACATAAGTCATGCGATTTCTTTGTTTATTGCTATATCTAGCTGGGCTTTATTGGGTATTTTATTGTGTCAAAAGAAAGAATATATATTGCTTTGCTTTCATAGTAAATGAAGAAATGTTTTATGTTTTGATTGAAACGTATGCTCAACTTATGCTGTTTTTCTTTAGTTTAGGGGTATGTTGGCAACAAATCAGCAGTCTTCCCTCTGCAGCTCCTTGGTTTCGATGTGGATCCGATAAACTCTGTACAGTTTTCTAATCACACAGGTAGAGAGGACTACTCCAACATCTTATGTATAATTTGCTTGACATGCCTAAATAATCACTGTGTGTTTTCTCAGGATACCCAACATTTAGAGGACAGGTTCTCAACGGCAATCAGCTGTGGGATCTTATTGAAGGGCTGGAGCAAAATGACTTATTGCATTATACCCATTTATTAACAGGTGAATGATTATGCTTACTTAATTCAATCTTATCTTTCCCAATATTCGCAACAACGAAAGATCAAGCTGATTAGTCTTTGCTAATATTTGATTGTGATGTGATGGTTGATTATTAATCATATCATTTTACTTATTGCAGTGCTTTCTTCACAGAGTAACATGCTGTTTGTTGTATTCAGGTTATATCGGCTCTGTATCCTTTTTAGATACTGTGCTACAAGTTGTTGGCAGATTACGATCTATCAATCCTGATCTAATATATGGTAAATTTTTATCGCCTTTCATTATCTGTATGGTTGTTTATTCTGGTCCAAATTTATAGGGAATTTAATCATTGATAAAAAAGACTGGTTAGAATTGGTTAATATCTGTTTGCAAACAATGTGCAGTCTGCGACCCAGTTCTAGGTGATGAAGGAAAACTATATGTTCCTCAGGAGTTAATATCTGTTTATCAACAAAAGGTGATTTAATCCATTCCCACTTGCAAACTTTATATCGTAACATGTCAAATGCTGGAAATTTCTTGCTTATTCTTAGTGTGCTTTAGCATTTTAAAACTTGTTGTCTAGCATTAAAATGCAAGCTTTGTCTATACGCCAACATGTAGTACTCAGTTCCTATAAGAAAATCCCCCTCCTTATATTACTGAATTATTATTTTTTATGGAACGGTGCAGTTATTATACTTATACTACATCGCCTATAGAAGTGAGTAGAGCTATCTCTGTACCATGTGTTCAGAACCTGGCCTTGTTAGCTTGTTGTCCCTTTTGTAGATTGAGCTATGAAGTGACAGTTACATCAAAGGCCATAATCTGGCAATCTGTCATTGCAAATATGTTTCTCTCTATTTTCTCATTCTTTAGTCTTTACAGCATGCTCATAATGCATTATACACGCCCCCATATGTCTCCTCATCCGAATCTATTCATTTTCTAATTCTATCATCCTTAGGTTGTCCCAGTTGCTTCGATGCTTACCCCTAACCAATTTGAAGTTGAACTTCTCACAGGATTAAGGTAGGCTCTTCTTGGGGAAAAATAAAATAAATAAAATTCTGTTTACGATCATATATCACACACTAATCTCCGTATCAGATTTCTTACAACTCTGGCTCTAGCATAAATCGCTACCTGTTTTGGTTGTAATGGTTAATTTTTTAATTCTGTTACCATTTTGTGGGTTCTATGTGAGATTTGGAAGTCAATCACAACTGTCAGATCTAGATAACAGTGGCGTTGAGAAAGAAGTAAAGGCTAGGTGCAATTTTGTTGCACTGGCATTCTGCAAATCACTGTTTTAGTGGCATACTAGCATTCAGCCTAAGAGACATGTGCATAATCCAATTTACAAACTAGTGCATTCCTGTGATGCTACATGGCTAATTTTCCTATTAAATTTCTTTTTCACACTTTTTTAGCAATAACGATCATTCATAAACAGAATCATTGTCTATTAGTTTCATACTTCCATACAGTGGTACAATGGTCAAATGCACGTTTTCTCTTATTTGAATGTATAATTGCAGGATTACCTCTGAACAAGATGGCTTGAAAGCTTGCAATACCCTCCACAGTGCTGGACCACGAAAGGTATGCCCTTATCTCATGAATAGATAAACCAAGAAAAAGCATTTAATGCGCTACATAGAATATCTTTTGGCTCTTATTGTCGACTACCTCCGTATCTTGTTTCTATTTTTCAAAGAAGGGCTGCTATGCAATTATTAAGGTATGCGTGTGTTGATTGCTATCATCTTTCAGGTAGTAATAACTAGTGCTCTCATTGAAGGCAATCTGCTCCTTATTGGAAGTCACAAAAAAACAGAGGTAAACTTTTGAAAAATCTACACAGTTGATGCATATCTACATGCTTTCGATATGCTAGTTGCAGATAGAATATTTATTGGTTCTATTAAATTATTCAACAGAAGTTTGGAGATACCACTGATCTTACCTAAATACCCTCATTAGATTAATGAGAAGATATACATGCACAAGCAAATTTCAGAGGGAACAGCTCCTGAGCATACAAATTACAAAAATAATTTTATTTATAATTATAAGCAATCATATTATTGTAGCTCTATCTTCCTCAAAAGTATTTGTGTTATGAGTTCCTTGTTACTTGTGTATAGATGGGTTTAGATTGATTTTAAAGTTCTATTCTGGTTCCATTTGGTAAAATGTATACATGAAATTTACCTTCTTGATTTTCAGGAACAACCACCGGAACAATTTAAGATTGAGATACCCAAGATACCTGCATATTTCACGGTATGCACTCCACTGTGATAATGGAGCAATTATATTTTATATGTTGATACCATTTAAAGTTGTATGAATGTATCATCTACTTCTAGTTATTGTGTAAGAAACAGATCTGTCTTGATTGGACTGTGGACTAATGCATTTAATTTCTCGATTTATTGTAGCTTTGTTAATTTATTTAAACTGATGAAACATGTTGAAGGATGATCCTACATCATATGTTCATATATATCCAATAAATTCTGGGACAAACATCAGTCAAATATAGGAAAGCAAATTTCTTGTTTTACTGGTATATGCTTCATTTGCCTTACTATTTCCTGCGCTTGACAAATGGTGGCACAGTTTTTCACTCTCAAGCTGCATTCTTATTTGCTTTCATATGTGGAATAAAAATAATCCATATTCAAATGTTACTCATCTCGTAACCAAATGAAGTTACCAATTTTTTGGTTTATTTACCTTTGCTGATTTGAAATTATACCACGAAACTAGAACCACACCTAGGTGTTTTTTGAGCTGTTTACTGGTGAAATATATTTTGAATAACGGAGGGGGAGAAGTGGTTGAAATACGTTAAGTGGGGTGGTACAGAAAGGAGTAGGTGGGTAGCATGTCTCTGTTTCCCTTTAACATACTTTTCAGTGCAAAGCTTGGTGTTTATAGCATTCTAGTTGTGGATGCTTCATTGAAACATTCCAGGCTTTTATCTATTAAATAATTTTCTCCTGGCTCCATGATGCTTTGCAGGGTACTGGAGACTTGACAACCGCTCTTCTACTAGGATGGAGTAATGTAGGCCCCTGATAATTTTTTTTTATATTCTTGTGGAATTGCCATAGAATGTTTAGTCTTCTTCTAATACGTGGTTACTTTGATCGTGATGTATACAGAAATACCCTGATAACCTTGAGAGGGCGGCAGAACTGGCAGTATCCAGTTTGCAGGTATCCCGTAATGCCGCCATTTGACATGCTCTAAGTTTTGTCTTTACTCACTGAAAGCAGCTTGGTGTAAACCATGTAATAACAGCCCTGAGTTTTGTTTAGAATGTAAATGGCAAGTGAATAGGATTTAGGATCCAGTTTGATTGCTAGGGCTGCATTACTTTTTTAAGAATACATTATTTTATAAGCTAGCATATACATAAACTTCTGCAGGCACTGCTAAGAAGAACTGTGGAAGACTATAGAAGGGCTGGCTTTGACCCATCAACCAGTAGCTTAGAGATACGTTTGATTCAAAGCCAGGATGACATCCGAAGCCCAAAGGTTACATGCAAGGCCGTGAAGCTGAATCGATAGGGATCGTCCCAAGCATCTTAATCACAAAATTGAGGTTTCAAAACTGTTGTATATCCTGGAGGAATGGTCTTAACCAATTCTGGTCTTCTGGAAGTATGCCAGGATCTTCAACATGCCCATCCTGACCTTCGGGTGTGCCGAAGATATGACGTGCTTTCTGGCTTCAGCTATGGGATACCATTTCTATTTTGCAATGGAATCACAAAGGATATAGTTTCAGAAAATAAAAATATACCCTGCTGTTTTTGTTACAGTTTTTCAGAATGATGTGGTGATGGAGGTCGAGGGACTGTTTTGAACACAGGATTTTGACCATGATTTATGTGGGAATTGAACAGTTTACAAGTTTTTTTTCATAAACTATATGAAATTCTTGCGTTCCAAAAAGGCCCTACGATTGTACAAAGGATAAAATGGCAGTTTCTGCTGATGTATTTTGTAGCTTCCGGCGAGCTCCTGTTTCTGCTTTCCTTCTTCAGAAATTTCAGTTTCCTCACATAGGCAACTAAAAGTGAATAACTGAACGAGTGATTCAGACAGCAACTTGCACCGTTCCTGAATATTTCAGCTGCCCTGGACATGATCTTGTTCCCACCGAAAAATTAGCCGAGCAGCCATGTGGTCTCGACACGATTGGATCCCCTCTTCTTTTTTTCTCTCTTTCCTTGGAATATATTTCGACAGTGGCCATCTTTATTCACATGAACCGAGGATAAAAGAATAATAGCAGAAATAAAGTTGCTCCTTTCCTCGCAAGAAAGACGGTCAACCAGGCTGCCTTTTGGGGCATGTTGTGAAAATGATGCTCCAAATTAAGCTGCATCAGCGGTACAAATAGCTCTAGATTATCAGGCCTGTAGCTTAGGGTATGTTCAGGTGTGAAAATATCTGGGATGGTACAAACCATAGTTATGCTGATATGTTTGTTTGGGTAAAACAAATTATCTTGTCCTTAATGGTGGGATGCACGTACTACAAACTACTTGAATCATCGTATATAGAATCATTCGATTCAATGTGCATCATTTCATACTGATTCAACCTAGTATAAGCAATCAAACATGTAACCGGAGAAATTCGATCTGAAATACTCATTAAATTCCTGTGTTTAATCATGTGCACATTTTATCGAAACAACAAGCACCTTCACTAGCTATACCTCGTGGGGCTGAGAAAACTTCTTATTCCAAAATCTTAATATGGATAATATCAAAAACAAAAAAAATCCAACGGATCGTCTTAGACGCATGCGACCGTGTTTTGTCCAAAACACGGTCCCCTCGCCCCTCCTCCCCTTCTCCCACATGTGCCACCCCCTCCACCTTCTTTGGTGACTTAGCACTGTATTCCGCGCCGCCACCTCCACCCCGCCGCCTCTTGTCGTCACCCACCTACCTACGAGTAAACAAGGTTTCTCACATCGACGGCGTGTTCTCCGCTCAACCACTGCGGATCACACCCCTGGTCAGATTTTTAGTCTGCTAGCCAACTCGATCAAGCTCGATTCGATTTGAGCGTCATGCACAATAAGGAGCGACTCGCAGATTTACCCAGGTTCGGACCCCCTCGAGGGTAATAGTCCTACTCCTGCTGAGCCTTAACTCTTTTCTGATTGTGGTTGAATGGGAATGTGTTTACAGAGTGTTTCGAATGCACGAATACTAGTGCTCGTATCTCTCTCCCCCGTCCCCCTCTCTCTCCTCCCCTTTTATACAAGTTGTGGGCTGGCGGAGAGTGCCGAGGGGTAGGCGATCTGATGCCCTCAAGATAATCGACAAGACACGACGAAGAGATTTAAAACGCGTTGCCGCCACGCCAGCATGGCGGCTCGCCTCGCGATGGTTTCGCAGTGGCCTCGACCCGCGATCACACCGGTGAGTCTGCGGGTGGGGCCTCGCCGCTTTTCTGCCATGGTGGCCTCCTCAAGCAAACCTTCTCTCTGCGGTCAATTCTTACACGCGCCACGGTGGATGCCGCTCCGACTGCAGGGTCATCAGAGCGGTAATCATTTCTTCAAATTGCCTATCCGCGTGATGTCTCATTAAATGCGCTGTCCCTTTCAGAAGAGGGAGCCTTCGTCCAAGACTCCTACGCAATGATCTCGCCTGCTGGCCCCACCTCGACGCGTGGGACCCTCGCTGGTCTCCAGAGGGCTCACCACGCACGCACCGGGCGCGCGGGCCCTCGCTTTGTTTTTCAGAGGGGCTCGCCGACGACACCACTGGCCGGCGGGGCCTCGCCTCGTCTCCAGAGGGGCCACGCGACCCGCTTCTGGCGCGTGGGGCCTCTCGGCCTCTGAGGGCTCCGCCACGCCACTGGGCCTTGCTCGCCTGGCCGACGCGCGTGGGGCCCTCCCTGCCTCTCGAGGGCTCGCCCACACTGGGCCTTGCTCGCTTGGCTGCGTGGGGTACTCTCGGCCTTCCTGTGCCTCTTTGTACCGGTATTTATTACACCGACAAGAGCCGGGTTCACCATGATACGCGAACCGTCACAGATATTTTTCCGCTTTCTTGTGCGGCGGAGACGAATCGTGGGGGTCCACCACTGCTGCGGCCAGACGCCGATTCCCCACCGCACACGATCTTCCTTGGGAACTACGCCGCTGGAAACCAAAACGCTGGGCAATGATGGCGCGCCAGCAGCGTGAATGAATCAAACCGTCGCGCCGCTCGCCACGCTTATAAATATTTCTCTCGGCTGCGCTAATCCTTCCGACGCTAAGTCTTCGTTGCCCATCGCCTTCTTCGCCGCTACTACGACCTCCTCGCCAATTGCCACCAAGCCTTTCGCCAGCCGCCACCGCCAAATTTTCCATGGCTCCCAAGCGCGCAAGAGGGCCGCCATGAGGATGCCGCACCGCTCGAGCCGTTTCGCCCGCTTCCATCGTTGATGAGGATCGTAGCGGCCGAGTCTTCGTGCCGCCGATCCGCCGCCCGTTCCGCGCGGCACCATCATGCCGAGTCTCGCGCGGGAGATCGTGACCTTCTCTGGCCATCTTTGGCGGGCCTTGTCCCACCGTACTCAATTCTTCTTGGGGTGCTCGCTTTACGGATCCAGGCGACCTTCCCCAACTCGATCATGGCCCCGGTCATCTTCGCCCACCTCTCGCGAGATATTTGGGGACGATGCCAAACCTCCCGCTCGGCGCCGACTCTTCATCTCGCGACACGGGCTCGCGCCGAGCGCGGTTGGGAGTCAGCTATTGCCGGCGCCCGCGACGCCGCCGCTTTTATCCTCGCCGCGGTCAAGTCCAAGCTGGAAGGATCGGCACCGGCGGTGGTCAGGCGTGGAGGACTCCAATGGCTGCGACGATCTTGTTCTTCCCGATGATCCCGCAGAGCCCATCGCCGATCGGGGCCCGGCCGACGATCTAGCGAGCACGGAGGCGATGGCGGCGCAGATTGCCGAGCTCCGCCACCGGGCTCACCGAACCCGTGGTGGCGGACTTTTTGCGGCGCCGTTTTGCCCGCTTGCTTGAGGGCGCCCGCTGGGCGTACTACGGCGGCGACGACGGACCCTGACCGCTCTTGAGGTGAATACTCGCGTTCTTTTTGATTTCGATCTTCTTTCTTTACATTTTGGCTAATAGCCAACTCGCCGCTTCTTATTTGGGTGTTGGTGATGGGAACGTCTTCGGGCGACGTGTTCGGATCGGTCAAGGAGCTTCGACCACGCCGACCGGCGACATCGCCCTACCGCGGGCATCCGCCCTCTGCGATTGGGATCCACGGAGCGCAACCCTTACTTGCAGGCGCGCCCCACGGAGGTCTCTCGTCCTGCGGTCCAAGTGGCCCGGGACCATCTGAGATCCGCGAGCCGCCTCGGCGACCGCCTAAGCTTCCGCGGCTGCCGCTGCTCTGTCGTGGCGGCCGACTCGCCAAGCTCTCAGAAGCGCCATCATCCTCGCCGTCGACGATGACGACGAGAGGAGGGCGAGCTCAAGAGAGCGCGCCTTCAAGCCCCGAAGCTTCGCCGCCACCGCCGGCCCCATCCAATGGGGCCTGCTTGCTATCGCCGCCGCTCCGCCACGGGCAAGAGCGGCGACTTTCAGAAATGGCGCCGCTGCGCCAGCTTCTTCCGCTTTCTACGCCGACGCGCTCCTGCGCGGCCATTGCTTCTTTGGCTTCTTCAGATCAAGATCTTCGCGCCTATATCGGCGCTGTTTGACGGCGGTGATCGCGATCACGCCGCCGCCCGCCGCCGCAAACAAGCGACTTGAGCTCCCTTCAGCTTCGCCAGGCGACCGCTTCAAAGTTGGCTTTCCTCAGATTTACGATATATCAGATTAGGGTTAGCGTGCTACACGCTTTTTCCATACCGAACCCCGATTGTCCTCTTGAAACAGGCGGACGCTGGGGCATCGAGCTCCGCCCACGCGACTTCGCCATTTCAACGCCGCCGCTCCTTCGACGGAGGTCGCTCGCGGCAATGAGAGTTCGCCGCCGCGGCGGAGAACCCTCGCCACTCGCTCATTGGCGCGCCGCTTATCTCGGCCGTGGATCCCGACGTGGGACGTTCCTTTGAGGCGCCGCACCTCTCCCACACTGGCGACGCAGAGGAAGCCTTGCCTTGGCCGAAGCGATCGCCGGCGAAGCCGCAAGGGCCTTGGCCAAGAAACCGCTGGCGAAGGCGATGACCCGCGAGGTGCGGCGTAGTTTGCCGCCACGCCTCGGCCGTAAGCGATCGAATACCTCCTGTAGCACTTCGAAGCGCCCGAACCCTCGCCGACATCTTTGCGCGCCGCCGCTTACCGCGGCTTCCGGACGCCTCGCATCCACTGGTGTTTCCTTGCATCCTCATTGAGGAGACAATTTGCAAAGACTGGCGCGGCACGTGGGACGAGCCGCCGAAGCCTGCGCGTCCTTCCGGCGGCTGCGGACGCGGGCGATCAAGACGGTCGCCAAGGCGTTTCGGCAACTGGTCATCTTGGGTAATCTGTTTTGCTCGAGACGCGCGCTTGATCTCGACGCCGCCACCGGGGAGCCTTCGCGCCAGCTGGACCGGTTTGAGCAGGCGCGGGTTGACACCGCCGCCGACCGCGTGTCCATGATGGGGGGCGCCGCTCCAGCGGAAGACGAAGACGAGGAGGAGTAGCGAGACTCCCCCGCCTTTTTTGCCTTGTAAATGTTGCCTATCAATGCAAACAAACTTTTGCTCTTTTGTTGTGAGTCTCACTTGAACTTCGCACAACTTTGACTTGCGGAATTGAATTGGGGCACCTGGCCGCCAAAGGTTTTAGACTGAACGTTCTGCCGTAAGTGAGCGCTGTTTCCTTAGGCATCTGGTTACTTCAACTCATATGGCCTCTCGCAACCTGACTTAAACATTACGTGGCGAGCGCTTAGATTAGGAAGTGCTCTAGTCATTGGTGCGCTGTTGACGATTGCCTAGACCGAGCCGACACACCGGGCTAGAGCCCGCCTTCCGTCCGCCGCCTCGCACCAACAGTAAGTTATAAGCGTTTGTTTTGCAACTAAGGGCCATCACCATAACTACTTTCGCTACCGACTTTCAAAGAGAATGTTTTCTAACAGACCTTTCTAAGGCTAAGCCACCGATCGCCAAAAGCTTTAGGCAGAGCTTTACATTGAAAGTGAGCGCTTTTCCTCGTGCATCTGGTTACTTCAACCCTTATGGCCTCTTTGCGAACCGACCCTAGACATCGCGTGGCGAGAACTTAGCTTCCGGAAGTGGTCTAGTCGCGGTGCATTGTTGGCGCATTGCCTAGACCGAGCCGACACACCGGGCTAGAACCCGCTTCCGTCGCTTCACCTCGCCCAACCATGAGCAGTGGCGTTCGTCTTGCAACTAAGGGGCCATCTCGCCTTGAGTACTTTTTTCGCGACCGACTTTCAGCGGAATGCTTTCTAACAGACTTGAGGCGAAAAGAAACAGATGCCCACAAGGAGATGAACTTATCTCTTATTGAAGATGGCATTGTACAATGCACCCCCAAAGGCGGCGGTGAAGGAAGAAGACCTCATTGCTCGGCTCGGGAAGGCCAAAAAAGGCTTTTGGGCGCTACATACGGTAGAACTTCCTCACCGCCGACGCTCCAAGTGTTCGCCAATTCGCGACCATCCTCGAATGCGAGCCTCGACCGAGCTCAAGGGAGATCGAGACCACCTTGAAGGGCCTCCCACGGGAGATAGATTTGTTGCGCCCGCTGCGCTTGATTTTCTGTGAACGAGGTCGCCATGCGCCAGTGTTCTCACACACCCGCTTTGCTTGATAACGGCGCAGCATTGCCGATACTTGGCGCCCGGATCGCCGCTTCGTCTCGGATCTCCTCCAGAGATTTACTTCATCCCGACGCCGGTCGTGGTCTTGATCTTCGCTGAACGCCGCCACACTTGGGGAGCCGAAGGCGAGCTCTGATGGGAGCACCGCCTCAGAGCCATACACCAGGAAGAAGGGGGTCTCGCCGGTGGCTCTGTTGGGAGTTGTCCGCAGCGCCCATAATATGGTGGGAACTTCCTCCGCCCAGCGCTTGCCGCGCTTCTCCAGTCGAACGCCTTGTCTTGAGCCCTTTGAGTACTTCGCGTTCGCCCGCTCCACTTGCCCATTGCTCTTCGGATGTGCAGCGAGGCGAAGCACGACTTGGTACCCAACTCTTCGCACCGATCTTGGAAATCGGCTTGCTTTTGAAAGCGCCGTTGTCGATGATGATTACATTGGCGACACCGAACCGGATGAAGATGCTTTTCATAAACTTGATAGTCGCTGCGGATGTGATCGCGGGACGGCGAGGCTTCAACCCACTTAGTGAACTTGTCGATGGCGATTTAACGGATGAGTATATCCTCCGGTCGCTCATGAACGGGCTCAGAATATCAAATTTCTGCATCGCGCGAGCGGCCAGAAGCGGAATGGTTTGCGGCGTCTGGGCGGTCGGTGGATCTGCTTAGCATGAAATTGGCACGCGCCGCATCTCCTCACCACTCAAGGCATCACGGAGGCGATAGGCCAATAGAAACCGTGGTGGAAAGCTTTCCAACCAACGCCCGGCTCCCTGAATAGCTCCCGCACATGCCTCCATGGATCTCAGAGAGAATTTCACTCTCCGCTTCCCGAGTGACGCACTTCAGTAGAACTCCATTTGCGCCTTGGCGATACAGTCCCCACCTACTGTATGTAGCGCTTGGCCTTTGCGCTATCTTCTCACCGACGCATTAACGTTGGGGATCACTCCATCCCGCGGTAGGCTAGGATCGGATCCATCCACCGACCTTCCGGACGAGTGTGACGACGTTACAGACATTGTCGCCGACGTACTCCGCTGGCCGGCGTTTCGCCTCAACCGCCTCGGCAGTTCTTCGCCTCCTCCTCTAACAAGGGAGCTGCAGCAGATCGGTGACGTCTCCTCGAGAGGTGGGAGCTGCGTTAGAAAGCGCCGCCCCGCCAGAATGGGGGGGTCTGCGGACGGACGGCCGCGTAAGTCTTTCTTCAAAGACCCGGCCGAACAGTGCCCTCGACGAGGCAATGGGGCGGTTTATCCGCCATGTAGTTGTCGCGGCGACGGACGTGCACGAAGCCCAAACCCTCAAAGTGCCGCCCAACCGCGCGACTCCGCCAGTAGGCCGCCATGACGGGATCCGGCGGGAGAAATCCTTCCTCGCTGGTTGATGACCGGAGAGAGTCGCCTTTACTTGTAGCCGTCGAATGCCAAGGGTCGGCCACCCCGAGCCCGGCGATCCTTCATACTCGCGACGTTGTTGGTGGCGCGAAGTCCAAGACCACCAGTGCCGGACGACATCGCCGGTTGAGACATCAGACGACGCCATTTCAAATTTCTCCGGTAGGAATGAGCTGTCAAGAAGAGAGCCCACGGCGAGGGTGCTGGGGTGTCTTCGCCAGGTCCGCCGAGTCCACTCACCGATGAACTCCGCCAGAGCTTGCCCTTTGATGGCCGATCGGGAGCGAATTTGAGATCGAATTCCGCCACTCCATGGCCCATTTAGCGTGCGACCCGTCGCCTCACGGTTGAAGAGGATCTCCGCAAGGGATACTTGGTCAACACGTGACTTCTCGCCCGAAGTAGTGGCGTAGCTTCGGGCCGCCAAGACGGCGTAGAGCATCTTCTCGTTTGTGAATACCTTGTTTGGCGTCGTGGAGGACCTTGCCGACGAGTAAATGGGCGCTGAACACCTCTCTTTCCGCCACCAAGACCGCTACCGACCGCTGGGGTTTGCCGCGACGTAGAGGATCAACGGCTCGCCCGGTGCTGGGCGACCGGCCGCAGGCGGGAGGTAAGATACTTCTTGAGACCGCCGAACGCCTCCTGCGCCTCCGCCGCCCACTCGGCTGGTTGGTCTTCTTTAGGAGCTTGAGCGATGGGAGACTTTTATCCCCAAAGTAGCTATAAAGCGCCCGGGGAGGTCAAGCGACCCACCAAGCACCGTGATCCGCCAAGTCGATCGGGGCTTCATGTTCTCGATCACGCGATCTTGTCGGTTCGCCTCAATCCCTCCGGGAGACGAGGAATCGGCGGCTTGTCTGACGGAACGGCGAACACGCATTCTCTGGATTAAGCTTGATGCGATACTTCCTCGGGTTGGTGAAGGTTTCTTCCGGTCGCCGATCAACTCCTCCGCTTTCTTGACTTCACCACCGGATCATCGACATACACCTCTGTGTTCCGCCCTATTTGGGAGCGGTGAGCGATATGCATGGCCGATAGGTTGGGCTCAGATTCTTCAAATCAACGCCATCCTTGTATAGCGAGAGACGCCTATGGGCGAACGAAGACGGTCTTGTCTTCATCTTCTTCGCCATGCTAATCTGGTGGTACCCTGAGTACGATCCGTAAAGCATACCGCCGCACCCGCAGCTTGAGTCGACGATGAGATCGATGCGGGGCGCTGGTACGGATCGCCGCACGCCTTTGTTGAGGTCGGTGAAGTCCCGCACATCCTCCAACGCCCGTTGGATTTCTTGACGAGGACAGGGTTCGCGAGCCACCTGGGATGGGCGACATTGCGGACGACCCCCGCCCTCAAGAGCTTGTCCATCTCCTGGCGGATAACTTCCTGGCGCCCCACGGACTGCTTCCGGACCTTCTGCATGACCGGTCGCGCGCCGGGGAACGTCGCCAATTTGTGCTCAATCACCTCCCTGGGGACCCCAGCCATGTCGGATGGTTGCCACGCAAACACGTCTGCGTTAGACTAGAGGAAAGAGACGAGTGCGCCTTCCTATTTGGCGCTGAGAGAGGCGCCCACCCGAACGGTCTTCGCCGGGTCGACTTCACTCGGGAGACCGCCTTAACCTCCGCGGACGAACCGTGAGGCACGGTTCGCCGGAGGAGCTCCCAGAGAAGCCTCGGCCTTTTGACCGACGCTTCGCCAACGCGAGGGCGTCCTTGTCGCAGCGGAGCGCCCCGGCGTCCACTTTCAAACGATGGGGCCGGTGGCCGGGATCTTCACCACCATGTACGATAGTGGCACACCGCCATGAACACAGTCGCCGCCGGCCGACCTAGTATGGCGTTGTAGGGAGGTCAAGTCCGCCACTCGAACTCGAGCATCTCGGTGCGGAAGTTGTTTGACCTCCGAAGGTTACCGGAGATCGATCGCCGGGCCGACGGACTCGACCCCGCGCGATGTCAAGAACGGGCGTTAGGCGAAGCTCCCGCCGATCCGGATCTGGGCCTTGCCGCGACCCGGCGGATGGAGGTTGAGGAACTCCTCCGTCTACCAAAGCCCGCCCTAGCTTTACATTCCGGACCGTGGGTGCAACCACGATCGGAGATGCCCAGGCGGGATGATCGGGTGGGTGATCGGCTTCGTTGAACGCGATCGGTCGCTCCGACCACGCCACCGCCTCACCGACCCAAAGCGGTGCGGGGCGGCGACACCTCCTCATCGCGCGCTTAAAGCTAGCGTGGGGCGGATAGGTGGTCAACCGCCGTGGATGACGGCAACCTCGCGCTCCGCCTGAAAACCAAGCGAAGCCGTCTCCTTGCCCTTGCCATCACGGGGCCGCTGCTTGTTGTTGCGCTCGTGGACTCGCTTGTCCACCATCTTATCGACGACATGGAAATCCGCCAAGTCGTGGGAGTTGTTGCGTGAATGGGGACGATGGGGCCTTCCGTCCCACTCATGGGGCGATGGTCTCGCCCTTCGTCGCGGCGCTGGGCCGTCGCGCGCCACGGCGATCGCCGAGCCGCCGCCTCGGCCGCCCTACGGGACCCTACCGCCGGCGCGCAACCTCCTTCTCTTTTACGCCCGCCGCGCCCATTCGCTGGTGGTGGCGTCGTCGTCGTCGTCGTCAAGGCTTTCGGCTGCCATGACTGCCGGTCTCGGCCGCCTTTGCGCTTCTTCTTGTCCTTGCCGCGGGGTTCCTCGAGGTCCGGCCTCGCCGCCGCACTGGCCCCGCCCAGCAATGGGCGAACGCGAGCCTCACTTGAAGAAGGGCGACTTAGCGCTAAGGTGAAGAGCTACTCCGTCGTCTTGATCTTGCGGGTGGCCATCTTCTTTTTGACCTTGGGGTCTCGGCGCCTCTTCAATGCCGTGACCACGGCGTCGATGGAGATGTCGGGGATGGTGTTGCGGACTGGTGAAGCGCGAATATAGTCGCAGAGCGACTCTCCTTCTTCCGCTTCCACGTTGTGGAGGTCGTCTTCACCGGGCTGCTCGAAGGTGCCACGAAGTTGGTGACGAAGAGCTCGAGAGCTCCTTCCATGACCCTACGGACTCGGGGGTGTTCATGAGCCACGAAGCGGGCTCGCCGTGAGGACCGCGGGAAAGTAGTTCGCGAACCTTCCCCGACCCTCCGGTCGGCCGCATCACCGTCGATAGATCTGCAAAAACTCATCGGGGTTAGTGGAGCCGTCAGACTTTTCGATGGGGGCGGACGAAACTGTTCGCCATCGGACGCTGGGCGCAGACTCCTTAGAAAAGGCGCGGCACGGCGACGCCGGAGCCTCTCGCTCTGGATGCGGTCTCGCCCGCCGCCCGTCGCTTGGCGGCGCCAAGAAGCGCCACCTCATTTGGCCGGGCAGCTCTGCGGAACCTCTTGTTGGTCCCAGCGGCGGCGGCAAGCAATGGTCGCCTTCGGCCTTCGGTCGCGGCCCGCGAGCTTGTCACGCAGTCTTCTCCATCGACAAGTGGCGGTCCTCCGGATGGGGACAGAGATCGCGCCACCCTGACGCCGCCCGCCGAGCCCGTAGGGTCGCGCTCTTGTCGTCTTGGCCCCGCCTCACCAGAGATCTGCGAGAGGAGTGCGAGGGCAACAAAGAACGGAGGACGCGAACGCCGGTTCCCCGCCCAAACTTGCACCACCGCGCGGGGCGTCGGCGTCGCGGGCCAAGTTGCCAACCACGGCGCCGCCGGAGTCCGAGTCACCAAACCGTGGGTTTTCCAGAAGGCCCGGCAGCGCGGAGGTTCTGTGGCCGGAGTGCACTCGAAGGCCAGCGCCGCTTAGCTTGGCCGAGGCGGCCTTTCCGCCAGGCTCCAACCCTAGGCGGGCGGCCACCGCCGGGTGATCCATCGCCATCGCCGCGGCCGACTCCGTGGCCACGGCTCTAGCGGCCGCTTCTGCTCCATCGCGGATCGCCGCTCCGCCATCGCTTCAAGAAGGGTCAAGAGTTTGAACCGATGCACAGACTTTACTCGGCGCGCCCATCGACGGCGTGTTCTCCGCTCAACCACTTCGGATCACACCCCGGTCGATTTTTAGTCGCTAGCCAACTCGATCAAGCTCGATTCGATTTGAGAGTCGGGCACAACAAGGAGCGACTTCAGATTTACCGAGTTCGGACCCTCGCGGGTAATAGTCCTACTCTCGCCGAGCCTTAGCTCTTTTCGATTGTGGTTGAATGGGAATGTGTTTTTGTGGTGTTTGAATGCACGAATACTAGTGCTCAGATCTCTCTCCCCGTCCCCTCTCTCTCCTCCCTTTTATACAAGCGTGTGGGGTCAAGGAGAGTGCCGAGGGGGTAAGCAAGATCTCGCCTCAAGATAATCGACAAGACACGATGAAGAGACGTAAACGTGTTGCCCTACATGCCATGGGCCAGCCTCGCGATGCCGCAAGTGGCCTCGACCAGACTGATCCTGCCGGTGAGTCTGCGGGTGGGGCCTACGCTTCTCTGCCATGGCGCGGCCTCAGCAAACCTCTCTCACGGTCAATTCTTCTCGCCACGGTGGTGACTTTCGCCAGACTGCGAGGGTCATCAGTGAGGTAATCATTTCTTCATTGCCTATCCGCGTGATGTCTCATTAAATGCGCTTCGTCGCTGCGGCGGAGTCTTCGTCCCAAAGACTCCTTCGCAATGCTCCCGCCATGCGAGGCCCCCTTTGGTCTCGGCCTCGTCTCGGAGGGGCTCAGCGTGGGCCCTCCCGCCTTCGAGGGGCTCGCCCGCGCTAGGGCCTTGCTCGCCTGGCCGACGCGTGGGGCCCTCCCTGCCCCTCGAGGGGCTTTCGCCACGCCTTTGGGCCTTGCTCGCCCGCCTGACGCGTGGGGCCCTCTCGGCCTTCCTAGGCCTCTTTGTACCCCGGTATTTATTACACCGACAACTACGTCATGTTCCATCCATCGTCCTCCCATTGTTGCCTCATTCCTGTCCACTCTAATCCGGGTGCCCTCATGTGCAAGATCCCACCACCATCGTTCTGTTACCTTTGACCACTCCCATGGTTTCGACAGTGTGGCCATTACCTCACCGCCTTCACTGTAATCCCCTTTCTATCCTCGGGCCGGCGACGGCTGACCCAACCTTCCTTTAAGCCCAGAGAACATGGGAGATTCACCCCGAACCTAATTCGGTGGCGTCGCGCCGGCGGAGATCGAAGATGAAGATGGATAAAAAGAAGAAGAAGAATCCAAGTAAGGACAAAATTAGCAAATTCGGAAATCTAAAGTTGGCTTTTGCATCAAAGTTTTCCCTTGGGAAAAGGAACTGCAAGAGTGAAACGAAAAAAAAAAGAAAGCAATACGTGCAATAATAAGTTGAGAGCCGGAGAATCTTTTGGGTTCTACGGCCCTTGGCGTGCCTGCTGCCGTCTAACGCCTTTTATTTATTCCGCACGCACAAGGCCTGCTGGCCGCATGGTGATGAGATGTGATCTAGTCACGCGTGGGGCCCACCTGTCACCGTCGCTTTACGAGCTGGTACTCGCTGCCCTGTACTGCTACGGCTACTACGTGTTAACCACCAACCACTACACATCTACACGCACGCATGCACCTCTCTCTCTCTCTCTCTCATGGCGACTTGATTTGATATCTCTAACGATTATTAAGGACAGAGCAAACGGAAAATGAATCTTTTTTGCACAGAAAAAAGAAGAGGAGAATACGTACGGGGTAGAGAGAGATGGGTACAGGGAGAATACAGTGAAGGAGACGTCTGAACCTGCACTCGTCAAGTTGTCATGCTACTTGCTGCTCTTCTTCGTGTATTGCTAGCATCTTTCTGCTGCGTCCTCTCCTTTTCAGCTCGGCTTCTTTTGAGGGTGAGGTGAGCAGCACAAAGATTACACTACTTGCTACTGAACGTTCTGGCAGGCCGTCTGGCACAAAGGTTGTGAATTTTGAGTTTTGACTTGCAAAGGAAAATAGCAGCGAAAATAATAATAATTAAAAAAACATCTTTCGGCTCAACCGTCTTCATCCTGTCGCCGTTGCAATTTGCAGAGCAACACAAACGGCATCGATTGACCACCCCCAGGCACGGTTGACAAAACCGGGGGTTACGCCTCCGCGGGCCCGGTTAGGTAAACCGGTGGTTTAGGGTTTAGGGGTTTGGGCAAAATTCGTTTAAATAAATTTTGAATGTAAAATATACATGAAATTTCTAAAAATACTATTATTCATTATAAGCATTTTGGCTTAAACAAAATTTTAAAAATCAAATTTTTAATGTATATTTTAAAGAATTTTACCAACTTTCATCGATTTTCACCTATTTTGACAAAATTTCAGAAACCGCGGCTAACCGCGAAAAACCACCAGTTAACAGCCAAAAACCGCGGCTAACCGCGAGCAAAACCGGCTAACCCTAATTTTGTATTTAGAGTAAAAATCGTCTAAAAACCGTGGCTAACCGCGGTTAACCGGCTCCGCGCAGTAGACGGTTTGGAGCTTTCCGCGGTTTTGTAAACCCTGCCCCCAGGAGTATGATTTTTTAGTTTTTCAGCTGGAAACCAGTCCAAGAAAAGGACACAAACCAAAGCCCAGAAAAAAAAAAACGCAGGAGAAAACGATTGGCATGATACATAATTTGGAATTAAATTTCTAAACGTGGCCCCTAAGATCTCCATGAGTCAGCTTACTGATCAGGCACGGATGCCCTTTGTTAGCGTTAGTCATTGGCACGTCAGCATCATTATCACCTTGATGTTGCTTTGGGCACATGGAAACCATGTGTTGCCAAGGACAATTCAACCACCAGGATATTGATATGAGAAAGAAATATTAAAAACCCAGAAAGGATAAAAGAATCGAAGGGGCTGGTGTCTGGTGATGATCATAGCATATTATACAGATTTGCTTCATTGGAAATCCAACATGATATTACAATATACAAAGGAAGAAAATATCACAAATACATCAGGTCTCTCTCACACACACAAACTCTTGACTCAACCTAGCTGCTCGCTCTTTCTTGTAGCCACTCTTTTGTACATATCTCCATGGCCTTGGATTTCTTGGTTGCATGGACAAAAAACAATTCCATCAAAAACCAAAAAGAAGCATCATCATATAAGAACTAGGACAGATACCTAACTAATCCCAACCCCCTCCCCCACCTAATTCAATGGCTAATCTCCTCCCAAAGGCAGGACAGGGACTCATGAAAAAATTGATTAATCCAAGGGCTGTTTTTTTCCTTATGCCCTTGTCCCTGGTCCTCCCTCTAAATTTCTACCCAATTTTCCCAGCTAGAGCTCCCAAATTTACATCAAGGACCTTTATTTACATACAAAAAAGATTTGTGCTAAAATTACCTAAACTCATTATGATTGTGGGGTTGGATGGAAGTGGGTGGGTGGATGGATAGATGCATGGATTATATAGTTTTTAAGGGTTAAATTTAGGGCTTAAACTTCCTCATCTCTCGCTCATCTCTCATCTCTCTCCCCCCTACAAATGATTGGTATAGCTAAAGAAAAGCTTTTGCTTGCACCATGAGGGGGGAGATGGTTTCAGGGTTATTTTAAGTTGTATGTGCATCTAGGCCATGGCGGTGATGCCATGGCCACGGCCGCCGCGGCCACGGTCGAGGCAGTCAAAACCCTCGACGCGGACTGCGGCAGGCTGGAACGCGAACCGAGCCCGGGCGCAGCCAGCCGCGCCCCGCGGCGACATGGGCGGCGCCGCCGGGCGAGGGGTAGGACGGGCTGGCGCCGGCGCCGGCGCTGGCATGGCCACCGGCCACGCCGGCATGGGCTGGAAGTCCATGCCGAACCGGCTGTCGTGGACCACCGGGTTCGAAACTCGCCGCGGCGGCGAGCCGCAGAACAGCGGCGGCTGCGGGGAGGCCGCCGACAGGTTGCTCTCCTCTCCCTGCCATGAAATCGAACGGATGTTCAGAACACTAGCAAAAAGAAACTGGTGGATCTTGGGTTGAGTAGGCAAAAAGATCCCACCTTTGAGAGGAGGAGGTCGAGCAAATCCATGCCGGCGCCGGCGTCGGAGTGGCCGCTCTGATGGCACCGGAGGGGCGCGACGGGGCGGCGTGGTTTGGGGCAGAAGAGCGGGCTCTTCGCGTCGGCGGCGGCGACTGGAAGAGGGGTCTTCATGGCGGCGAAGTGGCTCATGCTGTCTTGCTTTTTCTGCCTTTTTTGGTTAGTTGATTAGATCTAAAAAAATCAAACCCTGCAAGAACAAAAAAAGGAAATATGTAAAAGATCCAAATTTTTCATAAACAGAATAACAGATCTAGGTGTGTAGTAGAAATATTTAGCAAAGTTTGATATCTTTTCGAGGTATTCGTGTAGAGATGATGCTCTGTGAAGGATTTGCTGGAGTTTTCCTTACAAAAAACAGATTTTTTATATGAAACGAGGGTTTTGGGAGATTTGGAGCGCTGGTCTCACAAAAACAAAAGGTTATGTCAGGGATTTACGGCTAGGTATGTTCTTGGCAAATGATGATCTGAGCTGATTTGTCTGAGAAAAAATCGACGCTCACATGCAAGTTAAAACTCTCTGCTTGCAAAAGAAGGCAGTATTTTCTCTAGATCTGGGGCAACTTTCAAGAACAAACAAAATCGGAAGCTTTTTACACGAAACAACACAGATCGCTGTACTGAAACTTTTCAGAAGGCAAACACAACACAAATCACACACACACCCACACCCACCCACCCCCACACACACACACACACACACACACACACACAGAGCATGTTTACCTGAAGCTCTTTGCCTCTGGAGAAATTTGTCCCCTTGGGTTGAGAGGGAGGGAGAGATGGATACTACTGTTACTCCTACCAAGAAAGAAGAGAAAAACAAAAAAACAAGAGAAAAAAGAAGAAAAGGCTCAGGCTCTGAGAGGAGGCGCCCTGGATGAGGAAGAACAATGAGAGGAAGGAAGGGAAAGCAGGGGACGAGAGGCGTTAAATAGACAAAGACGAAGAGGATGAAGCTGGAGCCTCAGAGGGATGGATGGCCAGGATGGGGCACCGCAACCCACACGACTAGGCTAGCCAGGAGACAGCTTACCCATAGGATAGTGGCACAAAATATTTTTTTTAAAAAAAATTCCTCTTCTTTTTCTTCCCAAGAAGGAACCTTTTTCTAGCAGTAGGAAAGAAAATCAGAGCGACGAAAAATAAACAAATAAATATCGGGAAACAGGTCGAACAAAAGCTGGTGGTGGTGGGGGACAAGAGGAAATAATTTCGGCCTGCACGGCAAAACTGCTGCCATAATTGGAGCAATTAAAAGAAAGAAAGGGTGGACGCAGTGCTTTGCTGGGCTGGGCTAGGCTCGCGATGCCAACGCCGTCCGGTGCCCGTGGACCAAACGGGCGGCCCGGCCCAGGCTCAGCCCGGCCCAGTTAGCCTAGCCTGTGTGGTTAGAAAAGGGAAAATTTGATATATGCCACTGTAAAATGACCGGATCTGAAATATGCCATTACTTAACCGGAAATCTGCTACGTGCCATTATAAAGTGTCGTTTCTCTAAAATATGCCATTATTACGTTTTTAAAACCTAATCTTCCTTAATCTTTCTTCTTCCTCCCTAATCTCCCTAATCTTTCTTCCTCCTCTCTAATATTTCTTCTCTCTCCTCTCTCTCTTGGTTCTCCTCAGAGTCTCTTCTCTCGCCTGCCTGCCGCCTCCCCTCATCGACTTCTGCAGAGGAGGAGGCGGCCAGAATGGCATGCAGGGTGGTGAGTATAGCACAGAAAGAAAGCACATGTGTGTGAGAGGCACATGAGGAGAGGAAGGAGGCGACTACAGACGAGGAAGGATGGCATGAGGAGGAGGATGGCGAGGAGGAGGCGATGAGGAGGCACATGGAAGGAGGCTACATGAGGGGCGACATGCCGTCTGGGGAGGCGAGGGAGGAGGCGGAAGGAGGAGGAGGCGTGTGGGGGGAAGCCAAAGTGAGGGGACGTGAGGAGAGAGATAGGCTTCAACTATAGTATTATGATTTATGAAAGTAGTCTATGAGACGAAGCTACACATATTGTTTTCATATACTGAGCATGTACAACAACCTAAGCAGTTTCTAAGTCATCTCTAAACAGTGTCATATAAGCTTATTGATGGTGTGGATGAGAGAGAGTGCATAGATATTTGAGCTGTCTCTTAAACAATAGTCGACTCTACACGAGAATTAAAAAACTTTGTGTGTGGGTGAATCACCTATAAAAATGTATAGTATTCTATACCATTATACATGTTATCTCTAGTGTTATCTTTATATGACGTAACAATAGTTAGAGACAATGGTTGTCTCAACCAATGTACATGTTTTTAATGGCTTAAAATTTGTTTGCAGCGAAAAGTATAAAACTTTGACTTTTACATACTTCAAACGACAAATGCGCCGATGGCACGTGGGTTCCGGATCAAATAAATGTTGTCAAGACACAGTAACGTGGTTGAATGAATAAATCCCCTTTACTCAACGCATAATCTCGCCTTAACTAAGAGACTATCGGTTTAATTTGGTTTAATTTGGCCATTCTTAATAAGCGATTACAACACAATTTTAAAAAAAACAAAAAAAAACACACATAATAAAAGGCTCACGTGACATGCAGCTTGGTGCGTGCGTGGTATGTACGCGCTCCGTTTCGTATCGTAGCGATCCGTCCTGGCTCGAACGTGCAGGCAGCAGTGAGCTTTTTTAAAAATATATATATATTTCCTTTTTTAATCCGTGTAGAGGGCCTTGTCGTTCGTAGCTAGCCTTTAATTTTTTTTTTAAAAAAAGAAAACTGAATATTTTTATGCTCCATTCCGGCTTTTGCTTTGTTTTATTCCCTGTGCTGGCTAGCTCTTCACGCCGTTGACTAGGATCTTTCTATGTAGGGCACATCCAAGCCATCGAGTCTCAAACGAACGGCTGGCTTCGAGCCTTTGACCTCACTGTTCCCATGATTTTTGAAGTAATTTGAACCTAGAGATCTCCTGTGCTCCGTGCACTAGCTTCCCATGCACCTCGATCGTACAAATTTTCTATGCATTGATAGGAACAAGGGAAAAAAAATTCACCTGGCAGCGTCCTTTTGATTCCAAGGTTTGGCAGGTTTCCAAAGTTCTACCCTTTCATTCGTTTTCATGGTGCCCAGATGTATATTTTTGGGATGTAGTTTTGTTGTGTTTAGAATCCTTCTAATCAAATAGAGTATGAATTTTACGATTCAAGAAAACAAAGAAAAGATATAAAATTAAGTGGGACTCTTGAAATCAATCCACCACTGAATCATGTAGCTAGAGCACGCCTGCCCGTGTTGTACTACATATGTAATTAACTGTTGTGGTTGTCCTTCAGGCTATATTCAAGCTTGAAGCCAACGATCAATTTTCAAATAACTTTTTTTTTTAAAAAAAAGGAGAGGCTCCTACTGTGATTTTGAATTTTGGGATGTTTGGTCCATGAAGGTACAATTTGCTTGCAATGGAACCATATCGTTGTACAGTTGTATTTAAAGTTTAAACTATTCACGCTCGGTGTTAGCTTATGACTTGCGAAGTGGTGATTGTGATATATGGTGGCAATTTCACCTTTGCCGTTTTGATTCTTTCTACCATACCAGGTACAAGTACAACAGGATTGATTTCTGAAACCCTGATCACGATGCATATCGCTAGATGAATCCCATCATCCAACCCCTAGGATCTCATTGATTTGTATTTTTTAAATAAAAAAATAGACAAAGGCACCAATCCCCAAGAAAAATCTAAGAGATATTTGATTTTGCACGGTCGCTTCGAAGCAAATTCATTGGATACGGAATTTCCATCAAATATTGAAGGATTTATATATAGCATGCATGAGCTTTAACATATAAAGTATATATTTGGAAATTGTCTTTCGTCGTTGATGCAACTTCTCTTTCCCTCTCCCTCCTTAGTCTCTTTCTAGTAAACTAGCTTTTGATATTAGAATTCTTGCATTTTTTTTTGCCCTCGGAAGGGTAAATCCATCTTCTAACAATTTACGCTGGTTTAACGGAACGTATCAATTTCTTCTTTTTCTACTACTGCATTTCATAATCTCTAACAAGTTAGAGCATGTACAATGAGGTCATCATCATCTGCATGCACGCCACCGCCAAAAATTTCAAACGCGCCGATGCAATGCCATGCACACAGGAACTGCTGGTGATACAGGCTGCTTGATGCAGGCCCTATTGTTCATGCTCTTACGTTGGACGAGCATCGAGCATGTCGTTAATCTCTTATATTTGTAATACATAGTTATAACTAGTTGAACACGCGGCGCTGGGCTGCGAGGCCGGACGCGACGGCGGGCAAAACGCATGCAAGCGAGGGAGAAAAAAGCGGGCGGCATGAGGCCGAACGAACGCGATGGGCGGCGACGCTGTGTAAAACGTGGATCGTGCTAGTTAGGAAAAAAGCGGCGAAAAAGCAGCGGCGGACGCGGACTCGAACCGAAGCGAACCACTGCGTGTTCGATCGTGGGCGGAAAAATCCTTTATACGTTAAAGCAAAACGGATCGCCGGATCTGGTGGCTCAAGACGATCGGACGGGAATGGGCGGCGGGCGAGGGAGGCGAGCCACGTGGCGAGCGAGCGAGGCGCCTGTTTGCGTTTGTACTTATTATTATATTATAGATAGATATAAAATATTTATTTTCTGGCACTAGCTAGGTATCTAAAATTTGAGTGTCAAATGTGGGTCCAGAAAAATTAGTTTCACCGCCACATTTGAGTATATATGATTTTTTGAGCCAACATAAAGTTTTCTTATAATCTCATAAAATTTCATTTTATTTTTAAACATATTTAAAAAAGTAGGATATAAGCGTGTTTATACGACTCTATAACGGTTATTGATATATCAACTGTGGATAGAGGGTATGAAACTGCGAATGTGATGGTATATAATTAAGGTTAGAATATGAATGTGAAAGCATGGGGGACAATGAGTGTTTAGAGGGAAAGATGAGGAGACCATGGAGCGGTGAAATGTGGTGGGAGGATGAAGCAGGCGGTGTAGCCTGATTCTCTTATGACCTGTTGTGTGGAGCAGGAAGAATTTTTTGTCCCCAGTACTCAACAGCATGGTTATCAAGTCCCGCGATTAGTCGCGATTAATCCACGATTAGTCCATAAGTCTCTTTTTTTAGTACGACTAGGGACCTCGACTCGACTAGGCATTCTACCGTGAGTTCCATCATTTAACATTAGAAGAAAACTAGTTACTTGGCATTGCATTCTCATCCTTGCTATGCTTTTGGACTCCACTGTAATTGTTATTTTTTTTACAAAAGTACAAGTAGTCATGCCAACTACACAACTACTTTTCTAAACAAAATAGATGTTGTTGTCGACTAGTCCTGGACTAGCCACGACTAGTCCCCAAGTCTCCCCCCATGCGACTCGACTCGACTTTACGACTTGATAACCATGCTCAACAGTAGCACGTACGCACCAATGCACCATTCGTTTTGAATGGCCAGTCTACGCTAAATTAGTGGGTAATTTGACCATGAATGGTGCAGACCCCAACGACGGGCCATCTTCGTCTAGCTGTCGCCAATCAGGATCTGTGTTTTCTTTTGCAAAACGCAGGAGGAGGAGGAGGAGGAGGAGGAGTGGGAGAATCCAGTTGATTAGTTAACAATGGCGTGTCCCCGGGCGGCAGAGTGGTGGGAGCAGTGGCCATGTGAGGGACATGAAGAGCCAGCCCCGTTTGGTATAAATCTCTCTCTCAGCGATCATGCATGGCCATTGGCCGAGCAATGATTACTCCATGTAGAAGAACAAGCAAGCTTGATCATGCAGCAGCTTTGGCTGGCATGCACGGAACAAAGCCAGCCGCGTACGTGATGTGCCCGGCCGGGAGGAGCGCTTCTCCGCAGCTCCACCGCAGGTTCTAGGCCTTGTTTGTTTCAGATTAAATTAATAAATCAAATTAAATCAAATGAAAATTTGTTATTTTTGTATAAGCCAAATGATGTAATATTTTGTAGTCAATTTTGTGGGGCTTGAAATAGCTTTTCCTAAAGTTCGTAAAATATTTTTTTTCATAATTTTTTGAATTTTTAAAAATGTCTTTCAAGCGGGTCACAAGTTTGCTACAGAAGAACTCAACTCAGTTTTAATCTAAAACAGACAAGGCCTTAAAAACACACAAGCGAGGCCGGTTGATCATCTCTCTCTCTCTCTAGAAAGCACTCTATCACTCTATTTACTATACGCTCTATTGATCTATCTGAAATTCCTTCATACTTTATACAGTGGAGGAGCTAGGAATTTTGGAGAGGCTGGGCATAAATTACCTAACTGATGTTCTCAGCTTTGACTATTTTTGGACCGTCCGTACCCTAGGTATAAGCTAATTTTTCTATACAATTACACATGGTCTAAATAGCTTAGCAGGTTGGGAGCCCGATCATGAGCCTAGGATCGCCGAGACCTAGCTCTACCACTACTTTATGGAGTATTACACTAAAAGATTTCTTATCTCTGGCAAATGCTCTATTCTTATACTCCCTCCGGTCATAAAAACAAGTCGTTGTTGGCTTTTGTATACATATTTGACCATTCGTCTTATTAAAAATTTTAATACGAATATGCGTAAATATAAATCATGCTTAACGTATCTTTTATGATAAAATAAATCACAACAAAAGAGGATGATAACTTACGTAGTTTTTTGAACAAGTCGAATGGCTAAAAACGTGTTCAAAAGAGTCAACAGCGACTTGTTTTTATGACCAAAGGCATTACTATTTTACAACCTTTTCCACGAGCGATCTTAGTCACAGAGTACGTTAATTAATCAGTAGCTTTCTCTCTCTGCCGCGCGATGCCGTATTGCCGTCTAGCTCTGAGACGACGTACTCTGGCTCCGTCTCCGCTGCATCATGCGAACGCGAACACGCGATGCGAGCATTGTTTGGTGCTTGGCTGTGGGATTTGGCCATCTGATGCGTGCCTCCGTGCTTGTCTTCTCTGATCTCTTGATATGAATGCATGGGGTACTGGGGTGTGGCTGGGCATGAGCAGCAGCTGGGGCCGACGGCTGAACGATTGCTTGGCCCGCATGCTATCCCTATTGGGGCATGCATGCATGCCTTCCCTTCTTATCATATCACTCCATCGCCGAGTATTGCGGTGCGTACAAACTGTTTAAATAGCAGCGAAATATAATGTGTGAGGGCACGCATAATGCTACCTTCGGACCATCACCATTTTGCACCTAAAACACTGTAGCAGTAGGTAGGAAATAAAATACCTGAGAAAAAATTATAGGAAGTGATAAGGTGATAATAGAAAAGTGGATTAATAGGAATGAGATAGGGAAAATATGGATGTGGCATTGGGCATGCCATTAGGACACGTTTCACGGTGAATCCATCTTATGTATACCCAAAGAGTATATCCAGTACCATACCAATAGGGTAGAGATTAACATATATAACATAGAGAAATATAGAGGGAAGTGATGTAATAATTGAGAAGTGGGTGAATAAAAATAGTATAGTTCACGTATGGGTTGTAGCCTTAACCCTTAAACATGCTTTTAGGCTATCTCCAGACATTTTTTTTTCTTCGTTTCATTACTTTTTCCCCTTTTTTTTGCCCACATTTTCCCCATTTGTTAAACAGCGGTCACCTGTTTTTTCGTTTTTAGCCGTCTTTTCTTTTCTAATTTGTCTACATTATTTTCCACTTAGTTTGTTAGAAGAAATTTAATTATTTTGTACTAAAACAAATATGTATGTAAGCTAACATCAATTCCTAAAAGATCATTGATTTACTAGTTTATTATTGATTTTACTACGAATTTAGTTTGTAACCTTTTTTTGAGGGTTTTGGCTGATTACGTGGATATATTTTCTAACTTCCAATGAAATTTGGTCCACATGTTTTTTATAGTCTTTTAGTATGTGTCGACTACTCCTAGATAGGTAAACTATCAAAAATCTAAAAATACGACCACTTGTCATTAAGCTGGTCCCTTATTTCCCACCATCTCCAACAACATTTATTTAAAGGAATCAGTGAAGAGAGAAAATTGAAGAATTTCATTCCGAAGATAATGGAAGGATGAATTTCTTTTTGAAGAGAATGGCGAAGAGAATCCATTAGGACTCTAAAGATAATCAGGATCTCTTCAAAAAAAATGGGCCGGAAGAGATACGATTGAAGATGGTTTATACATGCTTTTGATTTGACAACGTATATGCCACTGTATGTTACCACGTCATTTAAGATTTTCAGAATTCCCTACTTCGAGAGATATATAGCTAGACATATGTCATAGCCTAATGCCAATTTTAAAATATTACGTTATGAGTTTGAAACTTGCATTGTACCGCTCGTAAGTGCCATTTCTTCGCTAAAATAATGATATTTGGTCCAAAATATCCATGTCTTTTCTTCTTCCTTAGGCGTCTTTCAATCTCCTCCTTGTTCCACCTTCGAACTCCTCCAACTACCTCAGCAGCTCTAGCACCGAGCACACTGGTCATCTGCGCCAGTGAGGTAGTGAAGTACCGGCCATGGCATTAGAGCTCGTAAGAGTAATATTCGGCAGACTCTTTATAATATTGTAACAAATATAGAGAGCTTGTTGAAGGAAAGTGATTTTTTAAAGTGTAATACAAATTGTGAAGAATTTTAGAGGATGGATAGAGGGATCACCAATAATATTTTAGAGAAGAGATATAAAAGAGTTGTTGTTGATGCTCTAACCCATCAAAGCCTCAGGGCGAGAGGACAATGCAACAACATTGGGCAACATGGCGCTGCTTGTGGCCTAGATTGTCTTGAATGGCTTAGCATGGTGCTGCTGCGCAGGGGCAGGACAATGGAACTTTGTTGGGCTGGAGAAAGTCTTCTCCAATTCTAATGTGGAGGTGAAAGCCACCCAAGAAGGAGTTGACAACGAGGGAGGACGCGAGAAAGGTCGAAAGAGGCCATGGGAATGCATTTTGTTGCAGTGGATGAGCCTTTTAAGCAACTTCCAACTCCCAGTGAATGGTCCTGATTAACCATATATTTATATGTGTGATGTAGCTAGCTTGTAGAACTTATACAAGAATGTGTAATCACACATGCGAAATAATACTTTCTACTTCATTTTAAGAATAGTTTGCACCGCCGAGAGTGTATTTCTGCATATAAAATTTTGTTTGTACCGTAACAGTTCTATGGTGGTGTCTTAGAGGACAATTTGATGATGTCATTCGGTCACCACCATGACATGTCCATCTCTACATATTACCCCCTCCTTTTCCTCTTTGCAATCTCCATCCCTCTCTCTCTTTCTCCTTTCCCTCCTCTCTCTTCTCTCAATCTTCCTCCGCCTCATTCTAGAGCACCACCACAACCTCGCATAGCACCAACGATGACCACAAGATGCACCTCAACCCCTAAGGCACGCATCGATCTACCCTAACTTCAAGCACGACATTGGTGACGACACCTCCTAAACCCCATGGATGACATTTTTCTTCTCGGACTTTGATTTCCCCTCCCTCTTCATCAGCTCACATGCCTATTAGCCCAACCATATATCTTCTCCCCCTTCTGGTTGCATGATGTTGCTTGCAAACTAATAACTCAGCGACCACCCCTTTTTCTTTGTGCTCGTGTGCATTAGCAAGCCATACTAGAACAAAAGGAAGAGGGAAGTAAAAGTGATTGAGAAGGGAGGGTCGTGAGAGTGGAGGAAGGGAGAGGGAGGAAGGGGCATTGCCATGTCACATTCATATATCAAATAAATTGATATATGAGTTAAATAAATGGATAGTTTAAATAAAATAAACTAAGGAGAACACGCCCTTGATTTACCAGATGAGCTTCTTGTTCTTACCATGCATGCGCCGATTAATTCGGCGGTGCCACAGGGCAAACAAGAATCATGCCCCAAAAACTCAGAAACGATAATATAAAGATATTTTTGTTACTTACGTTAGGTGTCTTCATTTATAATTATGTTTCGGACCCTAAAAAACTCAGAAACGGGCCTGGCAAGCACCCAAGCCTCCTGCATGGTATAGTTTGCCTCTTTAAACGCTACTTGTAACTTACAAGATGAGCTATCTTAAACAAGAAGATGATGCTCCCACGCGTACATAGCTAGCTATTGGGAGTACTCCGTTATTATTGTTTCTCGCAGGGGTGAAGCCAACGCCGTCTTCTTTCTATACGTCAGTACATATACACTGCATAATCTCATCTGATTTTTCGCAAACAACAAATGGATATGGTCGTCGCATCTCAGCCTCTCGAGATCCACAGGGCGTACAGGGATGGATTACATTATATTATATTGTAAATATTAAATTTAATGCTGCTGGCCTGCTGTTGCCGCCTGCACTGCACACTGCGCTCTGCGCTCTGCACAGCCCAGCAAGCATGCCATGTTGCTTGTCAGTTGTCACGGAGGCTAATAATGTTTTAAAAATAGTTTTAAAATGATTAATAGGTTCCCTAAAAAAAATGATTAATAGATCTAGCCAGGAAGCTTCTGATCTGAGGGCGACGCCATAATGGGCTGATGGGACGGCCCGTGTTGGCCCCTGGTCTGGTCACCACCGAACGGTTCGCATGGATGGATCAGCGATCATTCTCGGCCTACTTGGGAATTTGCTGCAAGACAATCGAGCCCAGAGAGGGTAATGGGCCTCTAAAGGCAAGACATGGGCTGGGACGGAAAGAAAGAATAAAGGCTGGTACTAGCCTGTAGTACCGTGAAGTCATAATTTTTTTATATTTATTTTTATTCGTTCATACAAAATTATATGGCGGATTGAAATTTAGACAAAAATAGACCCCGGTCGCACTTTGAATTAACGACAGGGTCCCGGTCGTACTTTGGGCGCGCGATAGGTCGCTGAGAGGAGGCAGCAGGAGAGATGGCGCACCGATCGCTCATTCAACGAGCGACAGGCACCGATCGCTCATTCAAGGCAAGGCTCCGTGCTACAGTAACTATCCCGATTTTGAACTTCTTATATCTATTAACACTTCATACCATATCTAACTTACATGAAACAAATTTTAAAATTCATGTAAAATCCTAAAGAACCCATTTTTCAAACTTTCATTTTTTTTAATTTTCTTTTAAATTTTTGAATTTACACTTGAATTTGTATTTAAAATTTTGAATTTTTGAATTTTGAATTTCAAAAATTCAAAGATTGAAAAATGGGTTCTTTAGGATTTTACATGAATTTGAAAATTTGTTTCGTATAAATTGGATATGGTATGAAATATTTTACAACAATTTTTTGTATTTTGAATTTTGAATTTACACGAAAATTTGAAGTTTAATATTTCATACCATATCCAATTTACACGAAACAAATTTTAAAATTCATATAAAATCCTAAAGAACCCATTTTTCAATCTTTGAGTTTTCGAAATTCAAAATTTAAAATACAAATTCAAGTGTAAATTTAAAATTCAAAAAAAATTTAAAAATGAAAGTTTGAAAAAAGGGTTCTTTAGGATTTTACATGAATTTTAAAATTTGTTTCGTGTAAGTTGGATATGGTATGAAGTGTTAATAGATATAAGAAGTTCAAAATCGGCAAAGTTACTGTAGCACAGAGCCTTCGATCGTTGAATGAGCGATCGTTGCCTGTCGCTGAGCGATCGGTGCGCCATCTCCGCCGCCTCCTCTCGACGAATTGTCAAGACGCCTAAAGTGCGACTGGACCTCGTCGTTAATTCAAAGCGACCGGGGTCTATTTGTGTCTAAATTTCAATCTGCCATATAATTTTGTATAAACGAATAAATATAAATATAAAAAAATTAAATTTTCTAGTACCGTTATTGGTAATGTACTAATGTATATGTACGACGCCCAGTGGCCGTCCCATTTTTTTTCACCAGGAGACCAGGAGGCGAGCCTCGTTTTCCTTTTGTTTGGAAACATTATAATTGCTTTTCTTACATAAATATATATATTTTCAGTCACTGCCCTTTCTCTGTTCCTCACATTTTTTTACAAATACTACTTCCTTCCTCCCTTCCAATTTGAAAAAGGACTCCTGTTTCTCTTAAATACCACTCTTCCTCTCTTCGATCTGCAAAAGACTCCTCCCTCTCTTGATCGACTCTTCTTAACTTGACTTAGAACTCTTCGGCTCTCCTTTTGCAAGATGTGCTGCAATGTTTTTGGTTCATCTGACTTGACTCCACTGCTCCCCTTTCACGAGATGTCTTGAATTCTTCTTGGTGCGTCTCGGATTATGGCGTTTTTGTCTTGTAATTTGGCTTGGCTCCTCGACGACTCCTTCTTGACTTGGTTCGAAATCTTCCCTCCTTGTCTTCAACTATTCTTGGTGCGTCTCGGAATATAATTTGGCTCCTTTGGCTCCCCTCTTAGGTTTGAAATTTGGCTTGGCTTGGGGGCTTAATCTAGCTTACCAGGCTCGGCTCCCTCTCCCTTCTTGGATTGTACCCCTCTTGGTGCGGCTTGGAATTTGTCTTGTTTTTTTTCTCTAGAAATTTGGCTTGGCTTAGCGAGACCAGTTGACCTAGCTTGGCTCCCCCCTCCTTTTCTCGTCTTCAGCTTAGAATACGGCTTGGCTTGTGTTAAACTTAGGCCACCTGGCTCAGCTCCACCACTTTATTGGCTCGAAATTTTTTTTTTTAAAGAGAGGCAGGAGAACTACCGACCTATTTCATTGATAAGCAGGAGAAAATAAAATAAAAATCCGTGCAAACACGGGGTACGACCACAGCGCTCCGCTGCAACCCTGGCCAAAGCCAGACACACCTCCGGTCACCGCCGGGAACACCACCTAAAGGGAAAGCAGCCCCAGTGCCCCACCGCAGCCCACTAGGCCAACGGTCGAACAAGTCGAACAAGAAGGAGAGATACAGGAGAAGGAGAAGAGACAACACCATCAACACTCACGCAGCGACGAACGACTCCTGAAACAGCAGACCCAGCGGAAGCCCATAGCGCGAGATGGCGACCACGACGCCTCCAACAAGGTAAACGACAGGGAGAACCCGCCGCCGTCGCAAGACCGATAGGGTTTTCACCCAGAGCAATGGAATGTCTGAAAGTGATGCCTCCAGGGAGGGAACGACAACAAAGGTGACGCCAACACCAGCCCAAAAAGGCAGGGCTTTCGCCCAAGACCAGCCCTACTAGCGCATAAGGCAGAGGTCGCCGAAGGTTGAAAGCATCAGAAGAACCGAGCCACTGGCCGAAGACGAAGAGCCGAAAAATGCAAATGAACGCCGCTTCTCGACGCGGAAGATGCCGCCCATGCCATCTGACCCCTCGGAGAAAGGGAGGATAAAGACGACGGGGACGGGACCAAATCAAGAGGCAGAGAACGGGGAAGCCACCGGAGAAAGGTCGTCAGCCAACGCCGCCGGAGAGGGGCCACCACGCCGAGTGGCCAGCGCACGGAAAGCGAAGGAGACCAGACACCAAGCCACCTAGACAGTCTGAGATGAGCCCCGCCACCAACAGGGGTTACCACGTCGCCGAAGGACGGGCAATGGTCCACGACGCCACCACGGGAGGAGCTAAGGGGCCGCCAGACACAGGCCCCTGAAGCCCACCTACTTGGACCACTTAGGCCAGCCACCGAAGTGGACCCCCCAAGCGGCCTCTACCGAGACGGGCTCAGGGGGAGGGGGAAGAAGTAGAAGAAGCCGGTGCCGAGCTATGCCAAGCTACGAGGCCACCGAACACACACCCCTGGAGCACACCACTCCGACTGCTTTGGCCAACACACCACCTAATCCGGGCCTCCTGCCCACGGACTCGGCCTCTCGCAAAGCAGTCCTCCCGGGCAGTCTCCGCCAAGACGGGCCCAGAATGAGGGGAAGAAGGAAGGAAGAGGGAAAGCCGGTGCCGAGCTCCACCACTGTGCGCGAAGGTGGGGATGAAGAAGGAGGGAAGCAAACGGCGCCCCCGACGGACGACCAAAGTCGCGAGCAACGGAGCACGACCAACTGAATAGCCAACGAGCTCGAAGAGGCCGGTAGGGCCACTGGGTCCGTCACAAGAGGGAGGGACAAAGCAGCAATGTCGGGACCAAGCACGAAGGAGGCAGACGGGGTGGGCTCATCGCAGTCTACCGTAAACCGTCGCGCCCACACCCCCACGCCGACAGCCGCCGCATGGCGCAGACCAGGCCAGTCCCGACAGCCCGCCGCACCGCCGCCGAGGATGGGAGAGGAACCGCCACCCGCGGTCGGGGAAGAAAGGGGCGGCGCCGCGCCTCTCTACCGCTGGCAGGCTGCGCCGCGCTAGGGAGGAGGAGCGTCAGGCGCCACTGCCGAGGAGGGGAGGAGGCGCCACCCTGGCCAGATCTGGCGGGTGAGGAGCACCAGGCGCCGCCGGTTTTGGCGGGGAAAGTACCGGGCGGCGAGGAAGGGCGGCGCGGCGCCGGTGTAGCAAAAGGTGAAGGCCAGGCTTTGGGAGGCTCTACTGGAGCAATCGAGCGGCGGCGGTGGAACAACGCAGAGCACGTCAGTGAGGGGGGCGACCCCAGAGCTGGGAAGGAGCAGGAGGAAAAAGGGGGGCACCGCCGCGGCCGGCCACTGTAGCCCGTCGGCCCCGACGCCACCGGTCATTCGCCGCCGGCCACCGACGCAGAAGCGAGCAGACGAGGAAGGAGAAGAGGAAAGCCCCGACCTCGTTACTCCCGCTGGGGAGTTGGCACCGGCGGGGGAGAGGGCATCGTGTGGTCCGTCGGCGGCTAGGGTTGGAGGGGGGTTGCCTGGAGGGGTCGGGTTTGGAGGGGGGAGCATAGGCATCCAAAGTTAAAACCATCTTGTCTCGAAATCTTGCTTGCAGAGGTCTTGTTTGCTCACCGTAGTATGCAAATATATCGCTTTTTAGTCGATTGGACACACGACCAGGTGTTTGAACCAACATGGGTGAGCCTGATCATCATCGTAGATCAGCGATCCATTCATCGAGCCCATAAATCGAATGGGCTCAAGATCTTTGTTGTTTTCATGAGTTAATCTTTGCCATTAAAATGTGTTGATGGTGGTGTTGGATCAAAAATAGAACTAACATTGCCCGTGCTCTTAGGACATGTCTAATAGGATTTAACTTAGGATGTCCCAGTATTGTAGCAAAGATAATCGAAGAGAGAAAAATATATATGTTTAGTGAAAAGGAGATTGAAAAGTGCCTGAGGGCCTCTTTGATTCGTGGTTCGGTTCGATTTGGTCAAGCCAAAAGTCGAGGGTTGTTAAAAAGAGGCATGAAAAGACTAACAAAAAATTTTAAAATAATAGATTTGCTAATTAACAGTCACCTAAAATCACCATTTGTTTCAGTCGACTTTCTAGGTCATTGAATTAAGATCCAACGACACATATCTTGCTATTACCCCTCGACTGCTCTCGATCTCACCCCACGCTTCTATGCTCTACCTAGCCGTGTCGTCACCATCTTCTCTGATCCACTAGAGTTCCGTTACTTTAAGGGTTTGGGTTCTCCAAGGATGGTTCACTGTTGGCGTCCACTAAACTCCAAAATTATACGCCAACATACGCCGGAATTCCAGTAATTTGGGGAAAAAATCAATGTTTATGCTTGCATTTTATGTAAACTAATAAATTTCCAGAAGTTTTGATGAGTATTTGTCCATAGGATAACGTGGACAAAAACCGGAGCTGAGCCGGACTCAGAAGCCGGACGACCGACCTGGACTTTTTGCCGAACCTGCTCTGTTTTCTCCCAGGTGGTCAAGAAGCACAAAATGAAGAGATCTACGCCATCCACTCACGTCGGTTTGATCCAAGGGAACTAGGGAAGCACTTCCTTCACATTGGGGTGATTTGGCTCTTAAGGAAGCCATGTCTAACGATCTTAACTGCCAAAACCGACGCAAGGGGAATTTCTACACCGCATAAAAAGCATCCTAGGCGAAGGGGACGGCCTGGGTCAACCGAAGCCTGGTCGACTGACCAGGCTAGGTCGACCGACCGACTTGGGATCCCCTTTGGATTCTCCTTCAGACGGTGACTTGCTTACAAGTGTTTCATGGCGTGGGGCTCACTCATTGACTACGAAAGGCTATAAAAGGACCCCCTCACCTCACTTGAGAACACACACCACACCAAATCCCTCTCATTTGGGGTTACTCTTCACTTGCTAGAGTAGTTAGTTTGGAAGTTGGAATTGAGTCGAGCTGAACCTCGAAGTTTCGAAATCGTCTTCTGGAATTCGGGTAATAGCTTTTGTATCATTTCCCTTTTGTAAGACTTTGCTTTTATTATATAAGTGTTTCAATATCTGTGCTAAGCATATTTACACTAAGTGGGAAGTGTGAAATTATTAGAGCGGTTGATTAAGTTCATCTGGTTCCGAGTCTGGGTTCATTCTCATATGCTTAGAATAGCCTAATTATTGAACTTAGATCGCCTTTCTAGGATCCGAGGAGGAGTGATCGGATATAATAGCAGACGTGGTGTCTAAGATTATCTCTGACTTGGTTTACACCCAATCCAACGTACTTTGTGGTAGGTGGTAACAGCCCTATTCATCCAAAATTTATCTCATGCGTAATCCGTTGCATTAGGATTTGAACCAGTAGGGCTCAATCGGGGGTGGTCATAACCATTTGGTGTTCTTAACTGATAGTGGGTGGTAGTGAATCGGCCGAGCTCCGACGAAGTTCTTAAAACAAACCTCCAAACTCATATCTGCTAGCTCACCTGATAATTGATTGCACTATTAAGGAACTTTATACTCTTCTCGTTGTCCTCCCAACTATCTGCCTAGCTTATCTTTTTACACTCCTTTGTGTGTGTGTGTGTCACCGGTCTTATTATCATTATATTATTATCTTATCCTTACCCCGTTAACTAGCTGGCCGGTATATTAAATAATATCGATATTAGAATTATCCTTCTCCCTCATTCCCTGTGGATTTGATACTCTGGAATACTCCCGGGTGAAAACCATAAGCGATATCCGTCCGCTTGCGGATTATTTCTAATAGCGTAAGAATCACCAACATTCATCCATGCTCGTCCGGGGTTAGAAGGATGTTGAAGAGGTGAAGGTTTGATGGTGGGAGGTGGTTGGTTGTGTAGCGAGGCGAGGATGGTGGAGACATGAGATCATTCGCAGGAGGATGGTTGGTGATGGACTTGGGAGAATCATCCCCACACACACACACACACACACACCAGATTTTGGAAGCCACTTGCTTGATACCTATCGTCTAATCCTATCTAGACGATGCCTAGATGAAGAAAAACAACTAGGCAACCAAGGTGGGCGTTTGGTATCTAGTGCTTAGGTACCATGTAGGCCAATTTTACAAAACCCACCAGAGTTAGGGAAGAAGGGTCGAAGGGAGGTAGGGTAGCATGGCAGTGACGATACACCAGTTATGGATAGTGGCTAGTAGAGGTGAGCGATGGTGGTGGAAGTGCATATAGCTAAACAAGAAGGAGAATTGAGGAGGAGGGATGGCGAGCTGGTACTTGGTAGGGCGGCGGACCGGTGTTGGTCTCGTTTGAAATCAACATTGGGTTTTCATTTGATTGCCATGTAGTTGATCCTTGATCGTTAACTAAAGATATAATTTACTTTATATCGTCGATTATCCTCCCATGTTTGAACAGTTGAACTTATGTAAAAAAGGGCATTTCCCATGCAAGGAAATAGAACATAACAATGAAATTTATACTCACAGAACAAGGGATGGGCCTGCCGCCATCCTGAGAAAGTGAGAAGCGAGGATGGTTCTCATCATCATAATACTCCGATCCGACTCTCAGAGCATCCCTATCACACCCCCCAAAATGGCCTCTATTTCAAAATTTTTCAAATGCATTAGGAGGGAATTTGGTCCATGTGTGAGAGTAGCCAAAGACCGTGAGCGATTCATCAGAAGCGATTCAGTAGCGATGCAGGAAAATTTGAAGACCCTGCTGGGGATGCTCTCACATGCAAACCAAAGGAAAACCCGCGCCACGGCCGGCGCGAACCAGGAAAAAACCAACCCAATAAAGTAATAAAAAAAACCAAACTCGCGCGCCTGAAAAATGGCGCCAACCTCTCGCCAATCTCCCGCCTTCTCCTTCGTCTATTTCTTACAGCTCACTTCCTCTCTACCTCAGCGCCGTCCCCTCGAGCCCTAGCCTGCCGTCCCCGCGCCACCATCCGCTCCCGATCCCAAGCCCCACCCCCTAGATCCCCCGCGCGCTCCCATGGCCACCTCCGAGGCCTCCTCCGCCCCTGTCCTCGCCGCCGCGCAGCCTGTCCCCAAGAAGCGCGGCAGCTACAACTGCGGCCGCTGCGGGCTCCCCAAGAAGGGCCACGTGTGCTCCGTCCCTGCCTCCGCCTCCGGTTCAGGCGGCGGCGGCGGGGGCGCGGCGGAGCACAGGCCGCGCCGCGCGCTCTACTTCGGCGAGGCCCCGATGCCGCCGGAGAAGAAGTCGAGGGTGGAGGTGGGGGTGGACGAGGGGGAGCGGGAGCGGGAGCGGGAGCAGGAGCAGGAGGAGGTGGGGGCGGGAGGGGAGGAGTGCGTGGAGTTCGCCGCCGGGAGGATGGTCCCCGGGGAGGTGGTGGTGGATGTGCTCCGGCGGCTGGCGCCGAGGGAGGTGGCGGCGTCGGCGGTGGTCAGCCGCGGCTGGCGCGATTGCGCTCGGCGGGTGTGGCGGGCTGCGGAGGAGCTCCGCCTCCGCGCCGCCGGCTTGCGCCCCGTCGGCGCGCTGCTGCCTCGCTGCCCCGCGCTGTCCAGGCTCGTGCTCCGCATGGAAAGGTGAGGAAATTAATCACGAACAAGTGAACCACCCGGTGAGCCGCTGCGATCTGCACATAAGCAAACAAAGACGAATAGTGCCGTGAGATCGATGCTGGATCTTTGATCGGTGCTTGGTATGGACTGCTCCGAACAAAATTACACTCGATCGTAACAAACCCTGCAGATTCTGGCCTGGACGGGAGAATTAACAAAGTGCTAAAATCAAACGAAATTTGGATATCCTAGGGGCTGTGGTTTCGAAGTGCAGGCGTTTGATCTGGCCAGGTGCCGTGAGATCTCAAGGCGGATCTTTGAGCGGTGCTTGGCTTGATTCAAATGCACATTGCACAGTGCAGTAGTGTGGTACGGCGAAATGGTTGAAATGAAAGTTCTGTGGCAATCTGATATGCCTCCATGACTTCTTAAATCTTGGTGGTGGATGTGATTTTCTTGGGAAGATCTTGCCATGGCGCTGACACGCTGTGAGATCGGTTTGTGGATCGTCGATCTTTGAGCCATGCCTTGGATCTGTGGGCAGGAAGCATGGATCTGACAGTTTCTGAATCTCTGATGCACAATGCGCGCTTGGTACTAGAAAGTGATATGCTACTTATGCCCTTTCATGCAAGTTAGGTAACATGCCGAAAATTTCATCCTGATGCCGAAGGAGATAAATCTCTTGTCGATATGCCTGTACTGTGCACTAAGCACATGATTTCTGTTAGCTATGTCAGATTTTTTCTGGAAGAACAAAATCTCACTATCAGGTGACTTCAGAGGGTTTTTTGTAGGTTCTTTTAGCAAAGGCAGGGCATGAATCGGTGGATCTGTTTTTTTGGTCAACATGTACTGTTGTTAGAAACATGGATCTACGCCATACTGAAGTAGTGAGCAAAATGAACTATCTCGCTATGGATCTGCTTGCAGTTGGCAGTTCATTTAGATCTAGTTCGTTGGGTGCTTAATGCAAATATTTAGGAATATGTTTCATTGTTTTGAATGTAAGAGGGATGTTCTAATTGTGTTTCATGTTGATGCAGTGATGTTGATGCCACAATGCTTGCGTGTGTTGCTTTTTCCTGCCCAAATTTACAATCACTGGAGATCAGCATGGCTGATAGTGCACTCAACCGGATGACTGGGTATGCTGTATACCCTCAACGTTCAATGTCATCAAATATATTTTATCCTCTGATATTCTGATACCAATTGGCTTATTCTGTTTGTAAGGCGTAGTACTTTGCATTGAATGAAAATGTATAGATTTGTGCCTATTATTTGATGTTTATTGTCACCATACATGTCATCTTAAAACTATCTGCTCCTCAGTTATAGGTAGAAGATCTTATGTTGGCACTTTTATGTCTTATCTTTTAACAATCACTTGTTTGTCCATGCAGGGATGAACTAACTAGGTTTGTTTCAGAGAAGCGATGTCTCTCGGTTCTCAAACTAGATGGCTGCAGCAATCTTGGTTTTCTTAATATAAGCTCTCCAATCCTTTCAACACTTTGGCTATCAGGTCTTTGTTCCATTACAAAATCGGTAATTCAACAACTCCTACAACTCTTTGCAGTTATGTTGATCTGTTCTTGCATAAATTCATTGAGGCATCCCTTTTTTATAGGTCATAAACTGTCCTAACTTGAATGAGCTCTCACTGGATTTTACCCAACAAAATAATAATCCTACCGATCTAATCAGTCTGATGGACGGTTTGGGCCGTACATGCTCAAATTTGCAAAACCTGCACATTTCCTCAATTCATTTATGCAATGAAGCCGTGTTTGCTCTAGAGAGTTCTAATCTCAGGTACTTAATGACTTGCTTGTAATGCTGCTCATATTTCAGGAATTATGCTAGATGGTCTTGTTATGATTATAGTTTATTTTGTGCTCAACCTTATTTGGTTTGCTTTCTTGTTCTTTCAGGGGCCTTTGTATGTTATCCTTGATTCTTGGTTCTAAAATAACAGATGCAGCTGTTGCGTCTATTGTTCGTTGTTATGCAAGTTTGGAATTGCTTGATTTAAGTGGGTAAGCACCATTTTCTAAGGCTAAATGCTTGGGAGTCGATGAAAAAGCAAATGCATGTTATTATCAGAAAGTTGCTGCATAGTGTCCGTAGTGACTTCTTTTAAACTACAGGTCTGGCATTACTGATAATGGACTTGGGATGATCTATAAGGCATTCCCGCGTACTCTGAGCAGGCTCCTCATTGCTCTATGTCCAAATATTACCTCATGTAAGCCACAACTTTCAAAGTTTGTGCTCCTTTGTTTCACTGATCTGAAAAGGATGGATAATATATTAAGCGTAATTTGTTGTGTTTGATTTTAGGTGGTGTGCAGGTGGCTGCAGCACAATTGCCACTTCTTCAGCTCATGGACTGTGGCAATAGCTTATGTTCTCAGCCTGAAGCGGATAAATCATATTTTGGCGAGCTTATTGGAGGGATCAAAGTTTGTTCTAAACTCCCAACCCTGAGAAAGCAGCAGGCTACTTACCAAAAATTGATCATAAAACATGGTAATCTGAAGAAACTTAGCCTCTGGGGATGCTCAGCGATAGATGTAAGTGTTCAAAATATGTGCGATTGATAATCCATTTATGTTCCGGTTTGTATACATAATATAGTATAGCTATGTTCTTATGGCTCATATCATGTTTGACAGGCCTTGTATATAAATTGTCCAGAGCTGAATGATCTAAATCTCAACACTTGTACAAATCTTCATCCAGGTGCGATGCCCCCTTTCCTGTGTTGGGTCTTGAATGGTAGATGACAGTTTCTTGTCAGTGCTAACCATCTGAGAAATTTTGTACAGAACGGTTGCTTCTTCAGTGTCCAAACTTGAAGGATGTACATGTCTCTGGATGCCGTGATATGTTGATTGGAGCAATCAGAAACCAGGTACTGCTACCTTGACATTGTTTGCTACATTGATTCTAACTTCTCATGGTCACATGTTGGTGTATGTTATTAAATTGTGCTAAGCCTAACACCATTCTGGTCATCAGCTGATTATGCATGCTTTTCATTTACTAGTTAGACTACCAAAGAGACTTGCACATATGAAATCCTCTGGTGTCTGAACTTAGATAATACAATTTGGAGTATTAAAAAGATAATCTCCTGCTTAAATTGTTGGATGCATCTGAAAATTTACAGATGGTACAAATATACAATAGCTAAGTTGCATCTGAGCTCCTGAACTTTGAATGGAGCGCTACCATAATATGGCCTGTTTGCCAATGAAATCGCTATTTGTTTTGCCAGGTTATGAACGAGTTTGCTGCAGCAGCACCTTGCCTGACTTTCAAGCGTCTGGCCGATGGTTCAAAGCGGGTCCAAGTCCAACACTTCATGCTAGAACAGGTACAAATCAAAGCTTGCACACCCTCTCTAGCTCCCATCCATATCTTTAAAATTATTCTTCATTGAACTGGGCACTCACATTCAGAACCGTTTCAGCAATTTGAGGATGAGAAATGGGGCGCATCGAAGCAGAGCCAGTGTACTGTCCATCTGAACTGAACCAGGCAACCTCTAGGGAGTAGAAATCCATGGATGAGGAAAGACCTAGTGGCTGTATACATCATATGGTGATTAGTTAGTAAGGCTGTACTGCATTAGACTGGTTGGGATCTCTCTTGATTGATCTGAAGCCTGATGATGGTGCGGTTAAAACAGCTGTGTTGTAACCTGTACCCTGTCCTTGTATGTTCATGCAATCTTTTCTCTCCCCTGCCGAACCCTGTCGAAGAAAAATAATGTGTAACTTAGCTTGTGCTAATCCGGATTCGTTCTGGACAGTAATGGATTAGTTAAAGATCCTGCTGGCTGCTGCATCTTCCTTCCGTAAGCTGTTGATTTTCACCTGTTCAAAACTGGTGATTCGCCTATTTGTTTGGTTCGATTTGTTAAGTTGTAATTATATATATTAGACACTAGTTTCAACAAAAAAACATGTTATTATAATCGATGGTATTCGATTTTTTTGTCAGATTGAACTATTTTTTTATATTTATTCGGTTATATTTCAAGACCCATTACATTGATGACATGATATCTAGACATTTAGTTAGTGCACAATAATTTTATTGTATTTAATTTCTATTATTTTTTACCACCATGTTCGAAACACATGCAATTTTTTTTCGTACAGCGAGTGTCAGTGAACATAATAACTTGCTCTTTATTATATGGAAACATACGTTTACCTACGTTTAGGGTTAGCTGGACGTGGAACAAGCCCGATCGACTCCCTCCGTCGCCGAGCCGCCGGCTCTTCCTTCGACGGTTCGACCTACCCAGTCTCCTCCGGCGGCGTCGCCGGCCGGATCCGTCCGTCTCCCTCGCCGGTTCCGCTTCCGGCCTCTTCCGCCGCTCCCTCGTCCCTCGCCGGCACCGCCTCCACGCCGCCGCGTCCCTGTCTCGACGCGCCTCGTCCTCGCCGCCGCTGTCCCTGGGCTCCATGTCCCCGCCGGCGCCAGCTTCTTCCCTTTCTTCCTCACCCGGGCACGGGCATGCCGTCCTCAAGTCCTCTCCTGGCACATCCATGGCGGTGGATCCGCCAATGAGATACGCCGTAGGAAACAAAGCGATAAAAGCAATGCCTTCAATCTGTGCCAGCTTCCAACCAAAATTTCCTCGAACAATTATCCAAGCTACACAGAGGAAGAAACATAATGTGAGTGGCCTTTTCTTCTTGCATATCTTTTTATGTGTTGTGTGCTTGTGTGTGTGTGATGTTTAACTGCTACCTTCGCCTTTCAGGTTCCTTGCTACCAGAGACAAGAAGCTCTGCAAATAGAAGCCAAGTAAACTACTTGTTTTAATTTGTAGAGCAAAACGATTTGCTAAGAAAGAGCAAAAAATTTACTGCCACTTCATATTTAGTCAATTTGATGTACTAGTTGGGCATTACTACCATACTGTAGTGCCATAGTGGATCAAGCCTAGCATTTTTGCAGTTCTCTGGGAATCTTAGTTGGTGTCCATATTGTTATTTCATTAGTAATTCAGTTGTGATGCTGCCCATGTCAGATGAAAGATCTGACCTAACTAGATAAGGGAAAAGGTCATGATTAACCCCCTGAACTATTGCCTTAGTATAGAATACTCCCCTCAACATCAAAACTAGAAATTAACACCCTAAACTTTGTAAACCAAATAGATTACCCCCTAACTCAGTTTTTAGCTGGTTTTGGACAGATAAAAACTGTACATGGTAGCAGCCCATCTAATGCATAAATAATCAATATTTTACACATCATGCACTAAAGTTTTGAGCTTAAATCTTCACATAATTGCTTAAGGCCTAGTTCTTTTCAGCTTAACAGCTTAACATCTTAACAGCTTAATGACTTATCTACGATTTGAAAACACAAATGCTTTGAGTTTTTTGAGTCTGTTTTTTCGCTGTTTTGAAGGTAGGTTCCAACGCTTTAAAAAGCAAGTCAAACAAAATGTATCCGAATCTCGAGACTATCTCGAGAAGCTCTCGAAGTTCAGTCATTTCAGCCGTTTATCCGTTTAGATCAGCTCAAAAGAACAGAGCCTAAATATGTTGATTGTATGAACCTAATTACTTATGTGACTTGTGTGGCTTACATGTTTTGTTTGATGAATTGGAGACAAAACTTTAGTGCATGCCGTGCATTGGATGGGCTGCTGCCATGTACAGTTTTTATTTTTCCAAAACCAGCTGAAAACTGAGTCAGGGGTAATCTATCCGGTTTACAAAGTTCGGGGTGTTAAATTTCTGGTTTTGGAGCTGAGGGGGTATTCTATACTAAGCCAATAGTTCAGGGGGGTAATATATACTTTTTCCCTAGATAAAAGGTCTTTCTACGGGCACGTTAGGTAGGAAAATGGGTGTTGCAGCACATTAGATGAAAGTTAACATGGTTACTGTCATTGCTTTGTTACCAAGCCCCAATTCCCAAAGCAATTTTAATTTTGAGCTTTACTTGCGAGTATGTAGTTTCTTGTTAGCTTCGCTTGTGTTCTAGCCAGTGACTTGGTACTTTTTTCTACATTAACTAGTTTCCACTTCCCAGAATAAGCAGCACAAATGACAAATCCTTTATTTTCAGAGGACAGAATAACCTGTAGGAAAAATTATTTGCTGCCACCAGAACAAGGAAAAATTATTTATATACTACCATGAGGCATAAGTACACTGTAAATTGCTTTTACTTTTCTAATGTATTCTAAGCTGGAAATTGCTTCTACTTTTCTGATGCATTCATTTAAGCTGGATTTTATCTAGAACACATTTGACCATGTTACACTCTTTTCAAATTTAACCAGTAGTAATATTTGAGCGATATATCTTGATATGCTAATGAAAGTTGGACTTTATTTTTTTTAAGAGTAAATTGCACTTTTGCCCCTTGAAGTTGGACGAAAATCTCACTTGGCCCCCTAAACTTTGTTTTGTATCACTTGGCCCCTTGAAGTTTCAACGCAGGCTAATTTTTTTCGCAACCGGAGCCAACTTCAAGGGGTTGTGTTGCAACGGGATCCAACTTCTAGGGGCTTTTGTGGCACCCAAACACAACTTCAAGGGGCCAAGTGATACAAAACAAAATTTAGGGGGCCAAGTGAGATTTTCGTCCAACTTCCGGGGGCAACAGTGCAATTTACTCTTTTTTTAATCATGAAGGTCAATGGTGGAGGTGTATGATGCTTTGGCTGAACACCTTTTTTCTGTCTTGAAGAATATTGAACATCTTGACTCAAAGTGAGTTGTTTCTATCCAAATTTTGAGGTGTTAATTATAGTGCAGTGAAGTACTTCTATCTTCACTAGCACATTTTTTATGGTTCAATCTTGAACATCGTCAATCAAAGCTTTTTACTCTTCTATTCGCTATTCAATCTTTATTTTCGTTTGGCCAATAAACAAACAGAAAGTCTTTTTTCACACGATTTTGAGATGTTTTGGATAGGAATGATAATTTAGTAGAATCATCTACGAAAAGAACCTGTATCTTGTTTCTGTTAAATGCCCTGCAATCACCTAGTGAAACGGACATGTTTAGCATGCCAATTGTGGATCAGTGTAACATGTGAATTACATTAGAACAAGGCCTAGAATAAGGTACGATACGCTGCAGTATTCATAAGGCCTAAAAATTTGCTACAGTATTACGCAACGGTACGATACGCTAAATAGAACAAGGCCTAGAATAAGGTATTCATATCTTATTGCCATTGAAGGCGTGAAAATGACCCTTTTTGTTCTGTTGTTTTCTCCTTCCTTGTGTTCCTATTTTTGAAGCAGCGCTACATTTGATGATTGCAATGCCAATGAAGTTGGTCTTTTGAAATTGCTGGAACATTAAATGACTTGTGCTAGCTCTTCTGTCGTAAACATATCTTCAATTACTTTTATGCTGAACCACAGATATATTGTTGGGCTAGCTGGCCCACCTGGCGCAGGCAAGTCTACTGTTGCCTCTGAAGTAGTTCGGCTTGTTAACATCCGTTGGTCCCAGATGTATGCAAAAAATAATCCACTGAATTCAACTGAAGAAATTGCTACAATGCTCCCCATGGATGGTTTCCACCTATATCGGTTCCAGCTTGATTCACTAGAGGTTTGGTCTCTGCTGTGCAACCAATCTATCCCAATTTCTGTCGCCTTTTCAAGTTTTTGACATTATTGTGCCCCTAGGATCCAAAAGAAGCACATGCAAGAAGAGGAGGTGAGAAGTGTTCTCCTCTTGATCTACTGTAGATTTTTTAAAAGATCCTTTTACATAACATAAGTACTAACAATTGAATATAAATTTAGCACCGTGGACATTCAATCCATCTCTCTTTCTGAAATGCCTACAGAACTTAAGGAAAGAGGTATTACCAATTCCACAGAAGTAAAGTGAGCTCTTTAGTATTGAATTGTGTTCAGGCTGATCCTTAAAAGGCCTTGGTTTGTAGGGCTCTGTTTATGCTCCATCATTTGATCATGGTGTTGGTGACCCAGTTGAAAATGACATATTTGTAAAGCCTCAGTAAGTTATCTTTCCATAAGACTTCAACATTAGTTTCTTAGGTACACTTTATTCAAATGTGATGTGAAGCATGCCCTAGTTACTCTTTTATTTTTAAGATGCTTGATCTGCTGGCCTTTATAGCATCTTTTGCCTTTTGGAATTGTTATGCTGTGTGGTGTGATCGTATTATATAATCCACTGCTAATTACCCTGTTCATGAATACTTCTGTTGATTCTGAGTTACTGGATTTTCTCTCTCCCTGCATAGTTTGGTAGTGATATGCATATCAGACTGTACCTTGAAACTCTCATAACTTTATCCATGCGTATTGGCAAATACATATTTTCAATAAATGTTCCAGCTACTATGCTTATGGGTACTTCTGATTTGACAGGCATAAAATAGTAATCGTCGAAGGTAATTATCTATTACTGGAAGAAGATATTTGGAGGGATGTTAGAGACGTGTTTGATGAAAAATGGTGAGCTCAAAGTTTACAAGTGCAATTTGCAGCTATATAATTTCACTGATTATTCGTTCCGAATTCAGCTGGAGCTCCCTATTTCGTTTCAACACAATACACCCTTGTTTGGTACCACACACAATACAGCAAAATTCTATTGGAGATCTGAAATCTATTTGCTTATTCATCTTGGAAGGGAGAAACTGTGTTTCTAATGGTAAAAATTGCTGTCAGGTTCATTGACATTGACATTGATGTCTCCATGCAAAGAGTGCTGAAGAGACACATTGCCACAGGAAAAGAGCCAGATGTAGCAGCATGGAGGGTATTTTTCTCGATCCCCTCTTCCTCCTCGCAGACGTTTTTTACAAGTCCTCAGACAAGCTAGCGCTAGCACACATGCACAGTCAAATAAACCACTCTACTGCTTTCCTTGTGAGAAGTAGGCCTTTCATGCTAACCATTGTCCTACGCTTTAGTTTGGCCATACAAAACTACAAATTCAGTTCAATTGTCATTTCAGCAAAATGATGTCTCCCACCGTTTCCTTTTCTTTTGGACTTTTTTTTTATTCTTCCATATAGAAATGCTCGCATACATAATTATTTTGGAAAGGAAATTTACATATAATTTGTTCTCTGTTCAAATGGTGCTAATATGTTCCCATGTTTCTGTATTGCCATGTTCCTAACCTACGGTTTATGCATATTAGAAGTTCTTAACTGTCTTGAAATTGGTGTCCTGAATCAGATCTCTTACAACGACCGGCCAAATGCAGAACTTATCATGAGATCTACGGAGGCCGCTGATATTGTGATCAGATCGGTGGACATCTGAGACTGGAGTCCATGTTTCTTAGTTCTTAGGGCAATAAGATCTTGGCTCTAATAATGGTTTTTCACCATGGTGGTAGTTGTAGATATATCATTAAGCTAGATGCTTGTTTCCATGGCGATCTTTGTGCATGTAATAAGCTATTCCTGCATCACTTTGTTGTTTGTTCTTGACGCATGTACAGTCTTGAGGGACAATTCAATATTTTCTCGGTGTTCTTCTAAGAAATACTCCCTCCGTTCTTTTTTGTTTGACACTTTTAACTTTTTTTGTTTGCTTTTAACTTTTGATACATCTTTGACCATCCGTCTTGTTAAAATATCTATGTGAATACTATTCATTTTATTGTGATTTGTTTTATCAATAAAGGTACAGTAAGCATGACTTTTTTTCTCATATCTGCACGAAAATTTTGAATAAAACGAATGGTCAAAGGTGTCATACAATAAAAAAAATATGGAGTGCTGTTTATGTGTGAAGGCATCAATCATCATTTTTTATAGTAACATTCCTTTTTGTACAGTCCCTTTTATTCTGTACCAATTTTCTGTTTATATGCTCCCCTATCTCAAGTGGTGCGTCTCTGCTTAGCAATTTTACCAGAGCAAATATGCAATGCACGTAAAGATCAATGCTCCCTATGTTACTAAAAAAAGAGATCAGTGTTCCCTGATTCCTCCAGAAAACATTTGAGTATCATATTTTAATTCAATAATTTATGCTTGGACAGTAAATATCCGTTGAATAAAACAAGCTGTATAAAGGCAAGTTACCTTGTGGCTGAAATTACGCTCCACTGCCGGAAAGTGTGGCCTGCGTACTGAACAATTTCTTGATGGAAGCAACAAAGATTGCCTCCAGAGAATGGGCAGGGCAGGGCACTCGAAAAGACTCAAAACTGCCATCATTGTAAGGAGACATGATCTCCAAAGAGAAAATATGTTGTGCTCAATTAAACATATGCAAAAGCACCTTTAGTTGGGGAGATACTCGTTACTAGGAAGGTACAGCTGAAAGTTCACTAGAAACAAGGCAACACCTTCCGGCACCATAGACTCTCTCTCTCACTCACTCACTTATAGAGAACAGGGAAAAAGAACACCTCAACTTTGGGTGGGCATACCCAATGCAATCTCTATTTTCCCCCTATTTTATCACTATTTATCCAAATTTCTATTATTATCCTATCTCTTTCTACATTTCCCTCTCTTATATTTTAATATCTACCTATTGCTACAGTGATTTGGGTACAAAATGTGGGTGTTTTGAAAAGGGGGGGGGGGGGGGTGTTTTGAAGGTTGCATTGGGCATGCCGGGCACTCCCAAAAGTCCCAATGCTACCTCTTTAATCCCCATATTTTTCCCTTAAATCACTCTAGCAGTAGGTAGGTAATAAAATATAAGATAGAAAAATATAGTGGTAAATAAAATGTAGTGGTAAATAGGGTAACGATTAAAAAGTGGATGAATACGAATGAGATAGGATAAATATAGAGGTGATATTGGAAATGCCCTTGCACCCTTTATCATGGCAGTAGGGTACAATGCACCAAACATTGCATAGAGTAAGTAGTATAGTACCAGACAGCAGAAAGATGAAGCAAAGTGTGGTGCCTCATAATATACCAGTAAGAGTTGGGAGTATATAAAACACAAATGCTCATCACTGTGCACATGGCATGCCCCTGGCCTCCCAGTTGGCTCCCCATATAAAAAGCACACACAGCCAGGCAGATACAGCAATGCATGTCTATACTCTATAGACACCACACACCACAGAGCATCTCATCATTAAATTCACTTATGATTCAATGCAACAGCATTACAGGCTTTCACAACACCAAAACGAGATGGCAAAACCATAACCATATCCATCCCCATAAAATACAATTAAGTTTCAACACCCTTGCAATGATAATTATTTGTTCCATTTGACACACCATGATAATTAAGCAACTTTTGATGGGCAAACTGCAGCAAGGCCCCTGAAGAGCCCTAGCCCTCCTTGCATTTTGTGCCAAGAAGAAAGAAAGAAAGAAAAAGGACAAGAAAGGGAAAGGAACAGGTAGAGCAAAAAAGACATAGTTATGTGACAGGTACAGATACATTGTTTCTTGGCTTCTTCTTTCATATGTATTTGTCACAAGATGAGACTTGGGGCTGACTGATCGACTGACTGAAACAGCACAGATCACATACCAAAATGACTTCACTGATTAGGAGGTACAGACTTGGAGGACAGCGAGTATGATACAGAGATGAGCAAGCTATAGGTTGGTTTCTTGCATCTGGTTCAGACATTCAGGCACAGGTTCTCCTCAGCTTCTGTTCTTGCATTTCTCCATTGCCCTTGGTGCTGAAAACAGTTCAAAAAAAAGAGCATAAGTTGCATTGTTTGTTAGAGGGATCCAAATTAATCTGAGGATTTTCATCTGCTGATCTGAAACTTATGAGATATTATGTACTGACCAAGGCCAATGGCTTCTGATCCTTTCATTATCCGAAGGCGCTTGCATGACTCGACGAACATCCTGTTTTTTTCCCCAATGAAATGGTGAGAAGAAAAAATAGAGCACTAACTTGCTCATGTACTCTGGTGATTTCAGAGTAGTGTTTCTGGTGATCAAAATCAAACACAGATCACTGTGCAAGCATGCATGGAGCTAGAAGAAGTAGGACTCACTCCCATGGGACGTCGCCGACGAGCATCCAGTCGCCGTCCTTATCCTCGTAGGTCGGCACGTACTCTGAGCCATTCAGCAGATCCATCAGCTTGCTCTCGTTCATGCCGTTCATCCCTTGAGATCCACAGTTTCCTGAAGTTTATATACATTTTAGGGAAAAGATTCAGCTTTGACACTTGCTGTTATTCCATAATCTCAGCTGGCATAACGTTTAATTAGCATGAAGAAGATTATTTCATATCTAAACCGAGGAAAAAATCCAGCGTTCCAAACAGGTTATAGCATTGTCATATGGGAGTGGATGCCATTCTTCAATCAAGAAACTCTGAAACTTTACTTGGAAAGTAAATTTCAAAAGAATAACATTTTTCATGATATTTGTTAGTTCTTTTCATTTGCAGCGCGCGTGTCTTGACATGGATTTCTAACCATCCACACATACTTACCACCCTAAAACAGCCAATAATTATGGGTTGTTGCCGAGCAATATATGCATTCTTAGACCTTAGTTCTTTAATACGCACGCTTCAACACGTGGATGCATGTATTATTATTATTATTTTTGGAGAGGATGCATGTATTATTAGGTAGGAGTCTTGAGTTAGAACAGCACATGCCAATGATGAACCAACCTAGCTATCTCGCTGGCTAATTAAGCAGATGCATGGTGTTGGGTTTAGTCCCACATCGCTAATAGATGATGGGGGAGCACGACTTAAAAGGTGGAACCATACCTCACCTACCAGGCTAGTCTTTTGGGTTGAGTGGGCCCATGGCCTTAGTCGGTGCTCTAATTGGGCCTTTAGGTCCGTTAAGACCTGGGGAGCCCTTTCTCTGCGTTTTGGCCCATACGTGGGCTGTTTGCAGCGGGCTCTAAATCCTAACAAGTGGTATCAGAGCCAGGCATTGACCCACATCTCCCCACATCTGATGATTCCATACATTCGCTGGACGAAGTTGTCCGTTGTGACGAAGTGGTCCGATGTGTGATGGGTATCTGACCCACATCTCCCCACATCTGATGATTCCATACATTCGCTGGACGAAGTTGTCCGTTGTGACGAAGTGGTCCGATGTGTGATGGGTATCAGAGCCAGGCATTGACCCACATCTCCCCACATCTGATGATTCCATACATTCGCTGGACGAAGTTGTCCGTTGTGACGAAGTGGTCCGATGTGTGATGGGGGAGATTGTTGGGTTTAGTCCCACATCGCTAATAGATGATGGACGAAGTTGTCCGTTGTGACGAAGTGGTCCGATGTGTGATGGGGGAGATTGTTGGGTTTAGTCCCACATCGCTAATAGATGATGGGGGAGCACGACTTCCTACCAGGCTAGTCTTTTGGGTTGAGTGGGCCATGGTCTTAGTCGTTGCTCCAGTTGGGCCTTTAGGCCCGTTAAGACCTGGGCTCTTAAGACCTGGGGAGCCCTTTCTCTGCGTTTGGACCCTTGTGTGGGCCCACAGTTGGGCCTTTAGGCCCGTTAAGACCTGGGGAGCCCTTTCTCTGCGTTTGGACCCTTGTGTGGGCCGTTTGCAGTGGGCTCTAAATCCTAACACATGGCATGCATGACCATGAGCTAGCTGTGCATGAACGCTGAGCCCATCGATCAGTACTCACATACACATGCATATGCATATACCATATATACATGTGTCCACCTTACCTCACCTACCAGGCTAGTCTTTTGGGTTGAGTGGGCCATGGTCTTAGTCGTTGCTCCAGTTGGGCCTTTAGGCCCGTTAAGACCTGGGGAGCCCTTTCTCTGCGTTTGGACCCTTGTGTGGGCCCACAGTTGGGCCTTTAGGTCCGTTAAGACCTGGGGAGCCATTTCTCTGCGTTTGGACCCTTGTGTGGGCCGTTTGCAGTGGGCTCTAAATCCTAACACATGGCATGCATGACCATGAGCTAGCTGTGCATGAACGCTGAGCCCATCGATCAGTACTCACATACACATGCATATGCATATACCATATATACATGTGTTAGCTCGGTAGAAGAGAGACAATGGCGTTATGCCAGACAGGGCATGCAGACACCTACCAAGGATGCAAATCATGCAGTGCAACTCTGGCAAAACCACATGGCGATCACCACCATACATGCCAACGGCAATGCAATCATACACACATATCTATGTTAGATGTTGATCTCGGGATCGGTCTCGTGACCGAGTCGGATCCAGAACCGCACCCTGATCGGGGGTGCAACCCCTTCTACTGGTTGTGGCCCCCGGTCACAGGCGCCATATAAAAGGGGGCTAGGGGCCGGCACGGAAGCCAACGCATCCACGAGCCACCGCAAACCCTAGCCCCTACACCCACCGATCGGGAGGCGACCTAGTGTACTGGAACTCGCCACCGCCGCCACTCTCGTCCTCACCGACGCGCGATGGCTGACGACACCACCGCCGAGGAGCAGCGCCGCCAAGAGGAGGAGCGGCTCCGCGTCGAGGAGGAGCGCCGCCGCCAGGAGGAGGCGGCCAAGGCCGAGGAGGACCGGCGTCAAGCTGAGATCCAGAACGGCAGTCCCGCCGTTCCCTTCTCGACACCGGCCACCATCCCCTCCTTCTCCAACCCCGAAGGTACTCTCGATCCCCTTACCCTCTATACCTAATCCTAGACCGAATCGTCTCAAATCCGAAGTTTTCTAGTGGTTGGGGAAGAGAGCACTAGATCCACACCCTATAGAATCCAACAATCTACAGTAACTCTACTATTACTTTCTTTTTATCTGAAATTATTTGCTGAAAATATAAACCTCAATAGCTTCGATAAGCTAGCCCACTTGGCTTACTTGTTTCTAAGAGCAGACCTCGTAGGGACTTGCATGAAGCAGTCTATGCATACGTATGGTGAAATTCCAGTGTCCAAACGTACGGGTCTAGTTTCTTTAGAAATTATAATCGGTAAATCAAATTATAACCTTTGTTCTAAAAAATGTTTTGATGAATGGAATGGATGAGTGGTACGGTATGTATGTACCGATGGTGAAGGAGCTGAACATTTTCTCGAGAGCCTTGGAGAGCTCCTGGTAGCTCTTGTACATCCTCAGGTCCACCTTGCGCAGGTACGGCGCGCCGTCCATGCTCACCTTCACGAACGCGGCGGCGGCGGGCGGCGGCGACGACTTGTCCCCGTCCTCCTTGCCGGCGGCGGCGCCCTTCTCGGCCTGCACGGCCAGGATGTTCTTCCGGAACGACCGGACCGGCGGCCACCCGACCACCTGTGCCCTGACAAAGCCAGATCACCAAACAATATTATAGCATTTGATGGATCAAAACTAAATGGCGTTTAATCACACCATCATTTGGTCCACTGCAAACTATATATATATAATTTTATAAAGGAGATTTAGGATGATTTCCCCTCTAGCTGTATAGCTTTTCTAGCTGCTAGTAATTTGTACTCAATTTTTTTCGTAAGTATATATGTATGTCTTGCAGTAGAGATTAGTTAAAGGAGAAGTGTGGTCCATGCATGAAAGATGAAACTATTGGGAGGGGCATCAAATCATGGAAAAGGGAAACCCTTTTGTGGTGGCAGGCACACATGTACCCCCCCAACCTAGCTAACTTTCCTCTTTTCTTTATTTTTCATGCATGTAATTAAAACAAAGTAACACTAGTCCACATCTACATATATTCCACAATACATTTTTCACTCCACACGGTCAAAATGTCAATCAATCAGCTCTTTGGTTAACCAACCATTCAAAAGTGTAAATTCCAGCCTGGTTATATCCCCCAAAAAAAAAAAAAAAAGAAAAAAAGAAAGGGAAAAAAAGTTAGGCAAGAGATCAGTAATAAGAAGACAAGGTAATTAAGGGGGGCAGCAGGTAGATCTAGCTTGAACAGTTCACCAGATGGAAGGGCATATATGCAAGCAGTATGGGCAAAGCTAATCATTTATATATTTCAGTATCTTCTCTATAACGCCATTATAAACACCAGGAACAAGCTAGTGACATGCAAATGATGTCGATGTGGACAAAGATACCAATGAAACCGTGCATGAAAAACGCAAAGATATATAGAGAGAGAGAAGCTAAGGGAAAATTAAAGAAAAGGCAGTGGCTCTTTCTTTTATCGTGTCGGCACTAGGCAGTGTCTCCCACTGCCCCACACGTAACATGCTGCTGCCTGTCCGGTTCTTGGACATGCCGGTACTTGCATCCATCGATGAATCTGTCGTCCTGCCTACATCGATCGATCGATCGATAGATCCACACACCCATCGATCTCATGCAGTCATGCCTCTTGCTGTGTTCATCATCAGAGATCCATCGACTGCTGGAACAATCGTAAGCATGCAAGTACATATGTGCATGCATGCTTAGATCTCGAGCAGAGAGATTTATCTCCAGAGTTTACTTAAGTGACGCACTTATTAGTTACCATGCTTAATTAATTAAGGTGCGTGCCTGCTTAGTTGTATCTCCATTAATTTCCATGGTTTAAGCAACAGCGATGCTTTCACGCTACGTTTGCTGATTGAAGAACTCGTCCCGGCCAGCTAGCTGCTCGGTGTTTACGAGCTAGCATTAGTGATACCTAACCTAAATATACGAATATACGACTGCTTAGCTTCCATGATACGAAAAAAAAAGAAGCTAGAGAGACGGTGGTTAATTAAGAGAAAGAGGACATAAGTACCGAGGTTAGCGAACTAATTAAGAGATAGGATTAAAAGTCTTAAGCCAAAGTGTTTCATGCGTGTATTTTGGAAAAGATTTAGCCCTTAATTAGAGTAAAAGGAAGCAAAGCTAGCTTGAATTGCATGCATGCATACGCATGTGGAGAGGGCGAATTAGACGGAGGCAGAAGAGGCCACGTACTTGGGCGCGCGCGGTTTCTCGGGGTCGGGCTGCGCCGCCGCGGTGACGACGCTGCTCTGGCTCGGCGACCTCTTCATCTTCCCTCCGCCGCCGCCGGCCGGCGACACCACCGCTTCCGACGCGGCCACGGCATCGCCGCCGCCGCCACCCTCCGCCGCCGCCTCGTCGTCGTCCTCCTTGTCGACGACGACGGCCGCCGCCGCCGGCTCCAGCTTGAGCTTGAGGTCGATGATCTCCGCGAAGCCCCTCTTGCCGGAGGAGGAGCCCCTGGCCTCGCCGTCGCCGCCGGGTAGGCCGAGCCGGAGCTCGGTCTCCTCAAAGCCCAGGTCCGCCGCCATTGCAGGCTTTGCAGCTCGCTCCTTCTTCTCCGACGATGCCACCTCGCGATCAGCTAGCTTCCTCTTCTTCGATGAGCTCGAGCTCCTCTCCTCTGCTTTCTTGGGCGCTTTCTAATGGTGGTGATGCAAATGCAAATAGATAATAAAGAGGAGGAGGGGGCCTGAAATAATAATGGCAGCGAGCTTCTTCAGTATGGGTGTGTAGAATAATAGGGCAATGATAGTAGTGCATGGCCGGCCTCTTTTGCGCATACACCCCCGCAAGTTTTTATTTTAACATTTTTATATTCGGGGGGTCCTGTTTGGGCTTCCCTTATACCTTGTAGAGGGCAGACATGGCATCAATCATAGATAGCCTCTTAGCTTTGTGTAATTTCTGTTGTGGCTACTACCTTTCTTTAAAATAGAAAGTATCATCTATTCGGGGACCCGGTTCCTGTGCAGTTGTAATATGACTGCAAGTTAAGCAGTCACCAGCGAGCAGTCCGATCTAAATCGAACGGCTCAAAATCGGCCAGACAACTGTAGCAGCGAAAGGCACTGTTTCGCACTGTAGCAAAAACTACTGTAGCAACCAATCTCAGCCGCTACTTCAAAAAATGGATGGTCAAGATTTGGTGCAGTCCTTAACGTGCAGTCGTAGGTGTGACTGCACCGGGTCTGGGTGCGGACCGGCAAGTGTGGCCATACAACTTTTCTACTAACGAGCAAGTGTCCTATATATTTGTGCGGTTAGATTTGTCCAATCTTTAATCTGGTTTGAAATTTTATTTCTATTATTCTTATTTCAAATTTCTGCAATTTTTATTTTCTATTGTAGCTGATATTAACTCCTTTTTATCTTACACAGACACTTATTTCTATCTTGTAATTCTAAGTTTCTTTTTTTTGTAGCAGCTGATATAGACTATCTTTTTTAAAAAAATTATCTAGCATGGACTCTTTTTATTTTTAAATTAAAATTCTTTCTTTTAGTCTTGTCCGTTATAGTTTGGACCACAACAATTGATGTTATAATCTTTCATTTTTTCAATTAGTATGGTATTTCTAAAATTTTAGGATATATTAATGTTGTTGCTTCATTGGACCCTATTTTAATTATATAATAGAATTGAAGATTGCCTTAAGGCTACATCTAGCCAGCAATTGTACTTGGAGGCTGTCTCCAATAATTTCCTTCGGTAATGACTTGCATAATATAAATTATAGCCATTAGGCAACCCTATAGGCCGGCTTCACTGTACGTACTGTAGATGCACTTATGTATGTTTGTTGGTTGCTGTTGGACCACTTTGTAAAAAATGTACTTCAGTATGCACAAACATTTGTTTTTCAGATAGAGGCCAGGCACAATTCTATCTAGCTAGCTTCACTTGCTTTTATCATTGCCCTACAAGCAATATGCTTTGTCTAAACGTGCAAATAAAGTTGCCAGTGTAGTCACGTCGATAAAATAAAGTGCATGTTAAAATGAAATATTTTTCTTTCAGTGCTTAGCATCATCTATATAGATATATGTGCCTGATGAATGAAGTTAATTGTGGGATTCTTCCGAAGAAATCAACCGGAAAACAACGTAGGGATTTCCCCATGTCTAAACACACTTGCTTGGTTTTGACTTCTGAGGAAGTTAAACACAACGCAGGGATTTCATGAAGTAATATTAATTAAATACGCAATAGTGCAATACAGAAAAAAGACACTCTTTATAGCGACACTATTTAACTTCTCGTGGCGCCCGTTATTTTAATTCTTTACTTTCCCTTTCCTTCGTCTATCTTCTGTCGTTTACTTTTAACCTTTGCCTTTTATGTATCGATCCTAAATATATTTTAGACTTTTTCCTGTGTCAACAAACCGGTAACTAACGAAAATTTTTCACAAGACAGGACACTAAGCACCAATAATTTTTTTAGCTCAACCGTGGAGCTCTACGCCTCGGCCACCGCTTTACCACAAGATTCTAAAAGTTAGCCATGTCGCTGCTGAAACGTACGTACAGGCCATAGTCCATAGACGCCGGCCATGCACAGCCCAGAGTCACCAGTTGTCGATCTGACTCCGCAAGAGCCGTAGCTTAATGCAGATGCAGTGAAGCTGTGAAGCAGCATGCATGCAGGTATGCATCTGAACAGTTCAAGCGTCAGGGAACCATTGGCTCAGTTACTGCACTGTTGCTCTTCATTTCGGCAGCGGCAAACAGTGGATTGATCGAGAGAGAGAGAGAGAGAGAGAGAGCTAGGTGGCCATGTGTGTGTGTGTGTGTGTGCAATGTTCATGCATGCGAGCATCGATGGCGAAGTGAAGCTGATCGATGGCGGCCATGGCCATGGGTGAGAGAGCGAGAGCTCTAGGCAGGCAGACTCGAAAGGAAAGCCCAGCTGGATCGAGGGCAAGAGATCAGCGTTCGTGCGTGCAATGCATGCACGCGCTCTGGCTTCCACGCGCGAAATTGACTGCGGGCCCGGGCCCACACGATGATTCCCTCGGTTGGGCCGGGCCCACCTGCCAAGACCGGTCTCACATGCCGTGCCAAGAGAGGCTGGTGCGCGCATAGGCGTAGGCCATGCCCGTGCGTCGCTACCGATTAAAAGGATTATCTCATATAATTATGTCGACGTGCATGACACCGCGGTTAATGTATGTGCTTGTCTCATGCGTTATGCATTTACCCACTCGACTGTGTCGTGCATGATTATGTGCCCTCGATTTAGACTACTACTTTCGTGAATGTCATCGAATTAAACCTTGATATGATATGCAAATACAATAAATAGCTAGGAAAGCCTCCGTAAATACGTATCGTGCACTAAAATATATGAAATAAGTCCATATTACAACCTTTAACTATCAAAAAACTCCGTCCTACATCCCAAACTATAAAACCGATTATTTAACCACCATTTATGAAAAGCGGGTTATTTTACACACTCGATAGTTTAGGATGATGGTTTTGATGACGTGACATCTGGTTTTGCGTTAATCAATGATTTTTGCACTAATTTGTTTTATAATAACTCTCAGAAAATTACAATATCTAAAGATAAAAAAAAACTTTTTTTGAATTTTTAAGATATTAAAATCTATTTTTGCCCTTTATGCCATTGAGAAACGCTCCTAATCTTTTTTTGCCAACATTTTGTCGAACTAATCGTATGTGTCATCACATTGTACATGTTTATTGTTATTAATTAAATTGGTGAAAAACTCATCTTTTCTTTTTTCTAGCTAAACATTCTAAATGATCCACACAAAAAAAACACATGGTTCTCAAATATTGAATGCTTCCAACCTATTGTAAATTTTTTACTAACAAAATGTTATAAATGGAATATGTGTTGCGTCCTCGTTGAGACATGAGGTGGTCGGTTTCTTCGTCGTGGTGGCAGCGTTTGTGCCGTGGTTGTGCTTTGGTGTTCTGCGTCGGATTGTTTTTTATTTTTACTTTTATTTTGTCTGAAATATCATAATTTTGTTAAATTATAATTTCCCGATTTTAGCTTAAAAAACGAGGCCGCTGAACCAGAGTGCGCGGAAGAAGGACACAGGTCAAGTGGAGAGCATAAAAGCATAATATGTAAAAGGCTGAAAATGGAGCTGAGTGATTGAGCCCAAAAAAAAAAAATAATGACATAGCATAAAGTGTTTACTACGTGTTTATTTGTGAAAAAAATTACAGGCAGGGCGTACGGTAAGCCGAGATTAACCCACGATCCAACCCGTCTCACGGGGCGGTGGGGCCGGGCTGCTCATGTGGGGTATGCGTCGGCATGTGAGGGAGAGATTCCTGGTGGGCCCCGCGGACGGCGCCCATGTGAGGCTGCCGGGGTGTCTCCTCGCGGCGTCCCAATTGCTGCGCGCACCCGCCTCCCTTCCCCCGCGCCCTATGCCGAGTGGGCCCTCCCGGTTCGTCTCTTCTGGCTCATGCCATCCATCCCTATTATTAGTATTAGGGACCGACGTTTCTATTAGAAAAACACATGTGCCAAATAAATATAGAAGTTAAATAGAATATACAAACATAGTTAACCTAATAACTTACCAATCATGTTTCTATCTAAAAACAAAAACAAAACTAATGGACAACTTTTTTTTAATATAAGCATACATATACATAAGTTTTTTTAACATGGTATAACTAAATTTCCACTATCGAACTAAATGGAAAAATAGTGTAGAAAAATTGAAAAACAATTGCCTACTAAAAAACAAATCTCTAGCAAATTAAAATCGATAACAAACCAGCCAATCGATGGGAATTTAAAATAATTGTTATCTGTCTATATACATAAATATTTTTTCCAACAAAATATAACTAAATTTCCATCATAAAACTGCGTGTAAAAATAGTGTAAGAAGCTAAAAAGTAGTTAACTGCTCAAAAACAAAAAGACACTCGCATGTTAGCAAATCCGTTAGTATTATTTTGCTCGACCACATTGCGCATGATGGTGCAACAATCTATGGCATCATCTTTTTTCACCTTATCTTAATTAAGATAAGTTAATATAATATAATAAAAAAAGAATGACACCTCTATGTGAGATAAAAATTTGAGAAAATTTAGGCCCAGTTCTTTTCAACTTAACGGCTTAATAGCTTAACGACTTATCTACGTTTTGAAAACACATGTGCTTTGAATTTTTTGAGTCCGTTTTTTCACTGTTTTGAAGGTGGGTTCTAACGCTTTAAAAAGCAAGTCAACGAAATGTATCCGAATCTCGAGACTACCTCGAGAAGCTCTCGAAGTTTAGTTATTTCAGCCGTTCAGCTGTTCAGATCAGCTCAAAAAAAAGGGCCTTACTTTTATGAAGGAGGTAGGGTTAGGGTTGGCCGCAAATCAGAGCTGAAAAACAAAATTGGGAAGGATAGCCTTTTATTTCGTAATTGTCTTTTTTCGTTAAAGAAGTAATGTTATTACCACGTGTATGGTATCGATGACTGCGTTGTGTTATATTATATTATTGCTATAACGGTAAACCAAAGAGAGCCTATATGTATTGTTCAATAGCAAATTGAAGTAGCTAATTATTGGGATGTATTTCATTCCATCATTATTATAGTAGCTATATACGTGGGCATGTGAAGCAAAAATTAGCTACTAGGATTTTAGTGTCAGAGTTAAGAGACGTGAAATGATCGGGAGGTGCTTGAGTAGCAAGCAAGCAAAGTTAGCTAGGTCGCCATGCATGTCCAACGTCCTGCACCTTCAGTACCAGGCATCCGCCATGAGCTGATTGATGCTCCACAGCTAGCTTAATTAAGAAAACACCACACGTGTGAGTTTGATGTGATGCATCTTAATTACTACAACTAACCACACGCATATGTTATAGCTGATTGATCCACTAACTACTCGATTAGCAAGATCGAAAACGACACGTGCATACGCGCTCTTTAAAAAATCCGCAAATTAATCAAGTATAAAACGGTTCAATTTTTCATCGACATGTTGTTAGAAAAAGCGTATATGATCCAAGTAACATAGTAGGGCACACCGATATTATGGATAAGAAAGTGTGTATATATAGTCTAAAGATACACTTTATATCCATATCACAAGAACTAAAACATGTTGTATTTGCGACGAAGTTGTCTACAAAGAAGACAAATTTCAATATGCATGTATGTATACACTAAATACACATCCGGCCGGACAGCCAGCTAGCTTCTGATTTTTGGATATCTTTCTTGGCTGTTCTCAATTGAATGGGCTACAGTGAGGGTAGCCAGCTTCCCTGTCGTGTGCCATACTCCACACTATGCATCCTGTCGATCTGTAGTCTAAACGTACCCTATAGCAACCATATATTTGTATATGTTCATGATAACTTGGTTCTCGATCGATCGATCTCCCCCACAGTAGTCATATATTTGTATATGTTCATGCATGTCTCTCGCTCGTTCATGTTGTGCTGGTTGTACGTTGCGTGCGATGAGCGTATATGTAGCCACACAACAAATTAGCTAGGGTTTCTATGAAATGAATATATAAACATTTAAGATGCTTTTGTTTTCAACTTATTTGTTTATTTACTTTTTTTTAAATGATAAATGTTTTGTCTTTAAGGCAAATGACCCGCTTCATTTAACTTGTTTCTAGAGTCTTTAGACCTACCTTTGAAATTAAAAAAACCGGCTAAAAAAATTGAAACGTTTGTGTTTTTCAAACATATAAGCAAACGAGCAAATAGAATGAAAAAGAACATCATCAAAGTTTGGTCATCAACAAAGTGCGTTAATGTAGTGGGTGAGAGAAGAGATGCACAAATCTCGAGGCATAAAGTATATGTGCACCAATTGCATGGATGGCTACAAATCAAATCTATGGATAAATACAATGTCAAAGTACTTAATTTAATCTTAATTAATTGAGAACTTTACCATACTTAGAAGTGCCTAATTTAGTCCTTTCTAACCTTCATCGAAGTCCGGTCCTAGCTGCTTCTTGAAGAAATCACCTGAAACTCCATGTTGACAAGTGGCTCTCCATCACAAGGTAAACACCTCTTCGTGTGGTGGTTGCCCACTAGAGCGCACCATCAACAACAATGGTCGCAGTAACAAAAACCGCAATCGTCATCATGGTGGTGGTGGAGACTGTGGCGGCGACAATGGTGCAGGTGGGAGTGGTGGTCGTCCCACTTTTATAGACGGTGGGCCGAGGAAACCCTCCCACCTCCCTTCCTCAAACGGCGGCACCACCTATGCTCTCACTGTAAGGGCCTCGCCAGGCTCCTCATGTCCTGGCCATGGCCACCACTTTCGGTGCCATCGCCCCCTCATTTCTGGTTGTGACCGAGCCACCATGTCTACTGCTACAACATCACTGTTGTCTACCTCTCCACCAACCTCATGCAACATCAGCTTATTAAAGATGTTAAGATAGACTTGCAATTAATTTTCCCATGAGTGTGTCGCTCTCAGGCAAATCTGTGTTCTTCGTGTTCCAACTTCATCACAATATGCTGATATGTTCACCAAGGACTTGGCCTTCCTTGATCTTCAACGAGTTTCGCTTCGGTATGAACATTTCATGCCCTTAATGTTCCGACTGCGGGGAAGTGTTAGCTTATCCGTCCAACCAGAGCGTTCGTGACTCCACCTTCCTGGTTGCGGGGGTTGTTAGAGTATAGATCGATGGCTATGCACGCGCGGTATTGTATACACTGTGCCTGTAGCAATAAATCCGAACATTAATTGTTCGTCTATCACGCTCGATAGATAGTGCGATCAAAGCAACAAGTGGACTTTCGATGGGCAGCGAACGATGGCCGAGGATCGATGATACCAGGTAGATACCCACGATGTATATATATTAACCCATCAACCATGATTAACTAACTAATTACCGTTTCAGGCTTTTAATAGCTATCGATCAGAGCGTTAGATATACATGCATGCATATGGCCCATGCAGCAGGGAATGAATTGAGCAATGGGCACTCATCAGAGAAGGGGACCAACATATGAGCAGTGATCAGAGCCATGGCCATGTACATATGATATGCGAGGTCGATGGATTGAGATGTGGGCGATCGATGTGGGCGATCGATGCATGCATTGCATCTGCCATGGCGGCCGCCTCGTCTGTACTCTGCAGTACATGTCCTGCATGCCGCTGACGTCGATGACGATGCAGATGCATGCATGGGTTTGCCGATGCTGCCCATAAAGCGCCCATTTTTCTGGAGCCAAACCGATATATCGAGCACTAGCCTGTACCTTGTGTACGTACGTGCATGGTACGTGTCTATGTGTACGGCTCCGGCCTCCGATGTGACGGCAGATCTAGCTCTATATATATCCAACACGACCTTACGATTATATATCTTCGAGCATAATATTATTTCCTATGCCAGTAAATTTGTTAATTTGTGCGTACGTACGCCTAGCTAGCTAGGATTAATTGCCTGTGCAGATCGATATCTCACTTGCTTAAGACCCACAAATAATGCATGGCGGGTAGAAACGTACGTAAGTCCGTATGCATCAATGCATGTGTCTAATATTCTCATGAAAGCATGTGTGTATATATACATGCATGCAAGTGTGTGTATATATATATACGTCGTCATGCAAATAAATATGTCGTCGATCGATCGGTATATATATGCTTGTACATTCACGGTGCGGCAGACCATTGTCTGAAGTCCTTTACTGGATTAATTTGGGGAGAGATGACCGGAGGTTAACAACTGCTGCAGGTGCATGCTGTGGAGCCGTGGATATATATATATATATATATATATATATATATATATATATATATATATATATATATATATATATATATATATATATATATATATATATGTTAATTTTCTGTTTTAGCAAATACCATGGTGTAATTTAGGGCGGCGCTGTTTCTCAAAATTTTAGTGGATTGAAAAAAATTTGCCGGCAGTTCGGTCATTAACTATCTGGTTTCCAGAAAGGCAGAAGCCTAGCCGGCCGGCCGGCCGGCATGCATGGCACCAATGCATGCTCCATGCCTTGGCCAAGAAATGCATGGCTGGGTCACATCCAGTATCACGTACATTCGTCGACCATGCTGCGACATTATACTATTGTTTTCCGAGCAAGATCGTTCGATCTCCATCTCCTTAGATTTATGGGCATAGATTTTCAGTTATCTCATCAATCAATAAAACTATATAATTCATAGAAAAAGTCTATTTTACCACCTCAATTATGACACCATGTCTGTCTAACCCCTGGTCCGTCCATGAAGTATATGAAGTGGTACGGATAAACCTCCACATACGGTTTTGACCGAGGACAATTTTGTCACGCAGGCTGCTGATCACGTGGACAAGTATTATTTGCCGCGGAAACAACACTTGTGCCATTTTATTTTATATGATATCTATTATATATATGTTGATGGATCCCACATGTCAGCCCCTAACTCTACCTTCTTCCCCTCTCTTTCTCTCCCTCTCCCAGCGTCTCCTTCCCTAACCCAACCACCTCCTTCCTTCCTTTGGCCGCGCGCCCTTCTCCTCCCCTTCCTCGGCAACCTCGCCATTAGTCCCCTCATTTCCCCTCTCCTCTCTCCCTCCTCCCCACTTTCTCTCCCTATCTCCAGCATCTTGACCTCTCCCAGAACCTGGGGCTAGAGCGGTGGCCGAAGTAGAGCTGACTAGTGGCCCGTCCCTAGGGGTGGGCATTCGACATTTTCGTATTTTTGGTTTCAATAATTTTAGAATTTCGGTATTCAAAATTAGGTACCAAAATTTATTGAAAAATTTTAAAAACCGAAACCGAAATACCCAATTATTTCGGTTCGGTATTTCGATGAATCGGTATTCACTGAATTATTTGACCTAGAAGCATAAACAACTGCAGATCCTTGAATAATCATGCAACTGATAGAGAAAATGAGGAAAATCATGTAGATAAAACACATGCAGTAGTACGGAAACAAGAGTTCAGAAAAAAACAAAGAACTCTAGATGTACGTACGCAACGAACTCATGCTGGAGCTAGACGACGGGACGACTAATGAGGCCGCTGCCCACGGATGCGCCGTCGACTCTTTCCCTCACAGCAACACCTAGGAAATGGAGGAGATGTGCCGCTGTAGGATAGGGAGCAGTGGGTAGAGGAGGCCGCAGCCTGGGGTGGGGATTGGGTTGGGATTTGGGGAGTGCAGTGACTAGGGTTTCAAGGTGGAGGAGGCTACCGCCTAGATGAGGAACTAGGGATTGTGCCGCCAGCATGTGGGGGAGGAACTGAAGAAGGGCATCGGTTTGAGGTAGGGGAAGCCGGGAGGCTACGTGCTGGGCTTGTGGGCCGGAGGTGGAACGAAAATGGGCCTGCATATTAGACTGGAGTCGGTATGTTCGGGATTTCGGTTTTTTACGATCCAAATCTAAAACTGAACCAAATTTGATCGGTTTTCTAAAGCAATAAACCGAAACCAAACCGAAATTTTCGTTTGTTCAGTTTGGTTCGGTTTTTTCGGTTCGGTATAAAAATGCCCACCCCTACCCGTCCTCTCCTGTGTGGGGTTGGCGCGGCGTTGGATGGCATGAGAGTGGAGCACATAGGGAAGCCCATGTGGGGCTAACTCAAAGGCGGCCAGTGTTGGGCTAGCGCAACAGTGTCCAAATAGAGCGAGCACGATTGCTATGTGCTATTTTCTCATCAATTGCTCATATGTGTATTGTAAATTTTGTCCTGTTTTGGTTCTACAATCCACATTTCTTGGCAATTTCATGGAAGCTGTACATAGTTTTGATTCATGAATATGGAAATAACTGTGGGAATCAGATTGAATTTGAACAGGGACCTCTTCATTGGTTCCGATGGGAGCACGTCTCCACCATCTTTCGAGGCTGCAAAGGCGTCGGCATGGGGAAGGCAGCCAGAGCACCAATGCTGCTATGCGCATGGCCACGAACGGGTAGCCAACGGGCTGCAGAGAAGGAGGATGAAGAAAAGCGACGAGAGAGGCCGATACTACTACGTACACATAAGCGTTTCCGGTGTCTGTGGGGGTTATTTGCACCACTTCACATACTTTTGGGGCGGAAATACCGGCCTTAATTTTCCAGGCCACGAGGGTAAATGGATAGGCATCATAGTTGAGGAGGCGGAGTAGACTTTTTCCTAATGCATATAAATATATATTCATATACACGTATATTTCTATGTACACACGTTCATTGATCGGATAAGAATTAAAAGTAGCATGCAGGTGGCAGGAATTAACTCACGCTCAAGTGCGTATAGAAGATAGTGCTACCGGCCGGTCGACATGTTCATTGTCTGCCACATATATATGGAAGCTACTATAACAAGTGAACATACAGAGAGATCGATACAGTAAGCTAACAACGGTACGGCGGCTTGATCATGACGAGTTGTCGCAGAAGTTGCCACATCCAAGATGCAACTATTTTTAATAATTCAGAAATCAGCATCACACAATCGCATGATATTTTCTGAGCTGATTTCCACAACAAATCAAGATTTATAGCAACCATAACAAAACTAAAGATCTCGAGTTAAGGGCTTCTCTTCGATAGAGCTGAAGACTATGTTGCATGGAGAATCAAGGACCCTTTTGACCCGGCAAAAAATTATATGTGCTTGTTGGTAATCAAAATCTCCACCCGTTTGGCTGGATGGCGGGGCCAGTTGATGTCAAAAGGGGGGAGGCTCACCCTTCTCAAGGCAGTGCTTTCTGCCATCCCAACATACGCCCTCTCCGTCGTACAACCACCAGCCTCCGTTTTTAAGAAGATTGACTCAATCTGACGGGCCTGGCTCTAGAAAGGCACCGACTCTGCCCGGAGTGGTGGACGTGTCAACTGGGCCTCTGTTTGCTCTCCATCATCTCTCGGGGGCCTTGGAGTCCTAGACCTCTATTGTTTCTCCGGAGCTCTCAGGCTTCGATGGCTGTGGCTTGGTAGGCACACTCCGCACCCAATCTGGGCCGGACACCCCTTCCCCACTTCGGATTCGGACCAAGCTCTCCTTAGGGCGGGAACCCTGGCCACGCTGGGTAACGGCTCTTCTACCTCTTTTTGGGAAGACCACTGGCTCCATCAAACTGCTCCAAGGCACCTGGCACTAGGGGTGGGCATTCGGTTATATCGGTTTTTTCGGTTCGGTTAGTTCGGTTTCTAAAAAATTCGGTTAGTGAAAAACGAAAACCGAAATCATCTCTAAAAATATACTAACCGAACCAAATTAACTGAATTATTTCGGTTCGGTTAATTCGGTTTTCGGTTATTAACCGACTTGTCTAATGAACACACAACAAATCGAATAAGCAAATCGAACAAACAATGAGGGGATGGACGGCGACCTGCGGAGGGCGGCGGGGAGGCCATGCGGCGGTGGGTGGACCGTAGGCTGAGGGACTCCTTCCCCGTCGACGCGGAGGAGGCGCTGACGGCGCTGGTGATGTGGTGTGTCGGGAAGGACGCGGCGGCGCGGTGAGGCGGCGATGGGAGGCGGCGAGACGACGGGAGGGGGCGAGGCGGCGATGGGAGGGGGCGAGGCGATGGGAGGGGGCGAGGCGGCGATGCGAGGAGGCGAGGCGAGGCGAGGTGGGAGGCGACTGGGAGTGACGGCTAGGGTTTACCCACGGGCCACGGCCACGGGAGGGGAGGGGATCAGGAGAGGGGTCGGGGAGTGGGGTCGAATGGGCCAGCCGGCCTGGGCCGCGTGCGAGTGTATGAACCGCGTGCGAGGGGCCTGGGCCGCGTGGGAATGGGGGCCGAATTCGGGTACCTTGGTTTTTTCGGTTAACACACATTAAAAACCGAACCGAACCATATAAACCAAACAGGTCTGAAACAAAAACCGAATGCTAACCGAAAAACCGAAAAAACCGATAATTTCAGTTAATTCGGTTCGGTTTTTCGGTTATCGGTTAATTTTGCCCACCCTGGCACCATCGCTGTTCAAGGCCTCTACTACAAAGGGTAGAACGGTCCGCGACGCACTTTCAAACAACACCTGGATCTCTGATCTCGCAGGGAACCTCACTTTCCAGATGATCCAAGAGTTGATCACCCTGCTTAGCCAGCTAGCGGCAATCCAGCTCAACCCCGACGTGCCCGACCAGTTTCTTTGGCGTTTCTCAAATAATGGGACCTTCTCCGTCAAGTCCGCCTATTTGCTGCAATTTGAGGGCCGCATCACCAGGCCAGCCCTGCAGAAGGTCTGGAAGCCATGGGCCCCTTCAAAATGCAAGTTCTTCTTTTGGCAGCTCTTGCACTCTCGAGTCATGACCGCAGACGCCCTGCTGCGTCGGGGCCTCCCCAACGACTACTTCGCCCCCTCTGCAGGCGCAACCTAGAAACCCCAGAGGCCCAGACCATCTGCTGCTTCAGTGCGAATTTAGCTCTTCCGTCTGGTCCCGGCTCGCCGTCAGGTTAAACCTCCAGCAACTCAGCCCTGCCGCATGGTCGAATCGCAGCTCGGTAGCTGATTGGTGGCTCCACAACATTCTTCCTAGCACCGCGTAGTGCGGAGCCCGCTCCGTAGTCTTCGCAACGGTGTGGCATCTTTGGCTTGAGCGGAACAACCGTATTTTTCGTCAGGTCGATAGAATAGCCCAGGCCTTTTTCCTTTTTTTTGATCGAGGAACTGCGGCTTTGGGTGGCCGCAGGAGCCCGTTTTGTAATTAGTTAATTTTGTCCCTTGCGGCCCACGAGGGGAGGGGCCGATATCTCCCCCCACCTCTTTATTCTCCTATATTTGATCAATACATGGCAGTTCTCCTGCCCGTTTTGCTTAAAAAAATAATAATTCATGCCAGTCGAGGATTGCTTATCACAGGTGCATAAAGGTTTTGCCGCATGTCCACCGAAGAATCGACCCTGTAAACTTAACCGTGCAAATTCTAACTGAACTGGCCGGTATGGATATATAGGTAAACATGGCCGGTATGGATCATATACGTGTAGTGCCACTATGAAAGAAACTAAAGAGGTGATCGAGGTATCGATTTGGTCGGTGCCTTGCTCGCGTTGCCCCTATATGTCCCACTCGCCACTTGTGTTGTCAATCGTGGAGGTTGTCGATCGATGGAGTGTCAGGCTCAAGTGACAGTGAGCGTGGGAGATCGATCCATGCATCATCCACGCACGCAGTCTCGCACGCTCGCTCGCACGCGCGCGCGTCTCCATCCCCGCCACTGCCGCCGCTGACAGCGTGCGCCCCCGTCCGTGCGCCGCTGACATGGACGCCAAGCTAGCAGGCAGCTAATTAATCAATCGATCAATCCAGCTCAAACTTAATCCCCATTAGAGACCATGCATGCATGCATGCATGCATGGCGCCATGGCCAAGCTTGCTTGCCCGCCCTCGCGACATCTCACCTCACTTGCAGTGCAGCACTGCTCGGCGTCGCTGTCCGAGCATGTACGTAGGTACGTACACATGCATGCAGCTAGCTAAGCTAGCTTGGCTCGATCCACTGACGCGTCTCCCTCTCGCCTTCATCACCCTGTCGGTCGAGTGATCACCATCGAATGCATGGGCATGCAACGAGCCATGCCATGCCTAGCTTTCACGGCGCCCGGCATGTCCGTGCATGGCTCCATCATGGCCTACAAAGAGGTATGGCTTCGGTATATGTGCACCATAAACGTCTAGCTTGAAACTGGCTCAAAACTATATTTGTATTTGTATTAGGATGGAGCTGAGCTGAGTACTACCGTGCAGCTAAAGTTTATAGAAATCTCATATGAGAAAGTTTGTGTAAATCAATCATGATCTTTTACCAATTAGCGAGCTATAGATCATGGGCACTGTTAGGTCGGTGCATGAATAGTAACGTGCATGCATGCATCAGTACTTGTTGAACACTGTGCAAGTAGAAGTATGTGAGATGAGAATATACATATACATGCATGGCCCAAACAGGTTGAGCAGAGAAAACAAGGCGTGGGTGAGGGCGAGCATGATTATACACAAGTACTAACTACGTACTAGACCTGTTGCAAGAACAAAGTATTGAACTAATTTGGCCACAGTTATAATCAAGCAAACGTACGCATGCAATTGTTAATCCTTGCGGTGTAGGGGGTTATTGCAGCACAAGGCATCTTCCAGCCGATCAAACTGGCCAGAAAGAAAGAAAGAAAGAAAGAATAATGCCCACTAATCCTGCAGGAATCTATCTAGGAATATATACATGTATGATATATTCAGTACATGAAACAGATTTTAAGGGAGGTTGCACCAGTCCAGCACCATCATCAGTGCGCACACAGCATTCCGTCGGTGCAGCCAGTACACGATCACAGAATCAAGATTTTGCAAATGTGTAGCAGGTCAAGCATGCAAGGAAGCAGCAAACAGTCAAGAGCAAGCATGCACCGCCGGCCCTAATTCCCCGGTTTAAACTTGATCAAGAGATTCTGCATGCCAACCAAAAGCAATTTAAAACCTCCATTCGTTGTACTTGCTGCCGCCCGTTAACAAGCTCCATGCATCCTTGCATGCTCTGCGTAGTTCCATCCGGAATCCAAGAAACTTCAGTGGGCGACATGGGAGGTACTTGAGCAAATATTTTTCAGGGCATGCATGCCTCATGGCTCAAACCTGTAGCTAGCTACATGCAAACAGAGTTTAAGAATCCAAACAACACGCCTATTTTTCGCCGCGAATTCGAAAGATTCTTGGGTGATTATTCTAACCTGTGCATGTAGGAGGTTGCAGGAGCACAGGGTATCTTGATTGGGATGGTCAAATGGACCAGGTAGTCGAAATTTCGGTTGTAGCAATATGGCAGGGAATCAAATTTGATGCTGCTGCATGCGTAGCTTTAGCAAACCGAGGCAGATTAGCTAAGAGACTGGTTCACTGCATATGAGACCGACTCTGCACGTCTATCCTGCAATAGATTGATGGCGACAAAATATTAGGAAAATGCCATGGTAGAATAGTTAATACACACAAAAAGAAGTTTTGACAGGTGGTACTTGTCAGTATTAGGAGCATCTACTGAAGATACGCAGCTTAACTGGTGTCTTTATGGTCTTATGGACCCTATGAATGATCAGGCTAGTAGACATTTTTCACTATGCTTGTTTGGTCTCTGAAACAATGAAACTTTAGTTATGCTATCATTGTAGCAATTACATGAAAAGATAATAAATTCTTTCGGGCCTTCATATGAATTTCAATCGAGGATGAATTTTCTACATGTCATGGAATTACATGCAAGTGTATGTAGAGAGACGTTGGATCTGCTTTGGGGCACATATCTCATAGAGGATCAAACGGCTCCCACACATACATGTACTCAATTTTTTCCATTTCAAGAGGGAACGAAATGAACTTGGATTTCTGCAACACAAAAAAACTTAAATTAATCCAAAGAAAATGTTTTCTTCGGAGCTTTCTCGAGCTAGATCCACCATCCATGATATCCCATTGGGCGCAAATTGAAGTTAATTTAACTTAAGCAAGGGACCACCCTGCTCCCACCAGAAAAATAATGTAAGCATCGGTTAGTAAAAGAGACAGCACCAGTACTACTGCAAATAAACAATGCTTTGCAGTTTTCAAATTGAGGTTAAGTGGTTAACATACTTTGCAGGGAAAAATCTTGGACTAAACAAATGTTCCACTAGGCTCTCCTAGGTCCCAGTGCCAACCAAAAGAAGCAAGGCCAGATAATTGAAGGAAGAAGCAAGAGGTAGTGGAGAGAGATGCAGGGATATGATGAGAAGCATGCGATAGACAAATGCCCATATACTCCATGTTACATTGTTCCATACATATCTTATTAGACAGCATTGGGGGAGGAAACAGTATTGTATAGGCAGAAAGATGCTCCCCCAAGATCTCTAATGATAGCATCCTAATCATGGCATCGGCTCCCTTTTGTTTAACTCTTCTTTAGCTCCATTTCATTAGTGCTAGTTGATCCTTCTATCTCACGGATCCGGATCCATGCCCGGTACCAGCTACACCCTACATATCCATCTAATAATCAATCAACTCGAGGACTTTGATTAGACATGCATGAAGCTCAGTGCAGTGTAGTACTACTTGGTTATCGGGTCAGGGGCTCCAAGAATCGATAACCAAATGGGTAGAGGGTCCGAGAGCTACCCGACCCGACGAATCTCCGGTGTCGGCCCGCCCTGTCGCGGGTCGACCCGGCAAGGCCTTCATGGCTGCACCCTGGCCCTGCAACCACCCCAGCTACCTGTGGCACGGGGGAGCGTGTGTGTGGACTGTAGCACGTACGTGTGCACGCACATGTGTGTAACCTCACACGGCCACACGCCCATGGCTTCATTCTGCCAGTGGATGGAGTCATGGAGCTCTATAAAACATTTCCACACACCCCATTCCCAGCTCACCCAGAGCAAGCTAGCTAGTGATCAAAGCACACACAGCTTACTCATCGTTGATCCTCATCGTCGTTGCAACCACCTTCTCCTCTAGTTGGTGTACACCTCGCCTGAGAGATGGAGGTAGCCGCAGCCGCGAGCTATGTGGCCGACGTGGAGAATCTCAAGGCCACCGAGCTCAGGCTCGGCCTGCCGGGCACGGAGGAGGAGCCTCAGAAGACGGCGGCACTGCTGCCGACGCCGCCGTCGACGCCCAGGGGCAACAAGCGGGCCCTCGCCGGCGAAGAGACCGCCCGCGAGGAGTCCAAGAAGCGCGACGGCGAGACCTCGCCGCCGGCCGCCAAGTAAGTTCTTTTTTCCGGGCCATGGCGCCTCATCGGCTCCTGAATCCTGATGCATTCGATTCGCGGTGATCTTACGCGTATGGGGAACTCTTGCAGGGCGCAGGTGGTAGGGTGGCCGCCGGTGAGGGCGTACAGGAAGAGCTGCTTCCAGGCGAGCAGCAAGTCCAAGGCCGCGCCGAAGGAGGAGGCCGCCACGGCGGCGGCGCCCGCCGCCGCCGCCTCCGGCGGCGGCAACGGGCTGTATGTGAAGGTGAGCATGGACGGAGCGCCTTACCTGAGGAAGATAGACCTGAAGATGTACAAGGGCTACCGGGAGCTCAGGGAGGCCCTGGAGGCCATGTTCTTGTGCTTCCCCGGCGGCGCGGACAACGGCGGCGTGAACCCATCGGACTTCGCCGTGACCTACGAGGACAAGGACGGCGACCTCATGCTCGTCGGAGATGTGCCATTCGAGTAAGTGGATGAATTATGAACCTTTCCCCCCATGGTTTCGATCGGTTTGAGGTGTAAAGATCTGTGCTTTCGTGTATGGTGTCTAATGGTGTTTTGTTCCTGTGCCTTCTGCAGAATGTTCACAAGCACCTGCAAGAGGTTGAGGATCATGAAAGGATCTGAAGCGAGAGGCCTAGGATCATCAAGGGAGTGAAGAGTGCCATGTGTGTGCATGAGAGATCAATTCTTTTGTTTTTTGAGGGGGTTCTCCAAGTCATGGGCACGCTATCATATCATCTCACTGCAGCACTCTTCAAGACAGAGAGGAAAGCAAAAGGATCATGCAAGCTTGGAGGAGAGAAGCTTGGTGCATTAAAGTGCATGCATGCGTGAATGTGTGTCCTTGTTTCTTCTTCTTATTCTTCTTTCAGTAGGTGTTTAAATAGCAACATAGAATGAGTGGAGATTCGAGTTGACTCTCCAAGTGTTTGTACAAAGAAAAACAGCATATTAAGCTATATCAATGGTCGATTACTCTTGTAACTGAGGGAAGAACGCATGGGTTGTTTCTCCCTTGAGTTTGGTTTTCCATCTGGTTATCAATGCAAGATTTGCAGAGTCGTGCGTTCATTTGATTAGACCATATGCTCAACCCACTGATTAGACCATATGCATGGACAACTAGAATTCTTCGATCCCAGAAACAACCTATGTCACCAAGATGCAAACTATGTTACTTGAAGTCCTTGCTTGCGTTGCTGAAAATAAAACAAGATGCAAAGCAAGCACTTCCATCTCCCTTATCAACATCACTTGCAAACAAGATAAAGCTATGATCCAGATTATTGACTTGGTGCATGTGTCCAAACCTTTTTGTTTCCTTTTACCAATAAGCTCCTTTGTCTGGAGCAAGTTTAACATGTGCAGTGGAGATCAAAATGATCACAAGATCCAATTAATCCTAATTAACCACTCCACTTGTCAAATGACAAAACAGCCAGGTGAAGCAGAGCTGGTCAAGAGACAATCCTTGGTCAGTGCTGAATCTGGGTGCTCATTCATTCATTAAGTGGCAACATGCACTGGTCGAGAGCTGGCCGACAGGGTACATGTGGTGCACATGAGAGTGAAGATTGTGGTCAAGACTTCACTTGGAGAGCATCCAAGGCATTCAGGGGTTCTATTCGAGGGCCTTATCTTCTGGGATGCTGTGGTGGTCTGGCTACTGGAGAGCATAATGCCCGGAGAAACGGTAGGGCCCATGTGACTGTGAAGCAGCAAGGAAATCAATGGAAAGATGAAGAGTCCTTGTCTGGTGCAGATTTTCATTTCCTGCATGATTAATTTGTTGTTAGGCTCAACAATAGCTGGGTATTAGTGTATTTATTGCGCAGCTTTCTAGCTACCTACAAGGTTAGCGCAAAGCACAGGCTGGCTGATACAAATATCTCTAGTAGATGTGTTGGGTGACCGCGGTTGCCTCAACTGACCATGCAACTTCTGGGGAAAAAAATATCAAATTTCCAACCATCTTGACTTAGTTAAGTGTACCCAACAAATCTTTTTTTTTTGGTTTGTTCATCATTATACTGAGCCCTATAAGGTGATGCACAGGATAAGCCTAAAAAAACAACTAACAGGGCCATGATACTAACGGCCAACGGGACACCACTTGGATAAATTGTCCTTGCCTTAACCAATTTATAAAGGCTTGAAATCAAGCCCACATGCATATAAGCACATGATATGGTAAAGTAGATGAAGGCTCCCCTTTTTAGGGTCGTTTGCAAATTATGAGATATCTTGGCAAAAAGAAAACAATTGGCACCATCAGGATTATGTGGAGCAAAGGCATATTTCTCAGCCAGTAATGCCACAAAAGAATGGACCGCGGGGAAGAAATAGAACATACAATTTAAGGCCCCAGATCATTGGCAAATCTTCAATTGCTTTCCTTGGGACTGGAAGCTTCAAGCTTCTGTCTCTGCCTCCTGTCACTTGCTCCTATCAGCACTTCAGGTGGAGACTGGTCACTGTCATCCATGGGGCTCATTTTCCAGTTCAATCTGTAGCTTTTGGGTCGCCTGAATGTAAATTACATTACGGGGGAGGGCCAGAAATCAGAAAATCCTGCTCATGAATTGGTAGAGAGATATCAAGTAGCAAGCACCGCATGCGCGCGCGCACACATATGAGAAGTCATTTTAAGCAGAGATGGTCAGAAAGCTAGGTTTCACTTTATGGAACTGCAATCATATAATCTGGCATATATTCTGGAAAAAAAGAATAATCTGCTTGTTTCCATCCATGCTGAACGACCGAGTATCATGTAATTCCCAATGCAAGCACTAGTGTTGATGCAATGTTATGCTGTTTAAAAGTACAAGTAGCACACTATCTAAAGGTATGAGTACCACATCTAGTTTCTGACCAGCACTGAAATAAGTCAAGTTTGCCAAACCTAACCTCAAACTGACTACTAGAACTGGAAAATAGATTAATGCAACTATGAGAATCATGCACCATGAAAATAACAAAAGATATGCCAATAGTATTGGATTGAAATAAAAACACGTGATGGCGACCACTTTTTGCTACTACAGGGTTGTTTGAAACATAGCCTGTCTTGCTATATAGGTGTAATCGAAATGTCGCTTGTAGAAAATTTGGGCATTCAAACAAACTCACTCCAAAACTGACATCATTCCAATACCATACCAAAATTATACCACCAACCAAACCAGGTCCAAATTTTACTGGCAAGCACTTATGGATCGTTACATTAGGTGGTGATTGGTGAAATGCGTAACTGATAATCCGTAAATCATAAGATCCCAAAGATGGAAAATATCAGATAAAAACATTAACCCCCCCCTCTTATTATTATTACTGGTGGCCCTAGCATCCCTTATTTGCAGTTAAGGACTTCAGGTGCACCACATCATATTGACTTTGACCTCATAAAGAAGACATTGAGATCAAACCATAATGCACCTTGCAGACTTTACTGAAGACTGAAAAGCCTCGTTTCTTTTGACACTCTGAAAAGCCTCGTTTAGTGATAAACAAGTGTAGGACAGGAGGCACATGATAATCTGATCGGCTATTACACAGCAACAAGAAATGGCGCAAAACTTACCAGCAACAAGGGACTAAATCCGATGGTTCCTAACGTCAAATGTTGCAACTTCTAATGGTAACAGAACATTTACAATTAAGTGTAAGCCCGTATTGTCAAAAGAAACTAGATTGCGTCAGAAAAGCTGCCCCAAAGCCGTAAACATGGTGTGTGACAGTTCAGAAGGAGTCGCCAAGAAATTTGTTTAGCAAAATGGCCTTGAATGATCAAATTGAAATCACCCAGCTCTGGCAGTACAAGTGCGGGATAGCCATTGGGACTCTGCAAGAAATTTGCACCTCAATCCACGAACGTATCTCCAACTCTTACCTGACCTAACGAGCCTAAGAAATTTAGCGCCACCGGAATCGGAAATCCCGACTGAAATGCGCAGGATAACCGATGAGTCACTGAGAGTGGTGCTAGAGAGCACTCCCTGCATCCTAGGTAGAGAGAAAGAACCAAACCTCTTTGGCAACGGCGCCGGGGTTCGCTTCGAGCACCGCCGGTGCCATCCCAAGTCCCGCCACCCCCGCAGTGACCGGTGCCTCCGGCGCGCGCAGCCCGAGCAAGGGGCCCTCGTGGCTGCACGGTTGCAGGGGCGGCGGCCGAGGCGGCGAGGCCGGCGCCGCCGACGGCCTGGAAGAGAGCGTCGGGGAGAACACCATCTGTAGGCAATGTTTTGTGGGCTCAATTCAAGAGCAAGCGCAATTTTGTTTGGGCCGCACGCTCTAATTTTTTAAATTTTTGGGCCATCTCGTTTCGGCAACTACTCGGTACTCCCTGGTTAAGAAAACCGACGGAAATGCTTGCCCGGGAACAAATGTAAAAATATTGTTGAATAAAAAATATTTTAGAGTGTAGAGAAGAAATTATAGAGGGATCGATAGAGAGAACATCGATAGTATTTTATAGAGAAGATATAGAGTGCCCGTTGGTGATGCTCTTATGACAGGGCGGCACACACTCGCTGCTTTTTAAATTTATGCACCAACAGCACGCCGCGCAGAGGTAGGGATGAAAATGGGACGAGAAACATCCGCCGATACCGTACCCAAAAATAACTCGCCCCGAATCCGATTTTATAGTCCCAAACTATATCTGGCATTATCCATATTCATATCCAAAATAAACATGGGCATAGCTACATGCGCTTTTCGAGCACACCTCGAGTGGAGCCCAGAGCAAAAGAGGTGGCCAAACACACCATCACAACTATAGGAGGGATCATAGTCCAAAGAGCATCGAATGGATTCTCTCATCACCACACATGGTCAAGCAAACAATCAACTTGGCAGCACCTCAAAATCACAAGAACACTGAACAATTAAACGTCTGCACTGAAGCATCAGGGACAGTGAAATTCCAGATGAGAGGAACCGGGGTGTGAATCCCATCCCGGGGATAATAATAATAATATCAGGTTCTGGTGGATAGGAACGCCGGCGTCCGACGTGTCGTGGGCTCGTGGGCCAGGGGAAAATATCGGCCCCATGATTCCTCGGATCCGGCGGCCCGCTGACCTGGCGGGCCTGCCAGCCACCAGAAAGATACGGGCTGGGCCCCGCGAGGGAAAAATTTCCGCTTTCTGTGGACAGAAACGCCCTGGGCCTGCGCTGCCCCTGCAACTGGGCTTCCTGATATTTTTTTTTTCGCCCGCGTGGAGAGGTGAAACGGAATTATGTACTCGTAATAGACAGGAACGGCTCCGCCTACTTTGACTTTTATGCAACCCTGAATTGCTCCTCCTCCTATTGTGTTTATAAAAAAATCGCTCCTATTGTGACTTGTGAGACTTTCCTTTACAGCTTAGAAGGTTTAACCCTTCTTTGATCCTAAAAAAAGCATGCTTTTGAGCCTAATTAATATGCAGCTGTGATGCCTGACAATCTGACATATACATCTTAACAGTGAGCAACTGAGCATGACGTTGAATAAATACGGTTAGATTGCCTATGCACGTATAAGTTAGGTTTGGCTTAGCTTTTGAAATCTAACGCTCCACATTTAGCTGATGTTGAGCATTGCAGTGGGGTTGCATATGCATAAGTTAGGCTTGCTTTTATACTCACGATATGCAGGGCTGACTAGTTGGCACATCATACCTTAGCAATGTAGCTCATGTTGAATAGCACGATGGGTTTTGCGTGTGCATAAATAATTGGATTTTTTTTCACTCATGCCATTATAAAGTTCGGTTTCTTTGAAATTGTTATTACAAAACACATATTTATATTGCTGCCATTCTTTTTTGCAACTATATATCAACGCATATTTCGTATATCGTAGAAAATCCTGATAATGGCATCCTTGATAGATTGTTGCAAAAATAATGACATCAATAAAAATATGTGTTTTGTAATAGTAAAACCATAGAAACCGAACTTTATAATGGCATGAAAAAATCCTAAATAATTAAATACCAAGGATATTTCAGGAAAATAAATACCAGTGCACTCTGCACGGCGCTGTGCAGCTTTGCTGCAAATGCGAGCCAACCCAAGCAGGCCGCAGGCCCACCGTCGCCGATATAAACGCTTCCCCCCGCTGCTGCTGTCTCCACTCTCCAGTCTCCACTCACTCCATCATCGCGCGCCTAATTCCAGGTGAATCTTTCACCTTGCGCCACTACCAGCGTCCAGCTCCAGCAACGACAGAGGAATCAGCTGCCAAAATGGAGGGCGGCGCCGACGAGGTGGCGGAGGTGAGCTGTGTCGGCGACGGCCACCCCGGCGCGTACGCGGCGGTGCTGAAGAGGAAGCTCGACCTGTACTGCGCCGCCGTGGCGAGGTCCATGGTAAGGTTTCTCTTCTCCAAAGATCCATCTCTTTTTTTTTTTTTTTTTGTCCAGCTTATGTTGCGCTGCAGTCCGATTCGGATTTGGAGAGTACATCCTGTATAATCTCCTACTTCTATTGCAATCATTTAAGCAATTCATTAATAGCTCTACTTTCTGAAAGGGGTTGCCTACAAGTTTTAAGTTGGGAGAACAACAGAAAAATCGCTGCTTCATGTGGGGATTGGGGAGTGGGGACTTGGAGTTGGTTGTTAGTCACAGTTGTCAGCATAATCCTACGCTGTCAATGGTGTCTGGGGTCCATATTACATAGGTGTGACTTTTCTAACCCACAATCTAATGGAAATGCACCCCTTCCCTTGAGAAAAAGGGGCAAAATCCTGTTCATGTTCATTCCTTCCAGTCTTGTGATGAACAATTGACCAATTTAAGATCAAATTTCTAACGAACTATTGCCATAGTGAATTAGCGATCAAAACTGTTACTGTCATTTTGCGTGAAAATAACAATACGAATGCTACTTTGCATGAAAATGATATCGGGAACTGTACTATTGCCTCTGAGAAAAAAAAAAAGGCATGGTAATGCAACACCTTGCTTTTTTGTTCCTGAAGGCAAGGGCTGGTGGATCCTAGAGCCAAGAGAAATCTTGGCGCAGCGACACGTAGGACTGCAGATTTGACCTGGTGTGACATGTGGCTTGGGGGGAGTCTTACTTATATTGAAAATATTCTGATCGAATGTCATTTACTGCAAACAAATGACTATATTATTGAGCATGGCATTGTCGGAAGGTGGAAATAATAGGTTTTTCCTCTCTTTTTCTTTAGTTGTTAGGGTAAAGTTTGCTCAGTTTTTTTTTTCTGAAAGCGACTGGCAAACAAATAAAACATCAAGTGGCATACAAGCAAGTTTTTTTTTTTTTTTGTTGGTCTTGTTCTTCCAAGACAAGGAGTGAAAAGCTGTAGAACTAGTTCTGTAGAACTGCAAGCTGTATATTAATTTCTTTGCTATGTGGGTAAGGATGCATTATGTACTTGACAGAATCCTCATGTACTGGTTGCACCAAGCCCCCTGCTCCTTTGTTGCTGTCATATTTATGGAAATCCATTTCAGGAAACTAAATCGCAAGAATCTTCTTTGGGCTACCCCAATTCACAAGCTTCAGACACTTCCCAATTGGTTTCACAAGCTTCAGACACTTCCCAATTGGTTTCTCAAGCTTCTTTTGATGGTATTTATGATCTTTCATAGTTGCATTTATACACCAGTCTATCAAGCAACTTGGACAAAATCATGCCACAATGTGAAGTTGTCAAAAGGCAGTAGTGTCTTAGACTGCCAAAATGTGGTCTGACCGTCAGTCTACTACTATAGTGTCAAATCCATATCAGTTGAATAATGGGCCTATGTTGGCTATATTATTGCCCTTGGTAGTGTTTTGCTTCTAAATACGCTGAACCATCCACTAGAAGCTATACTCTACAGCGACTACATACATACAGAAGAGCCTGATTTCACCATCAGTTTCTGTAGACTCATTTAACCAATGGCCAGAGAATCCAGAAAACGAGGGTAAATTTTAGTTGCGGCTTTGCTTTGTGTTGCGTTGGCATCAATATGGGGTTCTGTTGACAATTCTGGAGAAAAGGCGATGAGATATTGATGATGAGGTCAAATAAGGATGATACATGAATATTCTCATCGTACTTAGCGATGCTGAGGACTGTCATCAAACATTGGATATGCAGCCCTGTTGGTACCAGGTTGCATCGTGACGTTGTATACACCCTCTCAATATGTTTTAGAAATGCACCTACAAGTGTGCTTTGGAAAGGGTATAGGAACCTTTGTAACTTTTAAACTGTTACTTGTGTGTCGTCATCATTTACTATACTCTTTTGGTTTCTTTGCTTCTATACATAGGTGACGAACCAATCCAAGTCACAAACTCAAATGTCATAGGTGATACTGTTATCCAAGGTAAGCCAACTTACAGTGGTACATCAAGGGAGCAGTCAGATGATGATGGTGATCTAGAGGAAACTACAGAACCTACCAATACAAAGCGGATGAGGAGGTAAAATAGATTATACAATTATAAGTTTCTTAAAGATATATATGAAAGAGATCATATATATGACTTCAACAAGTGGGGCCGAGTGCTATGCTCTAGAATTTGTGGTGAAGATTTAATTTTCATTCAGAAATTTTCTGCTAGGCGGTTCTGGAGTCTTGCACCTTTTACAAATTTTCAGCCATCTAAATATTATGAGCAAGCAATTAATTTATGTTGCTAGGAGATACTAAGTCCCAATTCCCCCCCTTGCCCAGCCTGTTGAATTGTTCAGGGCAATTTTAAACTGTTGATATGGTATAATTGCGGTCTACTTTGAGCCCATGTTTAAGGCATACTGGAGCTTAACCTAGTGTTAAAATATATCACGCACATTTTTTTCATTAGCTTAATCTTTTAGGTGGGGAATGTTGAAAACTTGAAATATATTGGCCACTTTACCCCATCACCGTAGCCTTTTTGGCTAACTAGTCAGTGCATACAATTCAATTGCCTTTTGAACAAAAGGCTGAAAGGATCCAATTCCACCAAACATTTATGCTCATACCTTTTTCTATGAATACTTTTACTATGAAGCTAATTCTTTCCCGTTAACTAATATATGTTGATTGGCTTCTCTTCTTATATAAACTCATCCCACCAATTAGTCAATGACCTAAAAAATTCATCCCACAAAAGTTGAAAATCATGGGAGGCGCTAATTCCTTGGTTGCTGCTAGGGTTTTGTGGGTGGTTTAGTTACAGTTACGTTCACTTTACATGATGTCCAATGTTGCCATGTTGGAAAGCTAGAACAACTTTTGCCATGCTAAACATTCTCGGTTTTAATTTTGTGATCAGAATGCTGTCAAATCGAGAATCAGCCAGGAGGTCAAGAAAAAGGAAGCAAGCTCACCTGAATGACCTTGAATCTCAGGTATCACATTGTGACTCATGACGATCAAGGTGAGCTTTAGCTGAGATTAACATTACCATGCTAATTACTATCCTTTCATCTAGGTTACCCAGCTAAGAGCTGAGAATGCATCTTTGCTAAAGCGCCTGACTGACATGACTGAGAAATACAGCAAAGCTACTATTGACAATAGAAATCTTACAGTTGATGTTGAGACCATGAGGAGAAAGGTATATCGTTTTGCTGTTGTGAACTCCTAACTGCTTCCAGAAATTTGTTTTGTTCCTATTTGAAGGGTTGTGGTTTTCTCTCTGCCACAGTCCATTAGCATCATTTAGAGCATTAATTTGTACTTAATTTTACCAGGCATTGCATGTAACATGTTTCATGTGGATACTTCTGCATATGAACTAGCACTTTTTTTTTTGGTGAACCCAACATAACAAAGAAAGCAATCTGGAATCTGACAGCTACCTAACTGTAATATCAAATATTACAATGTAATTCTGCATTCGCGTTTCTGCTTCTCATGAAGATGCAGGTAGGTACTATTACCTCTCCTACTAGTGCTAAGGACTACTTTAGTTTTGTACCATATTGTTCTTTTTTCTTTTAATTTTTGTGTTAAGAATAACGATGTTCTCTTACAGGTTGTAAAAATGAAACAAAATATAAAAGCGTGCATACCATGTTGCAATGCTCCGAGAGTGTGTCTCACTAAACCTGTGGTTTTGGTCCTTATGGAAGGGCTGTTCTATCTCTTGAGAAGAACGATATCGCACATGAGGAGTCCAAACCAGGCACAAACATTTGTTAATGCTTGTGTGTGAGTATATGCACAACTCTTTTATGTCTTGGTAAAGGTGTTTTCAAAACATTCTTGTACAATTGTTAAATGTATATTTAAGAACCTATGGGTCTACTCCTTTTACATACATAAACTGATTTTTTTCTTTCGGTAACTTACAGTAGCTAATACTTGCATTCTACCCAAAGATTAATGAAATAGATTTTCTACCACCACTTGCTTTATGTTCTTTTATGCTTGGGCTCTAAATATAAAGGTAACTAGTGCCAAATTCTTAAAATTTTTTGTCATGCTGATGAAGTTCATGTGTTCAGGTGAACATAGCTGAGGAAGCTGTGAGGAGATTAACTGGAACAACCCTGCTGTTCTGTGCGATATCTGACAAGCCCGCAAGCAGCATGCCCTTATCTTCATGTATATCTGATGCAGCTTCTGCTGCTGCTTCCATTGAAGAGAACATGAGCCATTTTCTCCAGGCGCCACATCAAGAAAACCAGATCAAGTCTGATCTCCCAGATGCAGAAATTCCTGTTCCCAGTGGGGAGATGGCCTCAAGACCAGCCTCTTTGCTCCGCTTACAGCGCGTTGCCAGCTTGGAGAACTTGCAGAAGAGGATCCATGGAGACCCAATACATTCTGAGACTGCATCCACTTTCGCAGACCCTGAGGTTCTAATTCCTGCCAGTGATAAGTAAAATTGGGCACAAAAGATTGTTCTGTAAACTGCCTTATAATGCTCTAGTGAGCTAAGTTTTGGCAATTGTGCTTGTAACATCTATGTATCCATATGTAACTTACTGCTGTATTTTGTAACACGATCTTGAAGTTAAATAATCTTTTTACCTCCAGTCTCTTGATTTTGCCTCTTTGGACTTGACATATGGATGCAACACTGTGCACAATCAGATGCATGTTGAAAAGTTAAGAATGAATTGTTATGGCAAAACTGTAGCTTCTTGCCATTCAAAAACTGTTCTTATAGCAGAATCACGGACCAGTGTGGTCGGATTGGCAATTACATTTCAGAAAATCTTCTTGTATTTTCAGGGCCATGTAACCAATTAGGAGATTAAATAGCTCAGTTAGCCACCTTTTTTTGTCAGTACTGGTTTTTTCTCTCCCTGATGTTCTGCTTAAGCAATCAGAAAGGCATAAATGGCAAAGGATTAAACCAGTTGCATCATCTGTGTTAGGAATAGAAGGCACAAACACAGGATTTAACGTGGAAAAAACCCCTCCAAGGTGGAGAGGAAAAAAACCACGGGAAAAACAATCACTATAATGGTGCAAGATGTACATGGTACAAGGGGGCCTTTATATAGGCATGCCCAAGGGTAAATTAGTAAAAACTAATATTTGGAGGCATAACCTAACAAATCTCCCCTTGACTCTAAATCCATGAAAATGTTCTCCCAAAATCCCCGAAGGGCATTAAGCTCATGAATACCAACCAAGTCAAAACAATGCTTGAACTTGGTATTAGATAATGACTTTGTAAGCATGTCTGCAGGATTCTCATCAGTATGTATCTTTCCCACAATAATTTTGCCTTCAGCAACAACATCGCGGATAAAGTGGTACTTGATATCAATGTGCTTAGTCTTGGCATGATACATATCATTCTTGGTCAAACAGATAGCACTATGGTTGTCACAATAAACAGTGTTGACACGCTGTGGAAAACCAAGTTCAGAAACCGGACCTTGCAACCAAATAGCTTCTTTAACACCTTCAAGAGTCGCAACATACCGCGCTCAAGAGTAGAAAGAGCAACTACAGATTGTAATGAAGCTTTCCAACTCACTGCAGAACCATACAAAGAGAATAGATAGCCAGAAGTAGACCTTCCCACACAAAGAGAATAGATAGCCAGAAGTAGACCTTCTCTTATCGAGATCACCAGCATAATCAGAATCAACAAACCCAATAACATCATTCGACTTCACCAAACTTTTATCAAACATCAAGCCATAGTCAGAAGTACCTTTAAGATAACGAAGAATCCACTTAACAAAGATTCCGGTGTTCCTTATCAGGATTATGCATAAATCTGCTAACCACACTGACTGCATGAGACAAGTCAGGCCTTGTACAGATCATAGCATACATGAGATTACCAACAGCACTGGAATATGGAACGTGGGACATATAGTCTTTATCATCTTCATTGGTAGGACATTGACTCAAGATAACTTAAAATGAGAAGCGAACGGTGTAGAGACAAAGCTTGCAATTACCGAGATTATACCTTTCAAGTACTTTCTCAATATAACTTTTTCGAGATAGAAAAATAGTACCGACTTGACGATCACGCTGAATTTCCATCCCAAGAATTTTCTTAGTGGACCAAGGTCTTTCATCTCAAATTCTCGACTAAGTTGAGCCTTCAATTGATCTATCGAGACTTATCATGAGAAGCAATAAGCATATCATCAACATAAAGCAAGAGATACACAAAAGATCCATTGAAAACTGCTTGAAATAAATGCAATGATCATAATTGCTTCGAGAATAACCATGAGAAATCATGAATGAATCAAACCTTTTATACCACTGCCTTGGAGCTTGTTTCAAACCATAAAGAAATTTCTTCAAATGACAAACTAAATGCTCTTTTCCAGGAGCAACAAAACCCTCAGGTTGAGTCATAAAAATCTCCTCATCCAAATCTCCATGAAGAAAAGCAGTTTTAACATCAAGTTGCTCTAATTCAAGATCGAATAAAGCAACAATAGCAAGCATAACCCGAATTGATGAATGACGAACAACAGGAGAGAACACCTCGTTAAAGTCAATACATTCCCTTTGTTCAAAACCTTTCACCACTAGACGGGCTTTCCACGTTGCAGGTTCAACACCAGAAAGTCCATCCTTCTTCTTATAAAGCCATTTACACTTCAGAGGTCTTGTACCTTTTGGAAGCTCTACCAAATCCCATGTATGATTTTTATGAAGGCTCTCAATTTCTTCATTCATAGCAGTTAACCATTTAGAAGATTTATCACATGAGATAGCTTCGAATAAGAAGATGGCTCAAAAATTTCATCACTAGCAGTAATGAAAGCATAATTGGCAACATTATCAGTGTCACGATATCTAGCTGGCAATTGAATATCACGTCTAGGTCTATCACGTGCAATGCAATGATCATTAGAAACAGGAGGCTGAGAAACTGACAGTGTAGAAGAACAAGCAGTAGAATCAACAGGTAAGTCTACCTCAAACGTTGGATTGCTTGTAGGAACAACAGTTCCAGATGTATCAGTGGATGAGGTACCACTAGCAGAAACACCTCCAGAGGAACATAATGAACTTTCATCAAAAGTAACATGACAGCTAACAATTACTTTCATAGAATCATCACACCATAAACGATATCCTTTGACACCGGAGCCATAGCCAAGAAAAGTGCATTTTTTAGCTCTAGGCACTAGCTTTCCATCATTACTATGAGCATAAGCAGGACACCCAAAAATTCTAAGATTAGAATAATCAACTGGTTTTCCTGACCATACCTCTTCTGGAATTTGAAAATTAATCGCCGAATTAGGAGAACGATTAACCAAGTATGCAGCTGTATTAATAGTCTCCGTCCAAAAGCCATGCTTTTCCCATAAGCCAGATTGGATAGCATGCAACGGGCCCTCTCCAGAAGAGTGCGATTCATGCGCTCTGCACGACCATTCTGCTGAGGTGAACCTGGGACAGTCAAATGTCTAGCAATACCATGATTAGCACAATATTTATCAAACTCACCACTACAAAATTCCAATCCATTGTCAGTTCTCAATTTCTTAATTTTCTTGCCAGTTTGATTTTCTACCAAAGCTTTCCAAGTCTGGAAAGTAGGAAAAGCATCACTCTTATGCTTTAAAAAGTAGACCCAAACCTTGCGAGAGAAGTCATCAATAAACGAAATAAAGTACTCACAGCCTCCAATGGAGGGGTGAGGAGAACGACCCCAAAGATCAGAATGAATATAATAAAGAATTCCTTTACTCTGGTGAGTAGAAATAGCAAAGCTAACTCTCTTCTGCTTGCCAAAGACACAATGTTCACGAATTCCAAATTGCCAATATCTTCGGACGACCTTTTTGTGCAAGAGATGCATACCTTTTTCGCTCATATGACCCAAGCGCATATGCCAAAGCTTGGTATTAGAGGTGTTGATGCAATAGCAACAAATGCAAAGGTTCAGAATCAGAGAACCTTGTAAGTAATAAAGGTTATTCATACGATTGGCCTTTAAAACAACACGGTTGCCAAGAGAAACCTTAAGAACACCATTTTCACCGTATACTTGTATCCCATACCTTCTAAGGTGCCCAAAGAAATAAGATTCCTCCTCATTTTTGGAACATGACTAACATTTGTAAGATTTTTGAAAGTGCCATCATGAGTTTTAATTTGAATTGAACCAATACCGATAATTTCTAGTGGAGACTCATCACCAATAGTAACATCATCATTTGTAACAAAGAAGATACTCGTAAAACCACTCTATGGGAGCAAATATGAAAAGTACACGCTGAATCGAGAACCCAAGAAACACGTTTCTCTAAATCAGTGGTGACCAAAAGTGCTTCTCCACCCTCACTATCAGGATTTCCAATAATTCTAGCCTCAGCAGATTTTTCCAATTCTTTTTTCTTTCTCTCTTCTTTATTTTTCAGTTTGACACACTGAGAAATAATATGATCATTGGCTTTACAATAACGGCAAAAGTTGTTGGAATTACGACCTCTTGATTTAGACCGAGACTTTGATCTATTAGAACTGCCAGTTTGCTGAGATCTACCTCTAACAATTAAACCTCACCCTTTCCATCGAATGAGAATCAACATCAAACTTCTCCTTAGACAACAAATTTGATTTAACATTCTCAAAACTGAGGGTAACATGATTGCCATAAAGCATAATTTCTTTAAAATGTTTATAGGTAGCAGGCAATGAGACAACCAACAAAATAGCCTTATCCTCATCTTCAATTTTCACTTCTAAACTCTCTAAATCCACAATGATGGAATTAAATTCACCGAGATGAGACTGAATAGAAGTACCTTCGCCATACTTAATAGTGTACAAACGTTCTTTCAGCGCAATTTATTGGCAAGACTTTTAGTCATATACAACGACTCAACTTTGCCCATAGGAGGCGGCAATCGCCTCCTTAATAACTTCGCTTGAACATCAGAGACAAACCGAGTTGTATGGCGACAAAGCCTTTTGATCTTGTTCTTCCCACTCACTTTCATCAACTTTTTCCGGTTTCTTCAAAAGAGCTTTCCGGACACCGAATGTGAGAGAACGACCTTCATCCGAACTCGCCAGATAGAAAACTGATCTTGCCATCGAACTTCGCAATGTCAAGTTTAGCGTATATAATGACAAGCGAAAAATAAAATCAGAACGAGATTGAAATTCTCAAAAAGCGGATCGAGTAAGGCGTGAGGTCGGTGCATCGCCGCGTCGATGGCCGACGACGGGCGGTGGAGGGCGGTCTTGCTGCGCTGGACAAAGGCGACAAGATGGCCGGCGGCGTCCGCGGGAAGGCTGGCCGGGCCGAGGGCAAGAAGCTAATAGTGCAAGCCTTGCTCCTGCTAGCACGAACCTGCATGCATGTGCTTTCACGCATGCATGAAGCTACACGTGCACATGCACATGCACGAAGAAGCAGTACGGCCGAGTCGATGCCGAAGACCGCGTAGATGGCGTCGGCAATGGAGGCCCGCACGATGGACTGCCACAGGCGGTGGGCGGATCGGGGCGGCTGCGAACAGGCGGCCATACGCGCGGAGAAGCGGCCGGTGGTAGGCGGCGAGCGGGAACGACGACGCCCTGAGGAAGCCACGAGCAAACGCGGCGGCGGCTGGTGGAAAAAATTTGTAGAGCTAGGGTTTTGGTGGAACCAAGAAATCAAGACCGTTAGATCGAGGATCCGACGGCAAATCCTGTGTTTGTGCCTTCTATTCCTAACAATCTGAGATGGACATCATTAAATCAATACATATGCAAGTTCAGAACTTCAGGTCAGGTATTCTTTTTTTTAGACTAGGTATTTTATGGGAGCGTCATAGTTCATTGCGACATGGTCAAAATTCAGCGGCTTCTGCTTATAAAATCTAGTTCTCAGGAATGATAATGGATAATAGTTTTCTCCGACTCTGGCGGGTGCATGCGGAGAATAAGTGCCGTTTCTTTGTCTGGTTGACTATGCATCACTCCATCCTAACAGCAGATAGGCTGCAGGCTAGAGGATGGCCAAATAATCTGATTTGCATGATGTGTGGCTTGGAAGTTGAAACTCAGATTCATTTACTTCACACTTGTCTTTTTGCAAAACAGATGTGGCGGAGGCTAGCAAACCTCTATAACATCCCTTGTCAGGGAGAACAAGCAGAATGATTTTGTAGCCATCTCCAACCATTACCGTAATTTTTTGACAAAGGACAAGTTCAAAGAGGCTGATGGGGCTCTAATCTACGTGTTTTGGAATTTATGGTTTGAGAGGAATTCCCGTATCTTCTCAAACAAGGCTTCTTCGGGGCAGGAAGTTTGAGAAAATGTAATGAGAGACATCTCGGCTAGGAGATTAGCGTACCATGATCCTTCTTGAGTTCTAGTTTCAGTTTAGTCTCCTCTTTCTCTTTCTTTTTCTCTGCCTTCTGTGTAGTTACCCCTTTTTTACCTCTATGAATACAAAGCTCTTTGCTTAAAAAAAAGACATGGTTAATGTTAAACATGTATATTGTTCATTAGCTGATCTTGTACAGTACGCAGCAGCAGCAGCACAGGCGCACAGTCAGTGCTCGTACATGATCTCTACGGGTTAACTTCCACACGAGGACGTGATGACCGTACGATTAAGCTCCCTGCCACGATCGTGGCAACTAAACCTCGTAAGGTTTGTTCGCACGCACGCGTACAATATGCATCATTTTCTCTCTTTATTTCTTTTCTTGGGAAGGGAAAGAGACGCTCTACACTTCTACGTACACTACATATTGGTAATAGCAGTATATTTAATAGATCTGTTATATAATAAAACATAAAACAGAGTCAAACGGCAACCACGTTGATTCTGAAATATTAAAAAAATCATATTAATAAAAATACAAATTTCCATGTTAATTTTTTAAAAAGATATATGCACCTATAATCAGTGTGGACCCAAATTATAACGAGTTAAATTAAAATAAAGAATACCTAACATATATAATATACATATTTTGAAAGAGGGGCAGGAGAACTGCCGTCATATACATATTTTGAATAAAAGGAAGAGTCCAACTCAAAATAAAGAAAACTCAACGGATTGCCAGCAAGATGTAGAGCATCACTTTGAGTCCACGGATGAGGTCAGATAACGTCAGCAGACGTAATCCAATCCTCAACAATAGTAAAACGGAGTTTCGTATTTGTATTTGAACCATGTCTAATCTAAAACCGTATTCAAGTAAATCCATATTCAAATTCGTATCCGTCACTATCCGCTTCTGATAAAAAAAATATGGATGCAGATATAAATTGACCCCTATCCAATCGTAGTTGACCCGTTTTCATCCCTATCTAGGTACCATGTGTCGGATAAGCGGTGACTACCATATCAACATAGGCCTTGCCGTGTCCTAGCCTTTTCCAGTGATGGTCATCGCGAGGTGAGCTAGCCATCCACCAAGCATTCTATTTCTATCTATATATACAAGGGATTTTAGCGTATCTGCCATTATTGGAGTTTCGCAAATCAGAATTGCCATTACTAAACGGGGTCGAGGCCAAATGCCATTTTAGGTAGTTTCGCGTTCCAAATATGCCATTATAGCCACCAGCTCATATATCTGGCAAGAATACGCACACAAATACGGTACATATCCGGTGGGCCCTACATGTTAGGTCGCAGCTGGGCTAGTAACCTCCTATCTGGTCCGACCGGACCCGATCAAATCGAGCCGGACCAAAAAACCCCCATCGCGTGGGCGGCGGTGACGACGAACCCTAGAGCCCGTGGTGGCGGCGATCCAGAGCTCCGCTGGCCACGACCGTGGCGATCCAGAGCTCCGCTGGCCGTGGCGACGACGTGGGTTGACGATCGACGACCTTCTCTGAAAGGTCACCGCAGGCATGGATCCCCTGCCAGGATCTTCAAGCGGCGTTCAGTAAGTGATTCGTAACCTTAAATATAGTAGGAATGTAGAGAAATGCGAGTAAGTGGCTGCATTGTCCAGTATGTAAGAGTTTGTTCTCTGGTGATTTGGTGTTTTCTCAGGTGTGAGAATGTTAGAGTATTGTTTCGCATGGAGGGATTCTCCACCGTAGAGGCTTGTGGTAGAAGAAGGTACACCAAATCAAAGTGTATTCAATGGTTGTGCCCGGTGGATGGGTTGACCGTTGATAATACATTCTTTGAGCTTGCCAAGGAGTTGCCATGGGATTGTAACCAGTCTCCTATCATGTGCATTTATGATGAGAGCACTAGTGAAGATTGTGTTCTTGAGGATGACAGTCAAATCCCTGCTTTGCTTGCAACGTGTCGGATGAGTAGGGAGCTCACTATTATGGTAGTGATGCATGATAGTCCTAGTCCTATTATTGTTGTGCCTGCCCCAGATAAAGCCTCTGGTGCAGAACCATCCACAGTCCCTGATCCGTTTGAGAACAATCAAGAAGAGTACGTTGGAGTGGATGATGAGCATCTGTACATGGGTACACAACCTGCAGCAACAGATGAACACATTACTAGTGATCATATGGATGCTGAAGGTATTCCTAGACATCATGTCATTGATGAAGCTGAAATTGATGACAGAGATGAGAATGAGGTCAAATTGGGTTATGACCCTGATAATCCAAAGATTGAGATTGGCTCAATCTTCCCTGACATGGCATCATCCAGGAAGGCAATCACTCATCATGTCGTCCTGAAAGGTTTCAAATATAAAATCTATAAGTCTGATCCCACTCGTTTAATTGCTGTCTGCAAGCATGAGACATGTAATTGGAGAGTGCATGGATCTAGATTGCAGGAAGGTGTGAATGTCATGGTATGTTAACATGCCATATCCTGTCCATTGTATTCTGATGGGTCTGAACATCATTTAATGGGTGTGAACATCATTCTTAACCAATGATCTTATGCCTGTTTTGTAGATTAGAACCTTAACTGCAGAGCATACTTGTCCAAGCAATACAATGTCAGAGGCTGGTTGCACAGCTACTCAAGGTTGGGTTGCTGACAGACTGAAAGACTGGGTCACAAAAAATCCTTCAAAGCCTCCCAAGGAAGCTAAACAGAAGCTAGAGAATGAATATAAGATGAAACTCAGGTATGGTAAATCTTGGAGAGGTTTGCACTTAGCACTAGAGAACATCCATGGTAGTTATGAGGAGTCTTTTCAACTGCTTTTTAATTGGGGGGCAGAGATACAGAAGAGATGCCATGGGTCAATAGTTGAGATAGAAGTGAAGGAACATGATGGGTTGAAATATTTTAATAGGTGCTTTGTTGCATTGAAACCATGTATAGATGGGTTTAAGAAGGGTTGTAGACCTTATGTAGGAGTAGATTCCACATTCTTAATTGGGAAATTCAAAGGGCAGCTTGCCTCAGCCACTTCTATAGATGGACACAATTGGCTATTTTATGTTGCATATGCAATCTTTGATTCTGAAACTGAAGATAACTGGGAATGGTTTCTGAAGGGCCTACACAGGGCAGTGGGAAGTCCAGAGGGTATGGTTATCTCCAGTGATGCTTGTAAGGGTTTAGAGAAGGCAATTAGAAACATATACCCTTATGCTTAACATAGGGAGTGTATGAGACACTTGTACAGCAACTTTATGAAAAAGTATCATGGTTCAGTTTTCATTGACCACCTATACCCAGCAGCAAGGTGTTACACACAAGAAGGATTCAAACATCACATGAAGTATATTGAACAGTACTCCAAGGAAGCAAAGTTGTACCTTGATCAGCACCACACTGGTATTTGGTACAGGAGTGGTTTCTCTGAGCTGGCCAAAATGGACTACGTGACCAATAACATTTCAGAGAGCTTTAATAACCAGATCAAAGACTGGAAAGCACTAAACTTGCATGAATTAATGGATAGGATCAGACAACTCATAATGGAGAAGTTTGCAATTAGAAGACAGATTGGAAGGTGGTTACAATGTACTATATTGCCAAGTGTTTTGAAGGAATTGTGTGATGTCACCAAGCTGCTTCGTAACCCAAAGATAAGTCGCACTGATGATGATGAGGCAGAGGTCACCCTGTTAGACACTGATGCTAGTAGGCATAGAGTGAACCTCAGAGAAAGGATTTGCACATACAGAGTGTGGCAGGTTTCTGGTAAACCATGCAAGCATGCTCTTGCATACATATGTAGCTTGAGAAGTATTTCAATTGAAAACTATGTGGATGCATACTTCAGTGTTGACAAATTCAGAGATGCTTATGCTGGTGTCATACCAACAATGACAAACAAATCCCAGTGGCCTGTCATAAACCTTGGTTTTCAGGTTCACCCACCAGTTCTGAAGAAAGTGGCTGGTAGGCCTAGAAAGCAAAGGATAAGGGATTTATGGACCCTACCAAGAAAAGAATCAAGTGCAAGAGATGTGCAGGCTATGGTCACATTGCCAGAACTTGCAAGCTACCAGTGTCAACTGAGCAAGCTAATGTGGTTCAAAAGAAAACCACCAAGAGGTTATGACAACAATTGCAATTATTTGTCATTTCTCATCTGAATTGAAATTACACATTTGTCTTGTGGTCAATGCAGGAAGAAGCCCACTCAGGATGCTACTGATGTTGCTGCAACTTCACAGCCTAAGAGGAAGCCTGGTCGTCCTTGCAAAAAGCCTAAGAATAAGGATGGTGCTGATGATGCACAAAATCCACAGCCCAAGAGGGAGCCTGGTCGTCCTTGCAAAAAGCCTAAGAACCAGGATGGTGCTGATGGTGCACAAAATTCACAGCCCAAGAGGAAGCCTGGTCGACCTTCAAAGAACCTAAATCCTGATGCTAATGATGCAGAACCTTCACAGCCAAGAAATACTCAAGTCACCAAGTCTTCAAGGAAGGGTGCATCACCTTGCAAGAGACAAACCACTAGACCCAAAAGGGCTTCTCCAATGAAATCTCTAGAACCCATGCGTTATTCCAAATGGTTCAGTAGCTATTATCACTAGGCATTACTTATGTATCAGTTGCTATTATCACTATTAGGTGTTGATGCCATACGTGGCAACCAAACTTTTGTAATCTGGTAAAAGACTGCCCTGCCATATGACTTTCACATTTGAGCAAGGTTGTGCCAAGCATAAACATTTGTGCAAGGTCATGAACATGTGTTGAACACAATCTAGTACGTTGTTGTCATATGTGTCATGTTCTGAATGTTTTGGTTTCCAGTGATAATACATGATTAAGTTCAATACAAGCTACTACTCTACAATTAAGCATTTCATCCAGAGTCAGCAATACATAGCATTTCACTTCTAGAGTCACCAACACAAAACATTTCACTTCCAGAGTCACCAATACAAAACATTTCACTTCCACAACATAGCAACTACTACTGCTAACATGCTAACTAAAACAGCAAACCCTACAACTAAAATCATCTTAATTTGTGCTAGTATCTGACAAATCTCTAACATCTCAGAGATGTACTTCTTCTCTGAAATGACACTCTTCGCTATTGGATTGTTCTTCACTTCTGTACGCAACTTCTTCATATCTGAAGTTAGCTCAGATCGAAAGCCACTTCCTTCCTCCTGTCTCAATCCCAACCTAGCTAGGTACAACTTGTACTCATCCTCCCACTTGAAAAATTGCAAGTCTGATCTCCCTATGTGCAACAAACTCAAATCAAAACAAGAGCTTGCAAACCTCGGAAAACCAATTACAAGCAAATTTCTCAGCTCAGAAGCAACTTACTTGAATATTGTTCGGGCACTTGTAAAATATCCTTCCCGGATTTGACTTGCTATTGCTCTGCAGCTTCAAAACTGAAATCTTGCACCTTGGACAATCTACTCTGACAAGAGCGGAGTCTTCGATTGTGTTTGACGCCGATGAGGCCATGGTCGCGCCAGTGGACTTTTGATCGCCGCCACGCTCTAGGGTTCGCTCTACGCCCACGCGATGGGGATTTTTGGTCCGCTCGATTTGATCGGGTCGGTCGGACCAGATAGGAGGTTCTCGCCCATTGCGACCGACATGTTGGGCCCACCGGATGTGTACAGATTTATGCGTCGTGATTCTTGCCAGATATGTGAGCTGGTGGCCATAATGGCATATTTGGAACGCGAAACTACCTAAAATGGCATTTGGCCTCGACCCCGTTTAGTAATGGCAATTCTGGTTTGCGAAACTCCAATAATGGCAGATACGTTAAAATCCCTATATACAAACACGTATAGATCCTTCCTTCTCGGCTTTCCACATCACCTACAAAATCTCATCTAGGAGGCCATGCCGCCACGCGGCCGTCCATACCAAACTTAGTCTTAGTATATAAAAACTTTTTTGTCGCTAGCTAATCAACAAGGTGAATGTTCTGCCCGGGTGGCTTTTTAGGCCACAAAAAATAAAAAAAATAGTTTGAATGGTTTCTAAAATTTTTTGAAGTTGAAATTTTAAAATAGTTTGATCTTTCCTATTTAGGCCAAATTTCTTACCTTCTCTATTTTCTTTCCCAATGCCCCCAAAAAAAAAAAAAAAGTTTGCAAAAAAAGACCTAGACCACAAAAAGTTTAGAATTTACAAAATTTCAAAAAAGAGAAAATTTAAAATAATGTTCACTTACTCTTTTCCTCCTTATACTTCCTTTTTTAAAAGACTATTAAAATATGTAAACAAAGAAAAATGTGGAACTTGACCTGTATCAAAAAGCTCAATCGAAAAAATCCATTAAAAATAAGAGAATTCCTAAAATTCTAAACAATTAAAATTTTAGAATATTGTTCCTTTCTTCTCTTATAACTTTTTCAATATATAATTCCTCCGCTCTTTTTTCTTTACAAAATATTGTTCCTTCGCTCTTTTTGTCTTTTCTTATTACTTTCAGTTTGGTCCATTAAACACGAACCGTACTAGGGCTTGGGACCGACGATGCCTACTATTGCATGTGTCATTGACAATCTCTTGCCGCAACTCCCAAAATCGCCAAGTTGCCCGCACCTACCCCTAATCTGACCACCGTGTTGTCGAAGCAGCCCTCCAGCAGGCTCAAGCCCCACCACAAAGTCGCCAACAACTGTCGACGGTTGGGATATCGGTCCCGAGTCAACTAAGGTTCTTGAGAAGGGGAGATAGAAGACACTGCCGAGCAAGACAACAGCAAACAACGAGCAGGGAACAAACACAGGGTTTTTATCTTGGTTCGAGCCTCTCCGGGAAGATAAAAACCCTACGTCCAGCGCTTCTTCATATAAAAATGATTACAAGGTGGAAACTTGACGAGACGAACAAGTCTCAGCAAGATTATGGGTGTACCAGAAGTAATATGCAATGATCTGCTAAGTCTCGATCTTCTGACCGTCAAATCGTGCCCTCTACAGGCCGTAGGGGCCTTGTTTATATAGTATTTAACAACCGACCTACCAAGGGATAATCGGACCGGGCTGACCACAAGTCAGTAGCGAACTCAATACATGCCAAATATATCTCGAGGTAGATAAGGTATACTCTAATTCTTGGGGATCACAACGTCTGTTCCAATCCGGGAAACCACGTCCGAGTCTTCACATAGCCATGCAAAACTCTTGTTCGAGTCGGACTCAAACACTAATCCTAGGCCATTACGCACCGTGCCAACCAGGAAGCTGTTCGGCAGGATGCACATGGGCCTGATAGAACCTTCCAGGGAGCCAGGCCGTAGGAGGCTGTTCGATTGGGCCGTCAGGGAGTGGGCCATGGCAATGGGCCGTGATTTTACCCCCGACAGCTAGCCCCGAGACTCAAGTGGAATATCTCACTAGAGTGGGGTCTTCCTCTTGAGACTCCAAGTCACGAAGAGGGAAATTTTGCTGCTACAAAGACGTGCAACAAGCGACCGAACAGGTTATGGCTCAACCGAATAAGACTTGTTCGGGACCGAACAAACCCGCCGATCGAAAGCAACTCTGTAAGGCCGAACAGGAAACCCATCTGTCTGAAAGCGAGTACCCGACCCTCGGTATGGCAGTAAACCGAAAAACCGCTAGCGCATCTAACGGTAACTTTATTGCAAGAAGGAAAACGGGCGGCGCTTTTACTTAGCCGTTCTAAAGTAAAAAACTAGCCGTTTTTGTGGCAAAAGACCGTTGCAGAGCTGCTCGGACCAGGGCTATAAGAAGCATCCAAGCCGCCCACAGCTTTCTCTCCTAAGCCCTATTCCAACAACACCAGCATCAAACAGCCAAACTCACCTCCAAAGCTGCTCGCCAACCCTGGGGATTGCTATGGCCAAGTTTACGGGCACTAGCATGACCGAGGAAGACTTGAAGACCTTAGAGGCTGAAGGACACGTCGACACCGGCAGCTGGAGGCTACCCGGTGAGGAGGAGATGCCGAAGCCGCGCGAAGAGGAGTTCGTCAACTTCGAGCACTTCGCCATGTTCGGGTTGAGGTCTCCTGAAAGCGACTTCGTGGAGGCCTTCTTGAACATCAGCGGGTTGGAGGTTGCAAATCTCAACCCCAACTCGTTCCTCCAGATGGCCGTCTTCGCACACCTGTGCGGGGGCTATCTGGGAATTGATCCATCGGTGGGGTTGTTCCTCCACTACTACACAGTGACGAGGAGCAGCTCCGTCGCTTTCGGGCTGGGGTGCTACTACCTCAAGCTCCGGGCCACCGCCGACGACGCTCCGTACCCCCGTCCACCGCTGCTCGACTCGATGGGCGCGTGGTGGATGAGGTGTTTCTACACCAAAAGGAGCGATGACAGCAAGCTCGTCTTCACCGGGCAAGCGCCAGCGAAGGGAACACCCATGCCGCGGCCGGAGCCGACCGGCGAAGAGTGGTATCTTACACGAAGATCGCCTCACTTGTGGACCTTGGGCTCACGAGCAGAGAGATCATCCGGGACTTCGTGGCGAACAGAATCTGTCCGCTATGGAAAAGGTCATACCTCTTCTACAAGATAGAAGACTGGGAGGACATCACCAGGGAGAGCACGGGTAATTTTCCTAAACGCTCAACCTTTTTTGGCGAATCATCCGAACAGGAACTAACTATTTCTTCTGTTCGGGCAGTGAAACCGATAGACGCATGGGTGACCGAGCAGGTCGACGCCATGCTGAAGGCTGCTAGGAAGGACACCGAGGTCACCGGCGAGGTGGCCTACACGTGCCCAAGAAACGTGCTCGTCCGCTCACCAGAGGTAACAAACGCTGATCCTTTATCTGAATTGCTAGAATTACACGATTAAGGCATGCTAACATTCGCTTCCCAAATACGCAGGACGAGCAACTGATCCTCGGAGGGATCGTCGAGGAGCTCTCCGAGTCCGACAAAGAGGGAGCGAGGAAGGGCAAGGCCAAGGTGGCCGAGAAGCCCAAGGTGATCGCTGCACTGACGCTGAGCTCGCCGTGCCGTAGCGGCCGCCAACAACCTCCGAAGCCCCCTGCGGCGACGAAGCGCGCCAGGCAGGCCAAGCGCGCGCGGCTAGTCAAGGGGGGAACGCCCAAGCCCATCCCTTCTTACTGAGCAAAGCGACGAGGAGGTACGGAACTTGACCCACTGGCTGAGGCGCTATACACAAGCTCACCCGGGCCATGTGGAATGGCTGCAACAGATCGCCGAGCAGAGGAGGCTTGAGGAGGAAGTCGCGCTCAAGGAGACGCTCCTTGCGTTATGCAAAAAGAGTGCTCAGCTCAGCAAGGAGCTGAGTTTGTCGCCGCAGGCGCCTAGAGGCCAAGGCGAACAAGAAGCCGAGGAGCCACCAAGCAAGAGGCGCAAGCTCCGTTAAGGAGCGAAGAAGAAGGTCAAGCTCCCTACGGCAGGTATGTAATTGCAAGACTCTCCCCATTACATTCTACCAAACCGCATATGACCTGATGCAATTTTTTTTCATCAGCTGTCCAGGAGGAGATCGCCACGGACGACGTGGACGCGGCGATCGAGCGGTCTTTTCGCCGAGCACCTACACGGTGTGTCGAGAGCAACGAGATCGCCACCTCAAGGACAAAGCTGGCGGCAACAGGCTGCGCTTCCGCCAGCTCCACCGATCAGACGACGCTACCAAGAGCGCTGTGGAAAGGCCGAAGCCAAGAAGCGGGCCGGCCACGGCGACGGAGCTAAGGTGTTGGCGCCGGCCGCTGCGAGGCGGACCGCCGACGGTCCTGCCGAGCACTTCGTCGCAGGGGCAACTCGTCCCTGTGGCGACGAAGATCACTGGCAAGCAGGACGAGAGACGAGCCGCCAGGGAGCAGAGGGAAGGCCACAAGTAGGCGCACAAGTCGCCCTGTCCGCGGCAACACCGACGTCGCCGAGCAAAGCGATGCCGATCCGGCCCAAGGCGATCGGGCAGAGGAACAAGAAGAAGGGCAGGAGCTCGAGGGTGAAAGGTCATCACCCGTCGCCACTGCCCCCAGGCGAGCGCGCTCCCGTAAGGAGAAGAAGCAGCGGAGGGAACAGCGCGCTACAACCGCTTCGAGCAGCCGGGGCTTCACAACCCGCGGACTTGCGAGGCTCCTACGCCTGAACTTTAAGCACTTGTTCGTTTACGTCATCAGCAGCCCGATATAACGGACTTGTTCTTCTCTCACTCAGGTCTTGCGGGGCACCATGGAGGACCTCGAAGAAGGCGTCGCCATCGAGCGCGACGCCATTTTGGGAGCCTTCCAGGGGCAGAGCAGAGCGAGGTGGCTCAAGGGGGAGCTGAAGACCTCGGTCGAACGCCGGAGCCGACTCAAGGCGAAGGTGAAGAAGCTCAAGACCCAACTGACCGAGGAGAGGCAGTCCTCCGAGGCTCTTCAAGAAGAGGCCGAGGAGCTTCGCGAGCAGGTTGCAAGGGCGAGCGTCGCGAAAGAAAGGGACATGGAGCTGGCTGAGCAGCGCCAAAGTCAAAACGAAGTTCTGGCCGAGCAGCTGTGGGCCAAGACCGAAGAGGTCGAAGCCCTCCGTGCGGAGGCCAAAGAGCAGGCCAAGCACAGGAGGATCAGCAAGGAAGAAGCCGAGCGCCTCCAAGCTGAAGCAAAGGAAGGAATCAAAGCCCAAGGGGAAGCCGTGCGCCTCAAGTTAGAGATTGAGGAGCTGAAAGAGCAGCTTGCTTCTAAGTAGCAGTAGGGTCATATCCGAAAGGGCCTTTGTACCTGTAAAACTTTTGTTAATGTAAATAAAAACTTACCTTTTCCCTGGAAAAAAGAGCAGCAAAAAAGATAAGAACGAACAGGAAACCAAAGAGCAAGGTAAAACAGCGCTAGAAAGTTTTAGGAAAAACGCTAGAATGCCAGTCTAACTCTCAGCCCTCGTTGTGCATCAGTTTGAGAACCTGAGTTTGCGAATTCGAACAGGTGCACAAGCAAAAGAGCGACACCCTAGCCCCCGGTACGGACGATACTTAAAGACCTAAGCTTGCGAATTCAAGCACCTGCGTAGAGAGATAGAGCGACACCCGCATTCTGATCGATTCGTTCCATGAACTGCTCATCAACGTAAGTTAGACAATTCATAGGGTAACCGAATAAGGAAAGTGGCTCTGCCGCGGGAGGCTTACGAGAGCAGGCTTTGTTAAGTGGTTGTGCCGAGCGCGGTAAGTGCCTCTGCCGCGGAGGCTTACGAGAGCAAACTTAGCCGCTAGGCGAAAAGCTGTGTTACGCAATCCTGAGTTTAGGAACTTATTGAAACTAGATACGGGTTGGAAAAACCTGAAGATCGCGGAGCCAAAAGTTCGCAGGACCGGGCAGCCATCAAGTGTTATCAGAAAGAAAGTAGTCTAAGAAGACAAGATGTGAAAAGGGCCGCAGGGGACCGCGAACATTCACTGTTTATTGGATTGAACTTTACATGACAGCCCGAGAGACTTGGACGAACAGAGGCGCCAAGTTTGACAAAAGCGCAAAGCTATGGGAAACAAAGAAAAGACCTACACAAAGAACTTACGAAGCTGGTCGATGTTCCGAGTGCTGGTCAGCTCTCTCCCGTCCTCCATTGCCTGGCGAACAGCCCCCGGACGAGCAGTAGAAATGACCGTGAACGGGTCCTCCCAATGGAGAGTTAACTTGTTGGCATTGGACAGGTTCTGGACGCGGCGCAGAACGAGGTCGCCCATCTTCAAAGCCCTTGGTCGAACAGATTTGGCAGCGTGCCGGCGAAGATCTTGCTGGTAGCGCGCCATTCTAACCTGCGCCCGTTCGTGTGTGCCTTCGAGGAGATCGAGTTTGAGTAAGCGCCCTTACTTTGCGTCAACCATGTTGACCGAGCTCGTGCGAGGCGAGCCGAGTACCACTTCGGCGGGTAAGATGGCTTCTGCACCGTAGACCAGTTGGAAAGGAGTTTCCCCGGTTGCCCGGCCGGCTATGGTGCGAACGGCCTAGAGGACGGATGGAACTTCGTCGACCCAGGCTTTGTTGTGCTGATTGAGTGCAGCGAACACCCGCCGTTTGATACCCTGGACTATCTGTCCGTTAGCCCGCTCGACTGCTCCATTGCTCTGTGGTTGTGCCAAAGAGACGAAGCAGACCTTGGTGCCCAGTTGTTCGCAGTATTCCTGGAATAGCTCGCTTCTGAACTGGGGACCGTTATTTGTGATCAGCTTGTGGGGAATCCCGAAGAGCGTGATCACATTGCTTTTGAAGAAGCGTACAGCCGTTTTGACTGAAGAGATGACACAGACTCGGCGTCAATCCACTTTGTGAAGGTGTCGATGGCGACGAGTAAGTATGTACAACCCTTGTATCCCTTGGGGAACGGGCCGAGCAGATCAAGACCCAATATGGAGAAAGGCCGTGATGGGGGATCGTTTGGAGCTCTTGGGCGGGCTTATGGGCCTTCCGGACGTGAAATTGACAAGTATTGTACTTGGTTACCACATCCCGAGCATCTTGTAACGCTGTAGGCCAATAATAACCCATGCGAAACGCTTTGCCGACCAGAGTCCTGAAGGAGGCGTGGTTGCCGCAGGCACCCTCGTGTATATCCCTAAGAAGGAACACACCCTCCTTGTCGACGGTTGGGATATCGACCCAAGTCAACCAAGGTTCTTCAAAGAGGAGATAGGAGACACGCCGAACAACCACGATGCAACAAAGAACGAACAGAGATGTGGGTTTTTATCCTGTTTCGGGCCTCTCGAGAGATAATAGCCCTACGTCCACCTTTCTTATATATCGAGATGAATACAAGATGGCTCGGCAGACGAGACGAACAAGTCTCGGCGAGATTATGGGTGTACATGGCGAATATCCGATGTCTAAGAGCTAGATCAAGTCGTAAAACTCAAATGCCTGAGTCCTCTAAACGCCATAGGGCCCCTGTTTATATAGTCTTGAGCAAACCGATCTACCGAGGGAATATCGGGCAGCTAACTACGAGATCGTGAACGAACTCAAAGACATGCCAAACATATCCCGAGGCGATATGGCATACTCCTAGTCTTGGGGATCACGACTCCTTATCCAATCCGGAAGCCACGTCCGGTCTTCGTAGTGGCCGTCTGTAACTCGCTCGAAGTCGGACTCAAGCAGAAGTCTTGGCCATTACGCACCGTGCCGGCCAAGAAGCTGTTCTTTGGATGCATATGGGTTGATATAACCTTCGAGGAGCTGGCCCCTGGTAGGCATTCGTTCGATGGGCCGTCAGGAGTGGGCCATGGCAACGGGCCGTGATCTAATCCTCGGCAGCTAGCCCCGAGACTCAAGTGGAAGGACTCACTAGAGTGGGGTCATCCTCTTGAGACTCCAAGTCACGAAGAGGTATAGTTCTTGCTATAAAGGCGTGTAACAAAGCACCGAACAAAGTTCACGGTTCAACCGACAAGACTTGTTGGGACCGAATAAACCCGATCGATGCCGAGCAACTCCGTCGTGTCGAGCGAGGAACGACATCTGCTCGAGCAGAGCACTCACCTTCGCAAGTATTAATCGAAAAAAATAGCCGTTAGCGGAACTCCAACAGTAACTTCACGTCATTGCTTGATGAAAAGCAGCGCACCGCTTTTACCTAGCCGTTGCAGTAAAAACTAGCCGCTTTGGGACTAAACCGTTCAGTAGCCGCTTATAGGGGACTATAAAAGCACCCAAGCCGCTCATGACGACCCCACATTCTCACGCCTTTCCTCTCCAAGCCCTAGTTCCAACCGTGCGCCCAAAGATCAAGCGGCCAAAACTCCATCACCAACCTTGCTCGCCCGATCCAGGAACCGCTATGGCTAAGTTCACCGGCACTAGCTCGACCGAGGAGGACCTGAAGTCCGGGAGGAGGAGGGCCACATCGACACCAGTAGCTGGAGGTCGCCGGAGAGAAGGATACTCCGGGCCATTTGGAGGGAGAGTTCGTTAACTTCAACAGTTTGCCTTTGCTCGGTTGCGATCTCCAAAGCGATTTCGTTGAGGCCTTCTTAAACATTAGCGGATTGGAGGTGGCGAACCTCAATCCGAACAAAGATCCTCAGATGGCCGTCTTCGCACACTGTCTGAAGGCTATCTGAGAATCGATCCCCGGTGAAATTTGTTCCTCCATTATTATCTGATGACGAGGAGGAGCTCACCGCCGGGCGCTGGGTGCTACTACCTCAAGCTCCGGCCACCGCCGACGACGCCAGTACCCTCGCCCACCTCCGCTTTCGACTCAATGGGCGTGGTGGGTGAGGTGGTTCTACAACAAGCGGCGGCGACAAAGAAGCTCATCTTCACCGGAAAGGCGCCGTGAAGGGACACCAATGCCTCGGCCGGAGATGAGTGCCGAGGATCGGTGACGCTGATCAGAAGATCGCCTTCCTCGTGAGCCTTGGGCTCACGGGCAGGGAGATCATCCAAGGGACTTCACAAATGATGTAATCTGCCTTGCGGAGAAGGTCCTATCCCTTCTACAAGATAGAGGGATGGGAAGACATCACAAGGGAGAGCACGGGTAAGTGCCTTTAAGACTCAACCTTTTCATTGATCAATTTCTCCGAACAGGAATTTAGCGATTCCATCTGCTCGGGCAGAGATGCCAACCGACGCATGGGTGACCGATCGGGTTGACGCCATGCTGAAAGCGGCGAAGAAGGACAGCGAGGTCACCGGCGAGGTGGCCTACACTTGTCCGAGGAACGTGCTCATCCGCACCGACGAGGTAAATCACTTATACCCAGCCCGTGTTGCTAGATTTACACTGTTAGTTTTAATGCTGACGTTCGCTTCTCAAAATGCGCAGGAGGACCAGCTGATCGTCGGGGCGATCGTCGAGGATCTCTCCGGATCTGAGAAGGAGAAGCCGAAGAAGGGCAAGGCCAAGGCGGCCACAAAGCCCAAGGTGGCGGCTGAACCGGCCAGACTCGCCGCCACGCAATGCGCCGCCACCGTCGAAGAGACCACCAAGGGCGACGGGCACCAAAGGCAGACAAGCGGCGCGCGGTCAGCCAAATGAGAAGAGACTAAGCCCTCCTCCTCGCCGAAAGCAGAGCGGCGAAGAGGTAAAGAACATGACCCTCGGCTTAGGCGTTACTCGCGAGACTCACCGGGCCATTTGGCGCGCTCGAAACAGTCGCCCGGCGGAGGAGGCTCGAAGAGGAAGTCAGCGAAGGAGAAACTCCTTGCGTTATGCGAGAGGAGTGCTCACTCACGAGAGCTGAGCTCATCGCATATAACGCCCAAGGGCCAAAGCGAGAAGCCGCCAAGGAGCCCCCGAGGAAAAGACGGAAAGTTCGGCGAAGAAGATCAGGATTAAGCCCTCCACGGCAGGTATGTAGAAATCGACCTTTTGATCTTTCCACCTTCTGACCGCATTAGACTTAAACGATCAACTCTCATTCATCACCGCCCAAGAAGAGACCGCCACGGACGACGCCGAGAGGCGGTCGAGCGATCCTTGCCGCCACAAGATTCCGCACGGCGTCGCGCGGCGATGAGGCCGCAGCCTCAGGACAAAATGGCGGCGTGGAGCTCGTGCCGCTGGCTCCAGCTGGGCGATCGACGCGCTCAAAAGCGCGTGAAGCCGAGGCGAAAAAAGAGCTGGTGGCGCCCACGGACCTCGGGGCCAAGGCACGGTTCCGGGCGCCGCCAGGTGACCAGCAGAAGAAGCCCCGAGCAGCCGGCGGAGTCGCCCTGCCGGTGGAAACAACAGCGCCGCCGAAGCGGGAGCTCCGGCCCGCCCCAAGACGTTCGGGCGGAAGAGGAGAAGGAAGGGGGAAGGAGCGGAGACGCAAAGTGCCATTGCCGCTCCGCTCCCAGCAGCGCGCTCCACAAGAAGAAGGAGCGCGCAAGCGGCGACGCAGCAAGCGCGCCCGCCTCGCCCCGCACGAAGGGGCTGCGGACGATGGCCTCGAGGACCGCTGCGTCGCGGGATCAAGCGCCGACTTGGCAAGGTAAACACCGAGGCCGAATTTCATTCAGCTTAGCCATATCATCGCAACGTAGTTAACTTGTTCTTCCTCTCGTGTCTTGAGGATACCATGGCGGAACTCGAGGATGGGGTCACCATCGAACAGGCCGTGGTCTGCATCCTCCGGAGCATCTTGGGCAGGAGATCCGGGGAGCACTCTGCCGCCCAGAGCCGAGCCACCAAGGCTGAAAGCTAAGAAGCTCAAGGCCAAGTCGACCAGGAGAGGCATTCTCCGAGGCTCTCCTAAAGGAAGCCGAGGAGCTTGGCGTGGCAAGCCGTGAAGGCGAAGCACCACGGAGGAGATGCCGGGCCGCACGAAGTGGCTCGAGGAGCAGCTTGTCGCGCATCCCATCGGAACCAGCCTTGCAGAGGAAGCCCAAGCTCAAAGCCCGGCTTGCCAAGGAGGAGCGGACATCCGGGACTCGTGCTAAGATCTCAACCTTGTGGGCTTCACAGAGGAGATTGAGGAGATGCGTGGGATGGCGGTGAGGGCAATCATCTGGAGAAGCGAGGTCAAAGAGCTGGACGAGCAGCTCGGGACCGGCGAGCAACAAGTTAGCAGAGCGAGGCTCTGGCCGACTCACAGTGGGCCAAGACCGAAGAGGTCGAGGCTCTCCGCGTCTGAAAGGCGACGGAGCAGCCGAGAGCAACAAGGAGGAAGCCGATCGTCTCGAGTGAGGCCGAGAGGGCTTCAAAGCCAAGGGAAGTCCTGCGCCTTAAGGAAGTGATCGAGGAGCTCAAGGAGCAACTCGCTTCTAGGTAGTCAGTAGTCAGTAACCGAGATGTACCTGCAAATTTTGTTAATAAAGACTTACCCTTTTCCTGCAAAGAGAGCAGCAAAAGGACAAGAACGAGCAGAGACTAAGAGAAAGCTTAACAGCGCTAGGAAGTTTAAGAAAACCGGTAGAGCGCTCCGCCTAACTCCCAGGCCCCGTTGTGCATCTGCTCGGAAACCTGAGTTTGCGAACCCGAGCAGGTGCACAAGAGAAAGAGCGACACCCTAGCCCCCTGTACGGACGATGCTCGAGAACCTAAGCTTGCGAACTCGAGCAGCGTACAGAGAGAAAGAGCGACACCCGTACCTTGCTCGATTCGCTTACGTAGTACGCTTCGTTGACGTAAGTTAAGCGCCCGAGAGTAACCGAACAAGGAAAGTGCCTCGCCGCGGGGGCTTACGAGCGAGCTTTGCCAAGTGGTCGCATCAGCAAGAAGTGCCTCCGCCGCGGAGGGCTTACGAGAGCGGACTTAGCCGCAAGGTGGAAAGGCCGTGTTACGCAACCACGAGTTTAGGAACTTGTCGAAACTAGACACGGTAGGGAACAATCCTTAAGATTATGGAGCCAAGAGTTCGCAAGACCGGGCAACCATCAAGTGTTACCAGAGAGAAAGTAGTCTGAGAAGACAAGCAGTGAAAAGGGCACAGAGGCCGCGAAGATTCACTGAGAATTGGATTGAACTTTACATGGTGCCCGAGAGACTTGGACGAACTAAGGCGCGAAGTTTTACAAAAGCGCAAAGCTAAGCAAACACAGAAAAGACCTACACAAAGAACTTACGAAGCTGGTCGATGTTCCAAGTGCTGGTCAGCTCTCTCCCGTCCTCCATGGCGGTGCGAACAGCCCGGGCGAGCGGAAGAAACGACCATGAGCGGGCCTCCCAACGAGGAGTGAGCTTGTTGGCATTGGACAAGTTCTCGACACGGCGCAGTAAGCAGGTCGCCCGACCTTCAAAGCCCTTGGTCGAACCGACTTGGCGCTGCGTCGGGCGAAGAGCTTTTTGGTGGCGTGCCATTCGACTTGTGCCCGGTCGCGTGTGCCTTCGAGGAGATCGAGATCGAGGCGCTCTTGCTCGTCGTCAACTAGGTTGACCGAGCTCGTCTTGAAGGCGAACCGAGTACTACTTGGTGAGGCGGGATGAAAGCCGCACCATAGACCGTTGGAAAGGAGTTTCCCGGTCGCCCGGTGGCCGTAGAAAAGCGAATCGCCCAGAGGACGGAAGGAACCGTCAACCCAGACTTCTTGTGCTCGCCGAGAGCAGCAAATACCCGCCGTTTAATACCTGGACTATCGTCTGTTAGCTCGCTCGATCGCTCCATTGCTCGTGGGTGTGCCCGCGGTAAGCGAGACCTTGGTACCCGGTATTCGCAGTATTCACGAATAACTCGCCGAATCGGGTACCGTTATCTGTGATCGCTTATGGGGATCCCAAAGCGTGACCACGCTGCTTTTGAAAAAGCGAACAACCGTTTTGGCGTGAAGAGGCGACACGAGCTCGCCTCAATCCACTTTGTAAAAGTGTCTATGGCTATGCAGCGGTGTGTATAGCCCTTGTACCCCTTAGGGAATGGACCGAGCGAGATCCGGACCCCATGTGGAAAAAAGGCCAAGATGGGGGATTGTTTGGAGCTCTTAGGCGGGCTTGTGTGCCTTAGGCGTGAAATTGGCAAGCCTTGCACTTAGTCACGATGTCCGGGCATCTTGTAATGATGGGCCAATAATAGCCCATGCGTAAACGCTTTGCCGACGAGTCTGGAGGCGTGGTTGCCACGAGCACCTCGTGTATGTCCCTAAGAAGGAACACACCCTCCTGTTGCGAGATGCACTTGGAAGAACTCCCGAGCACCTCGGCGGTAAAGGATGTCGTCCACAAGCTTGTATGGAGCAGCCGCCTTGTAAGCGAGGAGCGCTTCGGCTTCGTCGTCGGCGTGGTCCCATCTCGCAAGGTACCGGACAAATGGCGTTGTCCGATCCATGGCACCTTTCGATGACGCGGAGACAGCACCACATCTCTGTTGCCTCGTCCGGAGACGCGATTGAGGGCTTGTGAAGGTGCTCGGCGAGCACCCGCCGGAAGCGAGTTCGCGTGAGGATCAAACTTGGATAGCTGGTCGGCCGGAAGTTGTCCTTCCAGGCACGAAGAGCACCGAAAAATCGAAAATGCCGCTCCAACTTCCTCGCTTCAACCGGTATCGCGCCATTGAGTTATCGCAAGACCGATACTCCTTGTTAACCTGATTGATGACCAGGTGTGAATCTCCTTCACGGTCCGTTGGACACCAAGCAACTTGCGCTCTTAGTCCGTGAGGAGGGCCTCGTACTCTGCGGCGTTGTTAGTCGCCGCAAAGTGTAGTTGGATAGAATCTGGAGTTACTCTCCTTGAGGGAGATGAGGACAAAACCAGCCCCGAGTTTCGGTCATGAGCCATCAAAAAACATGGTCAAGAGGGTTCATCGGGTTGCTCGGGAGCTCCACAGGATTTGGGCGGCAAGTCCATTCGGCGACAAAGTCAGCTAGGACACGTGACTTAATAGCGATTCGGGCGGCAAATAGCAGATCAAACTCTGCTGGTTCCATTGCCCACTTAGCTATCGTCCGCTAGATTCCTTGTTAGTAAGATTTCTCCCGGAGGGCGTGGTCGGGACCAGATTTGATGCTACCGAAGTAGTGGCGAAGCTTCACGGAGGACATGAGCAAGGCGTGAGGAGCTTACGGACCTCGAGTGGCGCTCCTTTGATCCGTGAAGTACCTCGCTCACGTAATAGATTGGTCATTGGATGCCTTCCCTTTCGACCCGTCAAGACCGCGCTCACCGCTTGTGGCGTGCAACCTAGTCTGATGGGAGGAGCTGCCGCCATGCTGCGGGGTAGTCAAGACGGGAGGATTGGGACAGTATTGCCAGATCTGGAAGGATCTATAAACCTCTTACGTCCCTCGAAACCATTGTGCTTGCGGCAGCCTTAAGAAGGGCAACCAGCGTTCGCCTTGACGGAAATAAACACCTTAGAGCGACCATCCGCATGATGAGGCTCTGTACTTCCTTTATGGTAGTTGGAGCTGCATGTTTTCAATGGCCTCGATTTTTTCAGGGTTGGCGTAAATACCTTGCATAACCAATGACATAACGAGCAACATTCCGATCGAACACCAAAGGTACACTTCTCTGGATTTAATTTTATTCGATGCTGGTGAGATTGTGAAAGGTCTCTGCGGGTCTTTTACATGATCCGAGCATACTTGCTCTTTACAACTATGTAAATCGACATAGACCTCCGAGTTTTTCAGCGGCATTACGGGAAGGTCTTCTCCATTGTTAGCGAATTTGGAGCACCAACACCGACATTCTTGCAGACCGAAAGACATGGTCGTATAGCAGAAAGTGCCGAAAGGGGTGATGAAGGCAGTCTTCTCTTCATCCTCGGGGGAGATACTTATTTGGTGGTAACCGGAGTAAGCATCTAAAAAACTTCGAAAGTGGGCATCCATGATCGCATCGACCGGTGGTCAATCTGAGGCCGGAAATTGTCCTTGGGACAAGCGGCGTTCAAATCTGTGTGATCGACACACATCCTCCACTTGCCGCCTTTCTTCTTTACAATGACAGGGTTGGCTAACCACTCGGTGTGATCAACCTCATGGATGAACCAAAGAATGAAAGCGGTTGCTGTCGATCTTTGATGATCCCCTGTTTGAAGTCCGAAAAGCGGCAAGCTTGGCGAAACGAGCTTTTTGTCCCACGGACAGCCGAGTTGTGCTCGATTACCTCCTTGGGACTCGGGCATGTCGGATGGCTCCTCGGTGAACACATCTGCATTAGCTCGGAGGAAGGCAATAAGCTCGCTTTCCTATTTGGGGTCCAGATTGGCCCCCAAGTGAACTGTCTTGGAAGTATCGTCAAGCGACAGCGGAACTTCCTTGGTTTCTCCCCCTGGCTGGAGGGAGACCCTAGGGCGTGCAGACTTGGTCTGCGGAACTTGAGGGCCGCGCGGCGGAAGTTGATCGACCAGGGCAAGGGACTGCTCGTCGCAATCCAGAGCGGCTTTGTAATTGCCCTTGATCGTGATCACACCGTTAGGACCCGGTATCTTCACGCAATGGTAAGCGTGGTGGGACACGGCCATAAACTTGCCGAGAGATGGCCTGCCCAAGATTGCGTTGTACGCCGACGGGAAGTCGACCACGTCGAAAGTGATCAACTCTGTTCGGAAGTTGGTCGGGTTGCCGAAGGTGACAGGCAAGACGACCTGCCCCAACGGCTTGACAGCTTCTCCCGGAACAATTCCGTAGAAGGGCATTGCGACTTCCTTCAGCTTGGAACGAGGAATTTGCATCTCGTCCAGGACTTTAGCAGAAAGCAAGTCCAAAGCGCTCCCGCCGTCCACTAAGACACGGCCAACTCTCGCGTTCTTCGATGGTCGGGCGACCACGATGGGAGCGGCGAGGCTTTGTCATCGATGGGGCAATCCTCCCGAGAGAAGGAGATGGGGACCTCGGTCCACTTCATCGATTCAAATGAGGTTTTGCCTTTTTCGACGTTGTGGACCTCCCGGCGGCTTCCTTGAGGCTGCGGCACGAGAGTGTAAGCCGAGGAGCCCGAAAATGACGGCGATATGGTTCCACGAGTTCTTGATATTCGTCATCATCTTCCGATCACCATCGTCGGTTTGGCGCTAGCCTTACCGGCATCACCATGTTCGGGCGGGGTGGGCATTGGGCCCTTGCCGTTGTAGAAATCTTTGAGCTTTGCGGCCCAAGTTCTCTGATGGCGTATGTCATGCCCGTAATCTTGGTGGAACTTACAAAATCGGTCGCCGGACCTTTCTTGCCTTGTCCGCCTCCGAGCGGGCTTTTTGCCCTTGTAATTATTGTTGGGCTTCTTACGCCCGTCCTTGGGAGGAGTGCGCGATCCATACCGCTGACGGTATTGTTAGCATCACCTTTGTTTTCTTCTTACAGGACTTCTTGTCACGGGGACATTCTTCTTGCTCTTCTTCTTCTCATCCACACCGGTGGGCGGGCAGCTCGCCTTTGTCGAACGCCTTTTTGATCTTGAGCACGCTCTGCCCGCGTTGGCATATGATCACCGCCTTGAACAGTCGTTGGCGGTCCAGTCTCATTGATCTCGAGATCTGGGTGAGCCGCTCGTCGCGGACTCCGTTTTGAAAGCGCGGACAGATTCATTCATCGAGATGTTGGGATCGTGTTGCGGATCTTAATGAAACGCTTCACGAAGTTGCGGAGGGTCTCCCCGTTCATCTGGATCATCTGGTGCAGATCATCCTCCTTGCCCAGACGCACGTAACACTCCTCGGAAATTAGCAATCGAGGCGTCACAAAGCTGGTTCCATGGTGATGGAACCTCTTGCTGATTGAACGACCACGTCCGGCGGCGCCCTCAAGGACAGTCGGGAGGTAATTAGCCATAACGAGCTCGTCACCCCCGGCCGCCATGATGGCCGTAGCGTAGATGGAAAGGAATTCCTCTGGGTTCTGAGTCCCATTGTACCTCTCCATGTGGCCGGGCTTGAATTTTGAGGGCCACCGGACAGCCCGGAGATCGTCGGAAAAAGCCCTGCAGCCCAGAGCATATGACCGGCCACCTTCCCCGGCAGAACCTAGTCTTGAGAAGACGTTGGTCCTGTTGCGCGGAGGAACTCCTGCTGAACGGGAGGACTCGGCCTGGAGAAACTCTCTCCGGGATAATCCACCACGCTCCTTCCTCGTGGTGGCGACGACGCGCTCCTCACGAGGGGACCGTCCGTGATCATCGCGGCGCTGCCCCCAATGGTCGCGATGACTCGAGGATCGGGCGGCAGCGGCGACCACGGGTAGCCTCGCTCATGGGCGGTGATCTTCGATGGTGGCGAGGTCACGCGATCGATCGAGCTGTCCGAATCATTCCGAGGCGGTTTGGCTGCTTATTTGCACGGAGGAGTTGTTGACTTCTCCTAGAGACTTTAGGCCTTGACCCGGTCGCTCTAGGTTAGTCGCAATAAAGACGCCTATCGCGGCGAGATCAACTTGATTGGCGGATCTGGGGACCGTTGCCATAGCCTCGAGCCGTTCCCGACTTTGATCTATGGGTCCGGGATCTCTGAACCATCGCGTTACGCCCGATCGAGTCGATCACGCGGGAATTGACCCAACAGGGAAGCTTCGCGGGAGACTTAGCGCCGATGCGAGGTGGGTCGCGACGCCGCTTAATGGTCGCGAAACCGTGCTAAGGTTTGATTGATGGAATCGTCGAGGTGCGGCGAATGGCGCCCCGCTCGCGGCGACTGAACAGCGACCTCGTCTTGATGCGGCGAGTTAATCTGCCCGACCGCGCCGGCCGCCCACGGCCGTGCGGGATCCTCGAGAGGTTCCTACATCGGCCATGTTAATGCTGCGGGGCCATGCGGAGGTATGCTAGACGGTGTCATCGCTGTGTCTCCACGGGAAGAATCTACCGACATAGCCTTGGAATCTGATAAATCTAAACCGTCATAAAGATCATCAGTTCCGTAGTCGTCGTCGATGACGGGAGTGCGATCTGAGGCTATCTCTGCCATGTAAGCGGAGACGTCTGCCTCGGATGCGGAGAGCGTTCGAGACCGAACAGATCGTCTGAAGCGGCGGGGATGAGACATCCCGTCATACGAGTCGTAGCCCTCGGGAAGTATCTACAGATCGGCGATGGAGTTCGACATGCTCGTCTGCGTGTCCCCACGATCGGCGCCCATTTGTCGACGGTTGGGATATCGACCCAAGTCAACCAAGGTTCTTCAAAGAGGAGATAGGAGACACACCGAACAACCACGACGACGAGCGAGCAGAGGCGGGGTTTTATCACGGTTCAGCCTCTCGGGAGATAATAGCCCTACGTCCGGCCTTTCTTATATATCGAGAGATGAATACAAGAGATGGCTCGGCCGAGACGAACAAGTCTCGGCGAGATTATCAGGGTGTATGCGAATATCCGATGTCTAAGAGCTAGATCAAGTCGTAAAACTCAAATGCCGTGTCCTCTAAACGCCATAGGGGCCTGTTTATATAGTCTTGAGCAAACCGATCTCCGAGGGAATATCGGCCGGGCTAACTACGAGATAAATGAACGAACTCAATTACATGCCAAACATATCCGAGATGGCATACTCCTAGTCTTGGGGATCACGACTCCTTATCCAATCAAGGAAGCCACGTCGGGTCTTCGTGGCCGTCTGCAACTACTGTTCGTCGGACTCAAACAGAAGTCTTGGCATTACGCACCGTGTTACCAAGAAGCCGTTTAATTTGGATGCATATGGGCGAGATAGAACCTTCCAGGGGAGTGGGCCCGGTAGTAGTCATTCGATTCGGGGCCGTCGAGGGAGTGGGCCATGACAATGGGCCGTGATCTAATCCCCGACACTCCTGTTGTGAGATGTACTTGAAGAGTACTCTCAATTCGTCATCGGACAGGGTCGCATCTGCAAGTCTGGGACAAAGGCATTGTTCAATCCATGACTGCTTTCGATGTGAGAGACACCACATCTCTGTTGCCTCGTCCGGATACGTGATAGATGGTTTGTAAAGGTGCTCAACGAGCACCCCTGCCGAAACAGGTTCGCATGAGGATCCAAACTTGGCTAGCTGGTCGGCCAAGAAGTTATCCTTCCTGGGCACGAAGAGCACCTCGAAGAATAGAAAGTGCCGCTCCAAGTTCCTCACTTCAACCAGGTATCACGCCATTGAGTCATCGCAGCACTGATACTCCTTATTTACCTGATTGATGACCGGTGTGAATCTCCCTTCCCACGAGGAGTGCCTCGTACTCTGCGGCGTTGTTAGTTGCCGCAAAATGTAGTTGGATAGAATACTGGAGTTGCTCTCCTTGAGGGGAGATGAGAACAAAACCAGCCCCGAGTGTCCAGTGCGCGAGCCATCAAAAAACATGGTCCAGGAGGCTTCTTCAGGTTGCTCGGGAGCTTCCTGGGATTTGGGCGGACAAGTCCATTCAGCGACAAAGTCAGCCAAGAGCTAGGATTTAATAGCAGTTCGGGCAGGAAACAGAATATCTAAATCTGCTAGTTCCATTGCCCACTTAGCTATACGTCCGCCAGCTTCCTTGTTCCGTAGGATTTCGTCCAAAGGAAACTTGGTCGGAACCATTATTTGATGCGCCTGAAAATAATGTTGAAGCTTCCTGGATGACATGAGCAAGGCGTAGAGCAACTTTTGAACCTCAGGATAACATTCCTTTGATCCATAAAGTACCTCGCTCACGTAATAGATTGGCCGCTGGATACCTTCCCTTTCCACCGTCAAGACCGCGCTCAGCGCTTGTGGCGTGCGGCCAAGATACAACAAAAATTGTTCGCCATGCCGCGGGGTAGTCAAGAAAGGTGGGTTGGACATGTATTGCTTTAGATCTTGGAAGGATCTGTCAGCCTCCTCTGTCCACTCGAAACCATTGTGCTTGCGTCAGGGCCTTAAAGAAGGGCAGCCCGCGTTCGCCTTGAGGGGAAATAAACCTGCTTAAGGCAGCCATCCGTCTGGTAAGACTCTGGACTTCCTTAACGGTAGTCGGAGCCTGCATGTTTTCAATGGCCTCGATTTTTTCAGGGTTAGCAGAAATTCCTTGCGAACCTATAATATAGCCGAGCAGCATGCCGGATTGAACACCAAAGGTACACTTCTCTGGATTCAACTTTATTCTGTGCTTGGTGAGATTACGAAATGTCTCGGCCAGGTCTTTTACATGATCCGAAGTATACTTGTTCTTTACAACTATGTCGTCGACATAGACCTCCAGGTTCCTTCCGCGCTGTTCTGGAAAAGTCTTCTCCATTAAGCGTTGGAAGGTGGCACCAGCATTGCGCAGACCGAAGGACATGGTCGTATAGCAAAAAGTGCCGACGGGGGTGATGAAGGGAGTTTTCTCTTCATCCTCGGGGGAGATGCTTATTTGGTGATAACCGGAGTAAGCATCCAAAAAACTCAAAAGCTAGGCATCCGCAGTCGCGTCGACCAACTGGTCTATGCGAGACAGCGGAAAATTGTCCTTAGGGCAAACCGCGTTCAAATCTGTGTGGTCGACACATATCCTCCACTTGTCGCCTTTCTTCTTTACGATCACAGGGTTGGCCAGCCACTTGGTGTGATCAACCTCGCGGATGAAACCAGCAGTGAGCGGCTTACCAAGCTGATCCTTAATGATCCCTTGCTTGAAATCCAAAAAGCGACGAAGCTTCTGGCGAACAGGCTTTTTGTCCGGCCGGACTGCCAGTTTGTACTTGATAACCTCCCTTGGGACCCCGAGCATGTCAGACGGCTCCCAGACAAACACGTCTGCATTAGCTCGGATGAAGGCAATGAGTTCGATTTCCTATTTGGGGTCCAAATTGGCTCCCAAATGAACTGCCTTCGAAGGATCGTCAAGAGACAGCGGAACTTCCTTAGTCTCCCCCCTGGCTGGAGAGAAACTTTCGGGCGGGCAGACTTGGTCTGCGGTACTTCGGGACCACGCGGTGGAAGCTGGTCGACCAGGACAAGGGATTGCTCATCGCAATCTAGAGCAGCCTTGTAGTTGGTCTTGACCGTAATCACGCCGTTGGGGCCCGGTATCTTCACGCAATGCTATGCATGGTGGGACACGGCCATGGACTTTTCAAGAGATGGCCGGCCCAAGATCGCGTTGTAGGCAGATGGAAAGTCGACCACGTCAAACGTGATCAACTCTGTCTGGAAGTTGCTTAAGCTGCCGAAGGTAACGGGCAGAACAATCTGCCCCAGCGGCCGTACAGCTTCTCCCGGCACTATCCCATAGAAGAGCATCGCGACCACTTTGAGTTTAGAGCGAGGAATCTGCATCTCGTCCAATACTTTTAGGAAAGCAAGTCCAAAGCACTCCCGCCATTAATCAGGACACGCCTGACTCTGACGTTGCTGATGGTCGGAGCGACCACCAGTGGGAGCCGCTGAGGCTTTGTCATCCCAATGGGGCAATCCTCCCAGAGAAGGAGATGGAGACCTCGGTCCACTTCATCGACTCAGGCTGCGGTTTGCCCTTCTCAACGTTGTGGACCATCTTTGCAGCTTCCTTGAGGCTACGCCGAGAGGGATAGGCCGAGAAGCCGGCAAAGATAACAGCTATATAGTTCACGGGCTCTAGATAGTCATCCTCGTCGTCCCGATCACCACCATCGACTTGGCGCTTGTCCTTACCGGCATCACCCTTTTCGGGCAGGTGGGCATGGGGCCTTTACCGTTGTAGAATTCCTCGAGCTTTGCAGCCCAGGTCCTGCAATGGCGTATATCGTGGCCGTAGTTCTGATGGAACTGGCAATATCGGTCACTCGGACCTTTCTTGTCTTGATTGCCTCCCTGGGCAGGCTTCTTGCCCTTGTAATTATTGTTGGGCTTCTTCTTCCCATAATTGGGAGGGGCGCGCGATCTATACCGGCGACGGTGTTATCCTGCGCACCTTTGTTCTTTTTCTTCTGGGACTTCTTGTTACCAGGATTGTTGCTGTTCTTCCTTTTCTCATCTACACCAGGCTGGGCGGGCAGTTCGCCCTTGTCAAATGTCTTCTTATACGGAACACGCTCTGCCGTATTGGCATAGCGGTCAGCCGTCTTGAACAGATCATTGGCGGTCCAGGTCTCATTGATCTCGAGATCTTGGGTGAGCCGCTCGTCGCGGACACCGTTTTTAAAGGCGCGGACAACAGATTCGTCCGAGATGTTCGGGACCGTGTTACGGATCTTGATGAAACGCTTCACGAAGTTACGGAGGGTCTCCCGTTTATCTGGATCATCTAGTGCAGATCATCCTCCTTGCCCAGACGTACGTAACAGCTCTGGAAATTGACGATCAGAGCATCACAAAGTTGATCCTAAGAGCGGATGGAATCTTCCTGCTGATTGAACAGCCACGTCCGAGCAGCACTCTGAAGGGCAGTCGAGAGGTAATTGGCCATAACTAGTTTGTCACCTCCGGCTGCCATGATGGCTGTAGCGTAGATGGAGAGCAATTCTTCTGGGTTTTGAGTCCCATTGTACCTCTCCATGTGGCCAGGTTTGAATTTGGAAGGCCACCTGACAGCGCGGAGCTCGTCAGAGAAAGCCTTGCAGCCCAGGCTGTACGCCCGACCACCTTCTCCTGCAAAACCTAGTCTGAAAAAGACATTGGTCCTGTTGCGCGGAGGGACTCTTGTTGAACGGGAAGATTCCGCCTGAAGAAACTCTCTCCGAGACAATCCTCCACGCTCCTTCCTCGTTGTCTCACTATGCGCTCCTCCCGAGGGGATCGCCCGTGATCGCTACGCGCCGTTTTCACCTGTGGTCGCGGCGACCATGGAGACTCGGTGAGCGTTGTCGACCACGGGAAGCTTGCTCGTAGCGAGTTGTCCTTTAACGGTGACGAGGGTCACGCGATTGATCGGAACACTCACTGTCCGAGTCTTTCCGGACAGGCTGACTGCGCTGCCTGCAGGAGGTGTTAACTTCATCTATGGACTTAAGACCTTCAGCCAGTCTCTCTAGGTGAGAAGCAACAACATCGCTCATGCGGGCGAGGTCGGCCTGGTTGGTGGATCTGATCACTGTTGCCATGACCTGAAATCGTTCCCGACTCTGATCTAGGGTCTGGGATCCCTGAAGCGTCCGCGTTTTGCCCGACCGAGGTCTGATCACGCGGGAATTCAACCCGAGCAGTGGAACTTCTGCCGGGGGGCTTGGCGAAGATACGCGAGGGGGTCGCGTCGTTGTCGCTTGCGCTGGTCACGAATTTGCGCCAAGGTCTGATTAATTAAGGCGTCCAGACTGCGGCGAACAACATCTTGTTCACATGCAGCCAGCGCAGCCCCATCTTGATGCCGAGCAGAATTGGACTGCCCGATCTCACCGGCCGCCGTGGCCTGCGCACGATTCTTTGAAGTCTCTGCGCCGGCCATGTTGACGCTGCGACGGTCGTGTGCTGGCAAACTAGACGATGTCATCACTGTGTCGCCACAGGAGGAATCGACCGACGTAGCCTTGAAATCCGAAAGATCTAAACCAACATAAAGATCGTCGGTTCCGTAATCATTGTCAATGACGGGAGCGTGATCTAGGACCATCTTGGAAGGCGATCGAGATCGAAGAGATCGATCCGATCTGACAGAGGAAGTGGCCTCCTGTCCTTCTGAGTCATAGCCCTCAGGAAGATTTTTCTGGTCGCTGAAAGAGTTCGACATGCTCGAACAAGCTTGATCTACCGAATCCCCACGGTCGGCGCCAACTGTCGACGGTTGGGATATCGGTCCCGAGTCAACTAAGGTTCTTGAGAAGGAGAGATAGAAGACACTGCCGAGTAAGACAAACAGCAAACAACGAGCAGGGAACAGACACAGAGTTTTTATCCTGATTCGGGCCTCTCCGGGGAGATAACAACCCTACGTCCAGCGCTTCTTTATATGAAAAAGGATTACAAGGTGAAAACTTGACGAGACGAACAAGTCTCGGCGAGACTATGGGTGTATCAGAAGTAATACGCAATGATCTGCTAAGTCTCGATCTTCTAGCCATCAAATCATGCCCTCTACACGCCGTAGGGGTCTTATTTATATAGTGTTGAACAACCGACCTACCGAGGGATAATCGGGCTGAGCTGACCATGAGTCCGTAGCGAACTCAATACATGCCAAATATATCTCGAGGTAGATAAGATATACTCCAATTCTTGGGGATCACGACGTCTGTTCCAATCCGGAAACCACGTCCGGGTCTTCACGTAGCCATGCAGAACTCTTGTTCGAGTCGGACTCAAACACTAATTCTAGGTCATTACGCACCGTGCCAACCAGGAAGCTGTTCGGCAGGATGCACATGGGCCTGATAGAACCTTCCAGGGAGCCAGACACTAGGAGGTTGTTCGATTGGGCCGTCAGGGAGTGGGCCATGTAATGGACCGTGATTTTACCTCCGATGACTACCTCCTCCAGCACACGTTACCGCAGACCTAGCAAGCAAAGGTCCCACCACCGGTCAACTCCACTTTACTGCGTTTAGGGAAGACCGGATCCAGGCAAGGTCTAGCCGAATCTGACCATACGGGAGGTAGATCCGGCGACCCCTCCACTCCACGACCATTTTCTGCTTGTTAAGAACAATATAGTTTGTTCTTAATTACTTTTTATGCACATTAATTCATTTTAGTGGTCTAACTGGCCCGGTCAGATATTTGATTTACAGAGAAAGACGTTATTTGCGAGCTCCACCATACTCTCATTTTTTTTAGAGATACGAGCTCCATGTTCTAACAATCGGTTATTGTAGTCACCAGCCTATATATAAAGAAAAGGAAAAATTGACCGTGGGAATTTGCAATTTGCATCAATTCATTTACTCCTTAGTCACATGCGCCACAGCGAAGGTCGCAATTTGCAGTACCACGGTGCTAATTTCCCGAAGAAAACAAGCAAACGCTTCTGAGAAAGCGGACATTACGCGCACTGATATTGTGCACGCAGCATTGTCACGAGCATGCATAAACGAAGAATGTAAATGTACTAGTCCAAAGGAGGTCTCCTTAATTAATTTCCATCGCCTCACATACAATTAGGTTATCCGTAGTCATAGATAACTTGTTGTTCAGAAATTAAATAAACAGTTTCTACCTTGAACAATTGGGATATGAGCTGAACTTTGCTCCCTGTTTAATTCCACAGTTTTTAAAACTTTTGCATTAATGATAAGTGATAGTCATCTGTATGAGAAAATCTAACGCAAGAATGATGGTATTTCAATAATTTAACCAGCACAAAACACAACGCCAGAAAATCTATTTGAAGAAGCAAAAGCATCCTGCAGGTTGGCCCTTGGGGATCATGCCGCCACCATTGCTCGTGTCAAGGGACTCTAGCAAACTAACCACCTCACCCATCTCCGGCCTGTCATTAGGATTGGCGTCCCAGCATCGTTTCATGATGGTCGACATTGCCTCTGGACAGCACCGTGGTATCTTGGGCCGTACATTCTGCATGCACAAACACTTGTAAATCATCAAATATTGTTGCTTATATACGCATGTATAAGCAAAAATATAATTGTTCCAATGGATAGAAACAAACCTGATGGACTACTGCATATGACACATCTGTCATGCTCATGTTTGGGTACGGCAAATCACAGCAATATATCTCCCACAAGGATATTCCGAAGCTATAGACGTCGCATTTTCTGTTATACGGTTTGCCTTGAAAAACCTATTTAAGTATACAAACAATTATTTAAGGGTATTAGAAATAATTATATAAAATTAAAGTGGATTTGTCTATTAAAAAAGTATTTTTTATAAGAGTGATGTTCGTGTACCTCTGGGGCCATGTATGCAGGTGTACCGGTCATACCCGTCATTTCCTCCTGATTTTGTGCCTCAACTCGTGCGAGGCCAAAATCTGCAATCTTAATGCTTCCTTGGTCGGTAAGTAACATGTTTTTAGGCTTCACATTTCTATGTACAATTTTTTTAAAATGAAGATAGGCCAATCTGCAAAAAAAGAAATACATAAGAGACAAGTGTTAGTGGCATTTTTTTAGCAAAGAAGTGTTAGTGGCATTTATCTCAATGACAAAACAAAATTTTTTTTCTAAACTTGATATGCTTACGTACCCTCTAGCCATTTCGAGTGCAATTTGAACCACAGTTTCGTAGGAGAGTTTTGTCTCTGAGTTTTCTTTCAGAAAATCTCTCAATGTTCCTCCACCTAGATACTCAACGACGACGCAACATTCCCTTTCTGGATGCTCAGCGCGTATGTTGCTATCATCGATAAGAACATTGAGGTATGTGGCGTCCATAGATGCACCAATAAACTGCAGTAAACACAGAAAAAAAGAGTTATTTGAATAACGTCCAAATGAAATACAAAAAAAAAACCACATATGAATGATCAGTACCCCGTATCATATTACTCAAACCGGCAGACTATGCGAATGTAGATGTATTATCGATTTTTTTTAGGGAGGATTATTGAATTCTCACAGCTGAAGTATATTTTGCTTACCTTAGCAACATTGGGGTGGCTGAGTTGATGCCAAACAGCAAGCTCCTGCATGAGCGATGCTCGCAGGACAGCAACTTGAGAATCGGAGATATCTTCTCCCCAGGACAATTGCTTAGCTACAACACATAGTAACAATTGTGTCCACGATCAAGTAACATCATGCATGCATGTTGTGTTAATTAACTTGGGTATAGATACGACCATGAAAACCCTAGTTTATATATAGATAGAATCATGAAAACCATAAACCAGTACTGTGGTGTGGATCATAAGACCTATGGTTGAGTTGTGCGCAGAGATCAGTGAGAGGAGGAAGAAGTGACGAAGAGAAGGAAGGTGCGTGCATACATACCGGCGACGTGCTGGCCGTGGTAGGTGGCGCGGTAGACGGCGCCGAACTCCCCGCGCGCCACCACCTCGCCGATCTTGAGCGCCTCGGCGAGGTCGACCAGCTCCCACTCCTCCTTCTCCATGGAAGGCGGCTGCTGCTGCTTCTTCTTCTCCAGCGCCCTGGAGAGCTGGAGCCGGTCCATGTGGACGTCCAGCTCGCCCATCTCGATCTCGTCGGCGCGGGCGTACGAGCTCGACGCCTCCCCTTCTCCTCCTGCCATCTCATCTCCTCCTTTCATCTTATCATCTTCTTCGATCTCGTCGGCGCGGACGCACGAGCTCGACACCTCCCCTTGATCTCCTCCTGCCATCTTATGATCGATCTTCTTCTCTCGGTTTCAGGACCGACGACGATACGCCTTACGGCCGGTGATGCAGGTAAAGAATTTGGCTAGGTTAGGGGCGTATATATATACGACGATCGAGCGGTGAAGTCTAGCGCCAGGAATTGAGTCGGAGAGGAAGATGACTTGGATAGATTCGACGCGTGCGTGGGGGATCCGGAGAGAGATCGATTCGGGCGGGGGACGTACGTCCAAGTGTCCAACGCGGCCGCAGGCCCAGCCGGCCCGTGGGCCGCAGCCCTCCCGTTTGGGTTTTGGATCCAACTCCAGCCCACTAGAGCCCGCGGCAGCTAGCCACCTAGCCCTAGACTTGTGAATCTTCTTGGCCCGCTTTTCTGCGTCCAACGGGTTGAATTTGAATTTGGTCCATGCACGGCACTTTTAGATTTGAATTTGGGCTAGGGTTGAGGTGTGATTGATGTCCGACGGGTTGGAGAACAGGAAGGTGGCGGATCGACGGTTGGGTGGGTAGGTGGGGGTGGCGACGAGGTGCCGACCACGGTGCCGGAGTCGCGGGCTCGGTCAAAGGTGGTTGGGCTTGGGCGGTGGCAGCGGTAGATTGACGTCAGCGTCCAAACTTAGGATGGACGGGACCAGCATGCGACGGTAGGAGGAAAGGAAGCAGGGCGACGAGTAAGGGTGGGAATGGCTCGGAGCGGGGCGATCCACAGCTGATCCATGCGCTCCATGTCTTTATGAATGGATAACCATCTGACCCATTGGATTGAGCACCCAAATACCCCTGGTCCACTGGTTCATATGGATCGAACCAGTCACGCACACAGCAGCACCCAAATAGCCATGCACACAACAACTTCACACTAATTGGCATGCATGCTACTATATAATTTGAACGAATTAATAATGCAACAGTCAACAGTCCAAGTATATTTAGAAAATATTCTAAATGTAAGTTACAAACAGGCCAAATTGTTCTCGGTCAATGGCTTGCAGCCAAGTTTTGCAAAGGAGAATGCTATTAGTCAGCAACGCTATCAAATTTTAGTCCTTGATTCCATCTTTGCCGCCACATTGACGCCGCTGTTGGTATGCTTACCAAATAGTCACGACTTCCCAACAGAATGCAGGTATATAGAGACAGAAACAACCCTGAAAGTTGAGCAAGATTCCATTAGACGATCATGTGATAAATAATTCCAATTGAAAGAATCTGTAATTACACTTCATCAACACTTACGTATATCCAAGTAAGAACGCAAGTGATAGATGGAAACCAAACAAAAAGACGAATACAATAGCTGTCAGAAGCATTGCAACTGATGTAGAATACACCTGTACACAATCAAGGACACACGATTAGCCTAAACCAGTACATTAGTATATGCATAAAGAGTACAGTGATATCAAAAAGGCTTCGATCTACCTCAATAACCATAAAAAAATGAAAAAAAATGTAGCTAATCAGAAAATTGCAGAAAGAACACCTGAAAAGCGAGTTGGTCTTTGCTCAACAATCGCTGACTTTTAGAATTTTCCTCTTCCCTCCTTGCAGACTTGAATTTCTTGGAGATGAGGAGGAGCAGCAGCAACAAAACGAGTTCACCACAAAACCACGCACCGCGGCCCAGAAATCCAGCAAGGATCCAGGGAACTCCTACCGCCACCCGAGCGCCCACAAGCAGCATCAAAAGCACGAGGAGAGTGAGAAGAAGAGGGAGCGCAGGTGAGGGGCAGAGGGAGGAGGAGGCATCTGACCTTGCTACTGTGGCGTGGACTCTCGGGCTCTTGGCGGCGACGGCGAGAGCGGCGGCCACGGCTACGATGCCGAGAGCGGCGACGCCGAGCACCCAAGATCTCGGTCGATTCCCTAGATCCAATGGGGCAATAGGGTCGAATCATTTTGTCCAGATCTTTTTTGGACCGCACCGCTTGGCCCATTTGCCTGGAAAAATAAAATCGGATCAGCTATCCAATGAATCGGGCCGAACCATTCCCACCCCTAGCGACGAGCCATGGGTAATGGTGGCAAAGCAGGAGGCAAAGCGGAGAAGATCCCGTCCCTTAATCCGACTTAGCAATTTGAATTTAGCATGCTCTGAATTTAGCCTTCTATATTTCTTAGGTTCAATACCGGACAGTTTGGTCATACGTGATGCTGCTCCGAAGTAAAATCGCTTTTGCGTAAGTAAGAATAGAAGGTAGACGAAGGGAATCAGTTTGGCATGCATATGATTTAGTAATAAGATAGAGATTTCTGTTTCCTTTCTTACTGTTTCAGCTACCATACAATATATTTTCACAAGAGCCTTGTTGTTTTGGACATATTGGCATATTGCTTGCTCTTGCAAAGGTGAATTAAGCCATGGCAGCTAGCTCATAGTACTGTGAACACACAAATTACAGAATAGGTGGAGTACACAGGAATTACAGATAGATCGATTGTGGTAGCCACGTACATACGTGATGACAAACAACAAAACGCGGCCAGATCAAACATTGTGTGCCGACGCGAACATGAGGTCGCCGTACGGCAGGAAGTGGCACACCGGCGCGCCGCCGGGCTGGGTGTGCAGTATCTCGAACGCCGGGTGGTCCGGGCTCCAGTTGGAGGTGTCGCGGTGGCACAGCGCCGCCATGGAGATCGCCGCCGTGAGGTCGTCGCCGCCGTGGATGGAGACGATGTACCCGTATGGCTTGGACGACGGCGAGGTCTCCGTGTGGCACCTGTAGACGGCGTACGGGTACTGGCCGTTGTGGCACGCCACGACGCGCGCGCCGCCGCCGAACGCGCGGACGGCCTGCACCGTGTACGCGCGGCGAGGCAGGCCGGCGCTCGGCACCGCCGACGCGGCCACCGCCACCGCCTCCCTCGCGCCGGCGGGCAGGGCCAGCAGCCGCACGGCGCTCAGCACGGTGGCCTCCAGCGACGTGGCGCACGCCTTCCGCTCGCCGGCGAGCGGCGCCTCCTGGCACTGGCGCAGGGTCTGGCCCGCGTAGGCCGCCTCGTCGGAGCCCGGGGCAATGCCGAAGGCGGCGAGGACGGCGGTGAGGCTGGCGAAGGGGGCCTTGCCGGCGGCGGCGCGCGGGAGGAAGGGCGGCGGCGCCATGGGCGGCAGGGAGAGCGTCATGGTGGCGCCGGCGCGCATCGCCGCCTCGTGGAAGAAGAGGCCCTCCGGCTGCGGGCCGCAGCTGATCCTGTAGGAGTAGCCGAGGCACGCGCTGGGGTGGACGGCGGCGCCGCCGGAGTGCTGCTGCGCCAGTGCCACGACCGGCGACTGATCAGTGCCTGCAAGGTAGGGCCCACTTACACTGAAAACCTTATAGAAAATGACATATGGATGTGACGTCAGAACTGAACAGACGCTGCCAGGTAGGCCATGTAATTTTGAGCTAGGCTGAACCACAGAATGGGTTTATTTGCTAGTATAAAAAAGCTAAGGTTTGAGTAATTTGCGTACTTTGTTCCGGTTGTTTTTAAGAAGCGTTTTGAAGATTTTTGTGAATATGTACGGGTTTGCGAATCCAAAACATTTGACTCTAGGGGTGACTCAACTTATAAGACGTGTATTTATATATATTTTATATTTTAGAAAATACTAATGATCAATGGTATGTCACCTATATTTTACATGGTGCATTATATGTTTTGTGTGGTTTTTTGTACATATTTTAATGTGTTGCGTTTTATAAGTGTTTCATTCACACGGTGTGTTTTATTAGTGTTTCACGTGGTATTTACCGTGAAACACGTATATATATATGCTATTTCAACAATGTATCGTTGCTAATAGCTCTTTTATAATTATTTTTTCTGCCGAAGTGAAAGTTAGAATCTAACATAGTTATTTATGCACTTTGCGCACACACTTATATATGTACACCCAATTAATGTTTTAATAGTATATGCACGTACATGTGTGTGCGCACACACATACCTCTTTGGACGAGGTCCGCGATGGCCTCCGGCATAGGCGTGCCCGGCAGTGCCTTGGCCCAGAAGCGCGCCGCCGGAGTGCCGTCGCCGGCGGGGAGGCCGTGGACGCGCGCCACCCCGCCGCCGGCCACGAAGAAGACGACACTACAGATCATCGCGACGGCCGGATTCATGGCTCCCAATATATAGGAGTATATATCTAGCGATCGCCGATATGGAGAGCTATTAGGACTAGTACTAGATCGATGATGAGGTAGGTACGTGGGATCGATCGATGGGGCTTGCGGTTGTGTGCTTGTGGGTGATCATGGGCAGCCATGGACGCGGTTTATATAGAGCGCACGCGTGCGTGGAGACGACACAGATCATAGCAACTTGGCAAAGAGAATTGCGTGGAGGCGGAGCTAGCTAGCTACCTCTCCATGAGCCATGCACGCATGAGGAAGCTTCATTCGGCGTGCCCCCTGCTCAGCTCTGCACGTGCGTGCGTGCGTGGGAAAAATACCCAAAATAATCAAAAATTAAATACAAATTAATGAAATAAGTCACTGATAAAACATATTACGATATTAGCAGGGGGACCCGCCACCCCGCAGGGCGGCCACCACCGGGTGTGGCGGCGGAACTGCTCTCGCCACCCCGCGTGGCGGCAGGCCTGCTTCCATCACCCCGCGTGGCCAGGGCCCTGTGCCGCCGTCCCATGCATTTTGCCGCCCACAGCCGCTGTCATTGCATGTGATTTTTTAATTTTAAAAATTTAAAATTTTATGAAGTTTTAAAAAATTTAAAATTTAAAATTTTATCAAGTTTTGCGCATATGTAATTTTGTTAATTTAGAATTCAAATGTAATCAAATTTTCATGTATGGACATTTCTTTTTTACAATTTTACCGGCCCTATCGTCATTTGCGTAATTAATTAATCAGTCATATTTTTTATTAGTTTTTAAATGAGCAAATACATCGCGAAAATTACATGATAACATGATAATACTATGTCAAAATAAACGTTATATCGTGAAGATTACATGATAACACTTAGCACCGACGACCCCTTATAGTGTATGCACTTGGGGTGTAATGGCCTACTGGATGCGTCATACGTAGGAATGGCAAAAATACCCATGGGTTCGGGTACCCGCGGGTACCCGACCCGATAGGCATGGGTATGGGTAGCAGTTCGTGCCTATGGGTTTTCGGGTTCGGGTACCCGATAATCTCGTGTTCGGGTTTGGGTTTCGTTTTGTACCCATGGGTACCCATGGGTTACCCGAAATTTCTCACTGACAGGTGGGCCCATGTATCTGGACATATATAAGAGCTGAAAAGAAACCAAACCATCTAACCCAGCCCACAGGCCACAGCCGCCGCCGCCCCTCTTGCCCTCCTGGCCTCCCCGACCTTGGGTCCTTGGCTCCCTCTGCCTCCCTCCACCGCGCCGCCCGGCAGCTGCCCTCTGCCTCCACTGCGCCATGCAGGCGGCCCCCTCCGCCTCCAGCTTGCCTCGGCTTGGCGCCCTGCCTCGCCTCGCCCTCATGCGCTTGCGCTCCGCCTCTCCACCTGGCCGCCGGCGCTTCCCTCTCCACCTCCCGCGCCGCCTCCCTTTGCTCCTCTATCTCGGATCTAGATCATATTTGAGTTTGGTACCCGTCGGGTTTGGTACCCATCGGGTTCGAGTATGGGTGCTCGTTTGTGTCAGAGACAAATTTGGGTTCGGGTTTTGATCTGCTATTCGGGTTTCGGGTTCGGGTTGGACAGAGTTGTACCCGGAGATACCCACCTGATTGCCATCCCTAGTCATACGTTGTTCTGCAGCCTGAGAAGGTCCAAACCGATTTGGATGGTTAGTTTGCTCCGCGGTTGAAATATACCCGGGCTGTGAACTTATGGCGTACGCAGACCCACCATAGTGTGGAAAACCCACTATCATTCTTTGTTCATAAGGGGGTTTGATGGTCATGCACAACATGTGAAGGGACGCCATGGGGTTTGATCCCTGTGTTGCACATTGCCTTGAACATCTTCAATAAGGAATTGTTCTTGAATGCACTGTATAGGTTCGCGCCCCAGGTGACGCATTGTCGGCACCCGATTTACAAGATCGGATTCCACCTGCGTAATCACGTACTAGTCCCAAGGATCATGGCTAGTACACGCAGTTATACAGAACGGAACATTGCCAACGATCTGATTATTACAAAAGGGAACATAGTCCAGTACAAGCACATACAACGGCTCGCAGGCCGCAAATCGGAGTACACAGCGATACAGGCCTAATACAACATCTAGAATTTTATTCATCCAACAGGCACAAAGGCTGTAGGAATGCGTAACCCTAATCCTCATAGTATTCCTCGGAGAACGCCTTCTCGTCGTAATCCGGGTCCTCCTCCTCGGACGGCCGGCGGGCCATACTCGGATGGACCAGCTGTTGAAATTTTAAAAAAGGGAGAGAAGAAAAGGAGAGTGAGTACAAATTGTACTCGCAAGCCCGGAATTATGCAAATGCGGTTTAGTACAAGGAGAGCTTAGGATATTTTGCGGAAATGCATTTATTGTCCTAGTTTTGGCAAAAGCAGTTTTAGAAATAGTAATCTTAACATTTTCTTTTGGGCTCTTCTCAAACGGTCCTCGCCACTTGGCCTCAGTGCCATAGCGAGAACAAAATCCTTTCTTATTTTTTTTCTCAAACCTGCTAGGTCCATTCCGCGCGACACTTTCCGGTAGGCCGTCACCCAATCCGGAATATCGCCGGTGGCACCTAGTTCAAACGAAATCCTTCTCAAATCCTTTACTCATCTCAAATCCTTTGCTCAAAAACCCTTTTATAAATTGGTTTTAAAATGAAGAAGCTATCATATAATCAGTCCCTTCGCACGCTCATAACCGCGAGCACGGCTATCATGACAGTTTTAACTCTGCAGAGTGGGTACGCCTTACCCTCGAGAGGCTACGCACCCAGACAGTGTTTCGCCACAAGACCGTCAACCACGAGGGCCAACGATCGGGCCCGTCCCATACCGGGGCTCGAGGTCGTACTATAATGGCTCAGTTCGTAGGATCATAGGATGAGCAGTCCTTAGACTAGGGGAGAGTTGATATTTTAGCCCAGTTTTCAAAACGGTGCCACTCTGCACCAACCGACAAAATATTTCTCCCTAGTCGGAAAGTTTTTGGGGTAAGAGGAAAATCATTTCCTACTAAACATCACCCTTGATGCGCTATCTTTAAATCACCTTTTCCAAACATTTCTCCACAATAATCTCATTTCACACATATGAATATTTCACTTCGCATAAAGGTTTTTAAGCATTTTTCCTACCACAACAAGGTATTTAAATATGAGCAATCCATATTTTAGCCTTAGGTTTAATCCTATAATATTTCTTACCTTGCTATTCGGCATAATAACTAGGTCTAGGAAATACGGTAATTAACATTTTAAACTAGCATGCATAATTTCAAGTCTAGTAAACATTTTCTAAATAACCGAAAGTGGCTTCACAACATGATTGAAGGGGAACTTGCCTTGATCGGTTCCGGGGAAAGCGAAGGGGACGTCGTCGATCAGGTCTTCGGGGGCTTGACCTCCTAAACGCGCACATGCATGCAAAGCAATACACAACACATAAGTAAAATATTTTATGCCATGCTGTTTTTAAGGAAAATGCAGCAACTCCATGTTTCATGCATTTTTATTTAAAGGAAACATGATGCTAAATGGCTAATGCACACATGGAATGATGCCATTACTAAATCATGAATACTTCTAACAAGTGCAAGCTGCATGGATGGTATGGCAACAATATTTCCTAAGGTCCAGGGACTGCTAAAGTATTTTCTTTTTATTTAAAAGAAATATTATGCCACTTCTCAAATGCACATGAAATAATGCACCTCAAGCTACCTATTTAACCAAAAATGAGTTCTATGCGAATGACATGCATATATACAATTTTTCTTAGGTCCAGAAAACCATAAAGTATTTCTCTGAATTTTTTATAGAATTTAAATAGCACAAAATCTATTTTGCTTAATGCTATAGAATACCAATTAAGGATTTTAATCAGAAACTGAAAAAGAATTTAAAAGGAAGGGCCTTTCGGAATGGGCCGGCTCGGCCAAGCAGCCCATCAAAGGAAGGGCGAGAGGAGCAGCGCGCGTGGCTGCGCGGGCTGACCGGTGGGTCCCACATGGCAACGTCTCGCAGCGGTGAAGAGGGGAAAAGGAAAGGAGCTCCGGCGGCGGCGATGATGCTCACGGCGGCGACGGTTCCGGCTATTGGAGACCAAATGAGCTCCCTGGGAGAGAGAGATGGGCGAGACAAACGCGACGGTGTCTCGGCAGCTAGTGCCGGAGATGCTCGGAGGCAACGGCGCAACCGAGCGCGGCGGCGGTGACGCACGGCATCCGCGGCGCCGGGGAGACACGGGATCAAAACCCGATTCCCTCGGCCGAAGGCGACAGAGGAATGGGGCGACACGGTTGGCGAGCTCACCGGGACGGGAGGATGACCAGGCGGCGGCGACGACGCGAGCTCCGGGACACGCACGTGGATCACACGGCGTCAATCCACCTGGCGTGAGCTTCGCTGGGGGGGGGGCCTGCGTGCCAACGCCGGGGTGAGTTTGAACCGAAAAGAGTGAGGCGATGTAGGAAAGGGTAAGGAGGATAGCGAAGGAGGGGGCAGCGACGCCGGCTCGAAGCTATGACAGTCTTGATGGTATGGCGGCGATCAATAGGGTAGCAGTACCCCATTTATAGGCGAGCTCCCTCTGGAACACCTTGACGCGACGCGCGGTTTGACGATTGCCGGTGCCGTGAAGGGAAACGCATTGAACACGGGGGTGGTTCGGCTGGCGATAAGACAAGAAAGGGGTAGGGGACGGAGAGGGGTCCGGCGGAAGAGTGTAGGGGCGAGCATTTCGTGGGGAGGAGAGCCATGGAGGCCCTAGGAAGGAGGACGAACATCAGCGACGGAGCGAACAGCGGGCGCGAACAGAGGAAGGGAAACAGGGGAGTAGACGCTGACAGCGTGGGCCCACCTGTCGGTGGCGCCACCTTCGTGGCGCCAATGAAATTGGCTGCTGGCGGAATTTGGGCCGTGGCAACAGCAATGAGAATGGGCCAGTAGTGGCGACCACTGACCAACCGGGAAAATCGGAAGGAAGAGAAGGAAAGAAAAGAAGAAGAGGGAGATAAATTTGGGTAGCTTGGGCCAAGGAGGAGAGAAAAAGGGTTTTAAGTTTTCTGATTTTCCAAATGCATTTCTCTTTCAAATATCCTTTTTAAACATAATAATACTTAGGAAATAATACTTTAATTCCAAAAATTTATTAACACCTTTCCAATAACTCCACATGGGATTTGCTTAAAGAAAATAATGCAAGTTAACAAATTACATATAACTTTCCAAAAATATTTTTACTTTGGAGATTTTAAATGCACACGTTATTTCGAGGATGATGCATGAAATGATGATGCCATGATGCATATATATATATATATATATATATATATATATATATATATATATATATATATATATATATATATATATATATATATATATATATATATATAAGCATTCTTTCTACTCCTGGGAGTATCTACTCCCACCTTTAAAAAACCACCGTAGGTGTGTCCGCATACTCTTTTATCAGTTTGGGTATGTTCATATACTTATTTTAAGATATACTAAATATCACCATACGAAAAAATTGCAAAAGAGCCCCTATTGGGATGTTACACGCATGCACCATCTAGGACGCACGTCTGGCCACATTGCTGCATCACCCCTTGGACAATACATCTACAGCATGTAGGATCCCCTGGTGGTGGTCAGAAATGACGCACACTCTAGACCGATCCATGACAACGTGAATTTTTAGTAGAGATAGAAACCACAACTAGTTACCATTGTTCTCTCTCTTCACAAAGCAAATACGAGAGACAATATCTGGTTATTCCGTCAACTGTAAGTGCAGTTAGCAGAGTACTATAGTACCTACAAGTGAGGAACGTCTCATCCACATATATGACAAGACGACAGTGCCGGAAGGCCTCTATGCACTGGCCAAAAGACCAAACAGCCGCATCAAGAAGAAGTGGTTCGGGACGACACTTCCATCAGAGAGGTATACTGGCTCGTGTGCAGAAACATAGCGTGTCCCAGGATTGCTCCCCTGTATCCTGCGGAGAAGACGGAGAGCCCAATTGTAGACTCCTTACAATCCCCGAACAACATTTTAAGTGTCTTTTGCTTGGCTCGTCATGCTTGGTGATATGTAATTGACATGCCAGTGCGGTTCTGCACCTCAGCCATTATGGAGTATGGTTTCATGGAGATATCTGTCTCAATAGCAGTAAACAACATCTGCGCTATGAATTTTAAATCCACATTGCTGTTAATGTTACGTATCAACTCCTCCGTACAAGTGTGCGGCTCGTACCTACTGATTATGAAGTGCTGCTCATATTTTGGGCATGCGCCGAACATGGAATGAGCACTGCGGCTTCTTTACGCACTTCACCTTGTACACAGCAGGACCAGATCGTGCCACAGAGTGCTCGCGCCGTGTGGTGAACCAAAGTTGCTGACAAAGTGTATTACCTCATCTTTCGTACTAAGCTCTTAACCCATTGCTATGTCACTATGCATATACCCCCATTTGAAAATATTGAAGTGATCGCCGATCACCTAATTCGAAGCATCCAGAGCGCGATAATACGCTATGGCAGGCATCGGGTCCTCTTCTTCTTCCACATCGTTTTCACCCCCTTCATAGAAATCTTCCCCTATAGTCTGTGCATCTATCTCTCCCTCCTTCATTGAGATATCTAGCTCCGTGTCCATGGCTAGTGCCTCGACACCCGCAATGATACAACCCATAGGGTCCTCCGCATACCCTTCTAGCACAGTCTCCGGTACATTCTCTTCTACGATGTTGCTAGGCCCGGCCTCCGATTCTCTTGTCTCAGGCAGCACGTACACACCTAATTGGTACCCCTCTTCTACTGTCTTATTAGCATAGTACGTCCAAGCAGCCCTACTTCTCAGTGGCCACAGGTTGTATACGTATACCAAACTATTTGGAACCTGACATAACCTAACACCGTCTAGAACAAGTTTGTATTCCTGACTGTTTATACGGAGCATTCGAGCTACAACCCTTGCCAACATTGCCAACTCTATTGGTAATGTTATTGTGGTCTGCAAATGACTGCACGTGTGCATGCTTATAAAATTTCCTTGCATTGGTGCGGGTATATCTCCGTGATAAATATGTAGTGGTGTCTTCATTTACGCCTGCAATAAAATGTCCAGGCGGGAAAATTTTTTACAATTGTAATTTTATCAAATTTTCACGTATGGACATAGAATATGGCAACTGGACTAACAAAATGTTAACTGTAATGTCGTTAACATACGAACAATTAAATCACTAATTTACATGGTAATTATAGATTAATTTCCGCAATACGTTCAATTAAGCAAACAAATAATTGCATGCAAAAAATATAGTCACTATTTTACTAAGCACACTAACTCTAATTTGTCTCTAATTATATATAAATATCCACAATACATGCAATTAAAACTTAATCATTTATGTTAGTAACTACAAATAAATCACTAACTTAAATTATAATGGTAGGCCATTTTCTCTCGTTAACAAACTAATTAAATTCTTCATTGTAAATAAAACTATTAGACAAAATATATTTAATTAAATGTTGTTAACAAAATACACGATTTACTGCATATATAACAAGTGCACTAACACTAATTAGCTAATAAATATTAGCTCCGCCATGCCATGCGAGGTACTTACACATACACACATACCTGGACTCTCGAGATCCACCGGGTGAGGAATGAGTGTGAAGCCTGCTAGGTAAGGAATGAGTGTGAAGCCTGAGTGTGTGAAGGCGAACGGCGGGCAGGACAACGATATATATACACTTAATTTTATGATCATTATGACTTCTAAACTGTATTTAATTAACGTAAATTGCGTAATTACTGTTTGATTAATTAACCGTGCGTTGTTGGTGAAGCCAGGACCACATATTTCTATCGGTAGAGTAATATTTTATTGAAAAGTTTGCACTGTTTTGTCGGTCGGGTGACTGCAGCTCTTAATTCAGCGTTAATCTCGACATGCAAAGATTCCCTGCCTTTTCCAGCGTGCAACAGCCACGCCGGGTGGCGGGAGCTTGCCGCAACCACGCCGGGTGGCGGGAGCAGAGCCGCGGCCACACCCGGTGCTCCCGCCATGCTGTCTGTCGGCCGCCTTGCCCAGTGACTGGCCCGTGCTATTTAAGTAATTTGTTTTACTAGTGGCTTATTTTATTAATTTTTTATTTAAGTGTTGATTATTTCGGTAATTTTTCCGCGTGCGTGCGAGCTTTTGATCGCACGAGAGCAGTGTTGGTTCAACGAGCAGCGCAGCCACTTGCAACGCCCATACATGCATGTACATCGATCCACAAGGGCGTAGCGTGCGGGGTAGCCGATCGAGACAGACTGTCTGGCTCCGCGTCGCTCCTGCCTGCATGCCAAGTTGCGACCGAGAGATGCATGCATCGATCGTCGTGCACCCATGGCCAAGTGGCCAAGTGGCCGCGTTTGCTTGTAACACGTGTGAAACTTGCATAGGCTACTTGCAAAAAGGAGGCTGGTTGCAACTTGCAAGGCCAACAAAGCTGCATGATTGCTTTGACTGGTTTCTGACCTTCTGTACGGGCCTCAACAATGGCCTGCCAATTTTACCCGCAAATATTTCAAAAGTAGAAGAAAAGAGCAAATTCATAAGGACATATACAACAACAATTGAAAAAAATAATTTCTTGCCCTATGATGGTGGGGTGGTAGACCAACTTTTAATCCCCACGGGCCACGGGGCATCGCTCCTTTATCCGGTGGTCCATATAGCAAGAGGGAATATTTATTTATTTATGGATGAGTGTTAGACAAAACTCCGGTCACTTGTCTGATTTCATTGGGCACAACCTCGAGGACCCGACTCTTCTTTCTATTTCCGCTTTCTACTAAATTATGATAAAAGTTCATTTTGATAATATATTATTGTTTGGCCTAGTCATCATGTTAAACCGGGCCACCATGTAATTGAACTCTCTTGTAATAATATTCATCACCATTTACATGAGATGACCTAATATTTTTATATTTTTTGTGTCGTGTTGTGCTAGCAAGATCCTGGGTTAACACAGGTGTACGGAGGCTACATGATTTGTTCGGGACTTAATTTTAATATGGGTATTCAGATTTGCAATAGAGATACCCATATGTGTCAAATGGCCGAAGAAGTAAAGAAAGGAAGAAGAAGAGAGGGAGCAGGGGTTGCTCTTTTTCTAAAAAGTTGGCATATTGTTGAGGAATAGGTTTTGCGGAATAGATGTGTTGTATTGATCAATGGAGGAATATATATAGAGTACAGGAGATGGGCCTCCCCAAGGCCCATATACTCTAACACTCCCCCGCAATCTGAACGGCACTAAGCGGTCAAGGCGATACAAAGCAAACACACACTCCCATGATCAAAACAAAGTGTCCATCACTCCCCATGATCGGGCAGCGTGAGTACGGACATTCAATTTGGACCGAAACTCGGTGAAGACCGAGTGGGCAGCCCTTGGTGAAGATGTCGGCGTCTGCGATGGCGTCGGGACATGGAGAACGCGGACTGACCAAGAGCCACCCGCTCTCGACGAAGTGTAGGTCGATCTCGACATGCTTGGTGCTTGTTGGTCTTTGCCTTTGGGTTGGTGGAGAGGTAGACCACGGCGACGTTGTCGCGATATCTGACGGTAGCTCGGCGAAGGGGCCGTGAAGCTCTGGAGAAGCTGCCGTAGCCCGACGCTTCAGCCACACCATTGGCGGCGGCGCGGTATTACATCTCGGTATTTGGGCGGAGAGCGGTGTCTTTGGCGCTTAGAGGATCGAGAGACCAAGTTGTCACCGAGGAACACGCCGTAGCTGAGGTGGACTTACGGGTGTCGGGACGGCCTGCCGGTCGAGATCTCGAGTGAGCAAGTGAGATCAACGACCTCGATGCGATGCGAGAGCAGACCAAGCTCAAGTGTGCCCTAAAGGTATCGAAGGATGCGCTTGAGGCGACAAAGTGAGGCTCCGGAGATCATGCATGAAGAAGCGAACCTCTTTGGACAGCATAAGTAATATCGGCCGGTGAATGTGAGATCTTGAAGAGCACTGCTAAAGCGTGGTAGAGTGTCGCGTCGAGAGATCTTGAAAAAGCCGGCCGGCGCGCCTAAGCCGAGCACCAAGCCGAGCCGCCCGTAGGGGGCCGAGCCGTCTTAAGAAGCGAAACCGCTGAGCCGCCCGGAGGAGCCGAGTATAAGCACCACAGAAATGGCTTGAGCCGGTTGAAACCAAAGCGCAGCGTGGCCGAAGCCGCCGGACCGCCCGAACTGCAGGTGGGGAGGAGGGAGTTAGGGTTCCTTCTCCCGTGAGTGGCGGCAGCGGCGCGCTAGGCGTGGGCGGCGGGAAAACCCGGGAAGGCCAGCAGCGGCGGAGGCGGCGAGAAGGTCTGGGGCGGCGCCAGCGATGAGGGGTCGGCCGGTCAGCGCCCACGGGTAGAGGAAGCGGTGGCGGTCTTTGGCGCTGGCGGCGGCAAAGGCCCGCGACGGCGGCGGCGGGAGGCGTGGTGGGTGGTCGCGGCGGGCGGCAAGGGAAGCCAATGAGGCGAGGCTGCGCGCCGCCGGCGGCGGCAACCAGAAGCGGACCGCGCGCCAGCCGCGAGCCCAACAGCGGAGCGCCGTCCGGGTGGCGGCGCCATGGGTCGTCGCGCCGGCGGTCCACGCGACCGGAAGCGGCGATGTGAAGCGCGCCGCGCCCCGCCAGCGAGCCTGTCGCGGCGGACCACGGCTAGGGAGCGCCGTCCGGCGGCGGCACCATGGGTCGTGCCGGCGGGAGGAATCGCGCCGGCGGCGGCGGTGGTCGCGCCGAGGGGGAAGCTCGCGCCGTGGCTGCCTCCGCCGATCTGAAGGGGAGCTCACCGAGGTGAGTTCCAGATCTGGGGAAGGCAGCGTTGGGGTAGGTGGCGGCCTTGGGAGGGACGCCGAGGTTGGGAATGACACTGTCGGTGCTGACGCCGACGTCCATCTCGCCGGAGTCGGGGGAGGGCACGACAAGAGATGCGTCGGTGGAGGCCATACCGACGGCGGGCTAGCAGAAGGGTGGGGCAGGAAAGACCTGCTCTGATACCATGTTGAGGAATAGGTTTTGCGGAATAGATGTGTTGTATTGATCAATGGAGGAATATATATAGAGTACAGGAGATGGGCCTCCCCAAGGCCCATATACTCTAACACATATATATATATGTCAAAGTGGTCTATATGCTTATGATTCCTCTAAGAGCATCTCTAGGAGTAGGAGACCTCCTAATTAAAGCACAGCCCCTGGTAGCAAAAATTAGGGAGCCCCATTAAATTAAGAAGCCCCTATTAATTGAGACTCCAAAAAAATACTCCTTTCTTTTCCGTTGGAATTGCCGAATATCACCTGCCGCTAGCCGGTAACGCGATTTAGGCCCTGTTCTTTTGAGCTGATCTGAACGGCTGAAATGACTGAACTTCGAGAGCTTCTCGAGGTAGTCTCGAGATTCGGATACATTTCGTTTAACTTGTTTTTTAAAGCATTAGGACACACCTTCAAAACAGCGAAAAAACAGACTCAAAAACTCAAATCATATGTGTTTTCAAAATATAGATAAGTCGTTAAGCTGTTAAGTCGTTAAGCTGAAAAGAACCAGGCCTTCACTACAGGAATCTCCCTAAATTCCGAGGGCTAAAACCCTCGCGAAAAGGAAGAAGCCCTCGTAATTTACTATTTACGAGGGCGACCCTCGTGAATAGGCGCTCGCGTCCGCCCCCGCAAATAATGAGAACACGAGGCATGGCCCTCGCGAATAGTTAATTGCGAGGTTTTAATATGCCCTCGAATTAACAGGCTGCGGCTTTATCGCGAGGCCTCACAGCCTCATGAAAAGTATGCGGGCCCACCTCCTGGCGCCGCAGTGTTGGACCTCAACTATTCGCTGGGGCCAAATAGCCTCGCGAATAGCACGCTCCTTATTAATCACGAGGGCTATTTGGCCCTCGCGAATAGCCTCTCCTTTATTAATCACGAGGGCTATTTGGCCCTCGCGAATAGCCTCCACTGCTCCTTTATTAATTACGAGGGCTTTGTAGCCCTAGCGAATAGATGGTCTTTGTTTTTTTCACGAGGCCAATTAGCCCTCATGAATAAGCGTAATCGGCAAAAAAAAAAAGCTTTTAAATATGAATTTGAAACAAATTTAAGCAATGAAGAAACACGAGCATATATATATAGCAAGCAACATCCACATCCTCGACACATCGACATCCACACATTCTCGACATCCACACATCCACATTCACATCGACACATCGACAAAGCAAAAGGCGTCGACATCCTCACATCCACATCCTCGACACATCGACATACATGCACACATCCACATCCACGACACATCGACAAAGCACAAAGCATATATCCGCATACACGGCATTTCTAGCTACCATTATACATTTCTAGTCTCCATCGATCACGGATTCTTTGTCCGGATTAGGGAAGATGGAAGGAGTACCGTCCGGTGGAGGAAAACCGAAGAGCACTCTCAGTGCGGGGAAGAGCGAAGAGTCGCTTAGTAGGCTTAGAAACCCGTCGTTGACATCCGCCCACTCGCGCCGAGCATCGTGATCGACTCTGAATCGACTTGATGGGCGGAGCCTCAAAGCGTTAAGAACTTAAGTTCTATTTCAATTGACACTTTAGGTTAGACTACGATGAAGTGGCGACACTTACCGCATCTTGGGCTGAACAAAGGGTCGCGGTCCCCATTAGGTGAGTAACTAGAGCCACCACCTTGATCAACTGCTGCTCGACCCACCACGCACATTGGTGATCAATATAGTGTTAATGCAAATAAATGAGGATCTAATATAAGCGATGCAAGGGGTTAAATGGGAATACACTGCGAAATTGCCCCTGAATGAAGCCTCATGAATTCACCCACCTTTGTTGTTGTTCTCTTTCCCACCGCTCTGAGCCGCTCTTTGGTTCATCTCCATGGTTAACCTCAACTCATGGAGCTCTTTCTCCTGTCGCTCCTCTCTCTCCCTTTCCTCTCCTCCGCCATCTCCCTCTCCTCGCCATCTCCATCTCGTGAGCTCTGTCCCTTGGTAGGTCGAGACCTAACATCGCGCATGAATCCACCGGACCTGCAATGAGTAGTATGGTTAGTATGTAGATGTCATGTAACACGGCGACCAAAGGAATGGAACAAATAAAGATCAAAGTCACCTGATGTGGTCGGAGCCCATCCCGTAGCGACCGTGCGACTTATGCCCCATATGCGTGTAGATTACTTGACGTCCAGCTCCTTCTCCGCGTCACGGGTCCTTTATGCGGGCGTGCGTCTCCTTATACGCTTACGCACTGCTCCTCAGTATTCAAAATTACTGAAATTAGCAAGTCAAGTAGTGAGAAACATTGTAATAATGATATTGATTGCACTTACAATCCTGTCTTGCGTGTGGTGCCAATGACTGGATTAGGAGCTTCTCGTTGTGCCTTCGGTGTCATTGCCCTCCTGTAGGATTCCAAGGCACCTATGTCTTCCCCAGCCCTCTCAGACTGCATCACATTGTGATTGTGGGTCATAGAGAAAAAACATAAAAAATGAATTAAAGAATTACTCATTACCTCTTTCTTTCTAAAAAATGGCAGGGACCACCTCCCGATGTACTTGACGACTCCTTGCGCCGCCCGGTTGAGTCTGGATTGCTGAGACTTGGTTTTGAACTCTGGACTATTCCAATAATGGCCAAGTCCATCCCAAGCTTCCGGACAGTTTTGGACCCACTCAGGACGCACTTCTTAGTCTTGATCGGGGTCAAGTACTTGTCTGAAGCCTCGGTGTCAGTGAGCTGCAACACATTAGGTTTCCGTTTATGCAACTTGTGCCACCTCATGCTATGGGATGTGTCCTCTGTCATGAAACACCGTTGGAGGCGGTCTTTCAACGGAAGTAACGCAACACTTTCTTAGCCACACTAGAACGAGACTTGTTGCCATTAGAGTCGATGGTCTCGAAGTACCGCGACTTTCCACAATGATCACACCAGCCTTCCCTTTGTCCTCTTTGTAATACAACATGCAAAGGTTCTCCACGATAATCTATTTTCTCATATGGCATTCCTAAACCCGACAGTGAGTCTTCTACACTCATACCAGGTCTGGGCATCTTATGTCCTTGAGCGCGGGCATCACACCAACTAGCCAACATCTCATCAAAACATGCTATGGACATGTTAAACTTGGACTTCACAGACCATCATACGTGTCAAATGAGAAAGGACCGTCAACGACGTTGCATTGTGCAAAGGTTGTTTGGCGAATCTAGTAGTTTAAAGAAATCAGTCATGCACGGGTGCGAATCCTGTTCATCACCGCCATAATCATGGCCAATATCAACAACCATGTCCTCCATCCGGTCTATTTCATCAAAACCTTGGGGTCCAAGAGGCTCAACTGAACGCGATTACTCTCCCCATGGTACACCCAATCGATGGTAACCAACCTTAAACCCATTCTTCACTAAATGCATCTCCATTTCATCACGAGTTCTCTTCCGCACGTTACCACATTCAGCACAAGAGAGCAGCGGACGGGGCCTTGCGCCTTGGAAAGCTTCGGGACACGAATTGACGAGTCCCTCAAACCATGCATTTGTGGGTCGTCCGTTCGCCACCCACCCATCGTACATCCATCTCCTTTCTTCTTCCATTCCTTCACGAACAAGTAGATACATATCGTACTTGCGTCAGGGGTTTTTACACTTGGCTAATTAGGAAGGCTTCTAAACCCACCCACGAATGGCCGTTCGAGTACGATCGTCAGATCGTCGTCGTGGATTCGAGAAGAAATTTGTGACATAACCCTACTAGTTCCCCATGTGCAAATGCGATCGAGGTATCGTTTTAATACACCGACACTTATATTATGCAATTGGAGAACCACGGGTTATACAACGAAATCTCTTCCCGAATCCACGGCCGACACAACGCATCGTACTCAAGCGGTCATTCGTGAATCATCCATCGGGCGCCCAAACGGGTCGCCCATCGGGCGATTCGAGAACGTGAATCACACCTCGTAATGAAACCTAACGAATCACCGTCTGGTTTCATTACGATTTATGCGTTCCCGAACGGGTGACGTACGGCTAGGTTACATACACACTAAACACGTTAATTCTAAATGCACATATTGGACATACATAATATAATCACATATAGTCAACTTCTAAACTCACACCCTCGTGCTTAAGTCCTAGCACTGCCCGCGTAACTAACCATTCAAACAAAAAAGGTATTCACATGCAGCCCTCGTAAGTAACATTTAAACACAAAAAAGCGAAGAAACCTTTCCGATGGGCCGAAGTGCGGCGTTGTGGTCTTGAGGCTCTCTGCAGCTCCTTCTCGCTCCTCGCATGGTGTGAGCCTTCTCCTCACCTCCTGCAATGACAGCGAGCCCTTGAGACAGCGGGAGGTGGGGCGAGCGGGAGGGCAGCAGCGTAGATGGGAGCGGCAAGGCAGCGCCGAAGCGGCAGCGGCAGTGGCGGCGGCAGCGCGCGGCGGCGGCAGCGGCGGCGGGCTGGCTTCGGGCACTGGCAAAATTTTGGCCAAGTCCGGAGTGGTTCCCAGATCTATATGCTCGCTAATCGCGAGGCCAAATAGCCCTAGTAACAAACCGGTCCACAGGCCTTTTCGCGAGGCTAGAAGGCCCTAGCGAATAACCATCGATCAATGCGGTGTGGGCCCAGTTTCTTTGGCCAGCACGCTCGAATCGCGAGGCAGATGGCCTCGTGAATAACTACTCACCCCCTATTGGCGAGGGCCGGTGGCTAGCGAATAAACTTAATCCTTGCACTATGGGCCGACTTCTGGACATGTGGCTTTGAATCGCGAGGGCTCGCAGACCCTCGTGAATAATTAGTCACCTCCCTTTTCGCGAGGGCCAGGTGGCCCTCGTGAATAACTGATGCTCACTGCTATGTGGGCCCTTTCTTTCCGGGTCTGCAGCGCGCACGAGACATCACTAATCACGAGGGCCCCCATGCCCTCGCGAGTGAAGCTAGCACACATTTGTTCGAGGGCTTATCGGTAGGCCCTCGTGTGCATAAACTAAATCTGAGGCTATCGAGCCCTCGCGTATATCTTATATCGAGGGTTTTTCGTGAAACCTCGCTACTAACATATATTCTCCTAACCTCCTCCACTCAAATTATTTTTAAAAATACCAAATAATAGTTTAAATTATGTTTGAGTTACTAATATTCTTTAATGTACCATTTTGGCAATATAAAAAATAAAAACATAAAAGCGAATTTTTACGATATTAACTCTTTCTTATCCCACACTGAGCTTACCGATATACTAAACATTCTAGTAGATATTTTGAAAATTTACTTCACCAAATTATATGATATGTTATTTATGAATTACACATTACGCATTACCGTTACACACTATTTAACACTTGCCTCCTCCGAGGACCGATGATGACTCCGTCATTTATCTATCGGAGTTGAATTCAAGGAGAATCCTTCACGAGATAGCGGAGTTAACCAAGTTTCGCGGAAGAACAAGGTAAGACAAAAAAGTGTGGGAGATTTAAGGCTAATGAAGTTTTGGTTTTCAATTTATAGGCCTTTTATTCACGAGGGCTGAAATAGAACCCTCGGTAGTAGTTGCTTAGGCGTCCTATTCGCGAGGTCACAGGAGCCCTCTCGAATAAGCAATTATTGGGCCGTTATTCGCGAGGGCATTTGGGCCCTCGTGAGTAACTGCGTCTACTTATTTTTGCGAGGGCTTCTGTTTGGCCTCGTAACTACATTATTTATAACGAGGGTGAAATTGCCCTCGTTATTTAATACTTTATTACGAGGTATAGTTTACGCCCTCATGTATATTTTTTGGCCCTCTGAAATTGGGATATTCCAGGCCTTAACTATCTCTCAAGATCTCTCCACCTCCCTCTCAATCTCGTCATCGATGCAGCTCAACACTGCTCTCTACACAGATCAAGGGTCTCCCCCTTGCATGGCCTGGTTCATATACCACTGTCCAATACTACGGAGTACTCTAATTTCCAGGTTAATCAGGCATGTAAAATATGGAGATAATATGCTTGGATTTGCGGCCGAGAACCAAACAATAATTACCATTACAGGAATTAATTACCGTCATATTCATCCATCTCTAGAGCCTAGAGGAGGCTAGCTAGTTAATCGAATCAGGCGAGAAGAAGACCAAAACAAGTGATCAGGGCACGATGACCGTGACCACGGCGCCGCGCCTCGGCCAGGCAGCCCGAACTGGCATGGCATGGTGCCCCCACGCCGACGTCGAAGACGACGCCGATGCCGACGCCGACGGAGCATCGGCGCACGCGACGGGGCGCGTCCCAGGGATGCGCGCGTCGGCGGTTGAGCCCGCCGTCGCACTCCGGCCGGCGGCGGTGCGGCCGCTTTGGGCCCTGCTCCCGTGCTCCGAGATATGCAGCGCTGCAGACGAAGTCGACCACGCTCCGCTCACCGGCCAGACGGTCGCCGTCGGCAGCCTGGTGATCCACTTCAGGTCGCACACGATGTCTGGGAGCTCTCGCCGATGAACTGGTTGTGTGCACGAAATGCGGCGTCGAGGCTGAGCTGGGAGGTAGGGTGGTGGAGGACAGCACCACCAGGCACAGGCACAGGCACAGTGGCGAATGCCGGACCAAAATAGAGGAGGGGCTAAGCTAAACTAGCAAAGGCCACAAATATGGTAAAATCGTATCCAAGATAGATTATAAATGTATGGTGCAACCAAAATTAATAATTTATAAATAAGGGAAAAAATTAGAATAATAAGAGCACGTGGTGCAAAACAAATGAATGTCTCCACCAAACATAGAGGATCGTATGAAGCTGCAAAATTAGAATTAGCATAATACTCCCATCCGATTCTCAAATAGAACTCGTTTCATGGTCTTCAAAACAGAACTTTAACCACTATAATAAATTCAGCTAAATAGAGGAGTGGAAATGAGAAATGTATGAAAGTGAGCTGCTAGAAATAAGAAATGTGTGTGAGAAAAAGAATCACAAGTCAGCCATTGCTAATGCTAACCAGCCTCATCTTTGATATCTATATATATCTATATAGTAAGGAGAACCTCACCTGGATAAGAACCACAATGATAAATATTGCTAATATTTAGTTGGTCAAGTGAGAAATTGGAGAAAGACAAACCAGCTTCGCTTCTCTAACTTCCCAACCCGTAGCTTTACAAAGTTGAATTCTCTAATTGGAGAAAGTATAATATGCCCTTGTCTCACTTTATAGAGCACCATGCCCAAGGGGGGCGAAATATCATAGACCCTGTTCAATAAGTGGAACACATTAGCCGTCCGCTCTTCGGTTGGGCAGTAAGGGTCGGAGAAGGGCAATCACTCGCTCTTAAAACCAGCATTCTTAAGTTTAAGATCAAAGAGTTGGGCGGAAAAAGGGAGCTCCCGCTCTGGTTCTCCTGTGGTTGGATTCCCGAACCACAAGAATCCTTAGAATGGGATTCCAACTCAGCACCTTTTGTTTTGACATTTTGAGAAGAGTTGCTCTTTGGAGAGCACAGTACGATGAAAGTTGTAAGCTGTGTTCGGGGGAGAGTTATTGTCTATCGTTGGCCTCTATGGTAGAACCCGTCGGGGTAGATTAGGAATTTGGCGTATAGATCAGAACTCTTCAACAATAAGTCCAATTAGAAATAAACTCATAACTAAGAATTGTACAAACTGTTAGTCCGAAATTAATATACATTTGTGCCTCAACTCAAGCAACACATGTTTCTTTTGACGGTAAGAAGCATGTTTAACATTCCGATGTACAATCTTTTTGAGTGAAGACAACCCAATCTACAAAAAGAAAGTTTATAGGAGACGAGGGTTAATATTGTTGAATGATTTTACTAAATACACCCATTAGCCATTTCTAGTGCAATCGGAACGACTTCTATATAAAAGTTTTATCTCCGAGTTTTCTTTAAGAAAACTCAATTAATGCAACATCTGGTTGCTCTCATCTGTAGTAACTCCGAAGTCGTGTTCATCGATGCACCAACGAACTACAGTAAACAAAAACAAAAATATAATGTTGTTTGAATAACTTTCAAATGAAAATACAAGGAAAAAAATTCCATAAATGGATCAGTATAACAGTACATGGCTTAATTGGCAGGCTATGCTGCTGCGAATGTATTATTGAATTTTTTAAAGAAAGGTTACAAGATTCTCAAGTGATGTATTGCCTTGGGAATTGAGATGACTGAGTTGATGCCAAACAGGACAGCAACTTTATGTGATATCTTTGCCCAGTGCAATTGCTTGACTACAACACCACGAGAAATAATAAGTAACAATAAGTATCATGTGCATAATCACTTGAGTCATGCATGTTATTTTAACCTATCTAAATTGTATATATCATGGAAAACTTGTGCCGTAAGACGACATGGTCATTTACCTTCTGCCGTAAAGCGACCTGCGCGAGCAATGCACTTATAGTCCATGATATTGCTAGCTACACAATTCCTCGGCAATGGAACGACTTAGTGGTTCCTTAGTGGAAAATAAGCAAACTACAAATCTTTTCAGTGGCAAAATGTGTCAAATTAAAGATGAGCTGAATAGGAGAAATTAAAGAGAGGGAGAGAATTATTGGATAAAAGAAGGGTATAGGAGCCCAATAAAAAGAGAAATAGGCGTTCAATTTATTGAATTGTATCGGACGTCAGTTTAGTTTTCGATGGTTTACCCTTTTCGTTTCATTTTCATGGTTGACTCATGAGTCCAAACAGCATGCATTAGTGCCACCGTGCTGGATGATTATCCAATTTCCAGACGTCCGGATAACAGCCCGATAATTCTGTCATTGTTTCTAAGCAGACTTGCCATTGTTCCTGTACAGCTCCTGCGTCACTTAAATTGAATGACCTTTTTTATCGATGCCTTCTCGCTGACTTATCAATGCTTTCTTGCCATCTCGGCTTCTTCTAGCATCACAGCTTCCTTCTTTCCTCCATTTTCTCATAAAGAGAGGACTAAATAAATTCAGCTAAATAGAGGAGTGGAAATGAGAAATGTATGAAAGTTAGCCGCTGGAATAACAAATGTGTGAGACAAAAAGAATCATTAGTCGGTTGTTGCTCATGCCAACAAGCCTCACCTTACATATCTATATATATATATTAAGCAGAACCTCACATAGACAAGAACCACACTGATAAATATCGCTAAATATTTAGTTAGTCGTGTGAGAAATTGGAGAAAGACAAAACAACTTCATTTTTCTAACTTCCTAACCTACGGCTTTACAAAGTTAAATTCCCACGACACACCATATCCGTAATACATCTCGAGTACAAACTCCATATCCGTAATACATCTCAAGTACAAACTCCTAGGTGGCACCATGTTTTTGACATATCTTTGATATATCTCACATAGGAGGTTGATTTTCCGGATGAGAATATACCATGATACATCTTGATTATGCCTTGAACTCAAAGGTCATGCCATATCCTTTATACATCTCGACACCGATGTTTTATACATGTCTGACACCGATGCTCGAGATTGATAGGTTGTCATTATGGACACAATAAAAAATATGTTGATTGATATGAAGTACCGACGTGGACGTGGTTAATAAAAATTGTGGATTATCGACCACAACCAGGGTCGACGGCTACTTTCTTAATATGGTTATATGATTAAAACTATAAAATGTGTTGTTGCTTATGGATTTATTAAGATAAACCAAGCAACACATTATGTTATAAAGAAAACTCATTTGAAATTCACATAAGAAATTCAAATGTTTTTGTGCCATGAATTTATATGTTTTATCTTTGCTTCTCTCCTTACACATAATACTCGGCTAGTTGGTGCAATATTTTATAGGTTTCATTTTATATGTGTTAAATATTTTGTTTTTTTGTTTACTTTTTGTTTTTACTTGTCTATATCAACACAACAAATTTAAGAACCGTGTGTTGAAGATAAGAGCTAGCATATACATGACTAAAAAATGGTTTCAAGGTGCATTCTGCGTATGAAAAAAAGGCTTTGCTAGATAGGTCTCATTCTTTTCGTCTTCCCTTATTTATTTTTGCCTTTACATATAAGAGGAAGAGAATAACAAGGTTAAAGGCTTAATCGCAGTGCTAAAATATTTGATTCCGTTGGGCTTTAAGAGTTTTCAGTGCCGAAGTAACATTGATTATTTTAAAAAGAGATTAGATTCAGCTAGTCTTCGAGTGTGTAGCAACGGAGCAACCCTAGATATTATACAAATAAACACAAGATGATTCGAGTTCCAATGCAAAACATATTAACCCCCGTTCATCATATGGTTTGCGTTCTTTCCCCTTATTTTTCACAAATCATCACTGCGCGCTTTTGATTCCGGTAATGAATGTTCGAGTGTCGAGAACTTGGAGAGTCCTTTCCGGCTGTTCCATTCAGAACGCCATATGTGCACTGTGCAGAGCTTGCCTCCCTGGCTCCGTCCAAGAAAAGTCTGGTATGGCAAGCAGCAAGCAGCCAAAGGTCTCGCACATGAAACAGATAGAACTTGCCATTGGCATTAATTCCACAACACTTGCTGCCTTAATTGGGAAATGGAAGACCAATCGGGTTACATTGCTTATTTCAATGTACAATGTTGCTCAGTGATAATAGACACTTTATTTACAGAAGGGATGCAGCAAGCGATGCGTTGGGAGTTCATGACCTGCTCGCGCTTCTTTGTTTCTCTTGTTCGTTAGTTTTTCTTCGTGGAAGGAAGCGCCATATGTTTGCTTTTGAAGCTTTTTTGTGAATTTATTGGTACAGGCCACGGTCGAACTCCTGGGATTCTCAATTAGCATTTGTTCTCCTGAAGAGGCAAAATTTCAAAAACCAATATACCATTATAATGCTCTACTGCTACTGTTGCTGATATGCACGTCTTCGAACCCAGTTATAAATGAGAAAGCTTTGAAAGGTTAAGTTGATGCAACGGGTGCTTGCAGCTGCTATCACTTGTCATGCCTAACAGTGCTGCCACTGTGCCACATGATCAAATATGTGAGCCACTGCCAACGATGCACCACGCACAACTGTTCAATCTGATGTTCTCTAGCCTTCTCAATTGTTTCCTTGATTTTAATTTTTCTTCTAAGTGTGGGTTTGTTAAGAAATTAGATAGGTAATTTTTAAAAAATTTTGACGGTGAAGTTTAGATTAGCTGTGACAAACAGGAAATCAAACTGCAAACTTTCCAGGATATGATCAACAAATACCGCATACCCTGATAGTGAAAAGGACACTGGAGTCAAACACTTGCTGTCCGGCGGTAACCTTGAGCCCTTCTACATATCCAGCATGAGGTGCCTTCACAACATGCTGAAGAAAGGAGTAGAAGATAGTCACGCGAGCTTCGAATAATTTGGTCAAAAATTCAAAATCCACAAGCAGCAAGTATATTCATACCTCCATCTTCATTGCTTCCATGACCATGATAGGCTGACCTTCCTCCACATGTGCCCCATCCTCAAGCAAAACCTTTACAACCAAACCAGCCATTGGTGCCAAAACACAGCCTTTTGGGTGTAACCTTCCCTCAGAAACCCGGCTTGGTTGAGAACTATCATCAAGTAACTGCTCAGTTCTCCTGGTCTGCCTGTAATGATGATGATGCTTGCCATGCCAGATATGTATATGGTTGGTGTTATCCTGAAAGCAGCCAAGGAAGGGAATTCAGGATGGGCACTGCAGACGAAAAAAAATACTAAAAAACTAATGAATAAGCTCACAACCACCGCAGTATATCTAGCATCAAGTGAGATGTCAGTGCAATAGTGTAAAAGATGATCTTTGTGGTTGGGTCAAACACATGCAGACCGGATCAACATGGGTATGAGACTCCAATCCACTAGGAAAAAATTCATGGTTGAGGATATTCTGCCAAAATTCTGCAAGTAGATTGTCTATCCCAAGTCCCAACCACCTCAATCGGAACCACAGTTGCCAAATCCAACAGATAGCCTTTCAGTTTCAGATCTTAGCGCTCAAATTGATTTCCACACTAGATATACCATCACAATCACCATAGTAAAGTACCAAAGTATCACGCTAACCTTTGAATAAAATGCTATAGTTACATCTGTTTGCAGACCACCAGCATCAACCCGGAAATCATGATCACCCCTGCCATCTACTTTGACATCCAAACCAGGAGAAGAGACATCTTCAGTCTGGTTTATAAACAGAACACAATTATTGAAGACATTGATCAGCAGGTCAAGTATAGTGCAGGGATTAAAAATTTAAAAAAGGCAAGTAGAAGGTTGCCCATTGCTCTGGTGACTAGAAATTCTGGTATGGGTATTATGGAAACAAAATCACTTCCTAATTTGCTGTAGGAAATTTTTGTCTATTTATTGCACTCTTAAAGGCCCATTTGTTTTTATGTTTTTATCTACATACTTGAGGTTGACTGTAGGATGGCATATCAGGAAACAGAAAGGAGCATACATAATAATAGCTTCCACAATAAAGACCAAATTCTAGTTAATTTTACTGTAATTGTATAATGATTATTGATTATCAGAAATATTTTGTTAAAAAATGACTAATTTCAGATATGTTGGTCCATGCCTTTCAGAAAAAAATGTGAAATATATCATTTCTACCATTGCCCATCAGTGTAGTACACTTGTATTAGAAGTAGCCTCAATAAAGAAACTTACATGGGCTCTAACAATTCAAATATCATAAAGAATTTCAAATAATAAATATGCTTTCTCATGTAATAATCACCTCGATGAAGTAGCTCCCATCAGATCTATATGTAATCAATAGTTTAAGAAGTTCATCACTTGACCCATCTAGTTCTTTATTTAACTCAAATTCCATTTGACGCTTGGCAAAATGATGCATCCGGAAAGGTGGGTGGGCATACCATACCGAAAGTGTCTTGTCACCTATAGCAAGCATGTCACTATCAGCTCATACTAGCAATGTTTTTGAGTGATAAAACGAAAGGACAGGTGCATAACATACAGAGGGATTCTTCAGAAGTAATGTGATCCTTTTTGCAAATGCAGGCAGCAGCCAAAATTGCACCAAGCTTAGCTGCACCATGTGTTTCACCAGAGGCCTCGGCAATACTCAGAAGATCGTTTTTGTAGTGCTCAATGAAGTGTGTCTCAACAAGGCCTTTTTCAAAGGCCCTATGGCCCGCGAGCTCTTGGAGAAAATTAACATTGGTCGGCAAACCTGCAATCTGTCTGTTCATTAACTAAGGTATAACACGGAGGGAACTTTCAAAGCAACACATCAAAATCCTTCACTTCTGAAGTTCAAAACATTTCTTCACAAATGATTAATAGTAGTAAATTTCACAAAGGAATATCATTGCTAATTTACTTCAAAGCAACACATCAAAATCCTTCACTTCTAAAGTTTAAAAACATTTCTTCACAAATGATTAATAGTAGTAAATTTTACAAAGGAATATCATTGCTAATTTTAATAAATAACAATTGCTGCTGAGTTTTGCATGGTAAAAGTAAAAAAATGAATAAAGGCAACAACTTAATGGTAACATATACAGTGCAAATGTTTATTAGGTGCTAATATGCTAACAGCAGATATGAACCATCAGATCCACGAGGAGTGGACCAGATCTAAAAAGGTGGAAGCCCATTTCCATTTAGAAAGCCAGGGGGGTTTTCGTGAAAGTGTTTAAGTGAGAAAAGTGACATCCACCTCTTCAAATCTGAGCCACTCCTAATGGATCTGATGGCTCAGATCTGTTATTAGCATGTTAGCACTCAATGGGCATTTGCACTAGATATGTTTAAATATATTAGCACAGACCAATCCTACAAAGAATCACAATCAGTCTCTGAAAATATCTCCATTATTTTTTAAAAAACAGCAAGGGTTTAACAAAGATATCTCCATTATAATATATGCATAATGCACCTGAAAATTTAGTGCAGCTTTGACAGCTAAAATTGCACCGATGCATAAGATCAATGGAAAGTGGACACATTAAGATATCCAAAGAGATGAGATATCTAAAGAAATTGATGAGTGAATTCAGGTGATGGGCATATATACCTGAAAGTTTGACAAACAATTCTTTAGGTTTACTAGTGCAGCATTGCGACTTTCACCCCAAACTACAAGTTTGGCTATCATGGGATCATAATGCATGCTGACAGTATCTCCTCCTTCAACTCCCGTTTCAACTCTTACTGATCAAGCATATGTTAACTACACCATACTGAAAAAAATAACTAGTAATACATTCAGTCGCAGGATATCTTCAAATTATACCAGTTTTGGTAGAAGGAACAGGTCGATAGTGATGTAAGGTTCCTGTTGCGGGGAGAAATCCTCTTGGGACATTTTCAGCATATATTCGAGCTTCAAATGCATGTCCTGGAGAAAAGTACACTGGTAGTTACAAATAATTCTAATTTCAAGTGGCACTAAAAATGGAGCCATAAATATATCAGCATATCACTAAAACTTGAGATCAAGCATATAGTCTAAGAACATTAGAAAGAACTAATAATTGTTAATTTTACATTAATCTAAAGAAACCAATCTGCTACCTTACATATCAAAAATGATGTTTGGACTAGTCATTTTTGTGTTTACATGGCAAGCAAAAACATTCCAATGCATTTCTAGAGATTGATCCTTTTTTCTCTTTTGGGTGCTAATTATCTTTGATTAGCTAGGAAGTCAACAACAATATGTGACTGATTTGTGCATAGCCACTAATAGACCTGCTTAAGTGGTATAGGCAGTAAATTCACAAAGAATGATTGCAACCACAAGGTCCAAAACATGATGTGCTCTGACCGCATGTACAGAACTAGTCAGTACTTCTAAGCTAACTATTAAAGGTTGAATCTTCAAAACTATAATAACTTAGTTAAAACTAGAAGAAATGGCTATGTCATGAAGTTTAAGATGAGAAGGAATATAGCTAAGAGAGAAATTGTGTCAAAATACTAAGGAATCATCTGTAAGAGTTTTGGACGAAATGAGAACAAGAATGCCCTAACAAGGTTTACCATTTAATGAAACCCGCTCCTGAGATAATGGTAGGCGTTCTCCATTTGCAACACGGATTTGCCACTCCACAAGGTCTTGACCAACGATCATCTCTGTTACAGGGTGCTCAACCTTCAAAGATTGATTCACCAGGTGATTTTCTTTAGTACATGAGTGCTACTATACACGGTTTGTATTGAAGTCTTCTTATCTCCAAATTGAAAAGTCAAACGTTTTGGCTATTGTAGTCTATTCTTTTGTATCTCAGAGCCATGTCTCAGAGCTCCCAAGAACAAGTCAAACAAAGTGGACCGGACTTTTGAAGCTACCTTGGGAAGCTCTCGAAGTTCAGTTTATAAGGAAATAAGAAGATAAAATAAGCTAAAGAGAACTGCCTGATATTGTTAAGAGGCTATCCATATACAGATTGGAAAACACACAAAAAAAAATTCAAGGAAATACATATATGCCATGTGTGTGTGTGTGTGTGTGTGTGGTAGCCCCTGCTCATCTGCTAATATTGAAATATATTAATTCATTTTTATGGTCCTTGTAACTCTGCAGAGTTTTAATTTTCACAAGGTAGGCAATTTTCTTCATGATGATAATCCTCTAATATATCTGACCCATCATATATCCTAACATGCGATAGCATATCACACAATAAATGTATGCAAGGTACACATGCCTCTTAGATGATGATCATGAATGCAATACCTGGAGTCGAGTATTCATCTCCATGAAATAAAATTCTCCCGAAAGAGTGTCAACAATAAACTCCACTGTTCCAGCATTGTAGTAACCAACAGCCTTCAACACAAAGAATCCGATAAGTGACCCTGTATATAAATTAAACATTAACCAAAATAACCAATGAAGAACAAATAGGTGGTTTGCAAATGTTAAGCTGAATATTATCCCATAAAATATGAATGGAGACAAATTTACAAATAGTAAATCTCAAGTTTGAACTGAGCTTTCAAAATGAAATGTGTTGCTTGCATATGTGTCATCCTGTAAATTAATGTAAAGTACTATATATGACTTGGTTACTGGGCTGCTGTTGTATGGGGGCAAATAAATAACTCAACTAACAACAATGAACTGAAATTTCAATTCATCAAAATTATCTCACAGAATGATTCAGTAGAGGTATCAAGGATGTCACCTTTGCGGCAGAAACAGCAGCTTCACCAATATGAGACCGAAACTCAGGTGTCACATTTGGCTGCAGAGAAAACATTAACAGAAAAGTGATTTTGTTGTTTTATGGGGAAAAAACAAGTTCCGTGGCATTAACAGGTAGTAAAGCCTTACAGCTGGTGCTTCCTCAATAATCTTCTGATGCCTTCTCTGTAGACTGCAGTCTCTCTCGTACAGGTGAATTACATTTCCATGTTGATCTCCAAATACCTTCATATATCCAATTAGTGACACGTTTATTTGAAAAAAGTCCTTCACTGACAGAACTGAAATCCTTGAATAATACCTGAACTTCTATATGTCTGGGTTGAGTAATATACTTCTCGATCAATAGTGTGTTTATGCCGAATGATGCTGCGGCTTCCCGTTGAGCGCTCAGTACGGAATCCACAAAGTCATCAGGCCCTTGAACTATTCTCATTCCCTTAAGAAAGAGGAGGAAAACAGAATGAAGAAAACTGGTAGATGTGAATGAATGACATTATAAATGAACACATCAAAACGTCCATGCAGCCCACACACGAAAAATTAGAAGTTGGGCACAGAAGAAAAAAGGAGCCTACAATTCCATAAAACAAATAATGTTCCATATAGCCATACCCATAATGGCTTATACTCAATCAACTACAGTGCAGACTTTTCTTGATAAAGATAAAAATGAAAAGAAACAATGAAATCATATATTATATGCAATTGTTAATTGAACAAGCATTTCCCTTTGTGCATGAGACATTGAAACACTGTACAATACCTTGCCCCCTCCGCCATGAGTAGGCTTTATCAAAACTGGATACCCAATCTTATCAGCTTCAAGTTTTAACAACTCAAGGTCTTGTTCAGCCCCATGGTAGCCTGGAACAAGCGGTACGCCAGCAGCACCCATGATCCTCTTAGAGGCACTATTTTAAAGTACATCGTGTCCTTAGAATGCATTTTTTCCAAATCAATGGAAGTGTAATTTTCGTGCAAACCCAACATCAACAAGGTATTTACCTCTTATCACCCATATCACGGATTGCTGACGGAGGTGGCCCAATGAATGTTAGCCCCTCAGCTTCACAGAGCTGCGCAAAATCTGCACTCTCGGAAAGAAAGCCATAGCCTGGGTGGATAGCCTACAAGAAAAATATGCAACATACGTTTCTCAGAATTCAGAAATATTTACATTCTTCCCATCATGACACACTTCGAATTTGATGTCATTCAAAATGCGTACTAGATGTTGTATATCAAGACTACGAATGCTGCAAAGGAGAAACAATTTTCAGTTCTCGGGCATAATGGTCCAAGCAGTAAAGAATTTTGATGGGACGATCCTGGAACCCGTCCTGCTTCAGCGAGAATAAACTAGCAAATCAAGCAGCGAAATTGGTGGAGCTTCAAATAGTAGCTACTGCGGAACTGCCACATAGCCAAGGGCCAACATGTGTAGAACAGAGGACGCGACATTTCAAGTATAGAACTAGCTCACTAGCTACAGTCCGCGGAGCAACGATTTGCGAACTGAACGAACTAGGAGGGCGATACTCCAAGCGCGAACTGGAACGAGGTATGAGAGTATCGTCAGTAGATTGGTGAGGTGGGTGGATGGATGGGCGACCTTGGCGCCGGTACGGAGGGCGGCGTCGACGATGGCGGCGGCGTTGAGGTAGCTCTCCCGCGCAGGGGCGGGCCGAGCCTGACGGCCTCGTCGGCCGCGCGCACGTGCAGCGCGCCGCGGTCGGCGTCGCTGTACACCGCCACGGTCGCGATCCCGAGCCGCCGCGCGGTGCGCATCACCCGGCACGCGATCTCCCCGCGGTTCGCCACGAGCAGCTTCTCCATCGGGGGCGGGCCCGGCGGCGACGGCTCCGCTGGGGAGGAGAGGAGCCGCGCGAGGCGGAGGCCGGGGCTCGGGCCGTGGCGGCCGCGGCGGAGGAGAAGCCGGAGGGCCATCGGCGGCGAGTGGTGGGCGTGTTGGAGAGGAGAAGCAGCGAGCAGGGCGGAATGGCGCGGCCGCGGCGGTGGGGCTGTGTATTGTTTGGTGCTGCTGGTGCTGGATAAGGGACGTGACGAGACGGGCAAGTCCCCCACGGCTCTTCTTCTCCCAGCGAACCGGTGATGACTCACAGTGGCCCACCTGTCAGTGGGCGAAGAAAGAGGCACGCCCTTGTTTTAAAATTCAACAGCTGATAATTTCACGTGCTTATTTTCAAATCCTTGTGATGAGAAAATTGCAATGTAGCTTTCTGAACTTGCAGCGTTTTCAAGCTTTGTTTGTTTTAGCTTAAATTAAATTAGATTAAAATTTGTTGTTTTTGTATAAGCCAAATGATGTAATACTTTGTAATCATTTTTGTGGGGTTTTAAATAGTTCTTCTCAGAGTTCGTAAAATATTTTTTATAATTTTTTGAACTATTTAAGACGTCTTTCAAGGGGTTATAACTTTTTCAGATTGAAATTTTCAGCAACTTTCAGCTGAAACAAACAAGGCCTCCATTAACTCATCGAACTTGTATTTTACTTTGTCACCCTCGGAACTTATCATTGTTTGCACGGTTGCTCTAAAACCATTAGCGCTCTCATTAGAACTTCAGGCAGCTGCCTATCTGACAGCTAAATGCTGAAGTTGATGTTAAAAGTCGATGTGGATAGCCATCTAAGCGTCCACCTATGTGATTGTGATAAGGAGGTCGGATGCCATGGCATCATCTTCTTCCTCCTCTCTTCTCTCTAAGTCTTTCCCCACTCTTTCTCCCTATGGCCTCCTCCAAATCCATTCTGTTCCCGACACCACCCTCTCCCCGATGTTGTGCCGCTTGCGCTACCCTTTCCCTGACGTCATGCTCGCGCCACCCTCTCCCCGATGTTGTGTCACACACACCGTCCTCTCCCTGATGTTGTGCCACCCGCGCTGTCCTCTCCCCGACATCGTGTCGCTAGCTCAGGCTCGTCGAGGTGCGCAATGTCGCGCTCCTTACACCACGCCGCACTTCCCCAACGTCGCACTGCTCGATGCCACACCACCTTTCCTTAGCATTGACCATGCCGTTGATCGGGGGAATGAGGGGATGATGTCGTTGATGTAGATGGAGAAAGAGATGGAGAAGGTAGCTTGATCCACCAGCCATGGAGGAGATGGACCTTAGGCGAAGCTCGATGGTGGCCTCGTTGATGAGCTCTAGCCCGCCACTCCTTGAGAGATGAGGGGAGGATCCCACTGTTATGCCAAGGATATTTATTAGAAATTTTTTTCAAGATATACGCTGCGTGTTCAAGAGTTCGAATATTTTTAACTACATAATGATGGCTACTTTTAAATTTTCTCCACCAAAAGAACAAAGAAGACACATTCGAGGAATTTGGCGAAGGCGTTTGTAAAAGAACAAAATATTAGACACTACAGAAGAAAATATTAGACACTATTGGCTCATATAGCTGTGTTGCTGCATTCATTGGTATAGCATGACTTAGACATGCATACTTAAAATTTTTGAAACTTGGTCTTTCTTTGTAATGTGTATCATGTTGTATGCTATTCTTTTAATGCAGGCTTATTTTAAAAAATGACTTTTGTGTAGCACTTATATTACCTTATCTTGCTTCTCGAGTGCGCAGGAGGTGAATAAAGGGTCGATCCAACAAGTTGAGCATGTGAAGAGGAACATAATTAGCTGGTTAGCCAATTGGTTTGGGTTGGAGTAAGAAAAATATTAATGCATATTCTGCTGATAGGCGGCTAATATGAACGTGTCGGATTATATTGGTCTATTCCTTTTGACATTCTTGATCTTTTGCATTTTTTAGCTTTAATGTGATATTGATATCTATATGTTATATACAATGGCAACCGTATGGATTTTCCATATAAATTCACATAAACCTATCATTGGTAAGTGTATCATACCAATTTTTTTAGGAACATACCAAATTTTGGCATAAAATTTTCCCCTACTTTTAAGTTTTGATTGTATGATCAATATCATTCGAAGCATTTGCATCCAAAGGATTTCATTCATATATTTTCCCAAGATGTCTTAACATAAATAATGAGAAAATGTATTAGGGGACTAAATTAAAAATCTTGAATACAAGACAATAATACAAATATGAATCTATCCGGAAAATAGGTTCAATATATTTTTCTAGAAATAATAGAAATTATCTTGCATTTTGCTAAACCCATATATATATTTTCCCTCCATTCTAAAATAGTAGTCGTTTACTCGTTTTACACTTGTCCTAAATCAAAATTTTAAAACTTTATCTATACCTATAAAAAACCTTTTAAACTATTTAGATTGAGAACATAATAATCATATAGGTAGATTCATCTAAAAACTTTCTTAATAATATAATTTGGATGTGCTTGTTAGGCTCGACGGAAACGGTGGTGTTCCTCTGGAGCCTGGCCAGTACAGGGATTTTGCATCTGCCCAGCTAGGCCCCGCAAGTCCTCTAGCCAACCAGGGGCAAATTTGGCCTCGGGGACATCGGGGCACTGGCCCCCGGGCCAACTTACCACCCCCACCCCCATCGGTGAATTTATCCAGATTGTGTGAAATTGGTTTGACAATTGTGTAAATTTGATAATCGGCCTCGATCTTTGCTAAATCCTGGTTCCGCCACTGTAGCCAACCAAACACGCGGATGGTTTCTCGCGGGGTCAGATCACATTGCATGTAGGCAATTAAACACGCCCTCTATTTTTTAAAAAAGAAGAAATTGTTTTTTCTTTGGTATGTACATGCGGTGTTAGAATACGAGTGAAGGACGTGTTACATGCGGCTGAGCGAAATAAAAAAATTCCTCATAGCAATGTAAACAATTGGGCGGTGTTTTTTTTTCCCAGCAGGGCTACAAGCTAATACGTTTTCGGGTATATTTTCAGTCAACTTCGAGAAGCTAAACCCAAACAAAAAATCTACGCCACTTATTATTTGCAAATTTGCTACATGCACGTTTAGATAGTAGACAAAGTTTACCTTAATTTGTTACAACTAATGCTAGTCAAGTTTAATCTATTTAGAGCAGGGTGAGAAAATATAAAGATTAAGAAAAATAGGTTAGTCAAATTGGACCAGATAATAGGCTAAACATTATACATGTTCTTATTAGGCAGTCATTTGGTTTCCGACCCTTAGGTTCTGTTTTTTTGAGCTGATCTTGACGGCGTGTTCTCCGCTCAACCACTGCGGATCACACCTGGTCAGATTTTTAGTCTGCTAGCCAACTCGATCAAGCTCGATTCGATTTGGCGTCGGGCACAACAAGGAGGCGACTTCAGATTTACAGGTTTGGACCCTCGCGGGTAATAGTCCTACTCTGCTTGAGCCTTAGCTCTTTTCGATTGTGGTTGAATGGGAATGTGTTTTGTGGTGTTTGAATGCACGAATGCTAGTGCTCGAATCTCTCTTTTTCTTCCTCCTCTCTCTCCTCCCTTTTATACAAGTGTGTGGGTCATGGAGAGCGAGAGGGTAGGCACTATAGTGCTCTCAAGTACCTTGACAAGACACGACGAGAAGAGGCAACGTGCTGCTTGCTTGCGCCCTTGGGCGCCTCAGCCTCGCGATGCCATAGAAGTGGCCTCGACCCGCCTGATCCACCGGTGAGTCTGCGGGTGGGGCCTACCTGCTCCTCACGGCAGGCGGCCTCCTCAAGCAAACCCTCTCTCTGCCGGTCAATTCTTACTGCGCCCTGATGTGGCCGCTTCGGACTGCAGGGTCATTTGTGAGTAATCATTTCTTCATTGTCTATCCGCGTGATGTCTCATTAAATGCGCCGTCTTCTTGCGGCGGGGAGCTTCGTCCGAAGACTCATACGCAATGCTCCGCTGCTGAGCCCACTTTGACGCGTGGGACCCTCGCTGGCCTCTAGAGGGGCTCGCCACGCACCCTTTGGGCAGGGGCCCTCGCTGGTCTCCCCTCGGCCTTCCCAGGCCTCTTTGTACCCCGGTATTTATTACACCGACAGATCTGAAATTTGTAATCCTTGAAATTTGCATGTACCATGTCCACCCTAATCACGGCATAGCCATCGGGCACCTACACACAATGCAGGACACGATCGCCTGGAAGCATCAGACCCCTTGCAACCTCGATTACATGACCAGCAGGCCCGATTAGAAGCCTACAGGACGTGGGTTCTTTTAAAAGGTCCACTGTAGATGGGTCTTCAGTTGGCACGGGCCGCTCGGCCAACAACTGCTCAACTTCCTTGGAGGCGCAGCTACTCCGTGCAACTGCAGGGCAATCTGCCAGTTGTAGTAATGGAACAGGTGGTGCTGTTCCATGCTATTGAAACATATCCAGGACTTGCGCATAAACTGCATTGCTGATATTTTGCGTCAATGCAGCAATGTCAATTTGACCGCCTGACCGCTTCCTCTTCCTGTACATTCCAATGTCTTGTGCAAATCCATGTATCCAACCCTGTGAACTGGATATACCTCAGACTCTAGTCACTCTACCTGAGTGCTCTGAGGTTCCCAGTGCCTCTGATAGAAGTAGAGATGGCAACGGGGAATTCACCGTCGGGGAATGCGTCGCCATCCCCGTCCCCGTCCCCGCGAAATGCAACGGGGCAAACATTTTACCCATCCCCGTCCCCGCACGGGGAATTAATCCCCGTGGGTTCCCCGTCCCCGCATGCAATTGACAATTCGCTATACATAAACCAGATCTGGAGCTTCGTCATTTGGATGGCCTTGGCGTCGCCGTCATCGTAAACCAGAACTAACCATTGAAATTTTGCGTCAGCGCAATGGCAGGATGGCCGGCGTCGGCCAATGGTCAAGGCCGACGCAGGTGGCGTCGGTGGCTGGCGCCTGTGCGCCGCCGTCGCGAGATGAAGGCGAGGAGGAGAAATTTGAGGCGGCATGTGGCCCAAGGACGAGGAGGGCGGGCGAGCGAAAGGCGGAGGAGGAGCAGCGGGAGGCTTCTTGGTTATTCTTGTCGATTGTAATAAATACCGAGTACAAAGAGTCTGAGAAGACAAGGCGGGCCCCACGCGCGTCGGCAGACGAGCAAGGCCCAAGTACAGTGGCGAGCCCCTCGGCCAAGGAAGCCCCACGCAGAAGGCGAAGCAAGGCCCCAGCACCGAGCCCCTCAGAGGCCAAGAGGTCCCAAGGCCAAGCGGGCGATGCCCATGCGTGGGCGAGCCCTCAGGAGGCCAAGAGGGTCCCACACGTCAGCGGGCGATCAGGCCCAGTGGCGTGGGCGAGCCCTCAGAGGCCAAGAGGGTCCCAGCGCGTCGAGTGGCGTCAGGCCCAGTGGCGTGGGCGAGCCCCTCGAAGACCAGGCGAGGGCCCCACGCGCCGCGAGCGGAGTGCGCGGGCGAGCCCTCTCGAAGACCAGCGAGGGCCCCACGCGCCAAAGGAGCGCGCGAGCCCCCCTCAAGACCAAAGCGAGGGTCCCATCGTCGGTGGGGCCGCGTGGCGAGAACGTTGCGAAGAGTCTTGGGATTAATGCTCCCCCGCTGCGAAGGACGAAGCGCATTTAATGCGACATCACGCGGATGGACGGTGAAGAAATGATTACCGCTTCTGATGACCCTTGCAGTCTCGAGCGGCGCCACCGCGGACGCAGAAGAATTGACCGGCAGAGAGAAGGTTTGCTTGAGGAGGCCGCCCGTGTCAGGAGGAGCAGGCTGGGCCCCGCCCGCAGCCTCACCGGTGGATCGTGCGGCGGGTGGCCACCGGGCGGCACGCGAGGGCGCGCAGCGGCGTAAGGCGTGCACGTTGCCTCTCTTCGCGTGTCTTGTCGAGTATCGAGAATCTGATCGCTTACCCCCTTGGCTCTCCGCCACCCCAAAGCTTGTATAAAAGGAGAGAGAGAGAGGAAGAGGGTACGCTGCACAAGCATAGGTTCGAACACACGCATCACAAGCACCCGTAAACACATTCCCATTCAACCACAATCGTAAAAGAGTTAAGGCTCGGCAGAGTAGGACCATTACCCGCGAGGGGTCCGAACTCGGTAAATCTGAAGTCGCTCCTTGTTGTGCCCAACGCCAAATCGAACCGAGCTTGATCGAGTTGGCTAGCGACTAAAAATCGACTAGGGTGTGATCCGCAGCGGTTGAGCGGTGAACACGCCGTCAAGATGCGCGGCTAGGTAGGGTGCTCTAGCATCGGTTCAAGCTCTTGACCCTTCTTCAAGCGGCGATGGAGCAAGCGGCGATCGCGATGGAGCAGAAGCGGCCGCTAGAGCCGCTGCCACGGTCGGCCGCGGCGATGGCGGTGGATCACCCGGCGGTAGCCGCCGCCTAGGGTCGAACCTGGCGAAAGCAACCGCCCGGCCAAGCTAAGCGGCGCTGGCCTTGGAGGTGTACTCGACGACAGAACCTCCATGCGGCGTGGCCTTCTTTGGAGAACCCACCGGTTCCGGTGACTCCGGACTCCGGCGGGCCGTGGTTGGCAACAGCCCTTCGTCGATGCCGCCGCTTGGCGGTGGTGCAAGCCGAGGCGTGGAACCGGTGTTTCGCTTCCTCCCGTTCTTTGTTGCCCTCGTGACTCCTCTTGTTGATCTCCTAGTGAGGAGGGGCCAAGACGACAAGAGCGGCGACCCTACGGGGCTCGGCCGGGCGAGCGTCTGCAGTGGCCGTGATCTCGGTCCCACTGGAGGACCGCCACTTGCTGCATGGAGAAGACTGCGTGACAAGCTCGCAGGGTCGCGAAGCGATGACACATTGTCCCATTGCGCCTGTGAGGACCAAAGAAGAGGGCTCCATGAGCTGCCCTGCGATGAGGTGGCGCTTCTTGGCGCCGCCTAAGCGACGGGCGGCGAGGCGAGGACCGCGCCCAAGAGCAGAGGCTCGGCGTCCGGTGCCGCGCCTTTTCTAAGGAGGCTGCAAGCATCCGATGGCGGAGCGGTTTCGTCCGGCCCCATCGAAAAGTATGACGGCTCCACCAACCCCGATGAGTTTTTGCAGATCTACACGACGGTGATGCAATGACAGAGGGTCGGGAAGGTTACGGCGAACTACTTCCCCATGGTCCTCACCGTGAGCCCGCTCATAGCTCATGAACACGCCCCGAGTCCGTGGGGTCATGGAAGGAGCTCTCGAGCTCTTCATCACCAACTTCGGGGCACCTTCGAGCAGCCCGGGGTGAAGGCGACCTCCACAGCGTGGAAGCGGAAGAAAAGGAGAGTCATTGCTTGGCGACTATATTCGGCGCTTGGTCGGTCCGCAACACCATCCCCGACATCTCCATCGACGCCGTGGTCACGGCATTCGTGAGAGGCGCCGAGACCCCAAGGTCAAGGAGAAGATGGCCACCCGCAAGATCAAAGCAGCGGAGGAGCTTTTCACCTTGGCGCTGAAGTCGCCCTTCAGCGGTGAGCTCGCATCCACCCGGGTGCGCTGGCGGAGACATTGCGATGGTGGCGCAGGCCGGACCTCGAGGAACCCAGTGGCAAGGACAAGAAGAAGCGCAAAGCGGCCGAGACCGGACAGTCATGGCCGCCGCCTTGCGACGACGACAACGACGACGACATGACGGCGGCAGCGCAAGAATGGGCGCGCGCGCGTAAAAGAGGAGGAGGTCGCGGCCGGCGGTACGGTCCCGTAAAGCGGCGAGGCGGCGGCCATGGCGACCGCCGTGGCGCGGCAACCCATGGCCGCAAACGCGGCGAATCGTCGCCCGTGAGTGGGACGGAAGGCCTTCTCGTCCCATTCACGCAACAACTCCCCCGACTTGGCGATTGCCATGTCGTTAGCAAGATGGTGGACAAGCGAGTCCACGAGCGGCAGCAGCAAGCGTCCGGCGATGGCAAGGGCAAGGGCGGCTTCGCTTGGTTTTCAGCGGTGAGCGCCGGTTGCCGTCATCCACAGCGGTTCGACACTTATCCGCCCCACGCTAGCTTTAAGCGTGCGATGAAAGTGTCGCCGCCGTGCCGACTTTAGGTCGACAAAGCGGTGGCGTGGTCGGAGCGGCCGTCGCGTTCGGTCGAGCCGATCACCCACCAAGATCTGCCGACCTGAACATCTCCCGATCGTGGTTGCGCCCATGGTCGGAATGTAAAGTTAGGGCGGTCTTTGGTAAGCGGAGGAGTTCCTCAACCTCCCGTCCGCCGGTCGCCAAGGCGCCAGATCCGGCGCAGGAGCTTCGCCCAACACTCCGTTCTTGACATCGCGTCGGGGCCGAGTCCGTCTCATTGGGCGTCGATCTCCGGTGGCGTTGGAGGCTCGACAACTTCCGCGACCGCGATGCTCGAGTTCGAGGTGGCGGACTTGACCTCCTATAACGCCATACTAGGTCGGCCGGCGTGACCAAGTTCATGGAGGTTTGCCACTATCGTACATGGTGGTGAAGATCCCGGCCACCGCCCCATCGTCTTGAAAGTGGACCGTCCGGGGCGCCCGCTGCGACAAGGGGCTCTCGCTTTAGCGGGGCGTCGGTGCCGAGGCCGAGGCCGACTGGGAGCTCCTCGGCGAACCGTGTCTCCCCGGTTCGTCTGCGGAGGTTAAGGCGGTCTCCGAAGCGAAGTCGACCCGGCGAAGACCGTTCGGGTGGCGCCTTTCTCGGCGCCAAATAGGAAAGGCGCTCGTCTCTTTCTCCAGCCTAACGCAGCGTGTTTGCGTGGCAACCGTCCGACATGGCTAGGGTCCCTGTGGAGGTGATTGAGCACAAATTGGCGGCGTTCCCGTGCCGCGACCGGTCATCGCGAAGGTCGGAAGCGATCGGTGGAGCGCCAGAAGTTATCCGCCAGAGGTGGACAAGCTCTTAAGGCGGGGTCGTCGCGATGTCGCCCATCCGGTGGCTCGCGAACCCGTCATCGTCAAGAAATCAGCAGGCGGTGGAGGATGTGCGTGGACTTCACCGACCTCAACAAAGCGTGCGAAGGATCCGTACCACGCCCGCGATCGATCTCATCGTCGACTCAACGGTGAGGTGCGGCGGTATGCTACGGATGCGTACTCGGGTACCACCAGATTAGCATGGCGAAGAAGATGAAGACAAGACGCGCCGCCGTGGCGCCCATGGGCGTCTCATCGCTACACAAGGATGGCGTTGGATTGAAAAATGCAGCCCAACCTATCGTGAGCCATGCATATCGCTCACCGCCCCAAATAGGGCGAAACACGGAGGTGTATGTCGATGATCCGGTGGTGAAGTCCAAGAAGGCGGAGGAGTTGATCGGCGACCGGAAGAAACCTTCACCAACTGAAGAAGTACTACATCAAGCTTAATCGGAGAAATGCGTGTTCACCGTTCCATCAGACAAATTGCTGGGATTCCTCGTCTCCCGAGAGGATAGAGGCGAACCCGATAAGATCGCGTGATCGAGAACATGAAGCCCCGACGCGACTTGGCAGATGCGGTGTTTGGTGGGTGCTTGACCTCCCTGGGCCACTTTATAGCTCGCCTGGGGATAAAAGTCTCCACCGCTCAAGCTCCTAAAGAAGACCAACCAGCCGAGTGGACGGCGGAGGCGCAGGAGGCGTTCGACGGTCAAAAAGTATCTCACCTCCCGCCAGTCTTGGTCGCCCCGGACCAGGCGAGCACGATCCTCGTTGCGGCAAACCCCAGCGGTCGTGCCAGTCTTTGGTGGCGGAAAGAAAGCGTTCAGCGCCCATCTACTACGTCGGCAAGGTCCTCCACGACAAAACAAGGTATTCACTGGCACCGAAAATGCTCTACGCCGTCTTGTGGCGTCCGAAGCTACGCCACTACTTCGGGCGAAGTCACGATGTTGACCAAGTATCCCTTGCGGAGATCCTCTTCAACCGCGAGGCGACGGTCGCATCGCCAAGTGGGCCATGGAGTGGCGCAGAATTTGATTTCAAGTTCGCTCCCGAGCGGCCATCAAAGGGCAAGCTCTGGCGGAGTTCGTCGTGAATGGACTCGGCGGACACTGAAAGTCGAAGACACCCCAGCACCCTCGCCGTGGACTCTCTTCTTGACGGCTCATTCCTACCGGAGGGGTGAAATTTGGCGTCGTCCCGTGTCTCCATCGGCGATGTCGTCCAAGACTGGTGGTCTTGGACTTCGCGCCACCAACAACGTCGCGGAATCTGAAGGATTGCTCGCCCGGCCTCGGGGTGGCCGACCCTTGGCATCCGCGGCTACAAGTAAAAGCGACTCTCTCTGGTCATCAACCAGGCGAGGAAGGATTTCTTCTGCTCGGATCCCGTCATGGCGGCCTACCTGGCGGAGGTGCGCCGGTTGGAGCGGCACTTTGAGGGTTTGGGCTTCGTGCACGTCCCTCGCCGCGACAACTTCATGGCGGATGAACTGTCCCAGATTGCCTCGTCGAGGGCACCTGTTCATTGGGGTCTTTGAAGAAAGACTTACGCGGCCGTCGTCGCGACCCCAATTTTGGCGGGACGACGCTTTCCGACGCAGCTCCAGCCGGAGGAGGCGTCACCAATCTCGCTGCAGCCCCGGTTGGAGGGAGGAGGCGGAAGAACCGCCGAGGCGGTTGAGGCGGAAATGCCGTGCCGAGCGTAGTCGTCGGCGACAATGTCTGTAACGTCGACACACTCGTCCGGGAAGGTCGATGGATGGATCCGATCCTAACCTACTGCGGATGGAGTGATCCCACGCGATGTGCGTCCGAGAAGATAGCGCGCAAGGCCAAGCGCCACATACGGTAGGTGGGGACACAGATCGCCCGAGCGCAAGCGGAGTTCTCTTGAAGTCGTCACTCGGGAAGCGGGAGTGCAATTCTCTCGAGATCCATGGAGGCGCGTCACGGAGCCATTCGAAGCCGGGCGTTGGTTGGGAAAGCTTTCGCCACGGTTTCTATTGGCCTCTCGCCTCCGGGATGCCTTCGAGTGGTGAGGAGATGCGAAGCGTGCCAATTTCACGCTAAGCGAGATCCACCGACCGCCCAGTAGCGCAAACCATTCCGCTCTCCCGCCATTCGCGATGCGAAATTTGGACATTCTGGCCCGTTCATGAGCATCGGAGGTTACACTCATCCGCTCGCCGCCATCGACAAGTTCACTAAGTGGGTTGAAGCCTCGCCGGATCCGGCCATCACATCCGCAGCTGCTATCAAGTTTATGAAGAGCATCTTCGTCCGGTTCGGTGTCGCCAATGTAATCATCATCGACAACGGCGCTCGATCAAAAGCGCCGATTTCCAAGACCGATGCGAAGAGTTGGGTACGGTGTGCTTTGCCTCCGTTCGATCCGAAGAGCAATGGGCAAGTGGAGCGGCGAACGCGAAGTATTGAAAGGGCTCAAGACAAGGGCGTTCGATTGCTCGGAGAAGCGTGGCGCCGGGTGAAGAAGTCCCCACGGTGTTGTGGTATTGCGGACAACTCTACAGAGCCACCGGCGAGACCCCTTCTTCCGATGTATGGCTCGAGGCGGTGCTCCCATCGAGCTCGCCTTGACTCCCCAAGGTGGCGGCGTTGTGAAGACAAAGACCACGACCGCGTCGGGGCCAAGTGAATCTCTTGGAGGAGATCCGAGAGCAGGCGGCGATCCGGGCCGCCAAGTATCGGCAAGACGCGCGCCGTTATCAAGCAAAGCGGTGCGTGTGAGAACACTTGGCGATGGGCGACCTCGTTATCGCGCAAAATCAAGCGCGGCGGGCGAATAAACCGTCTCCCCGTGGGAGGGCCCTTCAAGGTGGTCTCGATCTCGCCCGAGCTCGGTCGAGCTCGATTCGAGGATGGTCGCGAATTGGCGAACACTTGGAGCGTCGGCGGTGAGAAAAGTTCTACCGTGAGGTAGCGATTCGAAGCTTTTTTTTGCCTTCTTTTGGAGCCGAGCGGCGAGGTCTTCTTCCTTCACCGCTTCGTCTGGGTCAGATTGTACAATGCCATCTTCAATAAGAGATAAGTTCGTCTCCTTATGGGCATCTGTTTTTTTTCGCCTCAAGTCTGTTAGAAAGCATACATTGAAAAGTGGTAGCGAAAAAAGTACTTAAAGCGATGGCCCCTTAGTTCTGAGGCTAACGCCTCGACTTCATGATTAGGGCGAAAGCGAATGAAGCGGGTTCTAACTGGTGTGTCGGCTCGGTCAGGCAACAGCCAACAATGGCACCAATGACTAGACCACTTAGGAAGCTAAGCGCCGCCACGCCGACGCCTAGGGTCGGATTCGCAAAGAGGCCATAAGGGTTGAAGTAACCGGATGCTCGAGAAAAAAGCGCTCACTTTCAACAGAAGCGGTTAGGCGGCGGCGGACGAAGCGGGTTCTAGCCCGGTGTGTCGGCTCGGTCTAGGCAACAGCAGCAATGCAACACCAAATGACTAGACCACTTCCGGAAGCTAAGCGCTCGCCACGCGACGTCTAGGGTCGGTTCGCAAAGAGGCCATAAGGGTTGAAGTAACCAGACGCCGAGGAAAGCGCCACTTTCAGCGTAAAGCTCGTCTTAAAGCTTTTTGGCGATCGGTGGCTTAGCCTTAAAAGGTCTGTTAGAAAGCATTCTCGAAAAGTCGGTAGCGAAAGTACTTATGGCTAATGGCCCTTAGTTGCAAAGGCAACGCTTATAACTTCTGTTGGTGCGAGGCGAAGCGACGGAAGCGGGTTCTAGCCGGTGTGTCGGCTCGGTCTAGGCAATGCGCCAACATGCAACACCGCGACTAGACCACTTCCGGAAGCTAAGCGCCGCCACGTAATGTTTAAGTCGGGTTGCGAGAGGCCATAAGGGTTGAAGTAACCAGATGCCTAAGGAACAACGCTCACTTGCGGCGAGCGTTGATCTAAAGCCTTTGGCGGTCAGTGCCCCATTCAATTTCGCAAGTTAAAATTGTGCGAAGTTCAAGTGAGACTCACAACAAAAGAGCAAAAGTTTGTTTGCATTGATAGGCAACGTTTATAAGGCAAAATAGACGGGGAGTTTCGCTTCTCCTCCTCGTCTTAAATCTTCCACCGAGCGGCGCCGCCCATCATGGACACGCGGCGGGCGGCGGTGTCAACCCGCTACCGCTCAATCCGGTTCGGTGGCACGAAGGCTCCCGATGGCATGCGATCGAGATCAACGCGCGTCTCGGGCAAGACGGTTGCTCAAGATGAACCTTATTTGCTTCAAGAGCCTTGGCGACCGTCTTGATCGCTTCGTCCGCAGCGCCATCTGGAAGACCGCGCGAGGCTTGGCGGCTCGTCCACGGCGCCGGCAGATCGCGGCCGTCTCTCCGTGAGAATACAAGGTAACGCCCAGGATGGATGCGCGCCCCGAACCGTGGTAAGGCGGCGCGCAGATGTCGGCGGGTTCGGAGGCTTCAAGTGCTCAAAGGAGGTCTTCGACCTGCTGGCGGCGAGGCGCGGCGGAAACGCCGCATGACCTCGTGAGTCATCGCCTCGGGCGGTCTCTTGGCTGCGGGCCGCCGCGGCTCACCGGCGGATCGCCCGCCAAAGCAAGGGCTTCCTCCCGTTGCCTGGTCGGGAGAGGTGCGGCGCCACGGCGAGCGCCTTACGTTGGCGGTCACGGCCGAGATGGCGGCGGCGCCCGTGACGCGGTGGCGAAGGTTCTCGGCATGGCCGGCGAACTCTCCGCCGCCATGGAAGCAACCCCGTTGAAGGAGCGGCGGCGGTGAAATTTGGCAAATCGCATGAGCGAGCTCGATGCCCAGCGTCCGCCTGTTCCAAGAAGGACAAACAGGTTCGTATGCAAAACGTAGCATACTAACCCTAATCGCGAAATGTCGCGAAGCGCAGGAAAGCCAACTCAAGCGGTGCGCCAAAGCGAAGTCGGGGGGAGCTCAAGTCGCTGATCGCGGAGGCGGCGGTGGTGATCGCAGTCACCGTCACGTCTGCCGGCAAGGCCGGCGCGAGCGGTGCCGGCAGAAGCGCCGCGTGAGGAGCGTCGGCGAGAAAGAGCGGAAGAAACTGCGCAGCGGCGCCAGTTCTGAAGAGTCGCCGCGCTCGCCCGGTGGCGAGCGGCGGCGTAGCAGCAGGCCCCCTGGCCGAGGGGCCGGTGATGTGGCGGAAGGTCGATTGGAGGGACGGGCCCTCTTTGGGCTCATCTCTCCTCCTCTTCGTCGTCGCCCACGGCGAGATAATGGCGCTTCCGAAGCCTTGGTCGAATCGGCCGCCACAAGCAGAGGTAGCGCGGTCGTGGAAGCTTAAGCGTCGCCGAGGCGGATCGCGGATCTGTAGTGGCCCGTGCCACTTGGACCGCAGGACCGAAGACCTCCGTAGAAGCGGCACGCAAGTGTTGGTTCTTGACTCCGTGGATCCCGATCGCAGAGGGAGGATACTGCAGCAGCGTGAAGTGTCGCTGGTTGGTGGGGCCGAGAGTCCCGCCACCCGCCCCGAGCACGCCGTCCAAGACGTTCCTCAATGGGCGAAAGCAAGAAAGGAAGCCGTAAGGACGGCAAGCAAAAAGATTCCAAGAAAGACAAGAGACCCAAAAGACTAAAAGAGCACTCATCGCCGAGGGCGACGCGGACTCGTCGTTGTCGCCATAGTACATCCAGCGGGCGAGTCCTCATCGCGGAGCGGCGTAGTCGGCGCCGCAAAAAATCCGCCATGGCGAGGGTTCCGTGAGCCAGCGGCGGCGAAGATCGACGATCGCGCGCCACAACATCAAATCCAGCTCATTGAAGTCGTCGGCGTAGCCCCGGTTAGCGGTGGGCTCCGGGACCCTCAGAAGAGAAAGATCGTCGCGACTACTGGAGTCCTCCATGTACGACCATTGTCGGTTCCATCCTTCCAGTTGGACTTGACGCGACAGGATGAAGCGGCGACCAGCGGGCGTGAAGTAATGACCCGATGGCCCGCCGGGCGCGGCCTCGCGCGGCAAAGACGAAGAGCCGCGCGCCAGAGGGGGAGGCTTGGCATCGCCCCCACGAACATCTCGCAGAGGTGGACGAAGATGGCAGCGCAAGAATGATGGAGTTGGGGAAGGTGCACCGCTTGGATCTCGTAGGCGAGCACCCCAAGAAAAATTCAGAGTACGGCGGGATGAGCCCCTTGCCGCCATGCAACGAAGGTGATAATCTCCCGTCGCGAGGGCTCGGCGCCATGGTCCTGTGGCGAACAAGGCGGCGGTTGGCGGCCACGAACACTTGAAGCCGCCTCGCTGCGTCTTCGTCGGGCGGAGGTGGGAAAAACTCGCCCAGCGACGGCGCGCTTCACTGGCGATCCTTGCTGCGTTTGGGCGCCATTGGAAAGCGGTGGAGAAGTTGGCGAAGAGAAAGAAGGCTCTGTGGTGACAGCGAAGGAGGCAATTGGCGGTTGTATTAGCATACCGAGAGAAGTATTTATAGGCGTGGGGCGCGAGCACGACGGTTTGATTCCGCCTCTACGCGCGCAGCGCGGCGCCATCATTGCCCAGCGCTTTGGTTTCCCGCAAAAGCGTAGTTCCCAAGCAAGATCGCGTGCGGATGGAGAATCAGCGACGGCCGGCCGTAGGTGGTGGGCCCCCACGATTCGCCTCTCCGCCGCACAAGAAACGGAAAAGTGTCTGCTGACGGTTCACAGATCATGGTGGACCCGGCTACTTGTCGGTGTAATAAATACCGGTACAAAGAGTCCCGAGAAGACAAAGCGGCCCCACGTGTCAAGCGGGCGAGCAAGGCTCCGTGGCGATGGCGAGCCCCTCAGAGGCCAAGAGGGTCCCACGCGCGTCGGTGGCGATCAGCCCGTGGCGTGGGCGAAGCCCTCTCAAGACCAGCGAGGCCCCACGCGCCAGCGGAGCGCGTGGCGAGCCCTCTCAAGACCAAAGCGAGGGTCCCATCGTCAAAGTGGGGCCGCGTGGCGTGGAACGTTGCGATGAGTCTTCAGGACGAATGCTCCCCCGCCTGCGAAGGACGAAGCGCATTTAATGCGACATCACGCGGATGGACGGTGAAGAAATGATTACCTTCTGATGACCCTTGCGTGTCCGAGCAACACATCCTATGGCGCAGTAAGAATTGACCGGCAGAGAGAAGGTTTGCTTGAGGAGGCCGCCGTGTCGGGAGGAGCAGGTGGCCCGCCCATGCACCTCACCGGTGTGATTGTCTTGAGTGGGTGGCCATCATGGCGGCTCTGGCGGGCCTTGTGGCGTGGCAAGCGTGACACGTTTGCGTCTCTTCTGTCGTGTCTTGTCGATTGTACTAAGAGTATCATCTCGCTTACCCCTCGCTCTCTCCGCTTGACCCAAAGCTTGTATAAAGGAGAGAGAGAGAGGGAAGAGGGTACGCTGCACAAGCATAGGTTCCAACACACGCAGATTCACAAGCACCTCAGTAAACACATTCCCATTCAACCACAATCGAGAAAAGAGCTAAGGCTCGCAGAGAGTAGGACCATTACCCGCGAGGGGTCCGAACTCAGCTAAATCTGAAGTCGCTCCTTGTTGTGCCCGACGCTCAAATCGAACCGAGCTTGATCGAGTTGGCTAGCAGACTAAAAATCTGACTAGGAGTGTGATCCGCAGTGGTTGAGCGGTGAACACGCCGTCAGTTGCCATACAAATGGTCCTTGGGCTGGTATACACGGCATTGGGCATTTGGGTTGGATACACTATTTAGACGAGGGCCCGCGGGGAACGGGGACGGGGGACGGTGAACCATCCCCATCCCTGCCAGACCCGACGGGGACTACTTTTTTACCATTTGATTCCCCGTGGGGAGTAAATTCCTACCATCCCTGTCCTCTAATAGGGGAATTCCCCGCGGGGAATCGGGGATCGGGTCCCCATTGCCATCCCTAGATAGAAGGTCATGTTCCCTGATCTCGGAGAAACTACCTTCTCCGCTAACTTCTAGGACTTTCTTTGCAACCTCTTCTGTATGTGGGCTATTGAAAACGATGCTGCCGCTGTCATTTGCTTTACCTCTTGCACGCAAGTAGCTCTGCGATCGTCCCGAGAATGCCGACCAAGGATTCTCGACGCCTTCTTGGGCAAAATTTTCATCATCTTTTTCCCATTTCTGCCTTTTACCAACGTAGTTAGCGGAGAAGGTGCTTGTTCTTGGCACGAAGCTGCTTCTTGTCCTCGCTTTTCTTCTTGAACTCATCGGTGCTCTTCAGCCGCACAAAAACTTCCCAATCTTCCTTCTTCAAGTGCTTATAATTGTTGAAGGGTTCCTTCTCTTCCTTAACGTAGAGATTAACAAGCGTGGTCTTAAAGTTTCTATTCAGCTTCGCTATCATTTTCATTGCTGCCCTGAACACGACATCCTTCAAACCGTCCTGCACAGCGGGAACTCCTCGGTGGCGACACGTGGCACAGAGGTGCAGATGTTGGATAGGGGGTGAGGCAGGCAAATGAAGTTTGTTTAGTTTTTTCAAAAAAAAATATAGGACATTGAAACACAATAAAATTTGAAAAAATGGAACCATGAGCTCATTCCACAAAAAATATTAAATTTTTTAATGAAATTTCTAGAATTTTTAAATTTTAAAAATCATCAAAACAAAAATCACAAAAAATCATAATTTATGTTTCCAGTGATACTTCTTCAATTTTATTTTTCTATGGTATAATTTATTAAAAACGGATTTTATATATATTAATTTATTACATTGTTCTCCTTAACCTTGGCAATGAATATAGCGCTTTTTGATAACTTGTTTAGTTTATTTTAGTTTGGTTGAGCTAAAATTTGTTATCTTTTGTATAGATCAATCCATAAAATATTTTGTAATATTTTTTTATGGTATTGTTGAATTTACTCTAAGACCTTAAAAATATTTTTAATAATTCTTTTAGTCTTTTTATATCTATTTTAAAATCCCTTAATTTTTCTCTCAACACAACAAGCTATCAAAGAGGGCTTATATTTAGACCTATATGTTTAATGCAACAGCATAGTGATCTTTTTTACTCATGTTGTATCTGATAGAAGTTGCTGTAAAAATTAAAAACGTACAAATTTTTAAAAATAAAACGACGTTGTAATAATGTGAATTTTACAACATGAGTATTCCCCTATGTTATATAGCGCGTAGCGCCCCCGCAATCTGCTCCCTCGCCCGGCCACGTCACCCGAAAAACCTCGACAGTCCGTTTCCGTGCGCGTGGCCGTCACCCAACCGTGAGATCAACTCTGGTGGTTTTGCAAAAAACACCCCTTAGTTCCCTATTTTATGTTAACGTCCTCGCACCTCGCAGCTGGGTCCTTTCCTCCGTCTAACGTTTTTCGCTCGGCCCCCCCGATTTTTCCAGCCCTCACAGCGCTGCCCTTTTTAGCTTCGTAGATACACCTGGAGTTCCTACGAAATTACCCGCAAATGCCATTGCTTTTAAGCCTATCGCCCCTTCCTCCCGACCCCTCTGTTGCCTCATTTCATTCCCCAGCGCCACGCCGCCTGCTTCCGCCCGCCGCCGCGTTCTCCACACAAGGCCGCCGCCTTCTCCCCCCTTCCCCGCCTCGGCTGCCGCCTGCCGCTGCCTTCTCCTCGCCCGGCCCAGATCCGCACGCGATGGCCGCCGGGCCACGGCCGCCGCCTGCTCCCGCCCGTCGCCGCGTCCTCCACACAACGCCGCCGCCTCCTCCAGACAACGCCGCCGCCTTCTCCCCCTTCCGCGCCTCGCCTGCCGCCTGCCGTCGGTTGAATCCGCGTTGCTCTGACCCCCTTGACACGGCCGCGCTAGGCCCAACCGCCTCCTCCTCACACACCGACGACCACGTGCCCCTGCTCTTCTCCACGACGGCGCCTACGAGGATGCCGGATCCGCCGCCCTCGGCCCGAATCGCCGCCACTCCTATTCCTCGCGCTGCCGCCTCTATCGACGACGGATTGTAAGGAATAGTTTGATTTGGGGATTTAGATGAGGGCAGTGCAGTAAGGCATGGTCTGATTCGGGGATTTTTTCAGCTGGTACAGGTTGATTTGGGGATTCTCGAGCACGTCATGTAAATCGATCGGGGATATGCATATGGTGCAGGCTGATTTAGGGACTTCTTACCATTGTTTACAAATTTCGTACCTCCTCCAGATCCATCCGCGGCCACTGCCGGCCCGACACCGTATAGTCTTGACCACTACCCCTTCTTGCCCGTCATGCTGGCTGCTCACTGATGCTCAAGTCAGATCTAGCCTATATGTATTGTTGCCCGATTGGTTAACTCCTCTTACACCGGTTTGGTAGTGCTCCCACGTTTGCAAGATTGGAGGTCGACGGCTGTCCTCCCGTCGAAGTACATGCATGGAAGACAGCGGTACAACGCTGTATCAGCAACCTATATGCATTTCTTGAGATCTTCTTCGCTTATTTTTATCATACCGACTGTCCAGGGTACGGCGCTTGCTTTCTTAAATGGAAACTATATATCTGGTTATGAGGAAATCAGGTTCTATTTTTTTATAGTTCTGTTTACAGCTTGATTGTAGATTACTTTATTTAAAGAAAAATCATCTAGCTGTTATCAATAAGGGGATACCAGGATCTGCCTTTCTAGAGTTTTACGAATTCTTGCAAACGACAGTGGTAGTGTTCGCTTATCTTTTGGTTTAGTTGTGCTGTATTGCCTTTTCATTTTTTTAAAGGTCGTCCAATACCCTATACGCAGTGACAATCTGTTTGATATATGTTCTTACTGTTTGAGGTTACCAAACTCCAGTGATCCAGTCATTATTGTGATCAAACATTTATTGCTGTGAACAATTACTGCTGTGCTCGAGCTGAGTTTGAAGGTTTGTCGTTTCAGTTTGATGTATTTGGCCGCCACAACGGAGCAGGTTAGCATGCTTTCTGCCAAGACATGTATACTGACCAAATAAATTTGTTTGTAAGCTATTTGTAAGATCCAATCATATTGTTATCTGCTTCATCTCTGTTCGAAGGTTTAAGACTCACCTCTGTTCGAAGGTTTAAGATGGGACCAGCAAGCTATTTTCATTTAAGGCTGATTGCTTGTCATTGCGAAATATTTTTCTTTGAACCTACTACATGGAAGGTCGGTGTAATTTCTGCTTACATATGTACACACTTCCTGGTAGTTCTGCTCAAATGTGATTCCATCATGTATGTCTGCCCTTTTCAGCCTATGGCTTTTTCAGTGAGATGATTGCTATGGTGGTTTAAGAATGGTCTATATTTCCCCTTATTTACACAACCAGTATGTGTGTTTCGGTTTAGTACTACTGCATTGTCTTCTTTTTTTAAAAAAAATGTCATTAAATACCTTATATAGAGTGACAATCTATTTGATGTGTTCTTTCCATCTCAGGTTACCAAACTCCAATCATACTTGCAATGCATTCGAACAGAGAGGTATGTCATTGCAGCTCGATCTATTTGACCGTTTCATACTGCTGTTTGTGAAATCCAGTCATAATATTATCATTTATCTGCTTCACCACGGTTAGAAGGTTTAAGATGGTCACGGAGTTATTTTACTAAGGTACATTTAAGGTTGGCTGTTTGTCATTTATAACTATGTCCATGGATTTTTTTTTATCATGAATATTGCTTTAATGCGTATCCTGGATTTGACTTCAAGGCCTATGTATTTTTCTGAGACAGACCATCCATTACCCATCATTTATTTTTTTCATCGTCCTGGCGTTTCTTTTTTCTTCATAATTTTTTTGGTAATGGGCAAATGGTAAAAAACACCGCGCCTATGTTGACTGCCACTTAATTCTGAAGATCTGTTGCCATTAGATCTCCTACTGACCAGTGACCAAAGTTTTTTTTTAGGCCCTCCTACTGACCTAGGTTGCCAATGGCAATGTGCTAAATAATGCTTTCAAGCCTGATACATGATTATTTCTCAATGTGCTTGATCTGGGTGAAAGATGTAGATAAATTCGTGGGTGAAATGCTACACCTTTTTTTGAATTGAATGGAATCATGTATTTCTTTTCTGCTGAAATTACTGGTGAAATCAGGTGTGTACAAATTACTGTGTATGATGGACGGGGACATGTATCTGTAAATGTGTCTGAAGGACCAGTTCTTGCTGAATCTGCCATGTAATGTTCAGTTTAAGTTGATTTAAGGATATGACGAAAAACTCAAAGAATGGTCAGCTTGAATGCTTCTTGCTGAATATGTGCTTTCCAGAATCTCGATGACATGCATGGCTACAAGGGTAGAAGAGAAGCATCTGAATAATCATCTGATGCAGGCTCAAATACTTCAGAATTTTCTGACCATAAGCATTATTTGTTGCTACTGCTTTGCATGCCTTCTTTAGGCCATGTACAGATCACATATCTATGTATCTACTTATGGATGAAAATGCATTGAAATGAACTGTCGATTGTTGTGTATAAAGCTTCCAATGACTTCTCTTTTCAAAGAATGGTCAGAATTGAAACTTGTACTGCTGAGATAAATTAGACAATCTCACTGATGCTAAATATTTACAAGTTGATATGAAGTTCATTGGTGTTGCAAAATCCATTCTATTGATAAAATATCACATGAAATTTAAGGTTTGCTATAGGCAGTACATTCTCTGGATTCTCAAACATCAAGGATACAAATGTACAAATACACAAGCAGAACATTCTCCGAAAGAAAATAAGAAATTCCAGCCACATTAGCATAACAAAGACGCGCTTCGACGCGAGCCTTAAGCGACGGCGAGAGAACACAGAAACTGAGAATGACACGAGCAAGCCGGCTGGTAACGAGCCTAGCATCTGTAGACGCACAACCGTCAGACGACAACGAGCGAGCAACAAGAGCCACGTGACATGTGCACAGAAACAGTTATTGATATTGCACTATTTATTAATTAATTAATATTGATATTCACAATACTTTTAAAAAGCGCTTACAACAAAAAAATAATTAGTTGCGCTTACATTTCTTTTTTAAAAAAAGTTTGTTAACGACATAAAAAGCATAGATAAAGTTACATTATTATTTAAGTTTTCGCCTTTTCGAAAAATTCAATTACAGCTTCAAATCCATATTTTAATGCAGCATACAACAAATTTATAGCCCCCCATATTTTTTATTACAAACAAAAAATTATATAAACAATATATTGTATAAATTATTACAACCAAAATGACCCGCACATTCACGCGACCAAATTTATTTTAATATACAGTGCTTATTTCTAACTCATAATCTATCTTTAACGTACTATATCAGATTATAAGTTTATTATATCAGCTTAAATATTTAATATAAATTTCTAATATTTTCTTTCAATTATGTTATATCTTTTGGTATTTAAAGCTTTTTTAATATTTTGCTTTAAATAAACAACATTATAATCCATCCCCACAAAATCAACAGCATAAATCTTTTTTTCCCTCTATTTATGTAATAATTTATATTATAACACAATATCATTTCTATCAACAAAACCATCATATGTATAGTCCGATAATATAGCCTTCCCAAAAGGTGGACGTTTTATTCTCAAACGTCTTAAAAATTGAATAAATTAAACATACATAACCCCAACTGCATATAATCAATCTAAATCTCTACCGGGTTCTAAATACCAAAAAAATTTAAAATTCAAATTATCAACTTCGATCATATCTTTTTTTTTAAACTCAAGAGAATAAGCAGTGCTAAACATACTATCATCAACGCGCCACGGCCGCGTTCGCTTGCTAGTACTATAGAAAGAGGAGAACGTATCCTGTGCAATCGGGTTGTCCGTGCAACCATGCAATTGGTGGTTCATAGCCGTTTGATTGAAATCCTGCGGCAGCTCAGATCATTCCAGGCCTTTTTGCATGTTGCCGCCCGTCCCCCTTCTCCACGCCTCCCCTGCCTCCGCGCCGCCACTGGCCTCCATTCGCGTCACCCCCCGCTTCTCCCCGCGCAGCCACCGCCGCCGCCGTCTCTTGGAAGGTGGCCTCCGATGCCGAAGGCCGTCGTCGTCGTCACCGCTGACTTGGAAGGACGCCGCCTGTACGGACCATTTGGAATGGGAGGCTGAAGCATTATTGAACTTTGGTTGCTTTCGATGGCCTGAAGCAGTGCACTAGAATGTACATGCAGAGCCAAACAGCTGAAACCTGTTGCATCAACAAGCTTTGGTAACACATAATTATGAACAAGTATTGCTAGGACTAAAACATTGTTGAACTTGGATTAACCTTGTACATTCAGATCTAAAGATGAATTAATACATTGTACAAGGTCGTGGCTCAAATCACAGATTAATCACCTGATGCAAGGTCTTCAAGAACACGAACAGATAGTGCACTTGGCTGCATTGTCCTGCAATTAAGAAACACTCTGCAGAAGAAATGTGGCATTTCCTTGGCTGCATTAAGAAAGTTTAGGGGGTATTGTGCGTGCTAGGAGGTGGTTGAGATTATCCTGTCAACAAATCCCCTTTCTTTTATATGCATGAACTATTGAACCAAAATAGAGTTGACCTACTTACAATTAGGTGTTTTTTTTCCTCATAGTGTCCAGCAGGTAGCTGATTCCAGGCACTGCTAATTATGTAATCCAAAGTGAGTGTTCTGAATGCACATAAAAAATCTTATTTATTAGCTTTGGGAGAAATTTGTGCTTTCTTTACAATTCATAAATTACATTGTATATATCTCACAAAATTTCCAAAGAAACAAAACATGACAACACTGTTGCTACTACTGCATTTGACACTACTCTTGCCTCCTCTCTTACAAAGCATTCAGTTTTCACTCAAAGCCAAAGCTTTAACTGAATCTCAATCATTTGCACTAAGAGAATTACAGTACAATTGAACAAAAGTGCACCAAACCAAATTCAGACTGCGATCTCTTAATTAGAGCTGGCTTGGAAGCTTATCAAAGTTATGCCATTCACTGGAATCACATCTAGGTCTTCTATGTCATCTATGTACATGAGTAAGCAACGAAAAAAACAATAGTGTTGCTGCTGTTTCCACACAAAATCAACAGCTGATACGATCATCTTGCTACTGCTGCAAGCCTGCAATAGTGCAATTGGAAGAAGAAGAAGAACTAGAGGAGGCAGGCTCTGTCAGCGCCACTTGAGGACGAGGACTAGAGGAGGCGGATCCAATGTGGGGGCAGCCCTCCCAGGGGTGAATCCATGTGGGAGAATCCCTCCCAACGACGACCGCATGACAGGGCAGAGCAGCCACCCAGCGAGGTGCTTCCGGTGTCAGCGGCGACGTGCTTCCGGGTCGACGGCGAGGTGCTTACAAGGGGTGACGACGACGGCTTCCCTAGGACGGTGGCCGCGCCTTCCAGGGCAGCGGCGAAGGAGCCCGCCAGGGGAGGCGGCGGCGACGCGATTCCGGGGGGGCGACGGCGAGGTGCTTCCATGGGGCAGCGGTGGAGGAGCCAGGGAGGCTGCGGCGATGCCCTCCAGGGCCGCGAAACAGCGGCGGCAGCGGCGATGCTCCCAGCGGCGGCGGCGGCGGCGAGGGTTTCGATGGGGAAGACGGCTCCCGCTCCCGCTCCTGCTCGCTCAACGCTCCGCTGAGGTGGTTTCTGTAAAGATTAATTGCAAGTCAGGGAGAAGCGGGCGGTTAAATGAAAAGGTACCATAGCTTGCATACTGTTTGTCTGATCAGGATCGGATGGACCAGGGAGGCCGGTTGCAGGGTGCACCGAGCCCCTGGTTGCACAGGATATGTTCTCTAGAAAAAGATCACTATGAGTACTACGTTTTTAATTTTTAAAACAAATTCTATGGTGGATAATTTTTTTTAATATTTACAACAACACATTATTACAAACGTCGTTTTAAATTTTTAAAAAATTATACGTTTTTAATTTTTACAAAAACTTCTACGAGATACAACATTAGTAAAAAAAGATCACTATGTTATTGCATTAAACATATAGGTCTAATCATATTCATTGCCATGGTTAAGGAGAACAATTTAATAAATTAGTATATATGAAATCTGTTTTTAATAAATTATACGATAGAAAAATAAAATTGAAGAAGTATCGCTGGAAAGCATAAATTATGATTTTTTGTTTTGATATTTTTAAAATTTAAAATTTCTAGAAATTTCATTAAAAATTTAATATTTTTATGGAATGAGCTCATGGTTCCATTTATTCAAATTTTATTGTGTTTCAATGTTCTATATTTTTTAAAAAAACTAAACAAACTTCATTTGCCTGCCTCGCCCCTATCCAACAGCTGCACCTCCATGCCACATGTCGCCATTGACGAGTTCCGTGCGGGGTGGCGGAAGCAAAGCTCCCACCATGCCGTGTGATGGCCGCCATGTTGGGTGGCGGGACTAAGTGTCAAAGCCGCAATTTTTATGTTTTATTGATTATTATATTAATGTGATTTATTTGTTGATTATTTCGAGTATTTTTCCGCCTGCCCTGCTAGTGCTACGGTCCGCAATTATGCAAATGCCTCCTCCTTCTCTGATACTGTAATATGGCGCCATGGCCGCGCCGCCCAGCTAGCCCCAACTTTGGTCAACTCTCGATATTCTAGAACCATGCGTGCGTTATAATTTGTCAAACAAAACACACGTAGTCCATTAGGAGACCAAACATAGTATAATTCATTCATAAGCGCTTTATTAAATTGTACGTGTGCTCCAACCAATTCGCCCAAAAGGTAGCTTTTAAGCTGATATGGAAACATGGCAATATATATTTCAAAAATAAAGATGTTTCGAGGAAAACCTTCATGGAGGAAGGTGAGAAGTTTTGATGAAAGTACTTGCATGGTTATATAAACTCATATTCCTTGCATGGTTTCTCAAATGCCTAAAGCCATCCCTTGTACTTATTAGGAAACCGTGCCCCTAGGCCCGGCTCGGCCGGGGGCGCGCGTGCACCGTGCATGCCTCGGGCGTGTGAGGCAGGTGTAATACCACAAATAAAGAGAGAGAGAGAGAGAGAGAGAGAGAGAGAGAGAGAGAGAGAGCAGTTGGGCCAAAGCCCATGTCGCAACCGACCTTGCCATTTGGAGATAAGGCAAGAGGAGGGTTGGCTTTCCAGCCAACTCTCTCACATCTCATCTCTCCCCTGCTCTCCGTCTCTCTGTCGTTCTCCCGTCTCCCTCACGGCCAGCCGCCTCCCCCTCTCCTTGTGGCGGCGCCGCCTCTCCCAAAGGTCGCCCACCACTCCCTGCCCCAAGCCGCCTCTCTCTCTCTTCCCTGTTCTCCTTCTCCTCTCTGCGAGTGTAGGGAAGAGGAGGAGATCGACCAAGGGAAGAGGAGGAGCAGGATTTGGCCAAGGGGAAGGAAGAAGAAGGAAGATGCTGCGGCCAGGAAGATGAAGGAGGAAGGAGGAAGGAAGAAGAGAAGAAGAAGAGGAGGAGAGTTAGGGTTTCCACCCAAATCCTAGAGGAATGCTTAAAATTGAGGTAATCTCCTGTGATTTGCCATGTATGTGTTGGTTTAGGATGGGATTTAGGAGAAGATATGAACCCTAGACTTGAAACTTTGGGGCTAGATGGTGTTATGTTAGTGCAGTGTCTTGGTCAGCGAATTCGAGGTGTTTTGGCCAAGAATTGGGGCTCTGCCATATTACGGAAATCGTAGCCTATCTTTCTAGCTTTCCAACGAGCCCAAGAATGCGCAATTTGGCCCGATGGTTTAGGAGTTATGGCTTTCGGAGCGCTGCTGTCCTGTGTAGGCCGCGGCGAGGGGTTTTTTTATATAAAATGGCACCATGGAAGCTAATGGTTGAGAGTTGTGGTAAATTGGAAGCCTATTCTGTTAGGGGTTGGAAAGGGGAAGAGCTAGATAGAATACTGAATATGTATATTGCTTATTAAGCGTATTAAATCGGTTGATTGCCATGCTTGAATTTGTAGGTTACGCTTCGGGGATGGCACCGACGTCTTGTCCGTCCACTCCGCCTGGTAACCGAGGCAAGTACATAATGTCATGAGTATGATAGCGTGAGCCGAATGACGAAATGTGATATTTAGGCTTGACTTAAATACTGAATGTGTTGATGAATGGTTGTGAGGATCGTGATGGTAGCTTGATGCTGATTGTGCTTTGTTTTTACTAACGATGTCATGATAGAGCTGAATGAATGGATAGCAACTATGGATTAACAAATGTAGGGATGAGCAGGGATAGAAATGAAAGAATGGATGAGGGATGATGATGAGAAATTATGGATTGATGATGAGACATGATGGTTAACCCTATTTATGTTGCATACATTCATGAAAACATGCATACGAGCCAGGGCGATGAGAAAGTCATATAGCTAGCTAGATCGGTGAGCCACGGGCCCGATCGATGGAAAAGCTATATGACTAATTCGGCGTGCTCTTGATAAGACCTACAGAGGTAGGCACCCGCCACGGGATGGCGGGAAAGACTCACTTCGGTGAGCACCTCCACGGGATGGAGCAGAGCAATACACCGACGGGTGTATGCTCAGATACCAGTGCGTACAATGTCATAAATCATGATGCATCGCATTGCATTGCATTGAGCATATGCTGAAAGAATGGAGTGATGATTGATGATTATGTTGATAATGCTTATGTTCATGTTTAAACCTCGCTATTATGTACTTTTGTCGAGTCTTGGACTCACATGTTCTCTTTTTGCTCTTAGGTGATGATTGAAGCGGCACTTATGGAAAGGGACGTAGTTCACACTTTTGCTCATCACTCGAGCCACCAACCAAATACTTAAGTAATTCAATGATTTGTCTTTAAGCCCGTATGTTAGTCTGCTCAGAGTGACTGTCTTATTAGAGTTTGCTTGGTCCGACGGCTAACGCTCTCTCAAAGCCTCCGATTATTGTCTGTTAGTGGTGAATGTGGTTTATGCCAAGTGTTGGTTTTGGTTCGTTAACCATTGGATGTATGTTCTTTATTTGATATGTTACTGCTGTGTTTTTCCCTGTTTGGATGTCTAAATTTTAGGGGAAGTTCTGCCGAAATTTTTAACTAGAGGAGTTTGGTAGCACCTTGGGCCTTGGGAAGGTCGGGGTGTTACAGCAGGCGTGGGGCGTGGGCCCCACTCATGCCCTGTATTGTGGACCAAGCCGAACCCCGCATCAATAGTATAAATAGGAGAGGTTTTACCCCATTTTAATCTGATCAAGAAAAAGCAAAAAAGTATTTCCCCTCCTACATCAGTGTGTTCTTGTGTTCTTCTGTGTATTGCAATCATCTAGCATTGGACTACACTCGGTAGCAAGGTTGTTCAACACGTTATCAGCACGAAGCTCATTGGATCGCAAGACGGGATCGAGGAACGCCGGATCGGATCACGTTCTGCATCGAATCGCATCAAGCAAGAACTATAGCTCGATCGATTGTCCTACGCAACGATCTTTCGCACTCCAAGCGTACAATAGCACTATTGATTGTCCTACGCGGCAATCTTTGCGCTCACGCTCTTCCTCACTCGATGTCGGAGGTACTAATCGCATTATATTCGTGGGTTGTGTTTAGATCGATCTAATCTTCTAGATTTGCTTGAGCATGTTGCAATTCGTTAAGAATTTGAGGCAAATTTTACATCTATTATCGAATTTGGGAAAATCGGCGAAAAACTGACGAATTGGCCGAACCACATGGCCGGACCCACCGCCGTCGCACCGCCGGCTGCCGCCGCCTCGCACGTTGCTTTGCCACCTGCCGCCACACCACGCGCCGATGCCACCATGCACGAAGTAACAAGGCCAAGCTTTCGCCACCACCGCCGCCGCCGCCAGCCTGCCGCCGCCGCGTCCGCCGCCGACGCCGGTTGCCCGCCGTTGGCGCCACCTCGCCTGGCCTCTCCCACGCACCGCTCCGCCCAGTGCGCACCGCCGCTCGCAGGCGTGTTTCGAAACCCTAGCCACCGGCCGTGGCGTAGAAGCCGTGGGCTGCACCCAGACGGGCCGCCAGAGGAAAAGAAGTAATGAATGGCCCATAATGGGCCGGAGTAAAAGAAAAGAGGGAGCGTGGGTGGGTGGGTCGAGCGGGCTAAAAGCCCATTATGGGCCGAATTTTGTAGAAAATAAAGAGAAAAAGAAAAATGGTGCGAATTTTGCATATTGAACCCTAAAACCTTTGGAAATTATGTTTATATATTCTGATTACTGAAATTTTGCATAAAATTCACTGAATTTATGTTTTGCATTATCTGGATATTAAATCCTGACGGGAATTATTATTTTATTCATGTTTTTGCAATATGAGTGATTAAATCTCCCTGTTAATTACTTGTATATTGAAAATGCATTTATATTTTGGAAAATTTTGAGAATTTTATATGATCTATGTCATGCACCACTAATTGACTACGTGCAAGTAATCTTTTGCAAAAATTATCATCACGCAGATGATAGGCATCGTCAGCCTTGAGTTTGTTGCGCTGGCCACATGGCCAGAACTGCCTCACGTGGCAGTCAGACATGAAAGTAGCACTTGGGAGTAGAGGGCTCCTTCAGGTCATTGGCCTAGGCATTGGACCTGTCCCCATTGTGCATACATATCAAGCAATGCAGCTCATTAGGCACCATTTGTTCGATACACCGAAGAATGAGTATATGGCAGAAGAAGATGCTCATGTCCTTTGGAACGCACTTCAGCAGCGTTTTGAGAGGCTCAAGTATAGCATCAAGCCACAGGCACAGCAGGACTAGGCACGCCGTAGGTTTGCAGATTTTAAATCTGTGGCCGAATACAACTCAGCATTGCATCGCATTGTCAATAAACTTTCTCTTTGTGGTCATGAGATCATTGAAGCAGAGAAGATTGAGAAGACTTTGTTGACCTTCCACCCTGATGCAGTCCAGAGTTCCCGCAACTACCGTCTTGGCAACTATGCTTCGTATAGTAAGCTTATTGATGTGATGCAAGTTGAGGAATCTCGGGATAATGTTCTCAAGAAGAACTACACCTCTCAGGCACCTGGGAACGCCATTGAAGTGAATGCAGGCAAGTTCTAGGGGGAGAAGCCTAGTCGCAAGAGAAAGCATGGCAAGCATGCAAAGGGTGATAAGCAGGCCAACAGAAAGAAGAAGTCTAACAACTACACGTCGGCTTACGGTGAGCAAGACCAAATGTGCTTCAAGTGTGGTAAATGGGGCCACTAGTCGAAGGTGTGCAAAGCATCCATGCAAGAAATTGCAGCATACTAGGCCAGCCGCAAGGAGAAGGCAAAGTATGAGACAAATCTCGCCATCCTAAGCATTGGAGAATCCGAGGATGAGGCTGATCTCCTCGGGGAGGACCTTCAAGCGATGAAGCTCAATGAGAAGAACTCCACTGAGCCCCCAGCCGCTGCCCCTAAAGCGACTGAAGCAAATGCTGACGTAATTGATGAGCAGGAGATTAGAGACCATGTAGGATCTCTGTTTGCGGAGTCTATCTAGTCAATTAAGCATAGTCTAGCATTATTAGCAGTCTTTATGTCACTATTTAGCATCTTTTGCAGTGTATTAGTGTCCAGGGGTTGCTTAGCAGACATTTTGTGATCTTTTGCAAGTTTAAAGTATTGTAAGCTCCAAGGGGAGCAAAACCTTAATTCTCGTGATCAATTATGAATTATTGCACTTTATTTCCAGTATATGTTTGAAGTGAATGCCTGATTACTACTATATTTTATATATTGTAGTGCTCGAAACATGGAGGAAATATGCATAGTTGATAGTGGTACAACTAATTGTATTTTGAGAGAGACTTGTTATTTCCAGTCGACTGAAAAAAAACAATGGTAGCATAACCCCTTTTGCAAGCAATAGTTCGTGTGTAGTAGGCACTGGCCGAGCCACCATAATTTTGCCAAATGGCACGACACTGGCAATAGAAAAAGCCGTGTTATATCCTTAATCCACTCACTCTCTCTTAAGTTTTAAAGATATCGGGTTAAATGGTTTCCACATTGAAACTAGAGAAGAAAATGGCAAAAAATACTTATGCATTATGTAGCATGACGGATATGAGAAAAGAATTTTAGAAAAAAAAACCCTTCACTAGCATCTAGGCTATACCACACTAGCTAGCATAAGAGCACCTGACAACATTACTATTCTAAAAACAACATTTAGGAGTGTTGAACTCTTCTACCTCTGGCATAGCAGACTAGGACATCCTAGTTTAAGAATGATGAGAGATATAGTAAACAACTCTCAGGGTCATAGCATTAGTGTTAAGAATTTCCCTAATCAAGAACACTTTGTTTGTCAAGCATGTGCAATGGGAAAATTAGTCACTAGACCCGCGACCACTAAGGTGCAAGTTGAAGTCCCAACATTTTTTGAACGCATTCAAGGGGACATTTGCGGTCCGATTTCACCATTGTCTGGTCCATTTAGGCACTTTATGGTGCTTATAGACGCATCGTCTAGATGGTCTAATGTGAGTTTACTCTCTACAAGAAACCATGCCTTTGCAAAGTTGATCTCACAGATCATAAGGCTTAAGAGTGCATTCCCGATCATCAAGTGAAGTCCATTCGCATGGACAACGCCGGTGAATTTACTTCTAAGGCGTTTGATGATTATTGCACCGCATTGGGGATTAAAGTAGAGCACTTTGTCCTACATGTTCACCAGCAAAATGGTTTAGCAGAAGCACTTATTAAAAGAATTAAATTCATAGTAAGACCGCTCTTGCAGGGTTGTAACTTACCGAATACATGTTGGGGACATGCAGTCCTTCATGCAGCCACACTAATAAATTATAGACTGTCAGCAAAGAACATCCACTCGCTAATGCAACTAGGACAAGGCATAGCACCTAAATTTTCCCATTTAAGAAAGTTTGGATGTATGGTGTACGTACCAATCCCACCACCACAGCGAACACCCATGGGTCCACTAAGGAAGTTCAGGATATATGTCGGCTATGGGACTGCATCCATAATACGATATTTAGTACCCATGACAGATAATTTGCATACCGCCTGGTTTGCTGATTGCATCTTTGGCGAGGATAATTTCCTGTCATTAGGGGGAGATAAGCAGCCATTACCAGAAGAATGCCGAGAAATTACGTGGCAAACCACAGGCATTCCAGCACATGACCCCCGAACTAGAGAAGCAAATGAAGAGGTTCAGAAAATCCTCGATTTACACACATTGGCAAATAAACTGCCCGATCACTTTAGTGATCCTAGAGATGTGATTAAGTCGCATGTACCAGCACGTAATGCGCCGTAGAGGGTAGAAGTGCTAAAGCAAGCAGTAGGAACTCCTCAGCCTGTTCAGAGGCCTCGACAAGTGAGAATAGGGGTAACGGTTCCTCAGAATCCTAATACCCGGAGACATCCGAGTAAGAGGAAAGACGAGGGCTTATCACAACCAGTCACTAAAAAGTCCCAAGAGGGAAGCCAGTTGAGACCTAGCGCATCTGGGGAGAAACCTGCTAGCGTGTTACTCCCAGATTTGAACATAGCAGTGCAAGAAGAAGAAGCAGCAGCAAATGCGGCACCTATAGCAGCAGAAGCAAAACAAGCAGCACAAGTAGAAGAAGCACACGCAGTGCAAGCATCAGCAGTAGCCGTGATTCTTGCGAGCTCTCATATCAGCTATAAGCAAATAAAGGACCTTGCTCCCGTGATGGAAAATAGCGATTTAGAGCAAGGAAATACCACAAATGTAACTCATGATGAAATGGCCATACACTTTTGCATAGCAGGAGAAATTATGAATAGAGCAACAACCAATGTCGACGTATACTTTGCAAAATCGATTGCCAAGCAACTTGACCTTAATCGAGAGCCTACCTCAATTGCAGAGTGTAAAAGCAGGCCTGATTTGGAAGAATGGCAGAAGGTAGTCATCGTGGAATTGTTATCTCTAAACAAAAGAGAAGTGTTTGGTCTTGTATGACGAACGCCATCCCATGTACACTCAGTGTGTTATAAGTGGGTATTTGTTCGAAAGAGAAATGAAAAGAATGAAGTGGTACAGTACAAAGCAAGGTATTGCAGAAGGTTTCACACAACGCCTAGGCGTTAATTATGATGAAACGTACGCTCCAGTCATGAGTGGTATAACATTTAGATATCTCATATCAATAGCAGTGAACTTGAATTTGACAATGCAATTAATAGATGTTGTAACAGCATACCTATATGGTAAATTGGATTCAGAAATTTATATGAAGGTATCCGATGGCATAACAACTCCGAAAGGATTAGAGAAGCAATTTTGTTGTGTTTTATTGCAAAGATCCTTATAAGGATTAAGGCAGTCAGGAAGAATGTGATTTAATCACTTAAACGAATTTTTATGCAAGAAAGGCTTCATAAACAAAGAGGATAATCCATGCGTTTTTATACAGAGATCACAAGATGGTTTTTGTATAATTTTGGTGTACGTGGATGACTTGAATATTATTGGCACCAGCAAAGAAGTAGCAGCAACTAGTGAACTTTTGAAAGCAGAATTTGAAGTGAAAGATCTGGGTAAGACTAAGTTTTGCCTTGGCATACAACTTGAGCATTTGCCAGAAGGAATATTGGTACATCAAAAGGCCTATACCGAAAAGATACTTGAAAGGTTTGGCTTTTGACAAAGCATTTGCATCAAAAGTACCTACGATTGGTAGGTCATTGCAAGTAGACCAAGACCCGTACCGACCTAGGGAAGAGGGGGTGGAAGTCCTAGCGTCCGATTATCCATATTTGAGTGTAGTTGGTACGGTTATGTACTTAGCAAATAGCACTCGGCCTGATATAGCATTCGCCGTGAACTTATTAGCGAGGTACAATGTAGAGCCAACCATGAGGCATTGGAAGGAAGTAAAGGACATATTTCGATATTTAAAAGGCACTGTCGATCTCGGTTTATTTTATAGAAAGAACCAGGATATGACATTAGTAGGTTATGCAGATGCAGGGTATTTATTAGACCCACACATAGGTAAGTCGCAGACAAGTTGTGTGTTTCTGTGTCACGGAACCGCAGTATCTTGGAAGTAGAGCAAGTAGACACTTGTGTCAACATCGACAAACCATTCCAAAATTATAGCATTGTACGAGGCAGCACGGGAGTGTGCATGGCTTCGTAGAATGATTTTCCACATCTTGCGGTCATGTGGATTACCAATTGAAGAGAACTCCACTATTATTTACGAAGATAATGCAGCATGTGTAGCACAAGTATAGAAGGGATACGTCAAAAGTAACTTGACGAAACATATAGTCCCGAAATATTTCTATGCACATGAATTGTAAAAATTGAATGAAATCAACATATTGCATACCAAGTCGTGTGAGAATCTAGCAGATTTGTTCACTAAGTCACTTCCTGTGATTGAGGATGAGGAAGAAGAGAGGGGAAGTGGACCATGCCTAGCACCTCCACCCAAGTGAAGGGGGCACCGATGGGAGAGCGCCTTGGAGGCCCAACGGTGGCAGCAGGCTAGGGTTTTTTGAAACCTAGGAGCGGGAGAGCGAGAGGGTGGGTCACAGGAGAGGCAGAGGCAGAGAAAATGCCCTCGGCTTCAAGTACCATTCGGTCAATAGGCGATATTGTCAAACCCCTAATGGGTGGCCACCAATCCTTATCTCTTCGAGCTCTCACGAGAAAAGGGTGAAACAGTTGGGCTAGCCTTGCCGGTGCGGATCTGGCAGCCCACACCGTCGTTGGTGGCCCCTAGATCGCCGGTGGAGGGGTGGGGCAGCCAAACCGTGCTGGACCCTGTACAATAGTAGCCTCTATGGTATACACATGGAGTCTATCCTCTCTTTGCCGGAGTTTTTGGAGGTCCGAGGTGGCAAGGTGGATAGAGGTGAAGACTTGCTCGCATCTGTAGCCGGTGCTCCAACAGAAAATAAGGACTGGGGCTGCAGATTGGGGTTGCTTGGCGGCACCGGCGACCTCTTTTGATATGCTGCCTGCAGGTATGAAGGCTGCTCCATCCCATTTGTGAGGGACTTGGTACTTTCTCAGGGATGGAAGAGGATGAGTTTTGGGAAAGGGTAAAGCCATATCCACTGGATCTAGTCTATGCTACTAATCTTGCCGGTGATGTCGCTGTCGTTCGGCCGGAAGTCGTCGCTTTCTTCTTCCTCGACGTAATCACACTTTGGCTTGTTGTGGTGCTCGCTTTTCGGGCGTCCCTACATGTCTAACCCAGTGTTGGGTCAAAGCCAGAGGTGTTCTTTGTGGCGGTGAGGTTCGATTGCGGCTTCGTTCTCGCCGGAGATGGTGGGCTCAGTTTTGGTTGCAAGGGTTTCTTGCTTGTAGCCCGACAATTCACGTCTATCTTAACAACCAACTAACACCCATGTGATGGATTGGGTATATTAGTAATGGCACTAATGGAATTGGGTAGATATGTAAGTTCAAGCGTTTTCTGGTCAGATCGTCAAGTAGACTAACTTTTCTAGTGGAATAGTTAATGGAGGACGCTGATCCTCAGACGTTCGGGATTTGTAAAAAATCGGATGGTTTGAGTGGCCCATGTCCCATCATGGCCCAAGAGCAAGACACCGGTGACAAAAAATTAGACATGCTCCACCTTTGTTCAATAGTCAAACCCTATTGTTCGCCGAACAAGTGGAAAAAATGTACTGCTGGAACAAGTGTGTTGTACTGCTGGAACAAACGACTTGGCCTATTTGAACAAGTGTGCTATACTACTGGAATAAGCGACTTGGCCTATTTGGAAAAGTGTGTTGTACTGCTGGAACAAGCGATTTGGCCTATTTGAACAACAAATTCCCTAGGACTGCTATAACTCGCATAATATAGACCACGAAAAATGTGAAGGTGAACCACAATGAGAAACATACTTGCCCCCATTAGCATGCACATAACGGCGCAACCAGCCCCCATCAACATCTCTCATAATGTGTTCTACGCTGTTGAAAGCTAGATCCACATGAGGTGTGTGATGCATAGCTAAAAAAAAAGCCAGCCACTATCCGAATGACTAAACAAACGATTTGGCCTATTTAAACAAGTGTGTTATACTACTGGAACAAACGATAGCCTATTTGAACTAGTTGAGCTTGACATTGGGAACAAGCATGTTGAACTACACGAATAAATCGAATGGTTTGATCGAACATGCAGATCCAGCTACGCGAACAAGTGCGCTCGACAGTGAGAATAAATGTTTTTAGATTACACGAACAAGTCGAATGATCTGATTGAACAAGTAAATCGTAAAGGTGGAACAAGTGTCGTACCTAAACAAACAAGGTGGAACAACTGATGCTTGTTGTACTGAACAAGACAATAGTGCTATATGAATAATGGTGGAGCAAGTGTCTTTCTTTGAGTTAGGCGTAATTCGCGAAATTTGAAATTTGGAATGGGCCGAAGCGTCATCAGACGTGGGATATGTAGTAATTCCGATAGTTAATTTATTACTCTTCTTTATAATCAACTTCTCTTGTGTGGGTTGTCTGATTGGGCCGAGTGATACCATGTAGTTCAGTTCATGAAGCCCAAGCCCATACATGACACTCAAGTATTCCTCATATGTTGGCTGCCGCCGACCCGCTGCTGAGGCCATCAAATCGCCCACGGCCCACAGGGTGACCCCAAGACTGTCTCCGTACCGTACTCCTCCTCCGGACCGGGATCCTCTGTTGTTATAAAAGTGACGGCAAAGGCCCCTAACAGATGGGCTCAGTTCTGCCCCTTTGTCGTGGGATTGTAAGAGCAGAGGATACGGATCCCCCTCCTAGTCGTCTCCCACATCGTTGTCCTCCTTATCCGTCGCTCTCACGGCGAATCTGGCGACGCACTTGGTCCTCGTCGTCGTGTGTGCGCTCAAGGTGATCGCCTCGGTTTTCCCACCTTTCTCCGTTAGACTTACTCCATCCATTAATACTCCCTATCCATACCGTATAAATATTCATTCTATACACATTTCAAACAAAGATTCAATTTTCTATCACATCAATCTCTCACTATTCACCTTTTACTACAGTTATACGACACCCATATAGGGCGCACTGCTGGACTTAGCCTGCCCTTATATTAGGTGAGGTGACTACCTTGGGGCTGTTTGGTTCACGGAATTTTCTCCGTTACCCGATTACATTTACAGCGGGATTGGATAACGTGAAAACACGCTTGGTTCGTAAATTAGGTCCCAGTCCCGTTGATTCACGATTCCACCCAACCCAATATATCGAGCGGTATCAGCTATCGTTACGGTACCGCATCTCCTCTCCACACGCGTCGCGGACGTTGGTCACCCCAGCCGGTAACGGGCGAAGTGTGCGTCGTCTCCCCGAGTTACGCCGGCCGTCGCTCATCCTCCCCACCGCCCGTCATCCACCCCTCCTCTTCCTCCCCAGCGGGCTGCCTCCCCTTTTCCTCCTCCACCTCTCTAGTCGCCACCCCTCGTCGTCCATTCCCTCTGTTGGACCTTCGATGCGGTCAGTTCTTCAATCCAATACCGATCTGGTGGTGAGTTCTTCGATGCATGCCTCCCTCGATTCGATGCTTTGATGCAGCAGCCTCGTCTTCCTCCAAAAGGGCGTGAGGCGGCCACTCCTCCACAGGCTAGGAAGCTAGGGTGCAGCGCCGCAGCGGCTAGGGCTTAGGGCCGCCGGCGGCTCGGGAGCGTGGAGGAAGGGCAGGGAACTAAGCACGGTACTACAGTAGGGCTGCAGCCTGCAGGGGCGAGCTGTGGCAAGGCAAATCAGTAAATGCCCTAATTTTATGAAATCTTTTGATAACTTGATTCAGGCAGATCACCAATGAAAATCTGTGATTTTTTTTTCATTTGTGACTTTAGGGCTTAAGGTAGATTTTCAATTTATCATGTATGTAAATTTAAGTGTGTGTAGAAACTCAGAGAGAGGGAGAGGGTAGAGGTGGTCAAAAAAACCGAAACCGAACCGAAATATTTGTTTTATTCGGTTTCGATTGATTTGATCGTGATCTAGTATGATCATTAGCGTATATTTGAACAGTTTACGGTACATTTGGCAACGGCAGACAAAATGATGATTTTAGGCTTGCCCTACCTACATTTCCATCACATTTTTGGGGGGCTAATTGCGTTTTGCTATTCATTGCTGCTGCGTGGGGCCACAATCTGCTATTTTGATGTGTGAATTTTTATTACACAGAAAGCCCCTGTTGTGGGCCGTAATATGCCATATCAAAATCCAATTTTTCTATCGAATCCATGTTCAAAATCCAATTTTTATGTTGAATCCATGTTTAAAATCCAGTTTTTCTGTCTATATGTATACATATGCGATCATTAAAAATCTAGGCCCGGCAATATGAATTGCTTTTTCTGTGGGAAACCAGAAAGTATTCAGCACTTATTTTTTGACTGTTCGGTTGCCTCGGCAATTTGGTGTATCATAGCTAGCACCTTTAAGGTTGCAACTAGACCCAATAGTTGGTATGGTTATTTTGGGTGGATTACTTCAATTTGGCCCTCTGGTGAAGCTTTTTATTGCACTTGCATTGCGGCTGTCCTTTGGTGCATCTGGACAGCTAGAAACAAATGGTGTTTTGAAATGAAGACCTTTAATTCTCCTGTGCAAATAATTCACTCTGTTTGTGCGGCGTTGCGATATTTGTCGGATTTGTTTGCAGGGGAATCAAAAGAATTGCTGACTAATGGTGCCCTGCTGCTGGAAGAAGCGGCTGCTGGGGTTCAAGCCCGATGCTTACAGTGCCACAGGCTCCTGGACGTCAACTCTCAGACACTAAATTAGTCTCTTGGTGCTCGGCTTAGATGCTTTGAATATTTTGGTGCTCCAGATTTAGGAAGAAGTGTGTAACTGAAGAAGACCTGTTTGCCATTTTGGAAAACTCTAGTTCTTCTGCTATGTGTTTGGGTACTGTAAAAGTTGATCTCTTTTTTGCATCTGGTTTATTTCCTCAGAGACCCCTTGCTGGGCTTATATTCTGTAATTTTGCAAGACATGGTTTCCGCTGTATTCTTCTTCGGATGCAATGGAAAATGGGGCAAGGCCTCTTTTAAAAAAATATATATATGAATTGGTTACTGGGTAAACATTGAGGAAATATTTATATTGGAAAGTCCTAGGGATGTCCAAAACCCTAAAACACAGTAACAGTAAGATATGCCAATGATCATCAGATCAAAAGAGATATCTACTGTATTGAGCCATGTGCAGTTGTTGAGCGCTTGTGTTCTTTTAGTGATCTGTTTCAATCTGGATATTATTCCTGCGAACATATCATGACAAATCATAGATGGATATGATGGTTTAACTGTACCTGCTAGGAGTATTTTCTTTCTCTTCTATTTAGGTCTGTTATACTTCTAACTCTAGTAGGCAGTATTGGCCATATCCATGAGTTATGTCTTACGCAGAGGCTCTGTTCTATATGGAAACAAGGCTTCTCCTCACTTAGAAGGACCATTGTTTACCTGTAGCATGATGTTCTATGCTGAACGATGAAATCCTATTAGGATCAAAGTATCAGCTGCTTTGTTTGTATGTACTTTGTTTTTGTTTAGGTTCTGCTGTTTATTTAATGTGACACCATGTTCCATTCGCTGGGATGAAGCCTGAGTTGGAGCCCTATGGTTCCTAAATGCCATGCCTATTGTTTTTTCTTGTTCATTTCCATAGCTAATTAAGAAGGACGCATAGTGCTACTTGATCTACTGATGATGTGTAGCACTTCACGATATCCTTTATATGTGCTGATGAATCTCAATAATTTTTATGGGATAAATCTATCACCGATGCAGTATTATTTTTCTGTCTGGCAGATAAATGCCTTTGAGTTTGCTCTGTGATCCAATAAAGGAGACGGGTTTTGTTTGTATGAGAAATCAAGAAGATACCGGTTATATGGACTCTAACAAACACTGCACCACGCACCATACTTCAGGAATGTTCCCTTGGGACTGCAGAACCTTTTCCGCGAGTTCCAGTACAGCGAAAGTAGTTTAGGTACAAAAGATTTGACCAAATCTTTTGGATGGGACACATATCATTCCTTCCTGCAGCATGATGTACAAGGTCTCACCGTATTTGTATGTGGGAAACTTGAAGATAAGGCCAAGGTGACACATCTACTTTGGAGTTTGTTTAGTGTTTTTGTTGTATTTATTCATTCTCACTTTTCCTACACGTCGGTCAACTGAAAATGCATTTGATTACACTTGGTGGTGCCGGTGAAGTTAGGGTTGGGGGGCTTAGCTTCAGGAGGGCTTGAGGGATTGAGGTTGTGTCCCCAGCAGTTAGAGAGATGGCCAGGGTGTCGGCCGGACCAATGGTGGAGCGGCAGTGGTGCTGCTGGAGTCACTGGTCAAGGAGGGTGGTGGGTAGTGCCAGTGGCGGAGGTGACGAGCATCGCCAGGTTAGGAGGCGATAGGTGGCGTCCGTGGATCTGGCAGTGAGGGCGTTCTGGGGACAGGAGGAGCAGAGGAGCAAGATGATGTTGCCGGAGAAGAACATAGGGCAGAGTTTGAATCTTTATCGAACAGCTGGCTTGCATTGAGTGTAATTTAATTTGTTCTAGTTGCTTGTCATATATTTACACCCTTATTTTCTGCCGAGTGAGCTTTGTCACAACCATATATAGTTTAGGAATATTGTTTGTGCTTAGATGATATATTTTCACTGGTCCAGTATATTGTGCTTAATATTTTAGATGACTCAAGAAAGGTTTGATAAAAACAATCTACAATCTTCTTGTGCTGTCAGTTGTATATTGTTTTTTTTTTCTATTCTGCTGCTGCACATTATTTCTGTGGAGTCCTATTACTAGTTTTCTACTGCACAGGTCGGACAACCGTGGGAGGTATCAAATAAGATGCAGAATGCTGTGCTCAAGCTGTTTACGGTAACCGGACATGGACTGGTAGGCTGATTTTCTGCATGATTTTTATTTTGGCTTCTGTTATGGCTTCCAGATGCAGGATTCTCAATTGTTTAAATTACTTATTTAGGATTTGTGTCCTCTCCCTCCTGACAAGAGTAAAGAGCATATTCTTCTTTTCTTCAAACTCTATGACCCCCCAAAAGGAAGAACCTTGGTACATCTTATATTTCAATTGACCTCTTTATCGCCGTCTCTGACATATTACTATAAATGGCTGATATGTGACATTCTTTCATCAATGTAGTTTTGTTGGGGGACTCTTTATAAACTCCTCGCCTTCAGAGATCCTGACAAAACTAAATGAAATGGCTGGATTTATGCCATATGATAAAACTGTGGTCAATAAAGCAAGAGCTAAATTCATGTTTGCAAGTGTTTCCTACAAGTATAGGCACAAGCTGACCCGTGGCGTGTTCCATCGAAGATTGCAGCTTTGCAAGTATTCACGCAGAAGCAATTCATCATCCAAGAGTCCTGTTTCTGCTTCATGGGATCCCTGTAGCATAGGCTGGATAATGATCCTACAGGGATTAGCTAAACACTTGAGAAATTTGTGCTCTTTCCAAAAAGGTGAATATATTCATCCACCACTGATGGAGATAGTGGCAGGCAAATTTGCAGAGCTGCCGCAGGAAATTCTAATAAATATATTTTCCCTTCTGGAGATCCCTAACCTAGTACGTGCGAGCTCTGTCTGCTCCTCGTGGAACTCTGTGTATACCAGGATACATAGCTTTGGGTGGTACAAATGGCCTCAAACACCTTGTCTCATCTACACCTCTGAATCTGCTGGTGGGAATGTTGCTTTCCTCTACAGCCTCACAGAAAAGAGGACCTACAAATTAACTCTGCCAGATCCACCCATCCACAGAAGGTACCTGATTGGATCGTCACATGGATGGTTGGTTACTGCTGATGAGCGTTCTGAGATGCATCTTGTCAATCCGATCACCAGCGAACAGATCTCCCTCCCATCGGTGATCACTATAGAGCAAGTGACACCCATTTTTGATGAAACAGGTGTAATCTGTAAGTATCGTTGCTCAATGCAAGCCGGACGGTCAGTTGCTGGACCGCCTTCAATACTTTCTCTTAGCACGTTGCGGGACTGCCTTGTTCATAAGGCACTTTTATTTTATGATACATCTGCAGGAAGCTACATCGTGGTGTTAATCCACGCTCCATGTGGGCAGTTTTCATTTGCTAGGTTAGGGGATGAGAAATGGACATGGCTGCCACCGCACTCAAATTTTGATGACTGCATCTACAAGGATGGTCTACTATATGCAGTGACATTACCTGGTGAAATTATTGCCTTCGATCTCAGCAGTAATGTGGTCACTACAAAGATAATTATCGACACAAGGAGGGTCTATGGGTCCGAGAGGGTTTACATTGTTCGGGCTCCATGGGATGATCTGCTGCTAGTTCAGAGACCAAGATTTTGGATAAAAGAAGTGCTGGATGAACATGGGCACGATGAATGTGCCAACCCCAGAACACTTAGGAACAGAACAAGGAGGATTGAAATATATAAAGTTTGCATTGCATCCAGAAAACTGGTGCAAATAAATAGCTTGGATGACCATGTGTTATTTCTTGGGCATAACCAATCACTTTGTTCCCGCGCTGAGGAACATGCGCAGGTGAAACCAAATCATGTACTCCTATATTTAACGGATGATTCTCCGAGCGTGTCTTACAAATGCAGCCTTGGCTACCGCCTTAATATTGGCATCCTGGATCTTGAGACCAATATAATGGACGAAATGGTGTCTGTTCGGCCTTGGTCCAACTGCATGGCTCCGTTGCTGATCATACCAAATCCCAGAAAGATGCATTTGGCACCTCACGGTTAGATACAACATCCCTTGTATTTGAGTATTAGGGCCTGTTCGAGGAGGGGCCTGCTTTGGAAATTGGAAGGATTTAGAGTTTGTACTAAGTCTAAAGTAATTTTTACCTCCTTTCAATGGTTTCGACAATTGTTTGGCAAGACGTTTTTGTAGCCTGAAAGAGAACCGAGAAGTTGCTTGTTGCATAAAAATGCTATTAGGAGTGCATTCCTTGTGTTATTGGGAGTGATTTCTTGTACTAGCAAAAAAATCAAACGTGATCGGTCTTTCCAGTGGTAGAAACCTTTTCTTTTCTTGGGCGCTAGTAGTAGCAAAAACCAGGGACCAGAAGAGAAGACTATTCCGCAGGTCTTTCCAGCGGTAGAAACCTTTCCTTTTTTTGGGTGAGTACTGAGTAGCAGCAAAAACCAGCGACCAGAAGAAAAGAGGGCAACCTATTCCGCATACTAGCACAGTACCTGATTGACCAAGAAATTTTGTTATCGTTGAATGTGCACATGTTGAATATGGCACATCATTGCCACGTCTGCTTTCAGAATTACATGAGTAAAGATACTTGTGTCTGTTCTGGTTTGGTTGAGGTATGCATAATAATTCCTTACATCTTGATCTAATTTTCTATTGCCCATAATGAACTAACACGTACACCCAGTCTAGTATAAGTGACCAAGGTGCAAAGATTAGGTACATAGTATTATGGCACCATGATTCCCCTATTAATGTTGCTCAGTGCACTAAATTAGTACGGTATTCGATTGCATGCCTGCTGCATGCGCCCTTTGACATTTTGGCCATGCTTCTCTAGCCTTTTGAGCAGCAGTAGCTCCACGAACGGAATGAACTCAGGTTCAAAGCTTCGGATTAATTCACACAGGGGTAGCAGTGGAAAACCGAGATGAAAACCTCTCAAACGTCACGTCACATAGAAGGCCCAAGCCATGTCGATAACATAGAAGGCCCAAGCCATGCTGATCTTTATTCCCACTGAACCGAATTGGTTTCGGTTTCCAGTGCCATTCTGTATAGCCGTCACAAAACCAGGTCTATTCATAAAGAGAGAATCACTGATTTATCGATGCATCACAGTTCATTCATACAACACAAATGATTCATCAATATAGCACGGTTCATTCATAATTCTCAGCATCCTGGAAGGTTACGAGTGACTCAACATTCAAAACAAGTCGTGCTGAAGTCAGCAGAAAAGCATAGTAGTTTTAGCCAACATCAAACATGAAGATTAAAATCCTTGCACTGGAGTACTGGAGACAGCTAGACTGTGACCAAGCTTCCACCATCGTCTCCAAAAAATCTGCAATATATCAGATCCCAGTTGACAGTGAATTTGAATCCTTTGGTTAAGCACTGACGACATCGAATTCATAAAGTACTCCCTCCATCCAAAAAATATAATGCGCGCACATATTTTAAGATTTGAACTTCATAATCTTTGGACAGTTATTTATCTACCAATATGTAGATTTTATGATCCGCAAATAACTCGAATTCGTATCTAAAAGTATTTTCTAACGGCCACAATTTTGTTATTATGAACAATATGCTATAAGAGAAATGAAACATCCCAGTATAGTTATATATTTATCTCGGTTCATGGCCTTCCTAATGCCTAGACTCATACGGTGCCTCCTCCTATGGTTTCAATTTTTCTAAGGACACAAAAAAATCTATTCACTCTGTGTCGAATCCAATAGCAAATCAAACTACTCACAATTAGCACACCTCTTAAATCTTTGGCATGTACTAGCAATTAGCGCTTAGCTTAGCAGTTGGCTGGACCGGTAGTTAGTGGTCCAATTAATACATATGAGTTAGCTTAGCATACTACGTATTAGCATCTGGCCTAGGACCGGGGCTGAAGCCCCCATGTACCCCGGGGCTGGCTCTGCCACTGACTCAAACTTGTTTATACACACAATCTACCTTACATACTAGCAACTACAATGCCATTTTGACTTCATCCCGCAGTACCACTTACCGTCTATTGCAAGTTATAGAAATCAGTAACAGACTAGTGACAGACCAAGAGAAAACAAAATTTGCAGAGTTCGTATAAATCCACGACGGGAACATATTTAACTTGTTTTGGCATCATTTAGCCAGCCCATCATAAACAACAATGCCCACAAAGACTTAGCCTACAATTAACCAAGAAGAACGAGGTAATGGGAAACACATCTTAAACACCAAATGTTTAACTGAAATTAAGGCGCTCAAAGGAAAAATATAGTTGGGCTACTACATAAACTTCCTAAGATATAGATGGCCAGTGGCCGATAAGTAGCATTAGTTGACTCTCGATAAGTAGCATTCGTTGACTCTCGCAGCATATCCAGTAACTAACAGTTTCCATCGATGGTAGAAAATCACTATACAGTATAACTAACCAGAAAACAATAACATTAAATACGCAAAACAAAACATATAACAACAGCGCCACCAAACAACATGAGCACAATAACCAGAAACTCTCCATACTGCTGACAATCATAGCCTCATAGGCCAAGCATCAGTTTTACAAAGAATAGTTTTAGAGACTCCAGTGTTGAAACTACTCGATAGCATCGCTTTGTCCTACCATTCAACATCTAAAACATAGCTCTTATCTCAAGACAATCATGTCGCATGCATTTCTAGATAAACCATGAAAGTGATGCTTCAACAAAAAAAAATATTAGTTACCTTCATGAAAGATGCAACTTGGTAGAGGTTAAGTGCAAAATCCTAACCCGGTGCTGTTGCTTTCTTCCTCTGTCAACCAGTAAATTTAATATACATGAGTACAACGGTCATACCTTAGATATGATGGACAACTAATGTTGATTGAATTTAACACTGAGGGATTTCTCCTTTTTTGTCTATTTCTCCATTTCCAGTGGCCAAATCATAACAAATCATTCTGAACTGTTGTTAGGCAAGACCAAAGCTTCCTGCAACCATTCGACTTTGACTGCTAATCCTAATGGAAAGACCTGATGTTCACATTTTGCACTTAACCAACTTGACATGAGTATTTGCAACTGTAGCAATCAGACGTCACTGCAACTATGGTGAGACGAAATAGTATATGTGTGCCAGCAAAGGAAGAATTCAAGAGGCTGGAGAGGAATTGAATGATGCTTCAACCAGAACATCCTATCTCTAGGAAATAAGGTTGAAGCAAGTTTTCAGTTCAAGTTGATTTTAACAACCAACTGTTTTCCTACAACACTAGTATAACTAACTTCGGGAGACACAATAGGCAACATAGATATTTTTAATAGGTTTCAACATGCCGAAATATGTACCTGTTGGCTACAATTCCCTTTATGGGTGTAGCTCATATGATTGGCCAGCGCACCAGCTGTAGGAAATATTGCTAAACATACAACGCATTTAGCGCCCATTGTCTGATGTTTAGATACGTCATGGTGCATAGCATGTGCATAAAAAATGGACACGTGATAGAACAAGGAATTTGCTAATAAAATAGGTTAATAAGACATATACATGAGTAACACAAACACATAGAACAGGAATTTGCAACTAAAATGGGTTGATAAGACGTATACATGAGTAACACTTCTCTTCGTTTTCCTCTCGAAGAAGCAAATAGTGCAAATGTGATGGCGCGGGAATTTGTCTATCATGGCTCTTTCATACTCTCTGTGAAGATTTTCATCGGAGTAGGGATCATAGTTTTCCTCCATTTTCAAAATCTGTAGATTACATGTTCTAAACTGCATTAACAACAACAAATGTCATTCTATGATCCTAATAACAGAAAAAAGAATACACACCTGGTCCCTACGGGCATATGGTGAGGGTGGAACATCATGAACTCTTGTGCATCTGCGGTGCAGTGCGCCATGCCCATACCGGAATGCTTGTTGAGATGAGCGTGGAGCTACAGAGCTCTATGTTGAATATCCTATCACGGTATCTAATCAATATAAAGCCATATTTCTTCAGGTGGGATGATAATTTCAGTGCACCTACTTTTATGTGTACAAAGATTCTGGGAAAAGAAATTGTCACCTTTTTGTTCTGCTATGGGTTCATCAAGAATTACATCTGGCAATGGGATCTGTATATTAAACATGTCAGCCCTTCAATTTAAATGGATCAATTAATAATACAATAATATATCTATCTACTGTTCCACAGGAAACTGAGTACTAACAGAAAAAAAAAGAATTAGTAAATGTAAAGAAAAAAATACTAACCATTAAATCCTCCATCTGTTTTTCCATAATTTTCTTCAGCTTATCCTACATAGATGATCAACAGAGAGCTAAGTAGATAGCTACGGTACACAATTACACAGCTTGTCAAGTATAGGAACACATCAAATTAATAGCAAAGTACGTCACTACAGTATATAGCAGACAGCCAGATAAAACAAACAAAGACCTAACCATACCCATTTGGCTGTTGATATCAAAGGCATGAGAACTTGACGGTAATTAAGACTACAACCTTTAAGAACCTCAGCACACAATTTCTGCATCATATCAGCGGCCATATGATCATGCACATGCAAAACCTTAAGGACTAATCCTAGATCAACACTAAACAATGAAATCCAAGAAAAGAGTGTAGAACTCATACAAACCTTATCATGAAGAGCCGTCATCTGGTCCAGGAATTTATTGATGGCCTGAGCTCCATCAATGTACTTTCTGGCTCGTAGCTCTTCAAGTGAGCATTGTTCTGATCCATTGACCACATGAATGAATGCTTTCCATAAATATTCAACCTTTGTAGTGCGATCATCAACTCTTAATGAAAGAAGAGTACCCTTTTGCTCTTCAGTCATCTCATGCATTTGATCTTCAACTGAAAGCACATTTGCAACAAGGAGATATTTAATCTGCGCTCTCAGAGATGACACCCTGTCAGCATAATTCCGACCCTTGGTGGATCCCAAGGGGATGTCATGGAACCTCGGATCCAGGGCCGTTCCTAATGTTTTAAGGGCCCTAGGGCAAGACTAAAATATGTCATTTTAAATTTAATTTTAAATTTTAATTTCTAATTACTTAATACATTAAATATTAAATATTTTTGTGTTTAAGAACTATTCTCTTAGCTAGCGAATCATAAATTAATAATGAACTAAACATCTGTAAATGACATGGCTTGATTGGGAGACTCATTATTACAATGACTACTATATTATAGATTTAATAATATAACAAAATATTTATAGATCTTTTGTATCTAGCCTACTCCTTTTCTCAATCACACGGACCATGCACTTAACCTATCTATACATGGTCATTCACAGACTTATAAAAGATACTCTAAAGCACATCAATTTATAAATGTGTTAACAATATTGGATTATTGCCACATTGTAAAATCTAGTTCATCCATACACAAATCTCTCCTAAAATATCTATATTCTATGAAGTTCTTAAAATTGTTATAAAAGAATATATCTAATAGTCATTATTCATTGTATGGATTACTAAAATATCTATGTATAAACATACTTTTTATACAAATAATGCAATCTTATCATAGATGATCAGCTTGTGTTGGTGATAGGACAATCGAGGTATAGAGCGGCGAGACGTGGATGTGTTCGGTCTTTGTCATGCTCCATCTAGATGTTGCTATGGCTAATAACTTGCACACGTACCACTTAGGTGACTCACCATGGCATCGAAAGCACATGGGCCTAGAATTCTAGGAAACGAGAGAATTGTATCAAGATGAAACCTAATAATATTATATCTTGGCTGAAGCGCAACACTGTCCTTCTCTAATGTTGTAGTGACATCGTTACACAAATCAAACTACTCATTGCTGAACTGCTCACAATCGAAAACCACACCTCGATGGTCACTACAATTCAGAAGCCCTCGTCATGTCAATTTATTGTTGATCCTACGAGCCAATAACACCTCGTATTCTTTGGCGAAGCCAAAGCCTTAGGTGGTTAGGCCACTTTATACAACCATTGTATCTATCTTCTTTGTGCTAAGTAATGCATGCATTTATAGAAAATGAAATGGTAGTGGACTCACTAGCTCGTAATGACTAAGTACTATGTTGTTATGACTAATTGGCTAGCGACTAGGCCAATTTAACGGACTATTTTTTGTTGATCTATGAGCTCCCTAGTACTCCCTCCTGTCATAAATATTTGGCGTTGGAGATGCATTGTGGCCAATGTTTAAAACTTGAGTTATGAATACCTTTTAAAATTTTAGATTAGTTACATACAAATAATATGTAGATTCATTTTGAAAAGTACTTCAACAATATTATAATTTTTATGGATTTCATAGATAAACTATAATGATAACTATTGACTTTGCTTTGTAAACTAAAAAGTTTAAACCACAAATATTTGTTACTAATAGAAATACTTACTAATACCTACTAACTATATGGGTCGGGGCCTAAAAAATTGGGGGCCCTTGGCGGTCGCACCAAGAGCCCCCCCTATATGGACCGGCCCTGCTCGGATCATCAGGGTGGTCAATCTGCAATGCTCGATTGCACTCTTTCTCACTCGCGTCATACTGGCCTAGCAAACAGAGGTATTTTGCATAGCATGAAGCAACAACCAATGACTTATCATATGCAATATGTAGCTCCTCCATGTTTCTGAGTCCAGAATATATAAGCTGAACAAAGTTGTTACCATATAACCTCTCGCTGTGCAGTAACTCCATTACTACCCATGAGTAGAGTAACTTTCTACGTACCGAATGTGGTACTTCACTTCCCAACTTTGTCGCAGCAGCAATGACCGAGTGAGCCTCAGCCGTGGTAGATTGTGATAATTTTCAAAACAGCTTTGTCTTCCCGGCAGACCATCAAGTACGCAATGTTTTGTTCTATCCTCTCTTTCACGTCAGCAACGCGCTGAGCCTTGCTGCGCCCATCTGCTGCTGCTGATGCACAGTGTAACAGCGGATCAACCGGGTCTTGTATGTTCATACCCCGGTGCAGCTCTCTTGAAGCCTGATCAAGAAGATGTAGGCCGGTTTGGGAAGCAAGGGAGGCGGCTGCTGGATGGGGCGGCGGAGCCGGTGGCCGGTTCGGGAAGCGATGGAGGCGGCCGGCGGACGAGAGGGCGCGATGGAGACGGGATCGCGATCGGGGGAGAGCGAGGTCACCTGCAGTCGCTCGCTCCAGATCCACCGTCACGCCGTCACCTGTTGCTGCTTTCCATTTCCACCAGACCAGCCCACTAGGTCACTAGCACAGCGTAGAGCAGGCTGGTCCGGCCCAGCTTCTTGCGGCTACACACGCGGCAGCCCATGATCAAGGGGCTGTTGCCACACCTGTGGTTAGGGATGCCGCAGTAGCTAAGGCAGGTGCTTTGGTGCTTTACTCTGCCTAGGCGTGCCAAATACAGTTAGTCAGCTAGGTGTGCCTTTCCAACAGTTAGTTCCGCTTAAGGTGTGACGGTGTTTTTTAGCGCCACATCCGCGAGGCCGCGACGACGAGCATGGCGCTATGGTGGCGGCGAGGATCCTCGTGGCAGCAAGGAGGATGGCACGGCTCGTCGAGGTCGCCATCGACGCTACGCCGACATTGGCGACGCCGCTCCGCCCGTTGCTGGAGCCGCCGGTGCCGAGGACGACGACGAGCGGTGCGGGGAAGGGAGGTCGGTGGGGAAGGGCGGCGGCGCGGGGAAGGGAGGTGGCGACGGGGAAATGCGTTGAACACGGCCTCCTCCACGGTAGCTTCGGCGCCGGCGTCGACGACCTCCCGCAGGGCGGAGCCCGAGAGGGAGGGCCCCGTGAGCACCATGACCTCGTGGAGCGCGGCGAACGAGGCAGACGTGACGGCGGCGCTGGCCTCGTCGGAGCGGATGTTGTTGAGGAAGGGGTGCAGCGTGGCGGACGAGAGGAAGGGCCAGCCAGCGGCGGCGAGGGAGAAGACAAGGCGGCGAGCGGGTGGCGAAGGTGGCTTCGGCGGCGCAGGCGAGGCCGGCGAGGCCTATTTTTGCTCACGCTTAGGCAATTTTTGCTCCTATAAACCAAACGCCAGCCGTAAAATTTTGTCTAGTCTAATGTTAGTTGTGACTATGAACCAAATGCCACTTAACAATAGTCGAGTTAGTCATGCCACAAGTGTGGCAGACTATTAACCTTAGGCGTAACAATTTTAGGCAAGAACCAAACAGGCCCCAAATCTCTATATGGAAGAGAATATGTTTAAAAATCCTGGTAGTAGTGGAAAATACAATCCACCTCCTGAGAATATCCACGGGCTGTTCATTTTTGTTGTATGAAACAAGGCAGATTAGGAATCTTGGAAAGACTAAAGAGAGAATCAATGACGAAACTAAAGAGAGGAATAAAGCAACGGTGGGTTTTTCTATCGCATCCCTTCCTCATGCAAGAAATGCTTTGCATTTTGAAAGTGGTCGATATGATTTCTCTATTTTATGTCTGGGCTTAATTAGTTTGGCGATTCCTATTCTCAAAAGCATGCACTAAATTGGTCGTGTGCAGCCAAATGTTTAGCTTAATAGAGTAGGGAAAAAGTTTTTATAAAGGAGCAAATCAATGTTCATCCGTGGATTTTATACATGTGGCTACGAAATACTTTGTTTTTTAAAAAAACATTATAGGGAATACCCACGGATATATATTACTCAATAGAATATGTACAAGCTCTCATGAGCCACATTGAAATAAAAGAAAAGAAAAAATGAGCAACAACAAATTAATCAGGCTCCAACATACAAAACCATAGAGTAATATCCAGGGGCGGATGCAATAGTGGGGCGCTTTGGGGCGCACGCCCCACCTCTAGCTATTGAGCAAGCTTATCGTTTAGGCTGGCTCCAACAGGCTTTTCTAAATCACCCTCTACCCCAAAATAGAGGACGAATTTTTTCCCTATGTCTCCAACAGCGTTCCCTATTCCGTTCCCTAAAATAGAGAATTTCTCTCCATTCCCTTATATGTAGAGATTCTCTCTCCTTCCCCTATACAATTCTCCATATAGAGAACGCTGTTGGAGATAGAGAAATATAGAAAGAGATTTTTTTTTAAAAAAGTCTGTATTTGAGACTATAGGGGATTAAATTTAGGGATTTTTGTTGAAGAGAGCCTTAAGCAGCACTAATCAAGAGAAACTGCATTAATAATATATAAACATGCACTCGCTCAACTACTAGGTCACTTGGTCAAGGACTTGTGTTGCAGCTCCAGCAGTAGGCGAGACGTATGGCGTGTTTGGTTTGGCAGATGGGATCGTCTCGGGATCATCCGATTCAAACACTTGCTGTTTGGTTCCAGTCATTGGATGAAGTTGCTCCAGACCAACTCACTCCATTACTCCAAACTTCAAGTCAAATTGCGTCATCAAGTCATTCCTTGAAAATCTTCGCATGACGACGTCGTCCATCCATTGGTGGGCTAGTTAGTCCTAGATGGAGTCAGGAATCAAACCAAGCATGCCCTAGCAGAAGCATGTCGTGCATTCACGTTCGTTTGATACAACCCAAGCTTGTAGTCATGGACATGACATACGACAAGTCCGAAGCAGCAAATGCAAGGATTCATTTTGGTTCAATTTACATATTGTAGGAGAGAAGGGAATCAGGAAAGTAACAAAGTCAATTTACATATTCATTTCCAAGCACTTTTTCCCATGCTCGGCAATCGGCATCCTATCGTGTTCACACATGCATCCAATCGAAATGAATAAAAACCATTGGCCTCTTTGATAATTAATCTGATTTTTTTAAAAAAAAAAACTGCGACATCGGAAGAAAAAGCTCAGTGCACAAAATCGTGTTGGGATTGCCAACAATAGGTTAATTAAGGGGAAATATTTGATGACACTAAAAGCATGTTTTGCTTTCTACCACTGAACGGAAGTGAATTATTATTTTAACGCCACGAAAAAAAATGTGGTCAATTCCATTTTTTGTCATTCTATCCACGTATGTTAAATTCCCCTTCTTCTTTTTTTTGCTAAAATGCACAATGTGAAAGTACAAATTTACCTCCCCTTTTCCATCTTCCTCCTTTGTTGCTCCCTGTAGAGAGAACAAAGAGAGAAGGAACCGATGGCAAGAGCCCTACACCATCATGTTTCTTATTCCTCCACTATCCATATATATTTTGCTTGTTATTGTCTATCCCCTTCCTTTACGGTGCTGCTGCTATGCAGCTTCGCCGTTATTGCCATATTTGCCATCCACTGCTGGCTGATTTGGCCATTCCCTACCACCACCACACTCTCCTCTTCCACCTCCACCATCTACCACGCTCGCCGTCGTCCACCCTATCTCCACCACACCATGGGTCTGCCGCTTGGTTTGCAAGGTTTGAATCGCTCTATCCTACCATGATAGCTATTACACATGTAGAGGTGGACTCTTCCTGTATGGGTTTCTCGGGTGTGATGCACTAAACTTGTGAGCTTTCCTTTGCTTGCTTACCTAGTCTTCATGTCGGAATGACTTGCTCCCGCTTCTCCTCCTGGGGGAGGGGTTATGTAGTGTGCTTGTCTTGCTTAGTAACTATATACATAGATACCTCTTTTGGGCATTGTCGTCCTATCGCCGTTGTCAGGGCTGGGAATCCCCTTTTTATCTAGTTTTAATGGCAGCATGACTTTTATGGCAATTGAGCGGGGCATTTGTTTCCCTAGATATATGACCCTTAATTTGTTGGCCATGTGTCTAGAATGTTCGGAGAGACATTATCGATTGGGTGATTATATGATGAGATGCAGGGTGTAGATTATCTAGCAACCACATCCCTATGGTTGTTGGGGAGTCATATACGTACCCGGGTCATATATACTTGGGTCATGTAGAAAGGATGGGGTTCAAGCTACATGCTCTATATATGGAGCCTGTGCACCGGATGCACCGTGCTATTTTGAGGAAATTCCTTTGTACTCCCTCCGTTCCAAATTATAGGTCGTTTGACTTTTTTGACATGTACTTTGACCACTCGTCTTATTCAAATAATTAGTGAAAATATGAAAAAAAATTCAAGTCATTATTAAAGTACCTTTCATGATAGACTAAATCATAACAAAAATAAATTATAATTATAAATTTTTTTGAATAAGACGAATGGTCAAAGTACGTGTCAAAAAAGTCAAACAACCTATCATTTGGAACGGAGGGAGTAGTATTTTTTGTGTTTCTTTAGAAACTTGCTCTAAGAAATGCATAATTCATTTCTCGACACTTTCAATGGAATTAAAAGTTTACTATTTCGGTACGATGGTATATTATTTCACCGGCACCGAATCAATTTTTTCCTTAATCAATTATCAATCACGGGTTAGTATTCTGAGTTACTTCTTGTTAATATTTTAGCCATAAGTTCATAGCTATCAACCATGGCATTTGCAGTTCCAGCTAGCTAGATCCCTCGATATCGACTTAAAACTATACACTATAAATGTTTTGAGGGGGAAAAAGAAAGGAAGTGGGGATCAGGAAACCATATTCATGAGCTGATATGCACGCAAAAATTGTACTCCCTCCATCGCAATGTTTGTCCACTCCGCATACCTAGGAGACATACTGTTAGTCATTCTTTAATGGAATTGCATCGTTCTTACTCCCGTTAGTATTGATCTATCTAATAAGAACAAGAATGAAACACTTGTATAAAAGAATGACTAGTATACATGTCTTCTAGGTAGGCGGAGCAAACAAACATTACAAAATGGAGGTAATATATAGTTTATACTCTCAATTTTAAAGCCAGTTGGGTCGATCGTCTTACAATACTCTTTGAGCAACCATGGACGAAAACGCCAACGAGCAGTCAACATTTGACAGCTTGCATAATATCGAGCTAACATGTTCACAATAAGATGCTATGTCATGCCGTGTACTATTTGCAAGATACATAAATGCTCCAATTGTACTTAGATATGGGACTTCGTGCCCTAGTATTTTCTCTCATCTTCTCTAGATCTGAAGAGGTCTTTGTCCTTCTGCAAAGACCTCCAATCATTGGGGTTCTGGAGGAATATACCTTTAAAAATCGAACCTTTCATGTACTTTCTGAGTATATCCTGATTGGTGCACCCAAATCCTATGAGGCAAATGCTCGAGCTGTAAGCCTAAGCAAAACTTAATTTCACCTAAGTCCTTTTGTCGGGGATAAAAACACGGTCCATTGCCATGGCCCACTCCCTGACGGCCTAACCGGACCTCCTAGGGCCTGGCTCCCTAGATGGCTCTGTCGGGCCCATGCGCATCTCGCCGAACAGCTTCCTGGTTGGCACGGTGCGTAGCGGCTAAGACTTCCTGTTCGAGTCCAACTCGAACAGAGTTCTGCACGGCTACATGAAGACCCAGACGTAGGTTTCTCGGATTGGAGCAGATGTCGTGATCCCCAAGAATTGGAGTATACCTTACCTGCCTCGGGATATATTCGAGTCCGTTACGGATGTGCGGCCAGTCCGGCCCGTTTATCTCTCGGTAGGTCGGTTGTTCGACACTATATAAGCCAAGCCCCTACGGTGCGTAGGGGGAAGGAGCCAAGATCATCAGACCTGAGTAGATCTAATACTTCTTGTAATCTCGCCGAGACCTGTTCGTCTTGCCGGGTTCCCTCTTGTAATCCTCTTTCATATAAAGAAGCACTGGACGTAGGGTTGTTATCTTCCCGGAAAGGCCCGAACCAGGATAAAAAACCCTGTGTCTGCTCGTTGCTCGTTGATTGCTGTTTGCCCTGCTCGGCAGTGTCTTCTATCTCCCCTCTCAAGAACCTTAGTTGACTTGGGATTGATATCCCAACCGTCGACACCTTTATTTCAAATTCATACTTCAACTGTGTTCATGCTTCTTCTAATTCTTTGCTTCATTCCATATAGTGACTTTTAGAGTATCACACTATATATTTCTATTCGCTCTATCTTGTTTCCGAATAATGATACTTTATGTATCTTCATATATAAATCCGAATCCAAATCTCTTTCATATAGTCAATAACAACATCCCTCAATTCCAGAATAATGATACTCTCAATTTCAAGTTGAGTACTGCCAATAATGAGATCAAATATATCTAAAGACATCCCATGACCAGGGAATAGATTCTTCATGAAACCTTGAACTATCAACCATCTTGTGTACCATACAATTCATTATTCTTGTTTCTCTTCTAGATATATATGTCGACATTGGTTGTTACTCTATTTCCTAATAATACATATTTTATGGTCATTTCTTTATGGGGTGCTTCATGCACTTCAACTAGTTCTACATCGCTATTTCCTATCATAGGAGCAAGTTCCTTCAGTTTATTATAGCCAATGTGTGCACTCACATTTTGCTTGGCTATATGCGCATTTTTCTTTGCAGGTACTTCTGGTAATGCTATATTCAAATCTAAGAGTGCCTTGCTAGCAGGCTGCTTTCTAGTTGCCAGATCTCAACTGGCTCCCTTTTTTTACTCGGAGAATTCTCGTGATTGGTTATGATAAGCCATCTTCTCTATTTTTTCCCCAAGCGTTCCCCGAGTACTTTTGGGTCGGAGGAACCAGACTTCTTGTTCTCTTCTGGAGGCTTTAGAATAGACCTGTTCATGGGCGGCCCGGCCCAGCCCGGCTCGACCGGTGCACCGAGCCCGGCTCGGGCTTTGATCCGAAGCCCGGCCGCCGGGCCAGGCCGAGCTCGGGCTCGAGAAACACGCGTGTTAAGCCGTGGCCGGGTCGGGCTTCAGGTTTCGCCGGGCTTGGACCCGAAACCGAGGCCCGTCGCACCGGGCTAGGCCGGGCTCGGGCTCGATCCCACGGGACCGGGCTTTTTCAAGCCCGGCCCGGGCGTTGATCAGGTCTACTTTAGAACAAGTTGAGGGGTGCCTTTTTCAGTATTGCAACCCTCAGCTGGCGCATTACTTCTAGAATGCAACTTAATCACTCCCTTCATATCATAAAAATGTTTAGGCAAATTCATTTCTAATTTCACATATGCTTTAATAGCCTTCTAGACTTTCTGCAGTTATACTAGTGCAAGAGTCATGCATAAGAATTCTCTATGTTAGCCAGATATTTTCTTGGCATTCATATTCGAGGGTTCTAATTCTCCCCTATTGATGGGAAAATTATCATCGTCAATAGTGGTATGTGTACACATAATTCAAATTTTGGGAAATCTCGTTATGACCCTTTGCATACACTAGTTGGATGTTGTAGGATTACTTGTCCTTTGTAAAGGTGATGAGGGATGCTTTGTATAGAACTACGACTCTGTTTCTTTCAGCTTATAATCAGATTATAAGCTGCAGCTTAAAATTTGTCATTTTTGTACCGGTTATATTTTGAGATGTTTTGTAGTTATTTTTTCAAAACTTTGTACAATTTGTCTTAGAGATCTCAAAAAATATTTTTTCCATATTTTTTTGGCCTTTCAAATTTTCTATCAAGTATTCTAATTTTTTCAGATTATAATCTTTCCGCCGAAAGAAACACAGCCTACATATGTCCTAGCGGAACTTCATAAGTTTCAAATCTGCAAAATTAACTGGGCTACTATTCAGTTCTTCAAATGGACATGCTATGCTAGGTGCTCTGCTTCAATTCCCATCAGCAAATAAATTCACTAGCATTGTCTATGGCAGTAGACTTCTGTTGACACCCAAATTTGGCTAAAAATACGTTATTTTGGTGGCCAAAAAGGGGTGAAAAATGGCATTATCGGCCGGCTAAAAACGAGCTAAATCAGCATATTTTTAGGTGTCATTATTGGTTGATCAGCTAATATTCGGATGAGAACATGATCAACTTTTATGCACACATATACACAGAAGGATTAGATGGCCGATTAAAGGGATGATGAACTGGTTAGCAGCATTAATGGTGTGGCAAATATATTTGGTAGCTGATCAAGACCAAGAGCTGATCGGTTTAGACATACACGTGCATGCATGGAAATCCGGCCAATAGGAAGTTAATGTGGTTATCTCATGATCAGGAAAACTACATTGGCTAGAAGAGTGTACGATCATAATTTACTAGCCGGAGTATTAGCCGATCAGATCATCTTGGAAAACCGATTCAGTTATATATGGCAAGGCTCTACGTGAAGACTAAACAAGCTATTTGGAAGATTATTGGATTTAAATATCAAGCCCATCACGTGATGAAGACCAAGCAAGAAAAAGCTATACGTGATTGGCTATGAGAGAGAATTATGGAAGCATCACGTGGAGACATGGCAAGAAACGAAGAATCGCGTCGGCAGCTTTTTATATTAATCTGTTTTTATATTATTAGATATATATTCGAGTCGGTTTGTATCTAGTCCGTGCCTTGCACGTCAAGTTTAGTCGGTTAGTTATTTTAGGTAACTAAGAGATAGAGTCCGTATTGAGTTACCGGATTAGCCGGTGCGTCTTTAGTATAAATAAGAGCTGCCGTGCAGCGTGTAGATCTATCTTCGATCAATCAATAATACATCTACTATTTCGTCTACCTGTTACCCTTGTGCTATGAATCCGATCGATCCTCTCGTATCGGTATTCAAAGTACACGCCGGCGTCTACTGTCTCGATTAAGTTCGATCTCTTCGCCATCGACTCCATCGGTAGGGACTGTCTCGGTTCAGTCCGATCTCCTCGCCGTCGGCATCGAAATACTATCTCTTGGTGGCATTGCTGCGCATCGCCGTCTACCAAGAGGAGTTAGGTTTCGCCCGGAATACTATCTCTCGGCGGCATCGCTGCGCATCGCCGTCCGCCGGAGGTGTTAGGTTCCATCTAGTCTCATCGGCTTGACGTCTCATTGTTAAGCCGATCATCGGATTATCGTCCAAGCTATCGGTAAAGCGCCCATCGCTTCGCCGGCGGCTTGTTTGCTCTATCGGCTTTACGTCTCATCGTTGAGCTGATAATCGGTTTCTTTCCCAAGCTATCGGTAAATCTTCATTGCTTCGTCGGTATCTTGCCTATCGGTAACCTTGCCGATTGCAAAAGGTCAAATCGGCTGGCACGTCCTCGGAAAGCCCGATCCCCTGTAGTTCGGCGGTAGTTGGTGCCGGGAAACCACTTTTCCGCGTCAACAACTTCACATGATGATTTGGGAGTATATTCTTAATTTTGATGATCTACAATATCTACTTTGTTAATGCATCGTTCCCTATATGAGAGTAAACTCGATCATAGTAAGGAAGTGGTATTGAGCATCAAAATACCTTACCACCCTAGCAAAGGCTAAGTTGGATTTTTAATATATATAGTAGCCCAAAAACTATTTTTCTAATTTTGTTAGCATGATCATGAGCTATTTTATGCTTTATATAATGTGGTTCATATATTAACTTAGGAATTCAAAATTTGGAGCTGAAAATTTCCAAAATAAGTAATTCTGACTTGAAATTGGGTCTGGGAAAATATTATATGTTAAAAAAATAAACAAGGAAGAATTGAGCTAAATTATGAAAAGGAGGGACATTTAATTAATTCAAATGTGAAATAAGAGAGCTAGCCCAAAATGTGTTAAATAGGAAAAATAGGTGGAAAATTCCAAGAAAATCCTAGAAATTAGTTTGAACTATATTTGATCCTCTGAAGTTGGATTTGACCAAAATTTGACCAGAGTGGGACCCACATAACAGCTAGAGTAGAATTTTCCCTCTTGTAGGCATTTTAGCAAGCACCATGTGTGCTGCCTCCCTCTCTCTCTCTCCCCCCAGACAACTCCCTCTCTCTCCCTCACCGGTTCGCCAAGGGCTGTGCAATGCGCACACCGACGCACCTGGTCGCCCCTCTGCTCGTAGTCGCCGTCATTTGCCCCATCGCCAGGCCTCCCTCTCCGCCGTGGTGCGCCATCCCTGCCTGCGTCGTCTGCCGTGGCCGCTTGCGCAATCCAGCTGCGACCTGCGTACGCGCGCGTGCCGCCACCTTTAGAGGCTGCTGCACCGTGCTCGACCACTTTGCACGCCAGCACTCACCAGAGACCATGCCGCCACCGGAATTGGCCGAAATGGCCCACGGTTTGGTTGGCTAGCTCCATGCATGCTCTCGGTCCAGCAAGCACCTCAAAGCATTTTTACACCCCGGGGTAGGGCTGGAAAAATAGCTCGCGGCTCGGCTCGGCTCGAGCTCGGCTCGGCTCGGAGATGCTACCGAGCTCGAGCCGAGCCCACTTTTGGGGCTCATTAAAATAGCGGGTCGAGCCTAGGGATGGCAACGGGTACATACCCGTCGGGTATTGCCACCCCATACCCGTACCCGCTAGAGAAAAATTCATCCAATAATATACCCATACTCGTGACGGGTAAGAAATTCTACCCATACCCATCCCCGTCGGGTAATTTTCACCCATCGGGTTACCCGTACCCGTCTCAGCACCCATCTTCGCATAGCTAACCTAGCGGCTGGTGGGTTACCCATACCCGCCACCCAGCCCCTAATGGGTGAATTTCACCCATTGGGTGACTCATACCCGCAATAACAAGCAACAACATAATAGCACACTTAACTACACGGGTAAATGGGTAAACGGGTACGGGTGGCGGTATCCCATACCCATACCCGCATACCCGATGGGTGAAGATTTTTTTCCGTTAACATACCCATGGGTATGATTATTGGACCAAACCCGTACCCTAATAGAGTAAATACCCAACGGGTATCGGGTACCCATTGCCATCCCTAGTCGAGCTGGGCTCGGCTCGTTTCTGACCGAGCCTAGTCTGGCTCGGCTCGACTCGTTGACAGTTTTTTAACGTGAAAACGCCTCTGACTCGTGGCTCGACTCGGCTCTGCTCGGAGGTGTTACCGAGCTCGAGCCGAGCCTACTTTTGAGGCTCGCCAAAATGGTGAGCTGAGCCTGGCTTGGCTCGTTTTTGACCGAGCTCGACCGAGCCAGGCTCGGCTCGGCTTGTCTTGGCTTGTTTCCACCCCTACCCTGGGGAACCCTCTCTGACTCGCTAGCGCATGGACGACGTCCACCGTGGCCACCATTTCAGTTTCTGCCTCTCGGCCGCGCCACCCTTTCCCCCCTCACGTCGCCAAGCAAACAGAGTCCTCCTCCTCACTTGCGCACTTGTGCAATCACATTCGCACCCTCCCTCCTCGCGCATCTCTCACTGAGAGGAATCGGCCTGAGCACTCTCGAGCTCATCAGAACGCTCTTGTCGCCGCTGCCGCCGCCCGAAAAACACCCCCTTCTGGTTTTCTCCCTCTCTGGTGAGCTTCCTGACCTCTTCTCGCGCCAGGAGCTTCGCCATGCCCTAAGCTAACTCCCTACTCACGCTCTCGCCTAGGACTACACCGGAGTTCTCGAGCCAAAACTCGCCGCCGCCGCCGCTCGGAGCCCACGGTGCCAATGTGATCCCGTGACGTTTCCGTCCTAAGGAGAACTGGGTGAGCACCCACTGACCGTCGGATAGCTCACACTCCCCTTATATTCCTATCGGGGATAAAATCACGGCCCATTGCTATGGCCCATTCCTGGCGGCTTCATCAAATAGCCTCCTATGGTCTGGCTCCCTAGAGGGCTCTGTCAGGCCCATGTGCATTTTGCCGAACAGCTTCCTGGTTGGCATGGTGCGTAGCGGCCAAGACTTCCTATTCGAATCCGACTCGAACAGAGTTATGCACGGCTACGTGAAGACCTGGACGTAGGTTTCCCGGATTGGCCCAGACGTCGTGATCCCAAGAATTGGAGTATACCTTATCTACCTCGGGATGTATTTGGCATGTATTCGAGTCCGTTACAGACGTGCGGCCAGCTCGGCCCGATTATCCCTCGGTAGGTCGATTGTTCGACACTTGTAGAGGGGCCAGGCCAAGATAATCAGACTTGAGTAGATCAAATACTACTTCTTGTAAGCCCATAATCTCGCCGAGACCTGCTCGTCTCGCCGAGTTCCCTCTTGTAATCCTCTTTCATATAAAGAAGCACTGGATGTAGGGTTGTTATCTCATCTGAGAGGCCTAAATTAGGATAAAAACCTTGTGTCTGCTCGTTGCTCGTTGTTTGCTATTTGCCTTGCTCGGCAGTGTCTTCTATCTCCCCCTCTTAAGAACCCTTCTCAAGAACCTTAGTTGACTTGGGACCGATATCCCAACCGTCGATAATTCCCATGAGCATGACCCTAGGAGCACATGCACAATGAGCCGTAGCTTAGCTCCATCGCCACTAGTCGCGGCGCCGTGTCCGACCACCTCTGGCCGTGCTTATAGTACCTATAGGTGTAGCTTGAGCCTCTGAGCACGTAGGACCTTGAATCGCGCCAAATGGTGGACCGTAGCGCCGGGAATCCTCCGGCGAAGCTTTCGGTTGCTCCGCGTCGGCACGAGGTAGACGATGAACGAGAGCTGTTGGATCTAGATCTCGCGATCACATTTAAACACCGCACCGCGCCACTGATGGGTGGGCCTCGACTTGCACTGCGCAAGCTGCAGGCGCTATTGTCACATGTAGCTAGGCCAACCCACATCTTATCTCGCCAATTTATCTCGTTTTATTATTTTAGATAATCCTGAAATGGAAATAGATTTACTACTTAACAGCTTAACGGCTTAACTACGTTTTGAAAAGACATATGCTTTGGGTTTTTTGAGCCCGTTTTTTCGCTGTCTCGAAGGTGGGTCCTAGCGTTTTAAAAAGCAAGTCAAACGAAATAGATCCGAATCTCGAGACTACCTCAAGATGCTTTCGAAATCCAGTTATTTTAGCTGTTCAGCCATTCAGATCAGCCCAAAAGAACATAGCCTTAGTGTGACTGGATTCTTTTTCTATAGCATGGGCTCCACGCGTCATTGTAAAATTTGTTAAAGCTAGTCAAAGTATGGTAAGAAATTCGATAAACTAAACTTAGGAAATTTTGGCAATTAACTCGCGGTGATTATGAGTCATATGAGTTATCGACTACCAAAGCTACATTGAACAACTGCGGCGAATCACGCAGTCACCTAGCCAAAGTGCCCCAGGGGCACTGACATGTAGACCCCATCCGCCCCACTGATCCGCGGGCCCCTTCCCAGCTGCGAAAAAACGGGCTTCCCGCCCATGGCCGCCTCCCCTGCGAAACGCGAGGCTCCCTCCGACCCCGACCACGCCGCGTTATCAGCAGAAACAAAACACCAGGAGCCGGACCAAGAGAGGCAGGCAGGCCCAGTAAACATTCCAGTGGAGTTGCTCGTCACTCTCATCATCCCCCACGCAGCAGCAGGAGGGCGGCGGCGGCGGCGGCGGGGAGGCTCGCGGCCAGGGCCGCGCAGATGCGGGAGATCCCCCGCGGGGTCGCCTCCGCCGCCGGAGGAGGAGGAAGAGATGGACACGCCGGATAGGCCCCGCGCTGGCGCCGGCGCCGCCGCCGCGGACGGGTTCGAGGTCTCGCTCTTGTTCCCACAGGGGATGCCTCTTTTCCACTGGTTTCTCGGTGGGCGGGGTAAGGGGTTGGGGGCCAAGGGGTCGCCGGGCACTTCGCTGCTTGGGCCTGCGGCGGCGCGGATTTGGTGCTCATTTTTTATTTTTTATTTTTGCTTGTTTTTGGGGAGGCGGATTCGCTCGACTGGTCCGGGGCTCAAGGGGGTGATTTCGGTGGGCGATTAGGGTTTATCTACCTCCCGAGCTTTGTGCGATGCTGGATTCGAGGTGGGTTTCCTAAGAGGAGAGGTTGGGGGTTTGGTTCAGTCCCTAATCACATGGTACGATATCCCTTGATGATTTGCGGATCTTCGTTGGGGATTTGGGGTGCTATTGTTAGGCGAATCGATTCGGTTGCTGCCTTCGCCGAGCCTGGATGGTCGGCTGCTTACTTCGATTACCCACTTCGCCGTTCTCTTACAGTAGTAGACGCTTCCGGCGTGCGTGAAGCGAAGGAATGGTGGGTTTTAGTTGATGAACTAGTGTTCAGATCCGTGGCTCGCAGCGATGTGCTCTGATCTGGACTGTTAATCCGGTCGTTGCTGTGCATATCCATGGAAAATGTGAGCTGTTTTGGATGCCGATGTTGTTCGGATGGAGATGAGTGTTTCCTTTATCTTGGAGGTGGGAATATGATTACCATGGTAGGTTGCCATGGTGGAACGTGGGCTAATCAGGATCTGCTTGTGTGCTTTCACCTGCTAAATTGATCGGCTGTTGCTGCTTTTCGGTATAGGCTGTTCAAAGTCCTTGTGGGATTGCCTGCAAGGTTGATATATTTGTTACACATGGAGTTGCTTGAGCTGTGTATTCAGCCATTTTATCATCTATGATGAAAAACATCCGTTAATGAAGTAATGATCATATACACATATAATGCTGAGGCATTCCATCCCATTAAGATAGTTTTCATTTGAATTTGTTGTTATTTTGCTTGTGGGGCTGTGGGTTTTCTTTATGAGGTGACTTCCAGCAAAGTTAGTGTCAATTAGTGAAGTACTGAAGTTATGTGATTTAGAAACCAGATGGTTTGATGCATATGATGCCTATTTGGTGTGAGTTTTTCTTTATTGGGGGAGATTGTGTGTTTGCTGGTGGATGTTATGGTTTGGATTTGGTTGGTTCACAGCTCTTTGACATTTAGGCATTTCAATGATGTCCACACATTTTTTATAATCCTTATGTTTAGCTTTGATAGTATGCAAAACTGTTTTCAGCTTAACTTCAACCTAAACAAAGATATGTGGTTTCCTTTCTAATTAGATTTGCTACCCGCAGGATTCTCCTGTCTTCAATTTCATCAACAATCTATCTCCTATACCACCACCTAAACCTTCAGAGTCAGCACATAATGTGCAGCTATTCAAGTCATCGGACTTGGCTCCTGTTTCTTCAATCTTTACCTCTCCACATGTGAACCCAGGAAAGGAACCCAAACTTCTGATCAGGTAAATCTATGTTACTTTCTAGCTTGTGTGCGATCTGAACTTCTGACCAGGTAAGTTTGTTGGCTTTAGCGGTTTAGCCTTACCATATGTCTTGTCATACCAGGGATGATTCTGTTCAACTACCTCAAGAATCAAACTCTCCTAATAGTGTCAGAACTCGAATAGGGACTACAAGCTCTATGCTAATGATCGAATGCAAAAAAATTATTTCAGAGAACTGCAGCGTTACTTGTTACCTGAATGAGCCTTCTATTGATTCTTCCAACAACACATCAAATTCTATGAGTGATTTGCCTCAATCCATCCAACTTGGTTGTGGCAGTGCGGAAAGTGATGAAAATCAAAATGCAGATGGCCAAACAGATCTTACAATGGGCCAGGAATGCACAGAGCGAGAATATGCCCTTCTTGATCATAGTGGTCCAAACAAAATGGGGCCATCACATTCTGGAAGACATGCTCATGAAAACCAACTACATGAACAACATAAGGACGAACTGGTGGCATACAATGGAGATTACTTGATTACACATCAAACATGTAGTGATATGCTAACATTAGCTCCACCGCTGCAGGCAGAAACACAGTTAGCGAGTGAAACATCAAAAACTGATGAAGCCTATGCATGTAAAGCCTCCTTGACTGGTGGATCAAGTGGCTCTTACATTGACAATTCTACACATGATCCCCATCTTTACTGGTCTGGGGCAGCTGAAGGGCCTGCAGCAGATTATACCCCCAAAATGCCCCCTGGCGCGTGTCAAACCCAGTTGGTGTCCAATGATCAAACCTGTAATAAACTCGATGACCCTGGTGATTACATGCCAGTGGATCAAAATGTATGTACGCTTGCAACCATCTATCGTTATATTTATCTTTGCATACTGACCTTATGGCGAGTAATAGCTTAAGTTTCTGTCTGTCTAAATAAATTTAATGTAACAATTTTGTGTATGTAATAAGTCTATGAGCTTGGAAAGTAAAAGTGCATTTTGGATTTTGTTTTAGATTTTTTTTGAATTTTTCTTTTTTTATTATTTCTCAATTCATTTTATAGAAGCCAACATTTCTAATACTTAAATTCATTTATGGACCCTCACCATGGATCTTTTGTTGCATTTTTATAATTTTTCAGATTTTTTGGGTTTTTTCTGGAATTATTTAGATATTTTCCTGGGGGTGATGTGGCGCAAGCCGCGCAACCAGGGAGCTCCTGGTAGCCCTTTGTAATATAGAATAGATTTAGCAAAACAGTGTTGATTTGAGGTCTTATTTCAATAACCTTTTTCATTCTGATGTACTCACTTTGACAATATGGTGTCCACATTTCAACAAATTTGTCGCTGAGATTTAACTGTAAAAGTTGAATCTAGTATTGCATCTAGTATCTATTGTAGAAATGATGACTGATTTTGACATGCATTACTAATCTGACCGAATTTTTTTTTTTTTGGATAGAAATGAGCTTCTTTTCATGTTCTGGCAGGCCTTATCACAACATTTACGTGGGATGCGTAGGCGCTGCCTTTTTAATGAAAAGGCTGGGGCTGTTAAGAATGCCTCAGATCACCAATCTGCAAATTCAAGTACCCCCAAATGCAAAAATATTTCTGGTGATAACAACTCAAAGCCTCCAAGAACCCCTCCATGTGCATTGCCTGGTATTGGCTTGCATTTGAATGCCCTTGCCACAATACCACAAGAGAAACCAGTCCCTCATGATGTTCAAACTTCTATGAATCAAGCTGGCAACCTCCCATGTGCTATTGGTTCTTGTCCACCAATATATGAACCAAACATTATAAATGATGATTCATCTCAGGTTACCATGGTTGCAAAGGCTGGTGATGAGCCTGGTGAGAGTAGTCCCAAGAAGAAAAGGTATTATGCCTGCCCATAGTTGTGCTATCAACACTGTTTTATTGGGCAAATCATGAAATGCAATAACACTATGCAGATTCAAGTTCGATAATGGTGATGGCACTTCGTGCAAGCGCTGTAGCTGCAAGAAATCAAAATGCTTGAAACTGTACGTCCCTTGTACCTTTTAAAAGTTTTCTAATCTACAGATGCGCAACAGGATTAATGCAAAAATGAAAGCAATTTTGACATTGGCAAAAGGAGTTGCTGAAGCATAGGCCCTATACGGCTAAATGGCAATATAGGTATTCCTTGGAAGTTTTTAGAGCTCTAAAATAGTTAGTGTGTACAATTGCTATAGACAGCTGACTGTTGTTTATATCAAGTTGTCACGTCACCTATAGACAACTCATACAATAGTACAATCTTTTTCTTTATAGACGACTTCTCTCTACTTACAATCACCTTGGTTCCTGTGCTATAGTCAACTACAAATGTGTAGGCATCTTTTTCTTTCCTCCTTTTCTTTCATTCACATCAACAAATAGATGATATGGCAACTCTTATAGATAGCTTATAGATGGCTGGCATGGAGCATTGTACATACTCTTATGAACTCCAACAACCATTAGTACATACTTCTTCGAAAATCCGTGCCATTGCTCTTGGAAATTTTTCATGCAAACTTGGTCTTGGGGCTTGGGTTAGTTTTTTTTGAATTTAGGGTTAACTTTTTGAGATTTTTTAGGATAGCAACACTTGTTGGAGTTGTTTCTTTTTTTAAAAAACCAAAATTTAGGGATAGACACATATAAGGTTTCTCTTGGTGATGGAGCATCTCCAAGAGAAGTCCTATCGGCGGTTGTCCGTGGTGAACCGGAGCAAACAACACAGGAAAATACAACACTTTTTTTTTTATCTTGGTTCGGACCTCCCACCGCCGGAATAATAGTCCTACGTCCAGCTATTCATCACTTCGATGGGAAGGTCACCGAGCAAGACGGAGCTTGCTTTAGGAACTGGGTGTGTTACAGAGAAGAAAAAATTTCCCCCTTGCTTTGTGCGAGGTGCTCCATTATATGGCCGCTGGAAGGAGAGGAGTCAACTTCTTCTGCAAGACACTGGTTGGCCCTTTTCTGATAGCTCGTCCTGTCATATCGACAACTACAACTCTGGTCGAAAGGATGCATTTGATTGGTTAGGTTCTTCTCAAGCGGCGCCACACGGCTAGCCCCCGGCCTGAAAAGCTGGCGCGTGTAAGCAGGAGAGTTAGGTTCGGCCTTTTACCGACCCACGAGGCCAGGTGTTACCGAGGTGCACAGTCCAATCCCCAACAAGCCCTATATAGGTTCCTATCCCTATATTTTGGGGTTTTCTTTAAAAAGGAAACAACTCCAACGATTGTTCCTATCTTTAAAAAAGCCCTAAAAAGGTTGGTCCCTATAGAGAGTTGCTTGATTTGGGTACACTTTCATCTGTCCTATACCTATGTTTAGCACGATTATTTAGGTTAATTAGGTAAATATAGCTATGTTTTAGGACTGCTTGTTGGAGTTGATATCTTAAGTTCTAAAACTTTTAGGGAGTCCCTGTATTGGCATATAGGGTTTCATTTTTAGCCGCTCATCTTGGAGATGCTTTAATGGTATTGGTGCTGTTTGACTGTTTATTTGTACGGTTTTGGGCCCCACGGGTGCTGCGTTCAGCCTTGAGCGCAGGCGCTTTCATGTGGAGGTTGGTAGCCTTCATGACAGCCATGGGCTTCCTTCGCGCGGCGACGACGCCGTCGACGTCGCTGCTCTCCGCCGTCGATGTGGCCCACCGCCGCCAACGCTGCTCATCGCCGCCCGCCGACGGCCCGTCGATCTACTGTTCTCTACCTCTCTAATTTGCTCGATTGGTAGTATACAGAGTTTTTTTCACTTTTTTTATACTGTTTTTTCAGTACTTCTGTGCGGTGAAATTTCTGTACAATCGTACTGAAAAAAGGATCGTCTGCACGAAATGCAAAACGCAGGCGGCTGCGTTCTAGTCGGTCTCTTATTTATATTGCAACGTAGTTTTGGGCCTATCCATGTTTTCCCCTGTTTAAGATGTTATCGTAATGAGTTACCATGCTCTATCAGACCCCCACCCCCACCCCCCCACCCCCCACCACACACCCCCCACAACCCAAGTTTTGGCCTTTTGGGGGGAACTGTTAAGATAAAATTGTTGTTCGCCTCTTCTCACTATTTATGATTAATGACAAGTTGGTGCATAGTGTCCAAAGCTTTTTTTTTCTAGTCATATCTCTACTATGGTTTCCTCATTCATCCTAGCATTCGTGAGCTGGTTGATTTTTCAATCTTTTGCTTCAGGGACAATTTATGGTTAGAGGTTACTGTGGGCTGTGGATCAATCTAGTTAACTGATGTTGAGTATTTGCATGATGACTGTAATTATTAACTAAGTAATGTCCCTTTTGAAGAGTCTGTTATTTAGGAGTAGATACCTCTGCAAATCCTATCTTCATGCTGTGATATGTTCTATCATCCAATATAATGACATTATTTTGCTAATTCTTATGCAGTTACTGTGAGTGTTTTCATGCTGGAGTCTTCTGTTCAGAACCTTGTTCATGTCAAGGCTGTCTTAATAAGCCTAGCAACATGGAAACAGTTCTATCTACTCGAGAGCAGATCGAATCTCGTAATCCACTGGCATTTGCCCCTAAAGTAATTCGCACATCGGAGCTTGCTCAGGAATCAGGGGTAAGAAGCAGGCTTTTCATTTTACTTTATTTCTCGTTTACTATTGCTCATGTCATTCTCTGTGTAATATAGGATGACCCTAACAAAACTCCTGCTTCGGCTCGTCATAAAAGAGGTTGCAACTGCAAGAAGTCATCATGTCTTAAAAAATACTGCGAATGTTATCAGGTTTCTGTTCTCCCATGATTTTATATTCTTTACTTAGTGTCTTAGCCCTCTTGCATTTGTCTTACTGTTACTCTTCTAGGGTGGCGTGGGATGCTCCATTAGTTGCAGGTGTGAGGGCTGCAAGAATGCTTTTGGGAAAAGGGAGGGTGAGTTTATTTCATATCTATTATGCTAGTCTGATAAATCACAGACTGCCTGCTTGCTTTATAGACTGCAGTTGCATCTGTGCTGTTTCATTCAATGTACCGGTTACAATAAACTGCTAAGAGAACTTAGGTCAAGAGTAATTTTATCAGATCAAAATTTGTGCTTAATAAGCTGTTAAGGAGCTTAAGTTTGAGGGCAATAAATATTATATGATCATGGCATAACTTTTTTGTATAGCTATTTTGAATTTTGTTTAATCTGATGTTTTACCTTTTTGTGGCCTATTTTTCCATGGAAGGTGTTGTGGTCTTAAGCATAGAGGAAGCTAAGCGGGAATACCAAGAAAAGAATGCTTGTGTGAAAGAAGAAAAAAGTGAAAGTGATAAACAGCTTGTTATCTGCCAAGCTACTGATCTTGCTCTTGATGAGAATGTGCTAACACCTTCAACTGTGGATTTCAGGTTTGTGTATCATACTCATACATGACACTTGTTCACACATGTTACTGGAATCTTGCCTATATGTAAAATACTAAGGTTTGAGGCATTTATTCTCTTGTTTCCAGACCCTTGACTGTTCTTCCACCCCCATGCTCCAAGAAGCCACGATCTTCAACAAAGCTGATTGGGTGTTCTTCTCGATCGTATAAGTCTCAAGCTCCATTGAAGTCTGACATTGTCCTCTCCCCATTTGAAAACTATGCAGAAATTATTCTTGGGGAAGGAGCATCGGATACCCTGAAAGGCAATTCACCCTCTGAAAATTCTGTTAAGGTTGTGTCACCTAATAAAAAGAGGATCTCTCCCCCGCGCATTGGTACTGGATTGTCTCCGATCTGCAAGAGCGGCAGGAAGTTAATTCTGAAGTCCATTCCTTCTTTCCCTTCTCTCGGTGGTGATGCAAATAACGAGGATCCTAAGACCAGCTCACCAGCTCCTTGAATTCATCAGTATTTGTCACTTGAGGTACATCTTTTTTTCCCGTCGCCCAGATGTTAATTCTATTTACAATCTGTAATCTAATATACAGTTTCTGTGCAGGTTACTCCCTTATTTATTGCTTGTTGGTTTCTCAGATCGCCAATGTCCCATAGACTGCATCAGAGTTGGTTCTATCATGCTTCAGGGTTTGATGAACCACCATGGGAGTTTTGTTTCGGCAGTTCTGTTTAGATAATTATCCCATGCTTTCTCCAGAATGTAATGGTGAATAATCCAGCACATGTACCTACAAGGTTCATCAAATTACACCCCTCTAGGGCCTCCTGTGCCTATCTGTACAGATCTGCTCTCGTTAAGTGACCCGTTCTTGTTCATCTGTATCGTTTGAAGTTGAATGTTTTATATGCACCTGAGGTCAAGCAAACAATATATGTGCCTGGGATCAGGCTGTTAAGGCTTTATATACTTGGGATCAAACTCTCATTAGATCCATGTAATGTAATAACTCCAGTTGTGTCTACCCTTTGTACCCTATCGAATGCTTGCTAACGAACTTTTTTTTTTTTTATTATTATTATTATTAGTTGTTGTTGTTGTTGTTGTGTATGACATATGGGGCTATTTGAGTGTATGACATGTAGGTCTATGGCATACAGGGTATTTTTATTTTTTCAGTGGCATACAGGGTATTTCAAAAAAAATTAGGCTAATTTTTTATGCCGCTGCAAAGTCATTTAGAGTTACATATCGTTGCTTAGTCATTACTCTCTTCTATGCCATCGTAATTGCTAATTTATTGTTCTACATGCCTTTAGCGGAAAACTTTTCAATATTAGCATATGTGCAGTACTTTAAATATATGTTTCTAGTATTTTTTTAGAAGTTTTAAACGTAAAATTTACAAATAAAACATTTTAAACATAAAATATTTATCTTAAAAATAATATTAAAATTGTATAGTTGGATTGTTGCATGCTTAATTACTCTTTTTTTTTTAGAATTTTAAAATGTTTACATAGCTTAAACAAAAGAGAAGTTTTTTGTCAGTAGCATGTAAGACAATAAATTAGCTTTTGCAATGGCATAAAAGAAAGAAACAACTTAGTGATAGCATGTAAAGGTGTTTAGCGGCTCTGCAATGACATATTATCCTAAAAACATATCATTCTACCTAACTTGACCCTTTTCAATTTGCCTCCACTCACGCGCTCTCTCTATGCTCCCTAGAGAAACTATTAGAAGGTGGCAAGGCATCATAGATAAAGGGTGAAAGAAAAAAAAGGGGGGTTAGTAGTATGATGGGGTAAGACACCAAGTAGCGGCTAGTACGTTGTTAGCGGATCCAAGTGGGCCATTGTAGATAGAGGGGGAGAAAAAAGGGGGGAGGAAGATTGGAAGAGAGTACCAAGTAGTGGCGGGCCACCAAGTGGCTGTACTGCAACGGTAGGAGAGCCACTAAGTGTGGTGTTGGCTGCATCGGATGACGATAGAGAGATTGAAGAGACTGAAAGAGAGTAAGAGGAGCCCGATGGTCACAGGAACATGTGTACCGAAAAGGAAGATAGAGAGAAAACAAGGGGGATAAGAGGCGTCGGAAGCATTAGACGATGATTCCAACCCGTTAATGGACACCATTGCCATGAGCCATGGCCCAATTCCACCTCCGTTGGCTACCTCAATGCCATTGCCATCACCACCCAGAATTGTCGTGCCAACACTATAATTTACTTGACAATATTGGCTACCTTAGTGCCATCACCACTATAGCCTACGGTTGTTGCACCGCTACCATAGTTTACGAGATCGGATCTGTTACCACTAGGGATTTTTATATCGGTTTATAAAAAATTTTGGTCCCTAGCGATACGAACGAAATTCGCGAAATTCGTTTTGAATTTCGTTCAAAAAAATTCAAACACAAAACAAAAAATGGAAAAAATGACCCTCGGAGGATCGAAACTACGATCTTTTCCTCCAAATGCGCAGCCCTTACCACTACGCTATGCTGGTTGTGGTGCAACGCATAGCTACACACTCTCTTTTATATATCTTCTTCAAATTTGAAAAAAAATCATCAAATTTAAAAATTTCGTGCGGTAATTTTGAGTATCGCCGTGGGGCAAAAAAACCGAATTTCGGTAATTTCGACCGAAATTTTGCTAAAATTAAAATCACTGGTTACCACTATGACATCATCCATTATACTCAAGTTCAAAACCATCTCCTTGTCGTGTTGCCTGGCAAGCTTTGCTTCGCTAGCCGTCCATAAATTTGGTTCGCAAAGCTTGCCCATTTTATTTATATTATCTTTAAAAAGCTTTAAAATTGACTTTATTGTAATGAAAAACATTTTCCTCCTGAATTAAGGTTTGAGGCACTCTGAACACAGCAAATTCGTTGTTTGGCATGGACCAAACAAGCCCTGGGACAAAGATTTATGCGGGTCTGGTCGACCCAGCCCGGCCCACCTACACCAGCTTTCCTGATTGCAATGGCAAGCCGTACATACAGTGGACTAAAGTTGGAGCAGCTGTGTGCATTTTTGAGGCATCGGCTTATGTGCTCAGGTCGTTTTTTGAATAACGTTAATCATGTGTATGCCTAATCATGTTTAGATATTGGTGCTGAGTATGTTTAAGGGCTAATAGTGTATGGATTATTTTCTTAATCTCACTGTTAGGATAATTTTTTTAGATTAGCCCCTAATCATTTTAATGATGCCGTATTACATGATCATTATGTTAAGACCTTACGGTTTATGCCTAATGTATTTGGCTTAAATTGATGAATCAAGAAAGGGGACGACGGATTATAACTTCAATTAACGAATTGGGCGAAAGCTCCATTTTTTCCCCAAATCTCAAACCCTAAATGACTGAATTGAGCCAAGTCGTCCGTCCTTTTAGATCGGACTGGTTGGGTTTTTATTGTTTTATCAGTGCATTTTTTCTCGGTCAACAATGCTTTCCAAATGTAAGGGGACCGATAATTATTAGTGCTAACTAATGACATATATTGATAATTAATTGGCTTAGAATTTTTTTCCAGCAATTAATGTTTTATCTCTCAATAAGTTGGAACGATCGGAAAGTCTTAATTAGATATTTAGTAAAGTTTTGATATTATTACATGGCTGATTATAATTTCTGACGAAACTTGTTTATAATCGTTTGCCATTTTATGAAATTGTTGTTTTCCTGTCATTCTCAAATTATACCTTTTGGATTGGGTAATCCCTTAAGTTCACTTTTAATGTTATTTCCAGTGCATTCTTTGTTGATTAATGTTTATGAATTTAGTGAAAGTTTATTAACTAATGGTTTGCACTGGTTAAGCTATTGTTTATAGCCCAATAATTATGCATTAGTTTTCCTAAATGCACCGTAAGCATGGAACAAAATTTTATGGAATGGGATTTTTTATGCTACGTCTCTAATTAAAACCGGAGAATTTTGATTGACTCACAATTATAATTTCTATCGAGGTTGATTTATAGTTATGTCATTTTCTATAATTATTGCTCCTTTTTGTTTTCTGCCCAACGGTGACACGAATTAGAGTAGTAATTTTATGATACTTTTTTATGTTATCCTCTAAATGTGCCATTTTAAACAGGGCAATTCATTAAGATTAAGTTATGTAATTTTCAAATGCATTGATAATGCTTCTCGAATTTTTGATGCACTGTTTTGATAATAAAGGTTACCCAAATAATGATGTATTATTTTTTTATTAATGTTTGGTGCGCAAAATTTAATTAATTATGATTAAGGCATTTCTAAATTTATTTAGAAATGTTACTAATATTTAGCGTTGTTTCATGATTTTGTGTACTATTTTAATGGCATTGATTGTCCAAAATAATGTGCATTAATGTCAAATGTGATGTTGTTTACTTAATCATGGTCTTGTTAATTCTTGACAACTGTTATTGATAAGTCGGTTAATTAGTTTATTTGTTGTCATGATATTTTGATGACTATGATTAATTATTGATGATTTACTGAATTTATTATTGATGGCTTACTTAAAGTCAATTCAATAGATCAGTTCACTCCTATTTAAATAATGTTATTACTTCTGCTGCATTATGTTGTCTAATTGAAATGGAACCAACGAGAAATTTTAATTAGAGATTTGATGATGTTTTGGGATTTTGTAATGGCTCATGATTATATACTGATCAACGTTGTTTATATTCATGAGTCATCCCATGAGATTATTTAATGCCGCTTTTAGTTACCAAAGTCAATCATGTCCCAAATTGAATGGAACCAACCGGAAGTTTAGTATTACTTATGGGGGCGCTTTTTGTAAAGATCCACCGGTCCATGCATATAAAACGCAACCGGGGTGTCAAGCCTTAGCACTCGGCAGAGCTAGCCGAAAGCTGCTTACCTTTGCAAGGAAGAAAAGAAGGCCATCGTATCACCATGGCAACACGCCCGGGCCCTTTGACTGAGTGGCCATGGCAATGGATGGGCAGCTCCAAGGTATGCAGGGTTGCCAAAGCAAGTATTACTTGGTCCTTACATTTGATGGGCATATATGTTTTCGAAAGAGCTTCATTGGTATACATATAACTTTTTTTTATGGTCAGTTTGGGTTTAGTAGTTTATTTAGAAACTAAGAGCAATGCCAATAACAGCGCTTACTCTTGTTGTTGGGCCAAATTGGGCTTATTGCTATACGTTTTCTTAAATGCATTTGTACTGTCAAGCAAAATGTTGTTATGCAAAGAAACCCTAAACTTCCCAGGATAAGCTCAAACCTGGCTCTACCTAAGAAAGACTTGTAAGTACTTGCACGGTGTACTGATGTCGGTTCAACCAGGGCTGCTCATTCCAAGAGCAGGTCGGGAGTTTGAAGATCCTCAAGACGGTGATGCTGACTTTTCCAGAAGATGCTCTGGACTTCTAGCGGTTTTCCAGATTGGTGTGTTCCTGTGGAGTTAGTGGGACACCACCCGTTTTGTTCACCGGTTTATGCTTTGCATTAGCCCGGCTAATGTAATATGTTGCTTCTCCGCCACTCTAATGTAAATTAATAATAAATGGGGCTCTGAACTGATATCATTGTTCTGTTTCACTGTAGGCGCTGTGTGTTAGCATATGAACTAGGATTGTGTTTAGCATATGAAAATATAAGCATATTATATGTGCAGAAAAAAAAGAGAAGCATACGAAAATATAGGGTTGTGTACAGAGCTTGCTCTTGTTGTTGGGCCAAATTGGGCTTTCTCGGCTGCCTTGCGCGCGCAAGGTTGAGGAAAGGGAACGCTTGTGACTTCAGGCACGAAGTCATAGGCCCAATCCCCTCCTGGCCTCAGGCCTTTACTAATCTCCTCCCCTCCGTCGCCGCCGCATCGGTGCCGCGCGAATTCCCCACACCCCAGTCGTGGATCCCTTGAATCATCCCGTCCTGTGCGCCGCCGCCCGCCTCATGGACGCGCCGTCCATCGCCGCCGCCTCCCCTCCTCATGGAGCCGTCCAAGACGCATCCCAGTTGGCCTGGACGATGCTCGATGCCTACCTCTGCCCCCTGGACAGAAAAAACTCTGCCTTGTTGAGCGGCACCGTGGTGGAGGGCGTCACCTTCGCCGGAGATCGCATCCGCTTGGCCTTCGGGCGGTGCCACCGCCGGGGGTCTCGCGCCTCTACTACGAGTGGCGGCACACCCGGCGCAACCCCTTCGTGCGCAACCCCAAGGTGGTGGCCGCCCACCGCAACTGCATCCTCCTCTGGCTGGCCTTCACCTCCACTCGAGCTCCTAGGTTTGGGTTAATCGACGACTTCCGTGTAGACTACTTCGTCTACAAGTACCAAGCCCAGCTCCAGTCGCCCCCTACTCTCCCAAGGCTCACACTTTGCCTGCTTGCCGCGACCTCCCGGCCCCCAGCGAAACCGGCATCCTTTGCCGTGGACGACGGAGAGTTTGCTCTCACGCACCTCCGGTCGTCGAAGAGTTGACTACTACACCGGAGGAGGAGTTGATCGCCCACTGGAACACCGCTCGCAAGCTCGCATACTCAAGCAGGGCGTGTGGACGACGAGCCAGCCACTGGTTTGCCATCTTCATCCTTTGGACAAAGGCCACAAGCTGGACCTGCATTTCTGGGAGACAGACCAGGTACTTCCTATCGGCGACTTCATCTGCTGGGTTGACTACCTCAGGGGCATCTTCTTCTGTGATGTTTTCAGCCAGGATCCTTAGCTCTACTACATCGCTCTGCCCCTCCCCCTGCTCCCTAATCCTCATGAGGGGTCAGACAAAAGAGGAGCCTTTGGTGCGTACCGCACAGTGACCACGACAAAAGATGGCGCTCTCAAGTTTGTCGAAGTCGTGAGCCCCAAGTTTTGGTTTCCAGCAAGCGTCGACATGTGTTTATCCACTCCATTCATCATTGCCTCTTGGATCATGGAGGATCAGCACCAGTGGATGAACGAGGGTGTGAAACTTTATTTCATGGCCTTGGGTGAAAAGTTGGCTCTTGGGTGTTGGTTCTCCGGGCGAAAGCCACCCGTCTAGTGACGACCGACGATGGTGACGCCGCTAGGCGCCGCTTTCCTCCTTGGAGGGTTAGTCGTGGAGTCTACCTGGGCGAGAGCCCTACCTGTTCGGGCTAGTGATGGCGATGCATCTGGCGTCGTTCCCCTTCTTGGAGGCATCACCGTGGGTGGCACCCCAAGATCCTTGTAGTGGTGAGCAGAAATCTCCGCGAGTGTCCTTTGTTGATTCTTCGGCGTCCTTATAGTATTTTTTGGCGGCCTGACCTTGGTGGTGAGCCCTGCAACGACTTGGAGTGGCAAAGGATTGTCCCTTAGGTCGTTGATTTAATGGGAGAGATGGCGGTGAATTCAGAGCTTTTGTATTCGGTCTCGACTGGTCAGCTTTCAAGGTCAATTTTTTAATGCTATTGACATCTTTCTCACTTCAGCTTTGGATAATGTGAGAAGATTTTTGAATTGGCTACTCTGAAGAAATCGCAGAGGAATTCATTGAAGGTCTTTGATCATCTTTTTTGTGAAGATGTTCACAATCAAGATGTTGTCGTCTGATTGTTACGAGATAAATTTTCTTTTTACCAGCCTAATCGTGACAATTGTTTATCTTTTGCTTTTGGTATTAGCTTTTAATGAGCTTTTGTATTGGCCGTATACATCGCTAGTTGGCGCAGAGGCTGGAATTTTATTTCATTATCTGAAAAAAATAAATATATTCAGCTATTATATGTTATAGTATAAAAGATCCTATGGTTGCTGGTTTCTTAAATTCAGGGATCACCGACACCTCATTAATTTGACAAAGTTGGTGATGTTAGGATTTCTGCAAGGAAAGAATTACAACAACTCTGCTGCTTAGCAAAAGATATGCTGTTAACCATGTGATGGACATAAATGGACAAAGGATCGACTTTATGCCTTTGACAATACGAAATCAATAATTTTCATGTTTATTATATTTTTGTGATAGAGGCGGGAATGGACATCAATATTTTTTAAAAAGTTTATTCGTGCACATGGGGGGCAGCCTCCTTAAGAAACAATGTATAGGGCATAAATTAGCAATGCAACTGTTGTAACTTCAGCAACTGAGCATAAAGCACAGACTAAATGGCCTAAACACAAATAGTGTAAATGGTCAATGGATCTGTAGTAACAAAAATATGGTGGTGCTCATGATATGGTGGTAGTAATGGTCAAGCATGAAATTGTTTTTTCGTCACATCAAGCATCTTCTATTTCTCACTGATTTATATGGCAAATCTTATGATGCGTGCTTATTGTTTCTATATGCTATAGATCACAGACTTGTCTCGAGGAAGGAAACCCATAGAAACTCTCTCTCTTGAAGGAAATGATGCTGGGTTTGAAACTGTCTTCCAGGTAATTACTTAATTATATTTGTGTTTGCTGTTGGATTGAGAGTTTCTCTTGCTTTGTCTGTCCTAGTTCACGTGCACTGCACTGAGGTTGGCCTTTTCTTTTTCTTATGGTTTGAATGGATTCTACCTGGCTAACGCTTACATGCTGCTGTATGGCCCTAAAAACCTACTTAGCAAAAAACAATCAAGGCATACTCCAGAATTTCCAGGATTGGAGATTGATGTTACTTTTCTATAAAAAACTCATCTTACTGGACCAGGAAGTTTTTTTTCCATAGACCTCTCATTCCCATTAATCAGGCAAATCTTGCTATACTAGTCTCTGAATTTCTTTATTTTTCAGTTGCTTGATAATCCTATATACCGAACTCTCTCATTTTCTGAACTTAATAAGTAGTGCCACCATAACTGGCTAACTGTTATGTATTTTTTTGTTTCAACATTCTTTATTTTAAACAGTTCATTTGGAGTGTTTTAGCCGAAGTATTATCTGTCTTGTATTACCTCTTTACCTTTGTTGGAAATACCAAGCACATATTATTGGGTTGTGCTTTTAAATATAAATGCAATATTATAGAATGCCTGTACTTAAAAACTTACATTATCAATTAAGGGATCCTTTGGAATGTAGCATATAGTGTATGTACATGTACTAAATAAAATTTAATTGAGCTTATCAAGTGACCTTAACATTTAATTGAACTTATCAAGTGACATTTTGTTATAGGGCGATGTTGGTTGTGGGAAGACCATAGTTGCTTTCCTGGTATGTATGGAGGTTATTAGCTCAGGATTTCAGGTATGATGCTACAAAGTAACACTATTACCTTGTTTATCTTTGTAACACCCCTGCTCAACAAAAAAGCCCAAGATGCTACTAACTTCCTAAATTCTACAAAATTTTGGCAGCACCTTCTCTATAATTTGGACATCCACTCAGCAGACAAAGAAACAATATATATCACAAATTATATTTCAACTACGACACTCTCACATTCACAGTCTATAACCAAGATGCCCATGCCACTAGGCTTTCCACCAAAAGCTTACCTCAAGCATTCATCGGTGGTGACACAAACCATAGGCATCCCTTCCAATGAAGAGGCTACCAGCACAAAACATACCTCAACTGGCTCATCCTCACATACAAACCCAATTACAATTATAACAAGTTGCGAGTCTATGTCATGATTTTTCCATTATAAGTTAGTTATTAACTCTTAAACAGTTAAGAATAGTGTGGGTGCGTGTGCAGCTACCCGTCCGCGTGCGTCAACGTCTTGAGGTACCTAAGATACAACAAAGAGCAAGGGTGAGTCCATGACTCAGCAAGTATATATTTAAACAAAGGACATTATTACAAACCTTTATGCCACAATCATAGCAGAACCATGCAATTAGTATCCCAGACAACATATCCATAACAGACCAGGAAATTAGTATCACAAGCAACGTATCCGTACACAGACCATGCAATGCAATATGCATCTCTTCTCTGTGCTCATACCAGTATAGCAAAGGGCTCACCTGTTGATGACGCCCTTAAGCCCCGTCCTCTTTCATTCGGGTCAAAACAAGTCGTGGTCATATGGCTTTCTCACCGACTTGGCCATAGCACTCCGGACTAGTCATATGACCATCTATCGACTTAGCCCTACTCCCGTGGGGTGCCTACTCCAGTAGGACTTAAAGCACAAGTCATGGTCATATGTCTTTCTCACCGACCTGGCCCGAGGCACTCCAGACTAATCATATGACCATATCACTGACTTGGCTCATGCACATGAATGCAATTGATGCATAAGTATCAATAAAGCACTTTTCACTTTACCAAAGCACTAAGATACCACATTCTATCATGCCACCCATATCATCATCACGATAACCAAAACAGTAAGCAATATTAGACAACACAAACACCGTTGCTTTGTATAAATATACACTTGCCTCATCAACCCCGGAGTCCGGCGTGCGACGAAGTCGTCTTCGCTCCCGAGGCGGTGGTGGCTGGGGAGGAGGCGCTGGGGGGAGGAGCACGGGATGGGAGAGGGCAGGAGGGAGGAGCATAGGCTAGGGGAGGAGTACGGGCTGGGGACCAGAGACACAAGATAAGAGAGAGAGAGAGAGATCTAGAAGGAGAGTTCTAGAGAGAGGGAGAGAGCCGGTCTCCAACTGGGGGCGGTGGAGAAATTGGGCCGGCCGGCTGGCCCATCTCTTCTTTTTTTTTTCTATTCACTAGCATTACAATCTTATATTAAAAGGATTTCGTCAATGAAATCCATCTTGCTAAGAGATATTCGATGTGTGAGACGAATAGGCGCTATAGGAAAGCACATCATCATCATCGTGGCCTTGTCTTCATTCTTGACTAATGAGATATTAGTATAACAATGTATTCATCTTGTAATATAAACACTTTTAATAGAAAGTTTGGATATTTTATTGCTCCTTTTAGTTGGGTGAAGGTGTTGCTTATCTTGGCTAGATATCACATCATTATTTAGATTTGAATACAGATAATTCCATTTTATTGAAGGGGGTCGAAATACAGTCTATGTCTAATTTTGATTCAATATAACCAATTAGAAAATATCAATGAAACAAATACTTTTAAAAATAAAATTTATCGGTCTGTTTGGACTAGACTATTATAAGGTTGTGTTAATTATATATGCGGTATAATTTTGGCATATTAGCTCTCATCGGTTGCATCCTTTTGTGTTGATATCATCAATTTAATTCTTATTTTTCCTTAAATTCAAGATTGTTGTTCAATATGCTATAATGTTCTAGACTAATGATATTATGTAGTTTCCCTTGTACTATCATTGGTGTTTATGTAAACTTCTTATAGTATCATAGATTTACAACAAGTAGACTTTTGCTACCTATAGGTTAATATTGATGCCATTTTATAGTTAAATATATTATTTGTGGAGGTGAAAAGTCTTCTGTGTTATTATATGGTTTCCATGTGCTAATATTTTTTTGTTTCTCATGACTGAATAGCATATTCTATTAATTTTATCATCGGTCAATGTGTTAGATTGGATATGCAATTGGTGATACTAACTTGAGATGTGATGCCAATCAGCTCGCTAAAGGAGGTCAATGCATTAGCTGCAATTCCGGACACATAATATTCATATGTTTTTAGAGTTGTTTATATTGCATCTAATCTCATTTATTGCTTACAGTTGTGCGGACTGTAGAATAAATTTTTGTCAACGAAATCTTTGGTTTACTATCGCTGCATATAGATTTACAAATGTCCGTCAAGTCTTTAGTTAAAAAGATCGAACAAACAGCTGGATTAAATTTATCTGATACTGCACAACAAATGAAAAAATATTGAAAAACGATAACATATTATGTGATTGTGGGATTGTAAGAGATTCTGAAATTCTTGTAAATCTAAGAATGAGAGGACGACAAAAGAAAAAATATAAACCTTAATTTTTTTAGTTTATGTCTTTTAATTATTAATGTGTTTTAATAAATTTATAGGTTGTCATCGTATTTTGACAATAATAATTGTGTTTCGATTATAAATAATGCGGATCGCACCCGTATCTATTTTTAAATTATACATGTTTAATTTTGCCTTCTCTTGTGCATCAAGTGACAAAAACATTGTATGCCGGATATAGTTGGGATGGACGGTTTTCATTAAATGATTTTGATGTGGTTGATGAGTTTGTTGTTATTCGTCGATCCGCCAACCTTTCTGTCACTGCATGTCGGATTCTAAATGATCTAAAAACTTTGGCTCAACTTATCCGATCAAGATTTAGACGCAATGGGGTTTTTCCACCTTATATGCTGCATTTGGTAAAAATGTTGGAGGATCAAAACAGAGATGTGTACAATGGCATTGTACAACAATTTGGAAAAGGGATGTAGCGCAGAAGTGCCACAAGGAGATTCTCTTTGTGGCGACTTCAAGTTCTTGGTAGACACGCACATCGCACTATCTGCTTCAAAAATCAGAAAAGGTTTGGTTGGTCATCTAAATAATATCTACACAAATAGAAAGCCAGCATTTGTTAATACCATTCGTCACTGTCGTTATAATCGTCGCTGGTGTAATTCGATCATTACTCATTGGCATTCCCAACATAATGGACGACCATATATTAATACTAAAAGAGGTGCCTTCAAGTTTGTTCACAATTTTACCACTCATGCCGCCAACAACTCTCAGATATTAGAACACTGCTCATATTTATTTCTGTGGCACGCATTTAACTCAAATATTAAAAAAAAATTATATACTTATAGGTTTTATACACTTACGAAGATAATGTTGAGGTGATGGTGTTTATTCATTTTGGTGACTTTCTTGCTGATATAATGTGTGAACTATACCGTTAGGGACATCCATCCATTCCTGATTTGTATGATTATAACGGTGATGATTATAACGACAGTGACGAATGGCATTAAAAAATGCGGCTGTCTATTTGTATAGATATTATTTAGATGTTCAACCAAACCTTTTCTGTTTTTTTAAAGAGATAGTGCGATATGCGTGTCTACCAAGAACTAAAGTCGCCACAAAGAGAATCTCCTTCTGGCACTTGATCATCTAACATTTTTACCAAATGCAACATATAAGGTGAAAAAACCCCATTGCATCTAAATCTTGATCGGATAAGTTGAGCCAAAGTTTTAAAATTATTTAGAATCCGACGTGCAGTGACAGGAAGGTTGGCGGATCAACGAATAACAACAAACTCATCAACCACATCAAAATCATTTAATAAAAACCGTCTATCCCAACTATATCCGGCATACAATGTTTTTGTCACTTGATGCACAAAAGAAGACAAAATTAAACAACATATATAATTTAAAAATAGATACGAGTGCGATCCGGATTATTTATAATCAAAACACAATTATTGTTGTCAAAATAGAATAACAATCTACAAATTAATTAAAACACATTAATAACTAAAAATAAGACATAAACTAAAAAAAGTAAGATTTATATTTTTACCTTTGTCGTTCTCCTTTTATTCCTGGATTTATAAGAATTTCAGAATCTCTTACAATCCCAAAATAACATAACATGTCATTATTCTTAATATTTTTCTATTTGTTGTGCAGTAATGGTCAAATAAATTTAATCCAACTGTTTCTTCGATCTTTTTAACTAAAAACTTGACGGCCATTTGTAAATATATCTGCAGCGATAGTAAATCAAAAATTCCTTTAACAAAAATTTGTTCTACAGACCGCACAACTGAAAGTAATAAATGAGATTAGATGCAATATAAACAACTTTAAAAACATATGAATATTACATGTCTGGAGTTGCATCTAATGCATTGACCCCTTTCGGGAGTTGATCGGCATCATATCTCAAGTCAGTATCACCAATTGTATATCTAATCTAACAATGACCGATGATAAAATTAATAGGATTTGCTATTCAGTTATGAGAAACAAAAAAAATGGTGCCACATGAAAACCATATAATGACACAGAAGACTTTTCACCTTTACAAATAATATATTTATCTATAAAATAACATCAATATTGACATATGGATAGGAAAAGTCTCTTTGTTGTAAATTTATGATACTCTAAAGAAGTTGACATAAACACCAATTATATTTTAAAGGAAACTAAATAATATCATTAATGTAGAATATTAAATAATCTTCAATTTAAGAAAAAATGAGAATTGAATCGATGATCTCAACACAAAAAGATGCATAACCGATGAGAGCTAACATGTCAAAATCATACTACATATATAATTAACACAACCTTACAATAGTGTAATACAAACAGACTAATAAATTTTATTGTTGAAAGCATTTGTTTCAGTGGTATTATTTGATTGGTTAAATTGAATCAAAATTAGACATAACTGTACTTCAATCCCCTTCAATAAAATAGAATTCTCTGAATTAAAATCTAAATAATGATTTGATATCTAGCCAAAATAAGCAACACCTTCACCCAACTAATAGAAGTAATAAAAGATCCAAACTTTGTATTAAAAATATTTATATTATAAGGTGAATACATTGTTATATTAATATCTCATTGGTCAAGAATAAAGGCAGGGCCACGAGGATGATGATCTGCTTTCCTAAAACACATATTCGTCTCACACATCTAATATCTCTTAGTAAGATGGATTTCATTGGCGAAATCCTTTTGATATAAGATAAACAAGGTAATAGTGTTACTTTGTAGCATCATACCTGAAATTCTGAGCTAATAACCTCCATACATACCAGGAAAGCAACTATGATCTTCCCACAACCAACATCGCCCTATAACAAAAGGTCACTTGATAAGCTTAAGTAAATTTTATTTAGTACATGTAAATACACTATATGCTACATTCCAAAGGACCCCTTAATTGATAATTTAAGTTTTAAGTACAGACATTCTATTTATATTTAAAAGCACAACCCAATAATATGTACTTGGTATTTCCGACAAAGATAAAGAGGTAATACAAGACAGATAATACTTCAGCTAAACATTTTTGTCGAACTACTCCAAATGAACCGTTTAAAATAAAGAATGCTGAAACAAAAAAAAATACATAACAGTTGGCCAGTTATGGTGGCACTACTAATTAAGTTCAGAAAATGAGAGAGTTCGGTATATATGATTATCAAGCAATTGAAAAATAAACAAATTCAGAGACTAGTATGGCAACATTTGCCTGATCAATGGGAATGGGAGGTCTATGGAAAAAAAAACTTTCTAGTCCAGCAAAATGAGTTTTTTTTTATAGAAAAGTACCATCAATCTTCAATCCTAGAAAATCTGAAGTATGCCTTGATTGTTTTTGCTAAGTAGGTTTATAGGGCCATACAGCAGCATGTAAGCGTTAGCCAGGTAGAATCCATTCAATGACTTTTCAAACACCTTCAACCTTGGCAGTGTGCTAGAAGTGGAAGACAGGAATATACATTTGGATTTGCTCTTGCCAAAACCAACCCGTCCTCTTAACTGAAGCAGTTGAGCCATTCGAAATCTCTCAGCATTCATGACGATCATCATATAAGCATCAAGAACATCAACTCCAATCTCAATCATTTGTGTTGAAAAATGAATACATGTTTCTCCATATTGAAAACTGGTAAGAGCTTCATCCTTCTCATCGCTCATGTGGCCATCCAACAGTCCACCGGGCTAACCTTTAAATTTTTGTTTTATGTTATCAAAATTGTCTTTTGCTACATGAAGTTGTAGTAACTTTTCTGATGCTTCTATAATAGGATACACAAGGTAGACCTTGCCCACATCAATGAGTTCATCCTTCATCATCTGCAAACCATAAGAAAAAGAAAAGGCCAACCACAATGCTGTGCACGTGAACTAGGACAGACAAAGCAAGAGAAGCTCTCAATCCAACAGCAAACACAAATATAATTAAGTAATTACCTAGAAGACAGTTTCAAATCCAGCATCATTTCCTTCGAGAGACCGAGTTTCTATGGGTTGCCTTCCTGGAGACAAGTTTGTGATCTATAGCATATAGAAACAATAAGCACGCATCATAAGATTTGCCATATAAATCTGTGAGAAATAGAAGATGCTTGATGTGACGAAAAAACAATTTCATGCTTGGCCATTACTACCACCATATCATGAGCACCACCATATTTTTCTTACTACAGATCCATTGACCATTTACACTATTTTTGTCGAGGCCATTTAGTTTGTGCTTTATGCTCAGTTGCTGAAGTTACAACAGCTGCATTGCTAATTTATGCCCTATACATTGTTTCTTAAGGAGGCTGCTCTCCACGTGCACGAATAAAATTTTTTAAAAAATATTGATGTCCATTCCCGCCTCTATCACAAAACTATAATAAACATGAAAATTATTGATTTGGTATTGTCACGGGCATAAAGTCGATCCTTCGTCTATTTATGTCCATCACATGGTTAACAGCATATCTTTTGCTGAGCAACATAGTTGTTGTAATTCTTTCCCTGCAGAACTCCTAACATCACCAACTTTGTCAAATTAATGAGGTGTCGGTGGTCCCTGAATTTAAGAAACCAGCAAACATAGGATCTTTTATACTATAACATATAATAGCTGAATATATTTAATTTTTTTAGATAATGAAATAAAATTCCAGCCTCTGCGCCAGCTAGGGATGTATACGGCAAATACAAAAGCTCATTAAAAGCTAATACCTAAAGCGAAAGACAAACAATTGTCATGATTAGGCTAGAAAAAAAAGAAAATTTATCTCGTAACAATCAGACGACAACATCTTGATTGTGAACATCTTCATAAAAAAGATGATCAAAGACCTTCAATGAATTCCTCTACGATTTCTTCAGAGTAGCCAATTCCAAAATCTTCTCACATTATCCAAAGCTGAAGTGAGAAAGATGTCAATAGCATTAAAAAATTGATCTTGAAAGCTGACCAGTCGAGACCGAATGCAAAAGCTCTGAATTCACCGCCATCTCTCCCATTAAATCAACGACCTAAGGGACAATCCTTTGCCACTCCAAGTCGTTGCAGGGCTCACCACCAAGGTCAGGCCGCTAAAAAATACTACTCCCTCCGTTTTAAAATATAAGGCGTATTTTGACTCCACAAAAGTATTTAAAGGTAGAGTTTGACTGTTAGATTCCTCTATTATATATTATGAATTGTTACAATATAATATGGAACGATGTATATTATTTGATTTATTTATGGTCAAAATTTACTAAGTTTGATTTTTCTCCAGTCAAAATACGTCTTATATTATGGAACGGAGGGAGTATAATGACGCCGAAGAATCCACAAAGGACACTCGCGAAGATGCCTGCTCACCACCACAAGGATCTTGGGGTGCCACCAGGTGATGCCTCCAAGAAGAGGAACGACGCCAGATGCGTCGCCATCACTAGCCCGAACGGGCAGGGCTCTCGCCCAGGTAGACTCCACGACGAACCCTCCAAGGAGGAAAGCGTCGCCTAGCAGCGTCGCCATCGTTGGCCGTCACTAGACGGTTGGCTTTTCCTGGAGAACCAACACCCAAGAGCCAACTTTTCACCCAAGGCTGCCAGATCCGACTACCGGCGACCCCAGCCTCCGTGCTGCACCCGACGCCGTCGCTAGGAGGATGCCACCGTGCGAGATGGCCTTTGTCGTATAGGGAAGGTCGCCGCCGTTGCAGCCCTCTAGCCACCCCACGAGCACCGCCTCGCTTGCCACCCACACCGCAGCGCCGCCCATAGGCCGGATCCGACCACCTCGATGTCGGATCAGGCCACCTCTGTGCCAGACCCAACCACCTCACGCCAGATCCAACCGCACGCAGCCGAGGATGAGTGGAGAAGGGGAGGGGAAAGGGTTCTGCCTTGCATCACCTTCTCGACTGAGTCAACGACGGCAACCGCGCCTAGTAAGCCCGCCGGCGACGACGAGGCAAGCTAGCTTCGCCTCCGTCGCTGGGGGCTAGGGTTTAGGTTGGGAGCGCTGTTGAGGTAGGCATGGACATAAAGTTCTATTAAAACTCCTTGGAAATGCTTGCTTCCATGAAAAAAATATATGTTGGTAGTTACATATGATAAAATGTCGTAGCAAGATATAATATACTATTGCTAGCTTTCATGACTTCCTGAATCTGCTTAAGAGTTTCAGGCTAAACAAAGTAGATAGATGGTTGAATTTGGTACATAAATAACCTAACCAAAACTGGCTTAGTAGTATTTCGAAATGCAGCACACTAAGCTAATTGTAGTATTTTTCATGCCTTTGTGTTAGATGGCGATTGTATCACAGTAGAGTGTGTTGAGTGAGGCATTATGTTGCCATATAATTATGCTTTGCCCTTCCCTTTCAGCATGCTTATTGCAGAAAAGTTAGCTATCAATGTATGCAAACACCTTATTGAATCCTATATGCTCTTTTAAAACCGGTCAATGGTTTTTCATATTTATGTTGCTATCTGCACAGTCGAGGCTATCAAAGCAGAGTAAAATGTGGAGGTGAAAAAATACATATTTACCTATAGAAACAAATTAGTGTAATTGAGGGATTCAAATTAAAAACACAAGATAGAATACAAAATGCAACTGTTTCTACAACATTTCTGTCTTAAGAACATGCAATTCTTTTTTCAAGCAAAGATGATATTTTCTTTGACGATTTATACCAGTTTATCATTACATAGTTTGGGAGATGATTTCCTTAATTACTATCTTTCCCTGTTCTCATGCTATTTTGCTATACAATACAGTTATTATCTTGGCCTATAAAAAATTTCTAGAAATTGTTACCACTTTACATGCTGTAATCTTGTCTTATAACAACAAAAGAGAAACGTTCGGTTGTAATAGATTTTTTTTTTGCTCTTTCATGGTCAGGTGAGGCCAATTGATTGCACTTTCACTAATATCGGACCATCAACAGTCAGAATGTTGTTTCCCCTGATAGTCTTTTCTATACACGTGGTCTATGTAAGGCTAAGAGCTTACTATACATGTGAACCCTGCGTCCCTGCCACAGAAGCAGCCACTAGAATAAGATACTCAGTAGCTGGTTACCACCAAGTTTTGCTAAATAGTGAAGCTTTCTTTTTTCTAAAAAAAAAAATTCTGTAGCCTACAGATGCTAACTAATGTGCCGCATTGTTCATCAGCTATCTTTAGGCGTTCTCCTGCCCCTCTTTCAAAAAAAAAAAACCTTTATGCGTAGAATAGGTTATTGTAAACCTTCATTACTATGCATGGCTTTGCTCATGTTTTGCTCATTGAGAATTTTAGCTTCAATTACTATCATTTAAATCATTGTACGCCCAAAGCAATGGTTGTTTCATTACAGATTTACGATTAATTTATATAACATGGCGCGCCACGGGCGTGCTAGTTTTTCACATTCCTTAGCCGAACGTTTCAAGTTTTTTTTTGAATGTTGAGAATTTTTATTCCTTCCCGATCGGAACGTTGGAAGACTATTTGCACATGCATTCTTTCGGTGGCATGCAATTTTCGATTTTTTCTGCACGCCTGTTCGAGTATTGGAAGCTGGGGCGAAGGGCCCAAGTGCAGCTAGGTCCTGTCACAGTCATTAGTCTACAGTCTACACGGCGATGCTGAGGACTCCTGTGTCTACGGTCTACACTGCTGTATTGGCGCATGGGCAGCTGGTTGCAAATCCACCTGCTGCGGGCAAGGAGATTAGGAGCGCTATTAGCTGCGCCGCTGCTCCATCTCCCATGCAGTGACGACGCCAATTCGCCAAACGCTTTATGCAGTTTTGATCTTTCGCTGAGTGCGGTTCGGTTCTGTTTTTTTCTCGTCTAGTGCTGCTGATGCCGCTAGGCAGTAATGGCCCTAAGGGCGTGGTTGGGCGCCCTTAGCCGCCATGCCAACGTGCATGGGGCGGCGGCAGCGCGTCTTGCCATCCGTTGGCGGCCGAATCGGCCGCCCTGAGATGGCGTGCCAACCAGGGGCGGAGCCAGGATTTACCCATAGGGGGGGTCAAGCATACCCACAAAATTATACCACATGTATATACTAGTTTGTGGAGCATGCGTAAAAAAAATTATTGCATTACTACCTCTGGTTCCAAATATTTGACATCTGAGATGTGTGCTAGTCAATGTTTTGATACTTGAGTTATGAATCTATAAAATACTTATATTGGCTACATAAAAATAGTATTTTCATATTTGTTTCAAAACATGCTTCAATAATATAATTATTTTAATAGATTTTATAAACATAAGGTACAATGATAATTAGTGGTTAGTGTTGTGTTTCGGAGACAGTACGAAGTAAAAATGTTAAAGATGTGTGATCTAATGGAATTAAATATAGCTTACCCTACAACGTTAAAGAACTTGCAAGCTATTTGGGAAAAGTCTTTTATATAACTATGTATACAACAAATCAAAGTGCTAGATAACAAATAGCAATTCTTAAATAAAGCTATGTTTGGGTAGTTACCAATTAGGTCTTAACTTTGGCTGTTACTGTATTAATAGGAAAAGTATACATGGGTAGTAGGGGGTTTTCATTTTGTTGAGGGGGGCCAGGCCCCTGCCAGCCCCCCTCTGTCTCCGCCACTGGTGCCAACGCCGCACCGCCGAGCCACTGACAACTGGGCCGAGAGCGAGCGAGGGAGATGGCACGCCGTTCGTTGGCTGTGAACCAAGCGGTGGCCAAATCGCAGTCAACGCCCGCGTTGGCATGATGAGCGACGGCGGCAAACCAAACAGCCCCTAAAGCACAAAGTAGCCGGCACTGGCATGGCATTGCACCTCAGCACTTACACGTCACGTCCTCCTTTCTTCCATTCGGTTGATCATGATCGAACAACCGCGATGCTATCCAAAGTCACAAGAGGGGAAGACCAAGACAAATCTAACATAACAGTCGTTATATAATCTTTAATTATTGGTTAAGATAAACAGCTACTAGATAACATAGTGACTTTTTTCAATTTCTTTAATCCCTTGATGATTTCATATTCAAAAGGATTCATCTTGGTTAAATTAGGAAACATTTTCAAGAGATGAAAACTCGCAAATTGCAATTGTCAATATCTCCTAGGCGCACTAATATTAATATGTACACTATGAAATTCGCCATATCAACGCATTCTTCCGTCCTCCGATACTAATATTCGAAAAGCACAACAATATAGCTAGCGATGTACCTTGAGGAATTCGGCATTTGCAGGTGGGAGTGGACGCTCTCGAACATGTCGCCGGCGATATACTTCACCTCGGTACCAGCCGGGGCCTTGGCGACGACGTGGGCACGGTCCATCACGCTGCACTCCAGGTGCAGGAACGCCTTGGAGATGGCCTGCGCGGCGCCGCCGAGCCCGCCGGTGACGCCGACGAGGGAGCTTATCCCCTGGAAGACGTCGGCGCCTTCCTTGACGGCGATGTCCATGAGGAAGCGGCTGTCGGAGGCCACCCCGTTGTTGACGAGCCCGTCATACGCCGGGTCGTGGTCGGCGAGCTCCCAGAACGTTTGGCCGTGCGTGAGCTTGAAGAGCGACGGGTCCGGCAGCTCGTGCTGGAACCATGCGCCGAGGTCGGAGAACGGGGAGACGAGGATGGGGTGGAGCAGCATGGTCAGCATGGGGACCATGTTCGGCGAGCCGACGAGGAGCGTGAGCGCGTACACGGGCTCGCCGCCACCGCCGTGCTCGGCCGGACGCTGAAGACGACGGAGATGGCGAGCACGCGCATGAGGCGGCGCAGGCAGGGGATCTTGGACGGGTGGACCGTGACCTTGGCGGCTATCTGTGGGAGGGTGGCGCCGCCGCGCCGCCGCCGTGGTGATGGATGGCGTCGGCGATGCGGAGGTGAAGAGCGGATTTGAACGCCATGGACTTGATGTAGGCGTAGGTGTTGTGCCAGAGCTCGAGCTGAGCGTTGAGCAAGCCCTCGTCGATGCGGTGTTGCTCCTGGGTGAGCGCCATTGCGCAGTGTGCAGCTAACCTACTCCATTCGGTTTTCATTAACTTGCTAGCTGCTATGGTTGTGCGCCCCTCTCTCTATATGTATATATAGACTTGACGATCATATCATCATCAACCGGTTCGGGGATGAACGGTAACCGTGCATTTTTACTGAAAAACACTGTTTAGTACTGTTTAAAATCATTGTTCAGTACTGTTTACAACAATGTTTTCTCCTGCTTTTACTGTTTGCTACAGTATTCATGCATTTATACTTAAAATCTACGGTGCCCCTCTGCCTTTTTGCTTGCAACGTCAGAGGATTCGGATCGTCAACAACCGGACATGGTTTGACACTTTGACCTAGCTAGCTTGCTTTCAGCTTAAGTTAAATTAAATTGAATGAAAAATTGTTATTATTGTATAAGCCAAATGATGTAATATTTTGTAGTCATTTTGTAGGGTTTTAAATAGTTCTTCTTACAGTTCGTAAAATAAATTTTTTAGAATTTTTTGAACTCTTCAAAAAGTATTTCTAGAGGGTTAAAAATTTGCAAGAGTAAAACTAAACTCAACTTTAAGTTGAAACAAACAAGGTCAAAATTCCATGAAAAGCTAAGTTGAACCCGTCTCTCCAAAATGTAATTTGAAGAAGCTGATCATACGATATAGAGATTAATGGTAGACGCATGTCTATTGCATGGCATGCAAATCCTATGCCTTTAATTCCTTCTCCGGCAAATGCTCTCTCAATTTAAAGGTATTAGGCATAGTTATTAAATTTGTGGTTCGGTGGATTCGCAGTAGGGACGGCAATCGGACTGGTCAAGCATGGGTAGAGGTATCGCTGACCCGTACCCGCGAGCGAAAATCCAACCCATATCCGCTCGCAGGTACATACCCACACCCATATCCGTATCCGTCGGGTACCCGCGACTCGCTGAGTATCTGCTACCCGTCTGCTGGATGTTGCAACCTTCAACGTTGTACAATATTTTAGTAAAAAATAGCAAAAAACAACACAGTAAATTCCAGCATAATTGGAGCAAAAGAACAGCATGATATCTTACATAATTTTGACGCAGGGCACAGGGTGGGAGCCTGAGAGGGCTGGGCATTATACATTGTTAGGTTGGCGGGTAACGGGTAACGGATATGGATATATCAAAATCATATCCGCTAAATATATACCCGTGGGTAGAAAATTTATCCGTATCCGTACCCATGGTTATAATTCTTCACCGTATTCATGATGCCCGTCGTATAAATATCTGCATATATTTAACCAAACCTGTACCCATTGCCATCCCTAGCTCGCGGTTCATGGTTCATTACTTCATAGAAATATGGTTCATTATTAAGAGGTATACTTCTCGCGAATCGAAACATGGTACGCATACGAGTACATATACTTAGATGTGCAACCACAGCAATAGTTATAGAAGAGCATAGCTAGTAGTATATGATTAAATGTCATAGCGAGACATAATATATATGCTAGCTAGCTAGCTTTCATGACTTCCTGAATCTGCTTAAGAGTTTCGGCTAAACAAAGTAGATGAGGGGTGAAGTCATCGTAGTCACTATAATTTTTTAAACTAACCTACCCAAAATTGGCTTATTAGGGCGTGTTTGGTTCATGACCCTAGATGGCCATGACAAAAAATTGGTATGACCATCTCATGGCATGATCAAATCTTGCCAATTTATTTAGTGTTTGGATGGTAGCCAATACAGTTTGGCCAATAAAAATAAAAAATATTTAAAATGGGTTGATTAGGATTTTAGATGAATTATGAAATTTTGTCTATGCAATTTGGACTCAAGATAAAATTGATACAAAAAAGAGAATTTTAAATGGAAAAGAAACGAATCTGTACCAACCATGCAGCGAGCAGGCAACGAACAGCAAGTAGCTAGCACAAATTTCGGGTGGCTGACGCTGGGCCATCTTGCATGCGTGGGCAGCCAGCGTTGGCAGGGCGGCGCAGGCGGCCGATTTCCACGCCTGCGCCCTCGTCTGCTCACGCTAAGGAATTCGAGGGCACGCCTTCAGATTGGCACGGCTCGCCATTGAACGGTGACGAACCAAACGATGACCAAAACACCATGGCAACCTATTTTTTGGCATGGCAAGCGAGGGTCGCGAACCAAACAGGCCCTATTTGAAGTGCAGGCACATAAACGCGAATGTGGTGCTTAAGAACTGAATTTTAAAATTTATGTTTCAAGTGAACAAGATGGATGTATGTGGATCCATGCATGTGTATGCTATTCCAAAGTAGTATTCTCCTTTCACAAATTTGTTGTTTTCTTCGTTTGATTGAGTTTTGTTGTTATGATTACTCAACATAGTACTTTAAACATGTTCGTTTTTCGTCGATAAAAATTTCCCATATGCTATTTTTTTTTCCTTCGGTGTTACCTTGAGCATTTGTTGTACAGAATTTGCTATTTTCGTTTGAGCAGATAGTTTACGTAGGTTGGTTCAGATTGACTTCCTAATCCAGGGTTTCTCTCTTGATTAATTCAAAATGGTATACATATTTGTTGGTTCTACCTCCAAAAAAACATAAAAAAATACCATTGAAACACAAAGTATGTTATTACATAATATTGCCCACACATTAGATTTGACATCCCGCTCAACATGGTTTTCCTGTATTGTGGTTCCTTAATTCTATACTATGTTGTTCTATTATGCCCATTTCTGTTATATTTTGTCGTCATATATGACATTGGATATCATAGCCAGTGATTACAAAACCGCGGTTAACCACTCGGCTAGGGTTGAATCAAATCCAAATTTTATTCAAATTTGAAAATTCATGAAAAAATTCCATAAAATAGTAAACATTATTTTATTACTATTGGCTAAAACAGAATTTGAAAATTCAAAATTTTTACCATTATTTCATGTGAGTTTTGTTTGATATTAATGAAAATAATGGAATAAAGAAGAAAAATAACATATATATATATATATATTTAACAGCTGCCTCCTAAGCCCATTTTTTCTATTTTTTAAAACGATTTTCCTTTTTTTCCTATTTTTCTCTAATATTTCTATTTTCTGCAAAAAAACCGCTCGACTAGCCGAGCTAACCGAGCGGTTAGCCGAGAAAACCGAACCAAAATTTGTATTCAAATTTAAATTTTTCGGTTAGCCGCGGTAATAGCTCGGTTAACCGAACCGAGCCGTACTTCGGCTTTTGGACTGGGTTCGGTTATGTAATCACTGATCATAGCTAAAGTGCTAATTTTACTGTTTCAAATTTGCTCACCTCTCACAGGCTACCACAACTACATATATTCAACAGTACACTATTATCCATCACATAGATACTCTGTTCTTTGATGATGTTTTCTAACAAATTATTATGTTGATGCAGGTCTCAATGGTAGCACCATTTTTCTTTGAAACCCAGCTCGCTTGCTGGGCAAACCACGGTAACTCCAGTCCAGTTCCCCAGCGAGAAGCTCATGTCGTAGAGCAGTTCGATTGCGGGTCTAAGAAGTAAGAACGCAAGGGTCTTAACTTCAGCCAGTCTTAGCTGTACCCATTAGTACAAGACCTGCTAGCATCAGAAGCAGTATTGATGTAGCTTGAATCTGCATCCATTTTAACAACTGTGGAATATGGTTAGTTTGTACTGATTCGAGAAGAAAAGAAATGGGGATAAACAAAAGACTGCAAATAAAAAAAGAAATAAGTCCATTTTTTATACCCGAACTATTTAGAAAGTTCACTTAATCCTCTACAAGAGTAAATAACCTCCTATGGTGGTTTTGCTATTTCTAATTTTAAAGGTGGTTTTGCAATTTCTAATTTAAACAAATCCATTTTAAACCCTTGAATTATTGAATAAGTCCAAAAAATCCAATAGACCGAATAAACTATAAAAATATAAAATATTTCATTAAACAAACGGATATATATTCATTCAAAAATTTAAAAAAAATGAGTGCCTTTAATATTCTTTTATTGATTAAGGATTATTGAAAATTTTCAATAACTTGATACAATGAAATGGACTTATTTCAAAACATAAATGGAAAAACCACCTGTAAAACCATTTTAGACCATTTTAAAGGATTATTTGTTCCGGTTTTTATAGTTGAGGTATGTAAGATAAACCATTTAATAACTCGAGGGTTAAGCAAACTCCCTAAATAGTTTAGGCATGCAAAATGGATTTATCAGAGAAAAAAAAGGAAATAGCGAGAAACACCTTGGCGTTTGCACCTCTATACAGCAGAGCAACTCCAACTGTGAAATCTATCTCCTCTCTTATATAAGAGCATCACATCTACTCTATCCCCACCTCTATTTCATTAAGAGTGTCCTCTATCTCCCTCTAAATTTTCTTCTTTTATATCAAAAGATTCCTTTCGCGCTCCAGCTGATATTATAGAGTACCTGCTACGGATGCTCTCACGCGCTAGCGTTGCCACTGCCTGCCTGCTACACGTCCCCCGCCATGTGCAGTCCTGTGCTTTGTTCACTCCAGCTTGCCTTGCGCGCCGTTCGCCCGCGCGCGCTCGCCAGATCCGACGGCTATGCCTCCTCGCCGTTCGCTGCGCGCGTAACACATACAGGACGTTCACGCTCACGCGCCCGCGTACTTGTGTCCTCGCCCGGACGGGGGTGCACGTAAAGCTGGAACCAAAGGAAAGTCAGCTCCATCGATCGCAATCAACGTACGTGACTCCGAACACTGTAGCTTTATCCCTGCATCAATGTCAAACACTGTAGCTACCGCATGCAGGCGGGAAGCAGCAGGATTTGAGCAGGCTCTTGGGATTACCGCAGCACTGTAGCTACAGTGTCGAACGGTGCTATGCGAACACTGTAGCTACAGGCGGGATACATGCATTTACGCCCGTCTAAAAGTGGCGTACGTACATGCATCAATGCAAGCTCTCCATCCATGGCTTCTGGCTATATGGCCAGACGGACGGTGTGTGTATTGATATTGGGCTCGCATTTATGCTAGCAGTAGCTCATCGATTAATCTTGGTCAAATGACAACGATCGATCTACCTGATGAACCCAGCACATATAACGGTTCGTATTACTCGATCTCTCCGGTTCTCAAAAACAGGTCGCGTCGGGTTAAAAGCTTATCTACGTACATCTTTTAAACTATTTAAACTGATCGTATATAAATTGTACATGCGAATCCTTCTCGAAAAACACTTCCTCCTAATATCATTGTTTTTTATAGATTTTATTAATAAATTTTATTGGTAGTGGTTAAAATTATGTTCTTGAGATCATGTCAATGTCAAATATTTTCAAGAACAGGAGGGTGCAGTATACGGCGCCGAATTAAACCAGATCAGAGAAGAAACGGTCAAACCTACCGTGCCATGGCTTAATAACGTGTCAAATCTCATGCACCGGCCGGCACATACCTACGGAGACAATCAGGCCAATGTCAGGTGCAAGATTAGTTATACTTGCGTCCTCGCCGTTCGCGCGCCCGCGTACGCCGGATCCAACGGCGTGTCGTGGGTGCGCGTACTGTCCAAGTTAAGTATTATTAGCGAGGAGATGGCGGCGGGCCAACTGTAGCACTTTGGGTGGGTTTTGAAAGTTTGATGCAAAATGTTGCCAAAAAGATTAAAAAACAGAAAGACATGGCAATATTTTTGTAGGGCAAGCTGGAATTATTAACCAAACACACCAAAAAAGACAAAGAAATTTGCTTTAGCCCGTCCAAATGATGAGTCATTAAAATCAGTCTTTTACCAATAAGATGAAAAGGAAAAAATATTACCATGGAGGGTACTATAATGTTGCTGCTTCAATGTCGAAGTGATACATCGAACACCTAACTTTGAAGATCCGGGTTCTGAAAATCATACACACTTGGTGTAGGTCATGAGCAAGGACGTATCATTTGAATCCAACTTTAGTCTAAAACATACCCTTTAATCTACCACCATTTTTGTCCCATTTGCGAGAAGAGAAGCGATAGAGGAGGAGGATGGCATCCATCGGCCAGTGACTCCGATGCATTCCGCTTCGAATCTCTGGTCGTTGCTGACGGGACACGAATTAAATCATGAAAATACTGTTAGTCGGGTCATTAAAAAGATTGAAGCAGAGAGATCCGGGCAAAGGAAGGAAGGATTGCATCACCAGCGTGCCGGGGTCCCAACTGTCGCAGACGCAGAGGATAGCAAACCGTACTCTGATGCAGGACAAGAGCATAGCCCTAGCCGTGAACCGTGGTCCCATCCTCGCTCTCGCTCCCTCACAGTCACAGGCAGCACGCCAAGAACGGAGCTCACGAGCTCATCAGGCTGTCATTGCTGCGACTTGTGCCTGCTTTGGATGTCGACTACTCTCTGTGTTTTTTATGGAGCATCCGTATACCTGGAAGAAATTACTACCACGATGGGTGTGCTCGGGCTGGCTCTATACAGCCTCCCCTGGCTCCCTGCATCCGGATGTGATGTCTCAAAGTTAAAGCCCCTCACTGACTAATCACTGGCCGCCATTAAAGGCATCCGAGAGCGTAGTGAATGCCCGATATGTATAGCTGCAGCTTGCAGCTGCAGGGCCTTTTGTCAGCCTTGCATGTACGGGTGATGCACCTGTCTGTGCGTATGCATGAGTGGCAATACTTGGCAGTGGATGTGGATGCAGCATACTGATATCTAGTCCTAAGAATTGGGCCGTCCTGCCTCGGGCCACCGTGTAACGGGCCGGCATGACTCGGTCAGCACATCGGGCTGTGCCGGGTTGGCACAAACTGTTAAAAGCCAGGCACGACACGGCCCGGTCAGCACATCGGATCATGCCGGGTTAGCACGGACTATCAAAAGCCAGGCACGGCACGGCCGAAAAGCCCGATGGGCCGTGATCGGGCTGGGTCGGCCCGAGCACGGCATGCCCGACAAAAAACAGAGAGAAATAATTTTTTATAAATTTGTACGTTGCTCAAATAAAAATGTTGTCTATACAAAAAAGATGCGTCTCAAAATTCTGTACAACTTTTATGTAGAACATAAATTCATCTGAGCAGCGAAATATCTTGAAAAATGTAAATTACCGAAATGGTAATGTGGGTTCTAAAACAATCAGCACGCTAAATATTTTTTATAAATTCATGTATTGCTCAAATAAAAAAGTTATCTACTATAGCATACGCTCTACGCTATAGTAGTATCGAGGCCACAGAGAGAGTAGCGTGGGGGACAGCTAGCATGCCGTATAGTAGTGCTTGCTCTCCGTATCTATTGGCCAAAAAAATATTTTATGGAACCAAAAAAATGCTACTCCGGGTGTGCTTTCTAGTGCTTGCTCTCCGTATCATCTCATAGCTAGTGCTTGCTCCTAGTGTGTATTCATTTCTTTTCTCTGTACGTGCTTTTGGAACTCGAAACTGGCCGGTCTTCATGGTTGGGATTTGCTGATAGTTTGATAGTTTTGGCTCTGAATTCCTTGGATATTTCTTTCCCTCTGTTTTCCATGTTACAGCTCTAACTATATCAATTAGTGCCCAGTCATTGCGTCGTGATGGTGCAAGGTAATATCTTTTCTTTTCTTTTCTTTCTTTCTATGCATTTAGACATTTTAATACTACCTTTCGGAGGATTTTTGTCCTAACAGGTTGCACACTACTATTTTAAGGAGTATGCTTCCAGCTGTTTGTTGTTGTTTCACACACCATAGCTACAAGTGTGTTTTTTGTTCAAAAAAATAGCTACAAGTGTGATTATTTTCACCGCCTAGACTGAACAAGAGATGAGTCTATACAGAAAATAGAAATAATGTGACTGTTTTTGTATATTTTTCAAGTTAAGTTCATGTAGCTCAATGGTTGAAATTTTACTCACAATAAAGATTTATGTTTTTCCACATTAATTGCACTAAATAGCTCCTTTTTTCTAAGATTAAAACGAAAAATGTGCCATTTGTGTGCTCTGTTTGGTCAATCCAATATCAGATAATGTACCTAAGAAGGTTGCAGAAGTATATGCTGGAAATAGATTGCCTGGTAAACTAAAATAAAGTCTATTCTAGATTGAAATCTAGGTCTATTGGGCAAAGCTTATCTTTTTATTTATTTTGTATCACAGAACTACTTAGTTAGAAAATAATTGGTTGGGTGCAGATGCATGATTGAAATATGAATTAGGAGAGGTAGTTAGTCACTACGTGTTTTCATCTTCTTCCTTGCTTTCTTGCCTGATTAGGAGTGTCTGGAATAGATTGGTCACATGAACCTATAATTTGCTCATATGTATCATCGGAACAAACCACAAGCTTCCTCTGATATACAGGGACCAAATATGAGTTTATAAAATTCTTACCTGCTATGTCCTTCTATTAGTCAGCACAGTCCATTTGAGTGTATGAATTATTACAGGCTGGCAACGGCTTCTTTCTAAACCATTTTAGGCCCTCTTTGATAGCTTGTTTAGTTTTAGTTTACTTTTTGTTGATAAAATTTGACCACCTTTGAAAGTGGTATGAAAAGGATAAATAAATAATTAAAAAATAATTTTGAGATCTTTGAGAAAAACCCTACAAAGTTATAAAAAAATTATTTTCAAAAAATAAAGTGAATGGCGTATATAAAAATAACAAAAGTTGCAATCCCAACAAAAACTAAACTAAAATAAGGTATCAAAGAGGCCCAGTTCTATGTAACCTTTAGTGGCATCAAGCCGTTGTGTACTTGACAGTAGCTATGGCTGTTTTTGTTTTTTCCTACACTAAAGTGATAACAAAGACCTAATAGAGGAATGTTACAACAAAATCTTGACTGTTCATTCAAAGGTAATTTTGTAAGGGATACTTACCTTTTATTTTCACACTGATCTCATTGACAGGTCATGCTCTGAATACCTTCAACACTTCAGAAAGCACCCATCTATGACAATGAACAAATCGATTTTGGAATGGATACTTATCTTTCCGCAGAGGCCTGCAAATAGCTATAATCGATGAAAATCAATGCTCAGTGGATAGTCTTCATGGTTCTTAGCTCGGTCGTCAGATTGTCTCAAGACTATGTTCATAGGCAATTTTCTACTTGCATGAAAAATTCACTGGTGGAAATATACAGAGCAAATTTGATACACTACTTGCTATACTGTTTTAGATGTGTATAGAAGCACTTATGATCAGTATTCTTTATATGAATAATTGCCTCAGTCCAGTACGCAGCATTGCTGTAGTGGTGTGTATGAAGCACTTATTCATCGGAACCATTCCTTAACTGCTTGTCATAATAGTTCCTATGTTAGCAATGGTTTCAGTTCTTTTGGAGCAATGAAGTAATTAATAGAGTGAAGAGTACTTGTGCCATGTCTGTGTTGACTGATGAAATAGCACAGCTCTAAATTTACACAGGCATTTCATTGATCCTTTGTCTGTATTTACCCAACCAATCTTACTAAGTAATAACGAACCATCCATTCTTCATCTTCATGTTCAAGATGGTATACATCGTTTGTTATATTTTACGGTAAAAAACGAAGAACCTGGAACTAGTACAAGCAGTCTAATACCCAATTTGACACTTCGAGCATTTAGAGCTCACGGTGTTAGGGCATGCCCAATACTACCTTCAAACCACCCCCATTTTGCACCTAAATCGCTATAGCAGTTGGTAGGTAATAAAATATAAGAGAGAAAAATATAAGGAGATATAATTATAATAGAAAAGTGTATGAATAGGGATGAGATAGGGAAAAAATAGAGATTGCACACCAATGTCTAATGAAAGGCTAGAAGAAATTCCAGTCCTCCAAAGAAAGGCAGCTCATGAATAACATAGAGGTTCAGTTCTCTGATAAAATTGTCACTCTTTACCTGAAACCATTATAGCATCTCTTGATTATTATAACAACATAGAAATAGCATGTTACTTACAGCTGAATAGATCTATGACTGCAACCTGCACCCGCATTGGAAAAATATTAGTGGTACCAAAATATGAACCAGCTATAAAGAACAAACGATATTTTTACCTTTAATAAAGCTAAAGATGAGTGGCTCTCTTAGAGCATGCTGCTGCCAAAAATTCCCTTCAAGATAACCAAAAGGTAATAAGTGGCTGTGGCTGCAGAGTAGCATCAAACAGTATAGAGTATTTCATACATACAAATACAGCTAAGAAATATTAGATGCATGGAACTCGATTCACAAGTTGGTTGGTATGTTGTAAGTACTTCCTACTTATATAAACAGAGTATGCACTTTATAGTTGGAAGTTGACGAGCAAAGCACAGATTAACGGAGCCAATTAATTTGGTTCATATTTTGATTGCGGTGTTAAAACTTAAATTATGAGAAAGGTACATAAACATGGAAGATATTTTGCCCCAGCTGGAGTTTATACCACTCAAAGTCGTGAGAAATGACCCCAATTCATCAGTGTCCTTCGGCAGCAATTTCTCTGGAAAAATTGTAATTTGAAAGCAAAAGGGAGGAAGAAAACTAATTGAATTAATTTTCTATCAAGACAAAAATTTATCTTCGTCTACCAGTACCAAGCCCAGCTCCAGTCACCCCCTACTCTGCTGAGGCTCACCGCCTGCCGCTGTGGCCGCGACCTCCTGGCCCCCGACGAAACCGGCATCCTTTGCCGTGACGACAGAGAGTTTGCTCTCGCGCACCTCCGAGTCGTCGGAAGAGTTGACTACTACGCCAGAGGAGGAGTTGACTGCCCTAGCTGGAACCTGCCTGCCAAACATCTGCATACTCAAGCAGGGCGTGTGGACGACGAGCCAGCCACTGGTTCGCCATCTTCATCCTTTGGACAAGGGCCACGAGCTGGACCTGCATTCCTGGGAGACCGATCAGGTGCTTCCTACCGGCGACTTCATCTGCTGGATTGAATACCTCAGGGGCATCTTCTGTGATGTTTTCAGCCAGGATCCTCAGCTCTGCTACGTCCCTCTGCCCCTTCCCCTGCTCCCTAATCCTCATGAGGGGTCAGACAAAAGAGGAGCCTTTGGCGCATACCGCACCGTGTCCATGACAAAAGATGGCGCTCTCAAGTTTGTCGAAGTCGTGAGCCCCAAGTTTTGGTTTCCAGCAAGCGTCGACATGTATCTATCCACTCCATTCATCCATGGCCGTTCCTAATGTTTTAAGGGCCCTAGGGCGAGACTAAAATATGTAATTTTAAATTTAATTTTATATTTTAATTTCTAATTACTTAATACATTAAATATTAAATATTTTTGTGTTTAAGAATTATTCTCTTAGCTAGCGAATCATAAATTAATAATGAACTAAACATCTGTAAATGACATGGCTTGATTGGGAGACTCATTATTACAAATGACTACTATATTATAGATTTAATAATATAATAAAATATTTATAGATCTTTTGTATCTAGCCTACTCCTTTTCTCAAGCACACTGACCATGTACTTAGCCTATCTATACATGGTCATTCACAGACTTATAAAAGATACTCTAAATCACATCAATTTATAAATGTGTTAACAATATTGGATTATTGCCACATTGTAAAATCTAGTTCATCCGTATACAAATATCTCCTAAAATATCTATATTCTATGTAGTTCTTAAAATTGTTATAAAAGAATATATCTAATGGTCATTATTCATTGTGTGGATTACTAAAATATCTATGTATAGACATACTTTTTATACAAATAATGCAACCGAATTATGGATGATCAGCTTGTGTCGGTGATAGGACAATTGAGGTATGGAGGGGCGAGACGTGGATGTGTTCGGTCTTTGTCATGCTCCATCTAGATGTTGCTATGGCTAATAACTTGCACACGTACCACTTAGGTGACTCACCATGGCATCGAAGCACATGGGCCTAGTATCCTAGGAAACGAGAGAATTGTATCAAGATGAAACCTAATAATATTATATTATTATACCTTGGTTGAAGAGCAACACTGTCCTGCCCTAATGTTGTAGTGACATCGTTACACAAATCAAACTACTCATTGCTCAACTGCTCACAATTGAAAACCACACCTTGATGGTCACTACAATTCAGAAGCCCTCGCCATGTCAATTTATTGTTGATCCTATGAGCCAATAACACCTCGTATTCTTTGACGAGGCCAAAGCCTTAGGTGGTTAGGCCGCTTTATACAACCATTATATGTATCTTCTTTCTGCTAAGTAATGCATGCCTTTATAGAAAATGAAATGGTAGTGGACTCACTAGCTCACAACGACTAAATACTATGTTGTTATGACTAATTGGCTAGTGACTAGGCCAATTTAACGGACTATTTTTGGTTAATCTATGAGCTCCCTAGTACTCCCTCCTGTCATAAATATTTGGCGTTGGAGATGCATGGTGGCCAATGTTTAAAACTTGAGTTATGAATACCTTTTAAAATTTTAGATTAGATACATACAAATAATATGTAGATTCATTTCGAAAAGTACTTCAACAATATTATAATTTTTATGGATTTCATAGATAAACTATAATGATAACTAGTGACTTTGCTTTGTAAACTAAAAAGTTTAAACCACAAATATTTGTTACTAATAGAAGTACTTACTAATACCTACTAACTATATGGGTCGGGGCCTCCAAAATTGAGAGGCCCTTGGCGGTCGCACCAAGTGCCCCCCTATCTGGACCGGCCTTGCATTCATCATAACCTCTTGGATCATGGAGGATCAGCGTCAGTGGATGAACGAGGGCGTGACGAAGGCCCAGGAATTCTGGACGATCACCGACACCGTGGGCCTTCCACGTGGACAACCGCAATACCCACTCATGGATAGGGAAGATCCCCATATCATTCATTTTCTGCTGAGGGAGGGATTTTACCGTCCAAATCAAAAGACATTCCTCATCGCGGTTGACATGCTGAGGAAGACGGTGGTTTCTTCTGTCCCATGCACATTGGCCTGGCCCTACGCACCCAGTGGCGATGTCGACGACAGTGGCGATGTCGACGACAGTGACACGGCCTCCTGCAACATCACCGGTGGTCAACAATTCATGACTTGTGAGTTCGCCAAGTCCCTCGATGTGCCTGACACCAGGTAATCTATATATCTTTAGTGGATGCATGCATGGATGGAGAGTATTCTAATTTTTGTCTAGTTAGATCTCATATTCAATATAAAAGATCGAAAGATTAATTAATCTCGTCACTTGCAGAGGTCACTGCGGCCGAGACAGAGGTGCGGGAGACGCCTCGCTGAGCCAGCCATTGGGCCACAGAGGATCCACAGGTGCAGGAGACGCCTCGCACACGCTGGATGAGGAGAGTGTGGGATCTTCGACGAGCGGCCTGTGCGCAGCCGTTGCAAGTTCCTTCTAAGTGACGAAAACCCACATGGCTGTTCAACTATGTGAGTCGGTTGAAACAAGGGAATAGAGATACGTAAGTACGCTAGTGAAAGAAAACAGAGTTACACACAAAGTTATGAGACTAGTTGGGCAGTGAACAGATCAACGATAAGAGTTTTTGAGGAACATTGCCAAGTTTTAAGTTATGCCATTTATAACATATTTATAGCAACATTGTCTAAATGTTACTAGCACTTTCTTATTAGGAAAGAGGACCAACAGTGTCATGTTGGTTCACAGTTATTTATCTGATAACCTTCTCTTATTAAAGGACAAAGAAGAGGACAACCTATCTTTTAGGCATTTCTGTTCAAGAGAAATTTTTTGATGTTAAGGAGCTACTAATCTGCAACATTACAATTCAAGTGCAGAAGTTTGCAAGGAAAAAGGTCTTTGAAGTTACAATTTTACAGTTATTCATCATATAATAGCTTATTCTCAAATGATTTCAACAAAAAGTACAGTAAGAAAACATATAACAAAAAGAAAACAATGTTGTCAAAACCATAGATGTATACTTATGAAATCATTGGAGACGAAGTCTCAGGAGGAGGTGACGCCCTCCACCACGGTGCCGCTCAACAAGGCGAAGTCTTTTCTGTCCAGGGGGCGGAGGTAGGCATCAAGCATCGCCTAGGCCAACTGCGACGCGTCTCAGAAGGCTCCATGAGGAGGGGAGGCGGTGGCGATGGAGAGAGAGAGAGAGAGAGAGAGAGAGAGAGAGAGAGAGAGATGGAATACGTAGCCGAGGAGAGTACGTAGCCCGCGAATACGGGGCGAAGTCCGTCATACGTTGCGATTGGGGAGCCGATCACGTACCCCGTGTTACGGAGCCGATCGACGGAGCCGAGTGGAGCAATCAGGTCGATATTGGCCACGCGCTCAGCCTCGGCGGAGGAATTAGGAAGGATAGCCATGGTGGCAATGGCGAAGGATTTGTGGCGGTGGCGAAAAGGACGAAAGTTGCTCGAGTGCAAGAACCCTAAGGCTTGGGGGTGAGAAACGACGGCACGAGCGTTGGCAAAGGCTGGAGTGGGTGAGCCATGAGGCCAAGTCCCCCATTTATAGGCAAGGCAGTATGGAGTCGTACCCCGATCGCCACGACCGTCCATTTTCCCATGCGCAGCGGCGGTTCCCAAAAAGGCAGAGATAGCGACGTGAGGGCCTGTTCAGCTGGAGGTGCAGGAAGGTGGTGGGACCACCTTTGATTCATGGCGATTCTCGCCGCGTAGGTCTTAATTGCCCTAAGAGGAAAACCCTTGCGTCTCAGGGTGGTCCCGGGAGCTACTGTCGGTGTATTCTACACCGGGGTGTGCCGGTGGGACCCGCGTCCTGGAAGGAGAGGCGCTGTAAAAAACATCGAAGTTCAAAACAGTATGAAGGACGCGTGGCGCTCGACGCGCAGGTGGGCTAGCAGGCCCCAGGTGTCGGGTGGCAGGGCAGTAGGGGGCGCGGGGGCCTCACTGTCAGGGACACAGGGCGAGGGAGCAAGGGGGCTCCCTTGCTAAGGATTTCTTCAGGATATGCCAAATCCGAAGCATTTAAATATGACGGAACTGCTCTGGACGGAGTGGGCGTGGCTCTGACAATACGTTCTCCTCCGCCCCGACGAATGATGTCAGCTACGCTATGATCATCCCCGTAGTCGTCTCTCTTCGTATCAGCTACAGGGCGACAGTAAAAGAGCTAGGGGTAGGCCGGCTGCTCCGTCTCATCCGAGCCGTCCCGCTGTGATGAAGCGGTGGCAGAGGCAGTGACGACTGGCGCTGAGGGAATGATGGCTACAGTGGGAAGACCATTAATGTGCATTATGTAGCAAGTTGTAGCCCAGGCCAGCCTGAGTATATAAGGGCTGGGGGTGCATCTATAAAGAGGTTGGACTCTGCATCTCCCGGGGGCATCGGATTTAGGGAAGCTAGCCAGTTCACGCGTTGCAAAGAAGCTCGAGCAGGATTAGGGCTATTACCCAATCAAGGGGTCTAAACCTGGGTAAACTCTAAGTGCCTATTCTTGAGCCAAGGACCGTTCGAGAGAGGAGAGGAGCTCTCCGATCGCGCACACCCCCACAACCGAACCACCGGATTAGGTCCCGAACAACCTGTCAGCTGAAACACGCCGACACATAGGATATTAGAAAAATCCTGGATCGCAGCAAAGGTTGGGCCGCTGCTATTTGGCCTGCTGCAATAGCGCAATGGGTCTGGTAGGGTCAATGACTTAACAAACTAACAATGACTTCACTTCTTCAGACCAATTCCCCTTTTTTTAGATAACCTGGGCAAACCGTAGGCAGATACTGGCTATTATGCAATTTCATGCAAATCTACACATAAGCTGGTGGTTGAATAGCATAAAATTTTGAAATATAAAAGAAAGATGTAATCATTGTATTTTATTTGTGAGTTTTTTTTTTGGCGTGTGAGCATTGCACTTAGGCAGCGAAAACAAAAAAAAGATGTCCTATGGAAAATCAGCACCGTCAGCACATAAGTACAGGCCCTGTTGGCATTTGATACAGAAAAACTAAATATTAAATCTGTACCATGAGGACAAACAATAAATCCTAAACAAAGTAACATTACATGCATAAGATTGAAATAAGCATATGGGCTTCTATGAGCAAGTACATGCATAACGGCAAACAATAAATGCTGATTACTAAATACATGCATACATATATAATGGAATCTGTATCACCCCATATGAAATCTACTAGCGATGGCTACGCGCCCGTGGCGTGTGGCATTAGTTTCATAAGGCACATGTGTATTCTCGTATTTTCTTGTTCTTTAAATTTTTTATTATTTTTAAACTTATCTAATATTTTCTTAATTCATATGTAAAAGTCAACATTTGTAATGCTCAAATGTATTTATGAACTCTCGCCATGTTTTTTGTTGCATTTATGGGCCGTTACCATATTTATTTTTTGAAAACTTGCAAAAAATTTGGTGTGGCGTACCGTAAACAAAACTGAGCAATGAAAAATCGATAAGAAATATGCCTTTCACTATAAAGAGTAACATTTGCAGTGCTTAAATTTTTATATGGACCCTTATCTTGATTTTTTTTTTTTTTTTGGTTTTTTCCCTGTTCTTTGCGTAAGCATTGTTCCAATTTTTTTATGACCTAAAAAAAGAAATGGAAAATGTAGGGAAAGAAAATTCTGAATCTAAGATAAAAAATAACTTCATGTGCATGTTATTTTTTCATGGATCCATTTTTGAATATTTGATTTTCCTTTTTTTTCCCTTGTGAAGTGCTGAAAGGAAAATAGAAAAGGAGAAAAAAGAGAGCTAGCTGGAAATTGAAAAGGGGAAAAACACTCGCTGTGGAGATGTAGAGAGAGAGCGCAGGTAGAGAGAGAGCGCAGGTAGAGAGAGGTAGAGAGACGGTGCGCGTACAGGCTAGAGAAAACGCGAACTACGGCCTGCGGAGCGAAGCCAGCGCTAGCTAGCCAACTCGCCGCCTCGCCCACGTTGGCACGAGGCTCAGCGTTTTTTTGCTTTTAAAGATCACTTTCGTATGAACGGTCGGATCTCGCTGGACGAAGCGATCGGATGACCAGGGACTGCCGGGCGACGTGACGATGGGACGGCAGGCGCGCGGGTGAGGGGGCGACGTGGACGCAGCGGGAGGCGGCCTGTAAGGACTTTGTAGTATAACATTGATATGGCAACTCAGCAAATGGACATTGGAAGGAATCAATTCCCTAACCTTTATAGCGCTTAGCTATAGCTGCTCTCTCGCGCGTCCACGCCATTAGGAGGCTTTCCTCGCGCGGCCACATCGCCCTGAAATCCTCGGCCGTCGAATCGCGCCGCGTGGCTGCCGTCCTGACCGTCCACATCGTCCCCTCCAATTCCTTCCTTCCCCATCCCCCTCTCCAGCTGCCGCCGGTGCTCCACCTCCAACTCCTCCTTGCCGCAGCCAAGAGTCACCTAGCCCACAAGTGGCTGTTCAGCCTCGCTGGCCCAATACGCCTAACCCAGTTACATGTCTTTTGCTGCTAGAGAAAGACCACAGCCGCAGGAGAGTTTAGGTCGTTTTTGTTTTGTAGCTGCTTCAGTGTGCTTATTTTTGGGTTACCTCTAACCGATGAATGTGGTCTTCGGTGTTGATTCTAATATGAATGATCTGTTCATGAGCAGGGTTCAGATTATTGTGTTTATTGTGTTAAATACAGATCCTACCATACTCCATGACATGAGGGTTTGAACAATTTAAGATTTTATATTGATAGGTTTCGTTGGTAAAGTTGTTAAGCTACACGTGGAAAGAAAACAATTTCATTTCATAGACAGACTTTACTTTGCTATTGTCCTGTTTTAGCACACTTTGGTTTCATACACATTTTGCTGTTCTAGCCTGTGCATTTGCGAGCAATGCTCTATTATACATATATCCTTCAAAGTTTAGATTGCCTTTACTGTTTAATGAATTATAGTATAGTTTCCATACAATATTGGTTTCATGGTTTCCTGCCATCAAATGTCTGCATTATATACATGTCGTTCATACAGTAAGGCACTTCATGCTACATCAGCACCCAATAGTTTCCAACACTGCTTTTATTTTGTGTTTAAAAAGGTTTACATGTCCTTGGTAATGTTTTCTTCCATTTTAGGTTGCAATGTGCCATAATTACCCATTTGGAAATGATGCAATCTGCATAGCTGTCTTTTGCCTGAGCAACGTATTTTTGTTAGGTGCCCAACAAATTGGTGATGTTTTCAGTGATGTACATGCATCCTAACAGATCAGGTTATCGCTAGTGATGTTTTCATTGTCAATTATCGATGCTGAATTTTATTCAGACTTATGTTGTTTGGTCCTCTGATTAGAAAGAAAGATGTATCGGTCCCCCTGTCGTCCAAATTGCTAGGCTCTTCTACATAAGCTACGCTATCACCCTAATGCTCATGTAGCCATGTGGCAATATTCCATACTTTCTTTTGTCTTTTTAGATTACATAATTTTACATTTAGTTAGTATGTGTCATTGGCTTCCTTAATGGAGTATATAATATAGTACATATTGAAAGAGGATCCTATGGCCTAGAGGGGGGTGAATAGGCAATTTTAAACTTTTTCGATTATTTGTTGATTAAGCATCATATTAAGAGTGATCCAATCCTAGTTTCAATTATCAAACAAGCGGAAGCGATAAGCAAGTGATTAGAAAAACTAAGACATGGCATCACAATTTATCACAAGCATTGCAATAAAAGTAAATACGGAAAGTAAATGAGAGAGAGTGACACGATATTTGTTTCACCGAAATTCGGAGCCGCAACTCCTACTCTCCGTTGAGGCTACCCCTTGCGTACAAGAACCGGCTCGCTCTCAAGCCTAACACCTCACTTACTCCCCGGTAGTCGTTCCGCCACTCCGGCGAGGTGGACTCCGTCACCCGTACACCGACTTGAGAGTAGCCACACGCCAAAGCCTACTCCCAAGCCCACGCCTCCACGAAGGACGCCGTCTTCAAAAGTAATAAGCCCGGAACGCCCCCATCATGCCGGATCGAAGGACTTCAATAAAGCTCGGGATTGGGGTTGTGTGATTTGTGGCTTTGATTGGTTGGTGGGTGGAGGAATGACTCTAGAACACCTAATTGATGAGCAATAAGTGTGGTAGGTGAAGTGGAGCAGCAAACCTCAAAAAAGCCAGCCACTAGACAAGTATTTATAGCCCCTAGAGCAAAACTAGCCGTTGCCCCCGGAAGGGGACAAAAAGACTAGCCGTTGGCCTTTACCGGACGCCGTCCGATAGCGGCTACTGCTCAAAGTATATGGCTTATCGGACGCCGTCCGGTAACTACCGGACGCCATCCGACAGATAGAAAAGCTCACTGGTTTTTAGCTTATCGGACGCCGTCCGGTAACGACCGGACGCCGTCCGACAGAGTGCACTGTGCACGGGTTTTACTGATCGGACGCTGTCCGGCCGTTCCCAGACGCCGTCCGACAGAGTGTTGTTTTGTGCTAGAAGGTGTGGAAGAATTTAAGTGGGTCTCTCTCTCTCTCTCTAGAAATCTCACAAGAATATATTTGGGTATTTTTAGAAGAGGTGGACTACGGAAACCGATTTTTCGAGAAGTCGCAAAGATCCGGCATAGTCCGAGAGTTCAAACCCCTTTTGAAATCCGACAAAAACAGAAATAAAACCTAACTACTCCTAATCTATACGTGACCTCTTCTCTCGCCTGGTCACGCAGTAAGAATCTCGGAGCAGCTCACAAAATTGTCGAGGCTTCAAATTAGGGTTTTACGAGAAGCCGAGTCTTCACTAGAGTTCCGAGAAATCCAAAAACCCCCTAGCACTTAATATTAAATATTTTTGACATCAATGCCACTAATAAAAATTAGGGCTCAACAATGCTCACAATCTCCCCCTTTGTGGCACTTGATGGCAACCCAAGAGAGAGTTAATATTTAAGCTGCAAAAGGGGTTAGTGCAAAGACAAGTATGCGAGCAATTTTAAATTAAAAGAAACCACAACTCGACCACAAGGTGTGCAAACAAGTAAGGCTCCCCCTAAATTTGTGCACAGAATAAAAACACACCAACAAGATTCAAATTCAAATACCATAAAGCAAGGTACAGAAGTTGCAAACCACATAGCAAAAGGTATCGATACAACTATTACACGAAGTGACCACACTAGATCCCTTACTAATCTCTCTAACTTCTCCCCCTTTGTCACCAAGTGACACAAAAGGGAAAAGCTCCTAATCCTGCTGATCTACTCCAGTTGATCTTGATCTATGTCGTCGCCTCCATCATCTCCGTGGCCGCCAGAAGAAGAACCCTGCCCTCTGCGACGCTTGTACACAGACAGATGTGCTGCAGAGGGTACGGACCGAGATGAAGATTGATCATCAAAGAGCTGAGTCGGTTGAGGATTTGGCAAAGAGAAGTTGAGATGGCGACAGATCTTTCCACCAGTAAAAGAAATCTTACCAGGATGAGGGTGCTGAGCTGGGGGAGCAAAAGCTGGAGCACCTTGAGGAGGGAAAGGCTGTGATGGTGGCATATAAGCAGGAGCCGGCCCTGGAGGAGGATATACCCAAGGGTAAACTGGTGGTGGGTAGGCAGGTGGGCGAGGAAACACCTGATGCTGCTGGTAGGCCTGATAGCTGTCGTGGGCGTGAGAATACCAAGAGTATGGATTGGCCCCTTCTGGCACTGGCATAAACATAGCACCCATATACTGTAGAGCAGACTTAAACTCTGTAAACTCATCACTCAAATACGTCTGTTGTCCTGCCAATTCATTCATTTCTCTGCGGGTGGCTGTAAGCTCTTCTTTCATTTCAGTGCGCAGACCTCTCATCTCACCCAAAAGCATGTCATACCAAGGAGGAGGGGCAGCTGCAGAAGATCCCTCACCAGACACTGGCACAGAGGGCTGCATTGGAACAGCAGGAGCAAAAGCAGGAGCCGGAGCTGGAGGAGGAGGAGCATCATCACCTGGACGATCCAACTTAGGTTTGCTGCTAAGAGAATTCAAGAAAATTTTCATTTGATGCTTCTTGATCTTGTTGCCCCAACTCTTTACCTCATCTTCAGAAATGCGCTGTGTCCTGGAGAGTAACAAGCCAATATATGGTGCTAGTGGAAGTGGCCTATTAACCTCTCTATAAATGGCATCATTAAGCTCTCCCAAAATAGTAGCTCTAATGTTGATTGGTCTGCCCGTCAGAAGATATAGCATGAACCAGCTGCGAATGGGGAGGATCCTGTCTCGGTTGCCACTCCTAACAAACAGAGTGCTTCGAAGAATGAGATTGATTAATGCAGGCTCCTGTCGCAACTGATTTGCTTTATCAATATTTATCTCCTCATCCTCAAGATCAAGGTACATGAACCTGATTTCTTCAAATGGAGGATATTTGGCCCTCCAGAAGGCATCTTCATAGGCCATCTCATTCAATCAGTGCCAGAATCTGGAGTGCCCAAAGCATAATTCATATTTGCCACCGTGATCCCCTGAATATTTCCATTGACTGAGTGATAGTAATTAACCTCTGCCTCATCCTCGGCAACTAGTAGTGTAGCAAAGAATTCACAGTGTCTTTCTTTGCACCAAGTCAACTTCTTATTTGATATCAATTCTGCCAAGCCTGGAGAGGAGCTAAACATGGTGTAAACCTCAGGTCCTGCAGCTGTGGTGATTTCACTCCAATCAACACAATGAGGGTCCCTAGGACCAGTCTTGGGCGCAGAGAAACACAAATAAAGCTGCTTCTGGAATTTAGTGAAGAACCTAAAATCTCTAGTGTCTTCTCTCCGCTCAGGGAACCACTTAGCATAAGAGACAGCCCTCTTCTTCCTTAAAGTCTCCATGGATAATTGTAAAACCATATTATCCACGGGTTCATCTTCAGCAACAACTGTCTCAGTGACATCATCAGCTGTCGGGTCCTCATCAAAAGTATCATTATCAATATCCTCAGCTGTCGCAAAAGAAGTCCCGGCGACCCGTTTCCAATTGTATCCCTCATCGTGCTGCTGCTGCTGATGCTCTCTAGCGACTTTTCTTGTGCGAGGAGGAGCGGCACTGCTAGCCGTTTCATCAAAATCATCTCGAACACCCCGGCTGTAACTGTCACGACAACCACTCAAAGTTCTACCAAGAGCCTTGCCGAGTTTCTTCAATGAGCGAGACATCTCTAATCAATCCCACTGAACAAGTGCCACTGACCAAGTGCCAACCACACCACAAGCCAACCCTAGACACAAGCGCGGAAAAACCTATTCAAAACCTAGAACTTGGTAATCAAGGAATTTACGGGAACAAGAGGCGGAAAGTCGTTACCGAGCCCTAGAAGGGAAGAGGAAGCCGTCGTGCGCGAGAGGATCATCCCCTAGGCCTTTCCTGGTAAGGGAAAAGAGGGGAGCTTGATGGAGACGGGACTCACGAATCGGGCCGTCCCCTTTCAATGCCCGCGGTGGGAATCGAAGAGGAGGACGAGGGGACGCCGGTGGTGGTGGTGGATGTCGCCGGAGTTCGCTGGAGAGCCCTCCCCGGTGAGGAGGAGAGGAAGTGGCGGCGCCGGTTAGGAGAGGGGAGAGAAGAAACGTGAGGAAAGAGGGAGGCGGAGGGGTAAGTTTAAGGCGGTCTGCTCGATCGGGCCCCATCGGACAGCGTCCGATAGTAACATTTCAGCACGGGAACAGCCTCGTCGGACGGGGTCTGGGAAAGTCTAGATGGCGTCCGACAGAAGGATTGCAGAGCGGATAAGACCTTGTCGGACGGCGTCCGATTGCTACCGGACAACGCCCGACAGGAAGTATGCAGCGCACGCAAAACCCCGTCGGACGGCATCCGAGAGTATCCGGACGGCGTCCGATGAAGACTTAAAACGCCACAGCATGCACTTCTGACCAGTGGACCCCACCAAAGCAAGAATTTTTTATAAAAAATAGTGTTTTGAAGGGATAATCTCTATTTTTGCTCAAAATCCAAGGAATAAGTCAAATGTGAGCAATTTGGAGTATTTTTAAATTTTAATTTTGAAAGGATAATATTCTAATGAGACAAATGAAACCAAATCAATTTAAAGTCTCAATTTTGATCTTATAGATCAAGGAAATGTGTGAACCCAAATTTTGCCTTGATTTCTCATATTGGCATGAAAATCGCGCATTGGGGTTCACTTTAGAGTTTAAGCACATATTTTTAAATTTTGGCTCCTTTTCAAATATTTTCAATAATTTTGATGCCATAGGATTTTTTAAGAGAATAAATATGCATATGGAGCAAACTTTTCAAAAAGGGATAAGAGTTTTCAAATGAAAAGTTTGAAGTGGTAAGAAGATAAAGGATAGTCTATTTGATTTCAAATTTGTTTTTGGCTTTAAATATAGGACAAGAATGTGCTAACCCAAAATCAAATTCATCTTTTCACCACTAGAGGAAGTTTTAAGATCATAAGTTGAAATTAAACTCCCCCTAAATGTGACAAGCGTCAAAAGCAAATGGAAAAATTCAAATAAGACCCAAAAAGTCACAAAATCCAACTAACACGCAATTGATCTATCTAGTATGTTGAGTTCATTTCTTAATTTGCAAAACCGTGCCTCATCTAAGCGTTTGGTGAAAATATCCGCCAATTGATCTTCCGTTCGTACGTAGGCAAGCACAACGTCACCCTTTGCAACGTGGTCCTGAATAAAGTGATGTTGGATGTCGATGTGCTTTGTACGGGAATGTTGGACCGGATTGTTGGCTATTTTCACCGCACTTTCATTATCGCATAGAAGAGGCACTTTTTCAAATTTTAGCCCAAAGTCACTAAGCATCCGTGTCATGTACAAGAGTTGAGCACAACAACACCCCGCCGCTACATATTTCGCTTTCGCGGTAGATAGCGCCACGGAGTTTTGCTTCCTCGAAGTCCATGACACGAGTGAGCGTCCTAGCAAGTGACAACCCCCTGAGGTGCTTTCGCGATCAATTTTGCAACCGGCATAATCCGAGTCGGAATAGCCAAGAAGCTCAACAAACGCTCCCTTGGAGTACCAAAGTGCTAGGTTAGTAGTGATTTTTAGATATCTCAAAATGCGTTTTACTGCCACAAGGTGCACTTCTTTAGGGGATGCTTGAAAACGAGCACACATGCACACACTAAATATAATATCGGGTCGAGAAGCGGTGAGATAGAGAAGCGAACCGATCATGGAGCGATAAAACTTTTGGTCCACGGGTTTTCCATCTTCATTCAAGTCAAGATGCCCATTAGTGGTTATTGGTGTTTTAATCGATTTACAATCATCTATAGAAAACCGCTTGAGAAGGTACTTTGTATATTTTTCTTGACAAATGAAGGTCCCTTCTCGGAGTTGCTTGATTTGAAATCCAAGGAAAAAGGTGAGTTCCCCAATCATAGATATTTCGAATTTCTTGGACATTATTTTTCCAAAGTCCTTGCATTTAGCTTTGTTAGTACATCCAAAGATAATATCATCCACATATATTTGACAAATGAATAAGTCATTTTCTATAGGCTTGAGAAACAATGTGGAATCAATCGCATCGGTTTTAAATCCCTTTTCTAAGAGGAAGTCCCTAAGACGCTCATACCATGCTCTAGGAGCTTACTTGAGACCGTATAGCGCCTTAGTGAACTTATAGACATGGTTTGGATATTTAAGGTTTTCAAAACCGGACGATTGCTCGACATAAACAAGTTCATCGATAAAACCATTTAAAAAGCACTCTTAACATCTATTTGAAAAAGAATAATATTATAGAGAGGGGCGATGCCAAGAGTAACCGTATAGCTTCAAGTCGAGCAACGGGGCGTAGGTTTCTCCATAGTTAAGACCTTCGATTTGAGTGAAACCTTGTGCCACCAATCTTGCCTTGTTTCGCACCACTTCACCGTTCTCATCTTGTTTGTTGCGGAAGACCCATTTAGTGCCAATGACATTGTGATCCTTCGGTCTTTCCACAAGCTCCCAAACTTTATTGCGGGTGAAGTTATTTAATTCTTCATGCATGGCGTTCACCCAATCCACATCCGCCAATGCCTCATCAATGGTCCTAGTCTCAACAATAGACACAAAAGCGTGATGCTCACAATAATTAGCGGTATGAGGACGAATTCTTATGCCTTGATTGAGATTGCCAATGACTTGATCTAGGGGATGATCCTGAGAGAGAGAGAGAGCGGTGTTGTTGGACGGGTACTTGTAGATCAATGCCTCCCCCTTGAGCTTGATCAACTTCAAAGTTTGTATCTCCGTCCACCGCTTGGTTTTGAGTTGTTGGAGAAATATCTTGAGTTTGATTATCAATGGAGGTGGTGGGAGAGACGTTTTCAATTTTTGGTTCCTTCGGTGAGGGTCGAATTTCTCCCAACTCCATGGTTTCATGTGGTAGCTCATCACCTATATTTCTTGTTAAATCTTACTTATTTTGTGAGCCATTAGTTTCATCAAACTTAACATCATAAGCTTCCTCAACTAGCCCGGTAGTATTATTAAAAACTCGAAAAGCTTTGGAGCGAGAGAAATAGTCTAGCATAATACCAACATCACACCTCTTTTGGAACTTACCCAAATGAGTCCTTTTCTTATAAATGCATACCTTGCAACCAAAAACTTGAAAATAAGAAATGTTGGGCCTTCGCCCCACTAATAGTTCATATGAGGTCTTGTGAAGGAGTCGGTGAAGGTAGAGGCGGTTGATGGCGTGGCACGCCGTGTTGATGGCTTTCGCCCAAAAGGCATGCGGCGTGTCATATTCATTAAGCATCGTCCTTGCAATCTCTATCAATGTACGGTTTTTCCTTTCCACCACTCTATTTTGTTGGGGAGTGTAGGCCGCCGATAATTCGTGCTTGACTCCTAACTCATCACAAAATTCCTCAACATTTGTGTTAGTAAACTCGGTGCCGTTATCACTTCTTATCTTTTTAATAAAAGAGTCAAATTCCTTTTGAGCTTTCAAAGCAAATCTTTTAAACACATCACCGGCAAGTGATTTATTTGTAAGGAAAATACCCAAGTGAATCGAGAGAAGTCATCGACAATCACATGACAATAAGAGTTACCGCCTATGCTTGCATATGTGGTTGGGCCAAATAAATCCATATGCAAAAGCTCAAGTGGTAGGGATGTAGACATGAATGTCTTAGTCGGATGAGAATTAGCCACTTGCTTGTCGGCTTGGCATGAGCTACATAAACGGTTTTTCTCAAATTTGACGTCCTTCACTCCAACAACCAAGTTGTCTTTAAAAACCTTTTTCAAAGTGCTCATTCCAACATGTCCAAGATGTCTATGCCACAACCAACCAATATTAGTTTGAGCAATAAGACAAGTTTTGATTTGAGAAGATTTACGGTTTGAAAAATCAACCAAATATAAATTTTGAAACCGGGTGCCTTCAAATGTAACACTTTGATCCTTGGTGGAAACAACACGAACTCCGTCAATCGAAAAGTAGTAATCAAAGCCTAAGTCGCACACTTGAGCAACGGGAGGAGATTAAAATTGCAAGCTTCCACCAAGAGAACATTAGAGATGGATAGGTCATTGGATATTGCAATTTTACCTATACCCTTTACCTTTCGCTTGGAGTTGTCCCCAAATGTGATCTTATGTTCGAGGTCCTTCTCCTCTTCTAGCGAGATGAACATACTTCAGCTATCGGTCATATGTTGGGTGCAACCTCTATCAAATATCCAATGCCGGCCATCACTTTTGTAGTTCACCTACACACACAAATTCAAGTTTGGGTTTTAGGTACCCAAGACTTCTTCTTGGGTCCTTTTGAGTTAGTCATCAAGTATTTGGGCACCCAAATAGCTTTCACATCTTTCTTTTCATTGGGTGCACTAACATATTTAGCATAAGTAGAGCCATTTTTCGTCATAAGTATGTAACTAGCATTAAGCACTTGAGTTTTAGACATGAATTGAGACGATTTTGCAAGAGAACAAGCAATGGCCTTGTGTTTCTCATTTTTACAAATATGGCAACGGGTCCCTCCCTTAACAAAGGTTAGCTTGGGCTTACCCCTACCTCTCTTGGGAAAATCCCCAGGATGAAATCTCAAACCATGCTTACCCAAGGTGTACCTTTGCTCTCGAAGCACCTTGTTAAGAGAGTTGTTCCCCACAAGCAATTTAGCCAAGCTAGAGTCTAGTTGCTCAATTCTATCCTTTAGAAGCAAATTTTTCTGAACGAGCTCATTAGCACATTTAGCAACACCACAAGTACCAATAGAATAAGTATTTTCATTTAAAGAAATAACACTAGTGGATGAAGATGAGCTAGTATTAGGTGTGATAGTGGGTGATAAGCTAAAAGCTGTGTCATGAGATAAGTTAAGTGAACCATTTATAGTGTCAATCAAGTCACAAGTCACACCAACATTACATTTTTCAATCGAACAATCAAGAGAAATTTCATCATCAATATTAGAGCTAGCTTGTTTGTTTTCTAAAATTTCAACTTGTAAATTGAGAGCTTCATAATCATCTTCTAGGGTCTCATGTTTTTCAAGCAAAATCTCAAATTAATTAGTAAGCTCTTTATGCACTTTCATTAACTTTTTCATCTTAGATTTTTTTCTTCTCTAGAGCATTATTCAAATCATCAATCAAAAATTTAAACTCACTTTTAGAGAGATGCTCATTTGTTACCTTCTTCTCTAGTGCCATGAGGCACATGGAAGGTGTAGAGTTGTTGATGGCGACTTCGGACACCTTCGTGTTTTCATTGTCGGAGGAGTCCGCCCAAAAGTCTTCATCATCGGTGATCCATTCTCCGATCACATCTCCATGTCATGTGGTGGTTATTAAAACAATGCCAGGAGCAAGAGCTGCAATTTCGGAGGTCCGCATGCTCTGAGCTTTTTTCTTGGTGCTATTTCTTTTTTCTTTGCATACATATTAGCATTGTTTGTATAGGTCCTACAGTAGTTCATGGTTAGCTGTTCTATGCACTTATTTGGATGCCTATTCTATACCGAGTCAATCTATATATGTCCTTTAAATCATTACTTTTCATTGTTCAACTAAATCTAAAGTCGCTGATTTTGAAAGTAGATAAACTATTTTCTTATTTGTTTTTGCCTCTCAGCTCTTAACTAGGCCCTTTCTAATCTTTCTAATCATTGCTAACCTTTGAATTATTGTGCTCTTTCTAATCTTTAAATTATTGTGTGACCAGTGCAATATTTATGTAGGATATCTTTGAGATGGTATGGCCTATATCTTTCTTAGTTCTGCTTTACCTCTCCCCTTCTTTTGGCCACTGATGATGGCAAAAGCAATGCCACTTGCCTTGGTGATGTGTACATTCATCAATCTTCAAAGGTGCACTGATTGGTTTCTGGTTCTTTAGCAGTTCAGCCTATACTCATAGTTGATCATGATGACATACTTCACATCTCCATTGATTGGTTTTGATTGCATAGATGCATCAGGATTTAGCATGCCTATAAGAAAAGGGCAAATTAGTAGTCTTGCTAAGACTTTTTTATTTGCATCTGGACGCTATATATGACAAGTTTTGATGTACTGTTCTGACTGATGATCATTCCACACCTTACTGGGGCTAGCAAGTGTAATTCATTTATTTTTGTATTCTCTATTTTCTACTTATATTACATCCATCCCACATTTCTTAAAAATGCTACTGACCCGAGCCTATATTTATATTGTCAATATCTTACTTCTGTGCCTGTCTCTACATGTAATACACATTGTTTTCTTTCTTTGTTTTTTCTAATTTCCTAGCGGCGATAATTTCAAACCACTTCATTATATCATAACAAAGCTCAATTCCTCTCTTTAGTGCTGTAACCCATGGTGTCATTATTTATGCACTTCAGCTGAATAGATCCAGAAGGGAAGCTGGTCATGGGATTCAGGAAGGCAACAAATCTTTCTGCGGAACCGGTACAAGTTGTGGCACTTTAGTACTAATTTGAACTGATTGGACAGATTCAAATTTAAATCTATTCTCTGTTTGTCCATTAAATGCCTGATGAAGTTCTATTGTAATGCCCACATCCAACTGTTGGAACAAATCTTGTTGTGAGTTAAATGTGAGTTTGTGTTAGTGTAGTGATTGGCTGAGTTGTGCAGTTAAATGTGGTTGAGCACCGGTGGAGTGGCCGAGTAGTGCGGCGAGCTGTTGCTTAACATGTTGTTCGTGTCTTATCGGTGTGTGCGTGCGTCCTGGAGATTAGCGGCTAGCCAAGTCTTCTGGACGGAATGCAGTAAGTGGAAGTGTGTGGCTGCTTGGTGTGTGTTGTGGCCAAGTCTTCAGCGTAGTGCATGGGGTGCAGATGGGGGAGTCAAGACCAGGCTTGCATGTAGGTGTGCGTGAGTTAGTTCTGAGCTAGAAAATAGGATCACGCATGAGCGCGTGGCTGCGTGCGGATCGTGGCCGTTGGCCGTGGCGTGCGTCTGCCTATAAATATGTAATCAGTTGTGCCATGGAGCAGTTCGTCTGAGTGTGTGCTGTTGCTGTGAGTTTCAGTCAATAAAGAGAGTGCTTGTGTGTGAATTTCAATCAGTGTTTGTGTGAGTGTGTTCTCTAGGGTATCCTGGGCCAACACCAACATGTGGATGTTGTATTGTATCCGATAGGCAGTAGTACTCTCAAGCCGCAAGCTTTGTAGTGATTATATGAATTTCATCAGCTGAAATGAGATACTTATGTATTCAACATTAAACAATTTTTAACTAAAATTATACTTTACCGTAGGCTCCCACATGCAGTGAGCATAGTTGTTTCCTTACGCGCGTCCGCGTGTGTATCCCTGCTAGTTCAAATAGACATGGTATGATGGTATGCATTCTCATGGGTGAACGAAAAGGAAGCACACATACGAGACAAAGTATACTACTGCTCTTGTAAAGATCTTGTGTGCAATCATAGTCTGCGGTCACTTATCTCAATGCATTGAGTAATATCTAAGCCTGTAACAAACTATGTATAACATAACAAAACACATTGAATAGTGGGGGAGCAGTGCTGAGATTTACATTCATAGTAAGCCAAGTCAAAATTGTGAGAGAGCCCTGCAAAAAAAGAAAAAATTACATCGAAAGTTAATGCCGCATGCCTTCTCGTATGCTTTATAAATTAAAAGCAGTTAGTCGATGCAAGCTGAAATATTTCTACTACTAAAGTAGAGGAAAGAGCCACTTCATAGATATGACTTTGCTCTATAATGCAAGGAGGTAAAAATACCTATGAATCATGATTAATGAGCTCAATATCATTAACAGGAAAAGCCCTAATAAAATTGTGTCGAATGCATTGCAGAATGCAGAGCTATTTGCTCATAAACATGGGCTAGTCATTTGGATTTTAGTGAATGCAAAAAAATGCCACTAACATGAAAGGAGCAGCAATCAGATTGTAGGCCGAAGCAAGAGAATAGAAACAAACATAGCTCAATGGTAAATCAGAAGCATTGCTCCTAAAAAGGAGCATATAATTAATAAGTGAGCAATGGACACTGAAACAGGTGCTACATGCAGCAGAAACAATTTCTTTGCGCAATAATATAGCCTGCTACAGGTTCAAGAAACTTCTTGTGCACTGAATTTATTTAGGCAATAATATAGATCTTCTGTTACATACAAAAGGAACTTCATAAACACTCTGGCCTAAAAAAGGAAGACTCATGTTCAACAACTATCTAAAAAAAATAATGGCCGAAGCTGAAATAGATGAATCAGAAACAAAGATTACCTTTGTAAGCACTTTATCATGCGGCCCATATCTACATATCTAGGGACATGTATTTAGAAAGAGTAAAATGCACCAGAGGTCTATTAACTTGTGCGGTGATGTCACTTAGGTCCATCAACTTTGAAAGTGCTTTTTTGGGTCCAATAACTTGTTAAGTTGTTCACCGCAGGTTCAAACCGCTTAGTCAGCGCCTCCACGCTGACGTGGCGGTGCTTGGTCAGCACCTCCAGACTGATGTGGCAGTGAGGTGGCCACACAAAATCTATTTTTTAAAAAAAATCCGAAAAAAAACAGGGAAAATAAAAAAAATGTGAAAAATGTAAAAATAATTAAAAAAGAAAAATTGTTTAAAAAATCCAAAAAAAGGGAAAAATCGTAATGAAATCCAAAAAAATACAAAAATAGAAATAAAAAAAAATAAAAATCCAAAAAAATGAAAAACCAGATAAAAATTAAAAAATGAAAAAATTTAAACAGTCCGAAAACATTACCAAAAAATTGCAAAAAAATTGGTTATGTTTTCGGTCTTTTACAATTTTTCTTGATTTTTTTAAATTTTTTTGGAGTTTTTGAATTTTTTTGGATTTCTTTATATTTGTTCAGATTTCTTCACACTTTTTTTGGGTTTTCCCAAATTTTTTGGATTTTTTACAATTTTTCAGATTTGTTTTATGATTTTCGGATTTCTTTACTTTTTTGATTTTTTTCTTGAATTTTTCAGTTTTTAAAATTTTTTTTAGATTTTGCGTGGCCACCTCACTACCACATCAGCGTGGAGGTGCTAACCAAACACCACCACGTCAGCATGGAGGCGCTGACTAAGCGGTTTGGACCTGCGGTGAACAACTTAACAGGTTATTGAACCCAAAAATGCACTTTCAAAGTTGATGGATCTAAGTGACACCACCGCACAAGTTAATGGACCTCTGGTGCATTTTACTCATTTAAAAGAAGATAGACTATATATGTGGAAAATTGAAAAATACACTCTGATTTCCAAAAACAGTTATCATCTATGAGATGTGGACATGCACAATATATGAAACAAGTACGAGTACATAATTAGAAGATGAGATATAACATAACACTTCCTTTTGAGATCAAGTAAACAAATTCATACCTTAGAAAATTTTGGTTGTTGCACCGCTACCATAGTTTACGAGATCGGATCTGTTACCGCCAGAGATTTCTATATTGGTTTATAAAAAATTTCAGTCTCCAACGATACGAACGAAATTTGCGAAATTCGTTTTGAATTTCGCTCAAAAAAATTCAAACACAAAACAAAAAGGGTCAACGAATTTCGCTCAAAAAAATTCAAACACAAAACAAAAAAGGGAAAAAAATGACCCTCGAAGGATCGAAACTACGACCTCTTCCTCCAAATACGCAGCCCTTACCACTACGCTATGCTAGTTGTTGTGCAACGTATAGCTACACACTTTCTTTATATATCTTCTTCAAATTTGATAAAATTTCATCAAATTTAAAAATTTCCTGCGGTAATTTTGAGTAGCGCCGTGGGGCAAAAAAAGCCGAATTTCGAATTTCGGCCAAAATTTTTGAAATAAAAATCACTGGTTACCACTATGACATTATCCATTATACTCAGGTTCAAAACCATCTCCTTGTCGTGTTGCCTGACAAGCTTTGCTTCGCTAGCCGTCCATGAATTTGGTTCGCAAAGCTTGCCCATTTTATTTATATATTATCTTTAAAAAGCTTTAAAAATTGACTTTATTGTAATAAAAAACATTTTTCCTCCTCAATTAAGGTTTGAGGCGCTCTGAACACAGCAAATGATGTCGTTGTTTTGCATGGACCAAACAAGCCCTGGGACAAAGATTTGTGCGCGTCTGGTCGACCGGTCGACCCAGCCCGGCCCACCTACACCAGCTTTCCTGATTGCCTCCTCCTCCCAGTCCTCCCGGTTCGTTTCCTCCTGGTCTCTCTCCTCTCGCCCACCACACCATCACCAAAGGGGAATCTTCGCCTGCGCCCCGCCGCCGCCGGCCGAGTACCCCCCCCCCCACCCGCCTCCTCCTCCCTCCCCTCCACTGGAATGGCGTCGAGCGGAGATTCATCCGGCGTCGTCGGTAAGCCCTAGCTTGCTCGGATTGGACCGCCTGCTCTACTCCCTCCCGCCGTTACCCTCTTCTCCGCGAGCAACCAAAGCCCGGGTCTTTCCCTCCCCCCAATCCGTCCGGCCGGTCGCGGATTCGCTCGCCGCTGTCCGTGGATCCATCCCTCCGCTGTTCGATTCGGTTTCTTCTTCTTCGCCAGGCCCAGCGCGCGCGCGCAAGATCCACCCGTGCTGAAGCACGCGATGCGTTAGGGTCGCTTTTTTACCCTAAACAATGGCGGTTTGCTCAGTTCGTAGTATTTAGGAAGAATCATGGAGCTGCCATATGCTGCCTCTTTCCGCGACGAGTGTACCAAGGGTGTTGCCTTTGTGATATGGTGCAGGAAGCTCTGCACCTAGCAACTAGTCGGCCGATGCCACAGGGGTTGCCTTGTGATAAAGTGTAGGATGCTCTGCTCCCGAATACCTGATTCGCGCTGTTGTTCCCTGGCAATTAGGAGCTAGGGTGATAATGAGGCTTGCCTCATTTTTGGATGAACAGATCAATAGATGTGTGAAACTAAAATTTGTAACTGGAGGCACTCTTCGTCATGGAGTACAAAGTATCGGATGTATAAAAAGATTGAGGGATTTGCCAGTGGCGATTTTTCGCAAAAGTGCATTAGTTACATGGGTTGTGTGGCTTCTATGTGCACAACGTTTTGGTTTTGTAGGATTAGCTATGCACAAAGTGGTGGTAGATTGGAATAGGACTTATTACAAGCTACAGCTCTTCTGGAAACCAGGATTAGTGCTAGAATTGCTTTCCCGTAAGTCTTCATTCAGAGCTCTTCTGTCACCATAGCATGAAAAGTTTTCCCTCGCAAGTCTCCATTCAGAGCTCATCTGTCACCCTAGCATGAAAAGTTTTGTTTCGCAGCTGATTGTTTTCTGTTCCAGACGCAATATATCTACTTTGGGCGGTGTTCTGACAAAAAATGACGAAGGAATAAAATGTTGTCGGACACAAACTATTATTGCTTACTGGTATAGCAATGTTGATGCAGTGCCGAGGAACTTCAGGCTGCTAGAAGAGCTTGAGAGAGGAGAGAAGGGCATTGGGGATGGAACAGTTAGCTATGGAATGGATGACGCAGATGATATCTACATGCGCTCTTGGACAGGCACAATCATCGGTCCCCACAATGTAAGATGTTTCCACTGGCTTATGCTATTCATGTTCAAATATGATTGTTGTGTTCTGGTTATGTGCTTTCTTGTTGATCTATTTTTTTTATTAGACTGTCCATGAGGGCCGAATTTACCAGTTAAAGCTCTTCTGCGACAAGGACTATCCAGACAGGCCACCAACTGTTAGATTTCACTCAAGAATCAATATGACTTGTGTAAATCCTGAGACTGGAGTGGTATGTTACTATGACTAGGGTTCTGAATAATTTCTATCCCTTTGTGTTCCATTGTATTTGAAACATTGTTTTGGTGTAAATGCAGGTCGACCAAAGGAAGTTTGGCCTGCTATCAAATTGGCGCCGCGAGTACACAATGGAGGTTATCTTGACTCAGCTTAAGAAAGAAATGGCAGCATCACACAACCGGAAACTAGTGCAGCCTCCCGAGGGGACATTCTTCTAAACGCAAGCGCGCTCATCTCGGCACATCATCCAAGCATGCTCGCAGTTTTCTTTCTAGATATTGCATATGATTGAACGAACGAACATTTGGTGCAAATGATTGTAGTCGAACTTCGCTGTTATTGCTTGCATGGTCCGTGTGTATTTGGTCTCACTTGTCTCCATAGCAGTAGCCAGTATGGCATTATTGTCTCGAGACAAATTAACGACTTGGGTAAATCTGTGTAATGATGCACTCGAACTTCAGCTATGTTTCTTGAAGTACTACTAAGTTGCGCAATGTTGTCGCTCGTTGTCTGTAGATTACCTTGTTGGGTGTGGAACATGGGCCATGTTTTTTACAGCTTAAATTAAAATTAAAAGCTACCACTGAAGATTTGTTATCGTCACTTTTTGTACAACCAAACAGTGTACTCCTATTTTATAGTTATTTTTATTGGGGTTTTAAATGGTTTTCCTTGGAGTTTCTAATATAATTTTCTATAATTTTTTAAATCTCCGAGGGCTCTCTTAAGGGTCACAATTTTACTAAATTAAAAATTTCAGAACCAGGTGAAAAGAATAAGACCATGATTTACCGGCATTTTGGTAATAGCCTCTTCCTCTCCATTGTTGTGCAGAATATTTGTAGAACGATAATTGCCGCAAGTAAAAGTAGATAACCTGTTATCGGTCTGAGACTAGAGACTGAAACTTGTGTCAAACCTAGAATGAACCTCATAGCCTTCGTTGGTTAATTTTCAAAATGTGATTTAGCCTTTACATTCCATCAAGCAGTATTGGACAGCTAGCTATAAGAAGAAGCTGGCACTAATTGGCTATCTATTTTATTCTTTGAACTTGACTTGTTTTAGATGCACTGTTGAGCTGAAAGATTTGAGATTCCAGACCTGAGCATCGAGAAGTGGCTTCGGTAAAGCTGGAACACGTAAAAACCTACAGTGCATTCGAGAGCTCAGTGAATCTAAAAACCTACTTCAACAAGTTACTAATAGTGACCAACTTACGTTTACATTTACATTTAGAAGAAAACTCGCATGTTACTAACTCCCCAGAAACTGTAAAACTTCGACAGCATTTCCCCTGCTTATATGGGCATCCACGAAACCACGACAGACAATTTATGTCAGAAGAATATATAAACATTTTCTAACAGCCACTAACCATAAGAGGAACTATAAAAAAACTATAACTTCCAATTATACAAGACGATCAACTACTAAGTAAATTTCATAATTTCACTAATTATAATGTGAGAGGTAGTGAGTGCTCAAGTTCAGATTCTATTTTCTCATTTCCATACATGATTGACGTCACCTGTACCTAAAAATTAAATAAAGGCTAGTGTGAGTATTCAACAACATTCAGCAAAGTATATATATAAACAGAGAGAAAAACAAAACATCATTCATAAATTCATACTCAAAATAACATCCGATCCAAAACCCCAAACAATCCACTTTTCATCCATTCGATGCAATGCAATGCACATGCGTATGTACTGTGAGCTCATACCGATATAGCTAGGTGCGCACCTGTCGATGCCACACCTTGCCCGTCCTTTTTAGACGAGGACCAATTACTCCACTCTCGTGGAGTGCCTACCAAGTAGGACTTCAGAGCACTTCGGACTAGTCACTTTTGACTTTCTCACCGACCTTACCGAACTAGTTAAAAGTGACTTTCTCACCGACCTGGCTCATATGCACATGATGCAACAATGCTCTTCTGTCATACAGACATCACATATTTTCATCGTATAACAATAAATATCAAAAATACTCAATTTAATCATCATAGTATTAAAACCATTCATCCATAGGTCAAAGTTAAGAGCATAGCACTATTTCGACAATCAAATACACTATTCGTTTAGCATATACTTGCCTTTAACCGCGAGGACCAGTACGATCCATTGGCGTTGAACTCGCACCACCACTTACGGAAAAGGACAAACTTTAATGCAATGTTCACACGATTAACATCATGAAAAAACCAAGTCGCACCAACGCACACAACTCCTTGACTCTTGCTATCCAAACACCTAGACCGAGAAAACTGACAATTTCATAATCTGGAAAGTAGGTGAAAAAGAGGTACATCTTCCGAACCGCTTATTCGAACATCAAGAGCTTACCCTCTTCTAAAAGCTAACACCATCGCCCACAATTTCCATATTGCGGCCAACATTTAATTCTTGCAAGAGACATCTCGAACAAACATTTTTTGTTTAACATGGTGCACTCTAGACACTTCCATAGCCATCAAACCTCCACCTCCATAAACAAGACACCACAATCTACTATCAGTAAAATAGAGAAACTGCTTTAATCCTGATAGGGAAATAACCCAATCGAGAGCAAAACCCTACCGCTTCATTCTCTTCCCATCTCCCCCTTTTCTTCCACTGCCTTCTTCCTCTACTCCCTAGCCCTCCTCCCTTCTTCCCAAGTCGACCCTACTACATACCCCTTCCAATAGCACAATATAGGGGCATCAATCGTTACCTTGGTCGACCAGCTAAACGAGTGGAACGCGCACGAGGCGACGTCTCCCGATCCGGTGATTGGCAAGAATCAGCAGCTGCACGGCCACGAGACGATGGCGCGCGTCTCGAGGACGGCAAGGTAGCAACCACGGCGCACGACAACGGGGACGATGTTGGCGTGGCGGCGCGGCCATCGGACGACGGCGGAGCGGTGGCATCGGCTCGGCCATGAGGTTGTGCAGCAACGGCGGAGGCACGGCGGCGAGACGACGGCGGCTTGCCGAGGAGGAAGGCAGCAGGGAGGCGGCGCACGAGGACGGCGGCAGCTAGGCTATGGGGAAGACAGCACGGAGGCGACGACTAGGTTTTTTCCTGGGAAAACCGTCGTCCCTCCACCCCCACACTCACAGCCTTTAACTCCCTTGGATGGGTTGGGCCTGGGCTAGGACAGGGGCCCAACGGCTAATACATTACTAATTTACTATAGAAATAACAGTCAATACTAGCGTTTTTTAGGGGGCGATTAGCGCACGGGATCCCGTCAGGAGCCCACCCCGACGGGATCCCTCCCCTCCACTCGCCTCGCACTCTTCGCTTCTTGCTCTGCACACCCCGCCGCCCCCGCCGCCTCCACCTGTTGCCCGTCGCTCATTGCCAAGGCTGCCGCCACTCCACCCTAACCCGAGGGGTGAGGCGGTCCCTCCACCGCCGGGCCGACCGTCTTCACCTCTCTCCTCGCCTCTCGTGGCGCCACCACCGTCTCTGCCGCCGCTCCCGACGAACCCCACCCACCGTCGGTCCGCCGCCTCCCCGACCTCTCTCTAAACCCCGAGGAACCCAAACCTCCGAACCCTAACCCGAACGGCGGCGGCGAGATCGACGGCGGCGACGGCGAGGTCAGCTCCTCCTTCCTTCTCCTCGTTCCTTCCTCCTCCTCCCTTATTCCTCCTCTGCTAGGCGCGGGGACAGGAACCCCCGCCCGGACGGGATCCGTCCCCAGGAATTTCCGTTTTTTAACACCGCTCTACTACCGCTACTACCTTCCGTAGAAAATCGGAGGCGACCCGGATCTAGCGAAGGGCCCACAGATCTGAGCCCTCCAGCCGTCGGGCCCGAATCTTAAAGCCCTCTTCGCGCCGTCCGATCCACCCCCTCCGCCTCCCTCTTGTCTTGGGCTCTTGGCTCCGATCCCACCTCCGCCTCCTCGTGCCCTCCTCCTCCCCCCGCGTCCGCCCCTCTCGCCCTCGCCGCCACGGCGAATCCCCCGCCGCCGCCGCCGATCGGGCGGCCGCCGTCGCCCCACCCGATGGCCGCCCCAGATCCCGAGGACCCCCCGAAGCCGCCGCCGCTCGAGCCCTCTGGATCGGACCCCGACGACCCCCTCCGCGCCCCTCCCCTGCCTCCCGCCTCTCCCGCCCCCGCCCCCGCTCCCGCCCCGCACCCGCCTCTGAAGCTCCGGCGCCGGCCTCCGTAGTCCCGGCGGTGTGGCCGCTGGTGGAGGCGTCCGTAGCCCCGGCGGTGTCGCCGCTGGTGGAGGCGAACGGCAACTCCGACAGGAAGAAGAAGTCGGTGTCTCCTTTCCCTTCTCTGCAAAGTTCTGGTCTCACCTCCGATTTCCTATTTTGGTTCGTTGCGTGCTGCTCATGCTTTTATCTCTCTCTCTCTCTGTTGTTGGATAGGAGGAAGGCGGAGGAAGGGGAAGGGTGCAGGACGTGCAGCTGCAAGAAGTCCAAGTGCCTGAAGCTGTAAGCCTCCTCTGGGCTCGCATGATTTTCCATTCTCGTCAACACCCAAATTTCGTTTGTGCTTACAATACCGTACCAAATCGGGGCGCTAATTTAGTTTTCCATCCCTAACAAATCTGGTGTTGTTTTCAATTAGCCTTAGTTTTAGTGGTCGCATTTTTTTAAAATGCACGACAGAAAATCTAAATATTTTCAGTTTGGGCATCCTAAGCATAAAATTTTCACAGAATCTAGATAGCATGTGTAGCTACTTTATTTGAGCATCACAGGAATTTTATTTGAACATGCCGGGCTGTTGTTGAGTGTTCCACTGACACTGAGTGATCCGTGAGGTTCTAAATTTAGTAATTTAGCTGTACTCGATGCTCTATTATACTCTACTGCGAACTTGTGCACTTGAAGCACATCTCATAGGAGCAGGCTGATTGTGATTTCTGGCCTAGCTGTACATGACCTGCATTTTAGTGCCATGTAGTGCTTAACAGCACTCATCCCATGGAGGGATTGGGTTTGAGGGCGAATGGATCACCACATTGATACTGATGCTTGTGAACACTAAACATTCTAGGTTGGTTATGCACTCACCTGGCCATCCCATTCCACCTCCTGCACACAGACACACAACCAGCATGCGTGTCCCACAGTACATCTACATGCACACATCCACCCTGATTTATGTTTCTTTACTGCTGATTTGAAGTTCTTTTAATTTGTATTTATCATTTGATTTATGCTGTGCCAGTTACTGTGTTTGTTTTGCTTCTGGATCACATTGTTCCGAAGCATGTGGATGCGAACCATGTTACAACAAGCCTATCCATGGTGTTCCACGGAGTACACCATTGTTCCCTTCAAAAGTTATTCAATCATCAGAGGCTGGTCAGGATTCAGTGGTATAAATGTTGTTCGAACATGACCTTGTTGATCTCTAATTTTTTTCCATCTTTCTGTTTTTGGTGATCCTACTTTTTTTTTTATCTCTAGGAACAATTTATAAGATCCCCTATGGACCTTGTTAGAAGGAAATGCACTTGTAAAAAGTCATCCTGCCTCAAGAAATATTGTGACTGCTACCAGGTTCTATATTCAACTCTATCCTGTTAGCTTTTCATCTTGTCTCAGCTCATGATTATGTGTATTTTTTTTCTTCTGTGTTTGAAGGGAGGAGCAGGATGCTCTATCAACTGTAAGTGTGATGATTGTCAAAACCCATATGGGAAAAAAGGTAATATAATTGGGCTGCAAATTGTTAGGTTATAATATTGCACAAATCTACTTCACTGTTTTTTGGGTAGGCAATGTGTTAGCTAGCTTTCAAACAATAGATTTTTCAACCATTTGCTTGTTCTAGTTTCCTAGAAACAACAACTAAATGGAACGGCTCTGCTTTCTATTTTAACTTTAATCTGTGGTGTTGGAAAAATGGGAAATCTGCACAGAATACCCAATATTATGGTCCAAGCAACTAGTGCCTATTAAGGAACTGTTCACAGGGGTGTGGCATTACCAGTGATCTTTTGGCTGGTTAGGTGAAAATTGCAATTTTGCAGTGAAATTTGTTTGTTTTGGTTTCAGAATTTAAGTGATTAAATGTACAAAAAAGGATGCAAATAAGTCTTAATTGATAAAATAGTGTTTTGTTTGGTTTATGCTGGAACTATATCATTGTTTCATGATGAATATTCTAATGGAAAATTGACAATTTGCCACCCGCTTTTGAGGATATCCTATTGAAAAGATTGAACTTGACATATACCATTTAAAAAAAAATTGAAAATAGCTAAAATTTGCCACCCTTCCTGTATTCCGATATTTTTTCCTTTATTGTTTCCCTCAAAATCACATGTAAAAAAACAATGGTACCCTTCGGCCAGCCTCTCCTCATTCCCCATTCTTCGTCAGTGCATAAGATGCTGAAGTGCGGAGTCGCAGCTGATAAAAAAATTCTTTTCAGTGGCACATTCATTATGGTTGTTTGCAGTTGTGAATCATTAAATTTCTTATATTCTAATGGCATGGAAAAATCAGTGACAGATCATAAATGCTCACTAATGAATTGAATTCCTTGTTTTAAAAAAATCACAAAAATGAACAGGGATCTTTATGATTTACCTATGAGGTGGAAATGAGTCTCGAAGGGAGTTTTTACTACATGCATTGTCAATTTATTTGGTTACTTAGAGCACAGATGTTGCATGCTGATCAATTTCCATCCTACAGCAGTGAAAAGACTGAAAGCAGACCATCCGAACCAGCGCAAATTGCTCTGTAACGGTTTAGAAATTCAGCTTGCATTCTTTCTGTTCACCCGTAGGTGGTGTCAACAACAATCGTTAAGATAGGAAAGCTCTACTTTTCATACTTGTTGAAATTAGGAGGTGGCTATTACACATGATTGTGTTAAGAAGACTTAGGGCAAGCACAAAATAAACATCTCCCAAATCCCAACCTTATTGCCCGTCTGCTTACCTGAAAAAACCAACGATAGTCCCATGGCAAATAGCGTTGCTCAGATGTTAAAAATGACTAGCCAGTTCTCTATCAAAGCTACAACATATGTCATAGAAGACTAGAACCAAAGCCCATAATGACTTCATATAAGAGCCCTGGCACCATGAATTACTCCTTTAAGCAATGCACTCCGAAGACATGCTCACAAAGGTGATTGTGTACCACACTAAGCCTGCTGTGGTCATGCAAAAGTTGCTTGAAGTGTGTCCTTCCATGGTCTTTAAGTAGGATGCGATGGCTTAGATGCAAGATGTGATTGCGATGTGTTTTTTGTAGGCAAGGTCTTATCCTAGGCTTTCATCAAATGAAAGAGTCTTAACCATGCCACGCCTTGCTACCAGTAATTTAAGTATCTTGGTTTTTTTGGGTTTAATACCCATTGAGAGTTGGAGACAGCAAAAGCTCCTTTTATCCATGGCCATATGCTAGTACCTGGGTTTACTTCGAAGTTAAGAATGATGATGACAATGGCCGACATGACCAGTTTATGAATGACTTCTTGTCTTTGTGTGCCTAATAATGAAGACAACATATATATTGTGGCAGAGGGACCTGAGCTACCTAGCTCTTGGCCTGGGTGTTCGGTTTGGAACACCCTTTCCTGAAAATTATGGATCTGTTATAAGTGTACAATTGCACATGACATGTTAACAATAAAAAAAATCGCACGCTAGACATGCTTCAAACTCAGAAGCTCATTGTTGTCTCCTCAACATACGAACCACTCAACTACTTGTCTTCACTCATGACTCATCTAATGATGAAAACTAACACAACCCAATTGTTGTGAAGCTACCTAGTCTGTGGTGTAGTTCCATGCTTTTGCTTCACTGATAAGGATATGTTATGAATAGAATTCTTTCAAGTCAGATTATCAAATTCTCTAGGTTCTTACCTCCACAAATAAACCACTTGATCTGTTGCATTCACATATCTAATGGTGAACGCTATTCCCTTGTTTCATTAAATTTGACTTTCGAGTCTCTGGCATTGGTGGAACCTAAAATTGAGGTTGGCCAGAGTTGAACTTACCTTAGACAGCAATGGTCAAAGCCAACGCTTTGACTGCAGTTATAATTGTCTTGCCTTAGTTTTATGTCTTGTGGTGGCAATGTGGAATGCTATGGGAACCAGCAATGGCAATATCTTAGCATCCCTGATGCATGTACGGAGGTGGTGGTATGGCAGGATGGTGGTATACTGGTATGGAAGGATGAAGGTGGCGGAACTATCTGAGGGACATGAGGTGGAGACATACATGCAAGGGCAAAGGATTGTGTTTGCAGCGTATGGATGGGAACAACATGTAGGTTGTGCTACACAGGGGTAATAAGGGATTGAGTTGGGAAATCACATGTGGGAAACTTGCAGAGAGCAATCTGTGTAATTTGTTTTCTGCTATTGATATGGGGTGTGTTTAGTTGGTGGGATGAAGTGGATGGGTTTTTGTCTGGCAGAGGATGAGGGATGAGATGGCAAGGAATGGTTCAGTTTTAGGGAATATTCCCTCTGTGTGTTATATGGCATGAACGTGTGGTTAAAACTCTTTTTTTCCGTAATGATCTTGTACTACTTTGTTCGATCCCATCCCATTCCATCCCTCCTCATTTCACCAATCAAACACCCCTAGTTCACCCCCAGCTTCTGAGACGTTATTTGTGCATTACATTTAATAGATTTATATTGGTATTAACTAAATTAAAATTGTAATATTTTGGAAGTAGCTTTAACAACAAATCTACTGATATATTTTTATCCAGAGAATCTAGATAGTTTTAAACATATTGATGTTCAAACTTTAGAAAGTTGGATTGCATGCTTTCTGAAAGCCATTTTTGAAATAATTACAGAGTAAAATATATTTAGCTGTTGCGGCGAAGGGACTAGGCCCACTAAACTGTCTGTTTCTGCATTTTTGCATGTTTCGCTATTGATTCTTTTATATAAATGAAATGCACATGGAATAGGAATTTTCTTTTCTTTTTTTTTTTAAAAAAGCAACAGCTGCAAGCCTGCAACAACAAAACCTTCTAGCACCAAGCAAGTTGGAGTAGGCTAGAAATGAAACCCAATAAGAGGCAAGAGCCACCATTTTATATAAAAACGAAAGAAAAAGAGAATCAACTGTTTCTGTGGAGTACTTGACGACATCTCTTCATGTATGTAATGATGAAATACTGATGTCTATACCTATTTCTGTGGAGGGATCTAGTCCATACAGCCTGGGAATAACTCTGGATTTCCACTGTTTCTAGTAAATGTTTAAATAAAATTCACATGAAAGCGTGGACCAATAAATATGCTAGATTATAAACCCACCACAGCTGTTTTGAAATCTTAAACAAGGAAAAGTTCAATAACCAGAGACCAAAAGAATAGTGCAGTGTGGTAAATAAGTAACAATGCAATTTTTATTATACCACTTCAAACAGTATATTATTATTGTGGGTGCACTAAATTGATCTGAGTTAAATATCGAGATCCTTTGATTTTTCTGTACAAAATTGTTTTAACTTTTAAGAGATGGCTTCCTAGTCTGCAACCTTAAATACAAATTTATCAATGTATTGCTACTGTAATACAAATTTTTCCAAAATACAAATTGATGCTACTGCATGCACATTCGACAATTGAACATAAGATCTACCATTGATTTTATCCATGTGTTGCCATCGTAGATGATCTCAGCCTTTTGCAGGTACTCACTTTCACCTGATGTGTTATATTCTAATAAGTTTTCCTTTTGACGAAGGTGTTTAGCATATTATTTTGAATATTGTTTTTGAAGGTGTCTTGATTTCTATTTCGAGTTTTGATCTGTTCCTGAAATTAAAGTATCTTTGTTCATATTCTGCAGTTGGCGTTATTTTGGATGGCAAAAATATTCTTTCTGCACCTCCACCTGTACTGATTGAAAGGAATGGAATGGAAGCTGACTCAAGTGATGATGAAGAAAATGATTACTACATGAATCGACCTCTCTCTCCAATCCCCCCATCACCAGTATCCAGGGAGTCTTCATTCCAACAAGAGACTCTAGTTGGCGTTGAAGTCCAGACCATGAATGGACACTTGTACCCAAAACCGATCACCCAAGTGCGTCCGGAGTCATGGCAGCTCTCCAGGAGACCTAACGAGGAAGCGCGAGGAGAGCCATGGCGCTACTTAAGGAGGCATAGCGAGGATGGAACATCCGATGTTATGGAAGGACATGCCGATCCCAGGTTTCAGAGGAACAGTAAACAGCCAGAGAACCGTGCGGACAGGTACAGCATTCCTCGGTGCATCGAGGTGATGAATGCCATGGTAGACCTCTCACCGATTGAGAAGTCGCTGGCACCAGACGTCTTCATGGATTCGAACAATAGGGAGATTTTCCTTTCGCTGAGTGTAGATATTCGGACCATGTGGCTGAGGCGTAAGATGAAGAGCATTGTGTAGAGAAAATTTTCGTCGAAGCACATTTAATAAGTTTGTGATGTACTGTAGATATGCCCAGTTCCGCCATGACTTATGAACTGATGTACCTAGTACTAATTTAAGGTATAAGTTATATTGGAATCCAGCCTATTAGGCAATTATTTACAGGTAATCCATCATGATCTTCAGGTAGAAATGAAGTCTGGTGTTACCGCTGCTTCGCCTGATTTTTTTTCGTCCGAGGTTTACGGCTGGAACCTTCGATGACGATGCCATGAAACCCTAAACTGCAATCTTGGCTGGGAGCTACACCAAGGAATAGGATGGATGTATCCATGATGTGCCCTGGACAACGGCAGCAGTGGCACAAGGACGTGCAACAGCTAGGGTGACAAGAACAGCACAAGGAAAGTCCAAGGCCAATCAGGCGTGCAGCAAGTCCCTGCTCCCTCTCCCAAAGAGACAAACTTGGCCACATGTGAGCACGGCCCCAGACGGGGTGCCCGAGCTGGTGCTGGGCCAGACCCACAACGGCCTCACCTACCCTAGCTGATTGCCATTACCAATGCAATACACGTACAATGCCCATCTATTGCCATCGAGATGGATGAGGCAAAATCAGAATACTCCAATGGATCATTCATCAAAGTAAACATGCTTGAAAAATGCTCGATCAACGGTGGCTTATCCAGTATGTTTACTCTAATCCAGCTTGCGTCGACTTATGTGCTTTTATGGGGTTATGCTATATCTAACCTCACATGTTGGCAATATTGTTCTTTATATGCTCCGAATCTTTTCAGCAGAACAAGACGATCTGACAGCACAACAATTTCCATTTTTTGGGGAGCACAGTGATGAGCGATGGTCTGATGCGTGATGCTGCTAGGGCCTAGGAAGCTGGTGGTGCCGAAGCCGTTCCTTTGGGTTCTGCGCCGACATTCCCATTTGGAGGACCAGAGTCCAGAAAGCAGGATCATGCATGTCCTCCCCTCTCCCTCTTTTGTTATTTTTAATAGTAAATTTATTCTCCAGGACAATTTTTTAAAGAAAAGAAACAGTTATACACCAAAGAATGGAGAGAATTTTATGGCTACATGGGTTCCATACAAGGTGGCAGATGCTTGCAAAAGTGTGATTGGAGGCAGGGTTTTCAGGGTGTAAGCACGAAATTTGCAGGCTTGCAAAGTCGTAGAGGTATTTTTAGGGAACATTAAAATTATACTATTAAACTGAGGATGCACACGAAATTAATAGGGTCTGTGAAGCATCATCCTACAAGTCCATAGGAAATTATTTCTCATGCACTGTTTCCTTTCGGAACATCATCCTACAACTCCATAGGAAATTATTTCTCATGCACTGTTTCCTTGTATCCTTGCCATTACATCTATAAATAATACATAACGCAGTTGCCGTCCGCGAGGTCTCTCGGCGCGCCACGTGGCTCGCCTGCCCGCTCGGTGCCGCCGCGGCCGTCCGATGGGGCGAGCCAAGCAAATCCGCCAGTTGGTTTTAACTTAATGTATAAAAGATTTTTTTGCCCACAAAACCCAGGCACGCGGGTCGTTTGCCCGCCTGGCTAGCTCAGCCGGCTCCCGCTCCGCCGAGCGGGGTTCGAATCCCGCATCCGCCAATTTTCTCCGCTTTCTCGTGCGCGCCGCGCGTCCCACGCGGGCGCGTTTCCGTGCCGCGCGCGCCCGCCGAGTGCCTCGCCTCGCGTGCTGCTGGCCCCGCGCCCGCTCGCGCGCTGCTCGACGCGTCGCTCGCTTGCCGCGCTCGGCCGCGCGCGCACGCGTATATATAGCTAGACATGGATTAGTAGACTAGTGAAACAATGCCGGTTTGTCTAATGTGTCAATTCATCTCTCTCTTTTTCTCAAAAAAGATTCCTTTTACTCCGGGGCTTATTACCGTTCTCAAATGGCAAACTCATCGACTTATCAAGCATGTTTTTTTTTTTGTCTTAAAGTTACTTCTCATGAGTCTAGATTAGAACAAGTCGAAAGATCGAACTTTGCCTGGCTTTCCACTTGAAGAACCTCTCAAAGTTTATGATTTCAAAACAACACCTTCATAAATTTAGCCTTGCCCTCCAAAATCAACAATCAAATTGTGTTTAGTTAGATTTGTCAGTGCTTCTGCCATTTTGCTTAAGAAAAGTTATGTTTAGCGGAAAAAACGTGTGCTCATCCCCACACAGAAAATTTCAGCAGCTGTAGTAGAAAATAGATAAATACGTGTGTACACGGGTATATGTATCTAACAATTTATGAACATAACCGTGTGATCTCTCATACAACGATACCTAAGCAAATTAAAAGTCACAATCTTGTTCAACGCCAAGCATTGCGGCTGGTCATCGAAAGTCAGGGGGAAACGGGTGTTTCCGGCCGGCTTCTTCACCACACTTGCGACCATCATTGCGGGTTGCTCCCTCCCCACTTTTCCACTGGCTCTCAAGCCCTTTCCATTACCCTTTTGATCATGCAAGCAAGCACCCTAAGCTCATCGATTAGTTTTGCTAATAGAAAATTAACTAAGTTGAGTACCTCAAACCAGCCTAGTTTACATGGAAATCTAGAAAGAAAAAAAATGGACGGATGAATTTTTCGCGTGTACATGTGGAGTTGATTTTCTCAAAAAAAAATTGTGTTCCATAGGTACTAAATATATATACGTGACACGAATTTACTACATTTCTTTCGAAGAGAAGTTAAAGTATATGTTCTTTATACGTATACTGCTCGATCGAGAAATCAAATGCATTTATGTATAGTGCTTGGCTTGTAAGTTGCACATACATGGTTCACAATTTTTTTGATTTTATATTGATATAGAATAATGTTTCACCCTAAGAATATATGATACGTATATGCCAATAAAAATACATAGTATATGCATGATTCGTACACGCGTACGGTCATGGTCGGCCAGTGATGCTTGCTTGCTTTTCATGTGCACATCCGAAAGGCAATGGATCCGGAGATATTAAAGGCGATCACATTCTGCTGCCAATGGCTATATGTATGCAAAAGCTTCATTAATTAATTAGGTGAGATACATATGTCAAGATCGATCGATCACTAGCCAGATCAGCCGGTTAATCTCCATATTAATTGGTACATATCTCCCTTAATTTCTTTAGCTTGCTCACATCGATCACATGGAGGGTCACTAGCTAATACTAGTAGTAATCAAGAAAGCATGCATGCATGCATGCTTGCCACCATTGCAAAAGTGTCAACACTATATACATCAATTAATCACACCACCACTAACTTGTATATATTTTCATACCCTATCGCGGGCCTAATTTCGGCTGATCACATGCGCAAACGTAGCTACTGGCTTCATATATACATCACCTTTTCTTCAAAAGTTGGCCTAATTATTTAAATAAACGCAAGCTATCCGACATTAGGTATATATTTTTTTCATTGTTGTATGTAGCTTGATCACGCGTGGCTCAAAATATGTAGCGAATTTGTGCCAACATTTGCACTTTTGCCAAGAATTAATATCGAACCGGGCCATTAATATTGGCAACGTAATTAGGCTGAGAAAAGAAATAACGTGCGTGCGTGCGTTGCATCGCTAGATACCAAGAGTTAATCATGCAACCACATGCAAGCACGTACGCAATTAACCAATCAATCATGCATCCGAACATGCATGCATGCATGGCTGCCTAGCTAGCTACTAGCTTTGCATATGTGTAATGTGATTATGTGAGTTCGAGACATTTCGGTTCATAGTGCACGTACTTACGTACAGCTCATTAGCCCAAGCGGTCGATAATTATGTACGTGAATTTAAGATTTATTAGCCACACATCTCGCGCGCCGTCTAGGTCAAATAATAATCAATATATCGACGTACGTACGTACGTACGTACGTACCCATGCATGGATATATCATATTCATCATGGGCAATAATAATCAAAATTTAGATGCATGGATTAATTCTAGCTTAATTCTTAGGCACTGTTAGATCCCGCGATCAGATGGGGCATATGCTTACCTTGTTGATCGGCTAGATACGTACAAGCTAGCAGAGCTGGCGAGATGGCGATGAGGATGATATATATGGAGTTGATCAGAAAATTAACTAGCATATATGCATGTATAATGGATCGAGATCTTTTAGTTTTAGACAGAGGCAATTAATCTTTTTTTTTCAACAAGGGGAAACATCTCTGATTTCCATTTCATTGAAACGGAAACATATTACAAGGTTTTCATGTTACAACTTTCCTACTCTACTAGGGGGCTGAACACATGCCCTTCTCTTAGTGACATTTCTCTCGCCCCCTCCTGCACCGTTCTTCGGCCTGCTTCTCCTCGTGCCTCCTGTACCGTTCTTCGGCTTGCTTTTTCTTGCAGCTCCCTGCCCCTGCTTTTCCTCGTGTCTCTTGCACTGTTCTTCGGCTTGGCTAGTAGAGTAGGCTGAACACATGCCCTTCTCTTAGTGACATTTCTCTCGCCCCCTCCTGCACCGTTCTTCGGCCTGCTTCTCCTCGTGCCTCCTATACCTCATGCCCTTCTCTTAGTGACATTTCTCTCGCCCCCCTCCTACACCATTCTTCGGCCTACTTCTCCTCGTGCCTCCTGTACCGTTCTTCGGCTTGCCTTTTCTTGCAGCTCCCTGCCCCTGCTTTTCCTCGTGTCTCTTGCATTGTTCTTCGGCTTGCCTCGTGCCTCCTGCAATTAATCTTTTTTAGACAGAGGCGCCGGTCATGTTAAACAGTACGCGCATAATCAACATCATTGGCCGGCTCACTTAGCAAATCCTCATAAGAAATTAAGGCGTTGTTCTTTTTAGTGTATTGTTGCGTTGGCGTATTATTATAGTAAATTTGAGAGTTCTTAAAAAGAGATCTAGAGATTAAAAAATAACTTAAAAATAGTTTTAGGATGTTTGAAAGAACTATTAAAAGGCATGAAAAAATCATTATAAATTATGACACCATATAGGTTATATAAAAATGACAAAATTTGCTACATTAATACGCAACGACGCATAACGTTGAAAAGAACGAGGCCTAAAACTGCATGCGCTTCTTAGTTTGGTGGTACGTAAGTACGGAAAGATAGGATACGAGTTTTGGTTTTGATTTTTCTCTTATTATATATCGATCACTTGTGCACGAGCAATATGGGTTGCATTTAATTTATAGGCTTGATGAAATTGGGATTCTTCCTAATTTAGTAACTGATGTTTAGGGCAGAAAAAGATTTCAATGGATGCATTTATGCATCCATAAATGCATCTCGGTGGCATTTCAAACATTTTTCAGCTCAAATTAAGAAGGCTCCCGGTGTACCTTTTTTTTCTTGAAGATCGGCTCCCGGTCTACTTAAAAGCTAGAATGTCAATCAACTGCTGACAGGATGCGGCATGTGGGGCCTCAGCGACAACTTGTTTTCACGAACGAAGGGAGTATGCATTTGCAAAATTAGAATAGGAATTTCATTTGGTTCGTCAATCTTCAAAACAAAAAGATAAGAAGCAAAGTTTCTTCTTTAAGTTTGAGTGAAAAACAAAAATACGAGAAAAATTGCAATCCCTACCATTTAATAGTGCACCTACACGCATTCGATTGACGATCATCGACGTTGTTTTTTGATTGGACAACCTAAAAACTAATTATCAAGACTTAGACTATCCGGATACGCACTTGAAGAAATGGTTTATGCATTTTTGTTAACCGGTGCAACACGATGAGTCTGTGACTGTGACCGGAGGGAAGGAGAGTGATAGAATTAATAGTATTACCACCGTACGTAGGTAGGTAAATAGTTCTAGTACGTACTCGTACGGTACATGCAGGTCATGTCATGCATGTATATGGCTGTCACCTGTCACTCACATGTATCCATCTCATCAAGTAGCGAATGGCGATGGCTGTCGTGCACGTACGAGTGGCAGCAACGTCCATCGTCCATCCACGACTGCATGTCTGCATGTGTGTGTATACATGCACTAATGCACATGCGCACACACACGTACAGAGAGATATCCGCACCGCACGACGTCTGATGAGCCGCTGATTAACCAACCAACCGGCCAAGCGTCAGACCGTCTCCACTTACACTCTTAACTACACGCTACATGGCACTATTCGCTGCACATGTTTATCCATATCTCTAAAATTACTTTACATATATATAATTTCTATAAAAGATTTCTTCCTTTCAACGACGGACGTTTTATTCCTACACATTCTATTCTACAGTTTCATCCGCAGAGCTCTAGATCTCAGCTCTATAACACTATTTGCATCACACTCTAAAATTACTTTACGTTTTACATTACATTCTATTTTTTTTCCTTAAACAGACACTTCATTCTTATAAGTCTATTTTATAGATTTACGTACGAATGCAACCTTCAAAGGTATGCATGACTGGTGAGGCACTATTGATTCACGTTAATTTCGCGCATTTATATACGTACGCCCGGCCCATAGGCTGGGTACGTACATTGCAGCTACCCTGGTGACGTCGCAAATATTTTGGTTTAATTTAGATTTTATGAAATAAAAATATACATATTGGCCACACCATTTTGAACTGTTTGGTTTCAATATTATTAATTTGGTTTTGAAGTTTATATACCACCACACACACACACAAAGGTTTTGACATTTTCTATGAGCGAACTGGGTCAAGCACTTACACTTAATTACGATGGTTTTCGAGGCTTGCCACAAAGGAATCGTGTACAATTGTTTCGTGTACGCTCTTGGATATATTGTACTCCATCAAGCATGCATATATATAGGTCCCACCAAACAGTGGCTTCAGATGTTAGCCAAGTATACCAATGCATGCATGCACATCGATCATTTGGTGTGCGAAGGCACGCAAAATAAAAGTTGAGAAAGAAAAGTTAGTTGCACAATTAATTTTTAAGATTTGGCCTTTGGGAGAATATCAGAGTGGACAATCACAGCTAGCTATGCATTGCATCTACTACACATATATATATACATATATATCGATCGGCAGGGCCGGGGGGCCTCGTCTGACTCATCTCTATCTTGTACTTGCACGATCCACTGTTGATCACGTACTCCTCCACGGTCATGCATGCACTTTGGAGAGCTCATATTAATTATTGCTTCTTGCTTGAAATTGTTATTAATCGGATTTGCTTAAACCCAGTCGCCTGGTGGCTGGCTGCACGCCTTCTTCGGCCCGAGCGAGGCGGCATGCTGCTACCAGCGACTGGGCTGCAGCCACTCCCTTGTTATTAATTAGGTCTTGTTTAATTCATGTAATCATATGTTTCGATGAATGCTGCTTTAACATATAGGCCGTGCGTGCGTGTTCTTTTTTGCATAAAAATATTATATGTATGGGAGTCTATTTCAAGTGATCAAACTAATTTATTATAGAGTTGATTGCCCTCATGGAAAAGAAGAGAAATTAATATGTCCATGTTTGAAGAAGGAAGCACTAGGCTCATTCTTGCTGCTGCTGATCTCACGCCAAGATATGTGTACAAAGCCCACCCTCTCTCACATATCTTCTTTTGTAAAACTTTTCTACCGAATTTTCGAAACAAAATCGTCCGAGTCTTCCTTCTCTCCCACTATCCTCCTCTCCTCCACCCCACTCGAGCTGTTTCCTCCTTGGGGTGCGGCCGCTGGGGCTTGCTGAAACGTCCATGGCCGTAGGGCAGCTCCATGAAGAAAAACAGGAGAAAGGGAGAGAGAACAAAGAAGAAGGATCTGATCACTTTGTTTCAAAAAATTTGAGAGAAGAGGGTTATAAAAGAGGTTGCGAGAGAAAATGGATCTGTGCATATGCATTTCGACGCACGACCAAAGATCAGGATAAATTCAAGAATTTCTAGTACAAGCGCACACAGCCTACTCAAAGGAAATTAATGTCATGACCTTGACAAGCTACCTAATTGTAAGCTATCAAATATTGATCGGTGAATTCAAGCTAGCCGACAGTCCCCAACGCAAGCAATCTTCAAACTGCCTTTTTGTTTCCAAGATAAAAGTGCATAGTGACAACTGACAAGCCATCAAGATAATTTTGTAAGTGCATGTTCACTTAAATTCTGAGTCGGGTACGGTGAGATAAATAACATTAAACCACCATTAAATTTGCATATGTACACCACGAATATATTGGAAGTAAATTATGACGTACTTTGCTAATGATGTGTTTGTTGACTCATCGTGCAATTTGCTCTTATTTACTAAAAAAATTATACTTTAGGGGATTTTCATGGACCTAAAGTACTCACGTCCACATGATTCATCCTCAGCGAAGGTTATCTTTTGTTCATCTCGATCGAAAGGGGGCAGCCAAAACTAATATCAAAACCCAATTTCTTGCTCTTAAATAATTCAACAACCCCTTGGTCTGTACCATTCCTGCGATTAATCACGTACCGAAAGAATCTGGGAATAGTGTCTCCATCATGTCATGTGTTGTACACACTCATCGTTTGTCGGTGACACGTACGTACATGCGTCAGGGGCTAGCAAATTACATGGCAACAAGAACGCAAATGTGTGACCAGCTGATGCCACTAATTAACATCGGTCAATGGATCAACCACAGATAAATATACTGTAAGAGCACGGTCTGCGCCGTTGATTGTCGAAATTTCATTTTAGCATTGTTGATCCATGAGCATCGTCGGACGCTTCGTTTCAGCCCTCTGGGTTAGATGACTTTTATAATAAAATACCGTCCTCTGCATTATAGATATATATAAAGTTAAAACAAAAGGCTAAGTAAACCTTAGCAAGACAAACAAAGTCTTAACACGCCTAAAATATGCATCTTATGTTGACAAACGTCATGACATGCTAAAATAAAGCATCTCAAGTCGAACAAATTCTTTTATCCACTCTCCAACCAAAGTAATTGAAGAATTCCGTAACGACCACCTCTAAGTGATGGCAAGGTTATGACTAGATTTAACGGCAACTGCTTCATGGCGATGGCGGGCTTATGTGGGCAATGAGTTCCCTAGTCGCACAATAGATTTGTCCTAAAATGTTATCTATATGTATCTATAATATTGTTAATAAATATGTGAAACATTTTTTTGCGCATGTGAAATATCTATAAAAGCCCTAAACTAAACTTTTTGGTTGCTCTTATGGACACTTGCTCATATAAATTGAAACATCTTCAAATAATTGGCAAACACATGATTCATAAAGATTTTAGTGATAGATGGGTATGAGTTGCCGGCATGGCACCGTCACGATTTATCAACATCTTACTTCTCTTGTTATGCAACAAAAGGACGAGGCATCGTTCTAGTGGAGGCCAATGCAGCTTGTATTGGTGCTACTAAAATAGTTTGTCATTGGAGAGAGGGGTTTTTACTTAGATGTTTGCTGACGTGGCAACACTTTTCTTAAACACCTGGTCATAAGCGTCTTGCATTATACATGACCACATAAGGGCCATCGACGTTTCAATCACCGTAGCTTTTTATTTAAAGGGAAGTCCATTTCATCGATACACTATAAGAAAACATAAAAAAGGTAATGACGAGCGTAGAAGCAATACAATTAATCTTTTAGCAGGGGAAGAAGACCAAGAAAATTTTAATTCTAAGATTAGTAGCATTGTCAATAGAGATATTGATAGCTAGAAGAGAAGTTGAGAATAAATTAACTACTTCACTAAAGAGGGCAAAATTAGCAATAAAGAGACATGCCAGTATATTAATTTAGGTTAATTTTCCTTATCACTGTCTACATCTTAGTATAATATTAGCAATGTGGTAGATAGGATTCCCAAGGGAAAGGAGTATGTAAGTATAGAATAGAAGGTGCCTTTTCCCAGAAATAAAAAATATTAAAGGCAGACAACAACCATCAACTGTGCTGCCAAGTGAGAAGGAAAGAAGACAAAAGACATCAAGATCAATGTACTGGAAATACTCTAGTATTAACTAGGTAGTGTGCTTAATTGTTTATGTTATATTAGCTTTTCTACCGGTCTACCACCTTCCTTGGCTTCCATTCCTGCTCCACTGTTCATGCTTAAACAAATGCTGCTCTGGAGAATGATTACGAGTGGTGGTTAGGCGCACAAATCATTTTAACACACCCACACTAACTACGGCCTTGTACATTTGAGCTTAGTGCAGCGTAGTGTGGCGTTTCAGTAAAATTTATCTTTTTTATATAGCCTATTTGGTGTAATAATTTGTAATGATTTTTTCTCAGGTTTTTTAGTCCTCTTAAAGATCCTAAAACTATTTTTAAATTATTTTTTTACAATATTAAAATCTCTATTTAAAGGTTTTTAAATTTTGCTGAAACGCTACGCTACGCTACGGTAAGCTGAAATGTGCAGGGCCTACAGGCTGTAAACAACTCCTAGTTACCAGGAAATGGCATCTAGCCTAGGCATCATGCAGACCATGTAAATGTGCTTGCAATAATTTTATATCGGCGCTGCCATTTGGCAGGCACCTGCGCTAGGCACTTGCGCGCAGGTGCCTGCCATCCATGCAGCCGCAGCACAATGTGAAGGCATGAGACACGTCCGGGTGGGTTCAAGCACGCGCCACGTATGCCATGTGTAGCCCCAAGTCTGTCTGTTTTTTTCACAAAATAATTCATTTTTCTATCTAATGAAAAGCGGAAAATAGTACCAATTTTCTAAAAAAACATATTTTTCAACTTCGTACTATTTTTTTTCCAGAGTTTGCACTGTTAAATATGAAAACAAAATAAATTTATAATTAATCAAACATCGCGCAAAAAATTCCACCATCACTACACATTTTTTTTCCAGTAAATGAAAATGTAGAAAAACAATAGAAATTTAGTTGATTTTTTTGCGTCTGCACGATTTCTCAAATTTCAGGCGCATGTACTTTTTTCAGTGTTTTTGTATTGTTTTTCCACCTTTTGTTTCACTGGAAAAAAAGTATACTTTTTGTGGAAAAAATTCTACTGGAGAGCGAAGGTGCTTTTTCGCCTCAAGACAAATGCCTGACGATTCCCTAGGTGCAAAGGCCGCCAAATGAGTGAAAGTGAGTATTTCTGGATTAAGAGAAGGAAAAATACAGTAACAAGAGAAAAATAGAAATGTAATTACTAAAACTCTAAATTGCATCGCAGGTGCGTAAAGTTATCTAACTTTTTTTTCTTACGTCCAAGATTTTCAAAACTAGATATCTAGGTATATAAATTTAGGCCATCACCATAAACTTAGGACGTCCCATCCTCTATTCATCTACATTCCTCTCTCTACTACTTCATCCGTTCTTTTTCATTTGTCGTCATTAACTTTTAGACATGTTTTTTAACCATTTGTCTTATTCAAAAAAACTGGAGTATTTAAGTATCATTTATTTTTGTTATGCTTTGCTTTATCATTAAAGGTACTTTAAGCATGACTTTTTTTTTGCATTTTTGCACTAAAATTTGGAATAAGACTAATGATCAAAGAACATGTGTTAAAAGTCACTTGCGACAAATAAAAAAGAACGGAGACCGGAGGGAATATTTTATTTTCTACAATACAAGAACGTCCTAAATTAGAACCATTAGATATGCCCTTAAAGTTGTTTTATTGTTTCTAGTTAGGTTCGAAGTGGTACGGAGAGCATGGTTTTGGGTCCAACACTTTACAATTTTGTTACTGTTCTAATTAGGTATAGAATGGTATGAAGAGGATGATTTCGATGACATTACTTCTATGTCAACGTAATATGTCACTATTAATAGTCACGTGCTATTCTAAATCAATGACAAATTGAATAATAATATAAAAACTCTAACTTTCTTTAAACAATATAAAAAATGCATCCATAAAAACAATAAAAACAAAAATCTGTATTAAACTTAGAAAAATTAGTAAAAAATTAGCAAATCTTATAATTCGTAACAAGCTATATCAAAATATTAAATTCATTTTAAAATTATAAAACCCTTAAAATATATAAAAATAACTATAAAAATTATAAAATTCTTTTAAAATCCAAAAAGCTCAAAATATATAAAATTTCTAAAATAAACTCTTAAAACATGTAAAAGTACTTAAACAATGAAAACCCCAAAGTTCATAAAAATTATGTTGAATATGTAGTCATGTTATTGAAACCACCTTGCCGTACTACTTTAGATTTAACAGAATTGATAACTCAACCTTGTGAACCCAAATATCTCGTTTTAAAAAGTTTTGAACCTAGATGGAAACACGTGGCAACTTTTATAACATGCGGTGCAATCTACTATATGAAACAAAGTTACAACCTACAAGGCCACATTTAGAGCGGTTAAGCCATCCCTATTTGGAGACATGGTTTTAAAAAACCATGATTTTATAAAATCATGGTTTAACTAAAGCACATTAAATTTTGATATTCATTGCAATTATCATCTGTTTGGATACATGGTTAACTCGATCAGAGTATTGATCATGAATAAGGAAGATAAGCAGGAATACTATAAAGACTTTAACTCGGAGTGGAGTTTTGAACTCCAAAAATATCATGATTTCTATTAAACCAGAGCTTTGAATACATATTTGTTTGGGTATCAAACTCCTTATAATAATAAAAGAAAATTATGACCTCAGAACCCATGACTTTGTCTATAAACTATGTTTTTTTTTATATGGCCTAAACTTACAAACAAAGCGCATATACTTTTTAGTTACCCATCAAGTTTACAAGGCGTCGACTCATCTTCTGCAATCTCCAAAAAGAATAAATGGAAATTACCAACGGTCATGAACTACTGCAGATGGCCACGCACTATCAACTGCCTGCAGATTACCCTCAACGCTAACAAATCACAGTTACTAAGTTAATTTACCTCCACAGATAATTCACAAATTACCTCCTCAGTTAATCTTGGGGCCCATCAGGTTCATCGTTAGTCCAGTTACGTCGAAATATTTATTTATTTTTTATTAAAATACGAATTAGAGCTGGTACACATGAATTCTGAATGAGATGAGCAAAAAAAAAAAAAAGACTATCCGGCGGTGCATCCCTATCATGAAAGAGTTTAAATGTTTAATAACCAACGTTCGGAAACGGGAAACCACAACAGGTGGCCACTCGCTGTCAATTCCCTGCAGATTACTAGGTAACAAATCACAATTAAGTTAATTTACATGCCTAATTAAGATCCTCAGATAATTCATAAATTATTCTTGGGACAATTTTTTTTTCTTCTATGCGACAGCCTCCAGATTTCCTTGACCCATGCTGACGCACCATTAGTCCATTGCTAATCCTTGACGGATCCATATCGGTAAAGAGGTAAAAGTGACAAAGTAACTTGTGTTGTAAAAAAAAAAAAAGTTAACTTGTGTGCCCAGGAGTAGGACTGGCCCCACATACAGACACACTGTTCCTGCTCTTGCAAAACAAAATGCTCCTCTCCTCCCAGGAAAAACGAAACTGATCTGGCAAGGCCTTAATCTTTGTCCTTACTTTTTCCTTCTGATTAAAAATGCAATAAACAAACAATTAATATCCCCATCACTGCTCCCTTCCCTTCCCCCTCTGGTCCTCCATGATTGTCGCATGCCCAGGCCCCAGGAGAGAGCAGAGAGGAGAGGAGACCCCAAGCTCAAGCTCACACTCACACTCATCCTTGCTGCGCCGCAAAAGAATCCCTCTTGGATGGAAGGTGTTAATGTGGTGGCGAGAATGATGGCCTAGGGGGCGGTGGGATGGGGGGGAAGGGGAAGCAGCTGGATCTCCTTCTCGGGCTTGCAGCCGCGCCCTCCAGGGAGGGAGGAACATCCACATCCCCTCTCGAGACCGCTGCGCTGCCTTCTCCTTCTCCTGCGGTCGGTTCTCTCCTTCCCCAGCCTCATCTCCCTTCCTCGCTCTCTCTTTGGTACGTTTTCCCCGGTTCTGCGAGTTCGGATTTGATCCACAGCCGATTGAATGGTTTGTTTTTTTAAAAAAATAAAATATTCTCCATAACAACGAAAGTTTAAGAAGCATCAGTATTGTTTTCAGGATTTTGTTTGTGAATTTCCCCTAATTTTTTGGAGTTGAAACCTACATTGTTGATGATACTTGGCATCCGCGGGAGCCCGGGCAGTTGCCGTCCCTGCCCACTGCAGTCCAGTATATGTGAGACGCTTGCTTTGGAGTCCAGTTTCCACTGAAAATTCGGGCTTCTGACTTGCATAATCTTGGCACATGTGCTGATCTAGGAGAAATGTTCTGCAGACTGGGGCGGTCCAGTTGTTGCTGCTACTTTTGATTCGTCATTGTTTTCTTCTCAAACCTTAACGCCACAATCTTTTTAAAAGAGAAGATTTTCTATTATATTATTTTAGAAATATTTTTTTGTTAATTTTAGGAAGACAACAAGTAGACCGTTTTAGGTTGGGCTACTGAGTATTGGAAATAATTTGTTGCGTTAACGTGTAGCTATTTTTCATCTTTGACCATTGTGTACAGTTATCGGCGTCTTCCATTGCATCCTCGGATCTTAAAAGTTTTTTTTTTGGATATAGAGCTTGACATAATCCTCAGATACATCTTGTTGCTTTGTATCATTTTCATTTTTATCTCTTATTGCCTGGCAACAAAGAAAATTTTCTGCATAAGATGTTAATTCTGGGAGTTTCTAATACTATGCAGGTAGTTTGCCGGCATTAGATTTCCATGTAGGCTGATTTCTTTTGCTTTGATTTACCACATTGGCGTCCAAGTTACAAAAGTTCTGCTAAGAAGCCAAGGAGTGCTTTTCTGTCCTCTTGGTTGGCTTTGATGGCGATGATGTCACCAAACAATCCGATGCGCAAGTATTCGTGGTGGTGGGATAGTCATATATGCCCAAAGAACTCAAAATGGCTCCAAGAAAATCTCACAGGTAAAACTTTCTTTGGTCATTATGGCAAAGATTAACAGCATGAACCTTACTTATTAACAGTAGTCTTATATTCCCCTGCCTGAATGGTAGTAATTTGTTGTAAAATTACTAAAGTTATCAATGCCTATTCCGTTGGTTGGCAACTTGGCATCTAGGTGTTGACTCCAATATGTTCTATTAGAGTTACCTAGGCAGTGTGTGATGTATTTTCATATGTAAATATGAGGGTGAGGCTTTAATGCTAAAGTACAGATGCAGCTGTATGTCCTTCCCGTCATAATGTTGTATGAAAATGATCCATCCTCCGTGTCTCTTGTGGAAAGGCAGATGATTTATTGATGAAAAGCACATGATCGAGTTCAATACTGGCACCTATAACAACCCAGATGGGAAGCCCTGTTGTTACAGTTTACATATTGCAATTTTGAATTAGGTTTTTTACGTTTTTGCCTTTTTGAAGCAGCAAGTACATGGCAGGTAGATGCTTGTGTTCAATTATTTAACTTGGGGAAAATTATAAATGAAAGTAATATAGAACCTGACTTTTAGTCTAGCAGCCATGGTCAAAATGAATTTCAGGAATTAAACAACACAAATTTTACCACACAAATTTGAACACAATGAATATTTTCTTGCACATTTTGAACCCACAAGATTACTTGAAGGGACTCAATTTTTACAGGTCATCCTATGCTTGGTATTGTTCAAAAAATACCAACTTACATTTCAGCAGCTGCAAATGTTAGGGGGTACCATTTACTTATGTTATTTGGTGCTCTAATCTGTACTGAATTATTTTTGGTTTATGTCTGAATTTGCAGATATGGACAGCAAAATCAAACTGATGATCAAGATCATTGATGAGGATGCTGACTCATTTGCAAGAAGAGCAGAAATGTACTACAGAAGGCGTCCAGAGCTGATGTCTTTGCTTGAGGAGTTATATCGTGCTTACCGAGCTTTAGCTGAAAGATATGATCATGCTGCTGGAGAACTCCGACAGGCCCATCGGAAAATAGCAGAAGCATTTCCTGATGAGTTTCAGTTAGACTTGGATGATGACTTGCCAGCTGAAACTGCATCCACAGAAACTGACACTGATAGTGGTGATATGACGCCATTTTTCCTCTCTTTCATCAATGCCAGTGATTCGAAAAAACGTGGTAAAGGTATGTCAGACAAATTCAATTATCCATATGTACAGGATCCTAATAAAGTCAAATTGAACTAATGTATTAGTATTGCAGATGATCAGGACCATGAGAAGCTGCAGAAAGAAATATTAAACTTGACACAGGAGAATCAAGACCTCAAGAAGAAAATTTCTTCAGCTGTAGAAAAGAGTGACAGGGCTGAATCTGATTGTCTTCGCCTTAAGGAGGCCCTTGCACAACAAGAAGCAGAGAAGGAAACTGCGTTTTTACAATGCCAACAATCCAGTGATCGATTACAGAACCTCAAGTCTGAAATATTGCATACCCAGGAAGAGTTCAAGAGGCTGAAAAAGGAGATGCAAAATGGACTCCAGAATTTGAGCACCGCAGAGGATCGGTGCGTTCTGCTCGAGAGAGCTAACCAAAATTTGCATATGGAGCTTGATAAGCTAAAACATGCCTCAAAAGAGAGGCATGAAGAATTAAATGAGAAGCATGTTGAATTGGAAAAGCTTAGCATATCTATACAAGAAGAGCAACTCAAGAGCATGCAGGCGGAAATGGCTCGATTATCATTGGAGAAGCAATTGGCACAAGCACAGGAGAAGCTAAGACTTTTGGCTCTTGAAAAGCATGGTGAAGCAAGCAAGTTTAAGGACATTGAAACCAGCAAAGTTGGACTTCAGAAAGAGTTAAAGAAGGTTCGAGAAGAGAACCGGAAACTGGATGATCAGAATCACTCCTCCACTTCGTTGATAATTCGTCTGCAGGATGAGATAATTTCCTTGAAGAATGAACAAAGGCGACTTGAAGAAGAGGTGTTGCAGCTTGTCGAGGAAAAGAAGGTGCTTCAACATGATCTTTCACACCTCAAAGATGATAGGGGTGACTCTGAGAGGAAACATTTTTCGATCAAGGAGCAAATACAGGTGGTGAATTTTAATGTGGAGTCACTCCAAACACTTGCACAGGAGGTGAGGGACGGGAATGTTGAACTGAAGGAGATATTCAAGCACCATGAAGGTGTGAAAGCCTTGTATGTTGAGAATCTGATGCAGCTGGAGAGAACGTTGGAGAAAAATGCTCATTTGGAGATCTCTCTGAAAGCTGCAACAGCTGAGGCTGAAGGATTGAGGGAGAAGAAGGCTGCACTGGAAGAATCATGCAAGAACCTTAATTCCAAGATAAGTGACCACCAGTCTGAACGAGCCATATTCATTTCACGGATTGAAGGCATTTCTCGTACAATGGAGAAACTATCTGAAAAGAACGTGCTCATGGAAAATTTATTATCCGAGAACAATACCGAGCTTGAGATCCTTAGAAGGAAGCTGAAAGACTATGAAGAGTCCACACAGGCACTCCGCAATCAGAATTCCGTACTACGATCTGAAAAGAGGGCTCTTGTGCATGAGGTATGGTGCCTGAAATCTTTGTTACTTTATTTTAATTACCACAAGAAATTGAAATGATGTAACTTGATCCTTAATATGCTTTAATTCTATCTTAGGTGGATAGCATCAATGGTGCTCTGCTCAATATGGAAACGCAGTTTGCAGAATTAGAAGGACGACACTTGGACCTTGAACAGGACAAAAACAAGGCGCTCCATGAAGTGATTAAGCTACAGGAGCTGTTAAGGCTTGAGAGAGAGGAGCACAAAGAGTTCTTCCACTCAGGCAAGACTCAGTTCAGTGGTATGCAGAAGAAGATAGGCCTACTACTAGAAGAAGGACGACACAGGGAAAACCAACTTCAAGAGGAGGATCACAAAATTATTGAAGCTCAGATTGAAGTTTTTGTCTTGCAGAGGTGCTTAGGTGACATGGCAGAAGCAAATTCTGATGTCTCAGGACAGCTGCAGAAACAAAAAGCGGTATGCAAGCTACAGGAGGAGAAAGTGGCCTTCTTGTCACAAAGCAATGAGAAGCTGACTGCAGGGATTGGTTCTGTGATGGAAGTACTACATTTGAATGAAAAGTATGGATCATTGGATTTAATGAAGCTTGACATAGTTGTGCAGCTCATTTTGCATGAGATCAAGTGCCTGCTGAATACTATTTCTGATGCTCAGGACGTGAAGCAAAACCAAATCCTTGAGAAGTCGCTTGTTGTTACTCTTCTGGAGCACTTTGGACGAGAGGTGGCAGATCTGAGGTCAGAAAGGAGTGTTCTGAGGCAAGAATGGCAAGCGAAGAGTGAGGAGCTGATGCAGCTGCAGAGTGAAAGGCATGATCTTCTAAAGATCAGCTGCGAGCTACGAAGGGAGATGGAGGGTCGTAACCGCAAAGTGGATGAGTTGAAATCGGAGGCAAAGTTCTTGGTGCGACAACTCTCAGAGCTACAAGAGTCTCGACAGTCATTGCAGGCTGAGATCATCAAGCTGATAGAAGAAAATTCCTCACTGTCAGGCAAACTTTATGACTCAAGGGAGAAAGAGAAGTCGTTTGAGGATAATTTCAGTACCCTCCTTAGTGAAGCAGTTAGAACAGATGTCCTTGGTGTCATTTTCAGAAGCCTTCATGATGAGAGAACAACACAATTGCAGTCTCTGCATGACGATTTTGGGTGTCTACATGCAGCAGGCAACGAACTTTACCAGGAAATCAGGCTGATGAACAAGAAGCTTGGAGACCTGCAACTGGAGAACAACTATCTTGAGAAGGAGCTAAGTAGAACAATGAGCATCTGTGATGGATCTAGCGCAGAAACTGCCACTGGAAGAAGGCGTACAATGCGAAGAGATACCAAGCTATTGAAATCTGGCAGGAAGAGCCAACAAGAGAGCGGGGTGAACATGGAGCAGCGCAAGGAAGTCGACAATGCTGGTCTTGAGAAATCAAACGAAATGTTAAGGGAGGAGCTCCAGAAGCTGCAGAGCGAAGTGCAAGCGCTTAGGAGTAAAGAGCAGCCAGTGATTGACGTCAAGTCTTGCGATGCAGAGATCACCAAACTTCTGGCCAACATGCAAATGGCCACTGCCAACGCAGCTCTTTTCAAGGAGAAGGTCCTTGAGCTCATCGTAGCATGTGAGAGTTTTGAGATAAGTGAAATGGTACAGAAGGAGGTTTTGAAGGAGGAGATCACCCGGAGGAACTCTTACGTGGATGAGCTGAAGGACAAGCTCAATGCGGTGGAGATCGAGAACAGAAGGCTGAAGGTTGACCTGAATGGTGACTTCACACTGTTAGGAGCATTGCAAACTGAAGTAAATGCCCTGGAGAAACAAACATTATCTCTGGCCAAGGATTGCTTACCATCGAACAAGCTCTGGAAGGAGGTATGGATTATTTGTTCTATGTTTTGTTTACATATTTCCCATAGTTTCTGTTCATGCTGATGGATGATGGCATGTTATTTTTTACATAATTATGTTAATCTTATCCTTCAGTTTAAGAAAGAAAACCAATATTTTCATGAGCATCCTTCTTGAAGGATCTATAATATATATACACTTAGAAATTTAATACTTGTACCTAGCATGTATTTGTAGTTCACCGCACTGTGAAATCGATTTACACTCAATTGACCCATTTTGCTGGTTGGTTTTGCTAGGAAATCCTGTTGTCACCTCAGCTCTCAAAGATAGCTGTAAAACCAAGTGATGACCAAAACGCAACAAGGATGGTGAAAGACATGGAGCTGCAGAAGTTGCATGGAACCATCAAGGCGATCCAGAAGGTGGTTTCGGATACCGGGGTCGTTCTCGAGCAAGAACGGCTCGATTTCAACTGCAATCTCCAGGACGCGAGGAAGCAGATCGAGATCCTCAAGCTCAAGGACGTCCTGGACAGCGACAACAGCGAGGTGAACTACGAGCGGATGCTGAAGGACATACAGCTCGACCTCGTCCAGACCCCCAGCCGCAGGGTCGGCTCGCAACGCCACAAGAAGAAGAACGCCGCCGCCGCCACAGCGCAGCCTGACGACAAGGTGCTGGCTCTGTGGAGCGTGTGCAGAGCGAACGGCGACAGCCGCAGGCACAACGACCTGCGCCCGCCGCAGAGCGAGGCGGCGGAGAAAGACAAGTCCAGGCGATCTTCCTCCGACCAGATCATGGTGGTGAAGGATCTGAGCGTGGACAAGCAGGAGCTGCCATTGCCATTGCCATTGCCAAGGTCGGTGTCCGTCACCGCCACCGGCATGTCGGAGCCGCACCGGGAGTGGAAGAAGAAGGTGGTGGAGAGGCTGTCGTCGGACGCGCAGAGGCTGCGGGACATGCAGTCCATCGTGCAGGAGCTGAGGGCGAGCGTGGAGGCGACGGCGGAGCTGGAGGGCGTGAAGCTGCAGATGGTGGACGCGGAGGACGCCATCACGCAGCTGATCGACGCCAACGGCAAGCTGCTGAGGAAGGCGGAGGAGTTCACGCCGGCGGACGGCGGCGGCGGCGTGGACCTCCGCAGCCGGAGCCAGCGCAAGATCCTGGAGCGGGTGCGGAAGATGTCGGAGAAGATGGCACGGCTGGAGCTGGAGATGCAGAAGTTCCAGCAGGTGCTGCTCAAGCACGAGGAGGAGAGGGCCAGCCGCCGCGCCGCCAAGACCACCACGACGACGCAGCGCCGCTCCAGGGTGCAGCTCGTCGAGTACCTCTACGGCAAGCGCCGCGACAGCCGCCGCCAGAAGCGCGGGCCCTCCTGCTGCATCAGGGCCAAGGCCATCGACGACTAACTCCTCTGATCGAGCTCAGCTCACTCTCATCAAGCGTCAAAAAAATGCAGTAACTTTGCTCTCTCGTTTCTGTCATGTCAGTGTCGGGCTCTAGGTAAATAATTAAGTGCACTGATCCTAGTTTGTTTATCGCAAGTAAAGGGAGGATGTAAATGGTAGTCGTCATGTCTGCAACAGCTGTTCTCTTTGTCTTGAATTTTCCCACCGTTTCTTGTAAAATTCTTGACAGTGATCACCAGGTTCTTAGCTCCCGTTTCGCCCTGAACTGAATCCTGCTGCTGTTTTTTTTTATCGTTAAACTCGAGAGGCTAGGCTCCTCATGTCGATTTGTGTACGTCTTGTTGAGGTAACACGAAATTTCTGACGAGGTCGCCCGTAATGAAAGTTCAGAACGATAAACATATACGCCACTCTTTTGCATGTAATCACAAGCATGCACTTCTATGCTTCTTGCACAGGGGAAATTTGTTTTACTAAACCATAAATCCTAAACCCTAATATATTGTTCCCCTAAAGAGCTGGTGACCAAAACTGGCGAGAACTTGAAAAACCACAATTTATGTTTTTTTTTAGTTTTTACAGATAAAAATAACAAATATGACCATATTACTATCACTATCGCACTTTTACATTCACTTTTCTCTAAGGAAAACAGATATAGATAGATAAAAAATTGATAATGGTTTTTCGAATTTGCAAAGCATTATTAGTTTCACACATTAATAAAATACTATGCAAGTTAGCATATACGCATGATCATATATTTCTTTGTGATAACTTTATTAAGATAATGGAAGAAACTTACGGTCTCCGCGTTAATAGTATGTGTATGCACATTTATCAACATGTTGACGCAAGCATCTAAAGGTGCTTTTCTAGCAAATAACTGAATCCGACGTGTCAAATAAAGATAAGTTATATTTTATTTAGGGGGTCTTTTTCTTCGACTGAATCCGACATGTCAACTGAATCCGACAACTAAATTTTTGAATAAAACGAATGATTAAAGATGTGTCTTAAAAGTCAAAGACGAGAAACAAAAGGAACGGAGGAAGTACAGCCTATGTACACTGGTGCTAACTCGTAAATCGTAACCGCGTTTACAATTACGGATTTACAAGGCAGCTGTGGTGCTACCTCGTAACGCACAAGTGCTCTTTCACTTTAGACCTGATCAAGGGAAGCCCAATCCGACAACCCGGCCCGACCGGTGCATCGGGTCTAGCTCGGGCCTCAATCCGAAGCCCGGTCGTCGGGACGGGCTAGGTTGGGCCCGAGTTTTTTATGATTTAAGCCATGGCTAAGCCGGGCCTAATTTTGGAGACTGACACATCAGGTCAGGCCAGGCTCGGGCCTTGTTCCGCGAGACCGGGATTTCAAGCTCCGTCCAGTCCGACGTTTGATTAGGTCTATTTCTCTTCTCCCTGTCCAAAAGAGGGTAGAATTTTTTTAGAAAAAAGAAAAGGAAATAGAGAGAGAGACAGAGAGAGAGAGAGAGAGTGTGTGTGTGTGTGACAGTGTGAAGGGGAGGAGCTCGGGAGCCAAAACCCTAACCCCCGGAGGCCTCGGCGGCGGCGATGGCGGACGGCGGTGGAGGAGGAGGGGGAGCGACCGCGGCCGCGACGCTGAAGGATCAGGGGAACGAGCAGTTCAAGGCAGGGAGCTACCTCAAGGCAGCCGCGCTCTACACGCAGGCCATCAAGCTCGACCCCGACAACGCCACCCTCTACAGGTATCCCGCGCCCTGGTGCTCTGGCCACGATCTCTTCAGGTGTGGTTGAGCCGAGACCGGTGCCCGCGCGCTTTGTTTGCTTGACTGGATTCGCGTGGGAAGCTAAATTTGCGACGCTAGCATCGCATTTGATCGGAGTTTGCATCTTTACGCGGTGTTTTAGGTTTAGAATGCTGGTGTCGGTTCAGGTTTGGAGACTGAATTGCCTTCGGATTCTGTGCGTGTGATTTACTTGTTGGTGCAGCGATCACTGTGTGTTTACGGTGATGATTTGTCAGTTTGTTAGAAGGATGTGATGTAAGTTGATGAATTTGAAGTTATGTGTACCCACATTCTTGTGATGTAACACCCTGATGATACATATAACCAAAAAACAATGATGATACAAGGTACATGTTGTAGATTTGGCTGAAAGAATTGTGTTACTTGCTGCAGCAAATATTTGGTTCCGTTACTACATGTAGTATTAAGCACACGTGTGAAAAAATGAACCACTTTCCATTATGTTCTTTGTCCACGCCAAGATCTATGCATCATTTGCTGAAAACAGTTTATTACTGGATGCACTAAATATCTTTTGGGGGGATGAGCTGCTTAGATATGCACTACTTTCTCCTTGAACCAAAATAAAAATATGATCTGCCTCTGGCTGCATCTGTTAATTTTTCCTTTATATATTGGGAGATCATATAGGTAATGCCAGCTGCCTCAAAAGTTCTGGATGAGTGTGCCAAAAGAGTTTTTACACATATGCCCACTTTCAAAAAGACGAAGTTGGTTCTGTTCATTCTGTCACCAACCCAAACTTTAACATTGTATTGCAAAACGAGGCAAATGAATATTTGGAGGAAAATCAAACAACTCAACAAACAGATCTATGCAGTTAAGTGGTAGACAGAAACTTAGTTGTCTTTCTTTTTCACCTTATCTTGCATAGCTTATCTTCCCACCTACAAAGTCAAAGATAAGAAGATAAGTTAATATAAGGCAACGATAACTGCACCTTAAACCATCCAATTGTTGGGGTGGGCAGGAAAACTGTGGAGACAGACAGGGAGGAGGAGTATCTATCATCGCATTTATATTAGCGAAATTGACAATCTTGTCTAACTGACATACCGGGGCTTTCAACCATTTGTTACCTGTCCTTCTTTTAATGAATTAGGCAGAACCCTTGCTTCTTGCTTTAAAAAAATTTATGGTGTACTCAGAGAAAAAAAACATCAGTGGGTAAATACCGATGAGGACGGGGGAGGAAATTTTGTCATGGTCCTGTTGTTTTAGTATGTAAGGATCAAATGATTCAGAATGGCTTGTTCAGTTGGATTGCCAGCCAAAAACATGGTAAAGAGATTGAAATGCTTTCTTAAAGCTGATAATAATATGCAATAGAAACTTAGAGTATCTATGTCATAATTTGCTTTTGTTATGCTGTGTTGTCCAAGCTATTTATACATTATAATTGTGTTTTTTAATCCCTGCCAGCAACCGAGCTGCTGCATTTCTGCAGTTGGTTAAGCTTAACAAAGCACTTGCTGATGCTGAGTCAACAATAAAACTTAAGCCACAATGGGAGAAGGTATATGAATGTTGCATTGAATTGTGTTCTGATTTATGAATTTATCTATTGTAAATTTGTAATTTATTCTATTACCATGTTTCACGGTCCTGCCCTATTTTGTAATATATAGGGTTATTTCAGGAAAGGATGTGTTTTAGAGGCGATGGAGCAGTATGAGGAGGTGAGACTACAAGGAAAATGCCTTATTACTTTTGCTTAACATGGCAGAACGATGTTATCCTCTTTTTATATTTCCTGTTTTATAAATTTCTGGCCAATTATGTTGTAGCAAGTTGAAGAAAAACTGTGAGAAATAAATGCTACTTTACACTCCACAGTGCTTATATTGATTGTAATTGTTAAAAGTAAAAGCCTGACCATGAAGCTATGATGATTCCTCGGTTGATATTCATTGTAGATAAATTAATAACCGGATAAACCAAACTCAAGAGCCATAAAACAAAGGAAAAAGTGCTGATTTTGTCCCTGAACTTTCGCCCAAGCGCTAAAATGGTCCTCGAGGTGCTAAACTGAGTGAGATCGATCCCTGTTGTATTGAGAAAGCCCCATTTTATTTCCTTGACTGGTCAAACCCGCCTTGCCCTAAAACAAATCAGCACTATTTCATTTTATGATGTAACTTTGTTACGTCATACATGCTGTTGTTTTGAGTAAAGCATGTGGCTTGTTCTTAAACCTGATTACCCTGTGTTGATTCCTATTTTTTTTTTCGTGCTTGAATCATGATCTTTTTAATTTGCTATTATTGTTTTATACCCACATATAGTGCTTGTATTTTATGTCTGAATTGTTTAACCTACACCATAACTTCTCTTTTATCAGACCGAGCTCCCCATATATACCCAGCTTGCCAGCTTTTATGTCATTTACAATATTGAGATGAAGTGTTTGTAAAACTTTGACTTTATGTCTGACATATTTATACTATTCTTTGGTGCAGGCAATATCTGCTTTTCAAATTGCTTTGCAGCACAATCCACAAAATACAGAAGTCTCAAGAAAAATCAAGAGACTTTCTCAGCTAGCAAGGGAAAAGACACGGGCTCTTGATGTGGAGAACATGCGTTCCAATGTTGATGTTGGGAAGAACTTGGAGTCACTGAAAACCGAGCTAGTGAGTTTTATGGTTATAGCCTTTTATAGATTAGGGGTTGTTTTCAAGATGTGGCGTATCTAATTATCCATGTATGTTGGTGAGATAGGGTGTTTGAAAAACAAAATTAAGTTGATCCTGGTTTTAAGAAATCTTGAATCAACTAATGAATGCTTTTAAAAATATTAGGAACTAAGTGGAACAACTTCTTCAAGGTTGTTCTCGAGACGTAACATATCTAAGTGGCTGAGCTAAATAAATAAGTTGGTTGTTCTCGAGATAGGGTGTAGAGGTTGTAGAAATACTTGGGTGAATTTCAAGAGGTTGTTGAAGCGAATCTATGAATTTGTTCCGCTTAGTTCCTAATATTTTTGAAAGCTTTCATTAGTTGCTTCAACTAGGATCTAAGTCGAAGAATTTAGTTTTTTCAAAGCGCTATCTCACCAATATACGTAGATAATCAGATATGCTACATCTTGAGAACAACCCCTTAATGATTTTTAGTAGAGAAAAGTCATAACCCCTAAAGTCTACAGGCGCACACCTTCTGTTTCCATTTTTAAGATGCATAGCATTTTCCCAAAATCCCAAAGCTACCATCTATGCAATTGCATTAAGAAGAAGCACAGACATTGTATCCAGTTAAAGCATTTTGTCATAATTTTTTTAAAAAAAGGGGGAAAAAATCAGATGTTGCATCTTTATAGCGTTCAAATTAAGATGTGCATGTCAAATCAAAGGTACAGTATATGTAAAATGCACCTTCTAGACTACATCAAGTGCCTAAAGTCCATTTTTCATGATATGTGTTTTGAGTGTTGCAAAAATGACGGAAGACATTGACTTTCTATTGTAGATGGAACATGTTACATTTTTTATGTGTTAAGCTGTATTTCTTTCTATTCCAGGCTGCAAAGTATGAAGATGCAGAAATGAGACAAAATATCTACTCATTTGTTGTTAATGTGATCGAGTCAGCAATAAAAGTTTGGCATGACACTGGAAAAGCGGATGCCAGGGTCAATTTTCTTCTTGATGATCAGAAGACTGATACTGAAAAATACGCTCCGGTGGTTAACATTGAGAAGGTAATATGCGGCTACAGACTGACTGCTTTATTCTGCTGCTTGGCATAAATTTTGCACAAAATGTACAGGCAAACACAAATTGTTAAAATTTAGAATACCTAGACAAAATGTACAAGCAAACACAAATCGCTAAAATCTATAATACTTAGGAACTGATTTTATATTTATATTGCAATTTCTGTTATAACTTGTATTCTGAATTAATGGCGGATCAACACTTGTATGTTTTCATTTTTCTCTAGGCCTTTGAGTCACCCCACACTCACAGCAGTTGCTTCACATTTTTGCGGCAATATTCCGAGGATTCTTTTTCCAAGGCCGCTTGCATGGTGGCACCCAAGAGCATCATCTCCTATCCACAGGTCCCATTCAACCCCCTTTACTGTCTTTTTTTTTTTTATGTGTTGGCGCAATATATCTTTTCTATAGTTCTTTGTGCATGCTTTGCATTTATAGTTGCTTTCTTGACGAATCAGCTTCTGCCATTTGGGACAATTATTGAAATCATACATGGCATTGTGACACCAGGATGAAAAAAACATGAGACTAATGTGATCTGTTATATGCAGGTCTGGAAAGGACAAGGGTCAAGAAAATGGAAGCTTGACCAGAGTGATGGGTTCTTTGTACAATTCGAATCACCAATTATACGGAAGATATGGTTTGTTCCTAGCATAACCGAGAAGGGGCGAACATTGTGCAGGTAATTCTCCCTTCCTGCATGAGATAGAATTAATGTATCTAAATTTACCTGTTACCTGTTAATTGCACGTTCTAAATAGGTTTCTATTGTAGCTTGCTGTCAGTATTGCCTACTTTTGGTTTTGATGGATGTCACTTATGCTTTTTTTTTTTTTTGCTGATGTTTAATGTTCCTGTCAAGTTTAGGCTAATCAGCTCAGTTGTAGCCATCTCTGCATGCAACATTGATTAGTCTATACCAATCAAATGATCAACTATTGACTGTTGTTTTATTAATTTTGTTGCAATATTTGCCTGAATGTGAACAATGGTTAAGTCATGTGGATACTGTTTTAGAGTTATACCTGTACTTGTAATTACCCCCCAAAAAAGCCAGCCTTGCCTTTAGCTGCATTGTATCCCCTTTTCTGAATTTTGCAATGCCAGTATTATGTATAGCAATTACCAGGTGTTTGCACCATCTTGTAATATTCAGCACTTTATTCGCATTAGATGAATCTGCTGTACCTCTATGTACTTTACACCCTTCAGTCATGTCTTTGGGTTTGCTTTTGCATGGCCAGCTTTTTTAGATAGAGCGCTATATATCTTCTTTAATACTTTTGCAGGAGTCCTGAGCTCTTGGACATCAGTATCCATGAAGTCCTCCCTCGAATGTTCAAAGAAACTGCTTAGAGACGATGGCTCCTTGATTATACTCAGTTACGTGATCCCTATTGAAAATGGGACTTGTTTTCGAGTGCAGAAAGAATGGCATGCTAGAGTTTAGAACCCGTACATCTGTACCAGTTCTCTGTACACCGAGACACTCAAATTTTGCTGCTTTGTGTTTTTTTAACCTTATGCAGTTAAGTGATGTAATTTTCTTCAGTGTATACAAAATCTTTGGTGGGGTTGTGCTTGTGCACCTGGGGTTCTTTCATTCGTCAAATCCGGCATGAACGATGAACGAAAATTGCTGAACAATTCCGTGGCTGAACAACCATATGGGTTATGACATCGTTCTGCTCTGATTTATTGTGCCATGTGTTTGATCCCCCACACGGTTGTGATGAATCATACCAAAATTCTGTCATGAACATTTGCTTCTGTTTTTATATATTTATTAAAAGGAACTGTTTTGTTGTCCTCATGACTCTAGACATCTACATGGATGAATGATGATGATGCTGCCCTAGAAATATGGCAAGTGATACATCACAATCAACTGCTTTCCAGGCGGAGGATGATGTGATATAAAGATTGCACAGCTATGCCTACGAGTCTACGACGATAGAGAAACAAGGGCCTTGTTTGTTTCAGATTAAATTAAATTAAATTAAATTAAATTAAATGAAAATTTGTTATTTTTGTATAAGCCAAATGATGTAATGTTTTGTAGTCATTTTTGTGGGGTTTTAAATAGTACTTCTTAAAGTTTGCAAAATATTTTTTCATATTTTTTTGAACTCGTTAAGACGTATTTTGAGGAGATTACAAATTTGCTACAGTAAAACGCAATGCTACATTAATCTGAAACAAACAAGGCCAAGAGCATTTCTTCGTGATCCACTGATCCACTTGTTCAGCATGTTTTAAGAGCTTTAAAAAACTCAAAGCATCTACTAAATAACTCTTTTAAACTGCTGCGAGCTTCTAAAAACGGACAGTTTGCGGACTCTCCGAACTCTTAAAACCCAGCTTGTAGCAAACAGCTGCCATCTAGAACATGTTGAATGTTGATATAACAAGACTGCTTCATGAAGCTCTGAAGCCATTTTTTGAATCTCTCAAATACAACATTTCAGTTCCTAAAAAAAACAGCTCAACTGTGTAGCCAAATCAGGGCTTCCGATGAGTCCCCTCACACTGCAGTCACACCTATTGTCTGGCATTATCTCAAAATAATGGAATCACTTCCGGCCTCCGCGTTCAAAAGACATAAGTCCATTCATCGATCATCTGCAGTTGTATCAATAAATAGTACAAAGCCGAATACTGAGCGTTTGGGTTTGGGCTCGACACGTGGCCTCCAAAATTTTGCCACGTCGTCTAGCAAACAGCAGCCGTCCGATTTTCGAGTTAATCAAAATCCGATCGTCCATGTTAAATTAACATTGGAAAGAAAATATGCCGCGCATTGCAAAACAAAGCAGGTAGCTTGCTCTGCTGGCTAGCTGAGCAATCTCTCACCCCACAGCCTAGGGTTCGAATCTCGCCACCTCCGCATATTTTTCCTGTTTTTTCGCACGCTCAGTTGGCTAGCTCACCGATCGGTTGGTCTGCAGACCACCTTTCGAATCATGACTCACGAGCACACAGCAGTTGGCTGTGCGCACATTTTTCCTGTTTTGCTATTTCTTGCATTTTTTTGGACGTCGCAAAAAAATAAAAAAAATTGAAAGATTCTAAAAATTAAACCATGACTGCAAAAAGAATATCCATAAAAAATTTGATGATGTTATTTAAAGTTTATAAAGTCCAAATTTACAAATAATTTGCTCTTTCTTATTAAGGGTATATTTCTCCTTGATTTTTCATTTCTCAGCCTTACTTCCAAAAATTAAACCATGACTGCAAAAAGAAGATCCACAAAAAATTTGATGTCATTCAAAGTTTATAAAGTCCAAAATTACAAATAATTTGCTCTTTCTTATTAAGGACATTTCTCCTCGATTTTTCATTTCTCACCTTTTTTCACGTCGCAAAAAATCAAAAAAATTGAAAGCTTCCAAAAATTAAACCATGACCGCAAAAAGAATATTCATAAAAAATTTGATGTTATTCAAAGCTTATAAAGTACAAATTTACAAATAATTTGCTCTTTCTTATAAGGGCATATTTCTCCTCAATTTTTCATTTCTCAATTTTACTTCCAAAAATTAAACCATGACCGCAAGAAGAATAACCACAAAAAATTTGATGTTATTCAGAGTTTATAAAGTCCAATTTTACAAATAATTTGCTCTTTCTTATTAAGGGTATATTTCTCCTCGATTTTTCATTTCTCAACTTTACTGACGGTAGGTCTCCAAACCGCACGGCACCCGCATAAGCCAGCTTTGCAGGCATCGCTTTCCTCGGCGCGCCACGGGCGCGCTGTCTCAGCTAGTATGCGTACAATTTCGAAAATTCGATGCCAAGCATCGTGTAGCAATACGTGGCAACATCTCAGCTGCTTTTCCCCACGTACGTACGTACGGCGCGAAAGGAGCGTATAGATATGTGCTGTACACCAAAAGGCACGACACAATACGTATATCCATACAGGTATGTACGTAGGTACGAATGCATGTAGACGGATACACGCATCGATCGATGGTGGCAGGAAGGAAATCGGATTCGGATGGCGATCGGCAAGGCACGCATGAATCGCTTTCGGCCGCCGTCCGGGCGAGACTGGCGGTGCATGGCGGTGGCGGCGGCGAGAAGCATGTGAGAGGAGACGATCGATCGAGCTCAGCTCCGTCTTTTGATCCCATTAATGGCGGCGCGCCCCTAGCTTCCCCGTATTTACACCGTCTCAGAGACTCATATGCAGCTGCATGCCTGCCTGCAACGACCCCATGGGAGCTTTCGCTGCAGTAATGGAGGCGATGGCTCAGTTCCAGTCGCTGCCATGCGTCGCACTGTTGCATGCAGAGCTCGCTAGCCAGCTTAATTCCCGATCGATCGCTGGGTTTAATTATTTAGCGGGGTATGCCCTAGATTTTGTCGAGTCTTTTTTTTAAAACATAAATACAAGTGTTGCGTCGTTCTATTCGGGAAAAAAAATATATAATGTACAAGAGAGAAAAAAGAGAACGATGAAGAGAGCGACCCGACTAAGACCATCTCCAATGGTGTCTCTTCACCTCTTATTTTCTCTTCGCGAAAAGATTTTGGTTCTTTTTGAAGTTCCAATAGATTCTCTTCACCATTCTCTTCGTAAAGAGATTTCTTCCTTCATTCTCCTTAGAAGAAGATTCTCTCTCCAATCTCTACGTGAATCCTTTCGAAGGGATTCTGTTGGAGATAGTAAGAAATAAAGAGATAAAATATAGGAAAGAGAATGGGGAAGAGAATGAAACGAAGAGAAAATGGTTGGAGATGGTCTAAGGAGCGGTCTCAGCAAACACCACCACACAACACCTAGCACTTCAACTCTCACGGTAGTCACCACGGCTGACCTTATTGTTGGTGCGTGTACACCGCCACAGGGGGAATGCTCAACCAAAACACCAATAACACTGTTTCCCGACTATGTTGCGAGGCACGAGAAGGTCAACCTAGATGTCAAGCATCACCGCCGCAAAGAATGCTCAAATGAGACATCAGATGTTAACCGTCAACCCCCACAACACCACCGCTAGGTGGGATGCTTGGCCAACACGACAATCATCACCACCGTGCCGGATCCTCGATCAAGACACCGGACAACACCACCATGCATGATGCTCGGTTAAGGACGGCCACCACCACTGTGTGGGATATATGCTTGGTTAGCTCCTAGTCGCCTCCACTACATAGGATGCTCAACTGACATCACTACTAATGCACGTGAAATACCAACCTAGTCAGCCACACTCAGCCAAAACACCAACCACAGCACTTCCAACTGTGTTTAGTGGCACACGGTTGACCTAGCTATCAGCTGACAGCCGCCAGCACTGCAAAAGATGCTTAGTTGAGATGTCAAGGCAGGGAGGGACGTCATCATTCACCACAACGCGGAATGCATGTCCGATGCGTCAGCGACCACCACCGTCAACCATGCCACAGGGCATTTGATGTTCGACAAACCAGCTGTCGGGGATTAGATCACGGCCCATAGCCATGGCCCACTTCCTGACGGTCCAATCGAACAGCCTACCAGGGCCCAGCTCCCTGGAAGGTTCTATCAGGCCCATGTGCATCTTGCCGAACAGCTTCCTGGCTGGCGAGATGCGTAATGGCCAAAGCTTCCTGTTTGAGTCCGACTCAAGCGAGTTACTGACGACTACGTGAAGACCGGACGTTAGTTTCCGGATTGGATTAGGAGTCGTGATCCCCAAGACTAGGGTATGCCTTATCTACCTCGGGATATATTTGGCATGTCTTTGGGTTAGATTCGTGCTAAGTAGTTAGCCCGGCCGATATTCCTCGGAGGTCGGTTTGCTCCACACTATATAAACAAGCCCTACGGGTATAGAGGGACGACTTAGACGCATCGGCATCTAAGATTACTTTGTCGCATACTCTTCGCCATACACCATAATCTCGCCGAGACACATTCGTCTCGCCGAGCCATCTCTTGTATTCATCTCGATATATAAGAAATTTGGGCGGACGAGGGTATTATATCTCCCGAGAGGCTGAACCGGGATAAAACCCACATCTCCTGTTCGTGGTTGTTCGTGGTTGTTGGCGTGTCTCTATCTCAATCTTCAAGAACCTTAGCGACTCGAGATCGATATCTCAACCGTCGACAGCTGGCGCCGTCCATGGGGACACGCAGGTCGAGCATGTCGAACTCCATCGGCGATCTGAGAGATACTTCACGAGGGCTACGACTCGGAAGGGCGGGATGTCTCATCCTGTCGATTCTCAGATCGATCTGTTCGGTCTCGAGCGCTTTCGCATCCGAGGTAGATGTCTCCGCTTACATGGCGGAGATAGCCTCAATCGCACTCCGTCATCGGCAGCGACTACTGGCGATGATCTTTCGACGGTTTAGATTTGTCGATTCAAGGCTATGGCGGTAGATTCCACTGTGGAGACACAGCGATGACACCGTCTAGCATACCTTCGCATGGCCCCCCGGCATTAACATGGCGATGTGGGAACCTCTCGAGGATCCCGCGACGGCCGTGGCGGTTTGTCGAGGTCGGGCGGATTAACTCTGCTCGGCATCAAGGCGAGGTCGCGCAGTCGCTTTCATGAGCAAGGCGTCATTCGCCGCAGACCTCGGCGATTCCATCAATCGACCTTAGCACGGTTTAGCGACCGGTGTAAGCGGCGGCGTCGCGACCCACCTCGCGTCTTGGCGCTAAGTCTCCGGTGAAGCTTCCTGACCGGGACAATTCCCGAATCGGACTCGATCGGGCGAACGCGGATGGTTCGAGATCCCGAACCCATAGATCAAAGTCGGAACGGCTCGAAGCTATAGCAACGGTCCTTAGATCCACCAATCAAGCCGATCTCGCCGCATGGGCGTCTTTGCTGCGACTAACCTAGAGCGACGGTGAAGGCCTAAAGTCTCTAGGAGAAGTCAACAACTCCTCGAGCGGCCGCACCAAAATTGCCGGAATGATTCGGACAGCTCGATCGATCGCGTGACCCGTCACCATCGAAGGATCATTGTCCATGAGCGGAGCTACCGTGGTCGCCGTCGCCGCCAAGTCCTCGTAGTCATCGCGAACACGGGGCAAGCGCGCGCGCGATGATCACGGACGGTCCCCTCGTGAGGAGCGTCGTCGCCACCACGAGGAAGGGCGTGGTGGATTGTCCGGAGAGAGTTTCTCGGCCGAGTCATCCCGTTCAGCGGGAGTTCCTCGCGCCAGCAGGACCAACGTCTTCTCAAGACTAGGTTCTCGCCGGGAAGGTGGCGGTCATATGCTCTGGCCGCGGGGCTTTCTCCGACGAGCTTGGTGTCCGGTGGCCCTCAAAATTCAAGCCGGTCACATGGAGAGGTACAATGGGACTCGAGAACCCGGAGGAATTCCTTTCCATCTACGCCACGGCCATCATGGCGGCGGGGTGACGAGCTTCGTTATGGCTAATTACCTCCGATCGTCCTTGAGGGTCTTTGCTTTCGGACGTGGTCATTCAATCGGCAGGAGGGTTCCATCACTCATGGAACCAGCTTTGTGACGCCTCGATCGCTAATTTCCGGAGGCATTACGTGCGTCGGGCAAGGAGGATGATCTGCACGGATGATCCGGATGAGCGGGAGACCCTCGCAACCGTGAAGCGTTTCATTAAGATCCGCAACACGATCCGAACATCTCGGATGAATCATTGTCGCGCCTTCAAAAGCGGAGTCGCGACGAAGCGCTCACCCAGATCTCGAGATCAATGAGACCTGGACCGCCAACGACCTGTTCAAGGCGGCTGACCGCTATGCCAACGCGGTAGAGCGCGTTCATTACAAAAAGGCGTTCGACAAGAGCGAGCTACCCGCCCAGCCTGGTGTGGATGAGAAGAAGAAGAAGCAAAGAACAATGTTCCCGGTGACAAGAAGTCCTAGAAGAAGAAGAACAAAGGTGATCACGAACAATACCGTCGCGGTATGGATCGCGCACCTCCTCCCAAGGATGGGCGAAGAAGCCCAACAATAACTACAAGGGCAAAAAGCACCTTTCGGGGAGGCGGACAAGGCAAGAAAGGTCCGGCGACCGATTTTGCAAGTTCCACCAAGACTACAGACACGATATCGCCCTTTGTAGAACTTGGGTGCAAAGCTCGAAGATTTCTACAACGGCAAGGGCCCAATGCCCATCTGCCCGAACAAGGTGATGCCGGTAAGGCCAAGCGCCAAACAAGCGATGGTGATCGGAAGATGATGATGAATATCAAGAGCCGTGAACCATATCGCCGTCATTTTGGCGGCTCCTCGACTTACACCTCTCGACGCGACCTCAAGGAAGCTGCTCGGGAGGTCCTAACGTCGAAAAGGCAAAACCTCGGCTGAATCGATGAAGTGGTGAGGTCCCCATCTCCTTCTCTTAGGAGGATTGCCCATTGGGATGACCAAGCCTCGGCGGCTCCCATCGGTGGTCGCCCGACCATCGAAGAACGCGAGAGTTGGCCGTGTCTTAGTAGGCGGCGGGGCGCTTTGGACTTGCTTTACGCTAAAGTCTTGGGCGAGATGCAAATTCCTCGTTCCAAGTGAAGGAAATCGCAATGCCCTTCTCGGAATTGTTAGGGAGAAGTCGCATCAAGCCGTTAGGCGAGTTGTCCCGCCTGTCACCTTCGCAACCCAAGCAACTTTCGGACGAGTTGATCACTTTCGGCGTGGTCGACTTCCGTCGGCGTACAACGCAATCTTGGGCGAGCCATCTCTCGGTAAGTTTATGGTCGTGTCCCACCACGCTTACCATTGAGTGAAGATACCGAGTCCTAACGGTGTGATCACGGTCAAGGGCAGCTACAAAGCTGCCTTTGGGTTGTGACGAGCGATCCCTTGCCCTGGTCGACCAGCTTCCGCCTTGTGATCTCAAGTTCGAGACCAAGTCTGACGCCTAAGGTCTCCCTTCACCGGGGAGAAACCAAGGAAGTTCATTGCCGCTGATGATACTTCCAAGATAGTTCACTTGGGGCCAATCTGGACCCCAAATAGAAAGCGAGCTCATTACCTTCCTCCGAGCTAATGCGGATGTATTAAATGCAGGAGCCATCGACATGCCGGAGTCCCAAGGAGGTGATCGAGCACAAACCGGCTGTCCGTGGGACAAAAGCACGTTTCGCCGGAAGCTTCGTCGCTTTTGAATTCAAGCAGGATCATCAAAGATCGACAGCAAGCGCTTTCATTCTTTGGGTTCATCCGCGAGGTTGATCACACCGAGTGGTTAGCCAACCTGTCATTGTAAAGAAGAAAGGCGGCAAGTAGAGGATGTGTGTCGATCACACGATCTGAGCATTGCTTGTCCTAAGGACAATTTCCGCCGCCTCGTATTGACCGGTGGTCGATGCGATCAGACGCCAGACTCTGAGTTTTTAGATGCTTACTCCGGTTACCACCAAATAAGCATCTCCCGAGGATGAAGAGAAGGCGCCTTCATCACCCCTTTCGGCACTTTCGCTATCGACCATGTCTTTCGGTCTGCGCAATCTTTGGTGCCACGTTCGGTACTTTAATGGAAGACCTTCCCGAGCAATGCCGGAAAAAACACGGAGGTCTATGTCGACGACATAGTTGTAAAGACAAGTATGCTCCGGATCATGTAAAAGACACAGCAGAGACTTTTCGCAATCTCACGGGCATCGAATAAAATTAAATCGAGAGAAGTGTACCTTTGGTGTTCGATCGGAATGTTACTCGGTTATGTCATTGGCTCGCAAGGTATTTACGCCAACCACGAAAAAATCGAGGCCATTGAAAATATCGAGCTCCAACTACCATAAAGGAAGTCTGAGCCTCACTGGGCGGATGGTTGCTCTAAGCGTGTTTATTTCCGTCAAGGCGAACGCGGCTGCCCTTCTTTAAGGCCTGCGCAAGCACAATGGTTTCGAGTGGACGGAAGAAGCGATAGATCCTTCCAGATCTGAGCGATACTGTCCAATCCTCCGTTTGACTACCCAGCGGCATGGCGGCGGCTCCTCATTGTACCTGGGTTGCACGCCCAAGCGGTGGCCTTGATCTTGGCGGTCGAAAGGGAAGGCATCTGGCGACCAATCTATTACGTGGCGAGGTACTTCACGGATCAAAGGGCGTTACCACGAGGTCGAAGCTCATCTATGCCTTGCTCATGTCCTCCAGGAAGCTTCGCCACTACTTCCAGGCGCATCAAATACTGGTCCCGACCACGTTCCCTCTGGGAGAAATCCTACGGAACAAGGAATCTAGCGGACGTATAGCTAAGTGGGCAATGGAACTAGCAGAGTTTGATCTGTTATTTGCTGCCCGAACCGCTATTAAGTCACAGGTCCTAGTGACTTTGTTCTTGAATGGACTGCCGTCAAATCGTGAAGCTCCCGAGCAACTTGATGAACCCTCTGGACCATGTTTTCGATGGCTCGCGACTTTGGAAACTTCGGGGCTGGTTTTGTTCTCATCTCCCCTCAAGGAGAGCAACTCCAGTATTCTATCCAACTACACTTTGCGGCGACTAACAACGCTGCAGAGTACGAGGCCCTCCTCGTGGGACTAAGAGCGTGCAAGTCGCTTGGTGTCCAACGGCCGATTGTGAAGGAGATTCACGGTGGTCATCAATCGGTGAACAAGGAGTATCGGTCTGCGATGACTCAATGGCGCGATACGGTTGAAGTGAGGAAGTTAGAGCGGCATTTTCGATTTTTGAAGTGCTCTTCGTGCCAGGAAGGACAACTTCTGGCCGACCAACTATCAAGTATGGATCCTCACGAGAATCTGCTTTCGGCAGGGTGCTCGTCGAGCACCTTCACAAGCCCTCAATCACTTCTCCGGACGAGGCAGCGAGAGCGGTGGTCTTGTCTCCGTTATCGAAAGGTGCCAATTGGACAACGCCATTTGTCCGGTACCTTGCGATGGGACCTCGCCGACGACGGCCGAAGCGGCGTTCGACTTACAAGGCGTCTTGCTCCATACAAACTTGTGGGCGGCATCCTTTACCGTCAAGGTGCTCGGGAGTCCTTTCCAAGTGCATCTCATAGCAGAGGGTGTGTTCCTTCTTAGGAACATACGAGGGTGCTGTGGCAACCACGCCTCCTTCGTAACTACGGTCGGCAAAGCGTTTCGCATGGGCTATTATTGGCCTACTGCGTTACAGGATACCCGGGACATCGTGACTAAGTGCAAGGCTTGCCAATTTCACGCCCGGAAGGCACACAAGCCCGCCAAGAGCTCCAAACAATCCCCATCTTGGCCTTTTTCCACATGGGGTGCGGATCGCTCGGCCCATTCCTAAGGGTACAAGGGCTATACACACCGCTGTCGCCATAGACACTTTTACAAAGTGGATTGAGGCGAGCTCGTGTCGTCTCTTCACGCCAAAGCGGCCGTTCGCTTTTCAAAAGCAACGTGATCACGCAGCCGGGATCCCCACAAGTTGATCGCGATAGCGGTACCCGATTCGAGCGAGCTATTCCGGGAATCTGCGAGCAATTTGGGCACCAAGGTTCTGCTTAACTTCGTGGCACATCCACGAGCAATGGAAGCGATCGGCGAGCTAACAGACAGATAGTCCAGGTATCAAGCGGCGGGTATTTGCTGCGCTCGGCGAAAGCAGCAAGAAGCACTGGGTTGACAGTTCCTTCCGTCCCTCAGGCGATTCGCTTCTGGCCACCAGGCGGGGAAACTCCTTTCCAAGCGGTCTATAGTGCGAAGCCATCCGCCACGAAATCGTACTCGGTTCGTCTCGCCGACGAGTTCGGTCAACAGTTGACGAAGAGCAAGCGCCTCCTCGATCTCGATCTCCTCGAAGGCACACGCGACCGGGCACAAGTCGAATGGCACGCTACCGGCAAGCTCTTCACGCAAGTCGCCGTCAGTTCGACCAAGGGTTTTGAAGGCGGGCGACCTCGTTACTGCGCCGTGTCGAACTTGTCCAATGCCAACAAGTTAACTCCTCGTTGGGAGGGCCCGTTCACGGTCGTTTCTTCTGCTTTCGCCCGGGTTTGACGCTGGCTATGGAGGGCGGGAGAGAGCGACCAAAGACTTTGAACATCGACCGGCCGTAAGTTCTTTGTGTAGGTCCTCGTTTGTTTGCTTAGCCTCGCTTTTGTAAAACTTCGCGCCTTAGTTCGTCCAAGTCCCTCGGGCACCATATAAAGTTCAATCCAATTCTCAGTGAATCCTCGCGGCCTCTGTGCCCCTTTTCACTACTTGTCTTCTCAGACTACTTTCTTCTGGTAACACTTGATGGCTGCCCGGCCTTGCGAACTCTTGGCTCCGCAACATTAAGGATTGTTCCCTACCCGTATCTGGTTTCGACAAGTTCCTAAACTCAGGGTTGCGTAACACGGCCTTTCCACCTTGCGGCTAAGTCTGTTCTCGTAAGCCCTCCGCGGCAGAGGCACTTACTGCTTGGCGCGACCACTTGGCAAAGCCTGCTCTCGTAAGCCCCATGGCGGAGGCACTTTCCTTGTTCGGTTACTCTCGAATCGTCTAACTTACGTCAACGAAAGCGGTATGGAACAAATCGAGCAAGGTTCGGTGTCGCTCTTTCTCTCGACGCGTGCTCGAGTTCGCAAGCTTAGGTTCTCGAGCATCGTCCGCATCGGGGCTAAGGTGTCGCTCTTTCTCTTGTGCACTGTTCGGGTTCGCAAACTCAGGTTTCGAGCGATGACAACTGAAGCTGGGAGTTAAGCGAGCGCTCTACGGTTTTCTTAAACTTCCTAAGCTGTTCGCTTTTCTCTTAGTTTCATTCGTTCTTGTCTTTTTTTTGCTCTTTTTGCAGGAATAAAGGTAAGTGCTTTATTACATTACTCAAAAGTTTGGTACAAGGCCCTTTCAGTTACAATAGCGGTGCTACTTAGGAGCAAGTGCTCCTTGACTCCTCAACTTCTAACTTGAGGCGCACGACTTCGCTCGAGCCTTGATTCCTTCCGGGCTTCACTCGGGCGTTCGATCTCCTCCTTGCTCGCTTGGCTTGCGGCTGCAGCCTCTGCCGGATGGCCTCGACCTCCTCGGTCTTGGCACGGTGATCGTTGAGCCTCGCTCTGGTGACTCATTGCTTTCGGCCGTCTTGAGCTGCTCGTCCGGCTCCTTGACCCTTTCTCTGCGGTGATCGCCCTCACCGTCATCCCACGCATCTCCTCGATCTCTTCTGTGAAGCCCACGGTCGAGATCTTTGCACAGAGACCCGCGAAGTCCATTCTTCCTTGGCGAGCTGGGCCTTAAGTCTCTTGGCCTCCGCCGCGAGCTGGTCTCGCCGTTGGGAAACGTTAGCGAGCTGCTCTTCGAGCCACTTCGAGCGGCCCGACTTCTCCTCCGCGGTGCTCGTCTTAATGGCTTGCGCGCGAAGCTCCTCGGCCTCTCCTAGGAGAGACTTGCAGGAATGCCTCTCTTCGGCCAATTGGGTTTTGAGCTTCTTTACCTTCGCCACCGGTTTCGACTTTGGGGTGGTGCAGAGGGCCCGCCGGACTCCTCGTCTGAGGTGCTCCTGGGCGGCGCCAAGATCTGGCGCTCCGCTCGATGGTGACACCGCCTCGAGCTCCTCCATGGTGTCCCTGAAGACCTGAGAGGGAAGAACAAGTTAACTACTTTGCGATGATGTGGCTAAGCTGATCAAAATTTGGTCTTGGTGTTTACCTTGCCAAGTCGGCGCTTGATCCGCGACGCAGCGGTCCTCGAGCCATGCATCACGAAGCCCTTTCGTGCGGGATGAGGCGGCGCGTTCTTCCGCCGCCGCCTTGTTCGCTCCTTCTTCTTGCGGGGCGCATCGCGCGGGAGCGGGGCGGCGGGCGGCGCTTTCGTCTCGCGCTCCTTCTCTCTTTCTTTTCCTCTTCCGCCAACGTCTTGGACGAGACCGAACCACTCCGCTCGGTGGCGCCGTTGTTTCCACCGGCGGGGCGACTTGCTCGACACGCTCGGGCTTCTTCTGCTCCTCGCAACGGGATCTCACCGCCACGGAGAATCCCGTCGCCTCAAGGGTGAGCTGCCCCTGCGACGAAGTGCCAGGCAGGACCGGCTGCTCGGTCCCGCCCTGGGCCGCTTCCGGAGCCATCGCCTTGGCCCCGAAGTCCGTGGCGCCACTCGCCGCCATTTCGCCTCCGATCGCTTCACGCGTCTTTGGCGCGTCGATCTGACCGTCAGCTGGAGCCAGCGACAGCGAGCTCCACGCCGCCAGCTTGTCCTTGAGGCTCGCCAGCCTCACTGCCCGTGACGCGCCGTGCAGATGCTCGGGCAGCAGAGACCGCTCGAGCGCCTCCTCGACGTCGTCTGTGGCGGTCTCTTCTTGGGCAGCTGATGAACGAGAGTTGATCGTTAAGTCTAATGCGGTCAGAAGGTGGAAAGATCGAAAGATCGATTTCTACATACCTGCCGTGGAGGGCTTGATCCTGATCTTCCTCACCGGAACTTTCCGCCTTTTCCTCGGGGGCTCCTTGGCGGTTTCTCCGCTTTGGCCCTTGGGCGTTCGCGGCGATGAGCTCGGCTCTCGGTGGTGAGCACTCCTCTCAGCAGATGCAAGGAGTTTCTCCTTGCGCGACCTCCTCCTCGAGTCTCCTTTGCTCGGCGACTGTTGTAGCCACGCCATATGGCGGGTAAGCTTGCGTGTAACGCCTAAGCCGAAGGCCATGGTCTTTACCTCTTCGTCGCTCTGCTTTCGGCGAGGAGGAGGGCTTAGTCTCTTCTCATTGGGTGACAGCGCGCCCGCTTAGTGCCTTTCGGTGCGCTCGTCGCCCTTGGTGGTCTCTTCGACGGTGGCGGCGCGATGGATGGCTGGCGAGCTCGCGTCGGCTCGGCCGCCACCTTGGGCTTATTAGTCGCCTTGGCCTTGCCCTTCTTGACTTCTCCTTCTCGGACCGGAGAGATCCTCGGCGATCCCTCCAGAGGATCGGTGGTCCTCCCACGCGTTTTGAGAAGCGGCGTCGGCATTAAAACCAACGGTGTAAATCTAGCAACACGGGCTGGGTATAAGCGATTTACCTCGTGCATGCGGGACGAAGCACGTTCCTCGGACAAGTGTAGGCCACCTCGCCGGTGACCTCGCTGTCCTTCTTCGCCGCCCAAGCATGGCGTCGACCCTTCGGTCACCTATCGTCGGTTGGCTTCTCTGCGGCAGATGGAATCGTTAAATTCTGTTCGGAGAAAACGATCAATGAAGAGGTTGAGTCTTAAAGGCACTTACCCATGCTCTCCTTGTGATGTCTTCCCATCCCTCTATCTTGTAGAAGGATAGGACCTTCTCCGCAGCCGGATGATTACATTACATTTGTGAAGTCCGGATGATCTCTCGCCCGTGAGCCCGAGGCTCACGAGGCGGCGATCTTCCTTGTCGTACCAATCCTCGGCGGTCATCTCGGCGAGGCATTGGGGTTCCCTTCGCCGGCGCCTTCCCGGTGAAGACGAGTTTCTTGTCGCCGCGCCGCTTCTTTGTCAGAACCACCTCACCCACCACGCGCCCATTGAGTCGAGCAGGGGTGGGCGAGGATATGGCGCGTCGTCGGCGGTGACCCGGAGCTTGAGGTAGTAGCACCCCAGCGCCGAAGTGGCGGGCTGCTCCTCGTCCATTGTGTAATAGTGGAGGAGAACGGCCCACCGGTGGATCGATGCTCAGATAGCCCTCGCGACAGTGTGCGAAGGCGGCCATCTGGAGGATCTTTATTCGGATTGAGGTTCGCCACCTCCAATCCGCTAATGTTTAAGAAGGCCTCGGCGAAGTCTTTGGAGATCGCAACCCGAGCAGTGCGGCTGCTCGAAGTTAACGAACTCTCCTCCGGTGACCGAGTATCCTCCTCTCCGGCGACCTCCAGCTACGGTGTCAATGTGGCCCTCTTCCTCCCAAATCCTAAGGTCCTCCTCGGTCAAGCTAGTCCCAGTGAACTTGGCCATAGCGGTTCCCGTGATCGAACGGCGGTGGTTGATGGTGGAGTTTGGGTACTTGGTGCAGAGCGTGGTTGGAGCTAGGGCATAGAGAGGAAAGGCGTGAGAGCGAGTGGCTGGCGCGGCGGCCGGTGATTTTATAGTCCCGTATAAGCAGCTCAAGCAACGGTTTAGTCCCAAAGCGGCTAGTTTTTACCGCAGCGGCAAAGTAAAGCGGTCGCTTTGTTTTCACCAGTGCGACGAGGAAGTTACCGTTGGAGTCCGCATAGCGGCTATTTTTCCATGTCCGCTGAAGGTGAGTGCTTTCTGCTCGGCAGATGGCGTTCCTGCTCGACCAATGAGTTGCTCGTCTTGGCGAGTTTGTTCGGACCGAACATGTCTTGTTCGGTTGAAACTTAACATGTTGGTCGATCGTTACATGTCTCTATAGCGACAAAATTTCCCTCTTCGTGGTTTGGAGTCTCAAGAGAAGACCCACTCTAGTGAATCCTCCCACTTGAGTCTCGGGGGCTAGGCAGCCGGGATTAGATCACGGCCCATAGCCATGGCCCACTCACGACGGCGCAATCAGGCAACCTACAGGCCCGGCTCCTGGAAGGTTCTATCGAGCCCATGTGCATCTTGCCGAACAGCTTCTGGTGGCGAGATGCGTAATGGTTAAAGCTTCTGTTTGAGTCCGACTCAAGCGAGTTACTGACGACTACGTGAAGACCCGGACGTTGGTTTCGGATTGGATTAGGAGTCGTGATCCCCAAGACTAGAGTATGCCTTATCTACCTCGGGATATATTTGGCATGTCTTTGGGTTAGATTCATGTGCTAAGTAGTTAGCCCGCCCGATATTCCCTCGGTAGGTCGGTTTGCTCCACACTATATAAACAAGCCCTACGGTATAGAGGGCGACTTAGGCGATCTGGCATCTAAGATTACTTTGTCGCATACTCTTCGCTTGTACACCATAATCTCGCCGAGACCTGTTCGTCTCGCCGAGCCATCTCTTGTATTCATCTCGATATATAAGAAAGGTGGGCGTGAGGTCATTATCTCTCCGAGAGGCTCGAACCGGGATAAAAACCCCATCTCTGTTCGTGGTTGTTCGTGGTTGTTCGGCGTGTCTCCTATCTCAATCTTCAAGAACCTTAGCGACTTGAGATCGATATCTCAACCGTCGACACCAGCCGCTACCACTAGGTGGGATGCTCGATCGACATGGTTAGCCAACTCGACCATCACCATTATGCAGGATGTAGAATCAAGGTACACTGGGCATCACCACCACGTGGGATTCTTGGCCAAGGATGGTTGCCCCGGTGTTAGCAACCATCTCGTCGACGTGCGATCTAGCCGGCGCCCGAAAAAGCTACAACAATACGAGCAGTGGCCTAGCCTGGCTCCGCGTGACTCGGCCGGTGGGGCGGTTCCTCCCGGCGCTGGCGTGCTCACGTTGTGCCAAGGAGGTGGTGGTTGTCGGCGGCGCAGCCACCGAGGAGGAGCCGGCTCGGCCGAGTGGAAGGGAGAAGGACAGAGGATGAGAGGATGAAGAGAAGAAGAGAACATGGTTGCTTGGATTGAATATTGAAGGGTTTTTTCAAAAATGTATATATGAGGAGAGCACAAATCTTGAGCACAAACGGTTGTAACAATGGAGCCCCCAGACCCACCTACCATTTTTAGGGCATAAAAGAGAAGAAGATGGGTCTAGAGGTAGAAAATAACCCTGTTATACCCTCCTACTATTTTGTTCTACATCCGCCCCTGTTAATGGTGCCTAGAAAAAATTTGTACCAGTGGAAAAACCGGATACTTATTGTTTATTGGGACGCGTCAATTTTTGTTGAACGGTAGATCGGTAGGTTCATGCAGCCATGCATATGCATGTGAACCTCGTCGCGATTAACGGAGTGGAAAAGGAGCGGTGGCCGGCCGAGCTAGCGTAGCATAGGTGGCATTGGCCGTTGCTTAGGTTCGTCCTTACTCCCATTGATTTCTGGCTACATCACCATGTATGCATGCATGTGACGATCGAACTACTCCATACACACACACATATATATGGCTACGAAAAGGGGAGAAGAGAAAACCATAAAAGAAGACGCATGATGCATGCACACCGGCCGCGTAGGTACGTATACTGCGAGCCAAAACTTAGTTATGATATGCTCGCGACATATGCCTCTCTCTCTCTCTCTCTGCGCAAGACATGGATCATGAGCACGAGCACGAGCACTGCGATTGGTTCCCTGTACAAGATAATTAATTTAGTCATCTTCTTTTGGCGCAGTTAATTACGGCATGCATGCATGGACTGTGGACATGTCGTGCTCTGTCGCTCTCACTTTTTCTTCTTCGTTTCACTTTGCTTTCCTCTGGCTTCTTCTTCTTCTCCTCCCTTTGCATGCAAAGGCAGCCACCGTCCATGGATATATCACCGCCCTCGATAATCGAGCTCTCGGCCCGTTTCCCTTCAACGAATTAAGGCGCCAAATAAGGCACGCACCGGCACCGCCTCGTACACCGTCAAATGGACGCTTAATTAATTAAACAAGATAAAGCCTTGTGAAATATTTGTTCATCCTCCAAAATATTTGTTCTCCGTATACAAGTTCCTCCAACCTGCAAAATCAAGTGAAGCGTAAAATGGGGGAACCTGCTGATCACCACGCTCTAATTAAGCGTTCATTTGACGGTCAAATTCGTTCAGGTTTTTCACAGGGCTTTCCTTTATGCTAAGTTCTCGATCGGTCGTCGTTGTATTCCAGGAATAATGGGGGAAAAAAAATCAGGGTTTCAACTTATCGAAAGAAATGGCCTAAAGGTTAGTATGTGTGGACATACATGTCAGAAAGTCGGTGCATGGGCCGTGGGGCCGCGGGTTATCCCGTTTGTCCAGCAAAGCGATGGCAAAGGTAAAAACAAGAGATGCAGTCAAAGCTTGAGAAGCTCGGGAATCAGGCCAGATATTTCTCCGGACCACTCCCAGTCATACGGATGAATGAATCAATGCTTTGTGAACGGATAAAGAATCAAAAGATAAAGGTCTTCTTTGCAAATGTACCCTCCCATGTTAGCGGTTTTGCATGGATGTCGTTTTATAAGAGAAGTAGGATGTCTCAGTTGTGAAATATAAGAAAGATGAATATTTTATAGGAGCAATTATAATGTTTCGTAACAACAAATGTGATGTTTCATATTCACATATGTGATGTTTCCTAAAGCAAGGTGATGTTTGTGTTTTGAAAGATGTAACAATCTCTCTTTTCAAATGATCCATAAAATGCATTATTACTAAATTTCTTACTTGCAAGTTTTGAGACTTAGGGAGAGGCACTTGTAATTAACCACCACTCGTAGGCCATGGTGGGAGGTGGATGTTGGTGCATGGTATTGTGGGTGACCCGAAGGATCTCGTCTCAAGTTGCCCTCGAGAAGGGATAGTGCATGCACATATGATCAAGTACAGAGAGAGCATTGCATTTGATGTGACCACTTTTTCTTAATTGGTGAGGATATTGAAAATGTGGGCTTTTCTATGACGAGATATATTTTTCATATGTTAACTAATTGTCAACAAGGAGATACCTAATATTCATACATTCTTTTTATGTATTTATAGTTCATTAATTCAGCGAGGAAGGTGTCAATTTGACACGTGGAGTTAGTCAAACTTTTAACTAAGACATACACACACACAATAACCCTAATTAACAGTTAACACACACCAGATATCCAGGGGCGGACGCAGCCAAAATTAATAGCAAGGGCTAAAGTTTAGCTCAAGGGTTAAATTTAAAGTTTAGCCCCTTCTTCTCTTCTATTTTATACTAAAATCTATAGGTGGGTCTAAGGTGGGGCTCCACTATCATATGTGAGCATCGTTGAGCCCTAATTTTTATTAGTGGCATTGATGATAAAATTAATTAATATAAAGGGCTAGGGGGTTTTTGGACTTCTCGGAACCCTAGCGAAGACTCGGCGATTTTTATAAACCCTAATTTAAAGCGTCGACAATTTTACTCGAAATGCTCCAAGATTTCAAATCGTGACCAAGAGAGAAGAGGTCACGTATAAATTAGGAGTAGTTAGGTTTATTTCTTGTTTTTAATCGGATTTCAAAAGGGTTGAATATCTCGGACTATGGGATCTTTGCGAATTCTCGAAAACTTCGGTTTCGTAGTCCACCACTTCTAAAAATACCCATATATATCCTTGTGAGATTTCTAGAGAGAAATCCACCTAAATTCCCCACAAATTTTAGCTCGAAAATTCTTCTCTGTCGGACGGCGTCCGTAGTAATCAGACGGCGTCCGTAAGGTTTTAATCCGAGAACTTTCGCCGGACGGCGTCTGGTGGCCGTCCGGTCCTTCATACTCACTTGTCGGACGGCGTCCGTAGTTACGACGGCGTCCGATAAGGTTCAATTCGGGGCTTTCGGCTGCCGGACGGCGTCTGGGCGTCCGGTGGTTTCGGCGCTGCGCGATCCTTCTTGTCGGACGGCGTCCGTAGGGACAGACGGCGTCCGTAAACCTATTTTTGCTGAAGCGATGCGCTCTGTCGGACGGCGTCCGAAGTCCGTCGGACGGCGTCCGTAGAGAGTGTAACGGCTAGTCTTTTGTCCTCTTCCGAGGGCAGCGGCTAGTTTTACTCTAGGGGCTATAAATACCTATCTAGTGGTGGCTATTTTAAGGTTTGCTGCTCCACTTCACCTACCACATTCATAGCTCATCAATTAGGTGTTCTAGAGCCATTCCTCCACCCACAAGATCATCCAAAGCCACAATCCATCAAACCTCAATACCGAGCTTCATGGAAGTCCTTCGATCCGGCATGATCGGGCGTTTCGGGCTTGTTACTTTTGAAGATATCCTTCGTGGGCGTGGGCTTGAGAGTAGGCCTTGGCGTGTGGCTACTCTTGAGTCGGTGTCTGGTGTGAGTCCACCTCACGGAGTGGCGAGCGACTCACAAGGGAGTAAGTGAGGCGTGAGGCTCGAGAGCGAGCCGGTCCTTGCGCTTGAGGTAGCCTCAGCGGAGAGTAGGAGTTGCGGCTCCGAACTTCGATCAAACAAACACCGTGTCGCCCTCTTATTTACTTTCCGCACTTACTACCGTTGCTTTGAATGTGTTGATTGTGATGCCATGTCTTAGTTGCTTGTTGACTTGTTTATCGCTTCCGCTTGCGTATCAATTGACACTAGGATTGGGTCACTATTAATTTGATGCTTAATTGAGAATAATCAAAAGAAAATTAAAATTGCCTATTCACCCCCCCTCTAGGCCTTAGGATCCTCTTTCATCATAGACAGCATAGGTGGGGTTAGAGCCACCAGACCCGGTGCTAGGTCCGCCCCTGAGATATCCAATTCGGCTTGGACGATAGAGCCTACTGAAAATTAGTGCACCACCCCCAGTGAAACCATACAGTTACTAGATTAGGATTAGGATGATTATTCAAGTCCATCGCATGCAGGGTCCTCCATTTTAAGCTTTTCGAGAGGGTATATCTGAGAAAACTCTATCTTTGGGGGTATAAATGCAAGATGCACACACAAACCTGCACGACTTGCCGACCAATAGATCTGAGACTCTGAGTTGACATTCTGTTTATTTTTTTTTAAAAAAAAACACAGAGTGTAGCTAGGGCTAGGATTGGATCCAGCTCCAAGCGTAGGTTTCGGTTAAAGCATGGGTCACTTCTCTGATTCTATCGCTCTCAGCTCAGCTCAGGCTGCCTCAATTATTTACTCATATATAATATAATTAATAATGTTATTTAGATTAGATGCGCCTAATCTTTGTTTTTGTTTAAGCCGCATTTGCGCATTGGATTCCACTGTTCCCTCCATGTGAGACCCAGCACGGTCCCTGTCGGATTTCACTTCGTGCCCTCACGTACACCACAGTACACAGTCCAGTCCAGCCCAGTACAGTACAGCCGAGCCGAGACGATCCATCCATCACGTATCCCTAATGCACGGCTTCCCTTATAATGTTGAAAGAACTTCAGTTCTACTGTAAAATTAAAACAAGAGATGAGTAAAAAGAGAGGAGTTATAAAAAAAACTACAGAGGAACTAAATTATATCGGTTTAAATTTAAAAAATATATACTACGATGCTAAATAATAAAATATAAGCAAATTAAATCCAGAATAAAAATTAATTGTGAACGAGTTTGTACCAATTATTATAAAATTAGAAAAAAAAACTATATTAACTATAATACAAATAAAAAATGAAATAAAATAATGGACAAACTGTATAACAACTATATCAAAAAAAATTGAAACAAATATAGAAATTCGTAGTGAGATCTTGTTAGAGCTTACCATGACCAATACGTAACACCTTGACTCAAATTCGTTTAGAGTCCAGCCCACCTATAAGAGCTAGCCCACGGATGCACAGCAGCATAGCACCACCCGTGGGCCAAAAAGATTAACCCGACATGCTGTGTTTGAGTTCAACTGACATTATATATTCCCTCCGTTCCAAAATATAAAGCATATTTTGACTCCACAAAAGTTTTTAAAGGTAGAGTTTGACTGTTAGATTCCTTTATTATATATTATGAATTGTTACAATATAATATTGTATCAAAAAGCACTTTGAAATATGAATAATTTGGTACAACTTTGGTATACTAACGATGCATATTATTTGATTTATTTATGGTCAAAATTTACTAAGTTTGATTTTTCTCCGATCAAAATATGCCTTACATTTTAGAACGGAGGGAGTATATACTAGTAATCTCTCTCTAGATTAACAAGGTGGTATTATTCCACCACTATCGGTCCATATAGGCCACACATCTCAACAGGTCGTGGTATTACGCTCACCCCTTCTTAATGGGTCGACGCCATCGTCAGCACACCGCATATGCAACAAATGTTCATGATATGCTTTTGGTATATATGCGACCATGTGTCCAATACCAGCCTATATAACATTGTGTGACCACTTTGGGTCCACATACACCATGTGCCTTATGCTCGCGCCTAGAGGTTTAGATCGTAACCCGCATTGTCGGGTCCCGACCCGACCCGATAGTTGGGTCCCCGGTGCCTATCAGGTCGGGTTCAGGTCAACCTCTACCCCAACCTGGCTTGCTTCGCGATAAACATTGTCCCATTTAGCCCATCACCCATGTCACTTGTCCTTGCCATTGACCCAAATCGGCCTAGTGCAAGGCAAACTACTCAACATGACAGATCCCTCACATCTTGGCCTTACCTTCTCACACCCGTCTCCCTTCCACTCTTTCTTCCCACTCCCTAGGGTTTGCGGCGGCGGCGGCTGCAGCTATATCATGCGAAAGCGACGATCAAATCTCCTCTCTGCTTTCCTCCTCCTTCTCATCAGTTTGGTTCTATAGTCGGGTCCTTGTTGCTAGTCAGGTCGGGTTCGGGTCAAGTTCTGCCCTGACACACGCGCACACAACGAGGGTTGATGCTCTAATACCATATATAACGCCTTGACTTACCATGTCATGTTTAGATCCAACTAGCATTATATGATAGTACATCGTCTCTCTCCAGACTCGCAAGGTAGTACTATTCCGCCCTTAACAATCTACATGAGCCACACATGCCATACATCTCAACAGGCCGAAATGTTACATAATATAAGTACGAATATTTACATTAACAAATTTAAATTTGACATAGATCTAGTCGTGCATGCAAATGCATGAGACACCTGCACGTTCTAAATATGCAAAGATGCAATACATCTACGTATTTATCAAAAACACACTTGTAACTAGTATCTCAAATACTGGTTTCATGTCATCGGTACATGCAAAACCTTTTTTCACGTACTCATTTTGGTTTAGGGAGCCTATACATTACGAACCACCGTTCCAATTGGAAACCAACGGATGAGCAAAAGGACAAAATAGATGACATCATCACGAACCAACCTGACACTACTTGAACCTACCTGAACCTACATGAACCTATCTGAACCTACATGAACCAAGCTGAACCTACCTAAACCTACATGAACCAACCTAAACCTATATGAACCAACCTGAACCAAACCGAATTCCCTATGAAACTATCAACCTTTATAACAGAAAAATTCTGAACCAACATGAATTTTCTATGAAACTATCTGAACCAACTTGAACCAAGTTGAATTTCCCATGAAGCTATCTGCATGAACCAACCTGAACCTACCTGAACCAAATTGGAACAACCTGAACCAAGCTGAATTTCTCCATGAAGCTATCTGCATGAACCAACCTGAACCAAGCTGAACCATATGAACCAACCTAAACCTATATGAACCAACCTGAACCAAACCGAATTCCCTATGAAACTATCAACCTTTATAACAGAAAAATTCTGAACCAACATAAATTTTCTATGAAACTATCTGAACCAACCTGAACCAAGTTGAATTTCCCATGAAGCTATCTGCATGAACCAACCTGAACCAACATGAAGCTGCCTGAACCAACCTGAACCTGTATGAACCAACCTGAACCTACATGTTTTTCTTTAAACTAACTGAAACAACCTAAATTAAGCTGAATTTTAAACTATCTGAATCAATCTGAATTTCATATGAACCTAGCTTTTTTTACCTACACAACATGAACCTATCTGAATTTCCTATAAAACTAGTTGAAACAATACAAACCAAATTGAATTTCCTATGAAGCTATCTGTTTTTTTAACAGAAAAATATTGAATCAACATGAATTTTCTATGAAACTATCTGAACCTACCAGAATTTCACATGAACGTAGCTGCATTTTTACCTGAAACAACCTGAACCAATATGAATTCCATATGAAACTAGTTGAAACACTAAAACAATCTGAATTTTCTATGAAGCTAGCTGAAACAACCTGAACCAAGTTAAATTTTTCATGAAGCTATCTGCTTTTTTTAATCAGAAAAATCATGGAACAACATAAATTTCTCTATGAAACTATCTGAACCAACCTGAATTTCACATGAACCTAACTATTTTCTGACATGAACCAATATGAATTTTATATGAAATTGGCTAAAACATCCTGAACCAACCTGAATTTTCTATTAAACTAGCTGAAACGATCTGAACCAAACTAAATTTCCCATGAAGCTATCGGCTTTTTTTGCCAAAAAAATTCTAAACCAATATGAATTTTCTATGAAACTATCTGAACCAACCTGAATTTCACATGAACCTTGTTGCTTTTCTACCTGAACTAACATAAAATTTCTATGAAACTAGCCAGACCGACATAAAAGTCACATGTACCTAACTATTTTTTTTTACATGAAACAAGCTGAACCAATATGAATAAAATTCACATAAAATTCAGTAGTTTGCTAATTGCTACTGATCTGTGTACTTTTCTTCTCTCTCTCTCTCTTCTATTATCCGTGTGAATTTTTCTCAAACCATAGCTATGAATCTATGATCCTCCCGGAAGCTGCCGGACTCGTGAGCCTCAAGACTTTTTAGCCTTGACCAGCAACGCCCTTCCGAATCACTATACTCAGTCAAGTCTTACGCCGTTAGCTGTACCAGCTTCATTAGCATTGACATCCATAATCACTATAAAACAAGTCATGCGGAGGAAGGCGACGACGCCGTCTGCATGGGGTCGTCTCGGCGGTGGGCGGTGCGACTCGGCGCATCCACAATAGCTGCGCCCGCCGGGATGGCCATGGGCTCCTCACGTCGACCTCCTCGGCTCTTGTACGAGAATGTCGTCTTCCACTGCTTGTGGGTGCTCGAGTCCGTCCTCGTCCTCGCCAAGCTCGCTTCTTCTTCCTGCGCTTGGCTTCGGTTGTAGCAGACGGTTGCATATCCGTTGCAAATCCTCTCGAATTTCCTTCCGAAATGAAATGTAATTATGTAAAGGAATAAGGAACGATCAAGGATGCCGCCATGGGCGAAGCTGGAGAGCACGCACAAGACTGCTGCATGGAGAACGGCGCTTTGCTGCGAGCCTCATGGACGACCTCGCGAGGCCGGGAAAAATGGCGGCGCGCCGCCATGGCGGGGATCGGGCGGCGGAAGGCGGCGGCCGTCTCGAGCTCCTCCTCCTCGGCGCTCGGCGTCCAGCCCAGGCAGCCGGCGCCGAGGCCGCCTGAGGTTGGACATGGCGGAGATCTAGGATTTGGGGTCGGGAGGGAGAGCGGGGAGGGACGGAGGGGAGGAAGAAGGGCGAGGAAGGCGCGGTGCGGGGTTGGCGAGGAGTCGGGGTGGGTGGATGGTCGTGGCGCGGTTCATCCGTCTGAGCCCGTTGAGACGGACGTCCCTCCTGTAACATTTCTGTTTGGTTTATTAGATATATGAGATACCAATCACCTTGTCATGCGGAATTTGTAAATTGCAAGACCCATAAATTGTATTTCCAAATCTAGTAATTACTTTACTTATTCTGCTTTTAGTAATTGTAATTTATTTTTTTAATAAAATACAAGATGTAAATTCAACCTACAAATAAAATTGTATTTAAATTTAAACTACCTGTAAATGGGTCATGATATATTACCGGGAGATTTTCATGAATACGTTTATGCTGAAAACTTGTAGAGTAGTTGAAATGAGAATTTTTATTTCAAGCAATCAATACATGAACACAATATTTGAAAAGGATACAAACGACTGTGACTGGGGGGCATCATCACAAAAGAAGAAGAAGAAGAAGAAGAAGAAGAAGAGAGAATGTGATGATAAACTGATAGGCAAAATCTGAAGATGTCATGGAGGAACCGCATTGAACCGGACCAAATTTGACGTACAGATTAATACCTTATATTCGATGTCGAAAAAATTGTGCTATGCTCTTGCCTTTCTGATCCTCTTTACTAGTTATGCACAATGCAGTTCAGCGAGGGCGAAAGGATTATTAGCTTCTATCGTTGTTTGGTTTGCATGATCAAAGCTGGATAGTGAATTCGGTGCTAAATTTCTTAGATGATGGCGACTTTAGCCATCTATCTGTATAGACAATGTTGCTTAATCGCAGATTGTAATGTGCAGGGGATTTAATTGATTATTTCTTCCTGCTGCAAATACGGATGCGATCGAGCTGCTTTCCAAGGACGTTGGATGATGCATCCAAAGAAGAAAATCGATAGAAGGATATGCCTGCGCAATGTGATCTAGCTCCAATCACAGAAAAGAAGTCATGGCATGCAACCAAATGCAGAAAGAAGAAAGAAGAGAGAAGAGAGAAGAGAAGAGAAGAGAAGCAGCGGAAGGGAAAGACGCTGGGCAGCTTGATTTGATCCTGGTCTGATTGTATCTTAAGCATCTGAGTTCCTTTTCTCTCTCCTCACGAGATGCCAAGCAAATGGCTACACCGTGTAAAAAATAGATTACACTTTGTTTATTGAAGAAGAAAGGGGGCAGTAACTATGGGCTGATAAAAATAATGCTGCAAGTTGTGCACTCTTAATTAAGTTGTTGGAGAAATGGTTTTTTCTATGGCGTGTGCCCCACCTCAATGCACCCTACTGCCATTAAAAAAGTTAATGATTTAAGCATACCGAGAACACAAAGAATAATATGTTAGGAATGCAGTGCCAGTGCAAACTAGCCACAAAAATGTTTTCCCTTTTGCTGCTATGCTCAATTTACACTGATTCTAGTTGGTTGTTTGATGATCTGTACAAGTTTGCAGGAAACTTTGGACGAACTTGCTTGTAAAGCCGGTATTTGGCCCCAAACTGGGAAATTTTATGCTGGGCTATTTTTTTTGACATGGCACTCAATGCAAAACTTTCACCGTTAATTTCTTTAGCAAGATATCATCAACAGCTAAAAATTAACACAATATGAAAAGTTCAAATTCGAATTCAACTATATTGCATGCATAACACTAAACATATGCCTTTTAGTTTAATTATTAGTCAAAAGTTACAAACTTTGATCTTTTCAAATATGTGCAAGCCTTGTATTTTGGAACGGAGGGAGTATGTTGTTTCTAAAGATGCTAAACTTTTTTCCCGCAAATTTCAAAATTGAATTCATCCAGTGCTCGGGCAACTAACCGCTAGAATCGAAACTGGTGATGCATCGTTGGGGCATTTGGGGGGTTGTAAATGCAATCCAACATATCACAATTGGAACGGATGATCAACGTAGTACATGAAACTATAAAAAAAACTTTAAAGAAACTTTAGAAACCAATCTAAAAAAATTATGACATCTTAAAATACGTCTTAAAGAGTTAAAAAAATTATGAAAAAATATTTTACAAACTTTTAAAACTATTTAAAATCTCACAAAAATAATACAGAGATTACATCATTTGGCTTGTATAAAAATAATATTTTTTATTTTATTTTATTTATTTAAACTGAAACAAACCAGGCAAAAACTACGTACATGAAACTATGTTACGGAGGTACACAAAAATATCCAAAACTGCTAGTTCGTTGCAAGCGGTGATCCGTTGCCTAGCAACCTCCTGTATGAAATTATGCATGGAACTATGGCCATTTTGGTAAAATGTGGGGGGAAATAAAAATGATGGCAAATAAGAGGAATTCCAAAAAATTATAATAAATCATAGTCACGTTGTCAAGTAATAAAAGACCAACAAATAGTTGCCACTGCGAGACGCTCAAATAGTGAGTTTAATACTGAAACTCCTGCATTGGGAATTTCCTTAATATAGCCTCACTCGCACTAATGACTTCTTTTTGTTCGCATCATGAAACCGATGCGGTGTTATCCAAAATAAATAAATAAAAAGGCACCAATTTGACTACACCAGGGGGGCCACACCACATCCCTCTCCCTCCTCTCTCTCTCTCATCAGTCATCGCTTCTTCAGTGCCATCACGGCATCACACCTCTCTCTCTCAAGCCGAGCCGAGCCTGCTTTGCTTTGCTTGCTCGTTTTCTCTCTCCTCGGGGACCTTGCCGGCTTCTCTGCCCTCCTCTTCTACCCCTTCTTCGCCCTTTTGCTCTTGGCTATATAAGCTTTGGGGATTGGAAAGGAGGCTCTCGGCAGGTCTGAACCCATCCAAAACCCCGTCTTTTGTGCTCTCTGTTTCCCTCGCTGCCGCTTCAATCCGTGGCTCTCCCTTTTGCTCTCTCACCGTCTCCGTCTCCGATCAATGCGGCGAGATCTGCGTGCCTGACTCTGTAAGTCTGCCCCTTTTCTGATCAGAGAGTTCCTGTTCTTGGATCTTTCCGATGGCTGTGGGGAGTTCTTGGAGAGCTGGACCTGGCATTTCAGGTTGCCGAGCTTGGAATGTGTTGCTCTCTCTCTTTTTTTTGTTAAGCTTTGGGCTTGCTTCCCTAGGTGAGGTGCAGCCGTGGAGTTGTTCTTCATTTCGGGTGATGTTCTTGGAGGTTCTTCGAATGTTATTTGTGAGCTCATGGAGTTGGTATTTGCTCCTCTTTTTTTTTTTTTTGGGGGATTTTGGTTGCTTTGATGGGATCAAGAGCCCTGTGCGTCGTCATCTGGGGATCATTTTGCTCTCCTTGGATATTTGGTGTGCTCATGGAGTTGGCATTGGGGATTCGATCAATAAATTATTGGATTAGTTTGATTCGGAGTTGGTGGCATTTGGGGATAATTTTTCTCCCCTTCTCTTCAACTTTGATGCGCTCCTGAAGCTGACAATTCAGTTCAAAGCTCCATCCTTTTCTTTTTTCGCATCAGTTTAGAGTTGTCGGCAAGGTTTGTCTCCAAGTGCTTTTGCATCCGTAATTTCGGGTCACTTGTCTTTTCTTAAGTTTCCTTTCATGTGAGCTCACGTTTAGATTATTTCTTGGTGTGGTGACAACTTTGGCAGCCATCTATTTTATTTTCTGTGGGGAAAGAAACTTATTTTTTTCCTCTAACTGAAATGGCTTACGGTTCTGAAGGTACTTCCTTAGTTTAGATATTTGTTTAGCCAGGCCATGTGCTGCCATTGGAGTTATGGAATACTACAATGCACTTCTTGTTCCACCTGCTTCACCATTTCTTGACCAAAGTATTGATTTTTCTCCAGGACAGTGAAAAAACATCTTGCAGTTGGAGGCTACACATACTCCAGAAGGATGGATCAGTATGAGGTATTGGAGCAGATTGGGAAAGGAGCATTTGGTTCTGCGCTGTTAGTTAAGCACAAGGTGGAGAAGAAGAAGTGAGCCCGACTAGCACTATCTGTCCATTCCTTACCTTCAAGGCTCCGTTTTTTCAGACACACCGATTATTTGGGGCTCTGTATTTTTGCAGGTATGTGCTGAAGAAGATTCGGCTTGCACGACAAACTGACCGCACTCGCCGGTCTGCTCACCAGGAGGTAAAGCATCTTCTACTTCATCTTCATGAGCCACATTTTCACAATTTGTTACATAGCTACGATTCTAAGGAAAATAACTTCTGTTCATCAATAATGGCTTATTGATGTCATTCTTTGTACATTGTCAATAGATGTGGCCAAAATTTGGTTGTGTTCTAAATTAAAATGTTCAGGTGGTGCTGTTGTGTTCAGTTTAGTTTGAGTAGTGGTGAACTGATCTCAAGCTCTGACCATAGAAGATATATTGTATTGTATTATACTACTTTTACTGAGTAATGTGGAAATGTTCTTCATGCAGATGCAGCTTATTGCAACTGTGAGAAATCCATTCATCGTTGAGTACAAAGATTCATGGGTGGAGAAGGTAGGGAAAGGGACAGAGAAAGAGGAAATTACTTGTAGGCAGGGTGAAATAGTTTCATTTTTACCTGTTATGTATTTATTTTCTTATTTTTTTTATCATTAAATTTTTAGGGTTGCTATGTCTGCATTGTCATAGGTTATTGTGAGGGAGGAGACATGTATGTATTTCTGTGCCTTCAAATATTCTTTTAAATTGTCTGTTGAAGGCTTTAAGTCCCTGTAACTAATACAATCTGTATCGGTCCAGGGCTGAAGCCATTAAAAGAGCTAATGGTACCCATTTCTCTGAGGAGGTACAGTCTGTACCTAGCTTTCGTTTTAACATAGGTAGGTTGTTCTGCTGCATCCATGAACTGATTGTTCAACTATATTTTCATCTGGCAGAAGCTTTGCAAGTGGCTTGTGCAACTTCTAATGGCTCTTGATTATTTGCATGCAAATCACATTCTTCACCGTGATGTGAAGGTCAGTAACAGTGCTTCATTTGGAGCACATGTTGGATTATCTTTCTAAGGCATGGTGATAGTATATACTGAAGCTGCTACATTTTTTTTTTCAGTGCTCCAATATTTTCATTGCCAGAGACCAAAGTATAAGACTTGGTACGTAGCTTAGTCCCAGGAAAAGCACAATACTTTATGTGCCTGGTTAGCAATCCTGATAACGGTGCAACTCCAAATCTAAACAATTGCAGGTGACTTTGGGCTTGCCAAAATTTTGACTTCTGATGATCTGGCATCATCGGTAAGCATTTAAATTGGTTTTAGTTATTTTGTACATAATTGGTGCTGTCCTTAAGTAGTATATTGCCCTCGATGCAGGTGGTTGGTACACCGAGTTATATGTGTCCAGAACTTCTTGCTGATATACCATATGGCACCAAATCTGACATTTGGTCTCTAGGTTTGTATCAATTCTGTGTTAAAAATAACTTTCCTGGACCAAGATAGCAGGCTTGGGATTCAAGACCTAAACTTCTTTGTTTCAGGATGTTGCATATATGAAATGACTGCTCTGAAGCCTGCATTTAAAGCTTTTGTAAGCCCTTACATCGCCTTTTTTGTAAAAAAAAAATGCATGCAATTAATTTGTATCTTGTTCCAACTTGATAGTTAAAACTACAATATAATGATATGTTCACCTTTCTGCTTTTATAGTCAGATATTCATTTTGCATGCCTTGCATTATTACATTAGTAAAGTCAGGATTGTTACTACCTGTTGCTAGATTGTCATTGCCTATTTGAGTATATATTTAGGCTGCTATCCCAATTTTAATAAGTATGAAATGCTCACGAAATTTATGAGGTCCTGGTTTCATCATTTCCTGGCAGGACATGCAAGCCCTGATTAACAAGATCACAAAGTCAATAGTATCACCATTACCAACAAAATATTCTGGTGCCTTGTAAGTTTGTTATGGCAAGTTATTTTTTTATTTTCACTTCAATTTAACTGTCATTCAACCTGAATGGAGCATGCTTCTTAAAGTTTTAATTCCTTCATGTAGTAGGGGACTTATTAGGAGCATGCTGCGGAAAAGTCCAGAGCACAGACCAAGCGTAATTCCTTAATATCCTCTTCAGTCTTTACTAATCTATTTTTTATGTCAATGATTTTTTTCCCTGATAAATATTCATTAAACATCCTGTACAGGCAGCAGAACTGCTAAAACATCCACAACTTCAGCCTTATGTGCTTCAAGTCCAATTGAAATCTAGTCCTACCCGCAATATACTTCCAATCCATCATTCTCTGACTGATAAAGTTAAGAAGATGACGTTTACTGATGATGTAGCTGATTCTGTGCGCAGAAGAATAGCCAGGAGAAACTCTTTGGGAAATGAGAGGATTGTAACTTTTAGCAAACCATCTCCTGAGCGGAATTCTATTAGCTCTACTCGGAGCATTAAAGAATATACAACTACTCAGAGTATCAAAGAGTTTTCTATTGACAGTGCTGACGAGGAGGTTACTAGTAAAGCCATCATAACAAAGACATCAAGCATACTAAGGACTCCCAAAAGTACTCCAGCCAAGACATGCACAACTAGAACTCGGCTTGAACCTCCTAAAACATCTTATACCAGAACAAGCCGTGCTGAGGTATTTTCAAATTGAGCCTGTTCTATGTTTCTATGCTGCTGATAATATTGACAAACTTCCTCAATTTGTTTGCAAAGTACCATATTCTTCACTTGTAGCATGCACATACTCACTGCATTATATTTTGATGTTAATAGCATCTCCATGAACTTTTGTTCAGTCAGCTCTTAGTCTTCTATAGCTATTGATAAGATCTTGTCATGGTACTTTTTTTATTTATATTGTTTTTTGTTTCACCTCTTTTTTTTTTTGCATTGCATGGCATTGCTTTTTTCCGTATTGAAACAAATGCTCTGACATTCATTAGCTTATGCTTCCTCCTTTACAGCCACCCTCAAGAACACCTCTAAACAAAAGCGCTAGATCAGCTCGAAGAGTATCCCTCCCGCTGCCAACTTATGAAACACCCAACAAACGCAACATCAGCATTCTGGACCGGCTGGACTCCCCAGATGTTTCTGTGAACGCTCCTCGAATCGACAGAATTGCGGAATTCCCACTGGCTTCATCCGATGACCCTTTGCTCCCAATCCACAAGCTGTCTTCAGCTCATGGCTCTTGCTCCACACCTCCATTCATCAATCGGTCGATCACCAAGGACAAATGTACAATCCAGGTACTACGCACAGATGGGGACAATGGGAGCGACTCCTCAGGACGCAATGCGACTGCTGCATCAAGCCGAGGTTCCAACGACTCCAGGCAACAGCGGTTCGACACTTCGTCATACCAGCAGCGGGCGGAGGCGCTGGAAGGGCTGTTGGAGTTTAGTGCACAACTGTTGCAGCAGGAGAGGTATGAAGAGCTGGGGATCTTGCTGAAACCGTTCGGCCCTGAGAAAGCATCTCCAAGGGAGACAGCTATCTGGCTCACAAAGAGCTTCAAAGAGACCGCATCGTAGCATCCTCCTGCTTAAGGCCTTTAGGCGTCTCTACAATCGCCATTTTTGTAATGTGCAATATAGCAGAGGTAGTTGAAACGGTGTTAGGACTGAAGTTTAGCTGCTGGGAGGCAGCACCATCTCAGTGCTGCCCTCCCTAATCTAAGTTCACTTATTCTAGCTAGTGCCCCGGTTCAGTAGTAGTAGGACTGTAAGTTAAACTCAGGATCTGGCAAGATGTTAAACCTTGCAATCATGTCGCACCTGCAATCATGTATGATTGGAGATCCAGTTGGCAGTAGGCTGGGGTGGGTTTGTCACCGGCCCTATTTTCTTCAGTAAAGCCTGCAGAATCCTATGCCAGGATCTCCTGTTTCTATCTCCCTGCGCTCCAATTATAAAGAAGAGAGAAATATATCTATATCATAAGTCATTCTGGCACGCACGTATGATGGACAGACATCACATACCATGTACCTAGCCTTGTACATGCTACATATGCAGCTAAATCGAGCCATGTCCTGTGATCATCTCACAGCTAGCAAATACCAAACAGCAGCGACCATGTGGCGATGCAGGGGGCAGGAACAACCTCAGGATTTGTACAGGTCGAATCTCTCCATGTGCCCTGCCGCCCTGCTCCCTCCCCTCCGCCGTATTGTCACCTGTATCCATCCATCAGTATGCGACGCAGGGAGGAGAAAACAATGGCTGCTTGGATCCTGGGAGACTGCGACCATGGGGCATGTCGTGGCTCCGTGCAGCCCTTGCAGAGGCAGTGCCATGTACACGACAGTGCTCTTGTCCTTGTGCATATCGGGAGTGTTTATCTTCACCAATTCACAGGCAGCCCTTGCATCGGCAAGTGCTGATCCTAGGGGTAATTAACCATGAGGAATTGTAGATGATATAGATGCGACCAAGGTGGCTAGATTGTGGGATCTCGATGTCAATGGAGTGATGGATGCTACTTGACCTACTTCAGTCATGTGAGGGCATTCCACTGGTGATTGTAGATAGGACCTTGATTATGTAAAGGTAGTGGCTCAGAATGTTTTTTTTTCATTGAACAAATATTGGTTTCCTTCCCGACCTGAGAAACCTCTCTATGCTTCTACATATTCTGAAAGAAATGACATTTTAGTAGCAATTGCTTGTCCATTCTACAAATTAACCCTCCTTACAAAATTCGAGAGAGAAGGGTGCTAGCATTATTCTCTCTTCATATCTACTGGCGAAAGACCATTACTATGATCAGTGCTATATGCATTCGGATAGGACAACAGGAGATCCCATTCCTTCCAACTGAACAGTATATACCGAGCTAGCTAGCTGAACCCCCCAGGTGGATGATCATACTATCGAGTAAGCACTGTTGGGCTCGTTATCCGGCTCTACTATTGGTCTTGGTTTCTGCTCCTCAACAACATTCCTGGGTGATGACATGCTGGATGATGATGAAGAAGAGGGCGAAGATGGCGCCACCCTGCTGCGCACCGGGCTCAATGGCATGTGCAGCCTCCGCAGTTCGCTCATCGGGCTTTTGGGGCTGAGGAGCAGCGGGGGTGGTGGATGTGGCTCTGGCTCTGGCTGTGCTGGAGCTTCGGCAGCATGAGCCTGGTGTTGTCCTTGCTGATCAGTCGCTATTTTGTTCAGTATGTTCTGTAATGTGGGCAGTAGCTTTGCTGAAACGGAGATAATCCCAGGAACCTGCAGAAAGATTAACTCATTGTATCATCCGTTTATTTCGAAGCGGATATAGAATTAACGCTATATAAGAACTGATATAGCATTCTTTCTTCAGCTGCTAATGCAAGGCACTAATATTAAAAGAAAATGTCTTGTTGTAACCTGTAAACGTATGCATGTGTGCAGCACTTATCCTGGAGATATTTGATCTGAATTTTCATCAACATTTAGGACAAGTGTTCTGTTCTTCAGAACAATGAAACTTTTGTACTGAAGAACTAATTGCCGTACAATTTTTGCTCTGAAGGATAAACTTACAACGCAGACCAGTGCCGTTGATCCAAATAGCAGTTCAGTGAAAATGTTTATTATGCAACTACGAGTTTATGATGCTGTCCAATGGCAACTCATGCTACACTCCTGTCCCATGCCATTAACCCCCTCCCATGGAAACGATTAGTTCCTTTTACCAGTGCAATGCTGAGAAGATTCATTTGCAAAGCTATGTGCTTTTGGTGCAATTTGTATAGCTGCTGGAGCAGTTCACGTTTGGGTTAATCTACATGGTACTATGGCATTTCAACTTTAATGATGGCAAGGAGGTCGCAGTTTTACTGCACAATTATGTCTAATGAACAGACAAAAAATGCTTTCTACAGTGAGCAATTAAAGTTTTGGCAACACGGTTCAATAGGAATGCATGTTTCTGGTCCGTGAAGTCAGGCCCGTTCTGATCCAACAAAACCAGTTGTCAGATGTATCGTAGTAGGAAAATAGTTTAGATAGCACCATAAAATATCCAGCATTAAACATACTGCAACGAGATTAAAACAACAATTCTAAATCTCAGCTTCGTACCAAGTAATGAAAATCTTACCACGCCGTTTTGGAATTCTCTGCTGATGTCTAGCTGCACCGCTAAAGCTTTAGCCAGTAAATAGCCCACAAATAGCAAGAAGAGATATATGGGATTCCTGATCAGAACATGAATAACACGTTTATTTTCAGTGTGTAAAAAACTGCTACGCATAGTCCAGCTAATGAGCCAAGTACCTCAGAAGCGCCATGATCTCATTAAACCCGAGAACAGCAATAGCAACCATCGCCCAAGGAGGAGGCAGTCTACCATTACCACGCCTGTGAGCTTGCTGGACAGATGAAAAGTCAAAGACAGATACGAAAATAAGATTCTATTCACCCACTAGGAAAAGATGAGAGCATTGCTAAATGATCCAGTTTATGGAATGCCTAAAAGAAAACCTCCGATTGGTAAATGTGCAATTGGAGACCAAAGCTTTGTTTAGTTTTTAAAAAAACAAAGCTCTGTGGTATGAAATGGACACCTGTGTGGATACTGCTTGAGTAATGGTGAACTCAGTTTCTGATTTGAACTGCTTCCACAGCGACTTGCACTGAGCTGGAGTAATGAGTGTATTCTTTGGAGGAATCTGTTCCAAGAAATTCACAAAGGGATGATTTTTTGGCGTATGCACTTTCATTTTCTGCTGCAGGAAGACCATACAAAAATTAATCTACCTCTTGCCAAGTAGTTGAAGCAAGTGGATCACCAGAAGAAGCGCTCGCACTCTTTGATGCTTCAGAACCATCCAGAAGTGTTGTGGTGAGAATGCTTTCGATCCTATCTGACTTGTCATCCCAGCGAATGACAGCCATTACAGCCAGAAGTTTGAGAGCCTGCAACATAAATATAAGCGCATTTGAATATTTAATTACTACAAAAGGAGAGAATCTATTTGTCATGTGAGAAGGGCATGAGTCATGTACAGCAGATCGAGCGTCTTTTGCTATTGCACGGACATCTTCCTTTCCTGTCCAGACCCTTGGAATTGAATCCTTGTCGTGACTAAACACTGTCGTAAACCTGGCAATAACAGGAAACCTTGTCAGAAGCTTGTGAAATTTATTTGGTACACAGGAAAAGAAGTAGGGAAATAGAAATTTCAACCACCTCTCCTTCATATGCATCAAAACTTTTCCAGCTTCCTCTTTAGCTTTATTTTCCACGATACTTCGGGCATAATCTTTTAGATTTGATACCATTGCATCCGATGATGTGCTTTCCATTTCAAACCCAGAGAGGTTTTTCAGAAACTCTGGCAGGACAGCCTCTGTCTCACGTTTATAAAGGTTTCTTATTGATGACCATGTTGCTTGGCCTGCAGCATCAAAAAGAGACTCCACAGGCTCCGCAAGAGCTTTTCTTAGTTTCTCCTGCACGTACAAAAAAGTTAAATTATTACCATATGGTAGACAATGCCATAACATGTGGCGATCAAAAAAAATCACCAAGAGAAGTATGTCTTCAGAAACCAATGAAAATGTTTTTTTAGCTTGCCATACTTAACCTTAGCATGGTTTGTCAGTTCTGCTTGTTTGCCTTCACGAATTGAAAGTGCATGTTCTTCAATATCACGCCGAACTTTCTCTAGAATTTTGGAGTAGTCCCAATCTGCCTGCTTGATAACAGCATCTGGAAAAGGAATTCTCATTAGATTGCAGTACCGTTTTAAATTACTGGCATATAGAAAGGAACAATTGGACGTAATGCTCTTTATAGAACATTATAGGAGCACTACCATTCCATTAATCTTTACCATTATGAAAATTTTCTAAAGAGGGGTCCGATAAACCCCCCCCAAAAAAAAAGGCAATTTGGAGGTTTTTTCAGACAAAATAATCAAAATAATTTTTTTAACCTTAAACAAAAAGAAAAAGTTGAAAACATGGTGTTGGCTTGAACCCTCGACCTCCCACTTCCGGTGGCGGGGCATTGCCAATAGGCCAGTGGCAAGTTATCTGTTAGTAATGGTACATAACACCGTTTGATAAAATTCACTCAAACATGATTGTTTTACCAGTTTAACCTTTTATTGGGGAGGGGGGCAGCAAGCCCAAGATTTTGATGAAATTCAACCTGTAAAAGTTTCTGTGCATCACACTGCTTCAATTCAAGTATTAAATGGCATAACAAATTTTATTATCCATGGGCATTTGTGATATTTATAAAAACAATTGGTAAATGGCCAATGAAGCAAGTTTACCTGCACATCCTTGATTGAATTCGTTGAGAGAGGATTCAGTAGTCTCCCGAACAGATACCGCAAAACCTTTCCCACCCTCCAAAGAAAGATTAAGGTCGGTTTTTAACTTTTCAAGAGCCTTTGCACGCAGATGATTCAACATTTTCTGGAACGCAGGTTGGACAAGCTGGGAAAATTTTGCAACAACATTAGTGACAGAACAGATAAATATTTCATATGTAGAAAGAAATGGCGCGTGCTTAAAAAGTAGCAACAGTATTAAGAATCTTGGCATCTGCTCTTTAACACCAGATGAACTTTTCAGAGTAGCACAATAGTTGCAACGATTTTAATTCATAAGAGTATATACTATTATTTAGTTAGAAAAGAATAGTGCTGTGCAAGGGTGACTTACATTTAGTATTCTAGATTCCAGCTGTTGTCTTTTTGATGTCCTAACAGCTTCATCAAAATAAACAGCTTCTTTGTCATACCTAAAAACAATGATTCACATCTTTCAGTTTCAATATGAACAAAGGTTTATATTACTAAAAATATCAGATTCACTAGAACCAAAACAAAACAGCAAGGCTACCAACTTGAGTACATGTACTTGTGTCACAGAAAAAAAAAACAAAACATGACAGCATTTCTGAATGCCAATTTAACAAAGCAGTAGGGTAACTATTATTAATTATTTGGTAAATATCCCAGTGCATGTTAGTTCTCTATGTTAAATATTTGGACAGGAGTGTTGGGAATTTTAAATTTTCCTATATGAAGTGCATGTCTATCACTCTTTGGTAGATGTATAGAACACAAAAGGCATGTGTTAGTGTACTAATAACCTGCAAAGTTGCAGGCGATAGAAATCATGTTGAACAAACCACCAGAATGCCAATAACTCAAATCACTCAAGGGCTTACTCTTGCATGTGAACATCCACAACATAGCTAAGTTTTTTCCCAAAGCTGGGTACTGGACCTAACTGGACAGCATTCTCTAACTCCAGCCATTCCTAAAGAAGATTGCAAACATATTAGTGAAGTGAACTCAATACCGTTACAAAGGTAAATGATCTTTTGGAGAAAGTTATTACCGCATCTGAGGTTAGGCAACCAAACTTTTCGGTTGCGATTTCATCACACCGAACTGTAGCAACCATTACCTTGCATGGTGAAACAAATAGAAATAAATCATAAAATAACAAGTTTGAGTTGTTGCTTCAACTAAATTGTTACTTTCTGTTGATCAGCATAACATGTGTGTTACTACTCGCAGCTAACAATTCTAACTAATCATAATTGAGATGCTTCATGTCCATTGTTGATCTCATTGAATTTAAGATTATCTATGCTAAAAAAATAAGATTATCAAGATGCAAGATAAACACTTGCTAAAGAATATCAAAAGAATTTGAGAAGGTATTGCATCAGCAGGGTTAGCATTATATAGGTTTAGGTGCAAGGCACTGTCATGCCATCTTGTTTGCCAGAAAACTCTGAATAATGGCAGTTTCAGAGGATTAATGTGGCATTACTCTTTCCAATGGTAATGCCTATTTATTGATGTATGTTGCACTGCATTTTATGTGAATTTTAATGTGGACAACAACATTATGTACTTTCAATTCTAAGTAGTTCATGCAAATGTAAAATTGATCCAACACAGGTCTTAGGTGTGCAGAAGGAAACTAGGTATACCTTGTGAGCAGGAAGATCAAGATCCCTGTTCTCTCGGATAACTTTCCATATCTGTTGTGAACTAAACAAAAAACCTGAAGCAGGAACTACTCCTCTCCTATCGCCCGCAAGACCTCCTGGTGCAATTGAATTTGCAAATCTCTGCCTAAGTTGTTGAACCTGGTCGAGGTAAAGGTAGGATGCTTGAAAAACAACATATCTGATTCCCCCTTTTTATTTGGACAGTCTGTGTTGCACTTTTATATAAAAAAAATTTCAATAAAGAAGTTGTTTCAAGTCATTTTTGAAGTACCTGCTCTCTGAATTGCTCTTCTTTCTCTTCAAAACTGGGCAATGCAGTGACTTCCACCTTCGTATTGTCAAACAATGTTGTAATCAGAAAAATATAGTTTTTGCAAGATTGAAAAACAAATTACAAATGCAGAAAGCTTACATTGAAAAATTCACTGAGAGGAGTGTCCTTGTGTGCCTCTGGCTTAGCAACCGAATTCCATATCTAAATAAAATCTGTGACACAATTAGAACTAGGAAAAGCCAGCAAAACCAGTAACAGATATGAAACCAAAAGAGGCCAGCACCTTTTGAATATCCTCCCTTAGAACTGGCTCTAGATGTTCGAGTGGTGTCTGCATTGAGAATAAAATGGTGCGTCTGAGATTCACCCAAGTAAATGGAGCATATATCATATTTTCAGTAGCTTGCATAAAAAAAGGGTAGTAAATATAACCAAGAAAGGAAGAGAAAAAAACGAGAGGCAAACCCTGGTTTTATCACGTATAACAAATAATAGTGTTGTCTTCCGAGGACTGAACAAACGCATCATGACCTACAAACCCAGGATTCGAATTTACATGTACATCAGGACTGTATATCACATCTGCAAGTAAGGGTATACCTGAAAGAACAGAAATATTACAGCTTGGTACCTGAAACACTGTCTTTAGAAGTGGTTTATTGGCAGCTTGCTCCCGTCCGATGTCATGGCACCACCTATAGGTACACGCATGGCGATAATAAAAGAACCAGTAAGTAAATGCGCAAACTAAAGCTTAAACCTACAAGTTCATGAGGAAAAGCTACCATAGTATCAAAAATATTAGCTCAGTAATATATAGTTGAATCATAGAGTGTTGTGTTTAGCTCTCTTTGAGCCGGTGTTTGTATTCTCTTCGTCTTGAATGAAATGGTGGAGCTCATGCCCTTTAGTTAAAAAGAAGAAAAAAATCATAGAAAATGACTCACATGTTAATCAGAACTATATCTGAAATTGCAAGAGCAAATAACGCGCTTTGCTTCTCGAATGCAGTGTCATCCTATAATGAGGCAAAACAAAAACACAAACGTGTCAGAGAAAAAAGTGTACACACTAACATCCTCACAGAAATATGTCTAATGGGCCTCATTGACAAGCCTTGCTGAAGTTGTTTCAACTGATGTAAGGACACCTTTTCAAACAAAAGTATTAGCCAAACAGGTTAATTCATTTTTGTTCATTACACTGTCGACTTTTAAATTTCTTACTAGAAGGCAGGAAAGTCAAAAGAAATGGCATTACAATGCTAAACCAGTATTTGTAAACTTGAGCTGCTCAGAGATAATGCAATGACCACAAGAGGAAAGGAAGTACTAATGCAGTAATGCTAACTGAACCGGACTGAATGTATTTCAGGCAATGCATTCTTGTTTGTTACGTAACAACGACGGAGGCTGACCAGTTCCATTTTCCAAGTTTGAATTTTCAGGCCAGGGACTAAAAACTCAAAAGAATGGACAAAAAATTATCTAGTGTCACGTATTCTACACCGAGCTAGGTCCGCTTGTGTGTTTGGTGATTGTTACGTGAAACCATATCAGGTAACGAAATTAATAAAACTACAAACTTCCAACAGCTCTCAACTCTCAACCATTGCACATTATAACTCCAAAGTTTTGCTTTGAGCTGAGAAATTAAATTATAAAAGAAAGCATACCTCTCCTCTTTCTCTACCATCAGTACCCTCCAAATCCAATACAACAGTACAAGGCTCCACGCCAACACAACGTGCTATCCAGATGCCTTTGGTAGTTTGGCTCCTAACAACAGAAATATAGCATATTTTTTTTACCCAAACAGTAATTAAAATTTAGTAGTGTATAATACATGCAATTTCATGATAAAAGAAGGGGAAGTGGACATACAAAGTAGATAGCAAAGAAATGGAACTAATTGCATGATTATTATCCTAGAAGTAAATAAAATAAACAACGTTGCGCACAAATTTACAATCAACATGTTTGAGAAAGAAAATGGTGTATACCTTCCCCTAAATGCATCCATCTCCATAAAATTAGTTCCGAAGAGTTGGTTCAGCAAGGTACTCTTTCCTGCTCAAAACAAAAATATAGCGTAAATAAATCCTAACTAAATTCAATTCTAAACTATGTTGTGCAGATTTTAAAAAGGAAAGGCCTCTAGTAGATAGCCCCAATGAACTGAGTCGAAAGCCTTGGAGAGCCAACGCTAGTGTAATTGGATCTCCTCCCTTCTAGGGTCGGCCTCCTCCTCCGTCCTTCTCAATGGCACTCCGGGTCCCCCCTTTTATCACGCAAGAGGAGTTAGACAAGGGGATCCTATCTCGCCCATATTGTTCATTTTGGCCATTGATCATATCCAGCGGCTCTTCCTTCGGGCACAAGAAAATAATGTTCTTTCTGCTATCAACTCGCGGACGGTCTCCATGCGGACTTCCCTCTACGCTGATGACGCGGCCATCCTCATAAATCCCGTACGCAGTGAAATTGAGGCGACTATGAATATACTCGAAGGCTTTGGAAAGGCGTCCGGACTCCACACTAATCTTGCCAAGAGTGCTGCCTACCCTATTCATTGTAGACCAGAAGAGCTAGATGACATCTTAATGTCCTTCCCCGGTAGGAGAGATTCCTTCCCCTGCACGTATCTTGGGCTTCCCCTTCACCAATGTAAGCTCAAGAAGGTGCACTTTCTCCCCCTAATCGAGAAAGTGCAAAAACGACTTCAAGGATGGAAAGGAAGCCTCTTGACCAAGGCCGGTCGGCTTACGCTCGTCAACACTGTCCTCTCAGCTCTGCCTACGTACTTCATGTCAACTTTCCCAATACCCAAGTGGGTTTCAAAGAGATTGGACAAAATCCGTCGAGCCTTTCTCTGGCGGGGAGAGGAATCATCCAATGGTGGGCACTCTCTTGTCAACTGGTCAACTGTGTGCCGACCAAAGAAGTTGGGTGGCCTTGGCACCCTGGATCTTCAGAAATTTGGTACAGCACTTCGTTTGAGGTGGTTATGGCTTGACTGGACCGACCCATTCAGACCTTGGAAGGGCTCTCCGTTACCCTGCAATGATTCTGACAAAGCGCTCTTTCGCGCAGCCACTCGCGTCACCGTCCAGAATGGCCAGAAGGCTAACTTTTGGCTGGATAACTGGCTGCAGGGGTCGGCACCGTGCAACATTGCGCCCCACCTCTTCAAAATCGCAAGAGGAAAGGATTATACCGTCGCAGATTTGCTTCCCAATGATAGTGGGATAGTCATGGTGCGACATCTCAACACGTGGAGCGACCGGGATTACCTCCACCTTTGGAGCCAACCGTGGTGTGACGCTCACACATGCGGTGATGAGATCATTTGGACTCCAAGCTCGGATGGTCGGTTCTCCACTAGGTCGGCTTATCGACTCCAATTTAGGCAAGACGGGTTGGTCCTTGGAGACACCATATGGAAAGCGCAGAGAAAACAAATGCAAATTTTTGTTCGGTCTCGCCCATGGGCGCATACATACTGGTGACGTCCCGACTCGAAAAGGTTGGCCTCACCACTCATCATTCTTTATGCCAAAATTATCCGAAACCATCAATCACTTGGCTCTTCATTGTTCAGTACTCTGTAAGAGTTTGGAATGAGGTTCTCAATCAATACCCTCAAACGCCTAGATGGACAAACAACATGAGTTTCTGCGACTGGTGGATCGCAACCTCTTTCCAAACAGCCGACAAAGCTACCAAGAGGGCCCTAAATGGTCTCATAGTCTACACTATTTGGAATCTTTGGAAGGAAAGGAATAGACGCATTTTTCAGCATAAGAATCTTCCTTCTAGGGCGCTAGTTGATAGAATCTTGGAGGAGGTGAGAGGGTGGAGCATGGGCTCCTTGTCGTTCCAATGTAATCTCTTTCTGTTTTCCTAGCCGTGACTAGGTCCTTGTACAGTGTACAGTTCTCTTCTCCTTAATGAAATGGCAGAGCGCCTGCCCCGTTCGTTCAAAAAAAAAAAAAAAAAAGGAAAGGCAGAGACCCAAATTTCAGTAAAGAATACATGTTTAAGTTCAGTGTCAGACTATCAGCGAAATGTTGAAAATGACATTTTATAGTGTAATATCAGAACAGACAAACTATAAGAGAAGAGGACATTTTTTTTCAAAAAAATAACTACATTCAGTATATTTTCCATTGTTAATTAATCGAAAAATATACAAGCAAAAAGCAAAAAGGTGACTATAAATTCAGCGATTTGGCTGCGCCATGGACCATGCTACCGCAAATCAGCTGAACCGCCTGCTAACCAACATGATCAAGCGCTTGCCAGCACCTGGATGCGCACATGGCTGATGCGTACGCGCTGCACGAACTAGCTCCGATCTACCGGAGGGTGTCATCGACATGCATATAGCCATTATCAACCCGATCACCCCAATGCATGCGCGATCACCGAAGCAAATTTAGAGAGAGAGAGAGAGAGAGAGAAAGAGAGAGAGAGCCAGCGAAATCTAGTCGGGGTCGAAACATTTGATCAAACAGCTTGCCCGCGCTCAAGGGCCGAATCAACCGAGCACGGGGGGATCGGGGTAACACGCGCGCTCGCGCGCGGACGTGCGTACCGCTGCTCTGGGGCCCCATGATGGAGACGACGGCGTAGGAGAGGCCGCAGCCTGCGACGCCCGCGGCCGCCATGAACCGCTCCGCCGCGTCGCCCGCGAACTCGCCCTCGCCGTCGATCAGCTGCACCGCCGTGGCCGCCGCCGCCGCGTCGTCCTCCTCCATCTCCCCGGTCCGGCTCGCCTCCCCCCGCGCGCGCGCGCGATGGCGGATAGGGTTGGGGGTTCGCTCGTTCGTGGCTTCGTCGCCGTGGCTCGATCGATCGGTGGGGGTTGGGGGAATGGATGGGATCGAGGCGATGCCGCGCGCGCGCTCGCTCGCTCGCTCACTCGCCTCGCTTCTCCTCTCCGGCCTCTCGGCTTTCGCGGAGCACGATGCGTGAGGGGGCCCTCCTCTTTTTCCATATATACCCCCGCGCCCGCCACGTGGCATGCGTTCACGCGTCGCGGCATCGGGCTCGAGATCTTCCCGCTTTTGCCACCCCGGGATAAAAATCCAACTCTCGGCGACGTACTACTCGAAATCCGCCTACACATCAGGGTTTACGCGCATCTCATCGAATGCACCTTCCTCGCTATTTTTTTTTTCTTGGGAAAGAGGTGGGAGTTCCGCCGATCCATTAATAGACAGAGAAAAAGACAAGTCATATTTACAAGCGATGGTAGGGGGCCTCTGCCCTAATCTAGCCTAGATCTATTGGCGTTGAACGCCACATCAAGAAGTCGGCAGCTACGTCTCGTGCCGTAAGCGTCGATGATTGGAAAGTTTGATGAAAAACACGGCGGTTGCGTTCCTTCGTCGCTAGTTTTGGCAAAGATAGTGAACGCGGGCATCCTAATTTAGTAATTTTTTTTTAGAAGTCATAAGTATCCATTCATAGAACAACCGTCCGTTTAACATATATATATATATACCACTGTAAACAACTAATTAAACAGAGGGAAATGCCGCGAAGGCCTATATAATGCTAAACAACTGATTATATATATTCCATTGTCGTTGGCATGAAGAGTTCAGCTCTTTTACCGGCTCTATCTCCTCCTCTAGCGTCAATGAACCATAGAGTGTGAAGAAAAGAAAGATCATAATTAAATATAGTCGTGGGAGCTTCGATATTCGTCTCACCCGTTAATAAAGAAGACAAGACCAAGTAAACATTGGCAAAGACCGTCTAACCTTCAGTAAGCTCCACCGTTGGAACTTCGGGGCACGATCAATGCTCAACAAGTACCGTAGCAGTAGAGATTAAAATACAACGGAGAAGAATATAGGAAGAGATAGAGTAATGATTAAAAAGTAGATTAATAGTGATGGAATAATTCACGGATGGCTTTGTAGTTCGAGCAATTGAAAAATGTTTAAAATAGCTTTATAATCTTTGAAAAAAAGCACCAGTTTTTCTTTAAAAAGTGGTAAATTGTTTATTTGTAGAAAACAAAATAAGGTGCAAAGTTAAAAATCCACTAGTACATGTCATTGTAGACACCTCCACGTCCATTAGATGTGCTCCAAGATCCATGCCCCATTCCACACAATCCTTAAGTGTCGTTTTTATATAAAAAAAAATCCTTGGAAGTTTTTCAAAAAAGTAATTGATCCTTTTTCTTCCTCCCACCAATCTCTCCTCTCCACCCAAGTTAGTCACCACTCGCCAGCATTGCCGCTGACGATGCTCAACGTGACGCGGCACAACTGGTGCGATGTGGAGTGGTTTAATGCAAGCAGCGGACAGGTTGGAGAGAGGGAAGAGTGGTGAGAGGAGGAAGAAGAAGAATCTAATTGTTTGAAATAAAAAAATGATTTTTTTTTGTAAATTAGCATGTGGAGGGTGAGTTGGTCTCAACACTAATCTTGGCGTGCACTCAATGGTTGCGGATGGGTTCTTAACATGTACATGTGGTAATCTGACGAAGGTGTTTATTGAAAGATTTAGAACCGCTAGCTCTCTGCATTAAGCAAGGGAAAATAGAGGGAGCAATGTCCCAAAGAAAAGAAAAATAAAAGAAAGGGGGATTGCAGCAACGACAAACGATACAAGTCGAAGTCCCAACTAAATAACAGCCTGACGAAACTATAAACACCAGAAAGGAGCAACCATCTCCACCATCGAAAGGGATGATTGGCGAAGTGTCAGCCACCCAACTACCGACCTAGCCATCATTGTCTCGCAGGACACAAGAGATCGATGCGTGCCGCCAGGGATGCACAATCAAGACGATAGAGGGTGATGGTGAACGAGTCACCACTACCTTGGGCAAAGCAAGACCAAAATGCCTTCCGTCACTGGCCAAGGCGCTAGCCACCACCACCGTGCAGGATGCACAACAATCGCTAGCTGCACCAATGCCGATACACTGTGGGGGCATGCTCCAAACAATCAAAACTTTAGTCACCACCGTCACAAGTGATGCACGATTATTAAGCAAGCCGCTCAAAGCACCGGGTTGCCAACACCTGACGGAATGCGTGAAGTAAGTCACCAGTTCACCACCGTCGCAAGAGATGCACGGCTGAAGGCTAAGAGCAATCGGTTCACTAGAGCGCCACCGCTTTATGGGATGCATGGCATGAAAGCTAGGAGCCAACGCAGCCAGCTCACGCTGCAGACACACTTGGACAAGTAGAAAAACATAGGACGCCGCGAGGGTTGCAAGGCCGAGGCCGCAATCGGTAACCGGACGAAGGTGTGATTGGATGCTATAATCCAGCTTAAAGCATCCGAAGAGAAGCAAAACAGAATCATGTCCTAGATTGATTGATTCACACTCGCTCGCTCACTGGCCGACTCGCTTAAACACTTGCTACTACGAAACACACCAACCAAACAAACTTGTGCCCTCGAGAAGATGCTTCTGCTGTTGCCTGTTGAAGTCTCATGCAGAGCAGAGAAGTGAGCTTTTGTTGCTGGTCTCTGAGACGCCACAAGCTTCGCAGTTCGCCCTACGATGTGTCATGCGATGCGCGCCGAGGTCACTGCGGTGGTCGACGACCCGCACTCGCTGCCGGCGAGCGACACGCTCGACCTGTCCAGCCTCACTGCCCACGGGCACGCCGCGCTCGCGCTCGCGCGCGCCTGCGACGCGCACCGCTCCATCCGCGCGCCGGAGCTCCGCGGCGAGGGGCGCCGCTCCGCGCGCCGGCGACGGCGAGGTCCCGCGGGTCGAGGACGCCCTGCGCCGGGCGCCGCCCCATCCAGGTGCCGCTCGCACGACGGCGACGGCGATGCCGCCGCCTCGTCGGACCAGGGGCGCTGCCTCGGCGCGCTCTGCGAACGCGCCTTGGCGCGCGACGACTCCGTGTTCGACATGTAGTTCGGGAACAGCAGCGCCGCCGCGTGGTCGGCGGCGGCGTGGCACGACTTGCCGCCACGGTGGCGCCCGCTCGCCTCGGACGCGGCGGAGAAAGAGGCGGAGTAGTCGTTGAACCGGCTGCTCAGCGTCCGCGCGCTCCCGTCCGTCGCCCCCGACGGCGCCGGCGAGGCCTTCGGCTGGTACAGCTCGGCCTTCGCTGGCGTGCGGCTCAGCGGCGTCGAGAAGTATCCGCCGCCGCCGCCGCCGCCGCGCCGCCCGCACGACGTCCTTGTCGCGCCGTACGCATCGCAGCCGCCGTCGTCCACCTCCACGATCTTCACGTTCTCCTCGTCCAGTGGCCTCCGGTTGCGGTGGTGGTGCGGCGAGCGGCGGCTCGCTGGCGGCCGCGGCCGCGGCGTGCGGATGAGCGGTTTGTCGTCTCCGAGGAGGCGCAGCCGCTCGGCTCGCGCGCGCTTCTGGGCGGCGAGGAGCGCCTGCATGCGGCGGAGCGTGACGCTCGCCTGCCGCCTCACCAGCTGGCCCCTCACCATCGCCTGCAGCTTCACCATCCCTCTCAGCGCGCACAGCGCCTTCCTCGCCTGCGCCGCCGCCATGGATTCAGCACAAACCAAGAACTCACCGGTGCATGCAACGCACGAGTTACCTACCAGGTACGATCGGAACGCCAGCTGAATCCTGGTCGCCGCCGTGGCCTCCTCGTCGTCGCCGGAGCGCCGCCCCGTGGAAGCCGGCGGGACGATCGCAGCGACGGCATGCTGCTGCTCCTGCACCACCACCACGTGCAGCTCCGAGAAGCAGTGCGACGACGCGGACTCGCCGGTGTCCTTGCCGCTCGCCGCCGCACGCCGGAAGCTCCACCGCCTCTTCTCCTTCGCGGACGGCGTCGACGCCGGCGTCGGCACCGTCGACAGCAGCGACTGGCTATCCGCTCTGTCCCTGTCCTTCGCCTTCTTGTCCCTCCTGCCGGTCAAGAAGAAGCTTCTGAGCCACCTACCCGCCTTGCCCATCTGCAGACGAGAAAGCACACTACAACGCAGCAGCAGCAGCTCCAGCTCCTCCTCCAATCAGCAGCACCACTCCATTAACCATTTCTGCAGCTGCTTGCAGAGATGACAGAATGAAATGGATGATCACTCACTCATTCACTCAAGGCTCTCAGCTGCTAGATACTTCCACTGCCTCACAGCCTCTGCCATGTCCTTTTCTCCGTGGCTATTCACACCACTGCTTCTCTTACACACCCAGTGCCCAGTGGAGTGGTCTAGTGGAGGGACATGGCGATAAATAACTGTAAATCTTGTACCCTCCACTAATGACTATATTAACTTTCACATAAAAACCATGAACAAACCTTGGAGGGCGCTAGCTAATCAGGGTACCCGATATGATACGGATGTGGTTAAGTGCTTAATAGTGATTTATGGTGTGAGGATTTAAAAGGGGGTGGGCATGCACTGGCCGGCTGGCCAGAGCCGCCATGTGGTGAGTAGTATCTTTTACTGAAAACCTAATTATCAGTGTGGGCACCGCAGATTCATGGATGAATGGATGATCCTCCGTAGCAACAGCAACAGTAGCAGTGCTCATCTTCCAGAAGGCCAGGGATATACCGTTGCGACTTGCGGCTTGATAGGGAAATGACATGAAGGAATCGATTCAAACTAAGACAACTGAATTTAAAATCGAAATAAAAACAAAAAAAAAAGATTATCGGTGGGTATTGGTTGATTATCTAGCAATGTTGATCTATTTGAAACTGTGTAAATTTTCAAATTAAAAAAGGCAATATTGTTCGACACCATGATTATTTCTACACATCCATTTTACAAGAAATAGGTGCTACCTCCATTCCAAAATATAAGGCATATAACTTTTTAACACGGCTTTTAGGCCTTGTTTGTTTCGGCTGCGCGTCGCGTTCAAATCACGCGAACGCGACGCAACGCAACGGCGCCGAACGCTGAAACGAACACGCTCTTAATGTAGAATTTTGATCATTGTTTGCTCTCACAATATATTATTAATAACTATAAAATTAACATTGTACGGAAGCACTTTCAAATATAAATCCAACTATATCACATACATAACACTAAATCTATATGTTTTTAACTTAATTACTAGTAAAAAGTTATAAATATTGACTTTTCCAAATATATGCATGCCTTATATTTTAGAACGAGGAAGTATTTGTTTACTGATTTTCAAGCATGGACTAAACAATTTGGCGAGCAAACCTACTGTGAAAATTTAACCATTTTTTAGTGTATATCGATAATTTTTTGACGCGATTATCGCTCGGAACCATTCTGTTAACCCTGCACATGGCACAACTCAGCGCAAGATGGCATCAAGCTCCTTCAAGTCTGCAACTCCTTAGCCACCTGCCTGCTCTAAAAGCAACTACTTTCAGGCTCATGATCCAATGAAAATTTAGCTTAGCCCAAACCATTTGGTGGCTGCAGTTGCTTTTCACTGGATTGTGCTGATGATGGGTGATTATGAGCAGTAATGGGTGCCTTTGAATCTTTGGTCTCTACTAGTACATGCAACTCTGTAGCTGCTGCTGCTGCAGGGTTTATGAGGGGGATGGACGCTAGCAGTAATGTGCTAGCCTGGAACTTGGATCACTGTGGCAGGGTCTATGGGGACTGGAATGAAGCTGCAGGGACCAGACCAATGTACCATATGGTGTCCCTCATTGAAGGTGGCCAATTATTCTTGCTTGGGTTTTGATTCAGTTTGAATGTTAATCCACAAAAAAAAAGGATTCTAAAAATTTGTTGGACCATGTCCAACATTATGCTTAGGTAAAAAACACATGCTTAAGTTAAAGAAAATAGTATATGTAGGTGCTTATATGTTACACCTATATATCTTATCTGCACCCATAGAAGCACGTATGCTAAGCCACACAGTAGTGCAATCTCTAAAAGCTGCCTCAATGATTCTAACGAGAAGTGAGCTTAGAGATTGCCTCAAACTATTGCGGGGGCATCCAACATCGCCTCTAAGCTTAGAGTTTGCCTCCAAACTAGAGATAATCACTAAAGATAAAGTGTTTGCACGATCCCACCCGCCGTATAAATTAGATAATATTTCTTTATTTTTCAAAGAATAGATCTAGGGGTCATTTTAGTTTTTAGAGGAGGCTACAACAACCTCTAAGCTAGCAGTCGTTGTGGAAATATTAAGCCTTGTGGATGCTTGCACCTATATAAGTATTGTTGCATTAGGACATATACAATGCACACATTTCGAGAGGCGATTAGAATAAAAATCATTTTTTTGGGTCATAGGATAGCACAAATACCTACACTGGTGCTTATAGGAGAGAATAACTGCTTAAGTTATCACTCGTTCTTGGTCGGTGCTTACATCTTCCAGCATGTATAGGCATCCTTGCATTGAAACAAAGATTTTAGTACAAGTGCTTAGTGGTGTGACTGCTCTCTCTTCTTAGGCATTTGCATAAGCATCTAGTATTGTATGTGACGTAAAGCCCACCACATAATTGAGCATAAAATACATTGTCACTAGTGATTGCCTTGAGAGAAGAGTCATTCAAATGCTTAGTGATGTGGGATGTGGAAATACATTATCTCCTTGAACTCCCGTGCATAATTGAGCACATTACATTGGGTATGCGGGCCTTATCCTTTAAGCTCAGGCCATCTTAATTTGTTTTCATCTCATTGCAACATGTTTATTTTTTCTTTTTAGGCAGTGAATCTATATATGAGAGAACTTGTTGAAATTGCTATATATCGTCATAGGAACTTTTCGGACAGAGTGACTTGGCGTCACCCCTCCTCCAAGCCTAAGATCAATGAAGCAATGGCGAGGGAAGCAAGGGATAACCTTTTAAGTGGAGACAACACTAATAAGGGCCTGACGATGCACTTGATGTTCATATTGTTTTTCACTTCCAAAACTTGATCCTTTACATGTACATGAGTTCCACTGTTTATAGAGATTAGTTACACTATGGAACAAAGAAACCACTTTTTCTATGTATAAAAGCAGTGTTAAAGAAACCATATTTTCCATGTATGAAAGCAGTGTCAAAGAGGTGTTTTAACGTGAATGACCAAGATGCCCTGCCCATGTATCTACTAAAGCAGGGTTACAAGGATCTTTTGTATGTCATATATATTATAGATGAAGGACCGCAATGCTCCTGTACCACACACTAAAGTGAGGTTACAATAATTTTTTTTTTGAGGCGTTTACGATTTGTCTACTCGAGGAGGGTCTAACGATGCTTATCCCACCACTTGAGTGGATCCCGCCATACAATTTGTCCTTGGAGCTATCTTGGTCTTCAAGCTGATGGTTTCGGTCCAATCGTATGCTTCGCCAAGGCTTAGTGGTGTTTCTACCGTGAAGCTCGACTGGTATTTGCTCCGCGAGAGCTTCTTGGCGAAGGTCCTGCGAAGCTAGCTCTGAACATCATGTTATAGAGGGTGTGTGCATGCATATGTATCACCCCAACAATTGTTTAGAACATGTGAACTTCACGCTTTTGCCCCCATGGTTCCACGGCAGACAATTATTCAATGGGCGTGACTCCAGCCCAGGCGACTGGGCGCACGCGCGCGTGCGCCGGTGTCAGGACTCGGTCTAATTGACCGAATCCTAATTATGCATACAGTACTAGTCCCAGAAGATCATGGCTAGCACACACAATTTACAATAATGGTACATTGCCTTCGAGTCACATTATTACAACATAGGGGACTAAGCGTCCCACAGGAAGTCACAGTTTAATACATCAAGCACGGCACGCAGGCCAAGATACAGCGTTACACATACGGTAACGCAGGAGCCTAACATGGCACGATTTATTCTAGCAGCTAGACTATTCCACAGGCGAAGCGGCAGGCAGGACACAACCCTACTCTTCGTCCTCGAAGTCCTCGAAGTCCGGGTCCTCCTCGGATGGCGAGTCGTAGGGAGCCTCCTCGACTGTTGAAAATTTTGGAAGAGGGGAAGGAGAAATAGGGGTGAGTACAAAGGTACTCGACAAGTCGAGGATATATCTTGATGGGGTTTAGTACAAATGGATGGCTTGGGCGGTTTTATGAAATTGCGGTTATTAGCCTAGTTTTGGCAAAGCGATTTAGAAACATTATATCTCCATATTTTCTTTGGGCTTTTTCAGAAGCGGTTCTCGCCACTTGGCCTCGGTGCCATAGCAAGAACAAAATCCTTTCTTCTTTTCTTTTCTCAAAACCGGCTAGGTCTATTCCATGCGACACTTTCCGATAGGCCTTTACCCATTTCGAATATCACCGGTGGCCCCTAGCTCAAACGAAATCCTTCTCAAACCTTACTCATCTCAAATCATTTGTTCAAAACCCTTTTTCTAAATTGGTTTTAAAATGAAGAGCTACCATATAATCAGTCCTTGGCGCTCATAACATGAAGCACGGCTATCATGACAGTTTTAACTCTGCAGAGAGGTACGCTTTACCCTCGAGAGGCTACGCACCCAGACGATGTTTCGCCACAAGACCGTCAACCACAAGGACCGACGATCGGGCCCGTCCCATACCGGGGCTCGAGGTCGTACTGTTATGGCTCAGTTCATAGGATCATAGGATGATCAGTCCTTAGACTAGGGAGAGTAGATATTTTAGCCCAGTTTATAAAACCCGGTGCACCACTGCACCAACTGACAAAATATCTCCCTAGTCGGAAAGATTTTGGGATAAGAGGAAAATCATTTCTTATTAAGCATCACCCTTGATGCGCTATCGTTAAATCATCCTTTCCCAAACATTTCTCAACAATATTCTCAGTTCACACAAATGATTGAATCATTCCGCATAAATAGTTTTAAGCATTTATCCTACCTCAACAAGGTATTTAAATAAGAGCAATTCATATTTTAGCCTTAGGTTTGATCCTAACATATCTCTTACCTTTCTAATTGGCATAATAACTAATTCTAGCAAATCGGCATTTATCTTTTAAACTAGCATGCATATTTTCAAGTCTAATAAACATTTTCTAAATAACTGAAAATGGCTTCACAACATGATCAAAGGGGGACTTGCCTTGGTCAGATGACGGGTAGGAGCAACCGGCGACGCTGGGCGGGTCTAACCACGCGGACAACACATACAACATAATATAAACATCCATCAAACAGGGAAACATTTATATATGATTTTTGTTTTTAAAAAATCATGCACGAAATAAATATGCATGGAAATGTGATGCATGCACAACTATTTTATATTTTTACATTTTTATTAAATCAAGTGTATGCATCAAAATAATATTTTCATCATTTTTCTAAGGTTTTTGAAAATCATTCGTTATTTGCTAGTTAATGCAAAATGATTAGTTTAATTTTTATTGTTATAGGTATTAATATAAATAGAGAGTTATTAAATTTTGGATTATATTTATGTGTGCACTTTGAACTCGGAAAGCGTATCTGATCGAATCGTTTCCATTTATCGAGCCACCACACACACACGAGCTAGCACTAATCTCAAAGCATGGGTCTTCTTCAACCTCAAGCCAAGCATGCACAAGACGCACAAGACACACGCCATTGGAGCTAATGGGCTCGGCTGGCCGGTGTGGCGACCTCCGTTCGCCAAACCGATTGCAACAATGGATTCCTCTCGACTCAGCGCCTCCAAAGGACCCTATAGTCTGGCGATCCGCCGACCAGCGCCACGACGTCGTATTTTTATACATAGCTACGATGCATGCTCTAAACTAGCTCGCATGGCTTCCATGGGAGCTCTAACTGACATGGCACACGCAGGAAGACTACTGCCTCCCGGGATCATCTTCCCAAGCTCAAGCGCACCAAGAGATGAGCGAAGCTTACCCAGAGACGGCGAGTGAGCGCCACTGGCGGCGACTTCCTTCTTGACTTGGTGATGCTTCGGGTTCCTTCGACACGAGAAGAAGCACGGCACGGCAAGGCATCGAGCAAGGAGAGGTAGGAGCCTGAGCTCCACTTTATAGCTGAGGAGGGCACGGCGGCGTCGGACTTTACTCCGACGGATGGCACTGTGCGGAGGCAACGAAAGACAGTGCTATTGCACACTAGCGGTGGCGACAAGGCTGCGAGGTCGGCGCTTGGCGTGGCGCGAGAGAAGGTCGTGGCGTGGTCTAGATCGCGCGACGACGCCACGCTGAGGTTGCAGAGAGTAACTTCATAGCGGCAATTTGAGTTCTGAGCGATAAGCTTGCAGTCAGAGAGGAGAGAAGAGAGCGAGAGAAAAGGTGAGAGAGAGAAGTTTTCTAATTTTTCCAATTTTGTTTTCTCTTTTCTTCTTTCTAAATAATTATTCAAAGGTCAAATATTAAATAGATTTTGACAAATTCACATGGGTTTGAAAGTTTCTAAATGCACCCATGAAAATATTTATACCTTTAAAATTAATGACCCAACCCATTTTCAAAACGGTTACATGCAATGATGATGCCATGATGTTTTCAACACTTAAATAGTTTAATATTTTAATTATGCATTTTAATGAAATTATTAACGTGCCAAATTTGGTTTTGAAAATTTGGGATGTTACAAACCTTCCCTTAAGGAGAATCTCGTCCCGAGATTCGGATTTTCGAAATAACTCGGGAACTCGCGCGAAGATCCTCTTCACGCTCCCAAGTGGTTACGCCTCGAGTGGTTACTCCAATCGAACACGGCAAAACCGAAACATTTTTCTCCGGGTTTTCGCATAGCCACATCCAAAATCTTGACGGATATTCTTTAAGTGTCAAATCAGGTTGTAGGTCCGCTTTGTCCAATGGCAAGCTGCTCCTCGGGCACACGGAGACATTTCTTTAATTGAGAGACATGGAACACATTGTGCACATCGGACGAGATACTCAAGCGATTCAGTGGTATGCCACCTCACCCGCCGGGCTAAGATTTGGAAAGGACCAATATATCTTGGTGCTAGCTTTCGCTCACACGGAATCTCGCATGCCTTTCGGAGGGACACCCAGATACACGAAATCACCTTTGGCAAACTTTAAGTCACGCCGACGATTGTCGACATAACTTTTACGCTTAGACTGGCTGCCTTGACCTTTCTTGGATTAACTTCACTTGTTTTTGGCCTCTTGCAAGATATCCAAACCAAATACCTTTGTCTCACGGTTTCTTGCCAAGATCTGAGGTGTACGGCACTTTCTTCCATACAATGCTTCATAGGGTGTCATTTGTATGCTTGGTCTGGTATTTGTTATTGTAAGAAAACTCAGCATATGGCAATTGCTTATCCTAGCTTGTGGGGTTGGCTAGGGCACTTGCCCTCAACATATCCTCAAGGATTTGGTTAACTCTTCGGTCCGCCATCGATGCGAGGGTGAAAGGCGATCTTGAAATTCAGATGGGTACCAAGCGACTCATGGAGCTTGTCCCAGTTGAGGTGAATTGGGTACCTCGGTCGAGACAATCTTCTTTGGCACCCCATGTAGACAGACTATCTTGCTCATGTACAGCTCGCCAACTTGCCTCCGGTGTAGGTGGTTGGACAGGATGAAGTGTGCAACTTTAGTGAGACAATCGGCGATTACCAGATGGAGTCATAGCGGATTGAGTTTTAGGTAACCCGACAATGAAGTCCATCCCCACTTCTTCCCACTTCCATTCAGAACCTTGGCGGTTGCTTGACCCAATGAGCCTTTGATGCTCGGCCTTCACTCTTTGGCGAGATGTCGCAGAGAGCGACATACTAGGCAATATCTCTTTTCATTCCAGTCCACCAGTAAGTGGTTTTCAGATCAGCATGCATCTTGGTACTTCCAGGATGGATAGAAATTGGGCTTTCATGAGCTTCCTTTAAAATGACTTCTTTAAGAGATTTATTATTTGGTACGAAGATTCTCTTTTTAAACCAGAGTACTCCTTCTTCATCCATGGAAAAATCTGGTGCCTTATTCTTTTTAAGCTTCTCTTTAATTTCAAGAACTTCATCATCACCTTTCTGCGCTTCTTTAATTTGATTCATTAAGGTGGGTTGTAATTCAAGCATATTTATTTGGCCTACCTCAACCATTTTCAAGTTGAGGTCAGATAATTCTTTGTATAATTCAGGTTGATCTTCTTTAAGCATGAGATGATTGCAAGCTGGGCGCTTGGCTTAAGGCATCGGCCACCACATTGGCCTTGCCGAGATGATAATGGATTCCACATCATAGTCCTTGATTAATTCCAACCATCTTCTTTGTCTTAGATTGAGATCAGGTTGAGTGAATATATATTTGAGGCTTTTATGATCGGTGAATATTTGGTTCTATTGCCAATTAGATAGTGTCTCCAGATTTTGAGGCGTGAACCACGGTGGCTAGCTCAAGATCATGAGTGGGATAATTTCGCTCATGAGGTTTGAGTTGTCTTGATGCGTAAGCAACAACTCTCCTTTCTTGCATCAAGACGCAACCTAGGTCTTGCCTAGATGCATCATAAAATACCTCAAAATCCTTATGGACATCGAGCAAGATTAACACCGAGCGGAAGTTAATAGCCTTTTCAACTCTTGAAAACTAGCTTCACACTTATCATTCCACTCAAATTTATTTTCCTTTTAAGAAGATTTGTCAAAGGGCGGAGATTTTAAAAATTTTCAATGAACCGACGGTAATATCCGCCAATCCAAGAAAACTTCTCACTTGCTTCACTGATTTTGGTTGTTTCCACTCAACAACGCGGTGACTTTTCGGGTCCCTTGCAACACCTCCGGTGATATCACATGACCAAGGAAAATCACTTCCTTCATCCGAACTCGCACTTGCTCGACTTGGCATACAACCGATTTTCTCTTAACCTCTCCGAACCTTTCTAAGATGAATTTCATGCTCCTCTTCCGATTTAGAAAAGATTAGAATGTCATCGATGAATACCACTACAAACTTGTCCGAAAATCCATGAACACTTTATTCATTAGATTCATGAAATATGGCGGGCGTTAGTCGGACCAAACGACATCACCGTGAACTCATAGAGGCCATATCTTGTGGTGAAATTTGTTTTCGGAATGTCGGTATCTTTAATTTTATTTGGTGATAACCGGACCTCGGTCGATTTTTGAGAAGATACAAGCTCCTTTCATTTGATCAAACAGATCATCAATTCGGGAAGAGGGTATTTATTCTTAATTGTTACTTCATTTAGAGATCGATAATCTATGCACATGCGAGAGATCCGTCTTTCTTTTGACGAAGATCACAGGTGCTCCCCAAGGAAACACTTGGTCGGATAAATCCTTTTTCTTGCAATTCTTCAATTTGTTTCTTCAATTCAGCCATTAGATTGGCGAGATAGGCGATAAGGTCTTTGGGAGATAGGACCCCGTGCGAGGACGGTTATCACAAATTCAATTTCCGATCGGGGCATTCGAGCGACTCGTCAGGGAACACATCGAGGAAATCCTTTACCACGACTATGGTTTTCGGGAAGAGGCCTCCAACTTATTAAGGGTGATTAGATCGGAGGAAAGGATTTGCGATGAATTGGACCTCTGTCCAACACTATTAATTAATTTTCTTGTTTTGGTGGCACAGTCTATTTGACCTTTATTTTTGGTTAACCAATCCATACCGAATCACTTCAATTCCTCTTGAGTTTATAACCACCAAGTCCGCCAAGAACTTCGGTGTCTTGAATTTTTAGCTTAACCGGGGCACATCAAAGTGGACCTCATGACTTTTCAGCATGGATTTAATTAGCATTGGATTCTTGATTGCATCGTTTTCAACTCATGATTTTTGACAAAAGATCTTTGAGATGAATGAATCGTCGCACTGAATCGAAAAGAGCAAGAGTGGTGCATCGCACTTATGAAAAACTTACCCATCACCACATTAGGATCGGCGTGGGCGTCCTCGCGATGGCGTGGTTCACACGCCCACGTCCAACAGCAGGAGCAGATCTTGCAGGTTGGAAGTTCCCGCGACCCATCCCAGAAGACAGGAGTCGCGGAGCAGCAGACTTCCCTTGAGGCTCAGTATTCTTATTGGGACACGAGCTGGCATAGTGACCTAACTGCTGGCAAGCAAAACACTTTATGGTGGAGATATCTTTCTTTTGAGGAGTGGAGACTTGGGTGCGAACTGGTGGAGGTGGCAGAGGAGCAGGTCGCGACTGGACCCACTGAGTGCGAGGGCGAGGAGGGATAACATGCACACGATCACGAGAGCGCTTGATCTTGAAACGAGAACTTCCAGAGGAATGGCTATCCTCATGGGCCCTCTTCTTCTTTCGGGCAGCTAGGCACTGGCGACGGTTTTCCTCTTGTTTAACCGCTCGGGCAAACATTTGCTTAAAAGTGGGGAATTCAGAGGAGTCAATCAAGGCACGTATCTCAGGGTCCATGCCTTTCTTAAAGAAATATATCTTATCAGCATCGCTCCTCACGTCCCTTGGAACATATCGAGCCAAGAGTGTGAATTTGGTGAGGTACTCCTGCATGGTCATGCTTCCTTGTACGAGGGAGTGGAATTCAATTCTTTTAGCCTCCTTAACACTATCAGGAACATAGTTCTCTTCAAATGCCTCAACGAACTCAGCCCACTCAATAGCATCGGGGTTATCATGGGCTTCACGAGCGTGTCCCTGGCAAGAAGCAACCCCAATGAGTGATGTGTTGCGGTGAACACTCTCAACCTCACCACATTGGAACATGATGAGCTTTTCTCGATCTCCTTTAACCAATCCGCTGCTTCAGAGAGTCGGCAGAGCCAGCATACTTAGGGGATTGGCCCTAAGGAAGTCATTGATCTGAGGAGCGATAGGGAGGTGGAGCTGGTGTATGAGCGGAGAGGGAGCTGGAGACGGGGAGGATGATTCCGCTCTTGAATCAAGTCGCGGATCATCTGGTGTTGCATTTGCATGATTTCTCGGGTGGTGGGTTCTTCAGGAGGTGGTGGTGGAAGATGGTGGTTGGAATCGGCTTGATGTTCGGGAGAATTTTCGTGGTGGGATGGTTGGGATCTTGGTTGGGAATTTTGTGGAGGATTTGGCAGAGGAGCTGGCGGAGGAACAGGAACAGGAGGAGGTCCTCCAACTGAATGTTGATCCATGCGAATCGAGCGATCTTGCTCACGAGGTTGGTCTGAAGCACTTGCTCGGCTCGGGGCACTTCCATGACCTCGGCCGGGCAACATCCCTTCTTCCGACCACTCGAGCAATCACCATCGATAGGTAGGAGAGAACGAGATAAGCATAAGGAGGAATTACGTTTTCATCAAAACATGGTTTTAAATATGCAATTTGGCACAATGCACATTCATATGCATCACATAATAATTTTTAGGGTACAAGCAGGGCGCAATACCTGGCGGTACGTCGGCCCAAATCACGAGCTAACTACCCACGGGTTACACGAACATACGCCGAGGCGGCTAATAGGATTGGATCCACAAGGCCCACGAGTAAGCACCAACCGAGTAGGATGGCTACCACGGTGATCCAGAGAGAAAATGCCTCATCTCCTCGAGGAAGAGACGGAACTCGCTCGGCTCGGGCCGAGGACGAGACTCGAGGAACGACGAGGGCTTGGAGCGCGCGGAGGACTCAAGAACGGCGAGGACTCACCGAGCGGCGAGGCTCGCAGAGCAGCGAGGAGGAGGACTCATGGAGCGAATCTCCGACCTTTCCTCATCATCATGGTGGAGAAGCGGCGGGGCACGCAGTGGGGCGGCAAAGACAAAGCGAGGCGGCAAGACCGACGCGGTGGCAAAGCAAGCAGCAGCGGCAACGCAGCGGCGCAAAGCGGCAGTGGCGCTTGGCGAAACTACTGGCGGGACGGCAACGCAGCGAGGCGCGAATCAGCGACAGGGCAGCCCTCTTAAAGAGGCGGCGAATATTTGAAGTGGGGGGACCAGCGGCAAAGCGCCGCAAAGCGGCGGACAAGACCCAAAGCAAAAGAAAAAAAAAGAAAAGAAAAGGGTGACAACGACCCAAACAAAGGATCTGAGGGCTCTGAGCTAGTCACAGTGCAATCGGACCCAGAGACCAACTCCACGGGGTCTTCCCGTCATCATCATCATCATCGTCGGCATCCACAGTGGGGTGCCAACTAGACAGTGGTGATCGAACCATCAACGGTATGCCTTGGAGCTCGACAAGAGTGGGAGGCGGAGCTCTCACTCCGGAAGGACCCAGATCCAACTTGAGATCCTTGGGGGTGAGCTCGAAGGAACACAAGGGAAGATCAGCAGGATCCTTAGGCGGGGACGCGGGACTTGTCCCGACCTCCTTCTTCTGTGGGCGCGAGGTCGAAGCAACGATGAGCAGAGTCCCGGAGGAAGAAGCGGCATTCCCACGGAGACGCTGGTTCTCGCGAACCAACTGACGGATTCTTTTGCGAAGCTGGACCTTCTCCACCAAGTGGAAAGAGTCACGCTTTTTAAGTTCGCGGCTCTCCTTCTTGGCTTGCTCGGTGGCGGTTGGTGTCATAGACGAGTTCAACTCCGCAAAGGCGATGGTGTCTGCGTCGTCCGAGGATTGGACGAGCTTCGGCAAGGTGGTACACCGTCGGGTCGCTCTCACCCTCGGCCGTCTGAGCATGGTGAACGGCTCGTTAAGCGAGCGAGACGGAAAAGTAGCGAAGCGGGGAGACATCGACTCACGCGTGAAATGCATTGCTGAGTCGATGTAAAGCAAGTCTGGACACGTCTTGGATGGCGTCCGGCGATTGACGCGATTGGCGAGTAGTGAGCGGTCCACAGTAGGCGGTGGACTGCGGCAAAAACGATGGCGACACCACCCAAAGAAAGTCGCCCTTTGCATAAAGTAGTGGCCCCATGATACATAGGGTCACGAAACCAAGCGTGCTCAAGATCGCAACAACGGTGGCGCGACGAAACCTCCGTAGCCAAGTCCAAGGGCAGACGCGAAAGACGGCATCTACAATTTCCAAAAGATTATCAGCAAAAATGGATTGTGAAGATTAAGAATTTATTTAACAATTATTTCCTTTATAAAGTATATGGTCTCTAATTCTAGGGCTACGTCCTAAAGCCAGTCGGCTCTGATACCACTTTTGTCAGAACCCGGTCTAATTGACCGAATCCTAATTGTGCATACAGTACTAGTCCCAGAAGATCATGGCTAGCACACACAATTTAACAATAATGGTACATTGCCTTCGAGTCACATTATTACAACATAGGGGACTAAGCGTCCCACAGGAAGTCACAGTTTAATACATCAAGCACGGCACGCAGGCCAAGATACAGCGTTACACATACGGTAACGCAGGAGCCTAACATGGCACGATTTATTCTAGCACTAGACTATTCCCACGGCGGCGGCGGCAGGACACAACCCTACTCTTCGTCCTCGAAGTCTTCCTCCTCCTCGAAGTCCGGGTCCTCCTCGGATGGCGAGTCGTAGGGAGCCTCCTCGACTGTTGAAAATTTTGGAAGAGGGGAAGGAGAAATAGGGGTGAGTACAAAGGTACTCAGCAAGTCGAGGATATATCTTGATGGGGTTTAGTACAAATGGATGGCTTGGCGGTTTTTTGAAATTGCGTTATTAGCCTAGTTTTGGCAAAGCGATTTAGAAACATTATATCTCCATATTTTCTTTGGGCTTTTCGCAAACGGTTCTCGCCACTTGGCCTCAGTGCCATAGCAAGAACAAAATCCTTTCTTCTTTTCTTTTCTCAAAACCGGCTAGGTCCATTCGGCGCGACACTTTCCGATAGGCCTTTACCCATTTCGGAATATCACCGGTGGCCCCTAACTCAAACGAAATCCTTCTCAAACCTTACTCATCTCAAATCATTTGTTCAAAACCCTTTTCTAAATTGGTTTTAAAATGAAGGAGCTACCATATAATCAGTCCTTGGCGCTCATAACATGAGCACGGCTATCATGGCAGCTTTTAACTCTGCAGAGGAAGTACGCTTTACCCTCGAGAGGCTACGCACCAGACGATGTTTAGCCACAAGACCGTCAACCACAAGGACCGGACGATCAGGCCCGCCCCATACCGGGGCTCGAGGTCGCATCTTGTTATGGCTCGATTCATAGGATCATAGGATGATCGGTCCTTAGACTAGGAGAGTAGATATTTTAGCCGGTTTATAAAACCGGTGCACCATTGCACCAATCGACAAAATATCTCCCTAGTCGGAAAGATTTTGGGATAAGAGGAAAATCATTTCTTATTAAGCATCACCCTTGATGCGCTATCGTTAAATCATCCTTTCTCAAACATTTCTCAACAATATTCTCGGTTCACACAAATGATTGAATCATTCGCATAAATAGTTTTAAGCATTTATCCTACCTCAACAAGGTATTTAAATAAGAGCAATTCATATTTTAGCCTTAGGTTTGATCCTAACATATCTCTTACCTTTCTAATTGGCATAATAACTAATTCTAGCAAATCGGCATTTATCTTTTAAACTAGCATGCATATTTTCAAGTCTAATAAACATTTTCTAAATAACTGAAAATGGCTTCACAACATGATCAAAGGGGGACTTGCCTTGGTCAGATGACGGGTAGGAGCAACCGGCGACGCTGGGCGGGTCTAACCACGCGGATAACACATACAACATAATATAAACATCCATCAAGCAGGAAACATTTATATATGATTTTGTTTTAAAAAATCATGCACGAAATAAATATGCATGGAAATGTGATGCATGCACAACTATTTTATATTTTTACATTTTTATTAAATCAAGTGTATGCATCAAAATAATATTTTCATCATTTTCTAAGGTTTTGAAAATCATTAGTTATTTGCTAGTTAATGCAAAATGATTAGTTTAATTTTTATTGTTATAGGTATTAATATAAATAGAGAGTTATTAAATTTTGGATTATATTTATGTGTGCACTTTGAACTCTGGAAAGCGTATCCGATCGAATACGTTTCCATTTATCGAGCCACACACACTACACAGGCTAGCACTAATCTCAAAGCATGGGTCTTCTTCAACCTCAAGCCAAGCATGCACAGACGCACAAAGCACACACGCCATTGGAGCTAATCGGGCTCGGCTGGCCGGTGTGGCGACCTCCGATTCGCCAAACCGATCGCAACAATGGATTCCTCTCGACTCAGCGCCTCCAAAGGACCCTATAGCTGGCGATCCGCCGATCACGCGCCGACGACGTATTTTGATACATAGCTACGGTGCATGCTCTAAACTAGCTCGCATGGCTTCCATGGGAGCTCTAACTTGACATGGCACACGCAGGAAGACTACGACCTCTCCGGGATCATCTTCCCAAGCTCAAGCGCACCAAGAGATGAGCGAAGCTTACCCAGAGACGGCAATGAGTGGCCTTCTGGCGACTTCCTTCTTGACTTGGTGATGCTTGGGTTCCTTCGACACGAGAAGAAGCACGGCACGGCAAGGCACCGAGCAAGGAGAGGTAGGAGCACTGAGCTCCACTTTATAGCTGAGGAGGGCACGGCGAAGCGTCGGACTTTACTCCGACGGATGGCACAGTGTGGAGGCAACGAAAGACAGTGCTATTGCACACTAGCGGCGACAAGATCTGCGAGGTCGAGGCGCTTGGCGTGGCAGCGAGAGAAGGTCGTGGCGTGGTCTAGATCTTGACGACGACGCTGTGGGGTTGCAGAGAGTAACTTCATAGCGGCAATTTGAGTTCTGAGCGATAAGCTTGCAGTCTGAGAGGGAGAGAAGAGAGCAGAGAGAAAAGGTGAGAGAGAGAAGTTTTCTAATTTTTCCAATTTTGTTTTCTCTTTTCTTCTTTCTAAATAATTATTCAAAGGTCAAATATTAAATAGATTTTGACAAATTCACATGGGTTTGAAAGTTTCTAAATGCACCCATGAAAATATTTATACCTTTAAAAATTAATGACCCAACCCATTTTCAAAACGGTTACATGCAATGATGATGCCATGATGTTTTTCAACACTTAAATAGTTTAATATTTTAATTATGCATTTTAATGAAATTATTAACGTGCCAAATTTGGTTTTGAAAATTTGGGATGTTACAGCCGGGCCCACCCGTCGGCGGCCGCGGCGGCGAGCCCAGTCGCCTGGGTTTAAGCAAAACCGTTATTCAATCCTATAAAATTGAATGGGAGGAAAATAAATTCGCGTGCTCTAAACATAACCTAATTAATTGCCCTTAATTGCTTACGAGTATAGGCCAGCAGGGAACAAATTAAGAAAGGCAAGAGCGATGTGTTTTCCCAGGGGTGAATGCCTTAATTTGTCACTCCGCTGGTCATGTGCACGGCGCAGGCCGATCGAGTGCCCATTGACCCCGGAAAGGGCAGGGCTTTCAATGACCTAACGTGGGCCGCGACCCGAATACAGAACCAGCGGCAAGCAAAGTAGCAAACCCCTCTCTGCTGGATCTCCCGTACGTACGTATACCAACTTAATTGGCTACCATATATACGCCTCGAAAAAACTTGCCCTCATTTATATAGTGAAGTCCAGGCTACTCTAATCTACCATGTCTATTACAATTCAGAATCCTACTCATATACATATTTGACACAAAATCCTAACAGAAGAGAAGTAGAGTATCCCTTTTTCTTCTTCTTTATGCATCTTCTTTCTCCTGTCATGTAGATCTAGGGCTCCCCCTAAGATACCTGCGACGGCGAAGGGCAATGACGGTGCGAGTGGTGGATGTCAACCATATCCCTCTAGATCCAAATCAGATCTAAAGTGGCCCTCTGCGTTTTTCCTCTCTAGATCTATATTCGAATTCTCTCTTTATTGTCGTCAGCAGCCAGGGTTGGTGCAGCTTCGTGTGGGTGGCCTAAATCTGCGACGGTAGGTAGAAGGTGACGGCGCCCTTTTGCGGCGGCGGTGGCGGAAGGCCATTTTCCCCAACACTGGCTTTGGTGCTTCCTCAGTCGGGGCGTCATGAGTGGTCTTAGGTCGGATCTTGCTCTCCTTTGATGGCGTTGTGGGCATCATCATGGTGGGCAGAGGTTCCAATCATCAGCGGTGGGCTCGCTTCGCTGGGTTGTGGGACTTTTTGGCTTTTTCATTCGGTTTTCCACTTTGTCTGTTTGTTTTTTTGTGGTGTTATGCTAAGAGCTCTAATAGTTTCATTGTTCCTCATACCGTGTTGTTCATGCATGTGTTACAGGGGTGTCGTTACCACGGTACCGGGTTAGACCAATCTTTTACAATGTGTGCATTTTGGTAGGGTGTATGAGTGATCATGTACTTTACCCTGTTTAAGGAATGGAATATTTTCAATCGTCTCAAAAAAAAAAAACTTGGTTGACAGGATAGCAAGCGCACTTTTGACACTTGTTCCTTTCGTACTCACTCAGAATCAAAGGCAGCCCTTTATAGGCTCTCATGGATACTCTAGACATGAACAATCGTATAAATAGTACGGCTGTCTATAATTCAATCCATATCAAATATAAACAGTGTTAAAGATAACATATATGATGGTAGAGATAGTTATACGTTTTTTATAGGTTACTTGTTCACATTAAAAGTTTATTATTTCTTGTGTAGAGTTGATTATTACATTAGACACGACCCAAATATCTATGTATGTTCTCTTTTCTCCACATTATGACATGCCCTATATGGTAAACCATATAGATGTCCTACATTGGCGGTGGGAAGGTGAGGGGGACTCTCTTTTCTCACCTTGTTTTGAGTTTCGGTGGTTATATATGTTTTTCTAGAGTTAAGCATTGCTGGTTGTTTGTCCCATTGGTGACTTTGATGGCCACATAGAGAGGTGTGTCAATAAGATCATTTCTAAATTTCTTCATCGTGGTGGTTGTTTTCACTGTCATCCTCAACAGACGCTTGGGTAGGGTTGGTATCCTTAGTCATCGATCTATTCATGAGCTAGTGGGATTTTCTCCATTGTGGTGGAAGATATGGTTCAGGATTGATTTTGTCTTCATGCTAGCGTTTTGAAAGCGGAGGTCGTGCTGTCAAGGCATGGCAAAGCCGTTTTTGGTCAATGAAAGTAGCTTTGAGAAGAATGGTAGGGAAGTTGGATTTGTGGAGTAAAAAAAATATATAGCACTATACTGCTCATACAATAAGTTCTTGGTCCGAGAAAAAGATTGCAAGATGTTCTCCATGCTGCTTTTGGTAGGAGGTGTTCGGTTGTAGACGTTTTTTTTATGATCGTAAATCTTTGGTTTGTAATTTAATGAAAGTGTCATGTTTATGAAAAAAAAATGTTAAAAGTTTTTTATATGGGGTTGGGAATTCTAACATCGGTCGGTTTGAAGTGGACGCACGACTTCATGAGCCCACGACGAGATTCTTTCGGCCTGTAAAAGCATTGATGCGATACGAGGCCCGCCCGTCACACGTTCTATGGGCTCATACATCTGGATCAAGATTCTTCTGACCACTCCCTTGGCGAGTAATCTTGTCAAATGGTGTCCAGTGACCAGTGCTATTAGGACGTTGGATTTGCAATTATTTATTAGGGTCATGTACATTTCGGCTGTGTAGCTTAGCGTAGCGTTTCAGTAAAATTTATCTTTTTTATATAGACTATTTGGTGAGGTAATTTGTAATAATTTTTCTCAGGTTTTTAGTAGTCCTCTTAACTAAAACTATTTTTAATTATTTTTTATCATATTTAAACATCTCTTTAAATTTTTTTAAATTTTACTGAAACGCTATGCTACGCTATGTTAAGCTGAAATGTATAATGTCTAGTTTTGAGAGGTGAGAACCAACCGAGGTGAGCACTAGAGGCAGTTCCTGGAGCTGATGTCATGTGAACCCGGCCAAATCATCAAGAATTGGGCAAAGGTCACATCGTCAATTCAAGGCTGCTCTGCTCTGTATTTCACGTCCGCTACAGAGACATGGCATTCTGGCGACGACGGCGACGACGACGTACACACGCGGTCACATCCCCGGTCGCGGCTTGCCGTCCTGCGGAGCATGCGCCTAGTTATTAAGGAATCTGCATGCACGCGAGGAGAACCTTTCTCCCCCACGCACACCCGTGGTCACTGCCTTTGCAGTAATGCAATCCAACCGTAATAATGTTCTTTGAGCTGATCTGAACAGCTGAACAGCTGAACGACTGAAATGATTGAAATTTGAGAGATTCTCGAGATAGTTTCGAGATTTGGATATATTTCGTTTGGCTTGCTTTTCAAGCGTTAGAATTTACTTTTAAAACAGCAAAAAAACGGATTCAAGCCGTAGTGTTAAGCCTGTCAGGAAGGTTCTATTAAGCAAACCTGTGAGTTAGTGATTCAAAGTATAGCCCATGTATGAGATATTGAATTTTCAGTGATCGCTGACTAAGAATCCGGTCCTGGCAAAGCATATGTCTTTTTAAAACGCAGATAAACCGTTAAAATGAAAAGAATAGAGCCTTAGCTAGAAGCGTGTAAAAAAAATAGGAAGAAAAACGTGTATAATTTGAATTTAAAAATCTTACTTTTTTAGGAGTGTCTTTACCGTGAGACTTGCCATCTCCAATGGGAGCCAAACTTGAGCACCATCAACAGCCCCTTATATCTTTCCTCTAAAATACTATTAGCGTCCCCTCTATTTATCCCTATAAAACTCATTCACAATTTATACTACACTATAAAAGATTTTTTTCCCTTCAGTCGCCCCTCCATATCTACTACAACATTATAAAGAGTCTGGTAAAGATGCTCTTAAATAGGCTCGGGCACTAATGCAGCCAATATTTACATAATCTATATTTATTCCTCTTTTATTTTATTTGCTACCGTATGATGCCGACCAGGTTGGCCTAAGTTAGGTGCCGCTGGAGATGTCACATGACAGGATGTCTGAAAAATTTACAGATCCAATGTTTCTAAATAATTGTTAAAATTCACTCTCCTCTCTTGAGAAAAAATTGTAACAAGACTTAATTCAAAATGCGGGTTGTTTAAAGTAGTGGAGGGGTCATTCAATCTATGTGAAGATGGATGTATGTCGTCATATATGTCCTTATTTTAGATTACGTTGAAACACCCCGGATCTCATCTTGGTGTCGAACTTTCCTTTGCCTAAACCGTAGGAAATTGTGACACGCCGGCGTGCTGCGCCATTAGCTAGAAAATACTCCCTCCGTTATAAATTGTAGTTCACTGTTGACTTTTGAAAACGTCTTTTGACCATTCGTCTTATTCAAAAAATAGTGCAAACATGCAAAAAAAATAAGTCATGTTTAAAATATGTTTAATGATAAAAAAATCACAACAAAATAAATAATATTTACATATATTTTTTGAATAAGACGAATGATCAAATAGAATATTCAAAAGTCAACATTGAACTACAATTTGGAACGGAGGGATTAATAACGAGGGCATCGTGAGGTCTCCAACCCAATATTGCTTCACAAATATGAGTTTGCAATTTTTTTGGGCAAGGTAATTGGACCGCAGGAAGCCGGAGAACTCTGGTTTACGGGAACCAATGAATATGTATAGAAATATAGATGGGTGTGGATGGGGGGTGAGTGACAGAAAGGAAAGAGGAGAATGTGAGAATAGATGGATTTGAAGGGATCGCAGGGTGGGGGGATCATTGATGGGAGGATGGAATTGGAGAGGTGGCCTCAATCATGGTGTCCCTCCAAAGCATTAAGCATGACCCTCTCCCCTCAAGTCCAACTCTAACCTCTCAACGTCCATCCGCCCTGGGGTGCAGAGGATTGTGGATTCCCCTTTCTCTCTTGTCTTTTCGGACAAGGCATGCCTAGTGCGAGATCATTCGGCACATACATCGCTTGATCACTGTAAGCCAGCACTAAGCTCCAAGCACATACGCCGATTCTTGGAACCGAAGAATTTTCTCCATTTTCCATTCTCGGATCATCCGCAGCGGGCAGCGGTCTATGTATATTAGGGCATCAATTACAGAGGAGTTGCTGGAGAAAGAAAATCTTTTACAGCGTAGCGTAAATTGTGTTGAAATTTTTTAGAGGGATAGATAGAGCGGATCTTACACTGTTCGGTTCGTCTCCGCGCAGCTGAATGCTGGTGGATGGATGCCATGCTGCGTGCTCTTCTCCTTTTCTGCCATCGCATCAGCCGGAGGCGCTTCTGCTGCCATGAGCAGCCCCCGAATCCTCTGCTCGCTGGCTTCTTTCCCTCCTCTTCTGGTGCTGCACCTACTGCTGCTCCCGCGGCTCCTGCGTGCAATAGTAACCACGCTGCCTGCGCCTGTCTCGTCCCCCAGTGGCAATGCACGCTGCGACATGTCCATCGTCAAATAACTCCTCCCACATATTAGCCTCCTCCTTTCAGTTCTTTCGGTGGCTCTACCTGGAGCTCTAAAAAATCATGTTTTTTTACCCTCCAAGCTCTCTCCGTATATCAAGCGTTTAGAAAATATAGCCTATCGCTGGTTTTAATAAAACTAGTACAATGGCCGTGCTTTGCCACGGAACTATAAGGGATAAAGAAAAACATAAATCAAGGCAACATAAAATTAGAAAGTGTTATTTACGATTAAGGTAGAGGTAAAAACAAAGCACATAACACAAAGACATTTAATTTCACAAAATGGTTGAATGCTTCTAAAATAAATACCACAGACATTCGTACACGCAAGAAACTTTTAACATGCGAATGCCACCATGGCACCACGTGTAATTGACAAGCTCCAATATATACACTGATTGACACTACCCTTACCATTTATACCGCAAATGATATTTATAACTATCTAAAAACATGTTCTCCAATAGTATAGAAGAATGACATTTTTCTAAGCAAAATATCCATTAGAAAACAACATTGAATATTCCAATGGTCGCTAATCCTAGTGGAACTTCATGATAAGAGCATCCACATCTGCTACTCTATCCCCACCCTCTATTTCACTATTAGAGTGTCCCTCTATCCTTCCCTCTAAATTTTCTTCAGACTTTACATTGCACTCTAAAAGATTCCTTTCTGACATCAGACACTTTATCCAGAGCTACAGTATTATAGAGTGCCTGCTACGGATGCTCTAAGTCCATCATTTAAGTCCAAAACTGTGATTTCTGAATTCTTTACATATTAGAGCCAACAAAAGAAGTTTCTTAGATAGACCATAAAAATGGTAGGAGTACCCTTTGTAGAGTATATTTATTGTCTTTTCTAAATGTTTTCATCATATAAAATCAATACATTACATTTGGAAGCTAGGAGGATCTCATAGCCATTGGTGACCCTACCAATTCACTCCACTGGTCCCTACAGTTTCCAAGTATCTTCAGTTTTGCTGGAGGGAGAAACAAGCATCTTTATCTATTCAAGAAAAAGAGAAAGCTCCAAGTTTCAGAGACAGACAATAAAAAAAAAAGCATTACAGTCACAAAAGATTTTTTTTCTCTCAATAGCTCATGATAATAGTTACATCATTTTCTGAGTTAAAAGGAATGGCAAGGACGGAAGTAAAATTACCACTCTTCTATATGGAAATATGTTCATCACTTCATCTACTCATAATACAATCACATCACATTACTTCACCAATCACCATGCACAAGAGTGATTCAGCTGTGTTTCATACACTGATTTCTACCCTTCATAATTTCATCTGCCAAAAGTTATGGCCAATGACAAAAGGTGCTGCTTCCACATGTCATAACAGAAGATATGTATAGCCAGCCATTGGAGGTCACAGTCTTATTTTGGTATGCATCAGAGCTGCAAGGTATAGCTACTTTCATCTTGGTGGATAACTTTGCATCATTCAAAGCTAGTTGAATATTTACTGCTGCACGAAGCACAAATTAAATATATAATAAAATTGACATTTGAACATCATCTCTGCTAGTCAGAAACAGAACATAATTTCCAGCTAAAAAAAAACATACTTTCCATGTATTTCTAAGCCTACAAGGCTACAACCATGTATGTTCATTCATCCATTTTTTATGAAGGCATCTTAAGTTACATAGTACAAGCGCCGTTGCTTTTAAACAAGCATCTGCCTGTAGATCGAAAAAACTGATAAGAGTCAGCAAAGCAGCCTCAAGGCATTACATGCAAGGACACATACAACTTAAAAAAAATGTGACGGAGGAAAGAGTGGCTCAGCTCATCAGTGAAGCTCTGCCAACAAAAAAAAAATGAAGTGGTTTATCTCATGAAACGGCTGCTACACATCGAGCATCATCATGCTAATAAATTGTATATGTGATTCTCGATGGTGGCCAGTATCGAAGAACTGATCTCCCAAGAATGTTCTTCACTGGGAGCGGTCCCCTGTAATGACATAGATAGCACATGAGCTATACATTGAAGTATTTCGGATTAAGAGCTAAAAATGCCTCATAGGCCAGATCTGCACACCGCGGTGATAGTAGCTTACCTGGATGCCTCTCGTCGGATTACAAAGAAAAGCAAACAACCAGGGGGTCTGATCTGCGAGAAATGGGAAAAAAAAGACGTGCGATACAGTGATTAAGAAGGTGATTTTTTTTAATCTGAAAAAATCCTTGTTTGTCTTCTGGAATGAGCAAAAATACAATAAATTCACCACTTTTCGCTACTTTTCATTCTTGTAGAATGAACACATAAACGGGCATCACAAGAATGTCACCTTTCTATGTGCTGATGTAACATCCGTGGAACTGATGATTGAAAATAACTTCATTGATCTTATATTTTCAAACTGGCTACTAATGCACCTTTCAGATAAGGAGTTAATATTTGATATACTTGTGAATAATAAAATCTTCGTGAAATAAATCTAAGGTGCGATATTGTGATGCTTGACTTTGGCTTATGAATCTCTTTAAATGTAATGTTTGATTGTAGGTCGAGAAGTTAGTAGGAAAAATGGTAAAATGGTTAAAGGTCGGTGGTCATATATTCTTTAGAGAATCATGTTTCCACCAATCTGGAGATTACAAAAGGAAAGTGAATCCAACACATTATCGGGAACCAAGGTTTTATATTAAGGTTAAAACTTGAAAGCCTAACTCAACTTCTTTTCCTTTATTTGTAGTTTGTTTTAAGAGAAATGCTTTTCAAAATGTGTTGCAACATTCAATTGTTGGTTGATCCTCTCTTTTACTGAAATTTATTTTACTACCTGTGGCATTGCATCTCTAGCTTCATATAAGCAAATACTTTATAGCATCTTGTCAGATAACAAATGTGTTATTGTTCTTTTTTGGGAAGGCCACATCACATTTTATGCTAAACTTTCACATTCATGACCACTAATAAACATTGTTCTTTCATTTTCTCCACAGTAGCTAACTTTTTCCATTTACAAATAGGTATTTAAAGAATGTCATTCCTATGATCAAGATGTGAACAACTCTGAATTACCTGGATATTCAAGGCCTTTCTTTTAATGTCTTGAGGTTAGAGAGGACGCTCAGGGTACCTGTCCTCCAAATACTGTAGAGTCACAAAAAAACAAGTTATCAGCAAAAATGCATCTAGCAATGCCCATTTGTCAAACCCTAAACGTGTGCATCCCAATACTCCAATGCTTGCCATTGCTATCGTGTTACAGTCCCCAATTACCGCATTGCCATCCACCAGAGCGGGGACAAACTTCATAGGATTAAGCTTCACGAATTCTGCCAACCAAAAAGATGACCAACCCAGTGAGCATCTAAACAATATTTCTAGCATGATCCAATCCCAGCTAACATTGTTCAACACAAAATTGTTTCTTCCACGGAATCCATAATGGCACATCATGACGGCAAGGGATTGGCGGCGGACGGAGGACAACAGTTGCACCTACCAGGATCAGAGTACTCGTCCTCGAGTAGGTTCACCGTCTTGTACTCGTAATCCACACCTGCAGAAACAACATACACATGCGCGGAATTCAATGAAAATCACCTGACACAAACATCTAATTCAGAAATCACACAGTATTGTAGTGATGCAGGGTATAAATCACGCAGCACCCGAAATGGTCTTAGCTCTATGGTTTAGGGTTCCTGCAAGAATACGGCATCTAGGGTTTGGACACACCCACACACCCACACAGAGGGCTTACCGACTGCGCCGGTGACAGGGAGGCGGCGTGAGAGAAGGAGAGGTGGCGGCGGGAGAGAGGGAGGCGGCGGGATGAGACGTGGCGCAGGCGCGGGTGTGGCGGAGCGCGCACACACACACACACAGATGTGAGAGAGAGAGGGGTTTACCAGTGCCAGCAGCAGGGGTGACGGGAGAGAGGAGAGGAGGCGGAGGGAGAGGGGCGGATGAGGCGGGATGGCACAGGCACACACACACACACACACAGAGAGAGAGAGAGAGAGAGAGGGCTTACCAGCGGAGGGAGAGGGGGGGGGAAAGAGGGGGATGCGGGATGGCAGCACACACACACACACACAGAGAGAGAGAGAGAGAGAGAGAGAGAGAGAGAGGGCTGGCCGTGGCCAGCATGGCAGGGCGGAGAGAGAGAGGGCGGCGGGGATTTGCGGAGGAGAGAGGTAGGGGGGTGGGGTGGATAAGGCAGCATGGAACTGTAAGGACAGGAAGAGGAGGAGGGGAAAAGAGGAGGCGGCGCGAGTCGTGCGCGGCGTGAGTCTGTGTGGGGGCCAGGACCGTGGCGGAGGACACCGGGGCGGCGGCTTGGGTGAGGGAGAGGGAGGGGGACGACGGCGAGTGGGAGGGGGACGAGGGCAGTGGGATCGTGGGAGGTGCAGGGGAGTGAGGGAGGTGCGGGAGGGAGGGAGAGAGGGGGCGTCGGTTTGGGTTAGGACGAGGGAAGGGGCGGTTTTGCGGGGTGGATGAGGACGGGGAGTTACTCGCGAAGCCAGCGAGCAGATCGGACGGTGCAAAGTAAATTGCAACACACGAGATGAACGGTTCGGATTGAAAGTTCGAACTACCATGACGACCACAAGGTGCTTTATAATAGTAGAGAAAAGAATAAAACCATGCCTTCGTTTCTTTTCTTTTTTCTTTGGCGTGGAATTTGTCAGGATCTTTTTTAAAGATAGTAAAATAAGAAAAAGAAAATAATCGACAATATGGCATGCACAATATCTGTCCCAAAAAACCAGTCGTATTTAATGTTGAAATACATAAATTCATAATTTGGTATTATAAGTGTGGAAATAAGTGAACTCAATGTCCTCCATGCCCAAAATTGCATTTAGCATAGACCTCATCATGGACAAGCTTGCTTGGACCTGTCCAAGCCGGGTTGGGGCTATGCTTGAGCTTGGGAATTGGACCCAATAAAATATGGATCAAGTTTTAGCTTTCTATGAAACAAACTTTTATAGGCAAACTTCAGGTCAAGTAGTCGGGCTTTCGGGTTAGGCTCATGCTCCAGAGCACCGGGCACTTTTAAGACTGACCCCAAACCTGGCTAAGACCGAGGTGTGATCGATCAAATTGGGCATTTTAGTTAGATATGTAATACATCGATATTTTTCTCGTAAATATGGCCACGACTCCATTTTTTTTAACTTTTTTGTGCGACGGCTGTAGAAACTTATGAAAAATCCCGTATTGCAAGCAAACTCTAAAATTAAACTGATTTGCACTAAATTTCATTTGCAATTCTTTATTCCACCGCACCCTTGTTCAGTAACTAGGGGTGAAAATGGGTCGGATCGGATCGGAAATGGCTAAACCATATTCTTATTCTACAGTTTTTCCAGTAACCGGATATGGATACTGATAGCACGGTTATGGATACGGATACGAAAAATGCTGGACACGAATATGGAGCGGATTCAGGTCGAATCGAATACGATCACGGATATTTGTCAGAACATATAACCCCTCAAACTATACGTTTGAGTTCAGTTAAAACAATCAACAAATAGACCATATCACATCAGTATATCAGTTATCACCAATTCACCATATCATCGTGTGATTCATGCAATCATGCATTCATGCATAAGCATACAAGTGATACAACACGAAAGCTAACTAACACATAATCATTAGCATTACCAAATACCAATGAACATTGACATAGTTCATGTCTCGCGAAAAAGTTATATTTTAAATTTCCAAACTCTTTCTTTATTTTTTGAGAATTTTAAAACCTCATTCCTATTTTATTCTTTCTAAGAAAAAAGCTTCTTCTATTTTTCAAGGGAAATTTATCCTATCATGTGTAAATTATTATTCCATATTTGTACTCTACTCAATTTTTTTAGAAATTTATTTCACATTTTTCTGAGCCATATACTATTTTTTAAACAAATTTTACCACTTTCTGATAATATTAAATATGGAAACAAAAAGAAAAACTCAACTTTGGGCTTGGGGCCTTCGGCTGGTGACCTGGTGCTAGTGAGATGGGCTCGGATATCCGACTAACTTGATTTTTCGGATATCCGAGACCGAATCCGAGTCCGACGGATATGTTCATCCCGTATCCGACTAAAAATATCTGAGTTCCGATCCGTATATGAAAATATCCGAAAAACATCCAATCCGAAGATATCCGAATCTAGATCCGATCGGTCCGGTTCGAATATTATCCGACCCATTTTCACCCCTATCAGTAACTAGCAAGCACCAAAGACAAGCACAGCCAGAATCGAATCGAACCCATGCAGTTCCTCCGACAAGAAAATAGAGAAATCAACGAGAGATGGATGGGGAATGTATTTTTCCCTGGAGGTTTGCTGGCCTGTCACGCCGCAGTGAGCAGTGCCAGCCGGTACCAATCGATCGACCTGCAGTGAAGCCTCCCAAGAATCCAACTGTTGATGCTGAGCTACCGAGACCCGATGGAGACCATCAAGCAACCCATCGAAGCGACACGGCGAGACAAATGCTGAGGAAACTTTGCCGCAGGTGTTCATCCAATACCCTGTTGCAAAAGTAATTTGATCCCTCCCAAAACTTTCTACCCCCATTGATATCTAGATCACAGATTTCCTTCAGCTAGCCCTGAGGTTCAATCTTCCTATATATATGAAAATCTTGCCTCTTGTTTTAGTGCCATATTTAACTGTTGAGAAATGATAAGATTTACATCTCAAATCTATGACAATTGGCCACAACCTTCACGACTCACTCGTCGATGCACTTTTTTTACGTGAGAGAAAATGTTTTCTTTGATGATGTCATTACCCAATGGTTCTGTATGTTAGAGATGATTGATTTCCTATCTTTTTTTTTTCTTAATTTCGTTTTTCTTTCTTTTTGTTATTCTGCCTAAGGTTAGGTCTCGTACATATCTTTTGCACAATATATAATGGTGAGAATCATCTGTAATTTTTTTCAAAAAAAATTGGAGGGTGGGCCCCACAGACAGCGACTCTTTGCAGGCTTGGACTTGGAGCAGCAAGTAGGCGCCGGAGGGAGCTCAGGGAATAAGAAAGAAACCAAGCATGGAGCATGCAGGGTGCTCGTACCAAATATAAATGGTCCTGGTCATGGGAACGGTTCAACAGTACCATGGTAGACGTTGCATCAGCAGATGATCCTCTATGCATGCCAATTGCCAAGTAGAATGAACAAGGAAAACAAGTAGGAAAGATACACATGTAGATTCGTAAAAAGTTTGTTTTTCGGAGTGGCTTAAGAGTGCATAGCTTCTTATTTAACTGTACTTCAATTTGGAGGGTTTTAAGTGTGTTTCGAGAATACAGATCACCTGGATTGATTGAGATTTGGGAGCTTTGAGAGGTAACTTTAAGATATTTATAAACCAAATAATGTCGTGTGCGTCTCTCAGTTTTAAAATCATGCCAACAAATATTTTCTTATTCATGTCCTGGGTTATCACATGCGTCGCTTGCCACGTTTAATTAGAAAAGTGTGGTTTGTGTGATTGGTTTTATATATTCTTTTAAAATACTAATGGACGGTATACCGTTCGAAAAGGTATGTGTGTTTTAAGTGTTTTTTCATGTGTTTTTATAAGCATTTGATGCGTGTTATGTTTTATAAGTGTTTCACGCGGGGTTTTATGAATGTTTTATTGTTTCACATGGTATTTTTCATGATGTTTTAACGTGAAACACCCGTACGATATGCCACTGATATTATGTCCTCTCTTCCTCTCAAGGGTGAGATAGTTTACCTCGTTGTATAAGTGAATTTAGATTAGGCCGACTTCAAACAGTAAAAGGAACACCGTGACGATTGCAAAAGGTACAAGTGAGAGGCCAAAACATCCCAAGTCTCGACAACCAAATTTGGATTATTCACTATTTATCTAACAAAAGGCGTTGTAGTTGCGTATGGATGTGAATGCGTGGGGTCGGTTAGCGGTCTAGCACACAACCACCAAGTTGTGGTCAGAAGGAAGAAGAAAATAAATAGTGACTTTTCTATGAGGTTCTTTTCAGCTTAACGGCTTAACAGCTTAACAACTTATCTACGTTTTGAAAGGACATATGGTGTAATAACTTAGCTTATTAAGGTTCGCTTGTGCTGGTTGGCTAATACTCTCTGAAGGTCGCCAGAAAGTATCTATTAGGGGTGGATGTGGTTCTTTCCATGTGTTAGCTTTGGCTTATAAATGATTGGATGTATATTGATACTTGTTATGCTTTTGCTGTGAGTTTTCCTTGTTTGGATGTTCCAGTGTTAGGGGAAGTTCTGCCAAAATTTGTATTAAAGGAGTTTGGTAGCATCTTAAGCCTCAGGGGTGAGGTCAGGGTGTTACATATGGTTTGAGTTTTTTGGGTGCGATTTTCACTGATTTGAAGGTGGGTTCTAATGCTTTTAAAAAACAAGTCAAACGAAATGGATCCAAATCTCGAGATTACCTCGAGAAGCTCTCGAAATTCAGTCATTTCAGTCGTTCAGCCGTTCAGATCAGCTCAAAAGAACAGGGCCTAAATTTTGTAATTATGTAAAAACACACAAAAACTATAGTGGATAATGCCCATCCAAAAAGTCATGATATCTAAACAAATGCTCCCTCCTTTCCATCTTATAAGGCGTATTTTAACTTTAAAAAGTCAAACATTATCAATTTTGACCAACAATTAGCTAAATTATATGTATCTTTAGTGGATAAAAGTTATATCAACATATTTTCATTTCAAATTTCTTTAAATATAATGTAATATTATAGCAATTAAGAATATATAATAAGGGAAACTAGCTGTTAAAGTACTTTTTTTAGTCAAAATGCACACCTTATAAAATGGAAAGGAGGGAGTATTTAAAGCTGTTATTAAAGAAATTATTCCATGACTATGTAAAATACGGGATGCTGGTTTTTACTGATTAACAAGTTAATGATAAAAAAAGACTTTCTACGTTGCCACGTAAACCTTGATTTTTTTTCAAAATATCCATGGAAACGTATAAGCCTCTTAAAGAAAACCTCCATGGAAACGTATAGAATATCTCACAGAGGTATCTAGATTTTAATTTAGGATGTGTTAAAGAAAACCACTCCAATAAAAATTTTGTCATCAAAAAAATTCTCAAAATGTGATAGGGTCTCAAGTAGAGCACCCATGTTTAGCTACCTTTTTCCTACCTCCCAAATAGATACCTATTAAATATAGGCCTCAAGTTTTAAGGTTTATTGTTGAAATCATCATGTAATTTAGGCTGAAAACATTTTAGAGAGTCCCTATGTTTAAATGTAGCCTCAAGTTTTAAGACTTATTATTGAAGATGCTCTTAGGTCTAACTAAAGACAATAATATGTTTATGTTTTGACTATAAGAGTCACCGGTGCCATGCAAAAGCTTATGGACCATGTTCTAGCTAAACAAATATCTCGAATCGTAGCATATTATCTTTGTTTGAATGAAACGAACAGCCTCCCGAACAACTTTTAGCGTCAGCATGGCTCTTTGGCTCTTTTGTAGCTCCACCTTTATTTTGTCCACCACCACCAGTCACTACCCCTTGTGAATGATATACACATCAGCTACATTGCCTCTCACCGTCTCCAGTAATACAATATCATTGTCACCCTGGTGTCGCCGTATCATTGATTCATCAGCTACCAAATTCTAGTCAACAAAATTCTCGTCGTGCTAACTCACACATATGAACTCGCAAAACTTTTGGTTTTAGCCTACCAAAACATATGGATGTCCACCGTACAATGCTGTGCCGATTACACCTTACTATTATCACGTCACCAATGACTCCGTGAGGAGCAAGGAGAACAAAAGTTGTACTCCCTCCGGTCACAAAAAGAAGTCGCCGTTGATTTTTGGATACGTCTTTGACCATTCGTCTTATTTAAAAAAGTTATTTAAATATTATTTAATTTGTTATGATTTGGTTTATTATTAAATGTATTTTATGTATGACTTATATTTTTATATATTTGAACTAAATTTTTGAATAAGACGAATGGTCCAAAAGTCAACGGCGACTTTTTTTTGTGACCGGAGGTAGTATATTAAAAGTCGATAAATATAAAAATAAAAAATCATATTTAAACAAGTCAACAATGAAAATGCAGCGAATTTCATCTCTTCCAATGATCCAAAGCTGCTGGGAAAAAAAAAAGGCACTACAAAAATCACACACACAACTTTATGTGTAAACGGTTAATCCCTCGCCTTCTTCTCCCCACGGTGACACACTGACACACATCTATAAAACCGTCAGCCACTCCGCAAAAGCCGAGCACACGCCCCCGTCTCCCCATCACCTTTTACGCGCCCACCGGCCAGTCCACCGCGCACGCAGCAACCGCCGGCCGCCGCGCCGATGAACGAATCCGGCAGGGCGGGCGCCAGAGGCGGCGGCGAGCTCCGGCCGGCGGGGCAGCCGCGGGACCCGCTGGAGTTCCTGTCCCGGTCCTGGAGCGTGTCCGCTGCCGACGTCTCCCGAGCGCTCGCCGCCGCGCCGGCGCCCGCGCCGGGGGCTGGGCCCATCATCGCCGAGGACGTCGCCGGGGAGCTCGACGACGGCGGGAGCGGCGCCGCCGCCGCCGGGAGCTCCTTCTCCTTCGCCTGCGCGGCCACCTCGCAGCTCATCATGGACAGGATCATGTCGCAATCGGTGCGTCTTCTTGGCTCTTTTCGGGTTTTTAAAAGGAAAAAAATTGGTCCTTCTTTAATCGAGCTTGTTTCTGATTCCATCCTAGAGTCAAGCAATCACGGTAGTAATATTTTTTCTTTCTTCTTTCTATATTCTTTTTTAGGTGAGAGGTTCATGAGTTCATTGTCAGTTACTGCTTTAATTCTTTAATTTAAAGAATTCCCTCCGTATTTAGAAAGTTAATACATGAAGCTCGAGTTTCTACTTTCTGCTTTTCTACCGTATTTACAACACCTTAGAAAATCAGCATGCTAAGTTCAAGAATTCCCTCCGTATTAGCAAACTCCTCATCGGAGTTTATTTTCTTCAGCAGGCCCTACTCCTAGCTCCTTTTCCCGCTAAATTCAACATTTGTTATGGCAGTTAAATCTTCTTGTTTCCAACTTGTTTGGTTTGATTTTATCGTCTCGTCAATCGTCATACCATGTCTGGTTTGATTTCACATCACATCCTATTTTTTTTCCTTGCGGTTAGTACTAGCTTTCTTTAATGCCATCTGATCCCTGTCTTCCTTGTACTCTGGAGTAATGCGAGGACAAGAAGAAACAGCCAAAGATGAGATTTTTTTCCCTTTCACAAGCAAAGGAAAAAAGAACGCAAGAAAAAATACCATCTTTTTTAGCTATGCAGCTGAATCCCAACTAATGATCACACCAACCTTTCCTACTCTGCTCCACTTGCATGTTTGATGCTTACTTCCAATTTCTTGTCAGTTGATTGCTGGCTGCAATGAGCAGCATTTGGACTGATCTCTTGTTTTATTGTGCAGCAAGAAGTGTCGCCGCTGACCTCCGGCCGCCTCTCCCACAGCAGCGGTCCTCTCAACGGCGGCGGCTCGCTCTCCGACAGCCCGCCGGTCTCGCCGGACGTCGAGGACAGCAAGGTATCTCTATCTCCATCATGCAGTTTAGTATTTTCCTTCTTGATTGCCTAGTACTCTGGTTAATTCTTTCAGAAGGTAAATGATCTGGCTAATAATAGAGGGGCTTTGTCCATTCCAATTAAGACTATGCATGCTAAGTAGATCATTTGTGTAATATTGTTAAGAGAAGACAGGAGGTAGTGTGATTTTGTGGAGTTCGCGTGAATAGGGGAAAGGCCAAAGCTTCGATTTATTGGCTAATTCTGTGAATGTTTCATGAGCTGGTTGTTTGGTTGCGATTTTTGTTTCGTGCTGCTTTTGCCTTTGGAAATGGAGAACTTGTTTGTTTCCTTTTTTTTCTGTGTAAAACACATAAGTTAGACAGGGTTGACAGAGCTGTGGAGTGTGGACACAGCAAGAAGAATTTGCACAACATTTTCAGGTTTAGTAAATTTGGTGCTAGGAGTTGTGGTTGTGGGGTTGGCTGGGTCAGGAACACCGGCATGCAGACTTGCAGCCTTTCTTGCGTATTAAAAACAGAGAAAAATGTGCCTTCATATATCCTTTTCTATCCATCCAATTAAATACTTTTAGTCCCAATTCCATCTCTCTGTCAGTCTTCAGATTATATACCAGAATAATTGAGAAATGTATATCAAACTTCACCTACAAAGAAGTGGCTTTTGCCTCTTCTCATTTTCAGGGATCTACTCACCCACAAGGCGGGAGTTCTTGTGGGTTTGTGACTTGTGAGTTGTGACCAAATCATTTCCCTTTTCTTCCATTGCTTTGCTCTTTGCTCATGCCTGCCTGGGTTGCGCTCTTCTCCTTTTCTGCATCTATCTCTGCATCACTGCAGTAGTTGTTTAGAGCAGTGTGTGCCTCTCTGCTCTCACAGTCAATGATTGCACATCTTCATTTATTCTTGCATTTTCATAAGAATGCGGCTACCTTTTTGACAAATCCTATTAATTGAACCATGCCATCTATCAGGCATGTAACAAATAATTAAGGTGGAAAGAATCGGCATGTTTGGAACAGGAGGAGGAGTTCTATTGTCCAGACAAACAAAGCGTACTGAATGGACAATATTACCTGAACAAATGCATACTTTTAATTTTGGACAAAAAACATGCATATGCTCATGCTTTTAATTTGGGAAGGTTTTATTTGAAGAAAACGTCCTTTTGCTTTTTCCTGTGTGCAACTGTACTATGGGGTCAAGCTTTTGTCTTTGTGGAAAAAGAATTCCCATGCCTGCCTGGCCCTCTTCTTTTGCATGAGAGGTCATGGTCAAAGATTTTTGATTGGCAATTTGGCAACTGCAATCCACATGAGCTGATGCCCCTGTGGCCTGTGGGCGTCATTCTGCTGGCCATTGCAAACTGAAGAAACCACCCAGTGATCTTGGTACCTAGCTAGTACACTCATCCACAATACTCCGATTCCTTCATAGTATTTTTTTTCATTTGCCTCTCCCAGTCTCTTGTCTGCAGTGTGTGTGTGACCCTCTGTCCTTCCATAGGACTAGTACTCACTACTCTTGTAGCTCTGACCAGGAAGGCAGGAAGGGGTGTTGATTTGATGGTCTTTGGTGCTTGCTTGGTGTGGAAGAAGCTTTGATTCTTGCTACCATTTCAGTCCTTGCTCTGTCCTCTGGTCTCCTGCTTCCACAAGCAAACACTGTGCCTTGTGCAGTGCCCCACATTGCCCGCTCTCTCTCTAAAAAGCAGCAGGCTTGCAGGCGTCTGCAGCTCTTGCCCCCTCCCTCGCCATGGCCTTTACCTGCTGCTTGCGTTATTCCTTTTTGGCCCCATGACGACGCTCTCATGCCTTTCTTATCCCTAATCAAGTGTTATTCCAGTCAGCTTTCCGTTCTTAATCTAATGATGCCTTCTTTTATCCCTCTGCTCCATGGCTAATCTTGCTCTCCGGAAAGCGCCTGCTTCGCACACCGCCTCCATGATTAATGCCCCGTCCTGCTCCTGGCACACTCGTCGTCAGTCTTTGGCACGCCTTCAGGCACCCCATCGACTAATCCTAGGCTCTATAAAGATTAAACGCCTTGGGGGCAATCATTTGCACTGCTCGCCTGCTCGGCACAGTAGAATGCAGCCGGCCACGCTTTGCAAAGAATCATACGGCACTGTGTGCTCAGGACAGGACCCATAGATGGCCCCCCGCTTGGAATTCGGATGCATCCTGTCAATTCAAAGTTTGTTCCTTGGCGTTGTTGTTTAGCTGTTTCAATCAGATTAAAGTTTTGTTTCATATTCTGGACAATTATTAGATGAATGTATTAGAGCATCTCCAATGGTCCATGTCAGCTAGCTATAACAGAGTCCACATAGGATATTTTACTGAGATGGAGGAGAGAGAGTATACATTTGCTTGCCGCTAGCGATGGGATTGTCGTCGGTCGATAGCAGCAGCTGTGGAAAAGCTCAGCCAATCAATGCATCAGTCTTGCATGCACCCATGCGCCAGCCAATCAAAGTTGCTTTTTTTAATCGCTGCTGTTCACTTCTCTTTATTTAATCCCTGCTGCTGCTGTATTTTTCATTTAAATAATATATATGGGGCCTACGAATTGATTTCTTTTTGCTGAGATGGATGTCCACATGAGCACTATAGCTAGCACTATAACCATTGGAGATGCTCTTAGTGAGATGTGTGCCATTTTTTTAAAAAATATATCAGCAATGGTGTATGGAAAGCTTGGACCAGGGATATTGTTCTACTTATATCAGCTATACTGGCAAGATATCCCAATCGGACTGATTTAGAGTTCAAGCCTGAGCCAAATTTAAATAGAAAATTGTGAAAGAAAACAAAAAACTGATTTTTCGTACGATTCACTATCCTGAAACCAAAAAAAAAATCGATCTTTTTTCAAACTTTTTTTAGGAAGATCGCCGTGATGATTCAAGGTTCATCCGTTCATGTACAGTGTACAGTTTTCTTAACCGTGACTAGGTTCTTATACAATGTATAGCTTTCTTTTTCTTAATGGTGATTCAGGGTTTAAGGCTAAACCAAATTTCAGTACAAAAAAGTGAGAAGACGAAGAATTGAGTTTCGGGCGATTTAGTTTTTTTTAAACAAAAATCCAACCTTTTTTTTACTCAATTTTGGAAAAAAAAATCCAAATCTTATCTTTTTTGTTCAGGGAAACGATTGTGGGCTGAACTCTACTTTTCTCCAATTTTTTTTTGTTCATTCGCAGTTCTGCAGAGCAGTGAGCACGCCGAAGCCGCAGCCGTACCGTGGCGGCAGCAAGACGGTGGGCCGGTGGCTGAAGGACCGGAAGGAGAAGAAGAAAGAGGAGACGAGGGCGCACAACGCGCAGGTCCACGCTGCCGTGTCGGTGGCCGCAGTGGCCGCAGCGGTCGCTGCCGTGGCCGCCGCCACCGCCGCAGCCTCAGGGTCCGGCAAGGATGACCGTGCCGCCCGCACCGACATGGCCGTGGCGTCCGCGGCGACGCTAGTGGCCGCGCAGTGCGTCGAGGCCGCGGAGTCCATGGGCGCCGAGCGCGAGCACCTGGCTGCCGCCGTCGGCTCCGCCGTCAACGTCAGGACGCCCGGCGACATCGTCACCATCACCGCCGCCGCTGCCACCGGTTCGCCGTCCCAGCAAATCCCACACGATTCCTTCTCCCAAAACTTGATCGCTGATCAGGGAGACGCAGATGTATGTAACTGCATTGCATCACTTCGATCGAATTGCAGCGTTGAGAGGCGCGGCGACGCTGAAGGCGAGGGTGCTGAAGGAGGTGTGGAACGGGGCGGCGGTGATCCCGGTGGAGAAAGGCACGATGGGAGTTGGAGGAGGTCACAAGCACAACGCCCAGAAGCAGCAGCAGCAGCACAGTCACAGGGAGCTGGACAGCAACACCAGCAGCAGCTTCAGCGACGACCTGGTGCTGGAGGAGGATCAGAACAACTTCCTGGGCATCTGCAGCCAAGAGCTGCTCGCCCGCGGCACCGAGCTCCTCAAGCGCACCCGCAAAGGTAGCTAGCTACCGACCGATCGACGATCATCTTCGCGGCTCATCCGGCGATGCTTGGGATACGTACTGAATTAATTCTGATCATCTGATGATCGTGTGCATGCAGGATCTTTGCACTGGAAGGTTGTCTCCGTGTACATCAACCGGACGGGCGTGGTACATTTGCTCACATTCATCTTCAGTTGCCATAGCTCCTTCAGGCTTCAGCTACTGCGTGAAAGTAGAATTCTAGTCTTGATTCATTCCTGACGTTGTTGCCGCAGGTGATGCTCAAGATGAAGAGCCGCCATGTCGCAGGGACCATCACCAAGAAGAAGAAGAGTAAGTGCCATATGGCTAGCTGGTGGCTGTGTGCTTTCTCTCTGCCCTAACTAACTGCCGGTGACACTGACGCGGGGTGAGCCGTGCCATTGCTCTGCAGGCGTGGTGGTGGACGTGTGCAGGGACGTGGCGGCGTGGCCGGGGCGGCACCTGCTGGAGGGGGGCGAGCACCGCCGCTACTTCGGCCTGCGCACGGCGGAGCACCGGGTGATCGAGTTCGAGTGCGCGAGCCAGCGGGACTATGACATGTGGACCAAGGGCGTCGCCCGCCTCCTCAGCATCGTCGACGGCCGGAAGCGTTTCGTGTAGCTCTGCCGCCGCCGCCTGCCGGTGTCGGAGACGACGACCAGCCGTCCGGTCAGCATGGGCAGTGGCGCAGTGCAATGGCGAGCGGCAAGATCGTGTAGGTAGAGCAGAGACTGAATTAAAGAAGGTGTGCATGGGGATGTGTGCATGGGGCTCCATCCCTCGTAGCAGCAACGAGGGGAAGGAGGAGCTGGGGGTGGTAGCTAGAGGTGACAGCATCTGTGTAGTGTTCTTGGGCTCTCTCTTCTTTTGTTCAGAATCCATCCTGTAAGTTATGTTTCTATCTTCCTTCTTAACTTTTAGTTGGGTCTGGTGCTTGTTACCTCAGGTGTTGATCTCATTTCTCACTGTTCTGTTCTAACTGAATGCTCACTGCCCAGGAAAATGAGAGTCCAGAAGTTATTTTGTAGTGATGAGTGATGACATGGGATTTTTTTAGACATGCCTACAGGTAGGGCTGGAACTTTAGCTCGTGGCTCGTGAGCAGCTTGGGCTCGGCTCAAAAAAAGTTTGAGTTCGGGCTCAGCTCGTTTACAAACGAGCACGAGCCGAACACGTTTTGTAGCTCGGTTAGAAAATGAGCACGAGCCAGGCAGGCCTGGCTCGCTCGTAGCTCGGTCATAGCCCGATGCCCCTACGGCCCCACCCTCAGTCTCTCTCTCCTTCCCAGCCCGGACCACTCGCTCCCTCCCCTCGCCCCTCACCCTCTGTCTCTCTTCTCCCGCAACACCCTCCTCTCAGTCCCTCACCATCTGTCTCTCTCTCTCCCCGTCTCTCTCGTCCCTTATCTCTCTCGCGGCCTCCTCCCCTCACCCTCTGTCTCTCTCTCTCTTCAACTCTCTCACCCCCACATCTCTTCTACAAGCCGCCGAGCCAACAGTGGCGGTGGCGCAGAGGCCTGCTGTGGCGGCAACGGTGCGGAGGCATGAGGCGACAGCGGAGGTGGAGTGTGGCGGCTTCCAGATCTGGAGGGAGGGCATGCAGCGGTCGCTTCCAGATCTGGAGGGAGGAGTGCGGCAACGGCGGCGGCGGCTTCCAGGTCTGGAGGGAGGGCGTGCGGCGATGGCTTCTTGCGGCGATGGCGGCTACTCTCCGAGAGGTGGCGGTGGCGTCATCTACTCCTCTACACGACAGTGCGATGGCGTTTCACTGCAGGTAAAAGCTCGCGAGTGCTCACGAGCTAGCTTGAGCTTTTCACGAGCCCGAGCCGAGCCTCTTCTCCAGCTCGTGAGCATGAGCTGAGCCTCTTCTTCAGCTCGTGACATTTCACGAGCCGAGTCAAGCCAGAGCTCGAGCTCGCTCGAACTCAGCTCATTTCCACCCCTACCTACAAGTGTTTGCTCTGAATGTCTGCATTATAATAATTTCATAGGAGAGGAAAATTTTCTTGAAATTTTGCAGGATTCCAAACATATGGCCTAGCCACTTCTTTTAAATTTCTCTGAGATTGGAGAATTACAATGCAACTTTCTCTTTTCGTCTCTTTGTTCAATCAGCACCATGGTTGAATAGCTCCGGTTAGAGCATCGCCAAGAAGTTTCCATAAACATATTCTCTATAACACCATTCACTAGATTTTCTAAAAGATTTCCTCCATTCCACAAAATTTCTTCACACTTTACTAAGTTCTTCGAATCAAAATTGGTCCGTTGAGATTCATGCATATCTCACACCATTAGCTGCTGTGCCCCGCTCGATGCTAGCAACCGCCTCGGTTCCTCCGTCGCAGCCTCGCTCGAGCCCACGAATCACGCCGCCAACCCACTTTGGGCATGACATATTGGGTCGAGTGGGGACAGCATGGTGTGACCAAGAGGGAAGGTGGTCATCGATGGCGGCACAATGATCGGTCGACTCAGCTTAGGCTAGAGGGGAGAGTGGAGGAAGGATTGAATCTTTTTTTAAAAAAATGTTGTTGTTTTTTTTTCGAAAAATGTGATGTGAAGGGGTCTTTTCTTTTGTAAAATATCATGCGAGAGGGGGCATGGGCTATGCACAAAACTTCGCGCACGATATAGGGCTGAGATAAGCCCACAAATTGCATCTACCAGGCAAGGCAAACAACCTGCTCTTCTCCAGAATATTCGTTCCTTCAATAGCTTCTCTATCCATAAAAAAAAGTTAATGAACAGTAAAATAGAAACATCATGTTGCCAGACATTCTAATTCTAAGCCTTTTCTATTTCTGAGTTTTTAGAATCATGGCATAAGGCATGCCATAACCCTGGAAACGAAAGAACACGACAGTGTCACTATATACCTGGACACCAGGTACACACAGCCAGTCACGGCAGCACTGCTAATTGCAGAAGGACATATTCTTTGACTGTTAATTCGAAAGCAAAAGCTGGCTTGGCATGGCCACCTTAACATCATCTGGCCCTCTTCTTGCCTTGCCTACCCATCTAGATTCTGGACTAACTAGACCGACCTGTTTGCTGCCTCTTTGAATTGCTGGGACCCTGCTCTGCTCTGGATGCAGATGATTGCCTTTGCATGCAATTGGATTGCATCTACAGGATGATGTGAGGAGTTTGTGTGTGTGCACTGTGCAGCAGCTAGAGGATTGTTCTCCCCCCAACAGCCCAACTGTAGGAGGATTCAAGCGTTCCTGGACCAGCATGGAGCTGTTTGGACAGTTCGGTGCATAGGACCACACATCCTTGAATCCTGAGCTACATTAGCAGCTCAGGCTCTTCGCATTGATGCCTGCTGCTGTTTTGATGAGTACAAGCTAGGAGTGTGTTTTGTTTCAGTTTCAGATACAGAGTTATAGACGCATGAACTATGGTGCAAGAGCAGCGAACGTGTATGGAAAGATTGGAACACTTCAAATTATGGATAATGCAAAACTACCCGAGTCCAACTAAGTCAAAGCTCTTCTTTTAAAAAAGGTAAAACCAAGAGAGAGAAACTGGTGCTATTGCTTGCGGCTATCCCTCCCGTTTTGTCAGGTATACTGCTAAGAATGGCATAGATCGGTAAGAAATACCATTCCGGCATAATATGAAGCGGGGTGAGCATCGGATTAGTAGATATATAACTGTCGAGATACCCCGAAAGATTAAGAGCAAAAAAATACAAATGAAAAAAAAAAAGATAGCAGAAGCTATCCAACCTATAATATCCTTTACATAAAAAATTAAGGTTAAGAAGCATCAAAGATTAGTTTCAGCAAATAATCAAATAATTTCAATAATGGAGCTCTTTTGAATGCAATGGAAAATGGGATGAAAACTCCCTTTTGAAAAAAATTCAATAATGGAGAACACGACAGTTAAGGTCGTGTGAACATGGACCATAGTTTAGTGAATAGTGAGCTGTAATAAGGATCTTTATATGCTCGAGATTGGCGACTAAAAGATCTCGCCTCTTTTTCCCTTTATGTTTCAGTGAGCCAAAATGCCGAATCCAATGGAGTTTCAGGATTTGACAACGAGTGTCTAGGCAGCTAATGCAAAAGCTCTCCTCCCTCTTTCTGTCTACTACATAAAGAAAAGCTGCAAGATCGCAAGAAATGCTCTGGTATTCTTTTGATGCTTGCCTTGCATGAACATGAAAGTAGAAGCACACGGAGATTTATCCCTTATCAGCGCAAGTAATCTCTAATCACCCCCCTAATGCTTCCGTTATGCTTAGGAAGACAGGAAGCACATGGGTTTCAGCATTTGGAAATAAAATTTCAGAGCGAGCGACAGGTCACTTCAGGCAGTCACTCAGATAATCAGAATCAGATCATCAGATGTTACTGCCGCCGCTGCTGCTTCTTTTGGCAAGCGCGATTGGACGCCGAGTCCTGCAAAGCGAAAGGCTTTGGCATCTCATCTGCATCGCTACTCTCGCTAGGTAGGCAGCTCTAGCGTGGAACAGAGCACAGCAGCTGAGGCCACTGCCTCACTGCTCACTCCTGTAGTGGAGTACTGCTGCTCAGTGCTCAGTTCCCCTTTCATTCAGCTCGAGAAAAAGAGAACCGATTCAGCTCGAGAAAAAGAGAACCGCATTGCTCTTCCAAATCACGAACGAAATCGTTTACCTTTGAGACTTGAGAGTGATAAAAGTTGGTATTCGGAGCAGCAAAGATTGGGGAAATTGGAAGGATGCGGAAGAAGAACTGTGTGTTGGAACTTGGGAATCGTCGTTTAGCTCGAGATGCGGCGGCAGCGGCTGCTTTCCCACGCAGATTTGAGCCTCTTTGGCTTGTAATTTTTCTCCGTGTTTCCATGGCCACGCTAACAACATCTTCGATGTGTCTTCAATATTGAGTTAGCTGACTAAAAAAAATATCAACTCAATATTTAGCTTACACAGAGAATAGAAAAAAAGAACAAAGATATGAATTATCTACTAGCTTACAACTAGTCTATAACTGATATATGATATTAGATGTGGGCCCATATTGATCTTATAGACTACTCCCTCCGTTCTTTTTTATTTGACGCTTTTGACTTTTGGACTCATCTTTGACCATTCGTCTTATTCAAAAAAATTATGCAAATATCATTTATTTTGTTGTGATTTGTTTTATCAATAAAGATACTTTAAACATAACTTATTTTTTCGTATGTTTGCACTAATTTTTTGAATAAGACGAATGGTCAAAGGCGTGCTTAAAAAGTCAAAGGCGTAAAAAAAAATGGAGGTAGTATGTTATAAGTAATCCATTGAAGAGCTTGTTTATGTGCTATCTATAACATGTCTATTTCTTATAACTACTAGTTGCACATATCATGAATTATAGATGCTCTAAGTTTCATAATTGAATTAAGGCCTAGAACAAAACAATTGAATTTTGGAGGAATTTCGTACGGCCCAGTTCAGTTCCCACATGAAATGGTAACAATTCACACAATCACACGTTCCAAATTAGGCCTAAAGCTGTTTTATGTTCCCACCCTTAGTGCAATTATGTCAACTATTTCTATATCCAACATATATATTATAGTATCGTGCGCATTTGCACGAATGGTTTTCTAATTTGTATGGATTCTTTTTTTCATTTCGAATTTATATTTCTTTACTAAATGAATATGGACTTCTTTTATAATTTTATAGTTGGCATACACTCTTATTTATATTATTTTTTATTTTAAAATTATTTTTAGTTTGCATGGGCTTTTTTAAAGTCTAAACAATTATAATTTGGTCCCACTGTAATAAACGGTGTAGACCTTTTATTCTCTCTGAGAGGGAATTTGTATAATTTTAGGATTAATATAGTGGCGGTGTTTAATTGTTTTAATATAATAATAGATGTTGGCTCCACAACCCATGAACAAAATTGTCACTTCGTGGCTCTGCGACGGGTTTTAATTAAAAATGAGAAAAAGTGGTCCATAATGGCATTTTAACGAGTATGCAATGTTGGTGATGAATTTTTTTTACAAGCGTCATAGTTTTTCAATAAGGGGGAAACCCCGATTTCCATTATAAGAGACAACAAAAACAAACAAGAACTCAGTGGCAGCAAGTATTTTTAAAAAACTCTTACATCAACTAGACTCTAGATTAATAACCCAAACAAAAAGGCTCCAAAACGCTGACAGTTCGAACCTTACTAAACCACATCTAGGTTTTGGTTTAGACTTTTTACCAAAATATCTGAAATAGACTTGATTACTCCATCATGGGAACTTCAAACACCCAGATGATTAGTGTATATAGCCAATAAAGCAAATCACAGCACCATGCTTTTTCCGGGGTCTACTTCATGCCTCCCCTCATTTGATGCGTCATTTGCCCTCATCGATGTCACTCCATTTATTCTTCTCCCTTGACCCGCAACAAACACACCCAAACACAGTGTTCACCATCTTTTAAATTTTGCTCACTTTCACTTTTTTGGGCCCCTACCCAATATTCCATGGTTGCGCCCACCATATGCAGAATTGATAACGGTGTTTTCAGCATGTAACCATCAAACACAGATTTATTTATATATGCTCAAATCGATCAACAAAACACTGCATGGCAAACAGAATGCAATTTAGCCGCAACTGGTTACATACGATTCATACATCGAAAAAAATTGTTAAAATCCTTAGGTCTACCTCGTGTATGGACACAAGCTAAAATTACCTCCATAGGGATCTAGAGACAGCACAAGAAATAAAAAAAGATTAACATTTTCTATGTCATCGCAGAAACAACACCTAAAGTTTAGGAGCATCGTTTTGGCGATTACATTTTTTGCGAATCCCACTATGTACGATGACAAATAGCCAATTTCCCGAGGGCACTGAGACAACTAAACATTGGTTACCCATGCTCTTCTTTATTAAAAGATATACCTTTGTGGTCCTGAATTTTTTACTGTACTAGCATTAATTTAAATCGAAATTTAAAAAATAATTGCCCGTTTAAAAAAATTAAAAAAATAGCATCCTAGCGCCCGTTCAACGGGCGCTATATATTAATCGCCCGATAGACGGGCGTTATTAAAGGCCTACAGTACAAGAGAGCCGATCCAACGGGCGTGTAATAGCGGCAACGGTCGGAGTCAATAATCGCCTGTTGACGGGCGTTTATCATCGTTCGAAAAACGCCTGCTGGACGGGCGTTTTATCTGCTGGAATGGATCGCCTGCTGACAAAGCGCTAATTCGCCTTACCCCACATGGCCGGCGCCGGATCGGCACAAGACTATTTGCCACCAGCAATGAGAAAAGAGAGAGAGAGGAGGAGGAGAGAGAAGAGGAGAGGAGGAGAGGAGGAGAGGAGGAGGAGGAAGAGAGAAGAGGGTGAGGAGCGAGAGAGAGAGAAAAAAAGGTAATTTTAAAACTCTATTATATTTTTATTTTGTAATGTTTAAAAACAAGGTAGGTTAGCAATATGGACATGATAAATTGAATATTCCGTTTAAAGCCTAGATTTAGCGATTAGGTTTTAATAAAAATTAGGTATATTTTCTGTAATTTTTATGTACATTTGATTTAGAGTTTTAAATTAGAATAATATTCCGATATGTTTTTTGTATGAATATGTAAATGAGTTTTAGGATTTAATGTTTTATAATATATGCGGTAGTTTGTAGTCTATATTTAGGGTTATAACTAGGGTTGTAAGAGAGGGCTATACGTTGATTTAATGCATATGTTTATTTTTATACAGTTTACGGTTAGGGCTTATAAATTTAGAGGACATGTGTAGGTCTGACGTTAGGGTAGTAGCAGACTCGATTTATATGAAGTATAATGCACGTTGGTTTAAAGCATATTACAAAGGATTAAAAGCGATAAATCTTTAAGATGTTTTTGTCGGTACAAAAATAATTATAATTTACTAGTAGTTCATTTCGTTTTTGTACAGGGTCAATGGGAGACAGAAAATATTTTAATGTTCATTATAGGCAAGGGGATATCAATTTTGGTCCAGACGGGGTAGACCTATCTATGTTCCGGTCAGTGATGTTGGGGATATCTAGGCCCACGAAGAGAACGTTAACAGGGCTTGAAAATTGGCTGTTAAGGACGTTTAAAATTAACCCCGAAGAATATGGTCTGGATATCAGCGCTGTTGCTAGCCGTACTACGGAAAGACCTTATTGGGAGTTGGTACCAATAAAGGCAACCCGAGGATGGAGGCGTTATGTCGAGATCGCCACTGAACGAGGACAACCACTAGCACTTCTTGTTCAGGCCAAATACAGGGAACAAAATGAAGAAGCTTTGCATCAACCTGTCGAAGGAAGTAATGTAGTGCAGGAAGAGGTGCAGGAAGATGGTGACGACACTGAGCATGTGGTGCAGGAAGAGGTGGAGGAGCTGGAGGAGACAAGGGATGGATCAAGTGAGCAACAAACAACACAGGAACCCATAGGTGCGGCAGATGAGGGGGAGTATATTGAAGCTATAGTTGCGGAGATGGAGGCCGAGGATGCTGAGCACGAGCAAGTCCCTGAGGAAGATGTGTCAGACGATGAGAGTCCCGGTGGCTTTCAAAATGTCGTGCCGGTCGAGTGGAACTCATCAAACTTTGCAGAGCTATCTATCCGAGAAGACACTCAAACGACTGGGAATACCACCGTAACGAGGTGACACAAGGAGCGACATACCCTCGAAGGAAGAATTGGTGTGTAGTGAAGATTTGGGCATTATCACTTATGAGAGAATTCGGGGTTGTCGGTCTAGCCGAAGTGTGTACGATGTGGTGTGTGTTGTCCCCGGTTGCCCTTGGCGTGTGCATGCCTTTAAAAGAAAGTGGGTGGAATACTAGGTATGTTCAATAGTGAGGGAGCATGATTGTACGGTGACTGAGGTCAGATAGAAACACAGAAATCTAACATCAACAATGGTGGCACATATAATGCAGACTCAAATAGCAGAGAACGTTAACTACGAGCCTCGGTCTATCATTCGAGCCATGGAGGAACAATTTCAGTACACTATTCCGTATGCAACTGCTTGGGGAGCAAAATAAAAAGCATTAGAGATAAGATTTGGAACATATGAAGCATCTTATGCGAATATGTCATCCCTGTTGGCGGCTATAGCTAGGAGAAATTTGGGTACATATTATGATTACAAAGAGGTGGAGGCAGAGGGCGATGATATTGGAAAGTTCGTTCTGCAGCGGGTTTTCTTTGCCTTGGGGCAGTGCATCAGGGGATTTTAAAATTGTCCTCCAGTTCTATGTGTTGATGGAACATTCCTAACTGGCAAGTATAAGGGGTAGATCCCGACTGCAATCGCCGTTGACGGGAACAACCAGATTCTGCCGGTGGTATTTGCTTTTGTCGAGGGTGAGAATACGGAGAGTCGGTATCGGTTTTTAGAGGGTGAAGCATGCGGTTATTGTTGGCGATCGATGTTTGTATAATTCATGATGACATCTTGGATTGTTGGCGGCGATCGAAGAAATTAAGTTTGGCTCTGACTATCGAGTCGCTTTCGGTGGCGGACATACATACCTGATGGTGCATGAGACATATGGGTGCTAATTTCTTTAGCCAGTTCAAGAATAAGCACTTAATGAATCTGTTCAAACGATTGTGCAAGCAAAATCAAGAACGTAAGTTCAATCGGTTTTGGCGGACTTTGGATGAGCCGACGACGAAGCATACCGAGAGGTGGGAACGTGAGGAATGTAAGAATTACAAATTTTTCAGAATGGATTGAAGATCGTCCAAAGAGAAGTGGGCATTGCTCTATGATTCGAAGGTCGAGATACGGGATCATGATCACAAACTTGGCGGAGGTATACAAGCGGGTCATGAGAGGGACGAGCACCGCCGCTTGTAGCAATTGTCGAGGGATTCTCGCACCGAACATACAAGTATTTCATGGGCGGTATCGAAACCTCAATTGCCATGTCCGATAATCGGTTGTTCTTTCTCGGGGTTGTCACAAAGTACATCATTGAAAAGGTTAAGAAGACACAGACTACACTCACCTCACGCAATGGGTACGGACGAGTTGAGGTATGAAGTTCTTTGCATGGATAGGGCTCGCCTTGAGCGTAAACGCCGAGGAATGCAGAGCAGAGTGCATTCTGTCGATGATCAATGCAAGTGCTCTGTTGTAAGTCAAACTTTACACAAGCCTTGCTCTCATGTACTTGCGGCAAGGCGTCAATGACAAATCAATCAACATACAATTATGTTTCTCAAGATACAGAAGGAAGTTATACTACAGACTTGGCATGCCGAGATATACGGGTACGGTATGTACGGGTCATTCACTCATCCAGTTGGGCCAAACTGTAGGCATGTTCCGGATAGGAACAAGCTGAAATGCAACTTAGGACGCCGAGTGCATCGACGATTCGAAATGACATGGATCACTCGAGGCGAGGCGTCCGTGAAGATATGCAAGAGTGCAATGAGGTGGGCCACACGTATCAAAATTGTAACAAACCCAGTAGTGGAATGTACGATTTCGAGGCTAGACCTTCAGGTTCAGCACACGATGGTCGACGTCCTTTCCATTGACTGGACATGTAATGTAATGCGGCGAAATTTGTAATATTTATATTCGTGGATGTCATGTTGTAACGAAATAACATTTCAGTTTAGGCTTCTCACCATGTATTGTAATAATGCTATATTCGTTGCAGACATTTACTATGTACGATGAGGAGTCTTTGTCATATTAAAATTTGTATTATCTGCATTTCAAAGTGTGGTAATCCATAATTTCATTTTACATTGATCCGTACGTCGCTGTAAAAGATTTTATTAATTCGTTAAATTCATGTCATGCAGGTGCTTCAGCATGGCGGACGAGGGTGGCGGACAGCAGGCCGATCGTCTTTTGGATCCCTCTGTGGACCAAAGGCATCGGTCGTGCAGGAGTGCCGTTGAGGGCCTTCCGCTCCCACCTTTTCGTCTCATGAAAATCAAGGAACTCGACTATCGACGCCACTGGGTTCACAGCGAGGAAAAATTGTATATTGCTTAATGAAATTTTACGATATCTTATTTATTATTTATATGTAGGTTACGCCTTGCCGGCTTACTCCCGGTGTCTTGGGATCTTTGGAGGCGATCGCCTCGAGGAGCGACAGCCCTTCGCGTCGGCCGGCAGTCTTTGCTTGCGCTCTCTCCGCCGGTGGAGGCCGAGACCCACACCTTCCACGCCTGTGGTGAGGTCGCCCCACCCTACTGGATGTGTCCTATATACTAGGACTTTCCTGTGCGGGTGACCCAGTGGTGGCTGTGGACGTGTCACCACTTTGGCGTCTTGGTGATGGCCGAGACGCCAATATCCGGCGACGTCGGGTTTCCCGACTCTGTGCCCATTCCAAATTCGGAGACGCATGGGCCGACGAAGAGGTGGATACTGCAGTTTACGGTATGAGGCAAATTCTAAATGATATTCTTTCTAACCAGGTGACGTCATGCATAATACCTTGTTAAACTTTTTAACAGCGGAGACTATCCACCGGAGGCAGACGAGGCTACGGTGTCCGGACACCTCGAGGCGCACTCGCTTTGGTTGTTCGGCACGTGTTGTTTTGCAACACGTCCGGAATGCGGTGGACAAGTTTCTTCTTTCAGACGCTGGGATCGCCGACTCGAGGGAGATCGGTACCACAGTCTGCTTGGGCCTCCGCGGTGCTTGCGGCCACGCATGAAATTTGTGTGGATGCGTGTACAAGACGGAGGAGGCGGACCCACGATCACAGTCATCCATCGCTACTCCGGTTGTGGTCGTGACGAGAGGATCGCCGTCGGTCGACCTCTCATGGATCACGCAGTGTACGGCGCGTGTACTACCACGAGACCGAGGAGGATAGACCTCACGATGGGTTTTTCGTGGTTTCGCCGACGGGTAATGAAATAACCACACTTTCGATTTAACAATTTGTCATCCTATCTTATTGATATTCTGTAATTTAACAATTTCACCTCTTTTGCAGCCGACGTGGGCTCACGTCACACCCCACAGGGACTACCCGGACTACGTCCGGATGCTGGACGAGCTGCGGGACCACGACTTCCAGTGGCAACCCTACCGGGACGACCTCGTCGAGGCTCGTGCACCTCTTGGTCTGTCGTCGCTTTGTACGCGTGACTCCGAGTACTGGCTTACGAGGAAGCCAGTACTCTTCGACATCTTTGTCGAGGAGTACTCACCGCACAGGGTGATGCGCCAGTTTGGGCTACGACAGGAGTTTCCCCTACCAGTCGTGCACACCGTTCCCCGTCACGTTTACCAGTATGTTCAATACTCGTGCTTTCTTCACAATTGTAGTTATCGTAGTGTAATGGTCTAAACATTTCATAATGCTGTAGGGTCACCAGACGAGGTCAGAGTGCCGGCGCTCTTTGGGCCCCTGCGATGGTCCGATGGGTGGAAGAGTGGGAACATGCACTGGAGGATATCGTCGACGAGGATCGGGAGTACGACGACAAAGACGTTCGACGCGTACCTACGGTGGTATGCGTCGCCACGCTGGCAAGACTGCGTGTCGGATACACGCCCCACGGAGATCGTGCACGTACCTAGCGTCTCCGACACGTACCCTAAGCACCACCGACAGGCTGCATATCAAGCGGTAACATTTCTATCTCGTACGGATAATTACTACTTTGCTTGCATCATAAAACTTACAATTGTGTCGGATGTCGTGTTTTCGATAATTGTTGAACAACTTGACCTCAGACTGTCGTCCGGCTTAGAAGCGCGCCATGCAATGGAGCGCATCCGAACGGTATTGAGATGACGACAAGCGAGGTCTTTGAGTCCTTCAGAGGATTTACGACAAGTGCACGCGAGTAGACGTCGACGTCTGTTGCGCCGATCCAGCGCCTCGCTTCCGTACTGCGGCGGTCCCTGCACCCCTTCTCGGTATAGTACATATGAATTATAATAATTAAATATACGTCGCACATATGAATTATAATAATTTAATATCGTCGCAGGCGAAATACCAGCGTCCCGTGCTCCAAAGACCGAGTGTCGAGGGACGTCCCGGAGGCTTGCAGGGTCTTTTCGCCCCTCAGACGTGCCCGGGTCGTCCGGAGGCTTCCAGGGGTCTTTCCGCCCCTCTCAGGAGTTGAAGCACACGAACCCTCTCAAGATTTGCCGATCATATCGAGAGCTCACTACAACACAAATCCTACGATGCTTAGAGATCCAGAGTTCTATAGAGGATGGCCGCAGTGTTTCCACGGGATCGACACGGTCGTGCAGATTTATGATCGTGTTGCGAGATGGTTTTACGGGCCGTAGGTTTTACCGATGTCCCATGTTTGAGGTGCGATACCATCAAAATTAACCATATTAGGTTAAAAAGGTTATTCAAATAAACTCGATTTTTGCGAGCACAAGATTGTGGCTTTATAAAATGGATGGATGATCCATACCCCATGGCTGCATCTACATACATAGACTATCGCACGGAAGAATACAACGATTCTAAAGATCGAGTAAATGGTCTATTGAGTGTGCAAGCGGCGAGGCGGGAGCGAATGCGATTAGTTCTTGATCCACAATTTGAGGCGAACCCCCATGCACCAATTATAAATGCCTTTGTGGATGTCATTACCCGACAATCCGAACGAATTTAGGCGCTATGTTTAAATAAATTTCGGAGGAGTACGGCACATCAAGATCCGACTTCGAGAAAACCTTTCATGCAAACTTTCGGTGGTGCATTTGTCCATGTCATTTTCCGATCAAGCGCTTTAAACGGATGCGTACTTGTATTCCGATCAAGTCGTAACAAATAAAGTGTCATTTTACCTTCTCTTATCATTCTCGGTTGTCACCGTCAAATTTTATGGTTTCTCACAACCGATGCTTAAATATTAAAATAAATTGATTAACGTGATACAAGTCATCACACGTTATATGGATAAAACAATTTAACATATTAGCGCATCATAACTAAACCTACACTTCCCACTCTGCTCGTCTGAATAATTTACCTGCTGCTCTCCTTTTATAGCCGAGCGTCCGTCAATTAAATTATCAACAAAACATAATTAGCTTCCCTAATTAACAATTTACGTTGCATGCACGTATTAGAGTTTTATGGTCGAACTGGCGGCACCGCACGAATTATTATTGTCGAATCCGATGGCGGCGCGGAGCAAATGAAATGGTGGTGGCAAGCACGAATTGATGGGCGTATGAATCCAATGTAAAACACCGCAGACGGGCGCCATTGGGACGGGCCTCATCGACATAAAGCGCCATCGACGGGCGCTTTATATAAAACGCCCGCTGGACGGGCGCTATATAAATATCGCCCGCTGGACGGGCGCTATTTAAATAGCGCATGCTGGACGGGCGTTCTATAGTCAGTCGCCCGTCCAGTGGGCGTCAGGATGCTATTTTTTTAATTTTTTTAAACGGGCAATTTATTTTTTAATTTCTATTTAAATTAATGCTACTACAGTAAAAAATTATTGTGGTCCTGCTAAGCGTAGCTGGGCCTAATTCGCGCCGCTACACAACGTTTGGGCCAATTCGGGTTGTCCAGGCCCATCAGGTGTCTCTCCATGCTGCACGTCAGTACGTCACCGTGTGGTGTGCCAGGTTTGGCATGGATGCACGAGCACGCCGGAACAAAACGGCGGCGGCGGTGTTTCCGGTGGCACTGGAGATCAGCGACGCGGAGGCGACCTTGACGTCGAGCCTCGGCGCCGGCGTGGTCGCCACCAGTCACCACGGCATGCCGCTCAACGCCGGCAACCTCAGCCGAAGCGTCATGCGCAGCGCGCCGCCGCCATCTCGTGGCTCGCCACCGACAGGAAGGATCAGCCGGCTGATCGCGGCGGCCGTGCTCGCCGCGGATGGCCGACGACGTGTTCTTCGCGAGGCAGTCCGACTTCATTCGTAAGCCCTGCCCGGTCGCAGTTCCGGGCAGGGATTACAAAACCGCCGGCTAACCGCGGTTAGCCGCCGGTTAACCGGGCTCCGTCAGCTCGCGGTTTGGAAAACCGCCAGGGTAAACCGGCCGCAATTCCGCGAAATTCGTCAAATTCAAATTTGAAGTAAAAATTACTATCAAGTTTGTAAAAATAGTATTCGTTATTCTAAGCATTTTGGTTCAAACAAAATTTAAAAATTGTAAATATATCTCATTATTTCATTTGATTGTATGTGTTAAATAGGTGACCCTAATGGCAAACAAATCTTAATGGCCATATAGTCTTTTCGAATGATTAGTAACACAATGCTGACTGCCTGGCTATGCGCTACCCGTGTTGTACCACTTATACACTGCTAGAGATTCCCCCGTGCCTCGGTTTCATAATTATCAAGCCCGTGAACTGAGTGCCATCACTTTCCCCACTCCCCCACCTAGCTCTCTGTCCTTCTCTCGTTCTTCCCTCGCCCCTTCTGGCCGCCAGAGTTTTCTCGGCCAGATCCGCCGCCCCCGCCGCCGAGGACGCCGGAGCGAGCCGCCGGTCGCTGAATCGCCGCCACAACCCGGCTAGTCAAGACGGTTTTGGCGGTAAACCGCAGCTTCGCCGCGGCGCCAGTGGAAGTGGTTGGGAGCCAGCCGCGCCGCAAGCAATGCAATAATGGCGGTTAATCAGGCATAATCGGCCGGCTAACCGGGATTTTCTACGGCTTTATCCGAGGTAACCGCGGTTTGTCGTTTTAATTCTTTGTGACCAGCGGCGGTCGTGGCTTGGTTGGTTTGTGTGGCATGGGCTTACTAGATGTCTAGATTAAGGTACTTAGGTTAGTACTTGGTACTTGTTAGTGGTACACTCGTAATATTTAAGTTTTTTTTGCTTAGTAGTTAGGTAATTAGCCAATTAGGTAGTTAGGTAATTAGGTTAGGACCGTTAGACTTGTAGTCTAGTAGAATTGTAATTAGGTTAGCATGTTAGATTAATTAGTTAATAAGGTCAGTAATAGTATTGTACTAATGTAATTAGTAGTTTGCTAGGTAATTTATTTTTGCAGGTATTAGGGAATGGCAGAGCGGGACCACGACAGTGTTTGGGAGCATGGCGATAAGCTAGGCAATGGATTTAGGTGCAAATACTGTAGAACAGAGAAAAATGGAGGTGGTGCGGCAAGATTTAAGTATCGGTTTGGCGTGTCGGGTTGAAAAGGTGTGGCGTCTTGTAAAGCGGCCCCACCCGATGTGAAGACATACTTTCAGAGGGAGCTTGATAGGTTCGAGAAGGTAAAGGAAGATAAAATAAAAGAGGAATTTAGAAGGCAAAGGGCATGAAGGCTTAGGTGAGTGGGAGGGACTGGAGGATGAGATGACTGGGTGTCTTGTGAAGAAGAGCAGATGCGGCATGCCATGGCTGCATCACAGGCACATGCAGAATTCAGAGCACGAGCTGGTGATTATTATGAGCATGGTGGTGGCAGTGGCAGTGGCAGTGGGTCTAGGGGAGGGAAAGAAAATTTGTTAAAAAAAATGTTGAGCCGATCAGGCTCAAGGTCGCAGCCTGACACGCGCAAAACCGTGCAACCACGGATTGATGAGGGTGTTTGGACAAAAGCAAACAAAACACTTAGGGAGAAACTTGGAAAAAAATGGTCATCGTGGTTTCATGCGGCCGGCATTCCGGGAAGAAAAGCGGATAACCCTTATTTTATTGCAGCTATTAAGGAGACGCAGAGGCTCGGTTAGTGAACATGCATACATGATTACATATTTACATCAAGATTTAATAGTTACTATTTTTCATGAATAACAATTATTGTGCGGTGAGGTGTAAGTTCACCGAAAGGACGTGAGATCGATGGAAGGTATTTGGAGGAAAACAAGCGACATAGACCGTGAGATGATGCAATGGAGACGAGATTGGCATGATTTCGGTCTATCCATAATGTCGATTCTTGGACGGGACCAACAGCATGGCCATCATGAACTTCATGCTATATTGCAATGGACGATGTTTTTTACAAGTGCTGTCGATATAACGGGCAAACTCAAGATGCAAATAAATTAATGCGGTATACATAGACCGATACACCTATTGTCCTACTCCTATAGTTCTATTATGTCGTGTGATAAAATTAATGCGGTATACATCAACTTGTCATGCAGAAATTTAAGTCGTTGATCAATTCATTGGGCCTGAAAATGTCGCCCAAATCATCACCGATAATGGTTGAACTACAAGAAGGCCGTGAAATTGATCTGTCACGCCAGATTCCCAAGATAATGTGGCAACCTTGTATGGCTCACACCATAAATTTGTTGTGAAGGACATAGGGAGTTCCTGCACCACCATGCTATCATTGAGAGTGCAAGGAGAGTGTGCGAGATGGTCAGATAACTCGAACAAATTGCATGCAATGATGAAGAAACACATCGGCGGTGAGTTGGATAAGTGGTGTGCAACTCGTTTTGGTACAAACTACATGTTTCTTGAGCTTTGCCAAGCGCAGAGGAGAATTCATGAAATGGATGGCTTCTGATGAATTTCTATCGAGCCAGTATGCTAAATCCGAACAAGGGAAGTACTGTCATGGATGCTTGAGTAACCTAGAATGGTGGGATGCAATGAACAAGGCAATACATATGGTTGCTCCAATCTATAGCTTTCTTCGGTTCGCAGACCAAGATAAGAACCCTAACATCTGCGATGTCATAATCAAATATCGTGGCATGCTCCAAAATCTCCAGAAAAACTTGTGTCAAGAAGATTACACGAGAGTCATACATGTCATCGATAAGAGATTTGAGACCCTTAGCGAAGGCACGCTTATTGAAACAGGTATATATAAATATAAGTATATAATATTTTATTTGGTATAAAATTCTAAATTACATTGTGACCTCATTTACTGCAGCTTGTATTCTGAACCCGACGGTGAACTATACTGATGGATGGAACATAAATATGTTGCCATATGTCCGAAAAACTTTTGAAAGAATTGTCGATGAAAATACATGGTGCAAAGACTTAATGAGATGGAGGATGGAGGTTACGCACCGGCTCTTTTCGCAGAGAGGTTGCGGAAGGATGGCTGTTTCAATGATCAAAATAAAGGTAATCGAAAATTTGATATGCAAATACAATGATATCGCATAAGTGGAATGATCTTGTATCGTATATGCAATGATGTTTCTCGTGGCGGCGATGTGGTGGAACATGATGGGCACAGATACACCAAATTTACGTAAACTTGCAAAGCGTATAGTGTCACAGTGTTTGCTCATCTAGTGGATGCTGGCGCAATTGGAGTACCTTTGCTTTCATCCACTCCAAGATACGCAACAAGTTGTCCTATCAAAACTCCACGACTTGGTGTACGCCCACTACAACCTCCGTCTAAGATTAGAAAGACAAGGAATACAAAGCGAATCACAAGACATGGATCCACTCTCTCTGTTCACGGAGCTTTCACTCACAGATGACACGAACCCAATCGTTGAGTGGATGCGAAGCGGACGGTAAGATTGTCACTATTATTTTTTTTACGACTCATCAGTGTTTGCTCTTTATACACTTACAGGTCAAATGCTGATCCAGAATTGGACGAGGACTTAAGTGATGCTGACGCCCCAGGCCCTAATCGTGCCGTCACTGATCATACGGACATTGGTGATATGAGAAAGAAGACAGGGGCGTCAACAATTGCGGGGTGGGCATCTAAACATGTTGGAAAAACACATGTGGGTAAGAGGAAGCAGAAAAATCCACCCAAAGAGCGTGACCCAAAGAAACAAATCTTTGGGCGAAGAAGAGGAGATGGGCGGTGATGATTCCTCCAAGAACTTGCCCATGGAGCCCTCCATATCAAGAATCTAACTTGAGTTAATCGACCTCGATGATGACGACGATGACGGCGACGACGATGGTGGTCAAGGTGCCGATGTTGGCGGTGGTCATTCCCACCACTGTCGCCTCACCGCTTTCGGCTTTACCTGTGGTCGCTATTCATCATATGAAGCAAGCTCGCAGAGAATGCTTACTCGATCTAGCGGCGATAGGGCGCCTCGTCGATCTAGCATCGATAGGGCGCCTCCTCGATCTAACATCGATAAGGCGGGGAAGAATGCATGGTCATGCTCCACATGAGTACAGCTCTAGTTCAAGCAAAGGACGCCACTCACCACGGTGGCAATATGGAGCTTACTATCCTCCTCAGAGCTTACTATCCCCACCCCTGTGAGCTTACTACCCCGCCTTACCCCAAGGAGTATATGGATACCCTCCCACGGGATACCCCTCAGAGTATACCCCTCAGAGTGGCGGCTTACCCCCGCAAAGATCGCAGCCCAAGAAGGTATTTGTATGAGAGTCAAGAGCGACCAATATAACATGATATATGCACATTTGGCGGATAAACAAATTGGACGACGGAGACGAGTTGGGATGAGTTCAGGGCCATTTTAAGGGCAACTCAAGGGGTCATAATTATTTCAAATGAAGATCAATACTCCCGGTCCAAAGAATATCACCAAGAGTAGACTCGAAATAAAGGTAATCGTGCACTTACCATTTGACAACTTCCGTTCTTTATTTACTTCATTGCTCATTGCATTTGCAGATTGCATATTATCGCTAAGGGCTTCAGATGGCTTCTATGATATTGCTACATTGCTACCATGAACATGAAATGATGAATATATGTATGGCTTATATCTGAAATATCTATTGCTAAGGGCTTCATCGATTCGGTTCGGCTACTCTTGATTAATTGTCGAATCTCATTTGCACACTTGCAATTGTTATTTTGTAACAATTTTATATGTTGAACAATTTTATATGTCGAATCTACAGTAGAAGTGTCGTAATCCATCAGTCCATCTGTTGAGGTTCATTCAGATTGAATATGCATCGATTATTTTTTTAATTTGTCGTAGTCTCGTAGACCAATCAATGAACTTGGGGGCTTGGTCGCTTGGGGCCTAAGAGGATTTTCTAGATTGTACACTTCCCCATTTCTTTTGACTAGAAATCTGGTTTCTCCAATATTTCATGTACGAAGAATTTATAACATCAATTAGGAATTTAGGAATATGATTATTTGTCTTGATTATGCTCCTATATAACATGTATATCTCTTAAATAATATAGCATAGCATATGTCATGTATGTCTCTATTATTTTTTATTTTTTTCCTCCTTTTTCCCTTTGTCCAGCAATTTTTATTGCCAAAACCGCGGCTAGCCGTGTAAAAACAGCGGTTAACCGCAGAAAACCGCGGCTAGCCGGGCCGAAATTTGCCGAACTGCGGTTCTGGATTTTGAGACCGAAACCGGGCAAAACCGCGGTTAACCGCGGTAAACCGGCTCCGCGCCACACGCGGTTCGGAGAAGACCGGCGGTTTTGTAATCCCAGGTTCCAGGCCGCGATTAGGCCCACCTTTCTATTGGCGGCGCGATTTGGGCCACGCTGTGGCCTGGTAGCGCTACACAGGTAAAATTTTGGATTTGTGTTAGGAAAAGAACATGATATTTTAAACACATGGTTAGAAAAATCCAACGTGAGTTCGTGACAGACCGACAGGAGAGAGAAGCATGAAAATTCTCAAATTCTCTCTTTCACTGACTATATATATCTGCCGGAATGCCTGATTATATATCTGATGTAGATATAAATGTGAACGAGCGCACCATGCAAGAAGAAATGGTTGGGCCTGAGTTAACCAGACTTATTTTGTGAAAGATTAATAATTGTGCACATTAGTTCTTTTTATAAGGCGAGCGCCAGCGTCCGGACGTCCATCCGGACGCCCGCGCGTCGGATCACCCGCGTCCATTGGATCGTCGGAGCCGCGTGGATCCAACGCATCCCCGTGCTCTCCGCGTGCATGGATGAAACAGCGTAGTTGCTAGTCCATCGTTTGATTAAATTTTCAATTAAACTTTTGATTTTTGTATAAAATTCAAACAGTGTTCAAAATACGTGGAATAAATTTTATAATTCTTCTAAAATCGAGAGCAACCCATTTTAAATACCTTTTAAATTTTTTGATTTTTTTACTTTTCAGATTTTTATGTGAAACTAGGAGAAGGCACTTATGAAACTTACATCTATAGTAGCGAAACTTGGCCGTGTGTAGATGAAACTTGGCTGTGTGCTGATGAAATCTGATGAAACTTCGATGTAACCTAATGAAACTTGGATGAAACCTGTTGAAACTTGAAGTGACCTGATGAAACTTGAAATGACCTGATGAAACCTGTTGAAACTTGATGAAACTTGCTTTAAACCTGATGAAACTTGACAGTTCGGCAAGTTTAACGAATATGAAATTCAAGTTTCAGTAGGCCAAACTCAAGTTTCAGTAGGCCAAACCCAAGTTTCACCAGGTAAGTTTGAAGAGTTATATGGCAACATATATCTTGTTTTGTTCGTAAAAATATGAGAAATACGTTGGTGTAAACGGTTTGTGGATTGGAGCACCCAGTCAAAAATTATGGTCGCCGAAAAAAAAAGCCATGGCCCCACCTCGCATGCAAAGACAAAGGTTGCCTTAATTTTCCGGTCTTGGCGTTGGCGGCGCCGACCACCAATCTGGATGAAGTGTTTTCGTTTTTATAATGCTCATACTTATTTGTGTGAATCTACTAGGAAAGGAAACCATAAGCTGAAAGGAACTTTGTGCAAGTTGTCATCTTAACAAGTAGTTATCAGTTCCTACTTGCAGTATAGTAGAGCAGTGACTAGAAATATTACTTACTTAAACAACCAATTGGGAAGAAAATGTCAGGATTTTCCAATTGATATGCAACTTCACTTCTTTTAGTTGGGGCCTTGAATGGACCAATATAACGTGGTGTGAGTTTCCCGCTGACTCGGAAACGACGCACAACCTTGAAAGGTGACACCTTCAAATACACAAAATCACTTCAAATGAGAGGTCCCGACACCGATTATGCGCATAGCTATCTGTCGGCTTTGAGTTGTCTTTAGTTTCTGTTGGATGTTTCGGACTTGCTTGTCGGCCTCTTTGAGTAGATCAAGTCCAAAGACCATACGTTCACCGGTCTCCTTCCAATACAGGGGTGTAGTACACTTTCTTCCATAAAGCGTTTCTAACGATGACATTCGTAGGTTAGACTGGTAGTCGTTGTTGTTAGAAAACTCTGCGTAAGGCAGATGCTTGTCTCAATTCTTGATGTTAGCTACTGCACAAGCTCGCTCACAACATATGCTCGAGTATTTAATTTACTCGCTCGGTTTGTCCATCAGATTAAGGACGATAAGCTGAACTGAAATTTAGATTGGTGCCCATCAAGCCATACAAATTTTGCCAAGACTTTAAGTGCATTGGGTTCCAGTATCAAATATGATCTTTGAGACTCCATGCAAATAGACGATTCTTGTTGACGGCGTGTTCTCCGCTCAACCACTGCGGATCACACCCCTGGTCAGATTTTTAGTCTGCCAGCCAACTCAATCAAGCTCGGTTCGATTTGAGCGTCGGGCACAACGAGGAGCGACTCGCAGATTTACCCAGGTTCAGACTCCATCGCGGGTAATAGTCCTACTCCTGCTGAGCCTTAACTCTTTTCTGATTGTGGTTGAATGGGAATGTGTTTCTGAGGTGCTTGTGAAGCTGCGTGTGTTGGAACCTCTCTTTTGCTCGTCCTCCTCCCCTTTTATACAAGCCTCGAACCGACGGAGAGAGGCTGGGGGTAGGTAAGCGTCTGATACTCTGAGATCCGGACAAGATAGGTGAGACACGGCGGGAGAGACGAAATGCTATCGCTCAAGACAGACACACCGGTGAGGCATGGACGGGCCCACCGCTCCTCCCGACGCGGCGATCATCTTAAGCAAACCTTCTCTCTGCGGTCAATTCTTCTGCGCCCACGGTGGCGGCCGCTTCGGACTGCGGGTCATCAGCGGTAATCATTTCTTGTTGTCTATCGCGCGTGATGTCGCATTAAATGCGCGCCGTCCTTCGCGGCAGGGGAGCCTTCGTCCCGAGACTCATACGCAGCGTTCGCCGCGCGGGCCCCACGGCAGCGTGGGGCCCTCGCGCTGGCCTTCAGAGGGGCTTGCGCACGCACTCGGGCGCGTGGGGCCCTCTTGGCCTCTGGGGGCTTCGCCACGCCACTGGCACTGATCGTCCGCTGACGCGTGGGGCCCTCTTTGGCCGAGGGGCTCGCCACGCATTGGGGCTTTTTCGCCCGCTGGCGTGGGGCCGTCTTGTCTTGTTGAGGGCTTGCCCACGCTATTTGGGCCTTGCTCGCCCGCCGACGCGTGGGGCCCGCCTCGTCTTCTCGGGACTCTTTGTACCCGGTATTTATTACACCGACAAGAGCCGGGTCCACCATGATACGCGAACCGTCGCAGACACTTCCGTTTTTGTGCGGCGGAGGCGAATCGTGAGGGCCCACCACTGCGGCGGCCGACGCTGATTCTCCACCGCACACGATCTTCCTTGGGAACTACGCGCTTTTCGCGGGAAACCAAAAGCAGCGGGGCAATGATGGCGCTGCCGCTAGCGTAGGCGGAATCAAACCGTCGTGCTCGCGCGCCCACGCCTATAAATACTTCTCTCGGTATTGCGGTCAATCCTTCCGCACGCTAAGTCTTCACTAAGCGCCAATTGCCTCGCTTCGCGCCACCACGTAGCCTTCTTTCTTTTCGCCAACTTCTCCACGCTTTCGATGGCGCCCAAACGCAGCAAGGATCGCCGTGAAGCGCGCCGTCGCTGGCCAGGTTTTCCCACCTCCGCCGCCAGCGAAGATGCAGCGAGGCGGCTTCAAGTGTTCGTCTTGCTAACCGCCGCCGGCTCGCCCGGCACCATGGCGCCGACCCTCACGACGGGAGATTATCACCTTAAATGCAGGCGTGGCGGGGCTCATCCCGCCGTACTCTGAATTTTTCTTGGGGGTGCTCGCCTTCTACGAGATCCAGGTGGTGCACCTTCCCCCCAACTCCATCATTGCGCTGGCCATCTTCGTCCACCTCTGCGAGATGTTCGTGGGGACGATGCCAAGCCTCCCACTCTGGCGCCGGCTCTTCGTCTTGCGACGCGAGGCGCGCCGAGCGAGCCATCGGGGCTGCTACTTCACGCCCGCATGGCCGCCGCCTTCATCCTGTCGCGCCCAAGTCCAGCTGGAAGGACTGGCACCGACAATGGTCAGACGTGGAGGACTCGGTGGCTGCGGCGATCTTTCTCTCCCGAGGGACTGCGGAGCCCACCGCCAAGCCCGGGGCTACGCCCGACATTCAGCCGAGCTGGAGTTGATCTTGGCGCGATCGTCGATCTTCGCCGCTGGCTCACGGAACCCTCGTCGCGGTGGATTTTTTGGCGCCGACTACGCCGCTCGATGAGGACTCGCCCGCTGGATGTACTATGGCGACAACGATGGAGTCGCGTCGCCCTTGGCGGTGAGTGTTCTTTTAGTCTTTTGGGTCTCTGTCTTTCTTGGAATCTTTTTGCTTGCCGACCTTACGGCTTCCTTTCTTCTTTCGCCCACCGAGGAACGTCTTGCGGACGGCGTGCTCGGGATCTGGTGGCGGGACTCATCGCCCCACCAACCAGCGACACTTCGCCGCTGCGCAGCATCCTCCTCTCGCGCCCAGGATCCACGGGAGCGCAACCAACACTTGCGTGCGCTGCCCCCCATGGAGGTCTCTGGTCATGCGGTCCAAGTGGCACGGGGGCCACTACAGATCCGCGATCCGCCTCCGGCGACCGCCCAAGCTTCCGCGGCCGCTGTGGAGGCCGACTCCGACCGGGCTTTCGGGAAGCGCCGCCTCATCCTCGCCGTGGACGACGATGAAGAGGAGGGAGAGACGAGCCCAAAGAGGGCTCGCCCCTCCAATCTTGAGCTTCCGCCGCCACCGCCGCCACCTCGAGAGGGACTGCTGCTACCGCCGCCGCCCGCCACCGGGCGAGCGGCGACTCTTCAGCGGCGCCGCTGCGCCGGTTTCTTCCGCCTTCTACGCCGACGCTCCTCCTGCGCGCGGCGCTTGCCGACACGCCGGCCTCGGTTGCCCGCGCCGGTGCTTCCAAAGACCGCCCCACTCGCGCCGGCGCTGCCGGCAGCGGTGACCGCAACAGCGCCACCACCGCCTCGCAATCAGCGACTTGGCGCTCCCCTTCAGATTCGCATTGGCGCGCCACCAGGTTGGCTTTCCTGCGCTTACGCGACATTTCGCGTAGGGTTAGTATGCTACGTTTTGCATACGAACCATGTTTGTCCTTCTTGAAGCAGACGGACGCTGGGGCATCGAGCTCCGCTCCGCGCGACTTGCCGCCCTCACCGCCGCCGCTCCTTCGACGGGTCGCTTCATGGCGGCGGAGAGTTTGCCGGCGCCGCGATCGGAGAACCCTCGGCCACCGCGTCATTGGCGCCGCCGCCATCTCGGCCGTGGATCGCCGGCGTAGGGCGCGCTCGCCGGCGCCGCACCTCTCCCGCACTGGGCAGCGGGAGGAAGCCCTTGCTTTGGCGAGCGATCCGCCGGCGAAGCCGGCGGGCCTTGACCAAGAAACGCCGCGCGAGGAGGCGATGACACGCGAGGTGCGGCAAAGACAAGCCGCCGCTGCCTCGCCGCCAAGCAAATCAAGACCTCCGCCGAACACTTCGCGCCTCCGAACCCTCGCCGACATCTGCGCACCGCCTACCACGGTTTACGGGATGCCTGCATCCACTGGCGTTATTTTGTATTCCCGGCTGGAGAGAGCGGTTGCGCGATCTGTTGGCGCCGTGGGACAAGCCGCCAAGCCTGCGCGTCTTCCGGTGGCGATCGCGGACGCTGAGCGATCAAGACGGTCGCCAAAGCGCTCTTGAAGCGGCGCGTTCATCTTGGGCAAGCTGTCTTGCTCGAGCGCGCGTTTGATCTCGGCGCCGCCATCGGGAGCTTCAGCGCCCGGTGGACCGGATTGAGCGGTAGCGGGTTGACACCGCCGCCCGGCAGCGTATCCATGATGGCGGCGCCGCTCGGCGGAAGATTTAAGACGAGGAGGAGTAGCGAAACTCCCCTGTCTATTTTGCCTTGCAAACGTTGCCTATCAATGCAAACAAACTTTTGCTCTTTTCTTGTGAGTCTCACTTGAACTTCGCACAATTTTAACTTGCGAAATTGAACTAGGGCACTTGACCGCCAAAGGCTTTAGACTGAACGTTCTGCCGCAAGTGAGCGCTGTTTCCTCAGGCATCTGGTTACTTCAACCCTTATGGCCTCTCGCAACTCGACTTAAACATTACGTGGAGAGCGCTTAACTTCCGGAAGTGGTCTAGTCGCCGGTGCCGCTGTTGGCACATTGCCTAGACCGAGCCGACACACCGGGCTAGAACCGCTTCCGTCCGCCGCCGCGCCAACAGTAAGTTATAAGCGTTTGTCTTTGCAACTAAGGGGCCATCTGCCTTAAGTACTTTCGCTACCAGCTTTCGGCAGAATGCTTTCTAACAGACCTTTTCAAGGCTAAGCCACTGATCGCCAAAAAGTTTTAGACAGAGCTTTCTGTTAAAAGTGAGCGCTTTTTCCTCAGACATCTGGTTACTTCAACCCTTATGGCCTCTTTGCGAACCGACCCTAGACGTCGCGTGGCGAGCACTTAGCTTTCGGAAGTGGTCTAGTCGTTGGTGCATTGTTGGCGCATTGCCTAGACCGAGCCGACACACGGGCTAGAACCGCCTTCGTCGCTTTGCCTCGCCCAACCGCAAGTCGTGGCGTTAGTCCTTGCAACTAAGGGGCCATCTGCCTTAAGTACTTTTTCGCTACCAGCTTTCAACAGAATGCTTTCTAACAAACTTGAGGCGAAAAAAGAAACAGACGCTCACAAGGAGACATAACTTATCTCTTATTGAAGATGGCTTCGTACAATGCAACCCCGAGGCGGCGATGAAGGAAGAAGACCTCGCCGCTCGGCTCAAAGGAAGGCCAAAAAGCAGGCGCTACCTCGGGTAGAACTTCCTCACCGCTCGGCGTTCAAGTGTTCGCCAATTCGCGACCATCCTCGAATGCGAGCCCTGACCGAGCTCTGGGGGAGGCCGAGACCACCTTGAAGGGCCCCCACGGGGAGAGCAGTTTGTTGCGCCCGCTGCGTTTGGATTTTATGCGAAGACGAGGTCGCATGCTGCCGGTGTTCTCACACACACCCGTCTTGCTTGATAACGGCGCGATTGCTCGCTGATACTTGGCGGCGGATCGCCGCCATCTCGGATCTCCTCTAGGAGATTCACGCCGTCTGACGCTGATGTGGTCTTTGTTCGCTGAACGCCGCCACCCTTGGGGAGCGAAGGCGAGCTCGATGGGAGCACCGCCTCGAGCCATACACCAGAAGAAGGGGTTTCGCGGTGGCTCTGTTAGGAGTTGTCCGCGGCGCCCACAACCTGATGGGGACTTTTTCAACCCGGCGCTTGCCACGCTTCTCCAGCGATCGAGCGCCCTTGTCTTGAGCCCCGAGTACTTCCGATTCGCCCGCTCAACTTGCCCATTGCTCTTCGGATGCGCAGCGGAGGCAAAGCACAGCTTGGTACCCAACTCTTCGCACGATCTTGAAATCGGCGCTTTTAGGCGGCGCCGTTGTCGATGATGATTACATTGGCGACACGAACCGGACGAAGATGCTCTTCATAAACTTGATAGCAGCTGCGGATGTGATCGCCGGATGGCGAGGCTTCAACCCACTTAGTGAACTTGTCGATGGCGGCGAACGGATGTGTAACCTCCGGTCGCCCATGAATCGCCTGTAATGTTCGGCCCCGCATCGCGAACGGCGTAAGAGCGGAATGGTTTGCGGCGCTGGGCGGTCGGTGGATCTGCTTAGCATGAAATTGGCACGCCGCATCTCTTCACCGGCTCGAAGGCATCACGGAGGCGAGAGGCCAATAGAAGCCGTATAAAAGCTTTCCCAACCAACGCCGGCTCTCGAATGGCTCCCGTGACGTGCCTCCATGGATCTTAGAGAGAATTGCACTCCCGCTTCCGGTGGCGCGCCGGTAGAACTCCGTTTGCGCCACAGCGTCTGAGTCCCCACCTACGGGGCATAGCGCTTGGCCTTGCGCGCTATCTTCTCACCGACAGCGTCATCGTTGGGATCACTCCATCCCGCAGTAGGCTGAGATCGGATCCATCCATCGACCTTCCCGGACGGCGTGGCGGCGTTACGTACATTGTCGCCGGCGTACTCGCTCGGCCTAGCATTTCCGCCTCAACCGCCTCAAGAGTTCTTCGCCCCGCCTCCAACCGGGGGCTGCGGCGAGATTGGTGCGTCTCCTCGAAGTGGGGCTGCGTCAGAAAAGCGTCGCCCTGCCAGATTGGGGGCTGCGACGACGGCGGCGCGTAAGTCTTTCTTCAAAAACTCCGGCCGAGCAGGTGCCCTTGACGAGCAATGCAGGGCAGTTCATCCGCCATATAGTTGTCGCGGCGAGGGCGCACGAAGCCCAAACCCTCAAAGTACCGCTCTAACGGCGCACCTCCGCCAGTAGGCCACCATGACGGGATCCGAGCAGGAGAAATCCTTCCTCGCCTGGTTGATGACCAGGAGAGAGTCGGCTTTTACTTGTAGCCGCCGGATGCCAAGGGTCGAAGCCACCCTGAGCCCGGCGAGCAATCCTTCGTATTCCGCGACGTTGTTGGGGGCGCGGAAGTCCAGCACCACCAGGTGCCGGACGACATCGCCGATGGGAGACACCAGACGACGGCGCCCATTGACCCCCTCGGTAGGAATGAGCCGTCGAAGAAGAGAGTCCACGGCGAGGGTGCTGGGGTGTCTTCATGTAACATCCCAAATTTTCAAAACCAAATTTGGCACGTTAATAATTTCATTAAAATGCATAATTAAAATATTAAACTATTTAAGTGTTGAAAAACATCATGGCATCATCATTGCATGCAACCGTTTTGAAAATGGGTTGGGTCATTAATTTTTAAAGGTATAAATATTTTCATGGGTGCATTTAGAACTTTCAAACCCATGTGAATTTGTCAAAATCTATTTAATATTCGACCTTTGAATAATTATGTAGAAAGAAGAAAAGAGAAAAACAAAATTGGAAAAATTAGAAAACTTTTCTCTCTCTCACCTTTTCTCTCTCTGCTCTCTTCTCTCCCTCTGCACCGCAAGCTTATCGCTCAAGAACTTTCAATTGTCGTTTATGAGTTACTCCCAGAACCCCAGCGTCGTCGTCGGCGCATCTAGACCACGCCACGCCTTCCTCTCGCCGCCACGCCACGCTAAGCGCCCGACCTCGCCGTCTTGTCGCTTGTTGCTATTGTGCAATAGCTTTTGTCTTTCGTTGTCTCCATGTATTTGTGCCATCCGTCGGAGTAAAGTCCGACTTCGCCGTGCCCTCCTCGGCTATAAAGTGGAGCTCGTGCTCCTACCTCTCCTTGCTCGGTGCCTTGCCGTGCCGTGCTTCTTCTCGTGTCGAAGGAACCCAAGCATCACCAAGTCAAGAAGGAAGTCGCCGCCAGAAGGCTTCATTCGCCGTCTCTGGGTAAGCTTCGCTCATCTCTAGGTGCGCTTGAGCTTGGGAAGATGATCCCGGGAGGCCGTAGTCTTCCTGCGTGTGCCATGTCGAGCTAGAGCTCCCATGGAAGCCATGCGAGCTAGTTTAGAGCATGCATTGTAGCTATGTATAAAAATACATACGTCGTCTTGTGATCGGCGGATCAGCAGCCTATAGGGTCCTTTGGAGGCGCCGAGTCGAGAGGAATCCATTTTTGCGATCGGTTTGGCGAACTGAGGTCGCCACAACCCGGCTAGCCGAACTCGATTAGCTCAATGGCGTGTGTCTTTGTGCGTCTTTGTGTTGTCTTTGCATGCATGCTTGGGCTAGCTAGAGCTTGAAGAAGGAGTGCTTTAAGATTAGTGCTTGTGTGTGTGGCTCGATAATTGGAAGCGATTGAGCGAGAATCGCTTTCCAGTTCAAAGCACACATAAATATAATCCAAAAATTTAATAACTCTCTATTTATATTAATACCTATAATAATAAAAATTAAACTAATCATTTTGCATTAACTAGCAAATAACGAATGATTTTCAAAACCTTAGAAAAATGATGAAAATATTATTTTGATGCATACACTTGATTTAATAAAAATATAAAATAGTTATGCATGCATCACATTTTCATGCATATTTATTTCGTGAATGATTTTTAAAACAAAAATCATATATAAATGTTTCCTGTTTGATGGATGTTTGTATTATGTTGTATGTGTTGTCGCGTGGTTAGACCGTCCATAAATCAGCGGTTGCTCCTACCCGTCTTGACCAAGGCAAGTCCCCTTTGATCATATTGTGAAGCCATTTTGGTTATTTAGAAAATGTTTATTAGACTTGAAAATATGCATGCTAGTTTAAAAGATAAATGCCGTATTTGCTAGAATTAGTTATTATGCCAATTAGAAAGGTAAGAGATATGTTAGGATCAAACCTAAGGCTAAAATATGAATTGCTCTTATTTAAATACCTTGTTGAGGTAGGATAAATGCTTAAAACTATTTATGCGGAATGATTCAATCATTTGTGTGAAGCGAGAATATTGTTGAGAAATGTTTGGGAAAGGATGATTTAAAGATAGCGCATCAAGGGTGATGCTTAATAGGAAATGTTTTCCTCTTATCCCAAAATCTTTCCGACTAGGAGATATTTTGTCGATTAGTGCTGATATGGCACCGGTTTGAAAATCGGGCTAAAATATAAATTCTCCCTAGTCTAAGGACTGCTCATCCTATGATCCTATGAATCGAGCCATTCTGACGACCTCGAGCCCGGTATGGGGACGGGCCCTATCGTCGGTCCTTGTGGTTGACGGTCTTGTGGCGAAACATCGTGGGTGCGTAGCCTCTCGAGGGTAAAGCGTACTCCACTGCAGAGTTAAAAGCTGTCATGATAGCCGTGCTTTCATGTTATGAGCGCCAAGGACTGATTATATGGTAGCTCCTTCATTTTAAAATCAATTTAGAAAAAGGGTTTTGAACAAATGATTTGAGATAAGTAAGGTTTGAGAAGGATTTCGTTTGAGCTAGGGGCCACCGGTGATATTCGAAATGGGTAACGACCTATCGGAAAGTGTCATGGAATGGACCTAGCGGTTTTGAGAAAAGAAAAGAAGAAAGGATTTTGTTCTTGCTATGGCTTTGAGGCCAAGTGGCGAGAACCGTTCTGAAAAGCCCAAAGAAAATATGGAGATATAATGTTTCTAAATCGCTTTGTCAAAACTAGGCTAATAAGCGCAATTTCATAAAGCGCCCAAGCCATCCATTTGTACTAAACCCCATCAGCATATACCCTCGACTTGCTGAGTACCTTTGTACTCACTCCTATTTCTCCTTCCCCTCTTCCAAAATTTCAACAGTCGAGGAGGCTCCCTACGACTCTCCATCCGAGGAGGACCAGGACTACGAGGAGGAGGAGGACTTCGAGGACGAAGAGTAGAGTTGTGTCCTGCCTGCCGCTTTGCCTGTGGAATAGTCTAGCTACTAGAATAAATCGTGCCATGTTAGGCTCTGCGTTACCGTGTGTGTAACTCGTATCTTGGCTGCGCGTGCGTGCTTGATGTATTAAAGCAGTGACTTCCTATGGGGCGCTTAGTCCCCTATGTTGTAATAGTGTAACTTCGAAGGCAATGTACCATTATTGTTGTTAAATTGTGTGTGCTAGCCATGATCTTACGGGACTAATCTTGTATGCACAATTAGGATTGATCAATTAGACCGGGTTACGACAAAAGTGGTATCGAGCCGATCGGCTTTAGGGCGTAGCCCTAGAATTAGAGACTATATAATTTATAAAGAAAATAATTGTTAAATAAATTCATAATCTTCGCAATCCAATTTTTCTTGATAATCTTTTGGAAATTGTAGATGCCGTCTTTCGCGTCGCCCTTGGACTTAGCTACGGAGGTTTAAATGCGCATTTATTGTCGATCTTGAGCACGCTTGGTTTCGTGACCCTATGTATCATGGGGCCACTACTTTGCGCAAAGGGCCTTTTCTTTGGGTGGTGTCGTCATTGTCTTTGCCGCAGTCCACCGCCTACTCGTGGACCGTTCGCTACTCGCTAATCGCGTCAATTGCTCGGGCGCCATCCAAGGCGTGTCAGACTTGCTTTACATCGACCATGATGCATTCACGCGTGAGTGCATGTCTCCCCGCCGCTACTTTCCTCTCAAATGCGCCTAACGAGTGTTTCAGCCATGCTCGTGCGGCCGAGGGTGAGCGACCCGACGGTGTACCACCTTGCCGAAGCTCGTCAATCCTTGGGCGAGCGCGTACACCATCGTCTGCGGGAGTTGAACTCCGCCTATGACACCAAGCGCCGGTGGAGCAAGCCAAGAAGGAGAGCGCGAACTTAAAAGCGTGACTCTTTCCACTTGGTGGAGAAGGTCGGCCGCAAAAGAATCCGTCGGTTGGTTCGCGAGAACCAGCGTCTCCGTGGAATGCCGCTTCTTCCTCGGGACTCACCTCTCTGCTGCCGACCTCGCGCCCAGAAGAAGGAGGTCGGGACAAGTCCGCCCCCCCCCAAGGATCCTGCCGATCTTCCCTTGTGTTCCTTGAGCTCACCCCAAGGATCTCAAGTTGGATCTGGGTCCTTCGGAGTGAGAGCTCGCCTCCCACTCTTGTCGAGCTCCAAGGCATACCGTTGATGGTTCGATCACCACCGTCTAGTTGGCACCCATTTGTGGATGCCGACGATGATGATGATGATGATGGGGAAGACCCGTGGAGTTGGTCTCTGGGTCCGATTGCGACTGAGGACTAGCTCGTAGCCCCCTGTATCCTTTGTTTGGGTCGTTGTCACCCTTTTCTTTTCTTTTTCTTTTGCTTTGGGTCTTGTCCGCCGCTTTGCAGCGCTTTGCCGCCGGTCCCCCCTCCCACTTCAAATATTCGGCCGCCTCTTTAAGAGGGCCGTCCCCAGATGATTCGCCCGCGCTTGTTGCGCTTTGCGCCGCTGCGTTGCGCGCCTTCTTTGCTTTGCCGCCTTGTCAGTCTTTGCCGCCTCGCTTCTTATTCTTTCGCCCTAGATTGATTCGCCGCATTGCCTTTGCTTTGCCATGCGTTGTGTTGCCGCCTCGTCCCCGCCGTGCGTCTTTGCTTCTCCGGCCTTGCGATGAGAAGAAGGTCGGAGATTCGCTCCGCGAGTCCTCCTCACCGTTCTGCGAGCCCTCGCGCTCGGTGAGCCCTCGCCGTTCTCCGAGTCCTCCTCGCGCGCTCCAAGTCCTCGTCGTTCCCGAGTCCTCGCCCTCGGCCGAGCGCGAGTTAAAATCTCTTCCTCGAGGAGATGAGGCATTTTCTCTCGGATCACCGTGGTAGCCATCCTACTCGGTTGGTGCTTACGGTGGGCCTTGTGGATCAATCCTATTAGCCGTCGGCGTATGTTAAATGTAACCCGTGAGGTAGTTAGCTCGTGATTTGGGGCGACATACCGGTTTGTGGTATTGCCCTGTTTGTACCCTAAAATTATTATATGATGCATGTGAATGTGCATTGTGCCAAATTGCATATTTAAAACCATGTTTTGGATGAAAACGTAATTCCTCCTTATGCTTATCTCGTTCCTCTCCTACCTATCGATGGTGATTGCTCGAGTGGTGGAAGAAGGATGTTGCCCGGGCCGAGGTCATGGAAGTGCCCGAGCCGAGCAAGTGCCGCACCAACCTCGTGAGCAAGATCGCTCGATTCGTATGGATCAACATACATTGGAGGACCTCCTCTGTTCTGTTCCTCCTTGACTCCTCTGCCAAATCCTCCACAAAATTCCCAACCATCCCACCACGAAAATTCTCCCGAACATCAAGCCGATTCCAACCACCATCTTCCACCACCACCTCCTGAAGAACCCACCACCCGAGAAATCATGCAAATGCAACACCAGATGATCCGCGACTTGATTCAAGAGCGGAATCATCCTCCTGCCCCAGCTCCCTCTCCTGCTCATACACCAGCTCCACCTCCCTATCGTTCCCGTATCAATGACTTCCTTAGGGCCAATCCCCCTAAGTATGCTGGCTCTGCCGACTCTCTGGAAGCAGCGGATTGGTTAAAGGAGATCGAGAAAAAGCTCATCATGTTCCAACGTGGTGATGGGTAAGTTTTTCATAAGTGCAATGCCTGCCAGTGCTCTTTTCGATTCTGGTGCAACGCATTCATTCATCTCAGCATCTTTTGTCAAAAATCATGAGTTGGCGATGCCTTGAAGAATCCAATGCTAATTAAATTCGGGAAAAGTCATGAGGTCCACTTTGATGTGCCCCGGTTAAGCTAAAATTCAAGACACCGAGTTCTTGGCGGACTTGGTGGTTATAAACTCAAGAGGAATTGAAGTGATTACGGGTATGGATTGGTTAACAAAAATAAAGGTCAAATAGGCGTGCCACCAAAACAGTAAAATTAATTAATAGTGTTGGACGGAGGTCCAATTCATATAAATCCTTTCCCCTCGATCTAATCACCCTTAATAAGTTGGAGGCCTCTTCCCCGAAAACCATAGGCGTGGTAAAGGATTTCCCGATGTGTTCCCGGACGAGCTACAGAATGCCCCCGATCGGAAATTGAATTTGTGATAAACACAGTTCACAGCATTGGTCCTATCTCCCAAAGACCTTATCGCCTTTACGCCAATCTAATGGCTGAATTGAAGAAACAAATTGAAGAATTACAAGAAAAAGGATTTATCCGGCCAAGTGTTTCCTTAGGGAGCACCCGTGATCTTAAATCAAAAGAAAGACGGATCTCTCCACATGTGCATAGATTATCGATCTCTAAATGAAGTAACAATTAAGAATAAATACCCTCTTCCCGTAATTGATGATCTGTTTGATCAAATGAAAGGAACTGTATCTTCTCAAAAATCGACACGAGTGCAGTTATCACCAAATAAAATTAAAGATACCGATATTAAAACAAACTTTCACCACAAGATATGGCCTCTATGAGTTCACGGTGATGTCGTTTGGTCTTACCAACGCTCCGCCATATTTCATGAATCTAATGAATTAAGTGTTCATGGATTTTCTGGACAAGTTTGTGGTGGTATTCATCGATAACATTCTAATTTTTTCTAAATCGGAAGAGGAGCATGAAATTCATCTTAGAAAGGTTCTGGAGAGGTTAAGAGAAAATCAGTTGTATGCCAAGCTGAGCAAGTGCGAGTTCTGGATGAAGGAAGTGATTTTCCTTGGTCATGTGATATCGGTAGGAGGTGTTGCGGTGGACCCAGAAAAAGTCACCATGTTGTTGAGTGGAAGCAACCAAGTCGTAAAACAAGTGAGAAGTTTTCTTGGATTGGCGGGATATTACCGCGGTTCATTGAAAATTTTTGAAAATCTCTCGATCCTTTGACAAATCTTCTTAAAAGGAAAATAAATTTGAGTGGAATGATAAGTGTGAAGCTAGTTTTCAAGAGTTGAAAAGGCTATTAACTTCCGCTCGGTGTTAATCTTGCACGATGTCCATAAGGATTTTGAGGTATTTTGCGATGCATCTAGGCAAGGCCTAGGTTGCGTCTTGATGCAAGAAAGGAGAGTTGTTGCTTACGCATCAAGACAACTCAAACCTCATGAGCGAATTATCCCACTCATGATCTTGAGCTAGCACGTGGTTCACGCTCTCAAAATCTGGAGACACTATCTAATTGGCAATAGAACGAAATATTCACCGATCATAAAAGTCTCAAATATATATTCACTTAACACGATCTCAATCTAAGACAAAGAAGATGGTTGGAATTAATCAAGGACTATGATGTGGGAATCCATTATCATCTGGCAAGGCCAATGTGGTGGCCGATGCCTTAAGCCGGCGTTCGATTGCAATCATCTCATGCTTAAAGAAGATCAACTTTGAGTTATACAAAGAATTATCGACCTCAACTTGGAAATGGTTGAGGCGGGCCAAATAAATATGCTTGAATTACAACCCACCTTAATGAATCAAATTAAAGAAGCGCAGAAGGTGATGATGAAGTTCTTGAAATTAAAGAGAAGCTTAAAAAGAATAAGGCACAGATTTTTCCATGGATGAAGAAGGAGTACTCGGTTTAAAAGAGAATCTTCGTACCAAACAATAAATCTCTTAAAGAAGTCATCCTAAAGGAAGCTCATGAAAGCCAATTTCTATCCATCCTGGAAGTACCAAGATGTATGCTGATCTGAAAACCACTTATTGGTGGACTGGAATGAAAAGAGATATTGCCGAGTATGTTGTTCTCTGCGACATCTGCCAAAGAGTGAAGGCCGAGCATCAAAGGCTCATTGGTCATTACAACCGCTCAAGGTTCCTGAATGGAAGTGGGAAGAAGTGGGGATGGACTTCATTGTCGGGTTACCTAAAACTCAATCCGGCTATGACTCCATCTGGGTAACCGTCGATCGCCTCACTAAAGTTGCACACTTCATCCTGTCCAGAACCACCTACAGGAGGCAAGTTGGCGAGCTGTACATGAGCAAAATAGTCATCTACATGGGGTGCCAAAGAAGATTGTCTCGACCGAGGTACCCAATTCACCTCAAATTCAGGACAAGCTCCATGGGTCGCTTGGTACCCATCTGAATTCAATCTTGCCTTTCACCCTCGGGCCGATGGCGGTGAAAGAGTTAACCAAATCCTTGAGGATATGTTGAGGGCAAGTGCCTAGCCAACCCCTAAGTGGGATAAGCAATTGCCATATCTTTGAGTTTTCTTACAATAACGGTCACCGATCAAGCATACAAATGACACCTTATGAAGCCCTGTATGGAAGAAAGTGTCGTACCCCTCTGTACTGGCAAGAGACTGGTGAGACAAAGGTATTTGGTTTGGATATCTTGCAAGAGGCGAAAAGCAAGTGAAGTTAATCCAAGAAAGGTCAAGGCGGCCAGTCTAAGCGAGAAAAGTTATCTCGACAATCGTCGGCGTGACCTAAAGTTTGCCAAAGGTGATTTCAGTATATCTGCGGTGTCCCTCCGAAGGCATCGCAGATTCCGTGTGAGTGGAAAGCTAGCTCCAAGATATATTGGTCCTTTCCAAATCTTAGCCCGAAGGGGCGAGGTGGCATACCAGTTGAATCGCTGAGTGTCCGTCCGATGTGCACAATGTGTTCCATGTCTCTCAATTAAAGAAATGTCTCCGTGTGCCGAGGAGCGATTGCCATTGGATAAAGCGGATCTGCGACTGATTTGACACTTAAAGAATATCCGGTCAAGATTTTGGATATGGTACATGCGCAAAACCGAAGAAAAATGTTTGGTTTTGCCGTGTTGATGGAGTAACCACTCGGAGCGAAGCCACTTGGGGCGTGAAGAGGATCTTGCGCGAGTTCGAGTTATTTCGAAGAATCGAATCTCGGGGCGAGATTCTCCTTAAGGGAAGGTTTGTAACATCCCAAATTTTCAAAACCAAATTTGTACGTTAATAATTTCATTAAAATGCATAATTAAAATATTAAACTATTTAAGTGTTGAAAAACATCATGGCATCATCATTGCATGCAACCGTTTTGAAAATGGGTTGGGTCATTAATTTTTAAAGGTATAAATATTTTCATGGGTGCATTTAGAACTTTCAAACCCATGTGAATTTGTCAAAATCTATTTAATATTCGACCTTTGAATAATTATTTAGAAAGAAGAAAAGAGAAAAACAAAATTGGAAAAATTAGAAAACTTTTCTCTCTCACCTTTTCTCTCTCGCTCTCTTCTCTCCTCTCGCACCTTAAACTTATCGCTCCGTAACTCGGTGCATCGTTTGCGAGTTACTCCCCAGAACAGCGCGGCGTCGTCGGCAAGATCTAGACCACGCCACGCCTTCCTCTCGCCGCCACGCCACGCTAAGCGCCCGACCTCGCCGTCTTATCGCTTGTTGCTATTGTGCAATAGCTTTTGTCTTTCGTTGTCTCATGTATTTGTGCCATCCGTCGGAGTAAAGTCCGACGCTTCGCCGTGCCCTCCTCGGCTATAAAGTGGAGCTCGTGCTCCTACCTCTCCTTGCTCGATGCCTTGCCGTGCCCGTGCTTCTTCTCGTGTCGAAGGAACCCGAAGCATCACCAAGTCAAGAAGGAAGTCGCCGCCAGTGGCCTTCATTTCGCCGTCTCTGGGTAAGCTTACGCTCATCTCTAGGTGCGCTTGAGCTTGGGAAGATGATCCCGGGAGGCCGTAGTCTTCCTGCGTGTGCCATGTCGAGCTAGAGCTCCCATGGAAGCCATGCGAGCTAGTTTAGAGCATGCACTGTAGCTATGTATAAAAATACATCGTCGTCTTGTGATCGGTGGATCGCAGACTATAGGGTCCTTTGGAGGCGCTGAGTCGAGAGAATCCATTTTGCGATCGGTTTGGCGAGCTGAGGTCGCCACAACCGGCTAGCCGAGCTCGATTAGCTCAATGGCGTGTGTCTTTGTGCGTCTTTGTGTTGTCTTTGCATGCATGCTTGGGCTAGCTAGAGCTTGAAGAAGGAGTGCTTTAAGATTAGTGCTTGTGTGTGTGGCTCTGATAATTGGAAACGTATTCGAGCAGAATACGCTTTCCAGAGTTCAAAGCGCACACATAAATATAATCCAAAAATTTAATAACTCTCTATTTATATTAATACCTATAATAATAAAAATTAAACTAATCATTTTGCATTAACTAGCAAATAACGAATGATTTTCAAAAACCTTAGAAAAATGATGAAAATATTATTTTGATGCATACACTTGATTTAATAAAAATATAAAATAGTTATGCATGCATCATATTTTCATGCATATTTATTTCGTGAATGATTTTTAAAACAAAAATCATATATAAATGTTTCCCTGTTTGATGGATGTTTGTATTATGTTGTATGTGTTGTCGCGTGGTTAGACCCGTCCATAAATGCCGGTTGCTCCTACCCGATCTTGACCAAGGCAAGTCCCCTTTGATCATATTGTGAAGCCATTTTAGGTTATTTAGAAAATGTTTATTAGACTTGAAAATATGCATGCTAGTTTAAAAGATAAATGCCGTATTTGCTAGAATTAGTTATTATGCCAATTAGAAAGGTAAGAGATATGTTAGGATCAAACCTAAGGCTAAAATATGAATTGCTCTTATTTAAATACCTTGTTGAGGTAGGATAAATGCTTAAAACTATTTATGCGGAATGATTCAATCATTTGTGTGAACTGAGAATATTGTTGAGAAATGTTTGGGAAAGGATGATTTAAAGATAGCACATCAAGGGTGATGCTTAATAGGAAATGTTTTTCCTCTTATCCCAAAATCTTTCCGACTAGGGAGATATTTTGTCAGTTGGTGCAGTATGGCACCGGTTTGAAAATCGGGCTAAAATATAAATTCTCCCCTAGTCTAAGGACTGCTCATCCTATGATCCTATGAATCGAGCCATTCTGATGCGACCTCGAGCCCTGGTATGGGGCGGGCCCGATCGTCGGTCCTTGTGGTTGACGGTCTTGTGGCGAAACATCGTGCAGGTGCGTAGCCTCTCGAGGGTAAAGCGTACCCACTCTGCAGAGTTAAAAGCTGTCATGATAGCCGTGCTTTCGCGGTTATGAGCCTGTGAAGGAACCGATTATATGGTAGCTCCTTCATTTTAAAATCAATTTAGAAAAGGGTTTTGAACAAATGATTTGAGATAAGTAAGGTTTGAGAAGGATTTCGTTTGAGCTAGGGGCCACCGGTGATATTCGAAATGGGTAACGACCTATCGGAAAGTGTCGCATGGAATGGACCTAGCCGGTTTTGAGAAAAGAAAAGAAGAAAGGATTTTGTTCTTGCTATGGCACTTGAGGCCAAGTGGCGAGAACCGTTCTGAAAAGCCCAAAGAAAATATGGAGATATAATGTTTCTAAATCGCTTTGTCAAAACTAGGCTAATAAGCGCAATTTCCATAAAGCGCCCAAGCCATCCATTTGTACTAAACCCCATCAGCATATACCCTCGACTTGCTGAGTACCTTTGTACTCACTCCTATTTCTCCTTCCCCTCTTCCAAAATTTCAACAGTCGAGGAGGCTCCTCGACTCTCCATCGAGGAGGACCGGGACTACGAGGAGGAGGAGGACTTCGAGGACGAAGAGTAGAGTTGTGTCCCACTGCCGCTTTGCACGTGGAATAGTCTAGCTACTAGAATAAATCGTGCCATGTTAGGCTCCTGCGTTACCGTGTGTGTAACTCTGTATCTTGGCCTGCGTGCCGTGCTTGATGTATTAAACTGTGACTTCCTATGGGACGCTTAGTCCCCTATGTTGTAATAGTGTAACTCGAAGGCAATGTACCATTCTTGTTGTTAAATTGTGTGTGCTAGCCATGATCTTCTGGGACTAGTACTGTATGCACAATTAGGATTCGGTCAATTAGACCGGGTTCTGACAATTCTTCATTTAAAAACCATTTTTGAAAAAGGGTTTTTGAGAAAGGATTTGAGTTGAGTAAAGGATTTGAGAAAGGTTTTGAGAAGGATTTTATGTGAGTGGCGACCACCGGTGATATTCGAAATGGGCGACGGCCTATCGGGAAGTGTCCGCGAAAACGGAACCGACAAATTTGAGAAGAGAAGAGAAAAGAAAAGAAGAAAGAATTTTGAGTGGCGACCACCGCGATATTCGAATTGGGTAACGGCCTATCGGAAAGTGTCGCGAAGGTAAGGACACAGCAAGTTTTGAGAAGAAAGGAAGAAAAGAATTTCGTTCTCGCTATGGCTTTGAGGCCAAGTGGCGAGAACCATTTTGAAGAGCCCAAAGAAAATGTTGAGATTTAAAGTTTCAAAATTGCTTTGTCAAAACTAGGTTAAATAAAGGCATTTCATAAATAACCTAAGCTCTCCTTGTACTAAACCCACACTTGCATAATTAGGACTTATGAGTACAATTTGTACTCACCCTTCTTTCCTCTCCTCTTTTTTAAAATTTCAACAATTGGTCCATCGAGTTTGGCCCGCCTTCCGAGGAGGAGGATCCGGACTACGTCGAGGCGTTGTCGATGAAGATTATGAAGACTAGGGTTGCGCGTTCCTCTGACCCTCGTGCACGTGGGATGGATAAGTATTTAGATATTGTATTAGGCTTGTATCGCGGTGTACTCGATTTGCGACTGCGAGCCGTTGTATGTGTTGCTTGTCTTGGACTATGTTCCGTTTGTAATAATAATATCGTTGGCACTATTCCGTTTACGTATATACGTGTGTACTAGCCATGATCCTTGGGACTAGTGCGGTTTACGCAGTGGAATCCGATCTTGTAAATCGGGTGCGAAACAGATTTACCGAGTTCGGACCCCTCGCGGGTAATAGTCATACTCTGCTTGAGCCTTAGCTCTTTTCGATTGTGGTTGAATGGGAATGTGTTTACTGTGGTGTTTGTGAAGCTGCGTGTGTTGGAACCTCTCTTTTGCTCGTCCTCCTCCCCTTTTATACAAGCCTCGAACAAGCGGAGAGAGTGGGGAAGGTAAGCGTCTGATACTCTGATGTCCGGACAAGGCGGGTAAGACACGACAGAGAGACGCAACGTGCTCGTCACTGCGCCCGGTGGCGCCGCCTCGCGTGCCATAGCGACCTCGACCGCCCAGCACACCGGTGAGGCTGCAGGCGGGGCCCACTGCTTCCTCCCGCGCAGGCGATCATCTTAAGCAAACCTTCTTTCGCGGTCAATTCTTCTGCGCATAAAGGTGGCGGTAGCTTTCGGACCTGCGAGGGTCATCAGAAGCGGTAATCATTTCTTGTTGTCTATCGCGCGTGATGTCGCGTTAATGCGCTTCGTCCTTCGCGGCGAGGAGCCTTCGTCACGAAGACTCATACGAAGCGTTCCGCCTTGGCCCCACTTTGACGCGTGGGGCCCTCTTGGCCTCTGGGGGTTTCGCCAGCGCCATTGGGGCTGATCGTCCTTTGACGCGTGGGGCCTCTTTAAGTTGAGAGGCTCGCGCATGTTTTGGGCCTTCTTCGCCCTTTGACGCGTGGGGCCGCCTTGTCTTGTTGAGGGCTTGCCCACGCGCTGGGGCCTTGCTCGCCCGTCTGACGCGTGGAGCCCGCCTCGTCTTCTCAGGACTCTTTGTACCCCAGTATTTATTACACCGACACTTGTCATATACTCCTTCCGTTCCAAAATATAAGGCGTATTTTGATCAGAAAAAGTCAAACTTAGTAAATTTTGACCATAAATAAATCAAATAATATGCATCGTTAGAGCATCCCCATCTCACCCCCCAAATGCACCTCTATTTCAAAATTTTTCAAATCGTGAGGAGAATTTGATGCATGTGAGAGGAATTTACTTTATAGCGATTCTTTGTGCGATTCATTGTAGCGATAGAGGAAATTTAAAGGCCTCTTTGAGGATGCTCTTAGTATACCAAAGTTGTGCCAAGTTGTTCATATTTCAATGTGCTTTTTGATACAATATTATATTGTAACAATTTATAATATATAATAGAGAAATTTAACGATCAAACTCTACCTTTAAAGACTTTTGTGAAGTCAAAATACGCCTTATATATTGGAACAGAGGGAGTAGTACAATGCTCAAGTATGAGTTATATTTAACTATTTTAAGTATGAATTATATTTTAAGTATTTTAAGCCATACATTATTATTAAAGTATTATTAAATTTATTTTAAGTATAAATTATATTTTTATATATTTGTAATAATTTTTGAATAAGACGAATGGTTAAACGTATGTCCAAAAGTCAACAACGGTTTCCTTTTTAGAACAGAGGGATCCGTACAATTCGATTAACTTGTTTCTCGTACAGATGGTTTTAATAGAATTGAGGCGGCCTGATTTCGTTAATCGGTCTAAAATAACCTATATAGAATTATGACCGGCTTGAGTTTTTGGAAGTCCCACCATAAAATCCATTCCGGTTTCTTTCCATTTCCATTTCCATTTCCACAGGAGAATTTACCGTGGCTGCGGTAGTCCTGCCGATCATGGGTGTTCCGCCTTAACGCGCATGACGGCGGCGTGGCTGGGTGCCCGAGCGCGCGCTGCGTGCATGCGTCGCCGTCGGGCGCATGCATGGGTGCGAGTGCGACGCCCTGCCTGTGCTGGGCGTGTGCAACGACGGGACGAGCTAGCGCGCGACGGCCGGCCGGCGCCGGCGAGGCAGCGACGGCGGCGAGCCGCTTAATTTGGGTGGCGCGCGCGGCGGCCAGCGACGCACGTACGGCAAGGGCGAGCCGCTTGAATTAAGCGGCACGCAGCACGGTGAAAAATAACTAGGATTTTGCAAGCCGATCAGCTTCGTGCCGATTCAGATTTGGTATAGGCACCATCCTTTGCAAAACCATGCCTTTTTCAAAAAATAACTAAGATTTGTTGGTTTTTATTGTCGTCGATTCCTTTGAACGGGCGTTCTCATGTGTACGGACCACTCATTGATTGTTCATATCTATTATTAAAAGTACAAGCACGGGTTTAGGCCCTCTTTCGCAGCCACGTGGCCCATTTCTGGCCCCGTTTTGGCCACGTCTCCCCGAAATCTCCCAGCCGTTGGATCTCGCGGACGAGCCTATCTGACCGCCCATTTAGCCTTGCATCGCTGCCTTCGCCGAAACCCTACCCTTCTCATGCCTCCTCCCCTCTGCGTCCTAACGCCGCCGCCTCCCTTCTCTAGCTCCTCCCCACGCGGGCTCTGTGACCTCTACCGCTGCGATGGCTTCTTCCCAGGCGCCCCTCCTCCCGCCCCTCTCGCCGCCGGCCGCCGCCGCTCCTCGCGGGGCAGCCCGCCCTTCGTCCCCTCGTGGCTCCTCCTGCCCCTCGCACGAGCACGGCGCCGCTCCTCCCTGAGCAGCCCGCCGCCCCTCCCCTGTGGCTCCTCCCGCCCCTCCCGCGGCAGGCCGCCGCCGCTCCCCCCGGGCCAGGTCGCCAGTCCGGTACTGCCGCCTCCCCCCTCTCTCTCTCTCCGTCGGGGCTGCGCCAGGTCAGCCGCCGTCGTCGCCGGCCTCAGCCACCCGCTGTGGCTGCTCCTCCCGTTCTTCGCCTCTGCTCCAGCTATGGGGTCGACCGCGTCGCCCCCTCCCCTCTCTTTCTCCGGCCCCGCCTCTGGCGTTGCTCCCCATCCCCCGGCCGGCGTTGGATCCAGTGGTGCCGTTCCCGGCCAGGCCTTTCTTCCCTGTTCTTCGTTCAACTGGTTCATGGATTTTTCCTGTGCGTGTTTTGTTCTGTTACAATGCCTATACTGATGCGCTTTTTATATCCTTTTGGACAGCCATACGGCTGCCTGCTTCTAGATACCGGGTAATATTTTTGTTTCTGCATGATGGCTAATTTCTGTATGTATCCATCTTCAACTGGTTCGTAAATTTTTCCTGTGCGATTTTTGCTCCCTTACAATGCCTATACTGGTGCGCTTTTTATATCCTTTTGGCCAGCCATACGGCTGCCTGTTTGTGCATAACGGGTAATTTATTTGTTTCTGCATAGCGACTAATTTATGTATGGATTCATCAAAGTTTTCCCTGCCAGCTGTTCCATGATAGCACCATTATGCTGGTCTCTACGATGAGCTGGCTCGGATTTATTTTATTGAGTATGGGCCTAATGACTGCGTTTTTCAACTCCAATCGAATTGCAGGTTCGCATCTCTTCGTTCGTTACTGCCACCAAACTTATTTCGTTCTGCAAGTTCTTAATAGTCCTGACCATATATTCCCCACTCTTCTTTTGCGTCTTTCGGGGATCGGTCAGTTTTTTTTCTCCTCGCTTATGGTAGCCATGCGCATGTATACTCTTTCGTGCCTTCATGCCGATCGTAACCGTTGCTCCATCGTCTTTTGTTGCTGTGCCAACCCACACACGTCTCCACCGATTATGCATATTTTGGTAACGACCTGGTCGTTATTGTATTTTTTTTCACGATTATATACCAGCATAGTTTGTTCTGTATTTATGTTGATCTTTTCTTTTAGACATAGTGTGTGACTGCATCGGTTTGCTCAGTACTGATTAGGCAAATTCGTTCCCTTTTGGTTTTGCTTTCCGTCTCATCCGCGAAGAAGCCTTGCGTATGTGCCGTCGCTGCCTGTGACCACGGTTAAATTACCTGTTGCCCTTAAAATATTTCGGAGATTTATGAAGCTATTATGGCATCATTTTGGTGCCAGCCTATTTTTGCACCGTATACTGCATGGATCCCACGCGGCGTTCCTGCTCGGTGCCACCGACACGTGTTGTGAAACGTGTCAACCATCTGCTGTGTTAAGCGGGCATCTACCTGTTCCCACAGTAAACCAAGCTGCCGTTTACGCTTGTGCTTGCAAGAAAGAAATCCTGATATAAGCGGCCATATTGGCTCTTCACGTCTCCTTTTTTACCCCTCAGCCAGGTTAACTTGGACTGTCTACGCTGATTGTCCGCCCGTCCTACGGTACAGCCCTCAGTTCCCTCATTATGTTCTCCTTTCGGTGTCTGCCCTGCCCTTATGCTATTCGGATGTTTGTGTCTCTTGCTCATCTCTTACGCTCTTTGTCCCGCTCTATGTTATTGATGCAGATGAACTATACTCTGCTCAAGGATGTCACGCCACACCTACACACATGGCGTGTGCGCGTCAGGCTGGTGCGTTTCACCACATTTCCCATTGCTGATGTCTCTCCGAACAACCAACCCTTAGATATGATCATGGTGGATAAGCAGGTCTGTGAATTTCTCATTTTTCTGTCCCTGTCTTTTTTGGTCCTTGCTTAGTTTTCTCTTATTCTTCTGTGTCTCCAGGGAGGATCCATGCACGCACAGGTTTATTTTGACACCGATAAAGATCAACTGTTAACACCAATCGCCACCCTATCTAGCCAAATTGATCCCCTCCTGCCTGCTGCGCTATCCAACATAGCACCAACTTCGTCCACTGGCGCGCCCATCCATCACTCCTTGCTTTCTTCTACCCCACCTGATGAGGTAAGCTACATAATCATTAACTAAATCTCTCCTTTTTTTTCTATACTGCATTGCTGAATGTACCATGTTGTATGACCTCATTAACTAGACTGCCGCTGAGATAGGCCTTACCTGCCAGCTGATGCCTTCCAAAGACGATGCATCCAGTGCAACATAAGTGCCAAACTATAATCTGTTCATGACAAATCATATCTCTATAAGAAACACACTAACACACATTTGCGTCCATTTTACCAGGACCACACGTTCTGCAAGTGATGCTAAATCGTTGCCGGTCAAAAGGAAGCTATACGAGCGTCTGTGCTCCTTTCCATACCGCTGCTGTCTCGATGTTTCCTGCCGTCAAAAAATCCTTTTGCTATCTCACCGTTGCCGGGACCACTTACCGTACCTTCTCGTTTACTCTAATCGTACCTGTAGCTGCCTGTTGAATATCCTCCGTACTCTAACGTGGTCTAGGTGTTTAAGGAGCGGACCTCCTCATTTTGTTCATGTAAACCCTGTCACGTACTATATGGTGCTTACCAGCACGTTGTGGCTCACCTAGCAACCTTTATTTCCTCATATCAGTGATCATGGCGTGAACATCAAATAACGCCCTTTGTCACTATATCTCTGCATTGCGATTTGCTTCCACTTTGCCAGCCCCGTTATGCTTTATGCCGTCCTGCACAATCCCATAAGCCACTTGCACACGCAAAATTCGTTAAACTGTGCCCTACCGCGCATAACAGCCATGCAAGCCAATTTTCCCACCGTGCCATCACTCGGCGCGCCACGGGCGCGCAAATTCAGCTAGTTTTATACATTATACTGTATGTATGATTTGTGTTGTGCGCCTGTACATGACTGACATGCCTGGCCTACATAGGGGGCAAGTTCATGAGATCGCCGGGGACTTCAATTTTGAAGGACTCAACCCATATAATTTTGCAGGTATTAGTAGTGTTAGGAAGCTTAGTGACAAGACAAATCTAAGATGATCAGATAAATTAGCACAACAGCAATCTAATATGTAGATTAGTTTTTAGCCGTTGCTCTATGACATTATTCATCGATCGTCGTTTTGTTTTCAATTTTCACGTGCTTGAGTTATGTAGGATCGTAGGCGCTAAATATCCCTAATTAGTAGAAACAAATCGATGAAAGTAGATACCCATACAAGATTAGATAAACATTACCAGAGACACACACGTTTGATAACGCAGTTCGGCATCTGCCTACATTTGCGGGGCAATGATTCCGGGCGCTCCTCCCCAATCAAATCCCTTTTACAAAGAAGTACAGATCTGCTCTGGTATGAGTTACGCTTGCTGCAGCGAACACAGCCACGCCTCGCACGACGTGTCTTTGCCTCGCTATAGCTTCTGCAAGCCTAACACAATCCCTCGCTCGCTCATCTGTCTCTCTTCCCTGCAAAAAAAACTCTTCTAATCTCTCTCTAATCACCTCTAGAATTTCTATAATTTTTTTAGCGACACGTGGAAACCCTAAAACTCCTCCTAATCCCGACCCTCTCGGGTCCCTTAAATAGTGAAAAAAATGGAATCCGTCTCGGGCTCAAACTCCTTAATTTACTGCCCACGGGCTCTCGCGCGCCTCCCCTCCTGGACCGGCCTGCGGCTGCCACCAGCCTGCCCCGGCTGGGCCTCACGCTGGCCGCATGCCCGCTGCCTGCCCGCCTGGGCCACCAGCCCGCCGTGGCCAGCGCTGCATGCAGCACTGCATGTGCATGCATACACGCACAGCCCATGCACGCACGCACACACTGCACAGCCACGAATTTTTATTTTTTTATTCTTTTATGCAAAATTGTATCTCGGATTGAGTTTTAGACAAAAATAGGCCCCGGTCGAACGTTCAATCAACGATCGGGTACCTGTCGCACTTTGAAAGCACGACAGGATCCCTACCGTCACTGGCCGTCAACGATCGGGGTTTTCGCGGTTTATAATATTCAGCAAATAAAAAAAGGTTTAGAAAATAGTAGGAAGCTCCGAAAAATATTTTAAAAATATCCAAAAATCTATAAAATTGAGGAGAGTTTAACTATCATACTTTTTAAAGCATTTTAATATGTTTTCAAATTTCGAATTCAAAAGTGTTGACTTTTTACTTAACTTTTTATCTATTTTTTCAAGGACTAAAATCCCATAAAATATTAAAAATAATATTATATTTGGACTCTCTTTATTTTTCTGAATTTTCAGAAACTTACCTCGTATTTTTTCGAGCTCCATAGTATTTTCTATGAATTTTGAAAGACTATTTTTCTGAAATCCTGAGATCTGGTGGGAGTGTGGGACCTGTCGTGCTTTGAAAATGCGACAGGTACTAGAAAACGTCCCCGGCCTAACGGCCAGTGACGGCAGGGGTCCTGTCGTGCTTTTAAAGTGCGACAGGTACTCGATCGTTAATTGAACGCTCGACCGGCGCCTATTTGTGTCTAAAGTTCAATCCGAGATACAATTTTGCATAAAAGAATAAATGTAAATATAAAAAATAAAAATTCGCACAGCCACGTCCAGCCTCATGTATTCATCTTTTCCCAATTTTTTTTCTTTTTTCTTCTTTCTACAAAATCAAAACACACACACACACACACACACACACATCCATCCAAAACACTCCAAAAATATTAGTTCAAGATTAGTCCAATAAATCATCAATCAACCTCAATTATTCATCCAAAATTATCATTTTCTTTTCAAAGATATTTCAAAAAATCCTCACAAAAATATGTCAATAAATTGGAAAATCATTTCATCACATAATATTCAAAATATTCACTCAACAAGTTACTAGTTTCCTCGAATTTTTGACTGTGTAATACCTATGGTAGTCAATTAAAGGACCACTTGTGTTTGCTCGTCCTATGGCCCGAAATCTTTGGACCGGTCCCGACGACCGACTTGTAGTGATCTCTCCCTCTCAGTCCATTACTCTTTGATGGAGATCACGGCGATCGATCTATACGGTATGGATGGTGCCTATACCAAATCTGAATCTGTATTATATTCGTCCATTGCCCATCCCATTGTGTGAAAACTAAAGCTTCAGGCTCTTCTTCTAATTTTTCTTTCAAAGATAATCATGGCATTTGAGAGTACAAGAGTAGCAGCAGACGCATATAGAGATTGATATAATTTTACTTAGCACTAATTCTATTAAGTTTGTCTTACACATGCAACGCTTATATATTTTTATTTTCATGTCTCCGGTGTTAGGATTTATGCTAATGCAAGATCACGAACAAAATTAGGAGACACGATGTTTGACAACGCAGTTCAACTTTCGTTTACATCTACGGGGCTCTGATTATGAGTAATCATTTCCAATCCATAATACCACAGTATATCGGTTGCCCGGGTCAGGACCACGTACCAGTCGCTGACAAAAAAAAAAAAAACTCTCGAAATCTTTGCCTTCACGCCATCAATAATTGCGTGGCTCCCGAACCGCCAACTAACTACACTCCTGTGTAATTAAATACATGTGAAATTCATTAAAATACTAATGGCACAATCTACACAAATCTACGGCTGGCACATCGGTACATACGGTAATTAACCGGCAGCAGCTGATCTCCCGAGTAGCTCGATCGCCGTACACCTTCAGCTATTCAGTGGGATCTCATGTCCGTCGATCGATATATATAGGCATGTGGTACATACAGCGCTCGACCAATGGTCACCGACAAAATACATCCTCAGCAAACAAGCGCCGGCCACGCTAATTAAGATCTGGTTTCAGATGCGTTTTTAGCACGCACTACAGTCATTAACAAGTCGATCGACGCTGTGCCACATGCATGAGCCAGAGCTCTTTAAGCACGTACCTGCGCATGGAGCTAGTGACCCAGTGACCCGATTTTACAGCCGTCATGGGGCTAGCGACCTTGGTCTGCATTGCCCTCCGTAGATCTAGATCTTTTCTTAACCTATATATATACCTAGCTATTCTAGGTCTGATAGCATCCGTAGCGAACACTTTAAACCACGTAACAGTAGATAGAGTAGCTAATGGAAAGAAAGAATCATTTAAGAGTTCTACGACTCTTATTGTAAAACCACGAGATCTAGTTGGGCATTTTTTAAAAAATAATCAAGTTGTTTGAGCTTAAGGACTCTGTACAATTTTAGACACAAAACATCTTATTTATTTATTTAAATTGTTTCAATTTTTATTTAAATATCTACTTGTCGCACTTTAAGAACTCTCTAAGGCTCTATCCATCAAACCAACACGCCAATGGTGCAACTATTGGCACCATTGAGGAGCAACAAGCGCGCGGTAGACAACCGTTGTGACATGGTTCGAGGGGCACTCACAGTTTTGATTGAAATCCTAGATCCATTGCTGCATGCATGGAAAATTTTTACTGTTTGCTCATAAAAAATCACGCAAACGAAAAAATGCCCAAGATTTACGGCCAATTGTAAAAATGCCCTTAGACGCTCTCGGCCAGGGCGGTATAGGAGCCAGGGCGCTCTCGCCCAGGGCGCCAAGAACTTAGGCGCTTTCACCCAGGGCGCCAAGGGGTAGGCGCCCCCGCTCCGAGCGCCCTATGGGCAGGGCGCCCCCACCTAGGGCGCTAAGGCTAGGCGCCCCCGCCCATTGCGCCATGACCCTAGGCGGCCCGGCCCAGGGCGCCAGGGGCTAGGCCCCCCAAAACACCCTCTCGTTTTTCTCCGTATTCACCTCGGATTCGTTCCCGCCGCTGCACATACCGAGACGATTTTTGTCCGCATTCACCTCGTCGTTCCCGCTTCACATCCCTAGACGATTTAAAACACTATCACATCTTGCCTGCCACGAACTAGTTAGTATTGCGCCATCATATTCTGCCTGCCACGAAGGAGGTGAGCATTGTACTCGGCTATAAATAGGTGAGCGCTCGCTAGTCGATTTGCAGGCAAGATATTTCGGCTGTGAAATTTGAAAACAATAGGAAGAAATGATTGTTTTTTAAACTTAGTGTTCGAGGGTATGGTGTTTCCGCAGCCATCGTCCGAGTCTCTTCCAACAGATATCCCGTTCGGCGTAGATGTGGCAAAATGTTTGTGTGGGGATCCCTGTCGTTTGAGTAAGTCATACGAACTGTCATATACCTTCGGACGTAGGTACTGGTCATGCGCAAACCTTGCGTTTGATCCGTCTGAAAAGATGCGGCGTAAAGGAAAACGCCCGGTGAGTTTACTTTATTTTGTCCATCGTTCTCGGCTTACATATTTTGAACACATTGATCTGATGTTTTCAAAATTGTTAGCCTCCATTATGCGAGTTTGTGCAGTATCTCGACATGGAGCAGACGCCCGAGATGAAGGAGGACCTCGCGCTATACATGAGGATTGATGAATATGGACGCGAGTATGATCAGAGGCGTGTGCACCGAGGAAGAGAGCGCTAGGAGAGGAGATCGAACTACGAAACAACGGGCGTGCGTGCGAACCGACAGCTCAGAGCGCCAAGCCCGTGCTCGTGAGGCTGAACGTGAGGCCAAGCGACATAGGGCGGCAAGAGCTCGTGAAGCAGCAGGTGCTTCAGCTGAAGCATTAAGGAAGGGAAAATATCCTCGAAGCACGCAATAGATTGTTCATTTGTTTAAGTAAAATGTATCATTTAAAATTTCAAAAAAAGGATGCTCGGTCGATAACCTTCCATGCAACATGTTAATCATAATGATTTATTATGTAATCACCAGTTATGAAAACCATAAAACTTGACGGTGACAACCGAACATGACAGCACAAGGTGAAATGACTCTCCGTTTTTTGTGACTTCGATCGAAATACAAGTACGCGTGAATTTAAGACAATTGATCTAGAAAATGACATAGACAAATACACCATCGAGTACTGCATAAATGGTTTTGTACGAAGTCTGGGTCTTCGAGGTGTCCATACTCCCTCCGAAATTTCTTTCGTTTGTAGCGCACTAGTTCGTTCGGACTGTCGGGATAGTGACATCCACAAAGACATGTAAAATTGGTGCATGGGGGTTCACCTTAAATTATGGATCAAGAACTAATTGTCTTCGCTCCCACTCTCTCTCTTGCACACTCAATAGACCTTTTACTCGATGCTGTAACTGATGTATTCTTCCGTGTAGATAGTCTATGTATGTAGATGCAGCCATGGGGTATGGATCATCCATCTATTTTGTAAAGCCACAATCCTGTGCCGGCGAAAAGTCGAATACATTGTTAATAACATTTTTGTAACGTAATAAGGTAAATTTTGATGGTATACGCACCTCAAACATGGGACATCGGTAAAACTTACGGTCCGTAAACCATCTGCAACACGATAAAAAATCTGCAAGACCGTGTCGACCCCGTGGAGGCACTTCGGCCATCCTCTATAGAACTCGGGATCTCTAAGTATCGTCGGATTTGAGTTGTAGTGAGCTCTCGATACGACCGATAAATCTTCGGAGGGTGCGTGTGCTTCAACTCCTGGGCCGTATGAAAGCCACCATCTAGATGGCACAAATGAACGAGTAGTAGTATGCATGCTATCCATGTACTATACATAAAGACGATAAAACACGAACAACACATATGTAAGCAGAGTGGACATAATAAAATTAGAAAACATAGTTACAATTAAACGGATTAAAAGATGAGGCTACCTCACAAGCTTCTGAAGATAGAGTGGCAGTGCAAGGGATGAGTGTTTGAAAACGAGATATCTGTTGCGGGTGTTTATGCGGTGCGATATTCGTGGGCATCGGGTGTGTGATTTATAGGAAAATGCAGTTGCTTTTACTTCGTGGTGTTGTTACATCGGGTTTGGAAGCACTATGGGACCAGCTTTTCCCGTTCGTGTTGTGACATCGCTATATTTCAATGGTTTTCAGCTTGTGTGTAGTTGTGTTGTCACGTCGTTTTTGAGCTGCAGTGTCACGCGGGCCTTTCGGGAACTGTTTTTACCGACGGAGAGAGAAAGGGTGTGGAATTGAAATTCGCACTACTTTCAATGTCGTTGGCCGAGAATTGAAATATTTTGCATAAATAACAACGATGGTCTGACAACACGAAAATGACAATAGGATACAGATACATGAAGTCTCACAGCGGAACCTAAACGAAGCTAATGACGGCCTCTTTTGATGGACCCGGGTAGCCTACGGCCCGATGGGCTGAAACGCTCAGGTGGGTGCGTCTCACGCTGCGGGCGTCCACCATCCTGTGGCATGGCATCAATTCCCTGCGATGACCCAGCAGGGTAACCACCCGAAGCAAGCAACGACTGCAAGCTCGCCTGCCGGTGGCTCTCCTCGTCGCCGAAGTCGTCATCGTCGGGGTTGGGCAAGGTGCGCGTGCCCTGTACCAGTGACCCTGTCAAGCAAACTTACATGTTAAATGACATATGTACGTATTATGCCTATACATAGAGAGTATCACAAATACGTGTACCTGATGGGTGCTCAAAGGCTCCCGGGTGGTGAAGACTGGAGAACTGGTGTTAAAAGACCCTCGGGTGATGAAAGCCGGGGACACAGTCTGAAGGCTCCCGGATCTTTGGAAAGGGTAGGTGGTCTTGAAAGGGTCCCGGTCTTGATACACCGAAAGGTCTTCTTTGCAAGTACCACCTGTCATAACGGTCAACGAAGTTAAGTTTTATACTAACTGCTTTACAATCGCATATGTTAACAGTTTAATGAAATAACGTACCCCTGCGACGTCACTCTGCCGGAAGCCCGTTGGCCTCACCCAGCGTGAGAACCCTCGGAAAGCGCGCGTGGCGTAAACACGATCGGCAGAGTACGGTGCTTCTGTCCCTACGTACGTCGTGACTGGGAAGGGCGCGAAGGCCGTCTGAAAGCTGGTAGGTCACACGTCCGTAGGCGGCACCGCGACCGTCACAACGGGAGAAGGCGGGGCAACCGGCCGCAAAACGCCACCCGTGTCGAACGTGGGAGGGGACCACCCTGTGCAGAACTGCCTCCCACGTCGAATTCTCTAGCACGCGAGCTCTCAGACGCACCCATGTCCACGTCAGAACGGAGAGGCGGCGACAAACGGCTAGGGTGCGGGCTGCGAGGAGTAGGGCGTACCACCGTATGAGTCGAACTTGAGCGGGCTGACATTTGCACATCATCACCGCCCACGCATGACGCACGCCTGATAGCTCGGACTCAACGATCAACGATACGGCGAATGAAATCTTTCAAATCACCGAACGAGACATCGTGTCTACTCATCCGAGCCATCATGTCGACGCCTTCGGTGACGTTACGCCGGTGCTCATCAATCTAAAAAGACAAAAATCAATTTATCCGATGGATTCTAAAATAACGATTACGAAGATTGAAATGTAGTGTTCACGAGCTTACCGCCACGTGAAGGGAAGATCCAAGTGCGGGGGTATAAGTATCTGTCACGGTGGGCGGCTCAACGGCATCTGGCGTGTCATCCACCAGAAGAAGACGCATACGGGTGTGTGGAGTGTACCACTGGAGGTAGACTCTGAAATTGTCGGGGCAGTGTGGTTCATTCCGTGGAAACACGTCATTGGGAGCATCCTCCCACTGATCAACCCACGTCTGCATCGTTTGCACCTACTATAAATTTCTTGGGTTCCCCCCACGACGAGTGTACCTGCCGACGCAAAGCAGTCTACAATAAGACAGTATATAATATGACAACGTAAAGCACAACAAAATAAAACTTCGAGCACACACACCTGTGGATGCGGTCTGGTAGCCTATCACTGAACGGGACAGAAAAATCCTGTCGTAGGCCGAACTGTCGCATCACACGGTTCGGAAAGACCTCAGGGAGCTCGTGGGTACATCTGACCTGGCTCGTGGTATGGCTCCCAAACAACGTCCGTGTCCTTAAGGTGGTCAAAGTGCTCGACAAACCACTCGTACACGGACACCACAACATGTCTCGCCCAAGTCAGCTGCGTCCAACGACCAAAAAACACCTTATAAACATATGAACAATAATGAAACATAAAGCATGTGAGTTATTACCTCACGCCGACACCAAAGGGACCCAACAGTCGGTCCATTCACTGGGAGGCCACCGCAAAATGCATCACCATATGGTGATGCGTCCACGTTCGGACGCCCAATAGCGAATCGCTCAAGAGACCAAAGCATCACGAACATAGGGCATCCGGTGAGAACTGAGTTGTCCCCATTTCGGCAACAAGCAAGGCATAGGCCTCGCAGTGTGGCTGCGAGAACCGCAGATCCCCAACTGTAAGACGGGATTGCCTCGAAGTTCCCGTCTGCAATGGCACGCGCGATTGGAATGAACCGCGCATGCACAAACTAACCGTTTGAGTTGGTGAACATCACCCACCCAAACAGCCAGAGAAAGTATGACTCTAGGTGGTGAGCAACCTGGTAGTCCGTCGGATCTTCAGCCATCCTGTTTAACTGTGCAAAAAATTCATCATCAGTAAACACGCAATAATCAACAATAAAACGTAAAAAATTGAATGACAGTAGGTCTGCAGTAAATTATACCTCAAACTGCTCTAGCCACTGGAGTGTAGGGCCGCGCTTCTTACCCTCATGTATCTCGGTGGTGTTCATCTTGTTGCGCCGGTAAGACATTATGGAACCGATAAAGCAAGTCGTCAACCCAGTCGTACTCTACGAGAAGGTCGTGCAGTACCAACGCCGTCCCATGTAGTGGCAGTACCAACGCCGTCCCACGTAGTGGCAAATCCAATATCAGTGCTGCCTGGTGGTGCTTGTCTTGTCATTTCTCGGATAGAGCTGTCGGTCAGCTCAACGAGAGTGACCCATAATTGATCAAATTTTCGTTGTTGATTCTGCTTACATAAGGCTTTGAATAGAACCATGATTTTTTTGCTTTTGAACTGTCTGTGAAAATTTATGGCAAGGTGACGCATGCACCACCTATTTGTCATGTCCGGCCAATGAAAAGGATAAGTCTCATCTTCCTGCAGAGTCTTTATTGCACTGCAAAAATCTAGGTGTCGGTCATGTATCAGGCATATGTCTGGCCTCTCCTCAACCACACCGTATTTCAGCTCAGTCAAGAACCATAACCAGCTATCATAGTTCTCGCTTTCGACGAAAGCGAATGCAACAGGTAATAACTGGTCATTCGAATCCATGACAATAGCTGTCATAATTGTACCCCTATACTTTTCGGTCAAAAATGTACCATCACAACATAGCACCGGTCGACAATGCTTCAATGCCTCCACACAACATCCAAATGCGAAGAAAACACGCTTGAGGACCTTAAACCCAGAATGGTCATCATCTGAATGGTCTTGAATATTGAAATACATGTTGTGATTTCTTGTCTTCAAGACCTGCAGCATACAAGGTAGGTTGTCGTACGATGCTTCGTAACTACCATAATAAGACACTAATGCCTTCTGTTTAGTTCTCCATACTTTTTCATAATCTATCTTATATTTATATCTTGTTTCACATGCATTCATAATAAACTGTACTGCTATATCCTGCTTCTGAATGATCTCTTCCTTCAACATAGCAGCAATCCAGATTGAACTCATGTTGCGGTGTTCCTGCAACATGCCACTTAAAATACATGTGTCACGTTTGAAATCTGCCACTTCAAAACAAATTTAGACTTACTCGCGTGCACCCTAAAATCGCAATCATCATGCATGCATCGAACCGTGTAACTACCCTTGTCAGATTTATCCACCTTGAACTTCCGTTACAAATGTATAGACCACATCTTTACAGCATTTTGCGCAGCCGTCTTTGAACTATATATTTGTCCTTCACGCACCTCACTCGCCCAATGACAGTTGACGATCCATGACCATCATCTACAAGAAGCTCATTTGAATTGTCTCTATCCCATTCTTCTGGAATAGCTCTATCTTCCTCATCACTTGAACTATCATCCATTTGTAGCTGTTCCTCCTGCATCGCCTATGCATCATCATTATTCATATCATCCACAATTGCTTCATTAATCTCTTCCATATCAGCTACATATTGTTTGTCTCCATCTTGTTCCTCCACCGCATGTTCTTCCCCACCTACTCTTTTACAATACCTCCTGTTTCGTTCCACAGCGTGTCAGCATAGCCTCCCTGTATTGCCGTCCCACTGCCTTATCCAGCTTCGCCAACATTTTGTGCTATAGGATAGTCGGCCTCAGGATAGCTTGCACCAACACAACACCCCAACAATTTCTTCTCTGTCATCCCTGTATAAATCTCAACAGCCCATTCTCCGTGCTCAGGGCAGTTAGCTTATAACATGGGGTTTCTACAGACTTAGACCATAAAGCTTGTATCCAAACTATACGGTTCTCCAGTGACCATCCAAATAATTGACATATCCACATTTGTAGTTCATTAAATGTTACGTTGTTAAAATCTGGATAAATTGTCTGCATGTAAGCAAATTGACTAAGGCCTATCCCATTCGGACCTTCCATGATATTGCCGAAAAAAATTATGATAAACAATAACGTATCCACTCTATGAAATTAACGAAAAAAATTAAGTACTTCATTATTAATAACTATTATGTTAAAATATACTGCTAGTTATTATCATGCTAAATTAACTACAAAATTAAGTACTTCATTATTACTACCTATTATGTTCAAATAAACTGCTACTTATTATCCTGCTAAATTATCTATAATGTTATCGTCTATACATAATACTCAATTACCCCTAAAATTCAGGACGTTAAATAGCAGTATAGTACTAAATTAACTACTATACTATTAGTAATATAATAACAGAATGACTATCCTACCATAGTTTTAAACATAAAATAAGAAATATTACTATACAACATTATTACAATAATTTTCTCACTTACCGTAGGAGAAGAAAGCTTTTTACAGTGGAATGAGCTCTCCACTGTTAGGTGGAAATCGCCTATGTGAATGAGCTCTCTTCTGTTTGGGTGAGAAGAAATCGTTGCGGGTGACAATGGGTGAGAGCGATGGCAAAAAGATGCGCTGAGCTCTTATATATGACGCGGTCCCCTCGTTGGCGCTCTCGCCGGGAGCGCCTAGCCATCCCAAGGCGCTCTGACCGAGAGCGCCGAGCCCCGCCTGCCACCCGCCCCACTGCCTTAGGCACCTGGCGGTGGCGCCTGCCTTGGCGCCTAGGACGGGCGCCGACCTCCTTGGCCTTGTTGGGCGGGGTCTTGACCATTGGCGCCTGGCAGGGCGCCTTCATTGTTGGCGCTGTTCACCGGAGCGCCATACCCTCTGATGCCGCCCTGGCCTGGAGCGCCGAGGGGCATTTTTGCAATTGGCCGAAAACTTTGGGCATTTTTTTTGTTTGCGTGACTTTTTATGGGCAAACAGTAAAAATTTTCGCATGCATGTATATGGTTCTGCATAGTATATATGTTTCCAGTTTTAGAACACATAATGATCCGATATCATTCGTCCTCGACGTCCTCGACGGTATTTTAGTTGCTTCACGGTATTATGTAGGGCATGTGCTATTAATGTGTAGAAAAAAATTTAATAGAACTATCTTGAAAACCAGAACCAAACAACAAAATATCATTGTGATGTACTAGTACCGCAGGATTAACTCAGTACAAGCATGTAGTAGCAGCTATCATGAAATTAAATCATGATGTTTTCACAAAAAAATGATGCATAATACATTTGTTAAACATGGGGTGGTAGTCATGCGCTTGTGGCTAACTGATTTTATTAAATAATACATCCGGTCATAAAAACAAGTCGTCGTTGACTTTTGACCACGTCTTTGACCATTCGTCTTATTCAAAAAACTACGTAAGTTATCATTTATTTTGTTGTGATTTTTTATCATTAAAGTTACTTTAAGCATGATTTATATTTACGCATGTTTGCACTAATTTTTTGAATAAAATGAATGATCAAAGTCGTGTCCAAAAATCAACTACGACTTGTTTTTATGACCGAAAGTAGTATATCTATGATCTATTGTCAACTAATTGAGACAGCTGGCTAGCAGGTAGGGCCACTAATTAAATTATGCTCTTCACCCCTCTCGCTGTTAATCAACATGAACCTCAAAGTACGTGTGCAACTGCGTTGGCTCTTTCCTAAAAAAAACTGCATTGCTCTTGAAGTGATCCCCACTAATTACAACTACTTCAGTTGGAAAGAAAGGCAAAACATATTTTATTCTCCTGCTGCTTTTCAATAGAAAAAAAGGGCATACTTAAGAACTAAAAAAAATAGGACAATAACACTTCAACTTACTCTTGTACGTGCGCATAGATGTAATAATATGCCCAATATTGTGAAGAAATGAGGCTGTCAAGCATGATCTAGCAATAATTAACACATAGAAACGCAGTGTCGTCAATCAAAGCTAGATCATGCTGGCAGATTCACTCGTTCACAAGAGCATCCAAAATCATCTCCATCTATTTGGATCTCAAGGAAAGCATCTATCTCTCTCAAGAGACGCAGCTAGCTAGAGTTAATGGTGAAAACATGAAAGAAAATTTCCACCCGATCCAAGCTCAATTTCGTCTAGAACCTGGTTTGAATCAAAGAAATGATATTCGGTTATATCTTGATTTGAATCCACCTATCCGGAAAATTTATGTGTTCGGATATGGGAAGAGCAAAACAGATATCCAATTAATAAATTCAAACATCTTGTATTAAACATGTTTAGTTAGAATGCGTATGTTGTAACTAACGTTTGATTCAATATTAACATATCATTTTCTTTTATATTAAAATTGAAAGCTCCATCAGTATTACTATAGTAGTAAATAATTATGTTAAGTGCTATTTCTTACGTATGTGAAATATTTAGATATGTGAAATATTCGATTGTTTTGTCCTATCTTAACTTGAGACCGATATGTATTCATTCTATATTTGTATCCTGAACAATCCAGATTTGAATTTGTATCTAATTATATATGGGGAAAAAATATGTTAGGATACGGGACAAGCGGATACCGCTTGTATCTGACCTTCTGCAACCCTAGCCGGATTGCAGAAAGAAAGAGGCTCCACAAATAGATAAGGTAGAGATAAACCAATTAGGAGCTGGGACTCGGATGTGTGATGATCTCGAATTCACCAAGACAAGAAGGGAAGCAAGATACGAAGAGAGAACAAGCCATCTAATTAAGTTCAATCCAGTCACTGTTTTGTGTCGAGTGTAAAGTGTATTTATAGAGCAAGATAAGAATAGAGGTAGCGGTTGAGCATGCATGACTTGTAGGACATGGCACGTACAGTTAGGCCCGGTCCTCTCACATGTACACACGCTCACTCATACACACATATATATATAGGAATAGGAATATGTGCGTCCTCTCTGAAAGTTGCACCCATGATACGCGCACTGATTGAAAGGACAAGGTGGCTTGTGGCCTGTGGGCATCTTGTAACAAACCGGCCGTGGCTTACCAAATCGCAATAAAGGAGGGCTTGGAGCGATGCATGCATGCAAAGCATACATGAGTGTGTGTGTGGCCCATGAATCTTCCAAAGGACCATGCACGGTGACAAACGTACTTGGATAGTCTACCCATGCCATGACGGAGGGAGGGTGGTGGTGGTTAAGAGATGCCAACAAAATGCTGCAACTAATTAGAGAGAGAGAGAGAGAGTTAGAGAGAGAGAGAGAGGGAGGGGTGTCCTTTGCAAGTGAAATATCAAAGACAGACAGATAGGCAGGGGTGTCCTTGCAAAGGAAAATCTCAAGAGAGAAAATTGAAATCGATCGGCATGTACCATACGAGAATGTGGGTGGGGAGTGAATATCCCATGGTACAGAGCCCAAAAGAGGAGGAAAAGCGCGGGCAATCATGCAAAGGGAGCCATTGCAATCTGCAAGGATTGGAGAGCAATTTCATCCTTCAAGCAAGAGGCAATCATGCATTCAGCTGCAGTGTAGTTGATAGCACCACTGGTCTCTCCGTAGACATATCTTGCAAGCAAGCATTAATAACACCGTTTAACAACCCGCTGTCTTTTGGACATGGGAACACTCATTCCATCATTCTTATCACCTCCTTTCTATTCCTTAATCAGCAAGATTAATCATGATCTCTTCGATGATACCATGATATTTTCCATCGCCATTATTGTTGACAAGATGACAGTGGATCGATCATACCATGCTTTCAATAAAAGACAGTGGATCGCCCCCACTGATGCAGGAAAAGAATCAGTATCCCACACTCCTAGATAAGATTATTCACACACACAGGGAACTACATTGGATTTTTTCGTTTAAATTAGAAGAGATGGATTCATATTCAAACATTAATGGAAACGATCTAAATAATCCCCCCAACAGCCCAAGCATTGATCAAAAGATCGATATTATGGTCCATGGAATTTACTCATGCCCACAAATATAACTTTTTTTCGAAATTCACTCACCAATATTATAACTAGAAGGCATCTTTACACGGTATATATCTAGAAGACTGGAACTCCTTTGAGCTAGAGCATGGTACCAATAACAAGAAAGTAAGAAACTAACAAGGCTACATAAACAAAGAGTACTACTTTGGACAATTAGATTCATACATATTCTTCTTGCAGAGCTTATGCCGGAAAATTAATAAACCTGCAATTAGGAGGAGGATATGCATATGTGCTTAGTTGGATGCACCTTCACAATGAAAAAAATCCGAAGTCTACATAGGCTATCGATCAAATATCATATATTTGTTCAAATTCTGGCATAGTTTGGATTTATACTCCCAAATATCAATTAATCAGATGGCATCGGCTATGTGATAAATCTTCTATTTTGGGGAAAAAGAAAGTAAGCAGCAAGGAGAGGTAGGAGGAGGAAAATAAAACTCATGATCCAAAGACAAACTGCCCTACGAATCCCCAAAAAATCCAAATCCGTTCTACGAAAAAGGAATTAGGAAATCTAAGCAGAGAAGTGCTGGATATATAGGATCCGTAACTCCTCAAGAGTTAACTTACACAGAAACAAGCATGGCTTGATCATCAACAAACAGCGACGAGCTCGATCTCACCTCAAAGATCTCATGCGCGTTCACTTGAAGAACCTGCCACCGAGATCCATGGATCTCCGAAATTTAGGGTTTTTCTGTGCTCCCACCAGCAGATGAAACTCCAGCATGACCTGATTGATTGATCCCTCTCTCCCTAATCCTATGTTAACCCATAATCCATATAGCCACAGGAGAGAGAAAGAGAGCTAGCTAGATACATCAGATCATGCTGGCAGCTTCACCAACTCGTGGTGCACCTCTGCCCTTCATGGAGGAAGCTTAGGTAGCCACACACACACACAGGAGAGGAGAAAGATGTGGGAATAATTGGAGAAGAGAATAGCGTGTGGGATATATAGAAGGCCACCGGCCGGTGAGAAACCGAGAATTTCTCTCCTCTCTTCTCTCTCAACGTTTGTTACTAGGATAAAGGCCTTGGGGCCGGAGAGAGAACGCGACAGATGCTATGTACTGGACCTGTGAAAATCGCAGCCGCAGTAAAAATTGCCGGACACATGAGTTGTATTTATATACAGTGGATGTGGGATTGTGGATGGTCCATCTATGTATCTGAATTTTGTAGAATTTTCAGTCATACGCTTTGTTTAAAACTAGAAAAAGTAAAGGTATATTATGGTCACATCACATGTATCACAGTCCTCCCCCCGGTCACAAATACTTAACACATTTGATTTTGCACAATCTTTTAAAGTACAGCTTTAACCACTAACTAATACAATAGTTATTTGTAAATCTACTAAAAGTTTAATATTATTAAAGTGTTTTTAGAAACAAATTTACACACTATTTTTTTTATAGCCAATCTAAATATTTTAAAAAATATTCATAGCTCATGTTTTAAACCTTTAACCGGCACACATCTTAAACGTTAAATATTTGAACAACGGGAGGGAGTTTAATTCCGTGGGATCTCATGTCCGTCGATCGATATGTAAGCATGTGGTGCGTACAGCTCTCGATCAATGGTCACTGACAAAATACATGTTCAGCAAACAAGCACCACGCTACTTAAGATATGGTTTCAGATGCGTCTTAGCAAGTACTACAGTTATTAACAACTTGAAGCTGTGCTACATGCACGGTTGGCACCACAAGTACTGTAGTACAATCTCATGCATCTAGCAAGCTAGGCATGTATATATGATATAAAAAAAAAGCTAGGCATGCATATGGCTCAGCTGCCTATTATATATGTTTCCAGTTCTAGAATACATAATAATCCGATATCATTTGTCCTTGATGGTATTTTAGTTGCATTGGAGTCCCTCGGAATTGTTGAATTTCTCATTTAGTCCCCTAAACTTGTATTTCACTTTCTCGACTCTCTTAACGTGTCTCGGTTTGCACGGTTACTACAGAACCATTAGAAAACTGTTAAAATGTGGCTCGATGACAAAATGATGTCATATGTAATAGCTTCAAGAATCAAAGTTCAAATTCAAATTTTCAAAATACAGAAATTTAAAATAGGAGTTCTAACCTAATTTGAAAATTTAAATTTGTATTCTTGAAATATTTTTGTGAAGACTAAAAAACATTGTTTGAAAACTCTAAATCTTTTAATTTTTGAAGTTTTAATATTAAAATTTTTGGAAATTGAAAAATTTGAAGTTGGAACTCTTTAAAAAATTTAGTTGCTTTATAATTTTATTTTAAAAAAAATGAAGTGGATTTTCATAATATTCTTAATTTTTTAATGTGTCTAGCCATGTCAACATTTAACGGCAATGTGGTATCCACCTTGGTCTCTAACGACGACTTAGACTAACATAATAGTTTTGAGGTAATTGTGTAAACAAAGACAAATCAACGCAATCAAGACAATAAAATGCAAGTGCAGGGAAGTAAGAAACGCCCCGCAAATGAGGACTACTAGGGGTGGACCCATAGTGAGGGCAGTGTGGGCCATGGCCCCACCTCAATTTTCGGCCCCTAGAAATGAGTATACTGCTAAAATTCGAGATTTGACCCAGTAGGTAGGACAAAGCCCAACAGCATTGTCAGCCTCGTGCCTCCAAGCCTCGGCCCAACAGGCCAACACCCCTAATCCCCAACCCTAGCCACTAGCCAGCCAGTGCGTGGCTGTGTGCCCCGTCCTCCCCCCTCCCCGAGCCCGTGCGTGCCCCGTCTCCCCCTGCGCCCGCCGCCGCCGCCGCCGCCGTCCCGCCCGCCGTCGTCGCTCCGCCCGCCGCCGTCCGCCCGCCTAGGCGCCGAGCCGCCGACCCGCCGCCGGCGCCGCCACGCCCGCCCGCGCCACGCGCGCCATGGCCTTAGGCCCCTGGCGGCCGCACGGCGGCACCAACGCACCGCCTGCGCCCTTGCCTGCCCCCTGCGTGCCCCCGCCCCGTGGCCCCGCCTCATCAGCTCGTCGCCGGACAGGTACTGCACTAGTGCACTCCGCACCGCTGCCCAACCCTCAAATCCTCAATGCTAGGTTAAGTATGTATGTCTCAATGCCGCTACCTACATTGATTTAATTTACAGATTCAGTGCTAGTACTACTAATCATCTGAGATATGAGGAGATTTTTAGTCCTAATTTCAACCAATTCCGCTGAAGGTAGTAACACTAATATCGGAGTGGTATGCTCAAAGCGATTTCAGAGCCTCAAAACTAGAAGAATACAATTGCCTCCACCGCCAACATTGTCATCTGAGTGGTATGCTCGCTTTCTATTTACTAATTTTTCATTTTCATATAATTGATGTTTCTCTAATATACAATTTTTTAATTATAGATTGAATTTTATTGGTGATTTGGTGGCATGGTGCGGTTTAAAGATTTTCTACATCAATTTGGCAAATTGGTATTATTACTTAACTTCTATGTGTTCGAACTATATTTAAGTTTTCTTATCTTTTTGTTAGTAATTTTAATATCCAATGGATGCGATCATTAACTAGTGTGCTTATTATTGCTGTGTTTATATAGTTTAACTAGTATATATGCGGCATATTTAGATAACAGTAGACAAAAGTAATTTTAGGATTGCCCCACCTATATTTTAGTCCTGCGTCCGTCGCTGAGGACTACAGTGCATTTTTGTCTTAATAGAAATATCTTGAAAACAAGAACCAGACAACATATCATTGTGATGTACTAGTACCGCAGGATTAACTCAGTACATGCATGAAGTAGAAGCTAACATCAAATTAAATCATGACGCTTTCACAAAAAAAAAATGCATGCATAAATACATTTGTTATACATGGGGCGATAGTGTGTGCTTGTGGCCAACTGATTTTATTAAATGATAAACCTATGATCGATTATGAACTAGTAATTAATTAAGATAGCTAGCTAGCAGGTAGGGCCACCAATTAAATTATGCCCTTCACCTCTGTTGCTGTTAATCAACGTGCACCTCAGAGTACGTGTGTAACTGCATTGGCTGTGTCCTAAAAAAAAACTGCATTGGCTCTTCATCTAGTGATCCCCACTAATTAGTACTCCTACTCCAGCTGGAGCAAACAGAAGAGCTGTGGGATAGAAAGACTTTAATATATTTTATTCTCTTTGCGGCTTTACCAAAGGAAAAACGCATAATTAAGAACTAAAAAAATATGACAATAACACTTGTACGTGCACATAGATATGTAAGATATGCCCTATATTGCGAAGAAATGAGGCTGTCAGGCATGATCTAACAATAATTAACACGTAGAAACATAGTGTTGCGAATCAAAGCTAGATCATGCTGGCAGCTTCACTCATTCACAAGAGCATCCAAAACCATCTCCAGAATCCAGCTACCTGGATCTCAAGGAGAGCATCTCTCTCTCTCTCTCTCTTTCAAGGGACGCAGCTGGTTGGAGTGTAGAAAGGATGAGGCTCCACAACTAGGACAAGGTACTGAGAAACGAATTAGGAGCTGGGGCTCTGATGTGTGTGATGATCTTGAATTCAACAAGAACACCAGCACAGGAGAAGCAAGATACCAAAGAGAGAACAAGCTAGCTAGGTTCAATCCAGGCTCTGTTTTGTGTCAAGTATCGTTTGGAGAAGGAAGGGCATGTATTTATAGAGCAAGATAAAGAAGGAATATACATATTGGTCGATGGTGATACAGGGTTTCTCTCTCTCTCTCCCTCTTACATAACACATAGTTAAAAAATAATAAAAGGCTAGGGAGGTTTAGCAAGCTAGGGCTGATGCATGACATGTCTGCGCAGGGAAATGTGAGCACTGAGCTGCTGATCGAGCATGCATGCCTAGCTTGTAGTACATGGCACGTACACGTAGGCCTTGTCCTCCTCTTTAAAAGCTTTTTATCAGAACGAGGAGGTAACGGAGATTAGTTTAATGGAGTACGTTTGCACTTACTACTCCTTTATCTTTCCAACTAACCTAGCACCGTGTGCCTTTAATCTATCATTTACGTTCCGTAAACACATTTGGCCTTTTCCCATCAAAGGATGCGATGCGATGCGATGCTCCGGTTTCGGTCAAGCGATTACCGTTATTCTGATGGGTTCTCAAAATTAATCGAATTCCCCTCGAAGAAGAGGCGGCCAGAATGTGATTGTATTATCCTAAAAATTATAATATATCTAAGTTAGCGAGTAGGAGTATCCATGGTTTTGTTTTTCCAAGTATGTTTTTTAGCAATATATTCATGCTTGAATTATATGTTTACATCGAATTGTCAGTAGTGGTCGCACAAAGCTTTTGACCAAATCAAATATCTCTATCCCTATATTTTTAGTGATCCATTATATTAGTTCTTTTCTCTTGAGAAATAAGCTATAAACCTGCGTCTTAACTCTTAGAAAATATTTCTCTAATTGGTGAGTGTCTACACTATCAAGTGTTGTGTCCAGATCACGACATAGACGAGTTCAATCAGACATATATCACCGTTAATAGGTTCTTTTTAGAGTTCGCAAAATATTTTTTCATAATTTTTTGAATTTTTTAAAACGTATTTCGAGTAAGTCACAAATTTGCTACAGTAAAACACAACTCAACATTAATATGAAACAAACAAGGCCTAAACCGAACAATTTGAAATTTGTCGGTAATTTTTATACAAACAATACCCTATATCACATTGTATTCATTTTCTCAGCGTTTGTGTGATGTTTTCAAAGATTTTTTTTAAAGAAAAAATCAGCATACTTTTCAGCTTCAGGATCAATGCAATTCTACTATCTATATATGTTTTTTTTACTTCCTAGGCCTGCTACCTAGCTCACACCAGTAGAACCCTAGAAGGCTAGAAGTTCAAAAAGGCAGGTGCTAATGCAACCCCACAGGCAGCTAGCGGGTAGCCAGCATGCAGAGACTTTTTACAGGCGCATGAAGATCTGCCAGGCCGGCCAGTTAGCTAGGTTTATCAGCAGCGATAGCATCAGAGGCCTATCAACACTAGTTTATGCTTCCAATGCTCTAATCTTGGACCCTTCCTCCACAACCTTTTTTTTTTTTTTTGAGAAATCCTCCACAACCTTTCTGACCTCTAAATTTACAACTCGATCTCTCTAGCGAGTGCATGCGTATGGATCAATCACTGGATCAGTCACTGGCTTTGTCAGGCATGATCCTCCAATTCTGTCCCCCCCTCCGGTTAATCTAGGTTATGGTGTCATTAACTGTCGTATTGACAGCATGATTGTGCAACTAATTATGTAAACTTGCAAATGGATGGGTGGACCAAAGACAAATTAAAAGAATCCCCCCAGTAACATGTATTCACAGTGGTTGGCAGGAAGGTCCCAGGCTAACTGTCAGTGGCTGTGATTAGTACTTGAGATACCTGTGGAGATGCAACCAAGAGGATGAGACAAATCTGTGTAACCATGTTACTATGTGTAGGCTTCTTGCTCGAAGATAGGTTGGATGTGATGCCTGGTCTTTACCGGGCATGGCAGTTTTGGGAGCTGGAATCATCTGGGGCCAAGTGATTCTTAATTGCACTCTCAAAAGGCAGCAAGTTGTTAGATAGTGTAAAATAGAGGTTTTTTTTTTGTTGAGATTTGGTAATAAGGGATCCCCACCAATGTATTTTTTATAACACTAGAATTACTGTTGTTCTCTAATTTAAAAGCTGTGTACATAGCTCCCGAGTCTTACAAGAGTTTGCAAACAGTTTCTAAATAGCATTTGCGCGGTAGAAAATGAACCACGGTGAGCATCACAGTCTTTACTAGCCTGTAAGCATAAGAGCATTGCCAACAGGATCTCTATTTTTCGTTCTCTATATCCCTTCTCTAAATCATTATTCGTTCCCTATATTTCCATCATCTCTAGCAGAGTTTCTAAATATAGAGACTCTGGAAGAGAGTCTCTAAATTTAGAGACTGGGATAGAGACCCTGCTGGATGCGTCCGCAATAGTGTTTTAGAGAACGGTTTAGAAAACCTGCAAGAGATGCTCTAACTATATATTATATTATCGAAGAATATCGTAAATAACACTCCTATAGCTTGGCACGCCTTTATAGTGTTTAAGCGATCATCAAACCCACATACATATTACTACTCTAACATAGTTTGGAATGATATGTGATTTTTGCAAGTGTTCAGCAAGACATTTGGCTAGACACAAAACATACATATTTTCGTCAAGAAAATCATGTGTTCCAAATAACCTAACTTCACACGGTAGTCATGAATGTTTGTAACCAAACAATAGTAATTAAAAAAAAATCTGTCTGTGTATATATATCTCTCAAAATAAGAGAATGGCTAGCTCTTGGATTAAAACATATACTAGTTGATGAACAAGTTGGTCCAAGAGATTTGAACAAGTTGGTTCAAGAGATTTCCTAGTCCAAAATCTGTCAAATCACCGATCAGTATTCCAGCCAGCCCTCTGATATACACAGCAATATATCTACGTACATGCTGAAATGGCTGATATGTAGTCCCTGCAAGCTAGGACGCGTGATGATCCAGTACTACAAGGGGAGTTGAGTCGTCAGGTCAGGTACGTAGAACCTGCAAAGCTCACAAGGTTGATGTGCACTACTGCATGGACGAGCTAGACGGTGACAAGTCTCATCAGTGCATGCCAAGATTTGGGCAAACTGCTCATAACTGGCAAAGAATCTCCTCCTGGAAATGGAGTGCACTTAATTCTCAGAACCAGAAGCTAGGCCGAAGCAAATAAAAAAAAAACATCGATCATCATGGTAGCTTGGAGGCACACCACGCATTTGCAACCACACCATCTGACCATCATGCCATTGCAAAGCATCGATCCATCCATCCATCCATCTCTAGCCCTTCATTTGCTGCGGCCATTACTGCTCACCGCACTGCTAGGTCAAGCACTCAAGCTTGTGAGGTGTGACCTGTGAAGAGCGATCGATCGATCTATCGCCATGGGATCTCTTTCCTTGTACTGAAAAGAAGCACCTACCTATGGCAAAAGTCGCGCGCTACTATGCATGCATGTGCATGCATAAACATAAACATATATACAAATATATAGCTAGCTCTCTGAGCTGAGCATCTCGGTGCATGTATGTAGCGTAGCGTGTGTACGTATGTGTTGCGCGTGTGGTCCAGCTCCAGCTCAAGGCGGCATCGGCATCGCATGCGATGCTCATCAGCATGCATGGAATGGATACAATACAAATTCAGAGAGAGCGAGAGAGAGGGATGCTTTCCCGGCATGCATGGCCACCAAAAGGCACAGCCGGGAGCCGGCCGGCCGCACGCCTCTACCAGTCTATACTCTATGCCTACGTGTATCCGTGCAGCAGGTGTAGCATGGAAGTTTTGAATCATAGAGCAGGCCCTTTTTTTCGATAATAATAATTAATCCAGCCTCTACATCCAAATATGTATACGGCAAACAAAAGTTAAAAAGTCCACAACAAAATGACATTACAATACCGACACCAAAATGATAGTACTCAATAAAAGAGGACTGAAACAATACAAAGATAAAAATGATTAAACATTACAAAGTCTATTATATATTTAGTTGTCATCTGTAATTAGCAAAAACAAGGCAATGCCACCTCTTCCAAAAATCGGTAAGCTGGACGAAACATCCCCGCTCATCTTCCTTTTGTAACAAGGCCTATTGGCGTAAACAATAGAATCATCTGAAGATAACCTGCATATATGAGATATCTTTGCATTTGTTAAAAACTATTGCGGCAAAACAAAACAGCCCAAAAAAAGACCGTAGTTCCAACAAAAATCCTTTTCTTTATATTTAAATAAATTTCATGAAGACAATCACATAGTAAGTGAAAACAACCAATAGGAGTTTTCAAACCAATAGGAATTTGAACCATGCGCTAAACTATTTTTGAAATATGACAATCAAAGAAAAGATGTTGAATTGTTTTATTGCCACTACAAAAACAACAAAGCTGACTCCCTCTCCAATTATACTTTACAAGGTTATCTTTTGTTAGAATAATCTCTCTATCTAGGTACCACAAAAAAAAATTTATCTTTAATGGTAGCTTTAACTTCCAAATAAATCTGTTCATGCCAGACACATCCATGTTCACTAATCTTTGGTATATAGACTGAATTGAAAAGTTGTCACTCCTATGTAGCTCCCAACTGAAAATATCTTTTTAAGTATTTAACTCAACATTAGCTAATCGATTGACTAAACTTTGCCAATCAATTATATTTTGAGCCACTAATGTTATTCGTTAAAGGGTGAACTATTAAGAACACTAGCAACCTTATCATTTTTCTTGTGAGCAATAGAGAAAAGAGATGGATACTGAGTACCATCATTAACTATAAAAGTTTTTCACCTGAGAAATTAATGTTTCACCTTCATAAGTCCTTTCTAAAAGTGAGAATCCCTAAATTTGGATTCAACTTGAGTTAGAGTATTTGAATGTAAATATTTGGAGCGAAGAAGTTGTTGCTTGCTTAATAAACATTTCATTTTTGATGCCTAAATCTTGAATTCCTAAACCACCTTGGTCTTTTGGTCTACAATGAGTCTTCCATTTTGTCAGACGATATTTTTTTATGCCATCGCTAGTAGAATTTAGATCTAAAATAGTCTAGCTTTTTAAACACCACACAAGGAATCTTAAAGAAAGACATCATAAATATTGGGAGATTAGACAAAACTGAATTTATTAGAACTAATCTCCCCTTGAAGATAAATGCTTCCCTTTCCGGCTAACTAATTTTTTTCAAACTTTTCTTCCACTCCTTTTCAATCAGAATTACTCAGTTTCTTATGATGCATAGGAATATCAAAATATCTAAAAGGAGGTGAAGCCATTTCACAACAAAAATTCTCGTATAATCTTCCTTAAAATCTTTGGCTGCACCATAGAGATAAATCTTATTTTTATGAAAATTAATTTTTAAACCAGATAGGTGCTCAAAAACACATAGTAATAATTTCATATTATGCGCATGCTCAATATCATGATCTAAAAATCATATGGTGTGTCATCAGCGTATTGAAAAATGGACAAACCATTCTCCACTAAATGAGGCACTACTCCATTAATAAGGCCCTCAGATTTTGCTCTTGAGATTAAAATGCTCAACATGTCTGCAACAATTTTAAACAAAATTGGAGACAACGGATCTTCTTGTCTTAATCCTTTTACAATTTGAAAATATGTTTCAATGTCATCATTAATTTTGATAACGATGGCCAATCTCAATGTTTAAATAACATTCTTCAGTCTCCATGCCACTCTTTAAAATTGCAAATTTTATCTCCGAGTCTTTAAATATCTTTATATTTAGAGACTTTCTATCCAATCTCTATTTCATTTTTACGATAGAGAATCTATATATGAAGAGGGACGCGGGGGCGGTCCGTCGCCCGTCGAACGCGCCCCCGTCCAACGCTCACCAATGGCCGTTGGATCTCCATCCAATGGCCAGCGTTAGATCTGAGGTAAAAACTTGTTATTTTTGTTTCGTGGTGTAAAAAATCCAATAAATTCAATAAAAATCATATATATTCTCTAATCAATGTCAGGTCAGCGGCCAGCGTTAGATCTGAGGATCTCCATCCAACGGCCAGCAGCGGGAGTTGGACGAGGGCGCGTCCGATGGGTGTCGGACTGCCCCCACGTCCATATGAAGAGAAGTATAGAGGCTGTATAGTGTTTTGAAGATGGGATATATATAGAGATGATAAGCTACTAGCTAACGATCGATCTGTATATATCTGTGCAATGCAAGGCTGCAAGCACACCTCCCTGTACGCATATACGGTACTGCAGTGTAGAGAAGAGCTTGCACTAGGTATATATAATGCAGTAATATATATACTAGTATATGTGTAGAGAGAGAGAGACATATATAAGTACAAGGTTTGGTTGCATACAGTAGATGGATAGATGGGTATAGTTGGCGCGCCCATCCCTGTGCATTAACAGCTGCAGCTGAGGCATCGCTGTTGCGTTGCCACACTAGCAAGCCAGCGACGACGGCTGGAGGAGAGCCAGCGACGACGGCTGGAGGAGGGGATCCAATCCAAGACACCATTGGCCTTCGGCCATCGGCGCATGGCATTGCGCAATATGGAACCTGCAGTACGTAGTAAGTGCATGCATGCCGGGTCTCATCAATACTCCGTAGAGAGAGCAGCTATAGCTACCGAGACGAGAGCTCATTTACTTAACCAAAAGATCGGGCAGATGAGCATGCAGAGAGGCAGAGCTTGCTGCATCCATCCATTGCCACCAGCTGCTGAGCTGCATGCAGCTGAGCTGCCTGCGGCTGCGTCGCGCAGGCGGCGGCTCAGTGGTCCGTTGCGTTGCGTCCATCCGCCACCATCGATCGCCATGCAGTCACGCAGATGCAATACATACATACGTACGTGCCTGCACAGTGCTCTCAACTCTCATCAGCATCTCCGCTCTCTCTCTGCAGCTCGCAGCAGCTGGTCCTGCTCCTGCTCCTGCTCCTGCATGCAGCTGCGAGCCTGAGGCCTCGGCTCTGCCTCTGCAGATCTAGCTACTAGCTACTCTACTGCTGTCTACTCCCAGACGGTGAAAGCGAGCGAGCACGCTCTGATAGATCTAGAGCGGCCTAGCCGAGCCATTGCAGTACGTAGCTAGCTTGCTAGCTCCCTGCAGTGTCGATTCGCCATTAAAACCGCCATCGTTGTAGCTCGGCGCCGTCGCCGCCCTGCCGGCCGGCCGGCTTGCCGCCGGGACCAGCCGGTGGCGGCGGTCGGCCTGCCGGGGTCCGGACCAAACTACTAACCTGGCCATGCTATGCTAGCTCACGCCGTGCGTGCTTCTGCATCTGCACGTACACGAACTGTACTGTACTAGGACTGTGTGATGTGTGCAGTGGAGGTGGAGGTACGTAGGCACAGTGCATGCGCGCGTCCAATGCTGAATCTCACATGCCTGCATGAATCAAACGGATTAAGTAGACCTGATTTCATTAACTTTCAGGGCGCGCGCCATCATTCAAGACCGATCTGCTTTCACTTTCAGGCTTCAGCAGCGGATTTGGGACCGCATTTTTTTTTTCTTGCATGGCTGGAAGAACAGCTTTCTGTACGACTGAACAATGGCTGATCAGCTGGAGAAGTTTGGTATTTGGTAGTCTCTGAATGCTAACTTTAGCCGAAATTGTCTAGAATAACTCTAAGGTAAAAGGGGAAATAAGCAGCTTGCTCGCCATGCTTAGGGAGCGCGCGTGCAATGGACCAAGCCTAAAATGTCATGAAATAGCTTTGATCGAAGAGAAGTCGTGAAGAAATAGCGAGCCAGGTTGAAGAGTTGAAATAGAAAAATATAATTCAACTCAAAAGGGAAAAATGGAGGAGAAGTTATAAAAAGGGCGAAACTTAAGGGGCCTGCAGGCTAAGGGGCGAGGTTAAAATTTGAACCCAAGTCTAACAATACCAGAATCTCAACTATTTAAAAAAAAAATCTATTTTAAGCCTAAACTACAAAACCGGTTATTTAACACTCTATTTTATAAAGAAGTGAGTCATTTTATATTCTCAATGGTTTAGGAGGGTGGTTTTGATGAAGTAGCATTCGATTTTGTACAAGTACATCTATATGCATGCCCTCATTAGTGTTTTTTTGTACTCCAACAAGATATAGAAAAATCTTGAAAGAATTTTAGAATTGAAACAGTTAACTTCAGAAAAAAAAAATAGTCTTTGAACATCCAATTTGGTTTTTTAAGAAATTCAAACATGCTAAACTTTAAAAAATTTCAGCACATTTTTTTCTAGCATCATTAGGCACCAAAGTTGTTGTACAATTTGTTTGGTGTCAAAATCACTAATTAAGTTGAAATCGGATATCACATCATCAAAACCACCCTTATTAATCATTGACGGTGTAAAATAACCTAGTTTCGATAGGTGGGGGTGCTTCATAATTAGTTTTTATAGTTTGGGACATAGAGCGAATTTGTTTGGGTAGTTGAGTGGTACAATATGGACCTGTTACTTTAGTGAATTATAAATGCTATAAAAGAAAACTACTTCAAAAGACATAAAATAAAGGGGAAAAAACAGGTCTGCTAGCTCAGCATGCCCGGCATATCATTGTAAGCTGGGCAGCGAGGGTATAATATATCGATCTATGCCCCCAAAACATTTGCAAAAGAAATGCATTCAAATAATTTTTTAAACGCCAAAACCTTGTAAATCAATTCTGACAAGCCAAGAATGTGCAAAATTTCAGTACCTTCAAGAAGTGGAAAGCCGAAAGCTAAATAAATATACAGTAAATACATAAACATCCGATCAATAATAGCACGAGCTGGTTAATTAGTGGTCAGTTTGGATCAAACGTTAGCTGGAGGTCGAGCCCGGGGGCCGGGGAAGAAACGCATGCTACACAGCAATATGGTACACCAGATACAATTGTGTGTACTCTACACTGTTCAGCGTGCACTGTGCATGCAGTCCCGAGGTACACTGATGAGCGAGACACCAGTTCAGTAGTTCGTGGTCCGAATACTGACCAGATGTCGCGGCCAGTACATATGCCTACTTACTTATATATTTCTGCCCCATGCAGCTCATGCTGCCTAGATCTATCGGAGCGTGAACAACATGAAGTTTAATTAATTGTAAGGGTTGCCGCTGGTTCATACAAAAAGTGATGCTTAGTGATCTTTTAAATTTATTGGTACCGTCACGTTGTGGTTAGGTCACGTGTAATGGTGGCCAGAAATGTTGGCACTGAACCAAGTTTCAGGCTGTAAACAGTGAATCAAGATATGTGAATGGTTAAATTTGGAGCTCAGTCAGGTTTTACAAGGAAGGACCTTCCATGATTCATGGATATTCATACAAATACGTACCCATAAACTGTGCAAAAAAAAAAAATTGAGTATATATCTGAGGTCTATAGGTATGTATGGATTAGATAGGTCATAGGACGGAATTATCGATCAGCGGCCGACGGGAGCAAGCTGGGCCCAAGGCCCAAGTCGCACGGAGTGCTGAGCTCCTTAGCCGGACCGGCCCATCCCATCGCCCGTGGGCCGTGGCCCGACTCTTGTCCCGCGCTGCTTCTCCCAGTCCCATGTGCCTCCCTCTCTCTCCCCATCTCCCTCCCGGCTCCCGCTCCCTGACTAGCCCTAGCCGCCGCGTCACGGCCCCACTCCAACCCTCCTCCGTCTGCCGCCGTACAGGTAGCGCCGCCGCCGAGCCGCCGCTCGCGACCCACTGCCCGCTCCTGCGCCGTGAGCGGCGCGCGCCGTCGCCAACGGCCGACGTCGACAGCGGGCAGAGCGCCACCCATCGGCCGTCGCCTCGCTCCTCCGGCTCCAGTCTCCCGGGCCGGCGTGGTGGCGACGACCGACCGGCGACCCGGCCTCCCGCTCCACTGCTCCTGCGCTGAGCGCCCCTCCTGGCCTCCTCCATGTCCTCCATGGCTACCGGCCGCCTCAACGCTTCGTTGCTTCTAGGCTTCAACAGTTGGAATTCCTAATGGAGGTGAACATCTTCCATTCCCCGAATCCTCACCCCACTCCACTCCGTCTCATCATCGTCTCAATTAGCAATCGGTGAGTTGTGATCTGCGAATGATGTGCGAGTGTGTGACCGTGCATGTTTGTCCATCGACTGCGCCTTTCGTTATGATGTCATGTTAGGCCATTTCAGTGGGCCGGTCTTTCCTGCGGTCACTCCGGTCAGCTAGCTCATGGGCTCGGGCTGTTTATACACAGTCTGGCGGGGTGTGGCCCGAGGCCTTGTTCTAACTGAAAATTTTGTAATCTCGACAGGTCTCGGAGAGTAAACAAAATGGTAAAAAAAAAAAATAAAAATCTTAAGGACAAACATTTTAAACCCCCCAAAAAATAAAAAATTACTGCATCATTTTTCTTGTAGAAAGATAATTTTTTAATGCTAACTTTTAATTCTAGCTTTAAGCCGAAACGCCTCTGCACAAAAGCAAGAAAACGTTCAAGGTCCACTTCAAACTCTTGGACCGAAGATTGCTGGCATGTTCAAAATGCTTAGGTTTATTTGGTTAAAAAATAGTTTAATTTTTTTAATCTAGTTTCTTGAACCATGAAATCACCTCTAAAAGTCCATAAAAACAATATAAATAATAACATGGGCCAGTTTCGAGAAGCGGAATTAAGGCCTCATTCTTTTCGGTGTATCGTTGCGTTGGCGTATTACTGTAGCAAATTTGAGAGCCCTCGAAAAGAGGTTTAAAGATTATATAAAGATAATTAAAAATAGTTTTGGAATCTTTGGAATGACTACTAAAAGCCACGAAAAATCGTGACAAATTACCAAAACATATAGGCTATATAAAAAAACAAAATCTGATACAGTAATACGCAACGGTACGATACCTAAAAGCCTACCATGCAGCTCACTTTGGCTCGGCCAGTTTAATCATTCCGTTCACCCACTCCAAAAATGCTCTGCTACTTCTCCTAGGCCTACTAAAATTAACTGATTCAATGACCCATTTTTCTATGTTAAAATTACACCCCCTCCGGTTTTAGAAAACTTGATGCTTTCGACTTGTCCTAAGTCAAAATTTTAAAACTTTACCTATGAAAATATTTTTTAACTATTTGGATTAGGCACATGAAAATCAAACGCTTAGATTCCTCTCAAAACATTTAAATACCGCGCCAATGTCCAAAACGTCATGTTTTTATGAGCTAGAGGGGCTAGAGTGTAATAATCTTCATGCAATGAGCAACATCTCACATGTTTTTGTAACTTGATGTGTCAAAATTTCTTAAATCATTTTATAGATGTAAGATTTAATACAATCAATATCAGATAAAAAGGAACTTTTACATATTATACAGTCTAAGTTTATACCAAAAGATGTACTAAGAAAAAATGACACTTTTCTCCCTAACCTTATAGCGAATCTCATTTTGCTCTTCATTGCATATGTTAGCACCGTTGTGCCAAAACTAATATGATTTTGCAATACGTTCAGATAATAGCCGATGGCCAGGCTGTCGACGCTGAAACCTGCTGCCGACAGGGAGCCACCACAACCGGGCCAGCCGTCAACTTCATTACCGTCGGCCAGCAACACCTATCCTGTCCCAGCCCGCCGGCGTCGGATTTGGGCATGCGGCCATTGAAACTGACCACGTCGCCGTAGGATTGGCCACCCCGAACTTGAGAACTGTCGGAGCAAGTGGAGATCATGACGATGAAGGAAAAGAGAAAGTGAAGGAAGGGAAAGAAAAGAGGACTAGCTCCGCCACCGTTGTGCCCGCTGATAAAGGGGAGGGGGCGCCTTTTTTTGGCGACGGTGTCGTGCCCGAGCTGACTAGGGCAGCTCAGGTACAGGACTGGTTTGCCATGTCCATGGCAATATTATTTTTTTCTTAAAATAAAAGGTAGGAGGGCTGCCTTCTTTGAACACAAAATATTAAAATCGACAAGAAACGAGAACTAGGACCCGCTCGATCTTCTCCCAAGGCCCAAGGCAACGCTGACCAGCTGGACAGATTGGTCAGGTCTTTGATCAATCGGGAGATGAGCTTCTAGAAGCCCGGGCATGCCATGCCATGCCATGCTGTTGGAATTCAATTCGAGCGTGTGTGTCGAGTCGAGCTGTGCAGGGTGCAGTGCCGTGTGGTCGATGCACACAAAGCCAGGTAGAGAGCAGACTTGACGGACACGTACGGTGGTGCACATTCAAGTGTGGCATGGTCGCGTACGTTGCATCGCTAGCCTCCCTGTTCGCTGGTGTCCAGCTATGACCACCGACGCACTGCCGATTGATTTCAGCTGGATATATCGTATATTCATATATGTATGTATATGTATATGTATATGTATATGCTGCCTGCATGGGGTTAACAGCGAGGATATATAGCTGGCCGTACGTGTTGACCGCGCTCGCCGCGCTCGCTCATGGCGGGCGGTGCTCTGCTCCGGCGCGCCGGCCGCCGGCCGCCGGCCAGCATGCATGCCACAGCAGGATGCAGGCTGCACCGGCCAAATGTCGCCCGGTCACCGACACGTCCATCTTGGGCGGCCTGCATGCCATGCCGTTCTCCATGCCCCGCCCGGTGACGCGACTGCCCATCCATTTGGATCCGGCACAAAGGATACGTGCAACAAGTTCTGGGATGTTAAACAGTTGTGGATACGGAGAAACAAGTCGTTGGGGGTTTTGGGATCATCGGGGTCATTTTAGCACTAAATCACTATTTTTAAGCTTTAAATTATAAGTTTAAACTGATAGGGTAGCAATAAATAAGAATGATTTAATTGAAAGACACCGGGATCGCTTCACCCCGGTGCTAACACTGTGCGAAAGAACCAACCCTCAAAGATTTCATACATAAGTGTTTTCTTTGTGGATCATTTAATTATGTCTTATCTAGTTAGGTCGACATAGTACCGTAACAAATAAAATAGAAGAGAGTGACATGTAAGTTAAAGGGATGCGGAAATAGTGGCCGTCATCTACATCTCTCTCTCTCTCTCTCTCTCTCTCTCTCTCTCTCTATTTTATTTGTTACAATACTAGCCTACTAGGACGACCTAAATTATGCTCTCATTGGTCATACTTTTAGAGCATCGCCAGTAGGATATCTATATTTCGTTCTCTATATCACTTCTTTAAATCACTATTTGTTACTTATATTTCCATTGTCTCCAACAATCTATCCTCAAAAAATATAAAGATCCTCTAGAGAGTCTCTAAATGTACAGACTCTAGAGGGAGTCTCTATATTTAGATACTGAGATAGAGACGCCGCTAAATCATTATAGAGACTGAGCCTGTCTGCAATAGTATTTTAAGGAACCTTTTAGGGAACCTGTTGGCGATGCTCTTAGGCCCCTTGGTGATGCTCTTACTTGTTTTACTCCTAATTTTTGAAAGCTCTTTAAGGTGTCTTTGTGAACCAAGCCCAGTTTGATTGAACTGTGTTTTAACTTTCGTGTGTGTCTTTGAGATCCATAAAAGGGCACATATTTAGTTCTAATGTCCATTAGATGCTACATGCTAACATCAAATTTATGCCATCAAATATAAGAGTGGCTTAGATATAGTAGGGTGAAAACCCCCTTTTTCCTCATATATAGATCTAATGACACGGATCTAATACTACCCCATGTTAGCATGCAATGGACATTAGCACTAGATGTGTTGCTTTATAAAAGAATGTTTGTATTTTAAAAAGAAAGATAAGTGAAATAAGTAAATTTCGACAAGTTGCATAGGGAGTTATCCACAAAACAAGACTCTCGTTGTACTGTCTAGGACCAAAATTCTAACCCAATGGCTGAGAATCCACTTAAAGCCAATCCACACTTAGTAAGGTTATTTAACGTTGGTCAGGGGTGGAGAGCTAGTATAGTTAGTGGGCCTGTGGGTGTGCATAAGCATCAGGGTCTAAGAAAAAAATTAGCAAGGATTAGATATGTATGTTTTAATAAGCGTATTTTTTCAGTCTAATAGTCGTGCATTCGATGGGACAATCCAACTTGTTAGTGTATGAGTGAACCCGATCATTTTTGAGATAGTTCTGCTCCTGCAGTTGGGTATAAGCTAGCCAAACTCGTTGTCACCAAATTTGTCGTACCCAAGACACTGACAGGTGACAGCCGAACACTCGACGCCTCAATCGGTTGACAAAAAACAGAGCTAATTACTCTGGTTTTTTTTTTTATGTAGTACGTAGCTTTCACTTATATATTTCATGGGGATCACGACGCATATAATAGACGGAGCGCTAAAAAATTCCCGAAAAAAATCACCATCAAATTATTTGTTGTCAACCACAATGAAGAGGTAAAAGGGAGCCAAGTCCACATCAACTCTTCCAATATTGGTTGGTTGGTCGATCGATCGGTCAAACCGAAAAAAATACAGCGAATTAACCTACTCTCATCTTCTTCAACCTCGCGTAGATCCAAAGGTTGGGAAAAAAAAATCAAACTTTCAAAAAAAAATGTTCCTGAAGAGCAGCGCTGGTCGGTGAGGAATCCTTTTGTCGATCAATGTGTCATCGCCATTGATTCAAGAACGAATTAACACGGTGAAGCAACAATTAGAGGGATTCACAGGGCATGCATGCCAATCAAGAACAAGAGTAGCTTGCTAGCTAGCAAGCTAGTGGAATGGATCGATCATTGGTCGGAGAGCATCATCATCCTGACGAACTCGTCGTAGTTGACCTGGCCGTCGCCGTCGAGGTCGGCCTCCTTGATCATCTGGTCCACCTCCTCGTCGGTGAGCTTCTCGCCGAGGTTGATCATCACGTGCCGGAGCTGGAGAAGCCAGAAGGACGCATGCGGCCATGGTTAGATACTTGATTCAGAAACGAAAGCTGCAGAGAGCTTGCAGACTGCAGAGGGGGTGAGGAGGTACCTCGCCGGCGGAGATGAAGCCGTTCTGGTCCTTGTCGAAGACCTTGAAGGCCTCGCGGAGCTCCTCGTCGGCGTCGGTGTCCTTGATCTTGCGCGCCATGAGGCCGAGGAACTCGGCGAACTCGATGGTGCCGTTGCCGTCGGCGTCCACGTCCCGGATCATTTCCCGGAGCTCCTCCGCCGTGGGGCTCTGCCCCAGCGACCGGATCACCGTCGCGAGCTCCTCCAGCGTGATGCACCCGTCGCCGTCCTTGTCGAAGAATGAGAACGCCTCCCGGAACTCCGAGATCTGCTCCTGGTTCAGCACCTCCGCCATCAATCTCCCCACCACCGCCGCCGCCACCACCACCAGCAAGATCGCACGTATGCAACAACAACCAAGATGCAGCTCGATCAAGAGACGACGCAGAGCGAGCGGGAAAGCGAAGGCGTCGAGGTCGAGGTCGAGGTCGAGATCATGGGTGGAGGCGTGGAGCTCTCGCTGGGGGATAGCTCGGTTTATATAGAGAGGGGAGATGGTCGTGTCAGAAATCTGAACGCGAGGAGGAAGAAGAAGCGGCCATTGACTTGCTCGTGCCACCTTAAGCGAGCTAGGTCAAATAACACACATCGGAGCGAGACTGAGCACTCCAAAACTGCATGTAAAAAGCAGAGGATGGAAAGGGGGAAAAGAAAGCGCAGATCTTTGAAATCAACTGTCTCCTCAAATCAAATGCTATGGATTTGCTGTGTCTTTTCCTGAAGTTTGATGCTTGGAAAATAATGTAGGAGTGATTAGCAGTGTAACCTAATTGGCAACACCAAGTTACATTTTTCAAACTGTCCCGAACAGCTAAAGCCCTCAAGCTCTGGAGCCGTAACCTAATTGGCAACACCAAGTTACAACTCGCCATTGCCTCCGAGGTCATCCGTTTGCTTGATGTTGCAATGGAAGTGCGCCTTCTTTCGCCTGCCGAGATTAATCTGCGGAAAGACATCAAATTAAAAATTCTCGGTCTCAACGCCATCGAGAAGATAAAATGGAAGCAACGCTTCCGCATCAACTGATTACGTCTGGGAGATGCCAACTCCAAATACTTCCACCTACGGGTCAACGGCCGCCGAAGGAAAAACCACATTCACTCACTCCAGATCTCTTCGAGCACCCTAACCGAACATAATGAAAAGGCCCAGGCTCTCCACCATCACTTCAGTTCCATCTTCGGTGAAGACGTGTCACCTCGGATGCAACCCTTCACCTGCTTCAACTGGAATTTCATCGGGCTGCCCTACCTGGATCTTTCCTCCCTCGAGGTTCCACTTTCCATGGAAGAACTAAAAGAAGTTGTCCACAAGCTCCCAAATGATAAGGCCCCTGGACCTGACGGCTTCACCTAGGATTTCTACAAATCTTGTTGGGATATCATCTCTGAAGACCTTCTAGCGGCCCTCCTCTGCATCTTCAATCTTGAAGGTCTTGGCCTGGAGGCTCTAAACAACGCCCACCTAGTCCTCCTCCCCAAAAAGGACAACCCCTTGTCCGCCTCTGACTTCCGCCCAATCAGTCTAATCCATAGTCTCGGGAAGCTCTTCACAAAGATCCTTTCAACGCGCTTGGCCCCCTTCATGGACGACCTCGTTTCCCCGTGCCAGAGCGCTTTTATAAAGAAAAGACACATTCAAAACAATTTCCTCTCGGTCCAGAATAAAGCCAAAACCCTCCACAAAAACCGCATTCCCTCCATGCTTCTCAAGCTCGACCTTGAAAAAGCCTTCGATTCGGTTTCCTGGCCTTACCTCCTGGATAACCTCCATGCTGCTGGCTTGAACGCTACTGGCGAGATCGATTTCCATCTCGCTCGCTTCTTCTTCCTCTCGAGTTCTGATCAATGGCCACCTTACAGAAGCCATCTACCACACAAAGGGCCTTCATCAAGGGGACTCCCTCTCGCCTCTCCTCTTCAACTTCGCTATTGAACCTCTTCTTGAGCTCCTCCAGCGGGCAACCGAGGCGGGGGCCCTTTCCCCTGTCAGGGGAATTCACACAAACCTCCGTGTTTCCCTCTTTCCAGATGACGCCGCGATTTTTGTCAACCCCACAAAACAAGACGTCTCAGCTCTTGCGCCCATACTCCTCGCTTTCGGCAACATCACCGGTCTCAGGACAAACTTCGCTAAGAGCCAGGTTGCCCCCATTAGATGTGAGTCCCTTGACCTTGAACCCATTCTTCAGGACTTGCCGGCCATGCAAACCTCCTTCCGCATTAAATACCTTGGCCTCCCGCTCTCCATTAAACGACTTCGCCACGTTCACTTCCAACCACTTCTAGACAAAATTTTCAATCGTCTAGCTAGCTGGAAAGGCCCGCTTTTGTCAAAAGGTGGCAGACTAACCTTGCTCAAAGCGGTCCTTTCGGCTCTGCCAACTTACGTGCTCTCCGTCATCAACCCTCCTTTGTCCGTGTTAAAAAAGATCGACAAAGTTAGGCGAGCCTGGCTTTGGAAAGGGACTGACTCCGTTTCAGTGGGTCATTGCAGGGTCAATTGGGGCATTGTTTGCTCACCGACTGCCCTTGGGGGCCTGGGGGTCTTAGACCTCACCCGTTTCGCCAGGGCCCTGCTTCTTTGTTGGCTTTGAAATTGCAGATCTTCCCCTGCCGCTCCCTGGATCGGAGATCCCCATGAAGTCGACCTTGACCTTCTAAGGGCTGGTACCGCTATCACGTTGAAAGATGGTGCAACCCTCTCCTTCTGGCAAGATCGCTGGCTCACTGGCTGCGCGCCACAATCGTTGGCCCCACAGCTCTTCAACGCCTCCTCCAGGAAAAATAGATCTGTCAAAGAGGCTTTGCAGGGGGCGACCTGGCTCAACGACCTGCGGATGAACCTAACCCCGCAAATGATCCCAGAGCTCATTGAGCTGCTCCTCCGGGTCTCCCAAGTCACGCTATCTACAACCGAACCGGACTGCAATCCGGTGCTTCAACCCAAAGGAAACTTCACGGTGAGCTCCGCCTACAAGATTCAATTCATCGGCCGATGCGCCGCCCCACCTCCAACAGTGCGGAAGCATTGGGCACCTCGAAATGCAAGTTCTTCCTCGGCAACTCCTGACAAGCGTTGTTTACGGCAGACGCTTTAATGAGGCGTCACATTCGAACAACTACTTACATCCCTGTGCGAGGCGCAACTTGGAGACCCCAGAACACTTGTTCTTAAACTGCGAATTCAGTCGCTCTGTCTGGTCCCAGCTTGCTCAACAATCGAACACCCCCTTTCTTCAACCTGACAGCTGGAGAAACACCGACAACGTCGCTCGGTGGTGGCAAGACGTAACCCTCTCGGCCAGGCCGACTCAAGGCTCCCTGTCGCTGGTCTCCGGAACCATCTGGTATATTTGGCTTGAACGCAATAATAGCATATTCAGACAGGCAGACATCCAAAGTGCGATCTTCCTCCAGCTACTACTCGATGACTTGCGGTTGTGGTCGGCCGCGGGAGCCCCTTTTGTAATTAGTTAATTGAATACGCCCAGGGGGAGGGCCTATCCCCCAAATTTTGTACTCTTCCTCTCTTTGATCAATAGAAGACAGTTCTCCTGCCCTTTGTTAAAAAAAAAAATAATTAGCAGTGTATGCAAAACCTGCTCGCATTTGTATAACATTAAGCGACGTAATCTAATCTGTTCATCGATCACCATACTTAAATCGGGGTGGCAGAGCACGAGACAGCATGATTTGGTTTCGTTAATTAATCTATTGGCGTCCCCATGGGAGCCCAGCTCGTGCACAGCTGGAGGCCGCGTCTCTAGGAGACACAGGAGGTGAGGTGTCTGCTTCCATGGGTACAAATAACAGATTCGCATCCCTCCATGCCCTCCCAGCTTCGATTCAAACGGCACCATCCCTTTGTATATAATCTCCTGATACTGCTGATCGCCCATGATTAGCTAGGGTTCATTTCTAATCATTGTTTTAAATCTCCGGCTATGACATTTAGTGTTTGATTTCTTCAAACCAATTATAGCCGGCGAAATGACGTTATAGCCCGCTATAGCCGACTTTTTTCAATAACTGGACCCTACTCAAATCGCTATAACCCGCTATAGCGTTTGCTATAGCCGGAGATATAAAACCTTGTTTTTGATACACAAGAGGTTCTTTGCCTCTTCGGTATGTTTGGAACGAGGAATATCGTACCGTCGTCCAGTTAGGTTTCATTTTCCATACCGATACGTCGATGTTAAGAGTCGTACTTACGGTGTCCAACATGTGCATGTGTATGAGTAGGAATGTAGGATTACAGTGTCCAACATGTGTATGAGAGGAATAAAAGTTTTTTAGTTCACCACCTAGTTCACCAACAAACTTTTAGTTTAAGGATGAATTAAGCATGTATATATAACATAATTCAAGGCCGAATAGCAGGAGCACGTCGAATTCCATTTCCATCCCATATGTCTCTCAGCTAGCTGTATTACGCACTCAATTCATACGCTCACTGAGAGTCTTGAGCCTTGACCGGTTCAATTCACTGGCTGGTGCTTCCCTAGCGCAGCCTGCGCAGGTGTAATTAAACCTCCGGTTAATCACTGCGTCCCTCGACCAAATCCATTCAAAGTTTCAAACTTGCCGGTGGGGGTGAGCAGGAGTTCATATCAGGAGGCAGATTAGACCGGACGTACGACAGCGTGTCATACAAGCATCATTATGGATTTTGATTTGAAACCGATCTCTAAAACAAAGCTGCTACTGCCCTGCATCTGCATGCCCAGGCGGGCGGGCGGACGGACGGACGGTCAAGATTTGATTTTGACAACGTCCAACGCTCGTCTTCATTCTTGATTTAGGCTGAGCGATTTCTGACGAGGCGACCGGCCGGCCGGCGGCGATGGCGATCCGACGGCCAGGGCTTCCTCGTCGCCGGCGGTGGGGAGATTGACCTGGGAACGCCGTGGCGTCACGGGCGTGTTAAAGAGCGATGACATCGACGGTTGACCGGTATATCGCCATCTTAGCTAAAATTAACTGAGACGTCCATGTGAAAACAACATAAGGAGACAGTCAAATCAGTGCTGAAACGGCTCAAGCCAAATGAGGGCCAGTAAAAATCCAGCTAATAAAATATTGAATCAGGTAGCTTAGCTAAACAGCATATCATACTTTTTTTTCCTTTTTGAATTTAGGGGTGTAAACTAGAGATAAAAATTTGGCAAAAAAATAAAACCATGAAGAACGGTAACAACGGGGCACTACTATCTTATGTGGGTATGCTTGGTTGATACCCAATTTTGTTCCATTAAATCTTGCTAATAGTTGCAATGGCCATTGAAAGATCAAGTAGTCCTTAATCAATGAGTGGGAAAAACTAGTTTTAACAAACATGGCAATAGTGTAGAAAATCTTATGATTTCTAGGGTAGCAATCTAAACGTATGTCAAATTTGATCAACACTTCTGACAGTTGACAAGACAAGCAATGCACACATAGTCATGAACCAAAATAGACATGAAATTTATTGTTTGTTCTTGCATGCCAAGACCTATTGTTTTTTAGTTGCTAAATCGACCACGTTTATGGTTCAAAAAGGATAAATTGATTAGTTGCAACATGGACTATGCCAGTGCATTGTTTATATAAGTTGTTTTTTTTAATATGTCACTTTATATAGAAACGACTCCACTACACATACGACCCTCCCAATACACCGTTAATAGAATTAAAGGTAACGGTACGAGATCTAATGGAAATGTCTTCTTATTTTATTCTCTTCTTTAATCGGAGACCTTGTAATCCGAGTCTCTTGTAATCCATAGTACCCGTTTTATACATTGACACGGTCTTTAAAATAGAACTTTGATCTAAAAACTTTTAAAAATTTATTTATAATGCATTAAAAATTATATTATTATGAAAGTTCTTTGCAAGACGAATCTATCTGTATGATTTCTATGTTCTGAATCTAAATAGTTTAAAAGTTTTCTGTGAATAAAGTTTTAAACTTTGACTCTAAAACGATTAGTATTTCATAACGGAAACAATATGAAATAAGAAACGATTCTGCTGTCTCCTCGTTGATTACCTCCCATCGCAACAATCCCATCTTAAACGGCAGCTGAAAAAACTGTTTATCACTGTGCAAGATCGGGCTACTGAACACTGACTACTGAGACCTGTACATGGAGAACAGAGCAAGTGGAAATGGACTCATGGTCATACGGTGCTCGCGCGCGTGGAAGGTGGAACCGACCAGAGCGCCTGCGCTTGCGGCTGCCCAACGCCCACGGCCACTCCACCTCCGCCGTCCGATCCCCATCGCGCGGCTCGGCTGTCTCGACGAGCCGAGGAGGAGGAGAAGCACGAGGAACGGGTCCAAGCGGGCACACGGCTCGGCAACCCGCGTTTTCGCCGGTCGCTGGACCGGCTCCCTGCCATCCCGAGCCGCAAAGTCTCAATAGGCTTCAAGCCTTCAAGGATTTTTTTTTTCTCCCTTTTTTTTTTCTAGATACGATCGAGTTGACTATTTCGCTCGACGGTCTGGGTTTTTTTTGGCCTTTTTGCTTTCTGATTTTGATCTTTCTTTTCATCATCGGTCTGTCGCTGTACGTGTACGGTCGCACGTGAGCCGGACCGGGCCGACGCGGTTTCCTTTACGAGCCGGACGGGCGTTGACGTTTGGCTTTCCCCTCCTCCCCGTGCATCTCTATCGTCTCCTCTGGATTAAAATTTTTCGATGCCAATTTAGATCACATAAACGACGCTCCCATGATATTCCCAATAGATCATTTCTGTACATGTTTCCTATGATACGAGAGAGAGCGTTGAATAGTTGTTTAGAGATAAACCATCGAGCATAATAGTTCATTTGTGTACTTCGTTTCGAGAGAAAGTTTTTTTGTAGCGTCTAATTTGCAGAATACATAAATGAGACAATGCTCTCAATATCAATACAACTTTTTTTTTTGCCTTGTTTCGAGATTTGTAGACCATTTCTTGGCCATGCGTTCTCTATTTGGTGCGACTATTTGTTTATATCCTAAATTTAAGGAGCCATGTTTTTTGTTTCATTTTGTTTTTATAGAGCTTTGGGACACATCTAACGAACTACAAAAGTGTTCATCTCCTCCTCCCCCTATTTTTCCTTCCCCTCCTTTGTTTCTCCCCCTCACCAAGTTTTCCCATCCAGGTCGCGACAGGATGCGAGTTGAGGTATGCTCGGTTGCCTAGCCCCCAACTGGATTTGGTAGTGTGGAGCCCGGACATGGTAGCGCGAAGATGGGATCCGACAGTGCTGTGCTTGAGTCTGGTGGGCCACAATCGGTTCGTGGTGCCAGCAGCCGAGTCTGGGGCATTGGCTGTGCGAGGCGCGAGGGTCAGGCTACGATGGTAACAAGTGGCAAGGTGACCAGTGACGCGGTAGTGCCCAGAGATGCGGTGGCCGAACATATGATGAGGCGGTCGGATTTTGTAGGCTTGGTGGTGTTGTTGTGCCGAAGAGTTTTTTGTTTGCTTCTTTGTTTACCATGTGGATGAGTTGGTCGGCCTTAGTTCATGCTAGCAGCGGTTGCGCTTTAGTCATGCCTTAGTGCTCTTCATCGAGTTTTTTTTTATCCTTTTCCTGTATTTCATTCCTTTGAATGAATTGATAAAGTTTCTGCTTTTTTTGGTTTAAAAAATATAATGATACCATGTACCTCATGCTGAAAACTTTTAAATCTAAAAAGCGAGCGAGGTGGCCCACGCGTTTGCGCGGCTAGATTTGTTTTGGTATATAGTGTTTATCTCTAACTCATAATCTATTTCTAACATATCAGATCGGATTTATCTCTAATATATTATATCAACTTTAGTATTTAATATGAATTTCTAATATTTTCTTTTAATCTAAGCCGCATAGATCTTTTATTTTTTTCTTTGATTAATCTACATGTTATAATTTGGTCCCACAGTTGATTGAACAGATAAAATAACCATATTATATCATCTTTAGTATTTAATCCGAATTTCTAATATTCTTCTTTTAATCTAAGCCGTTATAATCTGGCCCCACAAAATCAACGGCGTAGATCTTTTATTTTTTTTCTTGATCTTGATTTATGTGGGAATTTCTTTGATTGATCTTGGCCGTTATAATTTGGTCCCACCGTTGATCGAATGGCTGAAATAATTTGGATGATGTGGACGAGCGTAGTGGCTTCTTTTTCCCTCCTTTATATATAGAAAGAAGTCCATTTTACCCCCTTGAACTATCGCACAAGTTCAGTTTTCCCCCCTCAACTTCAAAACCGGACAAAACACCCCCCTCAACTATCAAAACCGGTACAAAATACCCCCTACTTTAAAACCATGGTGGTTTTGGATGACATAACATCTAATCAACATTTTTCTAGAAAATAAATTCAAAAATTTCTAGAAAATCATAGGAAGCTCAAAAAATAAAATAAAAATACCAAAAGTACAAAATAGGTAGAATCCAAATATTCATTGAAAATACTTTTCTATGTATGTATTTATACGTAAAAATAGTACATAATGTATTTCATTGAATAAATAAATCAAGTATTTAAGAAAACTTAATTTGGCTTGTAGGAAAAATGAGAGAAACCAGCAGAAATAGAGGGATGCTAACTTTGCCTTTCAATTTATATTTTCAAATTCTAATTCTAATTTATTTTGACCTTTCAATTGTATTTTTTTAAAAAATCAAATTCAACAGTCAAAATAGCATCTTTATGTTTTTATTAATTTCTCGTCATTCTCAAAACTAAAATATTTTTCACCATTTTATAGAGAACAAACAAAATTTTCTTGAATACTTTTTTAATAAATAAAACACCTTATATAAAAATAATAATTTTTGCAAATAAGTATGCACATAAACTTTACAGTTTTATTGCATATTTGGATTCTATGTATTTTTCTATTGTTGTGCATATTTTTATTATACTTTTTGAGCTTCCTATAATTTTCTAACTTTTTTTAAAATTTATTTTCTAGAAAAATGATGACTAGATGTTATGTCATCCAAAACCACCATGGTTTTGGGTGAGGGTATTTTATGCGGTTTTGATAGTTGAGGGTGTTTTGTCGGTTTTGAAGTTGAGGAAACCGAACTTGCGATAGATTCGAGGGTAAAATGGACTTCTTCCTTATATATAATAGATAGATAGAATAGATAGATGTGGCCTTTGGAATGGAATCGGGCCGCATCCTATCTAGGCTTTAATAGGCTTGAACCTTTGCGTCGCAAGGAAGTTGTGCCATCGTATATAACGGGCCATAGGACTGGCCCAAATTCATCGGTGACTCCGAATATTCGAGCTTTACTGGGCAGTGGGCCGAGTGATATTGGCTTTGTTAGTTTTGGGGCCACCTTGCCAGCGCTGGTCCTGAAGAGCAGCGCTGGTCGGTGAGGAATCCTTTTGTCGATCAATGTGTCATCGCCATTGATTCAAGAACGAATTAACACGGTGAAGCAACAATTAGAGGGATTCACAGGGCATGCATGCCAATCAAGAACAAGAGTAGCTTGCTAGCTAGCAAGCTAGTGGAATGGATCGATCATTGGTCGGAGAGCATCATCATCCTGACGAACTCGTCGTAGTTGACCTGGCCGTCGCCATCGAGGTCGGCCTCCTTGATCATCTGGTCCACCTCCTCGTCGGTGAGCTTCTCGCCGAGGTTGATCATCACGTGCCGGAGCTGGAGAAGCCAGAAGGACGCCAGCGGCCATGGTTAGATACTTGATTCAGAAACGAAAGCTGCAGAGAGCTTGCAGACTGCAGATGCAGAGGGGGTGGGGAGTGGGGTACCTCGCCGGCGGAGATGAAGCCGTTCTGGTCCTTGTCGAAGACCTTGAAGGCCTCGCGGAGCTCCTCGTCGGCGTCGGTGTCCTTGATCTTGCGCGCCATGAGGCCGAGGAACTCGGCGAACTCGATGGTGCCGTTGCCGTCGGCGTCCACGTCCCGGATCATCTCCCGGAGCTCCTCCGCCGTGGGGCTCTGCCCCAGCGACCGGATCACCGTCGCGAGCTCCTCCAGCGTGATGCACCCGTCGCCGTCCTTGTCGAAGAAGGAGAACGCCTCCCGGAACTCCGAGATTTGCTCCTGGTTCAGCACCTCCGCCATCAATCTCCCCACCACCGCCACCACCAGCAGCAAGATCGCACGCAACAACAGCAGCTCGATCAAGAGACGACGCAGAGCGAGTGGGAAGGCGAAGGCGTCGAGGTCGAGGTCGAGGTCGAGCTCATGGGTGGAGCTCTCGCTGGGGGATAGCTCGGTTTATATAGCGAGGGGGAGACGGTCGTGTCGGAAATCTGAACGCGAGGAGGAAGAAGAAGCGGCCATTGGCTTGCTCGTGCCACCTCCCGCGAGCTAGGTCAAAGAACACACATTGGAGCGAGACTGAGCACTCCAAAACAGCATGTAAAAAGCAGAGGGAGGAAAGGGGGAAAAGAAAGCACAAATCTTTGAATAATTGAATTCAACCGTCTCCTCAAATGCTATGGATTTGCTCTCTCTTTTCCTGAAGCTTGATGTTTGGAAAATACTCCTACAGTAGGAGTGATTAGCAGTGTAAAAATGCCCATTGAAACATTAAGCATAGCTTATTAAAACAATAAACTCAGCCTACTGAAACAATAAAAATTGCTTAGTAAAACAATAAAAAATACTTACTGAAACAATGAACTCGGCTGTCTGAAACAATGAAAAATGTTTACTGAAACATTAAGCGTAGCTTATTAAAATAATAAACTCAGCTTACTGAAACAACCTACTGAAACAATGAAAAATGCTTAGTGAAACAATAAAAAATACTTACTGAGACAACGAACTCGGCTTTCTAAAACAATAAAAAATGTATACTAAAACATTAAGCATAGCTTACTGAAACAATGAACTCAGCCTACTGAAACAATGAACTCAGCGTACCGAAACAACAAAGAATTCCCATTAAAATAATGAACTTAGCCTACCGAAACAATGAACCCAGTCTATTAAAACAACATAAAATATAACTGGAACATTAAGCATAGCCTGCTGAAACAATGAACTCGACCTACTGAAACAATAAAAAAAATGACTATTGAAAAAATGAACTCGGTAAACTATAACAATAAAAATTGGCTATAAAAACACTAAGAATATTCTACTGAAACAATGAACTCAGCCTACTAAAACAATGAAAAATGGTGGTGAAACAATGAAAAAATGCATACGAAACAATGCACTCACCCTACTAAAACAATGAAAAATGTGTGTTGAATAATGAAAAACGTGTGCTAAAACAATAAAAAACGTTTGGTTTGTAACCTAGGTGACCATGCCAATACAAGGATTACGTCCAATTCATGACATGACCTTTTAAAGACAAATTTTATTTGTTTGGTTTGTAGCCCCCAAAAGTGGCCAATAAAAAATAATTTGAAATCCAAAAAAAAATTAAAAGTGCTAAAAATGGGTTGTTTAAAATCTTAAATGAATTAAAAAATTTAATCTCCTATATTCAGTATAACAACAACAAATTATGACACGAATCAGGACAAAACATAAATCGACATTCTAATAAAACTATATCAAAATAGAAGAAAAAAATCTTCATGTTTAAATGGGTAAGTTACCTGTTGGGGGAGCTCATCCATCACATACACTACATCAGGAAAATCGAAGCAATCAGGAAATTAGCCCAAGAAAATCCCCAATAGAAGAACAACAATAGCACCAAAACCGCTCATATCCAGCACTAGACGGCAGATAACAGAACCGAACGGCTTTTTGACGAGCCATGGGCGTCCGACACCGGTCGGATGCCCGTGTATATTCATTTTCGATTATAAAAAGGTAGATCATCTCAAACTGTACTATCTGCAAATTACAAAAGCATTTCCGTTTTTTTTTTTTTTTGTATTGGGCCTCATGTGGATCATGGGATTAATCGCGGGAAGGCATATGCTAAATGCTGCTCAATGTCATCACATTTGCACTTTACCTTTATACATCACCACATTTGTACCTTAGAATTTATCGATGGCTATGTAGACGAAAGACCATAGTTTTGGGTGTAATATAGACCTTCCCAAAAAATGGTATTAAAATGTTCTCAAATCATATTTTGCAATTACAAATAATATTGTTTTGATTACAAAATGTATATTAAATATTTATAAGAAATCGTACCCATATGAAGGGGAAAATATTTTAGCACCTCTTCTCGCTTACATGTGGGCCCACCCATCGAGTCTTTTTCTTTTATTAATTTCCTTTCTACCTCTCAGTGACCAATGCCCCCCACTTGTCATCCAAATGTAGCCTTGTGGATGACTGAGCAACCATCATTGAACACCCCCTATGAAATTCCTTTTCTACCATTATGATTTGTGGACCCCACATGTCATCCTCGCACTTTTTCGCATTATTGAGCTGATGATGATTGCTCATTTGTACAATGTCCCTTTTACCCTTTGATGAAGTGACCAAACTGCCCATCCATTATTGATCTGCCTATTTAACCATTCTTTCTGCATTCTCCCTTTCTTTCAGAGCAAGCCATCGAGCAGCAGCCGAAACCAGTTGAGCTCACTCCTCTTTCGGTCAGTCTCCTTCCCGCTGGCGGTTAGGACCTTCTCTATTTTTCTCCGTTCGGCATGTCCTCCGTCCACCCCCTAACTCTATTTATCCCTGAGTAGCACAAGATTGCCTCCTTAGACAAAGCAAACCCATGAATTGTTGAGGCTCCTCCTTATGAACGAAGCAAATTCCTTGCACCTCCCTCGGTAAGAAGCTGATACCATATAAAGTTTGTTTTCCCCTGAGCTTATATGAAAATGTTATAAAATTTAAAATATCTAAAATTGCTAATAATACAAATAGTGAGGGTTTGTGGCTAGTGCCAATATAGATGAGCGAGTATCTGTATCGGTTCTAGCCACGAAACAAGGTGTTGGTTCCCAACCACGAATCGATTAACATGTATTTGTGTTTATACTTTATTCTTGTTATGAACCGACTCATCTGCACTGGTTGTTGATTAAAACCAGACACGTATGTGATTGTCCCATCCGGCTCTTTACAACACAAATAAATTGTCACATACCATGGTATTTGGGGTAATGCGGTAATTCGTTCTAAATTACCTGTTTTTGTTCTCGTTCTCGGGTAGTATAATTTTTTTGACTCCGTAGTTGATGTTTCCCCATTCTTGCCATTCATCCTCAGATGAGCATGGGCGACATGGCGACATCGGCCTTGAAGGTGCTCTGACCTATATGGAAAATAACTGCGCGGCTTAGTTCTTTGGAGCACTATGTGCTACACACACACACACATGTTATGTGCTATGTTTGGTACTCATTCTTTCGTGCCCACCCTAAGCAGTAAATTCCTAACTGTCATACAAAATTTCGGGAGCAAATGGCTTATGTTTCCTCACTTTGGGGCACAGTGGTGGATCCATGATCTTATCGAAAATGGGGCTAAAATGTAGGATACTAAAAGTTACACAAAAATACCAAGACAATTTTACCGCAAGCAATTATAAAAAGGTAGATCATCTCAAACACTATCTGCAAATTGCAAAAGCATTTCCGGTTTTTTTTTTGGTATTGGGCCTCATGTGGGCCGTGGGAAGGCATCTGCTGGTCGTTGCCATATAATGCAAAACAAATAGACGGTGAAGATTGTGGAGCTGTGAACCCTAAAGACATCACACACAGAGAGAGGATTCGGTTCCATGTTTCCGCCACCGCCGGCGCTTCGCGTTCCGACGCCGCCGGCGAGATGGTGATGGTGTTGAATCCTCATGCCATTTTTATGGGATGAACCTGGTCGACGCGACGGCCGGCCGGCCGTTTCCTTCCACAGCCACAAATACCTATCGATCCTCCTGATTGTTTCGAGGCTTGTGTCTTCCGGATTTCTTCCTTTTTTTTTTGCCGCAACGCGAGATTTCCTTGGATATATCTATTCGCAGCTAACTCTGCTGTTTCGCAGGTTTGCAGATATCCGATTTGGGTTTGGGTGGGGGATCCAGGGCCGCGTTGGGGATTGGTTCCGTGCGGAGGTTGATGAAGCGCGGCAGGCCATCCGCCCCCGGCGCACCTAAGGTGAAGAAATCCAAATCGTCATCCTCCTCCTGGGCGTCGCTGCACAAGGACATCCTCCGCCTCGTCGCGTCGCGTGGCGTGTCCTGGCCGGCGACAATGGCATCGCGGACTATGTCCGCTTCCGCGCGGTCTGTCCCCACTGGCGGTCCACCACCGTGTGCCCGCGCGGCCGCGGTGTCGTCGACCCGCGCCACTGGATCATGCTGCCCGAGGGCTACCGCCTGTACCCCGGCCACAGCAAGATGTGCGCTTCATCAACCTCCGCACGGGCGCCTTCGCCCGTGTCCGCCTCCCACTCTTTAGGGACCACTTCGCCATGGAATCCATCGACGGCCTCCTCCTCCTGCACAGGGACCATGACATGGCCATCCGCATCCTCCACCCCTTCACCGCCGACATCGTGGACCTCCCATCACTTGCAACCCTCCTGACTCCTGTCCCAGGTCAAAGGTCTCTCGAACCCCCTTGAGGCTGCTTACATTAAAGACCGCTTCTACTTGCATATGATCAGAAGCATCTCCGCTGCCTGTGTCAATGTCAACCCTGACGGGGTGATTACTGCCATGCTTGCCCTTACTTATGATCATATACAGAAAAAAGTTAAAAATTGACATACCATTCGTCCAGAGTTGGTAAGAACACCTTTTTTGCATTCATTATAGCAAGCATTGGTGCCAGCTCCAATAATCACTGCAGCCACTGTATCCTCATCGTAATAATGCTCTAGAGCTAAGAGCATCTTCAATAGTAGAGACAACTGGTTGTCTATAAGATCTAGGTGGCACATCCTAGTCAGCTTAAGAGACCATTTCTTCATCCAATAGCTTGACTATAAGCATCCACTCTAAACCCTGTGGGACCCACACATTAATAATGCATCTTCCTCCCGTTCTCCACTTCCCCCAAATCTTTCTCCCGTTCTCCACTTTTCCCCCAAATCCTTCTCCTCGGCGCCGCTGCAAGCCGCCTCTCTCCTTCGCTGTCCAGTCCTCTCCTTGCCGCCGCCGCCTCAAGCCACTACCACGGGAGCGGATCCAGCGAGCTCCCGCGGCGACGGCGGCTCCAACGAGCTCTCGCGAGCTCCATGCGGCACGGCGCCGCCGCCACATTGTGGCACGGGCGCCATCGTCATCGTCGTCCTCGCCATGCAGGCACGAAGCGCCAATCCTCGCGCCGCCTCCTCCTGTCGTCGTGCGGTGGCACGGGCGCCGCCGCCTCCTCCGCCGCCGCGTCATGGCACGAGTGTCGACGACGACGGCTCCGGCGCTGCCCTCACCTCACCATCTCCGACGACGGCGTGAGGAGGGAGAGAGAGAGAGCGCGCGCATGAGGGAGCCACGTGCTTGCTGTGCATCGGGAGGAGGGTCAAGCGACCGGCGCTACCTCAAGCGCCGACGCCAGCCTTTACCACCTCCTCTCTTCTCCAACTGGACCAAAAATATGATGTGGCAAGCTTATAACCTGCTGACATGTCCCCATTGGAGATGCTCTAATGTGCCCACTGTATTGTTCACCTATATTGAATGGCACATGCAAGCCCAAAAACTTTTAAATTATGTATAACAGAGTTACAAAGAAATATTTCCAAACTTGATCAAGGAGCACATATGGATTCATGAAAATTAGTATAACAGAAGAACAGAAGAACATGTGCTAGCTTAAAAAGATATAAAACTAACCGTTTTATCTATGTATTGTTCATTCATACAACATTAAGTCATGTAATTCTACTCCAGCTAAGAAAAAAACACAAAAGCCATGGGTGATGCGGTGAAAAAGTTTATCGATAATCCCACTCACACTGTCATACAAAAATTCATGAACCAGATTTCCAGCCAAAATAGACCAAGCTATGTCTATGGGTACCCACAAAAATTCAGAATTGATTTCACACGTATAAGTTAGCTATATATATGCATCCTTTTTTCCTCCCTTGGCAATTCCCAAAACGGACGTGTAGCATAATATTTCTGAGATTCGTAAGTCAGTTATAATATATTTGGCAGAGAACAAAGGTGACAATTATATATTTGATTATGACGTGCCAGACTGCCAGGTGATTTTCTACAATTCTAGCTAGTGTTGCTTTTTATATCTGATACCAGCAGAACTAATCATTTAGAATATCATAAATAAAGGGGCATACTTTGTTTTCTGAGTAATACAGTACAAAATTTGAAGTTACACCAAGCAATAAGTAGCGTCTGGCATGCTCAACAAATATAAAACAAAGACGCTTCCACAAAGCACAATCCCTTGTCTCCAAGCCTACTAGCCTGCTGTTTCAAATAATGGTGTTTGCATACAGTGGTTTACAAGTTAAGAATACTAATTAAGACACTCCAGCCATATTTATACTTCATAGAATCAAAGAATGAAAGTAACAGATCAAATCAAGTAGTCAATCAAATACTGAAATATTTTACTTCAAAATGGAAATGATTTTTTAATACAGAACTGAATTCAACCACTTATGTCTACAATACATTGACGTGCAAAATCAACCCATTCCTAACAAGGGCTTCATTCAAGCACTGCGCAACATCTTTCTCGACCTGATATTTCAAAGAAAGAAAAGCAGAAAAAAGAAAATAAATTGGAAATATGATAACAGAAACATGGGTTGCAAAGGTAAACTATCCAAACTGCAATAAAAAATGCAAGAGAAACAGAAGAAAGAAAATGTTATTATGTTAAGCATAAAATGAAATTAAGAGCAACCTGACATCTGACATCAATATGGGTGTCCTTGTCTAAATCAATCCTTGTAGGTTTTCCTGACATCAACTTATGGCCGATGATTCCAGCAACACAATATCTGCATGACAAAAACAAAGATATCTGCATGACAAAAACAAAGGTGACATCACAGTACAGAGATAACATCTAAAGTGATATAAGCAAGCAGCGCATTGCCATACTTTCCCTGCTTTACTTCTTTGAATACAGGATTTGGAAAATTAGAATTTGATGAAAAAAATCGAAGAAAAAATATCTAGAAACTATGAAGCAAGATTCAACCCCAAGCACAGGAGACACCATAATGTCCAAGCACTTCAGTAGAACAAAAGGCTGGGTAGGTTTATCCCTTACGAACATGAGTGATTTATTCAGCAAGAACACATATAGTCTGTTACAGGCTTACAGCATGAGCAAACATAGGAGATATAAACATAGGAGATATACTTCATTTTTTAGAGTTAAAAGGAGTACCCTGGAAGTGTAACCAGATTTTTTTCTGATGGAGCCCATTTCTTAAACACCTCAAGAGAAAATCCACCGCTAATCATACCCGGCGTTGCAAAAATTACACAGGGGCCAGGGTTGTTAATGAATGAACGCTCAAATTGGCAAACTGCAATGTGAAAATGTCAAAAGAAAAAACATCAACATAGATTTGATATAAGAGAGTTGCAGTTGGAGCAGAGAAAATCTCTTCTGTTTGGGAGTACCACATACAAGTGTCACAAAGTTATCTTCAATCTTAGGATTAACTACTTTCATTAGGGAAGTAACATAATGAATAAACAAGCATAATATCCAGTTGATGTTGCATAGTTTCTTACATTTTTATAAATGTAAAAAGACGAACTGCAGAATTTTTTATGGCAGGACTGATTATTTATTTATTTATCCTAAGTGCATTCTACATTTGAGTTAACTGGCTATTTTTTTAGTGACATACCATGCTTGAAGTCAAAAGGGTTACGAATGGCATAGTTGTCCTTGATCTTTTGGCTAGTCCACCCAATAAGCATTTTGTAGTACATATTAGCTTGAATGGTTAAACCTGCAGAACAAAAGCAACGTCAAATAAACCAGACAAATACATAAAAGCATGTTAGTGTTTGAGAAAAGCATGTACCAGCTGAGAAGTAAAGAGGAATCTTCAAGTTCATTCTTTCCCAATAGTCATCCAGTAATATGCATAGCTCCTGATACATACAAGACAACGTTGAGTCACTTCTAAATGGACATTCTATGTTCAGAATTTTTTAACAGCATGTTTCCAGGGAGTTCTTTTTTCATGTGGAACTTACTCATTTAAGTTAAAAGGAGATAAATAGTTCATTGCATATTCAGTGGCGGAGCTTGAAGCTAGATGTAGGGGGGGCTAAATCATAGAAGATGATCAAAGGGGAGGCCATTTTAGCAAGTTGGAACAATTTTATGCTGACTTTCATTTGTAGGGGGGGCCAAGGCCCACTTTGGCCTCTACTAAGCTCCGCCTCTATGCATATTACAATATCTATTCAGATATATTTAAGAGACAACCCGGGTGGTGGTGGTGTGTGTGTGGGTGGGTGGGGGGGGCGCTGCGTACCTGAGCTCTACCCAAAGCAAATTTTGGGATGAGGACTTTACCTCCTCCAGAAACACATTTACGGACCTACAGAAAACACACTCTTATTATAGTTACAAAAGTAGCATAGCACCAAAAAAACTCAAATGCATGTACAATTGTATGGTTAATATGAATTTGACTTTTCAATACAATTAAAACAAAAGTAGCATAGCACAAAAGAAAACTCAGATGATTTTTTTGACTGAGGTGCCATAATTCAAACAGTATATGTAGATCAGCCCGGCACGAAAAAACCGGGCCAGGCTCAGGCCTTAAATAATAGCCCGCGCTAATTTTCAGCCCAGGCTCGGGCTTTAATTTTCACCCCAGAAAAAACCCGGCCTGGCCCGGCCCGAATTACACAGCAGCGCATCAATCCAGCAGTAGCAGCAGCGCAGAGCGCACTGTGCGCACTGGTCCAGCAGCAGCGCTGTACCATACCTATTCGGAGGCGGCCCAGTTCGACTGCAGCCCAGCGCGCATAGGAGAAGTGCTGGCCCAATCCAATTGGATCCAATGCATAAATAGCAGACATACTGGGCCAGTGCATGGCCCGCTGCACCCGTGGCCGTGAGTGACTGGGCCAATCCAATTTTGTACTGAAAATTATATATTTGATTATGACGTGCCAGACTGCCAGGTGATTTTCTACAATTCTAGCTAGTATTGCATTTTATATCTGATACCAGCAGAACTAATCATTTAGAATATCATAAATAAAGGGGCATACTTTCTTTTCTGAGTAACACAGTACAAAATTTGAAGTTACACCAAGCAATAAGTAGCGTCTGGCATGCTCAACAAATATGAAACAAAGACGCTTCCACAAAGCACAACCCCTTGTCTACAAGCCAAAAATTTTTATAATTTAATCCTTTTTAAAAAATAATTTTAATTTTAACCCCTCGAATTTTTTTCAAATCTAACCCTTTTGGCGCGCCACGCATGGGCGTCATCCCGCTCTGACGCGCCACCACTTTGGCCTTGGCGGATCTCTCTTGGCGGCCCGGTCAATGACCGCCGGCGCAAGGCCCAAGTGGAGTCCCACCTTGCCGCGCCACCCGCTGGCGCGTCAAGGCCTTATCTGAAGCTTGTAGAGGATGCGTCTTTATTTTCCCACGCCACGCGGCCGTGGCCGGCGGCGTGGCGGGCGTACGACATTGTGGGAAGAAAAAAGACGGGCATCCGCGCGCGGCTTCAGATAAGCCTTGACGCGCCAGCGGGTGGGCGGGCGCGGTGGGACCACCTCATCGCTACCGCGGCCATTGACTGGGGCCCGCCACATCTTCTGCCGCCAAAGCGGTTGGCGCGTCAGAGTGGGGATGAATGCAAATTCTTGGCGCTAAAAAAGGGTTAGATTTGAAAAAAAAAATTCCGAGGGGTTAAAATTAAAATTATTTTTTTAAAAAGGATTAAATTATAAAATTTTTTGTCTCCAAGCCTACTAGCCTGCTGTTTCAAATAATGGTGTTTGCATACAGTGGTTTACAAGTTAAGAATACTAATTAAGACGCTCCAGCCATATTTATACTTCATAGAATCAAAGAATGAAAGTAACAGATCAAATCAAGCAGTCAATCAAATACTGAAATATTTTACTTCAAAATGGAAATGATTTTTTAATACAGAACTGAATTCAACCACTTATGTCTAACGACATACCAATACATTGACGTGCACATTCAACCCATTCCTAACAAGGGCTTCATTCAAGCACTGCACAACGTCTTTCCCGACCTGATATTTCAAAGAAAGAAAAGCAGAGTGGAAAATAACATAAGAAATCAACAGCAATTGCAAGGAACCAATGAACATATTGACTCAATCTGTTATGCACCATATATTGGGAGGACAATGGAACTACAGGAAAAAAACAATTACATATCAATCGCATGTAGCATCACATAGCAACACAGCTGCCTAAACATAGGTTAATTGGATGATTCTGCCACATATACTGTTGTAATGGATCAAGCGAATAAGATGAACAAATTCTCTAGACAACAAATTACAGGCCTGATATTGTCATCATTGTGATAGTAGAAAAGCAGGAATACTTCCAGCTTTCTATGTATGATGTACTTTACCACCACATAGGAAATATGGTACAGGCATGCTGTACCATGCTAAACAAACATAGGCTTCTGTGAAATGAACCAATTGAGACAAATCTACAGCCAGTTCATAACCCAGCTTGTTATGAGCATATATTGACTTATTTATACACTATTGTCCAGCTTGGTATATTTTATATTTTGATGAGATGTTTCGTTATGCAAAGGCATAATAATCAGCTGCCAAACAACAGCTAGCATGCTCAAATCTGTGCAGTTAGGCCCCAATCACATATGAAATCTAACCTCGTAATTATTTTTAACCCCATTTATTCAACTATTTAGTTGAAGAGGTCTAACTGTTGGTTGCGTAAAGGCGTAAAGCCGTGAGGTGCATCTTGATGTAAGAATGTGCATAATAGAAATCAAATATTTCTTTGGTGAACTGCAATTAATTGACTAACTTATATTATTATACTTTACTATTCAAGGAAATTATTCATACACTTCTAGAGAACAAATCCTTGTTTTCCAAACCATATTCGTCAACTGGGATGCTGAAAATGACAGTTGCATCAAGGGAAGATGGCAATGTCTGTTTTAGTGCTTCAAATCTCAAACAAAAAACTCATACGGCGCAATATAAGCTGTAGTTGTTTTGGAGGGGGCCGCCGCCGCCGCCTCCTCCTCCTCCTCCCCCCCCGCCGCCGTGAGGCCACCGCCGTCGGGGGTTCACCGCCACCTCCTCCTCCTCCTCCTCCGCCACCATTGTTGTGGCGGTGCCGCCGCGCTGCCTGCCCATAACACCGGTGGGCCCATCTGCCTCGAGGGGTAGCGGCCGCCGTGCCACCCATTGCGGCGACACAGGGCCAACCCGGCAGCCATAGCCACCGACGCCAAGCCGGTGACCACGCCAGCTGCTGCGGAGAGTTCGAGGGCCCTGGCCTCCGCTGCCGCCGCACCAGCTACTCGCGCGGTATTCATACCCAAATGTTGGGCGAATGCAGCGTCGGCTGCTGCGACGTACGATTCCACCATCTCGATTTCATTGGGAACAGAGGCGGAGCCATATTCAGCTATCCTGTGTCACATGACACCGGGTGCCTTGGGATTTTTAGCTTGTACCAGCATCTCTAGCCTATGTGTGCACGCTTCATTTCGAAATTGGTGAACCACGATCAGCAAGCATGCACCAAGCGAAGTGCAACGAAATAGCTGAAAAGCAACATAACACTTGATCGAGTATCAAGCATTTAATGAAATTACTTGACCTTTATTAGATATAATCTTGACATCTACTAGAAGATTGTAGAAGGAGTAGCTAGTTGGTAGCTATATGGAGATGCTAGAAGCATCTAGAACATTCAGTTCTATACTACTAGTTTATAGATGAACTAGATACTAGATACTAGAAACATCTAGCTATTACTAGGACTAAAATATTAATAGCTAGATGTAGAATGTTCTAGATATATGGGTTGAGCTAAGGTTAGTTTAACTTAGCCTATAAATAGGACAAGTAGGAGCACTTGTAAGCCAAGCTTGAGGACTAGTTCAATGTATACTACAGCTGCAATATAGTGAGCCTCAATTGCTTCCTAAGTGAATATTTCTGTGAGATCTTGTGAGAGCTTTGCTTGCTATTCGTGTGAGCTCCTAGGCCAACAGACACTTCTTATCCCCTGACGTGTAGCACTATCAGTGGATCACAAATAATAGGAGATCACATGTCATCTTGTCAATTTTATCTCTCTCCACGTCTTACAACGCTGTAGGTTATTGTTACATATATCCCACTTTTTCTGTTTTCTAGACAGTATGTTCAATTTGATAAATGGTGACTTTTTTCTCTTTTTTCTGTAACAAATTTTATGCATTTGGTGGGTATAGTCATATGTATATTTAATGAGGAAGTGGTGAACCCCGGTTATTTTAGTTCTAGCTCCGCCCCTGATTGGGAACAATTCCCTGCAGAAACTGAGGAAATCTGTCGAGTATACCTCGCTTCCACCTTTTTTTTCACAAAAGGGAGACGAATGTACATCAGAAGGATGTGCCTCTCAGGAACCAAATGCGCAATCTCATCAGGAAGCTCTAATCGTCGCCGCAATCTCAATTCGCCCGACACCTCCCACCTCTTCACTTCTAGGAACGGCAAGGGCTTGAGGCAACCCATTACTCTTTCTGAGGCCAGATGATCCGCGGCGTAGCGGATCCAATCACCTGCTTGTGCAACTGCATGAGCCACGGCAGCCATGTCCTCAAATTGCTGCATATTTTTTCAGATTGGAATTAGACACAGGCAGAATCAAATACATCCAAAATGGATTGTAATTTGAGCAAAAAACCCACTGCGTGTGTCATCATCCGGAACACGAAATGGCCAAATACGTGGTCGTTGAATTCTACTCCCGGCTGCAGAAATAGTGCTGAATTCAGCAGCATCGCCATCACCACCCTCTTCCAGGGGTCCTCATGGTTACGCAGCTCGTCCCTCGGGACTTCGAGATCATGGAAAGTATGGTAGCCATGCAATGCAACATGCTACCAAAAATCCAAACCAGTGTTCGTATTACGAACCAAATTATGAGATCTGTTCAAACATAATTCAAATCAAAATTGGGTTCGATCAATCGGGATTTGAAGGATGAATACCGCAAATCCAAACCGGCATTCGTAAACCAAGTCATCGTGACGTGAGAACAGCTCAAATCAACACCAAATCAGAATCAAGGTTCAATTCTAGACTGGGATTTGAAGGACAAATATTACCTGTAGTTGTTGAGCCATCCGATGGATGCGGCGGCTGCGGTGGAATTGGGAGGCGAGGTTTGGTTGTTCGAGACAAGGTAAGGGGTTTTGTCTGAAGGAGCGCTATATATTGCTTCCGGCTTATGGCGGTATCGTTGAATGGGCGCAGGTATGCAGCCAGGAAGTATCTAGAAGAGGATTTGAATTTCCGTAGTTTAGCGCGTCTCCAGTAATGAGTTTAGAGACCTGTTAAGGGTACGTAGAACTAGCAGGGTGGCCCGCGCAATTGCGCGGTTAGATTTATTAGTTGTACGTACTTAGAATCAGTATGCCATATTTGATTAAACATTGATATATTTAAGTTCTACATGGTAATAATATAGATCTATTGTAATTGACGGCATATATTTTCTATTGGATTAAACTAAAAACATATAAAGCATAGAAAGAATTTAAAGTGTAAAATAAATAGATTAATCTTTTCTATTACATTTGACTGTAATGCAATAAAACTTGCTAGTGTATACTTTTTCCATTTGTTCTAGTTTTCCACAATTAACGACAGAGCAACGATGCCTTAATTTGAAAATAAAGTATAGGGTAACGATGAACACATAATTAATCTCTATGTTGGCCTCGACTACTTCTTGTCACCTCGAGTCGCTATTCTATAGACTTTTAAATCTTGAGGTCATATCACTAGACCTGATCATCGGCCGGGCCGGGCTTCGGGTCGGGCCTAGTCGAACCGGGCACTGAAAACCCGGCTGAGCCAGCCGATCTGATACCGAGCACGAAATTCGGGCTCGAGCACGGCCAGGCGGAAGCCCAACCCGACCACGGCAGAAACTATAAAATTCCTCGGGCCCGAGCCCGGCCCGACGTCGGGCTCCAAATTCAGGCTCGGCGCCCGATGCACCGGTTAGGTCGGGCTCGGGCCGGGCCAGGCTGCCCATGATCAGGTTTGCATATCACATTTGCCCCAAAGTTGAGTGTCACTATCATATTTGCCCGAAAGCTCACCGACGTTGCACATTTACCCCAAAGTTCCTTGACCCATAGCATATTTGCCCCCATTTCAAAAATTTGGCAACAATTCACTTGTTTGCAGGGAGAAAAGACACTTATACCCTTGCCTACCCCTAATCCCCACACAGGCGCACGAGCAATGGCTTCTGAAAGTTATACCCGTATAATTTCAGTACTAAGCATGGTTAGCGATGCTCCCACCTGATGCGAATACTAAGCATTGGCACACAGACGCTATAATTTCAGTACTATGCACTAGCATAATAGCAAAAACAATGGCAAATGATCGGCCACCTTTCCATGACCAAATCACTAGTATATATATAACGTAGGCAAGGGTATAAGTGTCTTTTCTCCCCCTCCAAACGAGTGAATTGTTGCCATATTTTTGAAATGGGTCAAATATGCTAGGGGGCAAAGAACTTTGGGCTAAATGTGCAAGTGTGCAACGTCAGTGAACTTTGGGGCAAATATGATAGGGACACTGAACTTTGGGGCAAATGTGTACCTCTTAAATCTTTGGAGTGATCCAATTTGCAGCGATGCATGGGCATCCTCCTTAGGCGTTTAATTTGCAACAATTATAAGGTGCCCCCTCCCCACGTTTTGATTTGATAAATGAGGGATGAATGCTCTTTCTATAAAGAGATGATGGGTTTAATGATAGACTCCAATTGGGTTAAAAGCCTATAGAGATAGTTTATTTAATGAATGCTCAAATCTTCGCTTCAAATCACAAAGATGCCCATGTACACATTTTATGCGAAATTGGCTTAAAATATGACGGAGTTAAAACCAGAAACCAAAACCGGTCAACGTGCTCATCACAATGGAATCCACATGCTAGAAGCAGATCTTAGTCATTAGGGTGCACGCGTGTGTACCCTCAATTTATTTACCGCCCACACAGCTCAAATTACTACCCTAATAGCCTGGGTTTAGAGCATCCCCAGCAGGGGCATCAAATTCCCCTGCATCGCTACAGTAATCGCGATTTTTACCCGCGCAGTGTGCTCTGCTACTCTGGGGCATCAAATTCCCTCCTGCTGCATTTGAAAATTTTTGAAGTAGAGGCCTTTTTGAGGGGTGAGATGGGGATGCTCTAAATCTGGGTAGGTGAGACACCTGGAATCGATCCCAGACGGGCTTTGCGAACCTCATCGCAGCAAGCCATCCGCGCACCGCGTGGTTCTAGTCTATTAGCTATTTGAACTTTTGAAATATAGAGGGAGCACTTGAATCCTCATACCAGGTCACCATGTGTGTATATTATTCCTGTTCAATTGGCATGCATGAGACAAAACTTTGAATCAGTTAATGCACCCCACGAACCGCACCACCTCACGAAAAAACTCCCTTGACAATGACGACCTCTCCCGACGGCAATGGCGCGGCTTGCTGCCCGCCGTGGCGGTCCCGATGCCCGTCGGCATCCCCACCAGTGGCCAAGATAGGCGGTGGTTTATCCCTTTTTTCTTCTTCTTCTTGCAGCCTCTCCAGATCTGGGCTTCGGTAGGGATTTTCAGAAGGAGTTCAGCGACATGATGAGCAAGGAGTTCGAGATGTCGATGATAGGCGAGTTGAACTTCTTCTTGGGCTTTCAAATCAAGCAACTCAAGACTAGGACTTTCATATGCCAAGAAAAGTACATCCAGGACCTCCTCAAGCGCTTCCATATGAACGACTCCAAGCCGATCAAGACTCTCGTAGCGACGAATGGGCATTTGGATCTCAATGAGGAAGGTACGCTTGTCGATCCCAAGCTTTACCATTCCATGATTGGTGCTTTGCTATACTTGACTGTTTCTAGGCAGGACATCATGTTTAGTGTATGCATGCGTGCTAGATTTCAAGCCTCCCCTAGAGAGATGCATTTAGCTGCTGTAAAAAGAATTTTTCGATACTTGAAACACACTACTAGCATAGGGATTTGGTTCCCGAAGGGTGCGCGGTTTGAGCTCTTGGGGTATTCAGACTCTGATTACGCCGGATGCAAGATTGACCGCAAGAGCACTTCTGGGGCTTGGCACTTCTTAGGGAGATGTCTTGTGTCTTGGGCGTCAAAGAAGCAAAACTCTGTGGTACTATCTACCGCTGAGGCTGAGTATATAGCGGCAGGGAGTTGTTGCGTTCAAATCTTGTACTTGACACAATCTCTGTTTGACTGTGGGTTAAAACTTGATCATGTGCCTCTATTGTGTGACAATGAGAGCGCGGTGAAAATTGCGTGCAATCTGGTCCAACACTCGTGCACCAAACACATTGACATCCGACACCATTTTCTTCGGGATCATGTGGCAAAGGGTGACATTGTGATTGTGCATGTGCAGACGAAGGACCAGCTTGCCGATATTTTCACTAAGCCACTTGATGAGGCACGTTTTTGCAAGCTAAGAAATGAACTCAACATCAGTGTTCGCCAAGTCGGCGACTAGTCGCTAGTCTGCGGTAACATGCCCCGTTTATGAGGTAGTCGCTGGGCTAGTCGGTTTTTCCGCCTAGTCGCGCCAAGTCAGACTAGTTGGCAAGGACTAGGTGGGTCCTAGTCGAGCTTAGGCGGCTTGGGCGGTGACTAGTCGGCCGACTAGGCAATGGTGTGCGCAAGATATCTCAATTGTGCATTCGTGAGGGATTAGAGAGGAAATCCATTGTGTTTACGACCCTAGGATTTACCCACCGCCGCCGATTCTCCTCTGCGCCACCACCGATTAGTGCCACCACCAGCCACCCCATCCTCTCCCTGCGCTGCCACTTATGTCTCTACTCCACTTCCAGGTTCCAGTCGCTTCAACTCTATGAAATTACACTTTTATTGGTCTCAAAATTATGTGTAGAACAAGTCATATATTGATATTTGGCGGAATATAAAGAAAACGACTAGGCCGCCTAGTCTCCGCCTAGTTCACCTAGTCTCTAGTCAGTGGGTGCCCGTCCTACTGCCGACTAGAGTCTAGGCTAACACTACTCAACATACTAGATAAGTCAAACATCGCTTGAGTTGGCCAAGGGGCCTTGTGTGTGAACCTCGCAAAATCATGTGACTAGTGTCAGTCTTGGATCTTTGTTTGTTATCCGTGTTTTAGATTTTGCTCTAGTGTGATCTCATATGATCTTGATGGCTAGCTCATGGTTTGACTATCACTCTGCTCAATACATGCTCTAATACATTACATTGTGCTAATTGGAAATTTAGAGCATGTGCTAGGTTGTCTATAACTCATTGCATCTTTTGTTGCTCTACACTTTTGGAATGAGCTTGTCTTTCTAGTTTAGGCTTGCTATTCATTGTAGAATGCCTCTTGCCTTGACTAGAAATGAGCAACCTTTGTTAAAATGTTAAGCAAATTTGAAAATGTGCTGAAACTGTCAAATAAGGCCACAAAGGGCCATGCATGTCTCACTAATGCCTTCCCAATGAGATAGCTTACCATGGCACTAGGCATGAACTCAGGGGGAGTTTTGGATGACCAAGACACTCACTTTCAGTGTCATGCTGGGTAATATCGACAAAGGCTTGAGACATAGAAACAAATTTAAAAATTCTGTGCAAAAAATAAAAATCCTTTGAAAAATGCTCAACAAAATATTTTGTAAGCCAAATTTGGCTTGGTGAAGACTTTATGCGATGTGATATGCATGTTCTACTCCTAGATTGCACAATGTGAATTCTTATGGTAGCATGAGCACAACTAGATGCATTAGGTTTTGGTCTACCTAAATCTTGCTCTAGGTATAATACTACTTGAACTTCATTGCTAATAAGTTAGTGTTGATCTTTGTGACATGTTAACCTACAGATGGCTTGATTTTGCATTGTGGTGGATCAGTACTAGGCTTATTTGAACTTGTATGACTTCCAAAGCTCCTGAGATAATTTCTTTGCATCTGGTTTTGTTACTTGTTGTTTGCTTCCCTTTGTTGGTCCTTGATGACAAAGGGGGAGAAAACTGAAAGCTATCTCATTTGATGACAAATTGTTTTAGCCGAATGCTTGCTAGTTGTGGTGTGGACAAATTGCTTCTAAATTGGTATCAAATGGTTGTTTGTGCATTGATCTAGGGGGAGCTATATCATAGCTTGGCATGCATTACACTTTATTTCTTTTGCCGATGTTGCATTGAGGTTTATATATCATTGCCATGAGTATTTGCACCTGTTGGAACTGACCCACTGCACCAGAGAAGTACTTGTGCTCTAGTTGAGATAGATTTGCAGGTGTTGTCATCAATTACCAAAAAGGGGGAGATTGTAAGTGCAAGCTCCCATGAACTTATTTGGTTTTGGTAATTGATGGCAACTGGGCTCAAGACGGATCGCATCAAGACTAAGAACCTTTATTTCATATTTCTTCTCCGGTCTTTGTGTGTGTTAGCTTGGCCCATCCGGCCCATGTCTATCTGTTCTCTTTTGTTGCAGGTCCCACTGAGCACATTCCGAGTCTTTCGAGAGTGTTCCGGGTTGTTCGGGTTGAGTCCAAGGGTTTCCGGAGTGGCAAAGGTTTGAGAGTGTTCCGGAGCGGTTCAGCTGTCCGGGGTTTCGTAGCCGCCAAGTCTTATCAAAGCCATATATTTCCACAGGCGCGAAACTTCTCACCTAAGTCTCCGGAGTTCCCGCTGAGTCCATAAGTCGACAAAAAGGGCTAACCGTCGAAGATTCCCTAAGCCGTGTGAGACTAAGTGTGAGAAGAGAGAGGGTTGTCTGGCACGCTCACCGGACACGTCCGGTGCGCCACAGGACGCGTCCGGTGGTGTGTGCTCTAAGGGGCAGAAACCCTCTACCACTGGACACGTCTGGTGGAGGGAGATCAGAAGGTCCGAAACCCCCTGTCCGCTGGCAACCGGCACCGGACGTCCGGTGGGTGTCAATCCGATTGAGGAACTTATGTCCTGTCCCGGTGTGGTCTTCCGTCGAACACCTAGTGGGCGCGTTGGAGGAGTCGTAGACGTGGTCACCGGACGAGTCCGGTGAGCCACCGGAGTCTGTGCCTGCTCAGTGCTCGCCGGACGCATCCGGTGGGTGACCGGACACGTCCGATGGGCTTGATTTCTGAAGCCCGATTCAATCTGAGCCGTCCATTTTTCTAGGGTTTCGTCTTGGGCTATAAATAGGAGCCACTAGCTCGGGGGAAATGTGAGAGAGACTCATTTTGCAGCCACCCCTTGCCCCTAGCCACCCTTGAGCCCCTCCCACCCTTGGCCTCCATGTGTGCTTGAGAGAGAGAGGGAGAAGAAGAGAGGAAGAAGAAGAAGGTGCAGCCTCAACCTCTCCTCCTTCTATCCCAAGGTTCTAGCCTCTCCCATGGTATTCTTGCCCAAGTCTCCATGAGAGGGAGAGGTGGTGTGAGGTGAGGTCTCCGGTCTTGTGCTATTGGGACTCTATTGCCGAAGTAGATCGTCACCGAGCTCGTTCTTCACCAAGCCTTCGTCAAGCTCTTGCCTCTGTGTGTCGGGGCGCTCTCCGTGTGTCGGTGGTCATCGTTGTGTGTTGGCGGTGCCCGAAAATCCTCCGTGTGTCGGTGGTTGGTGCCATGTGTTGGTGCCGGGGTGTGAGGAGTTCTCGCTTGTGAGAGAACTCGCTTCCGTGTGAAGGTTTGAAAATCGCTTACCATGTGTTGGTGAAGAGCTACCACGAGTGGATTGAGGGCTAGGGACGAAATGGTTCCGACTTCTCTGTGTGAGAAGTTTTCTCAACGGAGACGTAGGTGTTCATGTGTTGAGCTCCGAACTTCGGTAAACACGTCGGTTTGCGTCTCTCTGTCTTTACTCTACATTCCTCGCACTATTTGATTGCTTTCCTGTGTGAGCCATCGGGCCACCTAGTAGTCGCTTGTGCCTTATTGTGATCACTTCCACAATTAGACTCGGGTCTCTGGCCTCCACCGGTCGACGAGAGCTGCAAGCAAAGACTGTCGAGCCGAGGCAAGGTCTCTGAAGCCGGCAGCGGAAGGGCCTGTCGCTCCTCGAGGCGATCGCCTCCAAACATCCCAAGACACTGGGAGTAAGTAAGCCGGCAAGCGTAACCTACATATAAATAATAAATAAGATATCGTAAAATTTCATTAAGCAATATACAATTTTTCCTCACCTATGAACCCGGTGTCGTCGATAGTCGAGGAGCTCCTTCGGTATTTTCATGGACGAAAGGTGGGAGTGGAAGGCCCTCAACGGCACTCTGTGCGACCGATGCCTTTGGTCCACAGAGGATCAAAAGACGATCGACTGCTTGTCCGCCACCCTCGTCGCCATCTTTGAAGCACTGCATGACATTAATTTAACGAATTAATAAAATCTTTTCTGACGACGTCGGATCAATGTAAAATGAAATTATGGATTACCACACTTTTAAATGCAGATAACACAAATTTTAATATGACAAACACTCCTCATTGTACATAGTAAATATACGCAACAAATATAGCATTATTACAATACATGGTGAGAAGCCCAAAGCTGAAATGTTATTTCGTTACAACAAGACATACACGAATATAAATATTACAAATTTCACGCATTACATTACATGTCCGATCAATGGAAAGGGCGTCGACCATCGTGTCTTTGAACACGAAGGTCCACCTCGAAATCGTACATTCCACTCTTGGGTTTGTTACAATTTTGATCGTGTGGCGACCTCATTGCATCTGCTTGCATATCTTCACGGGGCCCCGCCTCAGAGTGATCCATGTCATTTCGAATCGTCGATGCACTCGGCGTCCTAAGTTACATTTCAGCTTGTTCCTATCCGGGACATGCCTACTGATTTAGCCCAACAGGTCGATGAATGACCCGTACATACCGTACCGTATATCTCGGCATGCCAAGTGTGTAATATAGCTTCCTTCTGTAATCTGAGAGAAACATAATTGTATGTTGATTGATTTGTCATTAGCCTTGTGCAAGTACATGAGAGCAAGGCTTGTGTAAAAGTTTCGGTTCTGACAGAGCACTTGCATTGATCATCGACAAGAATGCACTCTGCATGCATTCCTCGGCGTTTACGCCCAAGCGAGCCCTATCCATGCGATGAACTTCATACCTCAACTCGTCCGTACCCATTGCGTGAGGTGAGTGTAGGCTGTGCCTTCTTAACCTTTTCAATGATGTACTTTGTGACAACCCCGAAAAGAACAACCGATTATCGGACATGGCAATTGAAATCGCTCGATACATCCATGAAATACTTGCATGTTAGGTGCGAGAATCCTCTCGACAATTGCTACAAGCGGCGGTGCCTGGTCCCTCTCATGACCCGATTGTATACCTCTCGCCAAGTTTGTGGTCATGATCCGTATCTACGACCTTCGAATCATAGAGCAATGCCCACTTCTCTTTCGGACAGTCTTCAATCCATTCTGAAAAATTTGTAATTCTTCTGTTCCTCACGTTCCCAGCCTCCCTGGTATGCTTCGTCGTCAGTTCATCCAAAGTCTGCCAAAGCCGATTGAACTTACGTTGCTGATTTTGCTTGCACAATCGTTTGAACAGATTCATTAAGTGTTTATTCTTGAACTGGCTAAAGAAATTGGCACCCATATGTCTCATGCACCACCGGGTATGTATGTCCGGCCACTGAGCAGCTCGATAGTCAGAGCCAAACTTAATTTCTTCGATCGCCGCCAACAATCCAAAATGTCTATCATGAATTATACAAACATCTGATCTGCCAACAACAAGCGCATGCTTCACCCTCTCTAAAACCGATACCGGCTCTCCGTATTCTCACCTCGACAAAAGCAAATGCCACCGCAGAATACAGTTGTTCCGTCAGCGGCGATTCGGTCGGGATCGGCCTTATACTTGCCGATTAGGAATGTTAAAATCAACACATAGAAGCGGAGGACAATTTTGAAATCACGATGCCTTTGCCCCAAGGCAAAGAAAACCATTGCTGAGCGAACTTTCCAATATCATCGCCTCTGCCTCCACCTCTTTGTAATCATAATATGTACCCAAATTTCTCTTAGCTATGGCCGCCATGAGGATGACATATTAGCATAAGATGCTTCATATGTGTTAAATCTCATCTCTAATGCTTTTTGCTTTGCCCCAGCGATTGCATACGGAATAGTGTCTTGAAATTATTCCTCCATGGCTCGAATGATAGGCCGAGGCTCGTAGTTAACGTTCTCTACTATTTGAGCTGCATTATATGTGCCACCATTATTGATGTTAGATTTACGTGTTTACATCGACCTCGGTCACCGTACAATTATGCTCCCTCACTATTGAACATACCCGATATTCCACCCACTTTCCTTTAAAGGCATGCACACGCCAAGAACAGCAGGGACAACACACACCACATCGTACACACTTGGCTAGACACGACAACCCTGAATTCTCTCATAAGTGATAATGCCCAAATCTTCACAATTTGTCACCAATTCTTCCTTCGAGGGTATGTCGCTCCTTGTGTCACCTCGTTCGGTGGTATTCCCAGTGTTTGAGTGTCTTCTCGGATAGATAGCTCGCAAAGTTTGATGAGTTCCACTCGGCCAAGACGATATTTTGAAAGCCAGGGACTCTCATCGTCGACACATCTTCCTCGGGGACTTGCTCGTGCTCGGCATCCTCGGCCTCCATGGGCGTAACTATAGCTTCAATATACTCCCCTCATCATCGCACCTATGGGTTCTGTGTTATTTGTTGCTCACTTGATCCATCCATTGTCTCCTCCGGCTCCTCCACCTCTTCCGCACCACATGCTCGATGTCGTCACCATCTTCTGCACCTCTTCACGCACTACATTACTTTCTTGACGAGTTGATGCAAAGCTTCTTCATTTTGTTCCTGTATTTGGCTTTGAACAAGAAGTGCTAGTGGTTGTCCTCGTTCGTGGTAATCTCAACATAACGCCTCCATCCTCGGGTTGCCTTTATTGGTACCAACTCCCAATAAGGTCTTTCCGTAATCTGACTAAGCAATGGCGATATCGAGACCATATTCTTGGGGTTAATTTTAAACGTCCATATGACCAATTTTCAAGCCACGCTAACGTTCTCTCCGTGGGCCTAGATATCCCCAACATCATTGGTAGGAACATAGACAGGTCTACCCGTCTGGACCAAAATTGATATCCCTTGCCCATAATGAACATTAAAATATTTTCATCTCCCATTGACCTGTCTTTAAAACGAAATGAACTACTAATAAATTATAATTATTTTTGTCTTGACAAAAACATCTTAAAGATTTATCATTTGTTAATCCTTTGTAATATGCTTTAAACCAACGTGCATTATGCTTCATATAAATCGAGTGCGCTACTACCGTAACGTCAGGACCTACACATGTCCTCTAAATTTATAAGCCCTAACAGTAAAGCGTATAAAAATAAACATACGCATTAAATCAACGTATTGCCTCTCTTACAACCCTAGTTATAACCCTAAATATAGACTACAAATTACCGCATATATTATAAAACATTAAATCCTAAAACTCATTTACATATTCATACAAAAACATATCGGAATATTATTCTAATTTAAAACTCTAAATCAAATGTACATAAAAATTACGGAAAATATACCTAATTTTTATTAAAACCTAATCGCTAAATCTAGGCTTTAAGCGAAATATTTAATTTATCATGTCCATATTGCTAACCTACCTTGTTTTAAACATTACAAAATAAAAATATATGAGTTTTAAAATTACTTTTTTTCCTTCTCTTCTCCTCCTCACCCTCTTCTCTCTTCCTCCTCCTCTCCTCTTCTCCTCCTCTCCTCTTCTCTCTTCCTCCTCCTCTCTCTCTTTTCTCTCTTTATTGCTACTTGCTGCTTTGCATTGGCAAATGACTATCTTGTGCCGATCCGGCGCCGGCATGTGAGGTTAGCGGCAATTAGCGCCCATCCAGCAGGCGATCCATTCTCGATCAGTATAAAGCGCCCAATCAGCAGGCGGTTTTCGAATAGTGATAAAAGCGCCGTCAGCAAGGCGTTATTATCGCTACGACCGTTGCCGCCATTACCGCCCGTTGGTTCGGCTCTCTTGTCTTCAGAGGCCTTTAATAACGCCCGTCTATCGGGCGATTATTATATAGCGCCCGTTGAACGGGCGCTAGGATGCTATTTTTTTAAACGGACAATTTTTTTTTAATTTTGATTTAAATTAATGCTAGTACAGTAATAAATTCCACCCAATTTCATCGGTGACTCCGAGTTGTTCGGACTTTACTGGGCAGAGGGCGTCAGAGATATTGGCTTTGTTAGTTTTGGGGCCACCTTGCCAGCGACCTACACGGAGGACGTGGCATGGCAATGGCCAATGGGACGCAAAAATCGTCTTGACTGCACGACTAGCATCATCCTGGTCGTCACTGCTCACTGTTGTACTGTCTGTCTTGTATAGTTGTACCAGGAAGGAAGGTAACATATCCTGTAAGCACATGAGTTTTCGTGTAAAGCTGTGTACATCAACTAGCAAAAGTCATGAAAAAATTTAAAAAAAATTATAGATGTTCTTTATTGGTTGCTCTACCTGTGTATAAAGTTTAAAAATCAAATTCATTATATATTAAGAGTTATAAAAAAAAGAGAAAATAATAACAAATTTGAATAGTTTAAAATTGATATAGTTTTCTATTTTTTATAACTCTTAGTATAGAATGAATTTGATCTTCAAACTTTATACATAGGTAGAGCAAGTTCATTAGAACATCTACAAATTTTTTTAGATTTTTTAATGACTTTTGCTAGTTGGTATACACGGGGTTTACACGGGAACGTCTGTGTACGCAGAATATGTTGCCAGGAAGGAAAGCACGCTGAGACGCGCGTTTCATGATTAATGAGTCAAATCTAAATAAACAAGAGTGAAAAAAATATTTGTGAGGAATTATAAGTGGGAAAAGAGCAAACTAACAATATTCTAAAGTTTCGATTATTCGGGATTTTAGAAATTCTTCAACTTTGAATTTTTGTTGAACTTTTTGGTCGCTTTTCACATTTTTTATATTTTACCTGTCTTAAAAAAGGAAGTATAAGGAGGGAACAGAGCAAAGGTACATTATTTTTAAATTTTTATTTCCAAAATTTTGAGAATTCTCAATATTTTATGGATTCTTTTGGTCCAGCCACGGCTCTATTTATGTGAACTTTCAATCTTTTGGATTTTTTGTGACTTACAAAAAACAAAATAGAAAAGAAGAAAAAAATGAAGCAGGCAACCTGGGAATTTTGTGCAAGCACCCTAGGGGAGCTATAGAAAAGAGGGGGGGGGGGGGAATGAAACAGACAATAGGAGAATTTTGTGTAGGCGTGGGGGGAACAGGAGTTCGTAGGAGGAAAAACTAGGAAAAATAGGGGGCGAGAGGAAAAAAGAGGGGGAGGTGGGACCAATGTTAGCCTAGACGCTAGTCAGTAGTAGGACGGGCACCCACTGACTAGAGACTAGGTGGAGACTAGGAGGCCTAGTCGTTTTCTTTTTATTTCGCCAAATATCAATATATGACTTGTTCTACACATAATTTTGAGACAAAAAGTGTAATTTCATGAATACCTAATTGGTTGAGTCTAGAGTTGTAGCGACTGGAGCATGGAAGTGGAGGAGAGGTAGAGGTGGCGGCGTAGGGAGAGGATGAGATGGCTGGTGGCGGGACTAATCGGTGGCGGCGCAGAGGAGAACCGGAGACTGAAAGTGGAGGAGAGACAGAGGTTGCGGCACACGGAGAGGAGGTCGCTGGTAGCGGCACGCATGGTGGTGGTAGCGCTAATTGGCGGCGCGCATCGGGAGTGGCGGCGTCAATCAGGAGAAGCCGAGAGGGGCGGCGGTGTGTAAACCCTAGGGTCGTAAACTCAATGGATTTTCTCTCTAATCCCGCACGAATGCACAATTGAGATATCTTGCACACACCATTGCCTAGTCGTCCGACTAGTCACCGCCCAAGCCGCCGAACCACGACTAGGAGCCGCCTAGTCCTAGCTGACTAGCCTGACTAGGACCGACTAGGTGGAAAACCGACTAGCTCAGCGACTACCTCATAAACGGGACGTGTTACCGCAGACTAGCGACTAGTCGTCGACTAGGCGAACACTGGGTGGGACTCAAAATAGGGGCGAGAGGAAAAAAGAAGGGGAGGTAGGACTCGAACCGGGGACTCCATGTTGAGAGTCATCCAGCCAGAATGGACAGCTGGGATTTTGGGCTGGTTGTATGGCTGGATTTTGGGTACGGCTTGATTTTGGGCGTATGACTGGATTTTGGGCGACGTGGCCGTCCAGCCGGAATGGATAGCTAGGATTTCTCGGGTGAGGTTGCCACCCGGAGGGGGACCACCGGCCACAACCTTTGTAGGATTGGTATATATGCAGGAAGTGCTAGTATGTTAGGAATAATTGAGTTGAATGAATAAGCTGATTGAGTTGAACTGATCTGAATGTTAAACTAACCTGTGAAAGGTTAGTTCTGCTTTTTCAAAGTTGTTCCACTTCGTTTATCTTATTTTAAGAGTTTTTAGAGATGACTTCGTAATAATAAAACTAGACAAGAAGACCATATTATTTTTATTTTCAATTCAACTTAAGTCACTCCGAACATGCTCGCAAACTAGGGCTCACGAAGCCACCGGAGGCATCTACACGGGAGATAACGACAGAGGTTTTACCGCTCTCCCATAGCCGCGACAGAGGATGACTCGAGCTAGTTAGCTACAAATTAGTTGGGTTAAACGTATAGGCAAATGTCGATGTGTAGGCAGGGGCGGAGGGCCCGTTATGGCTAGGTATGGCCTGCGCCATACCTTGGCCCAGCAGGCCCTTTATACCCTCCATAGTTTTGCTTTGGGCCGGCCTTGCTCCCACCCCAGCCCATTTCTCCTGGACTCAAGATCACTCCCCCACGGACACGGGCGATGCAGCCTTGCCCTCTGGCCTTGTCCTCTCGGCCTCTCCCCCAATTCCAGCGCGTGCGCCGCCCCAACACGAGCAGGCACTAGGCACAGGCAGCTAGGGTTAGGGCCGGCCGCCGCCACTTGCCTCGCGCCCTCGCGCCAGGCGGGCCGGCGCCCTCTCGCGGTCGCGCCCTCGCGGCCGTCGCCTCGCCCGGCCACGACGAGCGGCCGCGGCCAGCCATCGCCTCGTGCCCTCGCGCCCTCGCGCGGTTTCACCCATCGCCTTCGCCTCGCGTGGCCACGGCTAGCCGCCGCCACCGCCACCGGGTGAAGCCGTGAAGAACTGCGGTGGGCCAGGCAAGCGTGGAACCTGGGTGGAGCTCCTCACGCTGCGGTGTTCTCCGCCGTCGGCTCGTTGGCCAGATTCCAGGTGTACGCGTCGCTGCTGAAAACCACCGGCGTCTACAAGGACCCCAACGGCGACGCCCTCCTCCAGTCCTCCGCCTCGTCTCTTCGCGCCCCTCAGCCCCCAGGCACGCCACTCCTCACTGTCAGCCCATATGTCAACGTCCGTTCCCAACTGCCCTCCCCATTGCATTGCTCCTGCTGTTTGTGGCTTGAAACTAGGTATAGAAAGAGATGTCGGAGGCGCTGTGATCTAGGTTGTGCTTGATTTGTCCTTGTGCCGGCATCTTGTTGGTAAAACATGTGCGAATTTCTTGGTGGATTGCTTGCAAATGGCATCTTCTCGTGATAACATTTGCTCAAGGATTGATGTTGTGCATCAATAGAACCTCTGCATAGACATCAGATCTACTAGATTTCATTGGTGCTATTTCTTTATCATAGTTCTAAAAAATATAAATAATCCCTGATTAGTGATTAATCCCTGATTGATGTTGTGCTGTAGATGTTTATTTGACATATTTTTTGGTAATCTTCTTGCTTTAAACATGTTTTGTGTCAAATTCGTTATGGACTGCCGCCATACCTTGTTTTTCGTCCGTCCTCCGCCACTGTGTGTAGGCTTATATATTTCTCAGCCATTTCTAACCCGGTGGTGGTCAAGTTTGGGTGTTTTATTCTCTAGTGCGATCACTTGAGCTTTTTGGATTCCTCTCTGACAGTGGCGGCTAACCAGGAGGGTGGTGTGTGTAATTTTATAGATAGGCTTAGAAGAAATAATATAGTGTCCCTCTTTAAAAAAATTGCTAGAATTTTTTTGTTGTTGTTGCTGTTGTTGTATTGGTGGCTAGCACACTCTGATGGTCAAGGTGGCCAAATCTATAACATCTTATTAGTAGATATCAATAAATTTACAATCTAAAGTTGGAAAAAATATGCTAGGATAAGATAAATAGGGTGGTTATATCGCATAAATTTTAAAAATAGAGACATTGCTATATAACAATGTTAATTTGGGGCATACCTCCTAATACTTTGTGAGTAAATGCTATTTACTCTAGATAAAGGAGAGTGCGTGGTTAAAAAGATAGGCTTTACCCTTCCACTTACACAATTTAAAATTTCATCGAAACATAAAAAATTTTAAACTACACAATTAATTTTACAAAACAGTTTCTCATGGGATAATTTTTTATTTGGCACTATATAAAATCTGATTCTCCTTTACGTGTCATCGTTTAGTGTGATCAGTTGAGCTAGACAATACAATCAATGTAATATAACAAAGTCCTTAGTCCTTACAGGCTGCCCCCATGCGCCACATGGTGCATCCTGGTTGCGCCATGTGGCGCAACCAGGGGTTGCCATGACACCTCTCTAGGAAAAAATCAAAAATTCTAAAAATTCTAGAAAAATTCCAAAAAATTCAAAATGCAACAAAAAAAATTCATGGTGAGGATTTATAAATGAATTTAAACATTAGGAATGTTGACTAATATAAAATGAATTAAGAAATAATAGAAAAAATCCAGGAAAAATAATAAAAAATCCCAAAAAATCTAAAAAATTCTAAAATACACTTGTGCCTTACGAAACTAATGCCACGCGCCACGGGCGTGTAAACATCGCTAGTTCTCCTTTAAGAGACACCCTTTAAATAAACTTTGTCCTTGACGGTACGCAGAGGATTCCAAGAGTGATTTGTCGATTCTCCTTGACGGCGTGTTCTCCGCTCAACCACTGCGGATCACACCCCTGGTCAGATTTTTACTCTGCTAACCGACTCGATCAAGCTCGATTCGATTTGGCGTCGGGCTCAACAAGGAACGACTTCAGATTTACCCGAGTTCGGACCCGCCGCGGGTAATAGTCCTACTCTGCCGAGCCTTAGCTCTTTTACGATTGTGGTTGAAAGGAAAGTCTTTCTGAGTGCTCTCTGAGGCCGAGTGTTGAATCCTACCCAACGTGCCTTCCCTCTCTCTCTCTCCTTTTATACAAGCCTCGAGCAAGCGGAGAAGGCGGGGAAGTAAGCGATCTGATGCCCTCGATACTGCGACAAGACCTGACGAAGAGGCAGCGTCTGGCACTTGCCCAGCTGCCTTGTGCCGCCCTCGCGTGCTCGCCAGTGGCCTCTCGCGCCGCGATCCTGCCGGTGAGTCTGCGGGTGGGGCCTACTGCTCACTCAGCAGGCGGCCTCTTCAAGCAAACCTCCTCTCTGCTGTCAATTCTTGGCGCCGTGATGTGGCCTTTCGGACACTGCAAAGGGCCTTTGTGTGATAATCATTTCTTCCATTGTCTACTTTCGCGTGATGTCTCATTAAATCGCTTCGTCGCCAGCGGCGGGGAGCCTTAGCCAAGACTCATACGCAATACTCACACGCTGCGCGGGCCCCTTTGTGCGGGGCCCTCGCGGAGTCTTCGGAGGGCTCGCCCGCGCACTGGCGCGTGGGGCCTCGCCTCGCCCGTCGGAGGGGCTCGCCCGCGCCCACTTTGGCGTGGGGCCTCGACTTCGCCTCGAGGCTCGCGCCAGCGCGCCCTTTGGGCGTGGGGCCCTCACCAACCTTCGAGGGGCTTTCGCCAGCTGGGGGCCTTGCTTTCGCCCGCTTTGGCGTGGGGCCCTCACTGGCGTGAGGGCTTCGCCAGCCCATTTGCCTTCGCACGAGGGCGTGGGGCCTCTGGCCTTCTGAGGGGCTCGCCAGCTGGGGCCTTGCTTTCGCCCACTTTGGCGCGTGGGGCCTCTGGCCTTCGAGGGGCTCGCCAGCGTCTTTGAGGCCTTGCTTTCGCCCACTTTGGCGCGTGGGGCCCTACCGGCCTTCAGAATGCTCTTTGTACCGGTATTTATTACAAGCAGTGGCCGGGTCCGCCATGATCTGTGACCGTCGCGGGTACTTCCGTTTCTTCTTGGCGGCGGAGGCGAATCGTGGGAACCCGCCCTATGCCGCCGTCGCTGATTCTCCGCTGCGCGATCTTCCAGGGAACTCGCGCTTTTCGTGGGGAAACCATGGCGGGGCAAATGATGGCGCCCGTAGCCGCGTGAAGCGGAATCAAGCTATCGCTTTCGCGCAGCGCCTACTCATCGCCGCTCGGCGCCCGCGTAATCCTTCCTTCGCGCTAAGTCTTAAAGTGGTCCTCTGCCTTCTTGGCGCTACCACAGCATCCTGTCAATCATACCAAGCCTTTCGCGGTGCCGCGCCAAATCTTCCATGGCTCCCAAATGACAAAGCAGCGCATGAGAGATCTGCGCGCCATCTTCGGGGCTGTCTTGCACCTTCGCGTCGATGAGGATCGGTGGCGCGGCTTGAATCTTCGTGCCACCGACCAGCGCCGGTTCAGCAAGCACCATCATCTGCGAGTCCTCATGGGGAGATCGTGACCTTCTCCTAAGCGTCTTTGGCGGGCCTTGTCCGCCGTACTCGAATTCTTCACAGGGGTGCTACGCCTTCTACGGGATCGGCGGCGCACCTAGTTCCCAACTTCGATCATGGCCACTGGTCATCTTCGCCCGCCTCTGCGAGATGTTCGTGGGGCGATGCGAATCTCCGCTTTGGCGTCGACTCTTAAATCTTGCACGGGCTCGCGCTCGGCCTTGGTTGGGGCTGCTACTTCACGCTCGCGTTACCTCGCCTTTATCCGCTTCCGCGGTCAAGTCCATGGAAGGGCCTTGCGCGGCAATGGTTGTGCGTGGAGGACTCAGCGGCTGCGGCGATCTTGCTCTTCCAGGCGATCCCATGAGCCAGCGCCGCCCAGGGGCCCGGCTAAACCTGACGATCTGGCGAAACACGGAGGTGATGGCGGCGCGCATTGTCGACTCCGTAGCGGCTCACCGGAACCCGTGGCGGCGGATTTTTTTCGGCGGCAAACTTTGCGCTCGCTTGGCGCCCACGCTGGGCGTACTGGCGATAACAGCGGGACCATGTTGCTCTTGGAGTGAATACCTTCGCGTTTCTTTTGGATTTTGTACCTTCCTTCTTTCCATTTTGGCTAATAGCCAACTCTTTGCTTCTTCTTGGTGTTAATTTGATGGGAAACGTCTTGAAGGCGGCGTGCTCGGGGAATGGTGGCGGAACTGATGACCGCGCCGACCAAGCAACATCGCCCGCCGGCGAACATCCGCCCTCTGCGGCCCAGGACCAGCAGGGCTAACAACCGCTTCGCGGCGTTGCCCTGGAGAGTCTCTGGTCCTGCGGTCCAAGTGGCAGGGACACTGCTGCGGATCCTTGAGCCGCCGGCACCGTTAAGCAACCATGGCCATTCTTTGCTCTGTCGTGGCGGTTGACTCGCCCGCGCTCTCGGAAGCCGCCTCGTCCTTCTTGTCGGCAGCGGCAGCGAGGAAGGCGAGCCGAAAGCCTTGCCTCTTCAAAATCTGAGCTTCCGCCATGCCGTGACGGTGAGAGAACCTGCTTCTTCGCCAGCCGCTCGCTTGGCGGCGAGGCGCGGCGACTCTTCGAAGCTGGCGCCGCTGCGCAGTTTCTTCGCTCCCTCTCTGCAAGCGCTCCTGCTTGTGGCGCTTTCTTCCATGTTGGCGCTTCGCCGCCTTGTGCGCCTTTCGCGCCAGCCGGCGTCGGAGTTTCGGCAGCGGCGACCAGCAACCCGACCGCGCCGCCACCTCCGCGCAAACAAGCGACTTGGAGCTCGCCCGACTTCGCCTTGAGGCGCGCGCTTCGAGTTGGCTTTCCTGCGCTTTTTCGCCGCCGCGTTAGGGTTAGCATGCTCGCGGTTTTGCATACGAACCTGTTTGTCCTTCTTGGAGCAGGGCGAGATGACTTTGAGAGCATCGAGCTCGCTCCGCGACTCGCCTTGACCCAGCTGCCGCCGTTCGCCGACGGAGGCGCCAAGTGGCGGTGAGTCGGTGGCCTTGGCGGGAAGAACCCTCGGCAACCTCGCTTTCTTGGCGCCGCCGCCATCTCGGCCGTGACCGCAAGCGTGGGGCCTTCCTTTGGTAACCGCCCTCTCCCGCGCTGGGCGGCGAGGAGCAAGCCGCACCTTGGCGGAAGCGATCAGCCGTGACTGCTGGCGAGCCGCAGCAAGACCGCCCGCGAAGGCGATGACCAGCGGCTGCAGCGTGAAACCGCCGCCGCCTCGGCGCCAGCGGATCGAACCTCACTTTGGAGCACGCCAGCGCCTCCGGACCCTCGCCGACATCTTTGCGCCGCGACCCTCTGCGCGGCCGGGGCATACCGCATCCATTTGGTGTTTCCTGCATCCCATTGGAGAAACGGCGGCCTTGATACCGGCGCCGTGGGGCGAACGCGCCTCTGGCGCGTCGCCGTGGCCGGCTTGCGAACCTGAAGCGGCAAAACAGTGTCGCCGCAGCGCTCTTAAACGCCGCGGTTCATCTGAGCAGCTGCTGGCAGGGCGCAGCGTTTGACCTCGGCGCCGCCGCGGAGAACCTTCGCGCCCGGTGGACCGATTCGGCGGTAGCGGAGTTGACCACCGCCAAGCCAGCGTGTCCATGATGAAGCGCTCCGTGAGCGCGAACCGAAGTGTGCGAGACTCACGGCCTTTTGCCTTGTGATTGTTGCCTATAAATGCAAACAAACTTTTGCTCTTTTCTTTGTGAGTCTTATTTGAACCATACGATTTTGACTTCTTTGGCGAAATGGGGCACCCGTAAAAGGTTTTAAATGAGCGTTACTTGCGCATAGTGGTATTTGCTTCCTTAAGCGTCTGGTTACTTCAACCCTTATGGCCTCTCGGCTTGACTTAAGCGTTACGTGGCGGCGCTTAGCCAGGAAGTGGTCTGATCGTGATCTTGCCGGAGTTGGCGCATTACCTAAACAACCGAAACACACCGAACTAGAAGCCATATCCGTCGCCGCCTCGCGCGGCGTAAGTTATAGCGTTTACCTTTGCAATCAAGGGCCATCGGCCTTAAGTACTTTCGCTACGACTTTTCGGCGAATGTTTTCTAACAGACCTTTCTAAGGCTAAGCCCTTGATCGCCAAAAAGCTTTAAGCGAGCTTTACATTGAAAGTGGCGCTTTTTCTCGGGCATCTGGTTACTTCAACCATATGGCCTCTTTCTTGACCGACCCTAGACATCGGCGTGGCGAGGAACTTAGCCTTGAGTGGTCTAGTCGCCGGTCTTGCATTTTGTTGGCGCATTGCCTAGACAAGCCAAACACACCGGGCTAGAGCCCGTAGCCAAATCGCCTCGCCTGACCCACCCGCGAGTCATAGGCGTTAAATCCTTGCAACTAAGGGCCATCTGCCTTGAGTACTTTTTAGCTACGACTTTCGACGAATGCTTTCTATGATTTGGCGAAAAAAGCGGATACCACAAAGAAGCAGAACTTATCTCTTATTGAAGATGGCTTTGTACTGCATGACCCAAAGCGGCGGTGAAGGAAAAGACCTCGCCGCTCGGCTCAAAGGAAGGGAAAAAAAAGGGAGCTGCTACTCTGGTAGAACTTCCTCGGTACTCGGCGTTCAAGTGTTAGCCAATTCACGGCCGTCCTCGAATCACGAGCTTTGGCCAGGCAGGCGGAGGCGAGACCACCTTGAAGGGCCTCCCAGGGGAAACGGTTTATTGCGCCCGGCTGCGTTTGGATTTTCGCGCGGGCGAGTCGCCCAGCTGCCGGTGTTCTCACACACAGCCTTGCGATGCGGTAAGCGCTTGCGATACTTGGCGGCGGATCGCCGCCTGTCTCGGATCTCCTCGGGAGATTTACTTCATCTGCGCGGTCGGTCTTGATCTTCGTTGAGCGCCGCCCGCTCTTGGGAACAGAAGGCGAGCTCGATGGGAGCACGCCTCGAGCCATACACGGGGAAAAAGGGGTCATGGGGTGGCTCTGCTGGAGTTGTCGCGGCGCCCTGTCTGATGGGAACTTCTCCGCCGCGCTTACAGCGCTTCTCGGTGATCGAAACGCCCTTGTCTTGAGCCCTTTAGTACTTCGCGTTCGCCGCTCGATTGCCCATTGCTCTTGGTGCTAGCGGAGGCAAAAGCGACTTAGTACCCAACTCCTCGCACGATCTTGAAATCGGTAACTTTTGAGGCGGCGCCATTATCGATGATAATTACATTGGCGACACCGGCCGGACGAAGATGCTCTTCATAAACTTGATAGCCGCTGCAGACGTGATCGCCGGGACGGTGAGCTTCAACCACTTGGTGAACTTGTCGATGGCGCCCGAAACGGATGAGTGTACCCTCCGTCGCCCGTGAGCAGGCGAATATCGGCCCGGGCCATGACGGCGGAGGCGGAATGGTTTGCGGCGCTGGGCGATCGTGGATTTGCTTAGCATGAAATTGCGCGCCGCATTCCTCGCGGCTCGAAGGCATCCTAGAGGCGATAGGCCAATAAAGCAAGTGGCGGAAGCTTTCCGAAACCAGCGGCTCACTGAATGGCTCCGCGCATGCCTCATGGATCTCGGAGAAAATTTCACTCCCGCTTCGGTGGCGCGCTTGATAGAACTCCATTTGCGTACTGGCGATATAGGTCCCCGCTACGAGGCGTGGCGCAGCGCTTCGCGCTATCTTCTCGGCCAAGCCAGCGTCATCGTCGAGATCACTCCATCCAGCGGTAGGCTAGGATCGGATCCATCCGCGACCTTCCGGACGAGTGCGGCGGCGTTACGTACATTGTCGCCGGCGTACTCCGCTGGCTTTGGCGTTCCGTCTCAACCGCCTCGCGATTCTTAGCCTCCTCCTCTGTCGGGGCTGCGGCCGAGATTGGTGGCGTCTCCTCGAAGGTGGGGCTGCGTCGAGAAGCGTCGTCCCGCCCGAAGCGGGGGCTGCGGCGAGCGGCGCGTGAGTCTTTCTTCAAAGACCCGGTGAGCAGTGCCGCCAGCGAGGCAATCCGAGGCAGTTCATCCGCCATGTAGTTGTCCGCGGCGGGGATGTACCGCACCCAAACCCTCAAAGTGCCGCTCAGCCGGCGCGCCTCGCCGAGTAAACCGCCATAGCGGGATCGGCGGGAGAAATCGCTTCTCGCTGGTTGATGACCGGAAAGTATGCTTTACTTGTGGCCGCCGGATGCCAAGGGTGAAGCTTCTACGAGCGTGACGATCCTCATACTCACATGGCGTTGTTGGTGGCGCGGAAGTCAGCGCCACCGGTCTTGAAACGACATCTCCGGTGGGAGAACACGGGGCAGCCCTTGACCCTCCGGTAGGAATGGCCGTCGAAAGAGTCCTGGCGAGGCAAGGTATCTTGAGTTCTGCGTCCGAGTCCACTCGGTGATGAACTCCGCGAGCTTGCCCTGATGGCCGTTCGGGGAAGCGAATTTGAGATCGAATTCCGCCCGACTCCATGGCCCGCAGCGTCACGACCGTCGCCTCGCGGTTGAAAGATCTCCGCAAGGGATACTTGAGTCAACACCGTGACTTCGCCACTGGAAGTAGTGGCGTAGCTTCGGGATCTTTGTCGGCCTGGCGTGAAGCATCTTGGTCTTTGTGAATACCTTGTTTGGCGTCGTGGAGGACCTTCTTGGCGTAGTAAATGGGGTATTGGGCCTTCTCTCTCCGCCACCGACCTTGTGACCGCTGGGGTTTGCCGCGGCGTAAGAGGATCAACGGCTCGCCGGGTGCAGGCGACCGGCCGCGAGGCGGGGAGGTAAGTACTTCTTGGCCGTCGAGCGCCTCCTGCGCCTTCGCCGTCCACTCGGTGGTTGGTCTTCCTTAGGAGCTTGAGCGGTGGGAGACTTTTGTCCCCAGGCGAGCTACTCATGACAGGGGAGGTCAAGCGACCCGCTGCTCTTGCATCTGCGAAGTCGCGTCGGGGCTTCATGTTCTCGATCATTGCGATCTTGTCGGGGTTCGCCTCAATCCACTGCAGGAAGCGAGAATCGGCGGTTTGCCCGACGGAGCAGCGAACCGCATTCTCTGGATTAAGCGATCGATGCTTCCTCGAGTTAGCGAAGGTCTCTTCAAATCGCCGATCAACTCCTCGCCTTCTTGGACTTCACGCGTTGGTCGTCGACATACACCTCGAGTTCGCCCGGCAGGGGCGGTGGCGATATCATGGCCCGATAGGTTGGGCCGCGTTCTTCGATCGACGCCATCCTTGTATAGCGATGAAGCGCCTATAGGCGTGACAAAGCGGTCTTGTCTTCATCTTCTTGACCATGCTAATCGGTGGTACCGATGCAGCATCGAAGCTCTGTTGCTTTCGCACCCTTGATTGAGTCGGCGATGAGATCGGCAGCGAAGCGTAGTCTGGATCGCCGGGCATGCCTTGTTGAGTCGGTGAAGTCACGCACATCCTCCGGCGCCCGTTGGATTTCTTAGCGAGGCGGGGTTCGCGAGCCACTGGGATGGCGACCTGCGGGCGACCCATGCCAAACTTGTCCGCCTCTGGCGGATAACTTCTGGCGCTCACCGGCGCCGGACTTTTGCATGGCCGATGTGGCAGGAAACGTCGCCAATTGTGCTCAATCACCTCGCAGGGACCCGGCCATGTCGGACGGTTGCCACGCAAACCGTCTGCGTTAAGCTGGAGGAAGAGGCGGCGCGCCTTCTTAGCGGCGAGAAAGCGCCCATGAGCGGTCTTATTTGCGTCGACTTCGCTCGAAGCCGCCTTAACTCTCCAGACCCGAAGCAGGAGGCCTGGTCTTCAGCGGAGGAGCTCCGAAGTCGAAGCCTCGACCTACAGGACGCCGTCGCCCCGCCAGTAGCGGCGTCCTTGTCGCGGCGGGCGCCTCCGGCGATCCACTTTCAAAAGCGATGGGGCGGTGGCCGGGATCTCACCACCATATGCGCATAGTGGCACCGCCATGAACTTACGTGTGCGGCCGACCTAGTATGGCGTTGTGAGAGTCGAAATCCGCCACCTCAAACTCGAGCATCTCGGTGCGGAAGTTGCCGAACCTCGAAAGTCAGGGAGACTAATCGCCCAGCAGGACGGACTCGGCCCGGGCGATGCGAAAAACGGGAGGCGTTGGTAAAGCTCTGCTGCTTTGGATTTGAAGCGCCCTTGGCAGCCGGCGGGCGAGGAGGTTGAGGAACTCCTCGTCTACCGCGCCCGCCCTAACTTTACATTCCGGACCGTGGGTGCAACCACGATCGGGAGATGCCAGGCGGCGGTCTTGGTTGGGTGATCGGCTTTGTTGAGCATGTCGGTACTCGACCACGCCCGGTGCCTCGCGACCCAAAGCGAAGACGCGGCGGCACTCCCTCATCGCGCGCTTAAAGCTAGCGTGGGGCCGGATAGGTGGCGAACCGCCGTGGATGGCGGCAACCTCGCGCTCACTTCTTTGAAAACCAAAGCGAAGCCGCCTCCTTGCCCTTGCCCGCTGGGGCGCTTGCTGCTGCTGTTGCTCGTGGACTCGCATCCACCATCTTCTTGGCGACATGGCAATCCGCCGTCGTGAGAGTTGTTGCGGTGGATGGGACAATAAGGGCCTTCCGTCCCGCTCGCGAGGCGATGGTCTCGCCCGCCGTCGTGGCGCATGAGGGCGTCGCGGCCCGCAGCGTCGCCGTAACCGCCCGCCTCGGCCACCCCTACGGGGGCCGTACCCGCCAGGCGCCGCGACCTCCTCTTTCGCCGCCGCGCCCATTCTTGGTGGTGGCCGCCGTCGTCGTCGTCGTCGTCGCGCTCGGACCATGACTGCCGGTCTCGGCAGCCTTGCGCTTCTTCTTGTCCTTGCCGTAGGGGTTTCTCGAGTCCGGCCTCGCCGCCATGATTGGCCCGCCCCCGCGGCCGGCGGATCTGAGCTCTCCGCTGGAGGCGCGCTTGTCGCCAAGGTGAAAACTCTTTGTGGTCTTAATCTTGCGGGTGGCCATCTTCTCTTTGACCTTGGGGTCTCGGCGCCTCTCACGAATCGTGACCACGGCGTCGATGGAGATGTCGAGGATGGTGTTGCGGACTGGTTGGCGCCGAATATAGTCGCATAGCGACTCTCGCTTTCTTCGCTCACGTTGTGGAGGTGCGTCTTCTACCGAGCGCTTTCGAAGGTGCCACGGAAGTTGGTGACGAAAACTCAAAACTCCTTCCATGACCGCGGACTCGGCGGGTTCATGAGCCCTGGCCGGGCTCGCGGTGAGGACAGCAGGGAAAATAGTTCGCGAGAACCTTCCCGACCCTCCGATCGGTTGCATCACCGTCGTATAGATCGCAAAAACTCGCCGGGGTTGGTGGAGCCGTCGTACTTTTCGATGGGGCGGACGAAACCGTTAAACCCTTTGGGCATGTATGACTCCTTAGAAAAAGCGGCGGCGCCCGGCGTCGAACCTCTGCTCTGGGCCGGTCCTCGCCCGCCATGTCGTCGCTAGGTGGCGTAGAAAAGCGCCACCCTCATTTGGCAGGCGACCACTGCAGGAACCCTCTTCTTGGTCCGCGCCTGCGGCGGCGGCAATGTGATCGCCTTCGGTCGCTGACCCTGCGAGCTTATCCGCGAGTCTTCTCCATCTGACAAGTGGCGGTCCTCGGATGGGGCCGGAGATCGCGCCACACCTGCCGCTGGCCGTAGAGCCCCGTAAAGTCGCACAGCTCTTGTCATCTTGGCCCTTCCCTCCAGCAGGAGATCTGCGAGAGGAATGCGAGGGCAACAAAAACGAAGGGCAGCGAAGCGCCGGTTCCCCTTGAGACTTGCACCATCGCCGTGGCGGCGTCGGCGTGGCGAGCCAAGGCGGTAACCACGGCGCCCGCCCAAAGTCGAATCACCGGAACGATGGGTTTTCAAGCGGGGCCTGGCGCTTGGAGGTTACATCTTTGAGTGCACTCCTCCAGGCGAGCGCCGCCTAACAAGCGAGGTGGCGCTTTCGCGAGCTCGGCCTGGCGGCGGCCACCGCCCGGGTGATCGCCGCCATCGCCCGCGGCCGACTCGTGGCAGCGACTCTGGCGGCGCTTCTGCTCCATCGCGGGTGCTTCTCGCCGTCGCCTCTGAAGAAGGGTGAAGAGTTTGAGCAAGCGCTAAGCGCTCCCTACAGCGCGCCAGCGGCGGCGTGTTCTCAGCTCAACCGCTGCGGATCACACCTGGTCGATTTTTACTCACGCTAACCGACTTCGATCAAGCTCGATTCGATTTGGCGTCGGGCTCAACAAGAGCGACTCGCAGTTACCGAGTTCGGACCCCTCGCGGGTAATAGTCCTACTCTGCCGAGCCTTAGCTCTTTTCGATTGTGGTTGAAAGGAAAGTCTTTCTGAGAGTGCTCTCCGCAGGCGAGTGTTGAATCCTACCGCGTGCCCCTTCCCTCTCTCCTCTCCTTTTATACAAGCCTCGAAAAGCGGAGAGAGGCGAGGAGTAAGCGATCTGATGCCCTCGATGCGACAAGACCACGGCAGAAGAGGCAGCGTGCGGCCTTACTGGCCTTGCCTTGCCGCCCTCGCGTGCTCGCAAGTGGCCTCTCGCCCGCCTGATCCTGCCGGTGAGTCTGCGGGTGGGGCCTACTGCTCCTCACGGCAGGCGGCCTCTTCAAACAAACCTCCTCTCTGCTGTCAATTCTTGGCGCCCAGATGTGATAGCTCCGGACTGCAAGGCCCTTGTATGCGATAATCATTTCTTCCATTGTCTACTCGCGTGATGTCTCATTCATCGCCGTCGCCCGGCGAGGGCCCGCCCGAAGACTCATACGCAATACTCCCTGCCACGCGGGCCCCCGCTGCAGGGGCCCTCGCGGAGTCTTGAGAGGGGCTGCCATACGCACCTTTGGGCGTGGGGCCCTCGCCTCACCGTCGGAGGTGCTCGCCCGCCGCCCGCTTTGGCGTGGGGCCCTCGACTTCGCCTCGAGGGGCTCGCCGCGCACCCGCTTGGGCGTGGGGCCCTCCTGGCCTGAGGGGCTCGCCAGCATGGCTGGGGCCTCGCTCGCCCGCTTTGTGGCGTGGGGCCCTCTGACCTCCCGAGGGGCTCGCCCAGTGGCTGGGGCCTTGCTCGCCCACTTTGTGGCGTGGGGCCTCTCGACCTTCGAATGCTCTTTGTACCCGGTATTTATTACTGCGACACTCCTCATTTACTTACACAGTACGTGCCATATTTATACAGTATAAAAATAAGGAAAAGACAAATATACATGCAGAAATACATAGTTATCTCCTTATAGCCGCCATAAAGCATGGTCTTGGGTCCATCTACTAATGCTAAGAGCATCACCAATGGGGATCTAATTTAGATCGATCCAACAACTATTTGCACCTCTTTTTCACTACTCATCTGCATTTCTCTCTCTTATATTTTATTTGCTACGGTATTACGTCGATCTAACTTATGTCTCCATTGGTGATGCTGTAATAAGCATGTAGGGGGATGAACCCTCAAGATTCTCCATGATGCCACCTTGTCAATGAACCAACCCCAGTTCGACTCAGCTCCACAACTAGAGAAGGTTTCTAGGTTTCGCGGCGTCTCCCTTTTGCAAGATTGGTTTTTCCTAGGAACTCCCTCCAAGACTCGGTGCGGGCCGCTTTGGGGTGGCATGTCCAATTACAATTACAATGCAATACTTTTTTATCGTTAGAATATTTGAACCAGGCAATATTGTTAGAATATTGCATAGGCCAATATTTTTTTATTTTATGAAAGTTTAATGTTCAATTACAATGCAAAACTTTTTTAACTTAACAAACTAATCATAAAAAAATGCATATTCAAACTGCTACATATTTAGTAACTATTTTTTTGTTTTTTATGTACACAACTTAAACAAATAATGCTAAGTTTTCGTCTATGACATGTTGAATGTATAGCAGGTTGAGCTTTATAGAAATATAAGTCACCCAAAATACAGCAAATAACCAAATACCATGAAAATTAGATAAAATCATGAATTCTTCAAAAATTAGCAAGATAGCAAATAAATTCATGATTAATCTCATTCCACTTAACATGGCAGCAACCAAAATCAATATAACCAGCATAGGGCTCAAGTTAATATTGATTATATTACTCTCAGATTGCAATTAAACGGGTTGCTAATTAGTTTAGCCTTCCAACTATTCAATTGGGCAATATAATCACAAAATTTCTAATCTGAGTACAAAAGGAATTATTCCCTAGAACCACACTGCTCTGGTTCAATAATCAGATTAATGCTCAATGTGTGTTACAGTATGCAACTAGCAAAGTCAATTAACCATTCAGATCTTAAACAACATCGGTTTGGCTGTAAAACAGTCACAAACAGAGCACAGAATGTGCAAAATAAGTACACAAACCGATCTACTAGCAACTAGTGATTAGCTTGAATAAAGTAACACTAGATTGCCACTTATCAATGTAAGAACAGAATGATTAAGCCATATCTACAGCAGCAGTAGCATACACAATGAGCCAACAAAGGTAATACTAGAGCAGTCCAGTACTAGGTCTACCAAAATCCCAAGTACACAGATTATAATCTTCTCAATCAAGTGCAATCATCATCGAGTATTGAATCAAAGTCCACAGGAAAAAAATATGCAATATACCCTAATTAGGGATCGCCCCTGCTCGATGAACAGGTCCCCAGAACCCTAATTGGCCTACTGCACAAAGGTGTTTGAATCACTTACAACACGTTGGACCGAGCCAACAAAGACGAGGCAAAGCGTGCACGAGCACTCTCCTAGAAATCATATCGCCGTGCTATGAACGCACTACCGACAAAGAGACCCGGAGATACGATGCCGTCACCCCCACCACGGCCAAAGGCCACGGAAGGAGCCCGAGGTACAGATAGGAGCAGCAGCGAGCTCACGGCGACCACCCCGTGGCCACCGGAAACCAAGTCGAGGAAGACCACCACCTCGGTGACGCACCGGTCGGCGAAGGCGCCATGTTGGCGAAGCAGCGGCGAGGCGGCGACAAAACCGAGGGTGAAGAGAGGGGATTAACCAAGGACTAAAACCAACCAACCAACAGAAAGAGCTACGGCTACTACCAAATAGGCGAGAGAAGTGAACCGGCATCACGAGAAACCCGGACGCTGAGGCCACGTCGCCCACGCCCGCGCGCTCCCGAAGAAGGCGGCGCCGCCAACCGCAAGGAAGCTCCTCCCCTTAGGGCTCGGGAGCAGCCGCAACCAAGAACAGGGGCAGCGCTGCTGCCCCTTATCCCTCTCTCTCTTATGTGGGCCGGCCCAAGAAGAAAAGGGCAAAAGCCCAGTGTAAAGCCCAACATGACACATATGCCAATAATTGTTCAATTGCAATGAAATAGAAAGGAAAAGCCATCCATCGATATGATTGAGTTTAAGCATGGTGGTTCAAAAGGTTTTATGCCTTTGCCATGCCATACCTGGCATGGTGGTAGGAGTTGTTAGAGCCCACCACGATTTGATCCATCTCATGGTCTGCAATGATCTGGCTACCTCTGATATCAACATCTGATCTGGCTCATATCCCATTAGTCCCACTACATCCACATGCTCAACTGGAGTCACAACTAAGATCATGATCCCACTTAATTAACCCAAAAGACCAATCTTATGGTTGATGGCAGTTCCGTATTTTAAGTTGTATTTTTCACAACCAATAACTACCATGGGATTAAATCGAAAGGAGTGGATGACGCAAAAATGTGAACCATTGTCCTGACCATCACAAATTCACAATGACTTCATATAAATTTGTGTAAGGGACAAATGCAAATATGGGCTTGCTTTTGTTGAAACATCCGTACAAAAAATCGGGGGGGAGGTACAAAAAATCAAATCGGGGGGACAACAACACAGAGAGGTGGGTTATTACCAGGGATACAACGAGACACAGAGTTTAGGACGTGCTGCCGTGCCGGCGAGACAGCAGCGCGCATCTCTGCTTTTGTTGGGACTTGGGACATGCATGCACACAAACGGAACGGAAGGCTCCGGCCACGGGATTGTACGTGTGACGTGTCAGGCAAGGCCGAAGCCGGGGGCGGCGCCGGCGAGGAACCTCTGCGCGCGGCGCTCGTAGCGGAAGCCGCCGGCGAGGGAGTTGTCCGCGGCCCAGACGAAGATGCCGTGCAGCCTCCCCTGCCGCCGCAGCTCCCGGCACGCCCTGAAGAACCCTTTCCCCGGCCCCAGCCCGTTGCTGCTCGGGTCAGTCCCGAACCCCACCAGCACCCTCCCTTCTCCTCCGCCTCCGGCGGCGGCGCCGCCGTACCGCTGGCTCTGCTCGTCGTAGTACCCCAGGAACTGCGCCACCGTCGTGTTCGCCGCGTACGCGTAGAACTGGAAGTTGACGTACTCGAACTCGCACCCGTACCTCCTCCACAGCTCCTGGTAGTGGGCCTGCACGTCGGGGTTCGCGAAGGGCGCAATGGAGGCGAAGGAGATGACGCCGTCCGCCCTCAGCCGCCGCACGGCGCGGCCGACACACTCCGCGAACACCTCCGGCGAGGTCTCGCCAAAGTGCTCGTAGTCGACGTCCACGCCGTCGAGCCCGTACCGCGCCACGATGGCGGCGAGCGACTCCACGGCGTTGCGCACCCACGCGTCCACGGAGGAGGCGGCGAACGTCACGTTGGCGGCGGTGCCTCCGCCACGCTGGAGATGGAAATCGCCCGCGAGGCTGAAAGCGGCAGCGGGCGTTCCGTGGCGCGCTTCCGCGGCGGCGGCAGCTGCGAAGGTGGCGTTCCTCGTCCCAGAACACGGAGAAGCGGCCGTCTGCGGGGCAGGGCGTGCCGCCAGCGGCGTCGACGGTGTAGTCGATGGCGAAGGAGAGGATGAAGTGGAAGTCCACGCCCGGGTGCACCGGCACGTCGGCGAAGGTCAGGTTCTGGAACTCCGCGCCGAGGTACTCCCGGAAGAGCGGCCGCCGCCCACCGCTCCGGCCCGCCGCCGCCGCCATTGTCGCGACGAAGACGGTGAGCAGGGCCAAGGCGAACGCGCTCACCCAGGTAGGAGACGCCATGGACGATCGATTCAGCTCGATCGATGCACGGAGAGAAGCACGTCAAGCCTGCTGCCTGCATCTACTTATACGGAGAGAAGCTGGTCGATTGAGCTCACACTGTTCTTGATGGGTGGAGTGGGAGTAAGCTGTGTAACCTAATTGTTTGACCGGGTCAAACCCTAAGTGGGTGGGCTGCACGGAAGCTGCCAACTGGGGCCTCAGGATGAACACTCGATCAAAAAGAAACACCGGCCGGCAACTCTAGGTGCATCCAGCAGTCCTTTTGTTCCGGTATGGAGAGATGCATTTCGTTGGTTAGGAGTTTTCGTTCCTTCTGGTCGTCCCTTCTTATATAATCGGGTAAATTCTACGCCAAAAATTCTTATACATGTCGGTTTATTTATGCCAATTCATTATAAACTGGTATAGATAACCTCATCTATTTCGGTTTGTAAAGGACGGGATGGGACAAGCACATCTGTGCCAGATAATTTATTTGAATTTTTTATGTCGGTTTGTGGCTAAAATCGGCACAGATGTATCTATGTTGATTCGTGGTTTGAATCGGCATATACTCACTCATTTGTGTTGGCTCTAAATATGAAACGTCACATGTGTGTATATTCAGAAATTTCTAGATATTTGGAATTTTATAACTTTTTCATATGAGATCGAATGAAAACAAACTTTATATACAAATTATATCTTCAAGAAGATCTACAACTTTATAGTTAGCATCCTTTTCATTTGAAGCAATAGATATTGTCGACGGTTGAGATAACGATCTCAAGTCGCTAAGATTCTTGAATATTGAGATAGGAACCGTAAACAATCTGACGACAGCGAGCAGGGAGGCGGGGTTTTATCTGGTTCGGGCCTCTCGGGAGATAATAGCCCTCGTCCGGCCTTTCTTATATATCGAGAGATGAATACAAGAGGTGGCTCGGCGAGGCGAACAAGTCTCGGCGAGATTATGAGTGTCTGAGGAAGCAATATCACGACAATGCTAAGACTCTTGGTCCTAACGGATGATGGCTTGACCCCTCAACATGTCATAGGGGCCTTGTTTATATAGTCTTGAGCAAACCCGACCTACGAGGGAATATCGGGCGGGTGACCACGAGTGCGTAACGAACTCAACGTGCCAAATATATCCCGAGGCAGATAAGACATACTTCTAGTCTTGGGGATCACGACTCCTAATCCAATCCGGGAAACCAACGTCCAGGTCTTCACGTAGCCGTGCAGAACTCTGTTTGAGTCGGACTCAAACACGAATCCTAGGCCGTTACGCACCGTGCCGACCAAGAAGTTGTTCGGCAGGACACATATGGGCCTAATAGAACTGTCGGGGATTAAATCACGGCCCATTGCCATGGCCCGCTCCTGACGGCCCGGTCGAGCGACCTACGAGGCCCGGCTCACTGGAAGGTTCTATCGAGCCCATGTGCATCTGCGAACAACCTCTGGGCGCGCGGTGCGTAGCGGCCTAGGATTCGTGTTCGAGTCCTACTCGAACAAGAGTTACTGCTACGTACAGATCCGGACGTGGTTTCCGGATTGGATAAATCGTGATCTAAGATTAAACTTACCTTATCTACCGTAGGTCATATTTGGCATGTATGAGTTCGTTCACGATCTCGTAGTTAGCTGGCGATATTCCCTCGGTAGGTCGGTTTGCTCGCACTATATAAACCGAGTTCCCTGGCGTGTAGAGGCGACTTAGGCGCATCTAGCTTTAGCATCTGTTAGACACTTGATCATAGCGCTTTGCTACACCATAATCTCGCCGAGACTTGTTATCTCGTCGAGCCATCTCTTGTATTCATCTCGATATATAAGAAAGGCTGGGCGTGGGGCTATTATCTCTCGAGAGGCTCTAAGGATAAAAACCCTGTCTCTGATGCGTTCTTTGTTCGTGGTTGTTCGGCGTGTCTCTATCTCTCTTTGAAGAACCTTGGTTGACTTGGGTCACTATCCCAACCGTCGGCAGTGGCGCCGTCCGTGGGGACCGCGGATCGAGCATGTCGAACTCCGTCGGCGTCTGAGATACTTCACGAGGGCTCGACTCGGAAGGGCGGGATGTCTCATCCTGTCGATTCGGATCGATCTGTTCGGTCTCGAACACTTTCGGCATCGGCGGATGTCTCGCTTATATGGCGAAGATAGCCTCGGATCGCACTCCGTCATCGGCAGCGACTCTGGCGATGATCTTTCTGACGGTTTAGATTTGCCGATTCCAAGGCTATGTCGGTGAATTCCACTGTGGAACACGGCGATGACACCGTCTAGCATACCTTCGCATAGCCCCGCGGCATTTACATGGCGATGTAGGAACCTCGAGGATCTGCCGCGAGTACGTGGCGGCTGGCGGTCGAGCGGTTAACTACTGCTTTCGGCGTCAAAGCCGAGGCTGGCAGGTTGCTTTCATGAGCAAGGCGTCATTCGCGCAACCTCGGCGATTCCATCAACGGGTAGCGCGGTTCGCGATCGGTGCAAGCGACGCGTCGCGACCCCCTCGCGTGCCCTCGCCAAGTCTCCGGCGAAGCTTCTCTGTCCGGATTGGTTCCCCGAAACCGGACTCGGTCGGGCAAAGCGCGGATGCCTCGGGGTCCCAGAACCCTAGGCGAGTCGGGAGCGACTTCGCGGCCATAACCGGTGATTAGATCAACCAACCGGGCGGCGTCGCCCGCATGGGCGTCTTTGCTTCTAACCTAGAAACGGTGGCGAAGGCCTAAAGTCTCTAGGAGAAGTCAACAATTCCTCGAGCGTATGACCAAGCTGCCGGAATGGTTGGACGGCTCGATCGTCGCGTGACCTTCGTCACCGTCGAAGGATCCTTGTCCATGAAGCGAGCTACCGTGGTCGCCGTCGCTCGCCAAGTCCTCGTAGTCATCGCGACCACGAGGGGCAGCAGCGCGATGATCCGCAGACGGTCCCCTCGTGAGGCGGCGTCGTCGCAACCACGAGGAAGGGCGTGGTGGATTGTCCGGAGAGAGTTTCTCGGGCGAGTCATCCGTTCAGCGGGAGTTCCTCCGCGCCAGCGGGACCAACGTCTTCTCAAGACTAGGTTACTGCCGTGGAAGGTGGCGGTCATATGCTTTGGGCTGCGGGGCTTTCTCGGCGAGCTTGAGTGTCCGGTAGCCCTCAAAGTTCAAGCCGGTCACATGGAGAGTACAATGGGACTCGAGAACCCGGAGGAATTCCTTTCCATCTACGCTCGGCCATCATGGCGGCGGGGTGTGAGCTTCGTTATGGCTAATTACCTCCGGTATCCTTGAGGGTCTTTGCTAGGGCGTGGTACATTCAATCGATGGGAGGTTCCATCGGCTCATGGAACCCGACTTTGTGGCGCTCGATCGCTAATTTCGGAGGCATTACGTGCGTGCAGGTAAGGAGGATGATCTGCACGGATGATCCGGATGAGCGGGGAGACCCTCCGCAACCGTGAAGCGTTTCATTAAGATCCGCAACACGATCCGAACATCTCGGATGAATCTGTTGTCGCGCCTTCAAAAGCGGAGTCATGACGAAGCCTCACCCGGGATCTCGAGATCAGCGAGACTGGACCGCATAACGACTTTGTTCAAAGGCGGTGACCGCTATGCCAGCGGCGAGCGCGTTCGATCAAAAAGCGTTCGACAAGGCGGTGCCCGTCGACTGGTGTGGATGAGAAGAAGAAGAGCGTGACAATGTTCACGGTGACAAGAAGTCCCGAAGAAGAAGAACAAAGGTGATCACGAACAATACCGTCGCGGTATGTATCGCGCACCTCCTCCCAGGATGGGCGGAAGAAGCCCAACAATAATTACAAGGGCAAAAAAGCACTTTCGGGGAGGCGGACAAGGCAAGAAAGGTCAGGCGACCGATTTTGCAAGTTCCATGACACTACGGACCACGATATCGCCCTTTGTAGAACTTGGGCGCAAAGCTCGAAAATTTCTACAGCGGCAAGGGCCCAATGCCCACCTGCCCGAACAAGGTGATCTGCGGTAAAGGCCAAGCGTAAACCGGCGATGGTGATCGGGAAGATGATGATGAATATTAAGAGCAGTGAACCATATCGCCGTCATTTTGGCGGCTCCTAAACTTATACCTCTCGGTGCGACCTCAAGGAAGCTGCTCGGGAGGTCTAGCGTCGAAAAGGCAAAACCTCGGCTGAATTGATGAAGTGGGTGAGGTCCCCATCTCCTTCTCTCGGGAGGATTGCCCAGCTGGGATGACCAAGCCTCGGCGGCTCCCAGCTGGTGGTCGCCCGACCATCGACAGCGAAGTTGGCCGTGTCTTAGTGGACGGCGGGGGCGCTTTGGACTTGCTTTACGCTAAAGTCTTGGGCGAGATGCAAATTCCTCGTTCAAAAGTGAAGGAAATCGCAATGCCCTTCTCTGGGAATTGTTAGGAGAAACATCAAGCCGTTAGGGTAGGTTGTCTGCTGTCACCTTGACAACCCAAGCAACTTCGGACGAGTTGATCACTTTCGGCGTGGTCGACTTCCCATCGGCGTACTAGCGCAATCTTGGGCGAGCCATCTCGGTAAGTTTATGGCGTGTCCCTACGCTTACCATTGCGTGAAGATACGAGTCCTAACGGTGTGATCACGGTCAAGGGCAACTACAAAAGCTGCTACGAATTGCGACGAAGCGATCCCTTGCCTGGTCGACCGGCTTCCGCCTTGTGATCACGAGGTTCCATGAGACCAAATCTGCGCGCCCTAGGGTCTCCCTTCACTAGGGGAGAAATCAAGGAAGTTCATTTGTAAGCGATGATACTTCCAAGGCAGTTCACTTAGGGCCAATCTGGACCCCAAATAGGAAGCGAGCTCATTGCCTTCCTCAGAGCTAATGCGAGATGTATTCGCACAGGAGCCATCGACATGCGGAGTCCCAAGGAGATAATCGAGCACAAAGCGGGTTGTCCGTGGGACAAAAAGCTGTTCGCTAGAAGCGTCGCTTTTGAATTCAAGCGGGGATCATCAAAGATCGACAGCAAGCGCTTTCATTCTTTGGGTTCATCGCGAGGTTGATTACACCAGTGGTTAGCCAACCTGTCATTGTAAAGAAGAAAGGCGGCAAGTGGAGGATATGTGTCGATCACACAGATCTGAGCAGCTGCTTGTCTAAGGACAATTTCAGCGCATCGTATTGACCGGTGAGTCGATCATTGATTGCGGATCTTGACTCTGAGTTTTTAGATGCTTACTCGGTTACCACCAAATAAGCATCTCCCCGAGATGAAGAAGGCGCCTTCATCACCCCTTCGGCACTTTACGCTATCGACCATGTCTTTCGGTCTGCGCAATCTTTGGTGCCACGTTCGGTAACAATGGAAGACCTTCCGAACAGTGTGGAAAAAACACGGAGGTCTATGTCGGCGACATAGTTGTAAAAACAAGTATGCTCGGATCATGTAAAAGACACAGCGAGACTTTTCATAATCTCACGGGCATCGAATAAAATTAAATTGAGAGAAGTGTACCTTTGGTGTTCGATCGGAATGTTGCTCGGTTATGTTATTGGCTCGCAAGGTATTTACGCCAACCACTGAAAAATCGAGGCCATTGAAAATATGCGGCTCCAACTACCATAAAGGAAATCTGAGCCTCCTTTGGGTGGATGGCTGCTCTAAGCGAGTTTATTTCCGTCAAAGCGACGCGGGCTGCCCTTCTTTAAGGCCTGCGCCAAGCACAATGGTTTGAGTGGGCGGAAGAAGCGATAGATCCTTCCGGGATGCGAGCGTCTGTCCAATCCTCCGTCTTGACTACCCAGCGGCATGGCGGCGGCTCTGCTTTGTACCTAGGTTACCGCCACAAGCGGTGGCCTTGATCTTAGCGGTCGAAAGGGAAGGCATCTGGCGACCAATCTATTCGTGGCGAGGTACTTCACGGATCAAAGGCGTTACCACGAGGTCGAAGCTCCTCTATGCCTTGCTCATGTCCTCCGGAAGCTTCGCCACTACTTCGAGCGCATCAAATCTGGTCCGACCACGTTCCCTCTGAGAGAAATCCTCTGGAACAAGGAATCTAGCGGACGTATAGCTAAGTGGGCAATGGAACTAGCGAGTTTGATACATTATTTCTTTGCCGACGCTATTAAGTCCGCAGTCCTAAATGACTTTGTCATTTGAATGGACTTGCCGCCCAAATCGAGGGAGCTCGAGCAACTTTGATGAACCCTCTTGGACCATGTTTTTCGATGGCTCGCGCCTTTGGAAACTTCGGGGGCTGGTTTTGTTCTCATCTCCCCTCAAGGAGAGCAACTCGATATTCTATCAACTACACTGCGGCGACTAACAGCAGCTGCAGTCTGAGCCCTCCTCGCGGGACTTTGGCGTGCAAGTCGCTTGGTGTCCAGCGGCTAGCGTGAAGGAGATTCACGGTGGTCATCAATCGGGTTAACAAAGAGTATCGATCTGCGATGACTCAATGGCGCGATACGGTTGAAGTGAGGAAGTTGGGCGGCATTTTCGATTCTTGAAGTGCTCTTCGTGCCAAGGAAGGACAACTTCTGGCGACCAGCTATCAAGTTTGGATCCTCCGCGAACACTGCTTTCCGGCGGTGCTCGTCGAGCACCTTTACAAGCCCTCAATCACGTCTCCGGACAAGGCCAGCGAGAGGCGGTGGTCTTTGTCTCCGTTATCGGCAGTGCCAATTTGGACAACGCCATTTGTCGGTACCTTGCGAGATGGGACCACGCTTGGCAGCGAAGCGGCGTTCCGGCTTACAAGGCGTGCCGCTCCATACAAGCTTATGGATGGCACCCTTTACCGTCAAGGTGCTCGGGAGTTCTCTCCAAGTGCATCTCATAGCGAGGAGGTGTGTTCCTTCTTAGGGACATACGAGGGTGCTGTAACAACCACGCCTCCTTGAGAACTACGGTGACAAAGCGTTTCGCATGGGCTATTATTGGCCCGCTGCGTTACAAATGCCGGGACATCGTGACTAAGTGCAAGACTTGCCAATTTCACGTCCGGAAGGCACACAAGCCCGCCCAAGAGCTCCAAACAATCCCCATCTGGCCTTTTCCACATGGGGTGCGGATGCGCTCGGCCCATTCCTAAAGGGTACAAGGGCTATACACACGCTTCGTCGCCATAGACACTTTTACATAGTGGATTGAGGCGAGGCACTGTGTAAATCTCTTCACGCCAAAGCAGTGTTGGCTTTTCAAAAGCAAGCGTGGTCGCAGCGCTTTGGGATTCCCCATAAGGCGATCACGGATAACGGTACCAATTCGAGCGAGCTATTCGGGAATCTGCGAGCAATTTGGGTACCAAGGTCTGTTCGCCTCTGTGGCACATCCACGAGCAATGGAAGCGATCGGCGAGCTAGCAGACGAGATAGTCGAGGGTATTAAGCGGCGGGTATTTTGCTGCTCTCGGCGAGTCTGCAAGCAAGGCACAGGTTGTGAAGTTCCTTCCGTCCTCGGGCGATTCGCTTTCTGACGGTAGGCGGCAGAAACTCCTTTCCAAGCGGTATATAGTGCGAAGCCATCACGCCCGCCGAAATCGTACTCGGTTAGCCTCGCCGAGCTCGGTCAACAGTTGACGGCGAGCAAGCGCTTCCTCGATCTCGATCTCCTCGAAGGCACAGCGGCCGGGCACAAGTCGAATGGCGCTACCATCAAGATCTTCGGCAAACGCAGCTGCCAAGTCGGTTCGACCAAGGGCTTTGAAGGCGGGCGACCTCGTTCTGCCGTGTCGAACTTGTCCAATGCCAACAAGTTAACTCCTCGTTGGGAGGGCCCGTTCTGATCGTTTCTTCTGCTTTCGCCCGGGGCTGTTCGCCTAGCTATGGAGGGCGGGAGAGAGGTGACCGGCACTTGGAACATCGACCCGGCCGTAAGTTCTTTGTGTAGGTCTTTTACATTTTCTTAGCCTGCGCTTTTTGTAAACTTGCGCCTTAGTTAGTCCAAGTCTCTCGGGCACCATGTAAAGTTCAATCCAATAATTAAGTGAATTCCCATGACCTCTGCGCCTTTTCACTTCTTGTCTTTTGAAGACTACCTCTTTCTCTCTGGTAACACTTGATGGCTGCCCGGCCTTGCGAACTCTTGGCTCCATAATCTTAAGGATTGTTCCTATCCGTATCTGGTTTCAATAAGTTCCTAAACTCGGGGTTGCGTAACACGACCTTTCCACCTTACGGCTAAGTCTGCTCTCGTAAGCCCTCATGGCGGGAGGCACTTCTTGCTTAAGCGCGACCATTTGGTAAAGCACGCTCTCGTAAGCCCCATGGCGAGCACTTTCCTTGTTCGGTTACTCTCGGGCGCCTAACTACGTTAACGGCGGACTACGGAGCAGATCGAGCAAAATGCAGGTGTCGCTCTTTCTCTCTACTGCGTGCTCGAGTTATAGCTTAGGTTCTCGAGCATCGTCCGTCTGCAAGGAGCTAAGGTGTCGCTCTTTCTCTTTTGCACTGTTCGGGTTAGCAAACTTCGAGTTTCGGCGAGATACTGCTTGAAGTGGGAGTTAGGCGAGCGCTCTACGGTTTTCTTAAACTTTCTAGCTTGTTCGCTTTTCTCTTAGTTTCATTCGTTCTTGTCTTTTCTTTGCTCTTTTTTGCGGGAATAAAGGTAAATACTATTACATTACTCAAAAGTTTGGTACAAGGCCCTTTAAGATTCTGGGCGGTGCTACTTAGGAACAAGCTGCTCCTTGACTCCTCAACTTCTAACTTGTGGCGCCGCGACTTATACTGAGCCTTGATTCCTTCCGGGCTTCAGCTCGGGCGTTCGATCTCCTCCTTGCTCCGGCAGCTTGCTTGCGCCTCTGCCGGATGGCCTCGACCTCCTCGGTCTTGGCCTTGTTGATCGGTCGAGCCTCGCTCTGGTGACTCGGCCCTTTCGGCCGTCTTAATTGCTCGTCCGGCTCCTTGACCTTCTTCTGCGGTGATCGCCCTCGCGTCATCCGCGCATCTCCTCGATCTCTTCTGTGAAGCCCGAGGTGAGATTTTTTGCAGAGACCCGGAATCTGCTCTTCCTTGGCGGTGGGCCTTGAGTCTCTTAGCTTCGCCCGCGGTGATCCGCCATTGGGAAGCGTCGGTGGCTGCTCTTGAGCCACTTGACGGCCCGGCTTCTCCTCCGCGGTGCTCGCCTTAATAGCTTGCTTGCAGCTCCTCGGCCTCTCCTAGGAGACTCGCGAAACGCCTCTCTTGACCAATTGGACTTTGAGCCTCTTTACCTTCGCCTTGGTAGAAGCCGACTTTGGGGTGGTGCGAGGGCCCCGCCGGACTCCCTCGTCTGATGTGCTCCGGGGCAGCCTTGATCTGGCGCTCCGCTCGATGGTGGCGCCGTTCTCGAGCTCCTCCATGGTGTCCACGAAGACACGAGAGGGAAGAACAAGTTAACTACTGCGATGATGTGGCTAAAATGAACAAGATTTGGTCTTGGTGCCTACCTTGCCAAGTCGGCGTTTGATCCATGGCCTTGGCGGTCCTCGAGCCATCGTCCGAAGCCCGCTTCGTCTTGGGATGAGAGACAGACAGCGTTTTTGCGTCATTGCCTTGATCGCTCCTTCTTCTTGCGGGGCGCTTTGCTTTCGGGAGGCGGGAAGCGGCAGGCGGCGCTTTCGTCTCCAGCGCTCCTCTCCTCTTCCTTTTCCTCTTCGCCGAACTTCTTGGCGGCGAAACCTTGTGTTGGGTGGCGCCGTTGCCTCCTGGCGGGGCGACTTGCGCGACACGCTCAGGAGGCTTCTTCTTGCTCACTGGCGGCGGGGCTTCACCCTTCGCGGAAGAAATCCGTCGCTTCGGGGTGAGCTGCCCTGCTGACGAAGTACTGGCGAACCGGTGCTCGGTCCGCCTTGGCGGCTCCGGGCCGTCGTCTTGGCCCATTGCCCGTGGCGCGCCGCGCACCGCTTCCTCCGTCTCCGGCCGCTCCTGGCGCTTTTAAGCGCGTCGTACTTCGCCGAACTGGCGAGCGAGCTCCATGCCGCCGGCTTGTCCTTGAGGCACGCTAGCCTCATCGCCGTGAAGCCGTGCGAGATCTTTCGGGCGGCGGCGACCGCTTCGGCGCCTCCTCGACATCATCGTGGCGATCTCTCCTTAGGCGGTGATGAAAAAGAGATCATCGTTAAGTCTAATGCGGTCGGTGGGTGGGAGATCTGAAGTTGGGTTTCTACATACCTGGTGAGAGGCTTGATCTGATCTTCTTTCTTTGGAACTTTCCGCCTCTTCTAGGGGGCTCCTTGGCGGCTTCTCGCCTCGGCCCTTGGGTGTTCGTTGCGGCGAGCTCGGCTCCTAGTAAGGTGGCGCTCCTCTCGCGCAGCGTAAAGTTTTTCCTTCTTGCGCGACTTCCTCTTGAGCCTCCTCTGCTCGGCGACTGTTGGAGCGCCAAATGCGCAGGTGAGTCTGCGAAATGCGCCTAAGCGAGGTCATGTTCTTTACCTCTTCGTCGCTTTGCTCGGCGAGGAGGAAGAACTTAGTCTCCTCATTTGGGGTGACCAGCGCGCCGCTTAGTGCCTCGATGCAGCTCGTCGCGCTTGGTGGTCTCTTCGGCATTTGGCGGCCCCGTGTCATGGCGAGCTCAGCGTCGGCTAAGCCGCTTGGGCCTTGGGCTGCGGCCCTTCTTCACCTTCTCCTTCTCGGACCGGAGAGGTCCTCTCGATCCTTCAGGATCGGTTGGTCCTCTGCGCGTTTTCAGGAGTGAGCATTAGCACTAAACAACATTGCGAGTCTAGCAACACAGACTGGGAGTAAGTAATCACCTCGTCTTTGCGGACGAGCACGTTGCACGGACAGGTGTACGCCACCTCGCCGGTGACCTCCCCGTCCCTCTTCGCCGCCTTCAGCATGGCGTCGACCCACTCGGTCACCCATGCGTCGGTTGGTTTCTCTGCCGGACGAGATGGAATCGTTAATTCCTGTTGGAGAAATAATCAATGAAGAGGTTGAGTCTTAAAGGCACTTACCATGCTCTCCTTGTAATGTCTTCCCATCCCTCTATCTTGTAGAAGAGATAGGACCTTCTCACTTGCCAGACGAGACCACATCATTGTGAAGTCGAATGATCTCCCTGCCCGTGAGCAGAGGCTCACGAGAAGCGATTTTCTTGTCGGTACCAATCCTCGGCGGACATCTCGGCCGAGGCATTAGGAATTCCTTCTTGGCGCCTTTCGGTGAAGGCGAGTTCTTGTCGCCGCTCGCTTCTTTGTAGAACCACCTCACCCACCAGCGCCCATCGAGTCGGCGGCGGTGGGGCGAGTCTGTAAGCGTCGTCGCGGTGGCCAGAGCTTGAGGTAGTAGCACCCAGCGCGAAGCGGCGAGGCTGCTCCTAAATCCTTTGTGTAGTAGTGGAGAACAGCCCCCGGTGGATCGATGCCAGATAGCCCTCGCCTGGTGTGCGAAGGCGATATCTGGAGGATGGAGTTCGGATTGAGGTTTGCCACCTCCAATCCGTGATGTTCAAGAAGGCCTCGGCGAAGTCGCTCTCGGGAGACCTCAGCGAGCAGTGCAAGCTGTTGAAGGTAGCGAACTCTCCCTCGGCGGCTCGGGTATCCTCCTCTCCGGCGACCTCCGGCTACGGTGTCGATGTGGCCCTCCTCCTCCCAGATCCTAAGATCCTCCTCGGTCAAGCTAGTGCACGTGAATTTGGCCATAGCGATTCCCGAGTTTGGACGGCGAGGTCGGTGATGGAGTTTGGGTGCTTGATCTTTGGCGTGGTTGGAGCTAGGGCTTAGAGAGGAAAGGCGTGAGAGCGAAGTGGTGGCAGCAGCGGCTTAGGTGCTTTATAGTCCGTATAAGTAGCTACTGCAGCGGTTTTGTCCCGAGCGGCTAGTTTTTACATAGCGGCTAGGTAAAGCGGTCGCTTTATTTTCACCTGCTGGCGATAGGAGATTACCGTTGGAGTGCATAGCGGCTATTTTTTCGATGTACGCCTTTGAAGGGTGAGTGCTTTCTGCTTTCGGACGGATGTCGTTCCACATTCGGCCTTGAGTTGCTCGGCCTTGTCGGGTTTATTCGGTCTCGAACAAGTCTTGTTCGGTTGAACCATAACTTTGTTGATGCGCTTTGTTACATGCCTTTATAGCAGGAAAAATACCCTCTTCGTGACTTTGAGTCTCAAGAGGGCGACCCTACTCTAGTGAGTCCTTCCACTTGAGTCTCGGGGCTAGGCGTCGGGGATTAGATCACGGCCCATTGCCATGGCCCACTCACTGACGGCCCGGTCAGGCGACCTACGGGGCCGGCTCCTAGAAGGTTCTATCGGGCCCATGTGCATCTGCGAAACGACCTCTGGGCGCTTGCGGTCTTGTCTTGACCTAGGATTAGTGTTGAGTCCTACTCGAACAAGAGTTACTGCTGACTCGTGAAGACCGGACGTGGTTTCCCGGATTGGATAAGAGTCGTGATCCCTAAGATTAGGGGCTTACCTTATCTACCGTAGGTCATATTTGGCATGTATGAGTTCGTTCACGATCTCGTAGTTAGCGGACCCGATATTCCCTCGGTAGGTCGGTTTGCTCTGCACTATATAAACCGAGTTCCTGGCGTGTAGAGGGGCGACTTAGGCGCATCTAGCTTTAGCATCTGTTAGACACTTGATCATAGCGCTTTGCTACACCATAATCTCATGAGACTTGTTAGTCTCGTCGAGCCATCTCTTATTCATCTACGATATATAAGAAAGGCTAGGCGTAGGGCTATTATCTCTCGAGAGGCTGAACGAGGATAAAACCCACATCTCTGTTCGTTCTTTGTTACGTGGTTGTTGGCGTGTCTCCTATCTCCTCTTTGAAGAACCTTGGTTGACTTGGGTCAATATCCCAACCGTCGACAAGAACCTTCAGGGAAGGCCTGGTAAGGCATTCGATTAGGACGTCGGGAGTGGGCCATGGCAATGGGCGTGATTTTATCTGACGGCTAGCCCCGAGACTCAAGTGGAAGGACTCACTAAGTGGGGTCTTCCTCTTGAGACTCTAAATCACGAAGAGGAAATTTTGCTGCTACAAAGGCGTGCAGCGGTCGAGCAGGTTATGGTTTAACGAATCAATACTTGTTGGGGTGAACAAATCCGCCCGATGCCAAGCAACTCTGTTGCGTCGAAAAGGAACGACATCTGCGGCGAGCACTCGACCTTCGATGTAGAAATCGAAATCCATTCCCGGTATGAGCTCGTCGCGGGGACGAGCCAGCGCTCGGCGAAAGAGCTGCTTTCGGTGCAAGGTGAATCATCTCCTTGAGGTGAGCGTCACCAGGAGGATTGACTTATTGGTAGTGGCGTACCACCACATCCGGTAAGATCGGATCTTAGGGAGAATGAACATAGCAAGTCCGAGGCGAACTCATGCTGCTGCATCGGGCATTAGATGCAGGGAAAGATAAAGGAACCACCTCTCGGGCTAGAGCTTGCCCAAGAAAATAGAGTGCGCTCTCGGCGAATGTCGCTTCGGGAAGCGAAGGTGATGTGCCCCGAGGCGTAGATCGTGTGCGAGGAGCAAACAATGCATACGAGGAATGTGACCCGATCCCGGCGTAGAGAGCTCGTTAAAGGAACCAAGTAAGGAGATCTAGTCCCGAGCACGGGCTCGTTAAAGGAACGAAAGTGCGACCGGCGAAAGCGTACCGGTAGGAGCCAGCGCTCGGCGGCTGCCGGTGCAAGGTGATCCGGCCCGAACGCGGAGCTTCGTCGCGGGGACGAATCGCCCCGGGCGAAAAGCTGCCGGTCTGGTGAATCACAACCCGATGGGTCGAGCCGCAAGAAGCGTGTGAAATCAAGGCTTTACCCATGGCGTATTCCTTGCGGCGGTGTTAAGCGTTGTCTTGGCAAGTCGAGAACCGGCGGCTTGGGTGCGTGCGATGAGAATACGACTACGGTGGGCATGCCGTTCGCGATGAGAATCGACTACGGTGGCGAGGACTCCGTTGGTGGCGCACTACCGTTCGGATTGAGGTTTGCCACCTCCAATCCGCCGATGTTCAAGAAGGCCTCGGCGAAGTCGCTCTGGAGACCTCAACCGAGCAGTGCAAACTGCTGAAGTCGAACTCTCCTCGGCGGCTCAGGAGTATCCTCCTCTCCGGCGACCTCCACCACTGGGTGTCGATGTGGCCCTCCTCCTCCCAGATCCTAAGATCCTCCTCGGTCAAGCTAGTGCACGTGAATTTGGCCATAGCGATTCCCGTATCGGACGAAAGGTGGTCGGTGATGGAGTTTGGGTGCTTGATCTTTGGCGTGGTTGGAGCTAGGGCTTAGAGAGGAAAGGCGTGAGAGCAGAGTGGTGGGCAGGGCGGCTTAGGTGCTTTATAGTCCGTATAAGTAGCTCGCAGCGGTTTTGTCCCGTAAGCGGCTAGTTTTACCATAGCGGCTAGGTAAAGCGGTGCTTTATTTTCACCGCGGCAATGACAGAAGTTACTGTTGGAGTGCGCTAGCGGCTATTTTTTCGATGTATCCCTTTGAAGGGTGAGTGCTCTGCTTTCGGACAGATGTCGTTCCTGTTCGGCGAGCGGAGTTGCTCGGCCTTGTCGGGTTTATTCGGTCTCGAACAAGTCTTGTTCGGTTGAACCATAACCTGCTCGGTCTTTGTTACATGCCTTTATAGCGGAAAAATACCCTCTTCGTGACTTTGAGTCTCAAGAGGGCGACCCTACTCTAGTGAGTCCTTCCACTTGAGTCTCGGGGCTAGCTGTCGGGATTAGATCACGGCCCATTGCCATGGCCCACTCACTGACGGCCCGGTCAAATGACCTACCAGGGCCCGGCTCCTAGAAGGTTCTATCAGCCCATGTGCATCTGCCGAACAGCCTCTGGCCGCACTGCGGTGCGTAACGACCTAGGATTAGTGTTCGAGTCCTACTCGAACAAGAGTTCTGCATACTACGAGAAGACCGGACGTGGTTTCCGGATTGGATAAGGAGTCGTGATCCCTAAGATTAGGGCTTACCTTATCTACCGTAGGTCATATTTGGCATGTATGAGTTCGTTACGATCTCGTAGTTAGCCCGGCCCGATATTCCCTCGGTAGGTCGGTTTGCTCTGCACTATATAAACCGAGTTCCCCTGGCGTGTAGAGGGGCGACTTAGGCGCATCTAGCTTTAGCATCTGTTAGACACTTGATCATGGCGCTTTGCTACACCATAATCTCATGAGAGACTTGTTCGTCTCGTCGAGCCATCTCTGTATTCATCTCGATATATAAGAAAGGCTAGGCGTAGGGCTATTATCTCTCCGAGAGGCTGAACCAGGATAAAACCCCATCTCTGTTCGTTCTTTGTTCGTGGTTGTTCGGCGTGTCTCCTATCTCCTCTTTGAAGAACCTTGGTTGACTTGGGTCAATATCCCAACCGTCGACAAGAACCTTCCAGGAAGCTGGGCCCTGGTAAGCTGTTCGATTGGGCCGTCAGGGAGTGGGCCATGGCAATGGGCCGTGATTTTATCCCCGACAGCTAGCCCCCGAGACTCAAGTGGAAGGACTCACTAGAGTGGGGTCTTCCTCTTCAGACTCTAAATCACGAAGAGGGAAATTTTGCTGCTACAAAGACGTGCAACAGGCGGTCGAACAGGTTATGGTTTAACCGAATCAATACTTGTTCGGGACTGAACAAATCCGCCCAGTGCCAAGCAACTCTGTTGCGTCGAAAAGGGAACAACATCTGTCTGAGCAGAGCACTCAGCCTTCGATGTAGAAATCGGAAATCCATTCCCCAGGCGCAGAGCTCGTCGCGGGGACCAGACGCGCGCTCCGAGCGAAGAGCTGCTCGGTGCAAGGTGAATCATCTCCTTGAGGCTGAACGTCACCAAGGAGGGATTGACTTATTGGTAGTGAAAAGCGTACCACCACATCCGGTAAGATCAGATCTTCCGGGAGAATGAACATAGCAAGTCCCGAGACGAACTCATGCTGCTGCATCCAGGCATTAGATGCCTGGGAAAAGATAAGGGAACCACCTCTCGGGCTAGAGCTTGCCCAAGAAAATAGAGATTGCGCTCTCGAGCGAATGTCGCGCTCAGGAGCGAAGGTGATGTGCCCCCAGACGTAGATCGTGTGCCAGGAGCAAACAATGCATACGAGGGGGAATGTGACCCAGTCCCCGAGCGTAGAGCTCGTTAAAGGAACCAAGTAAGGAGATCTAGTCCCCGAGCACGGAGCTCGTTAAAGGAACCAGAAAGTGCGACCAGGCGAAGACGTACCCGGTAGGAGCCCGCGCTCGGGCGAAGAGTCGCCGGTGCAAGGTGATCCGGCCCGAGCACGGAGCTCGTCGCATGGGACAGATCGCCCGGCGAAGAGCTGCCCGGTGCGAGGTGAATCACAACCCGATGGAGTCAGAGCCGCAAGAGAACGTGTGAAATCAAGGCTTTACCCATGACGTATTCCTTGCGACAGTGTTAGCGTTGTCTTGGCAAGTGCAGAACCGACGCTTGGAGTGCCCGCTGCGATGAGAATCGGCTTACGGTGGGCATGCCCGTTGCGATGAGAATCGGCTTACGGTGAGCAGGACTCCGTTGGTGGCGCACTACCTTGACTTAGCCGAATTGTGAAGGTCAGTGCCGGGCAAAGGTAAGAAATCATACGCAGGCGAAGTGAATCAGTCCCTGGGCATGCGCGGAGCAAACCTGGGAAGAGAGGGATGCAGACATCGGTTTTGGTGGGGAAGCCTGGAACCTCCCTGCGACCATCACCGGAGTATGATGTTCCCCGTTCCTGTATTTCCTGCAGAAGACAAACAAGAAACGAGCCAGCAAGGGGAAAAAGAGAGCAAGAACAGGTTCTAAGAAGAGCAAAGCGAGTTTTAGAAAACACGCAAAAGACGACCTACCCGCACAAGACATAATTTTTTCCGGGTACGTCCCTTGATAGCGTTAGTGTCACCGCGGCGAATGCGAACCGACGCCAGAGTGCCGTTGCGATGAGAATCGACTACGGTGGGCGGGACTCCGTTGGTGGTGCATTGCTCGATTACCGTGCAAGGAAGGGCGTAGCATGGATAAAAAAGACGTGTCGCGGACAAGTGCAGCCCAGCGTGGCTAAGACCGCTAACCGTGGAAGGCGATCGGGACCTTAGCCGCAGCAAGGCGCGCGGCGAAATCTTATCCGGACATAGACCCGTGCAGCGTCGGTGTCGCCTCGGCGGGTGCGGAACCAGCGCTAGGAGTGCCCGTTGCGATAAGAATCGGCTTACGGTGGGCATGCCCGTTGCGATGAGAATCGGCTTACGGTGGGCAGAAACTCCTTCGGTGGTGCACCGCTTCGGTTAACCGGAGCCGTATAGGTCGTCGCCAGATAAAAAGACATGCTCGCATGTGGGGAGCGCCAACGAGGGCGAAAGACCAACGAGATTTTGGAAAACCAACGCTAAGGAAAGGAACTGGAAAACTAGAAACGTACCGGGGTTGCCGAAATTCAGCTCAAGTCCCAACTGACTGAGGAGAGGCAGTCCTCCGAAGCTCTTCGGGAAGAAGCCGAGGAGCTTACAGCTGTCCATGAGGACTAGCATCGCGAAAGGAAGGGTCGAGGAGCTAGCCGAGCGACTTAAGACCGCCGAAAATACTGAATCGAGCGAGAGTCGACCAATAGATTTTCCCGCAAAAAGAGCACAGAAAAGACAAGGACGAACAGAAACCAAGAGCAAGGCGAACAACGCTAGAAAGTTTTAAGAAAACCGTAGAACGCTTAGCCTAACTCCCCCCGTGCCAGCGTTGCTCGAGGACTGAGTTTGCGAACTCGAGCAGTGCACAAGAGAAAGAGCGACGCCCTAGCCCCGTGCAGACGATGCATGAAGACTTGAACTTGCGACTTCAAGCACGTGCGTAGAGAGTTAGAGCAACACCGTATCTCGATCGATTCGTTCGAGAACCGCCGTTAACGTAAGTTAAGCGATTCCAAAGGTAACCGAACAAGGAAAGTGCCTCGCGCGGAGGGCTTACGAGAGCGAGCTTTGCCAAGTGGTTGTGCCGTGGCGGTAAGTGCCTCTGCAGCGGAGGGCTTACGAGAGCGATCTTAGCCGCAATTTGGGTGCCGTGTTACGCAACTCGAGTTTAGAAACTTGTTGAAGCTAGATACGGGGGGAAACCACGAAGATTGCGGAGCCAAGAGTTCGCAAGACCCGGCACCATCAAGTGTTACCAGAGAGAAAGTAGTCCGAGAAGGCGAGTGGTGAGAAGAAGACGCAGGGGTCGCGAACATTCACCGTTCAATGGGTTGAACTTTACATGGCGGCCGAGAGACTTGGACGAACTAAAGCGCGAAGTTTGAGAAAAGCGCGGCTAGAAAAGCGAAAGACCTACGAGGAACTTCGGTCGATCGATGTTCCAAGTCTTTGGCGACTCTCTCCGACATCCTTGCCAAAGCGAACAGCCCTGGATCCGGAAGGAGTTTTGATCGATCCCGAGCACGGAGCTCGTCGCGGAGACAGACGCTACCGGCGAGGAGCTGCCAGCGAAGAGATCCGATCTCCGAGCACGGAGCTCATCGCGGGGACCAGACGCGCGCCCCGGGCGAGGAGCTGCCCGGCGCGAAGAGATCCAGTCCCCGAGCACGGAGCTCTGGGAACCAGATCTTGAAGGCGATCAAGATCGAAAGGATCGATCCGATCTAACAGGGGATATGGCATCCTGCCCTTCTGAGTCGCAGTCCTTAGGAAGAATCTCCTGCTCGCTGATAGAGTTCGACATGTTCGATCTGCGTGTCCCCACGGACGGCGCTAACTGTCGACGGTTGAGATAACGATCTCAAGTCGCTAAGGTTCTTGAATATTGAGATAGGAGATACGCCAAACAATGCGAACAGCAACGAACAGGGAGACATGGGTTTTTATCCTGGTTCGGGCCTCTCGGGAGAGATAATAGCCCTACGTCCAGCCTTTCTTATATATCAGAGATGAATACAAGAGGTGGCTCGGCGAGACGAACAAGTCTCGGCGAGATTATGGGTGTACAGGAAGCAATATGCGACAATGCTAAGACTCTTGGTCCTAACAGATGATGGCTTGACCCCTCAACATGCCATAGGGGCCTTGTTTATATAGTGCAGAGCAAACCGACCTACCGAGAGAATATCGGGCCGGGCTGACCACGAGTACGTAACGAACTCAACGTGCCAAATATATCCCGAGACAGATAAGGCATACTCCTAGTCTTGGGGATCACGACTCCTAATCCAATCCGGGAAACCAACGTCCGGGTCTTCACGTAGCCGTGCAGAACTCTGTTCGAGTCGGACTCAAACACCGTGCCGACCAAGAAGCTGTTCGGCAGGACGCATATGGGCCTAATAGAACCTTCCAGGAAGCTGGGCCCTGGTAAGCTGTTCGATTGGGCCGTCAGGGAGTGGGCCATGACAATGGGCCGTGATTTTATCCCCGACAGATATGTCTAAATAGCCATTATAGTGATAGTTTATTAGTAATTTACTCAAATGAAGTCGGATTCAAAATAAACTAACACAAAAAAAATTGTAGGCTTCGATGAGATTTACAATTTATAGTTGAAAACTTTTCTATTTAATGTCATTTGCATTTGCATGATTAAAAGTTGTTCAAAGATTCGAAAAACATATCTCAAAAGGTACGCAAATCATATTCTAATTAGGACATAACATGTCATAGGATGGAAGGGTGAAGTTGGAGTGAGAAGGTACTAAATTTGATTCCTTAGCAAGCCAATATATTATAGACTTTTGTCATTTTATACCGGCACAGATGATCTGTTCATGGCAAAAGTAGCACAGATGATATGTTTTAAACCGATACAAACATACCATTTTAGTGCGGTGATTACAAATATATCATTATAATTTTTTTGGTTTCGTAGGATACCACTAATATGTTAGATGCTTTTTATCCTTCTTATTGCCCCAGTGATGTCGTCCTATCTTATACGAATGCTATGCAAGAATGGACAGATGACGTCACTCCCACTAGAGACAATGATATCATCTTTAGTGATGGGTACATGGGAATCACAGGTTACAGTTGTTTTGCTCTGGTTTAATTCGAACATGGTTAAAAGACATTACGCTGACACCGATGCTATAAAGTCATGACCACGACAGAAATATTTTTTGCGTAACACCAGCAGTTTTTTTTTAAAAAATACAGCATGCAGGTCAGCTTCAGACAGGGGTGAAACTGATTTTAGGCAGCGGATCGGAGCCAGTGAGATTTCACGATTAATCCAGTTTTGCATGATCTGGCCCAAAACGATAGCCTAGGGATCTTCTTAAGTATGGTTTCGGATAGTAAATCCCGAGATTAGTGCCTTAATTATCACCGAGATGGACTGAAATATACATGGACCACAGCCCAGAAACACGGTGAGTTTACTCTGAACAGAGATGAAAACGAAGCGGATAATATTTGAACTGTATCCGTATCCGATATCCGTATTTTAGAAAATGGCATGAAATTCTAGTATCCGACAGATACGGATATGGATACGGATAATTATCCGGATAGACCTAAGCGGATACGGAGCGGATATGGTATTGGTGATATCTGACGGAAACAGAGCGGATACGGATATCCGGATAAAATTGCAATTCGGATATATATCCGAATATCCGGATAAAATTGCAACCTAGATATCTAATCGGATAATGGCCTAAAACTAGGTTGAAGCCCAACAGCTTGTAAACCAATAACAAACCCATGACTAAGCAAGCCTAACACCTCACATCCCACCTCATCAGGCTGCCAGCCGTCAGGCACCAGTTACTTGCCAAGTTCCCGTATGTGATCAATGTGTCATCCGTCATCATGTATGATTAAGGTGTAAACTATATGTGTACTTTTATTATTTTAAGTTGTTATTTTATGGCCAATATTGCTATGATAATTCAAAGTTTATTACGGTATACATACTATCCGAAAAATATTCGTTTTTGTTTCCGGTTATTATCTGATTCCAGGTACTATCCGTTTTATTAATATCCGTTTCCGATTTAATATCCGATCCGTTTTAATACTATCCGTATCCGTATCCGATTAAAGAAATCAGATACGGATGTGGTAAAGCCATTATCCATCCGTATCCGCTCCGTTTTTACCCCTAACCCTGAAGAAGCCTGCAGGCTGCAGTATTCTTGTTCGGCTGCTGCAGGCCACAACGTCTCACTACTTGTTGCCTACTACAAAGTCTACAGATCATCCATTTCAGTTCATTGTGGATGCGTGATGACGAGAAATCCTTTTAAAATTAAGCCGTTCCTAGAAAACCTCAAAGACCATTAGGACGAAGCGCACAGCGGAAGTAAACAGCCTGACTGAACAGCGTTGGGCTTAGCGATGTTCATATCGATCAAACAGTCTCCATGGGCTCCACTGCTGCCAAAGTGCCAAGTGGTAGACACCGGCACAGTACGTGTTCCTGATTATCGATCATTCACTACCGATGATAGATCGATCCAATTGTCGATAGCTGCCGTCAGAGTGACAGCGACCGCCACCACCTGCATACATTTGGACAGGAAGATTCTGCAGCTAATCCCGCGCGCAAACACAGACATCAGTATATTGTGCTGTCGTTTTCTTTTTTTTCTTTTTCTCAGATTAATTCAGCAGCTTGCATGATTAGTTTCGTCAGGTAATACTAGCAGTTTTCAGCCTGGTTAATGTGCTGACACGCAAAAACTCAACCTGCAAGATCTGAACAAGTACGCACGCAGTAACTGCTAGTGGCTACAGCAGTAACAAAGCGCTGTTATAATCCATGCAGACGCATGCACAACACAGTCAAGCTTGCATCCCGATTACACCATGTGAAGTCACTGCTGGAATCAAAACTTTTGTCGGCGGCTAGAGCCGTCGACACAGATAAGAATACCGCCGACATAGCTAGTTGTCGGCGACCAGCCGCCGACACAGCTCCGCCGACGTTGCGTCGCCGACATAGATTGAAATTGTCGGCGGCCCCGCCGACAAAGATGCATTCAAGGCAAGCCACCTGGGTTACCTCTGTGTCGGCGGCAAAACAAGCCGATCACACAAGGTCCCCCCGATGGAAACGACGCTCTGGCAAGTGGACCCCACGTCGGAACGATTGGCCGGCACGTGGCACCAAGCTGTGGTCGGTTTGCACAGTTGCCGCCGACACAGGGCAACGAAGGAGGCTGTATTGCCGCCCTCTATGTCGGCGGCCTCTTTTGTTACCGCCGACACAGGTTTTGCTCTATGTCGGCGGTCGTACTGATACCGACGGCTTTAGTTCTGGCTGGGAGGGGCCTCCTGGATATATCAGTGTGGTCGGTTATTGTATTAGCCGACGACATAGATAGTTTTCCAAAAAAAAAATTCCTGGTAAATGTTAATAAAATTCATTTTTAGCCTGCAAAATAACCCAGTATACCCCACAGATTCATACCCCTGATTCATCTATGTCGGCGTTATACTGGAAGCCGACCACAAAAACAACCTATATCGGCGGTCTAGAAAAGACCGACCACATAGACCCCATAGCCTACATGAAACCAGGTCAGCCAACAGCGTGGGGCCCGCAAGACAGTGATACACAGATCGACAATCTATGTCGGTGGTATAACTTAAGCCGACCACAAATAGCACCTATGTCGGCGGTATAATAAGGGCCGACCAGATAGACCCATAGACACCGCGCACCCGCCGCTTTCTAACCCGCCCTCGGCTTGATCCGAAGAATTTCTTTGTGCAAAGTTAGAGTTCATAGCATACCCAACACAAAATATACCAATCCACAAGGTTTTTCCGCCCTTCCGTACACTTTTGACACAAGTTCATTCCTAACCCGAACAAGTCCGTTACGAAACTAATACAACCTCAGCGTTATAAAGGGACTGTGTGTCGAAAGTGCAACAAAGGGCGTGACAACCATTTGGAATGACTTGTTATGGATTGTGCATGCCTTAGAACCTTACGTTGCACAAAACAATGCCTCGGATCGAGCGGAGGGATGGTCGGAATGGAAAGGGGAATGGGTCTGTGCGGTCGCATTAGTTCTAGCCGCCGACACAGACTACGTAACCGTGATTTCCTCAGGGAGGCCCACAAGTCAATTTCACTAAGCAGTGTCGGAGGTTTCCGTAAGACCGCCTAAATAGATTATCTGTGTCGGCGGTTTTTTCTCAAGCCGACCACATAGGTCCTGGCTGTCCTACCTGTGAGTTCTCCCTTGTTGGCCCCACATGGCAGACACACCGACTTTTCTACTAAACTTAACAGCGACTGTTCGGGACGTTAAGTTACCGTCCATGCGAGATACAATGTGGTCGGCCTATGGTGGGCCGACGACATAGACCTGTATGGCAGGCTTGTAAATTCAAAATTTGCGGACGCGCGCAGTATGGATCGGGCGTAGTGTCGGCGGTTTTGGTGATGCCGACGACATAGATGTTCGTCGTGTACGTTTGTCGGCGGGATTATTTCTGACCGTCGACACTGTGTTGTCGTCGGTATTGTGGCCGCCGATACTGAGTTTCCGGCCGCCTACACTGATTTCGTTTTCTGTAGTGAGTGTTTGTTCCTTTGAGGTAGCCCAATCCATTCTACCTCATTGATGAATGCATTGAAAATATGTATTGAAAAATTTGTTGGAGCAGATCGGTTTGGCCTATTTTAGGACCAGACATGCAAAGATAGAACCGCAACGAGACTTTTTTAGATAATAAAACTGCTTCTAGCATCTATATCCTGAGATGTATATAAGCAAAGTATGCTACAAAAAAAAGACTACATACGTACCTCTTACTATTTGGCAGCTACTCTCTCCGCCATGAAATATAGTACGTAGTCGTTTTAAGTTTGCTCTGAGACAAAGTTGTACAACTTTATCTGTAGAGTACTGTTAAACTATTTAGGTTGAGAACATAAAAACTGTATAGATAGATTAGTCTTCAAAAAAACTTTTATAATATTATAATTTTTAATGTATTATAAATAAGTTTTTAGAAGTTTATTATGGTTAAAGTTATATTTTGGAGACCGTGTTAATATTCAAAACGACTATTATTTCATAATGGAGGGAGTATATTGCTTTATATGCAATAATATCAATTTAAACCCAAAAAATTCTTTCGCTAATTCACAAATGCGGCGACGGAGCACCCGGTTTTCAAATCCTTAATTACCATTATTACCATTCCTGGTTGAAAAAGGTCATAATCACAATCATAACATCCTCAACAGGACATCCCATTAATATAAACTGTCAATAACAAGCGAGACCTAAACGTAGATTTCCCAGGCCTGCCGGCCAATCCATCTTATACAGAATTAATCATGATCAGAACAGATGGTGCATGAATGAGAGTGCGCTAACACTACACTTAATTAAAGGAGACGCCGATATGATATTCTAGCCGGACCATTGTCGTCCGTTGGTTCCTTCTCGTACATATCTGGAGAGAGTGATGTAGTTAACTTATATATGTTACCACCAAGTTGCTGATAGCGACCGACCCGTAGCTAAGCATTTTGCAAAGGTGATGCGGTCATATGTGATCTTCAGAGATGGCATTTTATGCAGGGGTCATTAATTGTGTTAATCTAACTGCAGATTGTGGACGAGCAAGGCATGCACTGAACTTTTTTTTTTGGAGCAAAGTACAAAAGAACTGCCATCTATTGATTAAAGTATAAAAATAATACAATGTGTCGAGGGCCCTCATAAAACCTTTTCAAATTAAAACTTTCAGCAACTTTTAGTTGAAACAAACAAGGCCTACATAACTATTAATCTTTCGATAGTATAGAATAAATTTTTTTTTAATATAATATATGCTATCGTCGGGTACTCGAGCATCATATTTCACACTACATGGAGTATGGTGGAGTATGACAAATGATTTGTTATACAGTTTTACAAGAATAATATTTTTCAGCTACTCACCTTTTTTAACTAGATACTATAGAAAATGGGGTGCCAACAATTACAAATTTAAGGCGAAGATTGGAAAGCGGCCATTTTTTCCATTTCTTAAAATAAAAATAAGTGGTTGATACAAAATTGCATTGAGTTGTGTTAGACAGAGTTTGCGGTAATATGATAGGCGTTTTTACGAAGGAGCCTCGCTGCAAGAGAGAGCCACATGACACAAATCTAACATATTTTGTAGCGGTTTCGATCTTTCTTGAAAGCGATGTCAATTTTGAGAATATTTTGTAGCGGTTTTGGTCTTCTTTGAAAGCAATGCCAATTTTGCAAAATAGACAATAGATTGCTTGCTATTGTCAGTCACGATCTCCATTGTCTCCCACTTGGTTTAGAAATTTGTGGATGGAGAAAGTTTAACAAACACCAGAAATGGAAAGAAAAATCTAGCGTTATTCTTAATAAAATAATGGACTTTCCAAAAACTAGTTAAGCCTAAACACATCAAGAAAAGGAACTGTCTCTCAAGGCCATAACAATACTAATTCGCTTGAGTGCAACACTAAGTATCACATAACTCATCCAAAAAAGTTTACTCGACGAGGATACACCAAATAACCATGATCCTAGAAAACAGACGTGTGTCCCGAAAAACTATGTTAGTCTCAACGAATGGACAATACAACAAGGGTCATGCATCTCCAAGGTCACTCTCTTGTTTGTTTTGCATTTGTCCCTGAACATTATGGGATGAGAATAATATTAGTATGTCATTAAAAATGACAAACAATTGAATATTTTAGATAATAACCAACACGAGCTTTTGCAATTAAGGTAGCCACCTTCAGGTAATATCCTTAACATTTGATTCTCGAATGACATTGTGCATTATCTATCTATTTTTTTTTTAACAAAATCACATGCAAAAATATCATCTAACTTTTTTTAGACTAATTATAGTTGACCAAAAAGGAGAATATCACCATTATGGATGTAAGGATACCTCCATTCCGAACACGAAAAAAATGTAACATATGTTCTTCCCAGAAGCTATATGAAACAACAAATATATGAATAGTTTTACCTGTCAGTTAAGTCAGTCAAGTTGGGAAATATACAAATACATGTTGGACAAGACACTTGTTATGCACATATTGGTAAAATAGAAGATTTCTGTCTTCTCAGAAATTATCTCATCTGCTTTGTCACCAATCGGCTTTGCCTTCTATGCATGTTTGTATAGTGGTGTAACAACAACAGGGATATGACCAAATGCAGTGATCAATGCTGTTGAAATCAATGTCGAGCTGAAGTTATACATGGTAAAGACAATCAATGTGCTGTGCACGTCTATCTTGGATGTCATTAATTTGTGTATTTACAAATGGTATATGTGGCAAACAACTTCAATCCAGTGCTCATTTTTTATCCTGTTCTTATCCTTGATCTGGAGCATGAAGGTCTACCCAATAACATTAAGGACAAAACATGCGTGATAATTAAGTTTGTAAAATGAGAATCGTATTGGTGATCTTATCTACATTTTCATTATTAAATACTATGTGTTTGCAATGTACAGTGGTATTAGATCGTGATCTTTAGGCACATATACATGTAAAAGCTAAAGAGAATATGATGCTTTATTCCTGCAAGCTGGCTAATGATCATTTTGGTAATTATGTTTAGACTAATGAAAGATGCATATATGCCATCACTTTAGTTTGTAACTAATGGAGCATTTTCTTGGTGGAAGAGAAATCAACTGCCCCAAAGCTAGCCAAATGAATTATGCCAACAAGAAGGTACACGAAGACCATAGTCCAAGCAAGATTTGTTTTTTTTTTTTTAAGTAAACGACAGACCATCGTCTATTTAAAATTTAAAAGAAGAATATAAAGGGGGTCAAAGATCTAGTAGGGTTGCACTATAGCCTAATTTACTAATTTAGCACCCACCGCCATCCATAAGTGGATGTCGTAGAGAATTTACAAGCAAGATCTTGTTTATGTTGGTAATGAGAAAATAAGAGAGCCATTCATGCCTAAATTTTTTCTTTGATAAAATAAAATGCTGTGATTCCAGGTATTTACCTGAGTGTCTTGTCCATAAATTAAGTGTTTGATAGGTTGATCAAGACGTTAAGACAAGACCAACTTAACACAGATCTAAAACCCGTGCAAACACGGGGTACAACCATAGCACTCCGCTGTAACCCTGGCCAAAGCCAGACACACCTCCGGCCACTGCCGGGAACACTGCCTACAGAGGAGAAGGAATGCAGCCACACTGCTGCCACCAAGACCAAAGGCCGAACGGGAGAGAGATACAAGAGAGGGAGAAAGAGAAACACCACCAACACTCACACAACAACGAGCGACTTCTGAAGCAGTAGACTCAACGGAAACCAATGCGCAGAACGGCAACCACGACGCCTTCAACAAGGTAGCGACGCAGAGAACCCGCCGCCGTCGCAAAACCGCTAGGGTTTTCACCTAGAGTAGGGAAGGTCCGAAAGGTGATGCCTCCAACGAGGGAACGACACCAAAGGTGACGCCAACACCAGCCTGAAAGGGCAAGGCTTTCGCCCAAGACATGTCCTACTAGCGCGCAAGGTAGGGTCCGCCGAAGGTCGATAGCACTAGGAGAACCGAGCCGCCAGCCAGAGACGCAGAGCTGAAGAGCGAACACGTACGCCGCCAGCCAACGCGGAAGAAGCCGCCCACGTAGAAAGGGAGGGTCTCGACGGCGGGGACGGGACCAAGCCAAGAGGCAGAGAACGGGGACGCCGCCGTATCAAGGTCGCCACCAATGTTGCGGAGAGGGCCACCACACCGGTGGCTGCGACGGAAGCGAAGCAAGCCAGACGCCACGCCACCCAGACGGCACAAGCCGAACCCTGCCACTACCCTGGAAGGAGCCAACCTACGCCACCGAGCACCTCGCAGGGAAGGGAGGGCAAAGAGGCGAGGAAGGACCAGCTAGAGATCGGGTCGCCAGGCCGCCAAGACGCAGTGATAGCCCACGACGCCACCACGGAGGAGCCGAGAGTCGCCGGACACACGCCCTTGGAGCCCGCTTGCTCCGCCCACCCCGATCACTACCGAGGCGGACCCCCCAAACGGCATCCACCGATGCGGGCTCAGGGGAAGGGGGAAGAAGGAGAAGAGCCGGTGCCGAGTTTCGCCGAGCTGCGAGGCCACCGAACTGACGACCCTGGAGCACACCCGCTCCGACTGCTCCGGCCAACAACGCCAGATCCGGGCCTCCTGCCAACGGATCCGGTCCCCAACGGAGCGGCCCCCCAGGGCGGTCACCTGAGACGGGCCCAAGGGGAGGGGAAGAAGAAGGAGACCAGCGACAGGCTCCACCACAGCGCGCAAAGGCGGGGTGAAGAAGGGGAGCCGTGCGTCCAACGAGAGACAACGCACGGCAGGCGAAATGAGCCACGGGATGGGTCGACCCCGCGTCCTGTGAGAAGGAGAGCGGTGGCGGCGGCGAACGCAGCCGCCGCGCGGTCAGCGCAGCTTCGCCAAATCTGGCGGCCGAGGAGCGGCCGAGGAGCGGCCGGCCGAGGAACATCCGCGAGCTGGCCTAGGCGGTGGCCTCGGCACGGTGGACGCCGGATCTGGCGCCCGCAGCCAGATTCGAGTGGCCGGGCGCGCTGTCGTCAGCGAGGAAGGGGGCGGCGAGGAGGCCGGGCGGCGGGCGGAGGAGTCGGCGGCGGCGCCACCGGAGAGACACACGGAGGGCGGCGCACCGCCGCGTCGGCAGAGTCGGCCGAGGCGAGGCGCACCGCGGAGGAGATGGTGTGGCGTCGACAAAGTCGACCGAGGCGGAGCCGACCGCAGCGCGCAGACGGGTGAGGCGGCGCTGGCCGGGCGAGGGCGCGCGCCCGCCGGACGCGGCGATGAAGACGGTGCAGTGAAGACGGCGGCGGCGTCGGAGGACGGCAAGCGGCGCAGACGGCGCGACGCTGATCTGGTGGCACGAGGCGGGAAGGAGGGCACTGGCGCCGCCGGATCTCGACGGGGCAAGCCGCCACGTCGGCGGAGAGAAGAAAGCGACGACGCCGCCCATGGCCGGAGAGGAAGGAGGGGGACACCGGGCTAGGGTTGGAAGAAGGGAGAAGCAGGAGGAAGTGGAGGAGGAGGGGAGGAGGAGGAGGAGGGAAGGGGGCCACCGCCGCCGCCGGCCGGCGGCGGCAAATGGCAGCGGCGCTATAGGGTTTGGGGGGGTTGGAGGAGGAGGTGGCTGGTCGCCCCCGTGCCGCCCGAGAGAACGACGCGAGGGCCTCCTGCTATTCAATGAAATAGGACGGCAGTTCTCCTGCCCCTCTTTCAAAAAACTTAACACAGATCTTTGCATTATATTCTCGATCTTCCTATATGTACACATCCTTTTCGACTGCAAGCAAAGCAAAGGTACTACTAATTGGTTGCGATACATCAAAGTTTGGAGTAATCACTAGCTGAGACAGTCATTGATTGCCCAAGAAGCACAATTAGGAGTACTAGCAAGCAGGCATGAATGCTTTTAACTAATTACCATTTTTTCAGTAGGAACCTATTAATAAATCAAGCCGATTGAATGAAATCAAGCCGTGGATGAGAGTGCAAAGAACTTAGGTTATTGTACCATTGCAAAACGTTTAACAAATTTTCACTCATTAACTAATATTTTTTTCATTCACTTCTAAAATTCAGAGTTTACCGAACTCTGGTCTTTGGATCGGAGGGCTGCTTACAACTATTGATAAGATATGCACTTTTTTTTCATATGAAGTCACTTAGTCACATTATTTCAAGAGAAAACTGGAGTCACAAGGATTAGAATTCTCAAAGGGAGCACTATGGAACCCACAGATATTTTTGTTGTCTTTTAGGTATAGGCATATAGGTGTTAGGTTCCATCTTCCAACATATGTTGGCCTTTTGAAAGGCCAGTGGCACCTGTGGTCTAGCTTACCTGACCTTCCAAAGTATCAGGGGCCAATTTCAACATGCCAATACCATAATGAAAACCCCAACCCACCACTTCAAAACCATAGGAACAACCACAAAATTTACACATGCTTAAAGGGAGTTTACCTTAATAAAATATACCTAAAATACATAATTAACATGGCCAATTAATTAATCTAGGAATACTTCTGGGTACTCAGTGTTAGAGCATCCATATCAGGCCCTGCATCCAGGCCGCTACTTCAAATTTTTTTGAATGCCGCGAGTGCCGCCCGAGCGATTCAAAACGGCGCATGATCATGAGCGAGTGGCGCTGAGTGGTCATGGCGTATGGCGCGAAAAAGTTAAGCCAGACAAGGAAGACACCGGCGCTGCTGGCCATGCTCTTACCCTCCAGGATAAGAGAGCTATTAGATCGCATATTTATGGTCTCGTGTTTTATCAATCTCACATCATTGAGAGTAACAGATCAATTGCTAATCCACTTTGTTCGAGCAAATTTTTTAATAATGGAAGAAGCTTCTAACCTCTGCACCAACTAGGAATGCATACAGCCATGTTCGAGCAAAATGAAAACCCAAAATAATTGTTGTGTCTTTAAAAAATGAATACTATTTCTAAACATGCTGAAAAGCCAACAGTTAATTTGTCCCAAGTTGCCTCGTCCTATTGGTTGAATTTCTGGCTACTCCCTTCTCTCTTATGCACATAAACCATGGTTAACACTTAAACCGATTTGAAAATCTTGGTTAATGAACAAAACAAAATAACTAAAACGGCAAGTTGCTCATGCCAACTCAGCCATATAAAGGCAACACCCCCAGCGCACTTCACCTAATGCCGGACAGACACACAGCACATCGGCATAAGAAGCCACCAACCTTGAGGAAGGTGTTCTTGGCTGGTGCTCATGGCCATGGACGCCATGGACGCCAAGAGCAGCGGCAAGACGAGCAGCAGCAAGGCCACGCCGCTGCTTGGCAAGTACGAGCTGGGCCGCCTGCTCGGCCGCGGCACGTTCGCCAAGGTCTACCTGGCGCGCTCCGTGGCCGGCGGCGAGGCGGTGGCCGTGAAGGTGCTCGACAAGGCGGAGGTGATGGGCACGGCCGGCATGGCGCCGCGCGTGCTCCGGGAGGTCGCCGTCATGCGGCGGCTGCGCCACCCGAACGTGCTCCGCCTCCACGAGGTGCTCGCCACGCGCGCCAGGATCTACCTCGTCATGGAGCTCGCCCCCGGCGGTGACCTCCTCTCCAGGCTCGCCGCGCTCCCGCGGCGGCGCCTCCCGGAGCAGGCGGCGCGGCGCGTGTTCGTGCAGCTGGTGGCTGCGCTCGCCTACTGCCACGCCCGCGGCGTCACCCACCGCGACTTCAAGCCGCAGAACGTACTCCTCGACGGCGACGGCAGCATCAAGGTCTCCGACTTCGGCCTCTCCGCGCTCCCGGACTCGCGCCGCACCGACGGCCGCCTCCACACCGCCTGCGGCACACCGGCGTACGCCGCGCCAGAGGTGCTCCGTCGCAGGGCCTACGACGGCGCCAAGGCCGACTCCTGGTCCTGCGGCGTCATCCTCTTCGTCATCCTCGCCGGCCGCCTCCCCTTCGACGACGCCAACATCGCCGACATGTGCCGGAAGGCGCACCGCCGCGAGTACGAGCTCCCGCCGTGGGTGTCTCCGCCGGCGCGCCGCCTCGTCGCCCGCCTGCTCGACCCCAACCCGGCCACCCGCCTCGCCGTCGCCGAGCTCGCCGGCCATCCATGGTTCAAGCGCTCGCTCAGCCTCGACTCGCAGCTCGGCGGGCTGCTCGACGGCCGGGCGGAGCGCGCGCTGGCGTTCCAGGCGCCGGCGCTGAACGCCTTCGACATCATATCCATGTCGCCGGGGCTCGACCTGTCCAGCCTCTTCAGCGAGGGCAAGAGGAGCAGGGAGAAGCTGTTCATGACGGCGGAGTCGCCGGAGAAGACGCTGGAGCAACTAGGCCGGGCTGGCGGGAAGCTCGGGTACATCGTGGTGGGGAAGAAAGGAGTGGAATGCCTCCCGCCGCTAGGGGGACTGTCGTCGGGGCTCGCGGCGATGTCGGTGGAGATGTCGGAGGTGGCGCCGCCGCTGATGCTCGTGGAGCTGCGCCTCGAGGTGCACGACGGCGACGGCGATGGAGAGGGAGATGGGTTTGGGTGGGAGGAGCTGAGGGTGGAGCTAGGGGACCTAGTTAGGGCATGGCATAGCTGCCATGATTTACGAGAAGCTTAGGGTTTTTTCTTAAGAAGAAATTCTTTTGCAGTGTAAAGGTGTATCACGTATATGTAAATTATGTGCATGCTAGATTGTTATCTTTGCTTATCTTAATCTTGATTTTCATGATATATTTGTGTAAGCTAAGCAGCTACTAATTAACCCTGTAGTGAAATACTGACCGTCTCGGCCATCACATTACACGATGATCAAAATATAACAACAATTATAATGTTCATAAAAATACAATAAATTATATTATAATTAGATACTTAAACGCATGCGACCGCACCTCACCCACGTCTCACTGATGGCTAGGCCTGAGGAAACATGCGTGGGAAAGAAAATGTAGAGACACCTTTATTCATCCACTGCGATGAAGGTTTTCTTAGTTATTAAGCATCCCCAACAGTCCCTCTAAACCAGCCTGTAAAACACATACTATTGATGTATGTGTGAATAGTGTTTTACAGGGTTGTATAAAGGAGCTGTTGAGGATGCGCCTGTAATATACAACCCTGTAAAACACTATTCACACAGACATCAATAATGTTTTACGCTGGTTTAGAGGGACTGTTGGGGATGCTTAATAACTAAGAAAACCTTCACGCCAAGCCATGCTAAAAAGACCATCGACGACACCACTCATAAGAGAGCCTCGTTAGACTTTCGTAAATCAACGCCAAGCCTCACTATGCCCGAACAAGGCTAGTGAGGACTCTGCCCATAATAATGTGATGCTAAGCTTCGAAAAAACCTTCATCAGACTCAACATGCTCTAGCAAAATCTGTGAAAGCTCTATCCATAATAATTGATTTATCACGTGACTCATAACAATGTTGACGTGCTGGTATTGACAAGTGAGTCATCACATCATACATCCCTATACAAGAAGGTTGACATGGAACCGTTGAGGTAAATTTGTTAAAGATAAAGTGTAATATGCACGTAATTTGAAGGTATATCTTTTATCATTTCATTTTGCTTTCACTTTAGTACGAGGGTTTGTTTCTCATCCACACTAGCCAACCATCTTTGGATCCTGCATGCCATGAAGACCTAAATTGTTTTGGTTGGTGTTGAGAAAAAAATTCATTTGCTTCACTTTATGCAAGGTGAAAGCATTGGTTATCCCTAAAGTAAGACACCAAATAATACGGCAATTTAATTCAGAAAACTATAAGATGAGAAAAATTAAACATTATTAGTAGAGGACTTCTTCGTCTTCTCTCCCCCTTCTCTTTTGCAAAAATATCCCCAAAAAGCAATCGAGTCCTCTCCTTCTTCCTCCTCTTCAGCCTCAACCCGCCGCCGGCAACCTCTGCTCTTTCTGTTTTGCTCAAAAAAAAAAGTTCTCTAAGTTGTTATATAGATCTGAGGTGAGGCTGCTTAATTAGGATTTGGATCCAGAGGTGAACAGTGTTGGTTGCATTGATAGAATCTCTACCGTCCGATTTAAATTTGATGGATGAGATGTGTTGCTTCAGTATTTTATCATAGTACAGTATTTTTACCTATTGCTACAGTGCACCTCAACCATTCCCTCTCACATGATTTCCTGTTCACCTCAGAGGATTTGGATCCGCTTGCTTAGCATGATCAATGCCGGACTTGTCGTTCTTTTTCTTTCTCACGCGTTGCTTATCCATTTATCAATTTCTAGCTGCTCATTTCATACAGTCTCATCCCCTTCTCATTTCCATCAATTTAGCTAAATTTACCATCATATCCTTGCCAAAAACAGGAGAAAAATATGAATCTCTTACAAAAAGATAATCAAATAATATTGAATGGGTTGGTGTATATGTTTTCTTTAGTGAAATAGAAGGGGAAAAACTCAAGAAATGCACTCTCCTGTCACAAAGCTTACGAGGACATCTGGACATGAACACCATCCACTAAGTAGGATGATTTGCGCCACTCCTGATGAAAAAAGGTTAGGTTTGGAATTTGCATGCGTTCAACAGTTCATGGAAATATGGTAACCTTTTTTTTAGAGAGAGTGAGAGAGAGCATAGATCGGTAGATTGAGACTCGAACACTACTAGTGAGAAGAGAACACCTAATTAAATAAAATGCCCGATAAAATCGATCAAGCTTGCTCCCGTAACTTGAAAAGTTGAGATAAAGCTCATCGTTGATCACCTACCTCTCCATTTATTAGTCTTTCTTTCTGTAGTTATGTACATCAAAAAGACAATATTATAGACACATTCATAGCACAATACGTAATACTCCCTCCGTTTCAAATTATCGTTTAGTGTTGACTTTTGGATATTCTATTTGACCATTTGTCTTATTAAAAAATATAAGTAAATATTATTTATTTTGTTGTGATTTTGTTTTATCATTAAACATACTTTAAGCATAACTTATATTTTTGCATATTTGCACTAATTTTTTAAATAAGACGAATGATCAAAAGATATGTTCAAAAGTTAACAGCGAACTACAATTTGAAACGGAGAAGAAAGTACAATATAACCGTCCTCCTCATCTTCCAATCAGAATAGTTCTTTTTTCCCCCTACATGCAAAACACGAAAGACATTGCACAGTATAGTGACATGCCTAGCTCAATTGTGGCCTGCTGGTAGCCTGGTACAGAGATGGCTGTTCAGGTTTCAATTTCAGATCCACCAATTGAGGACGACTCATGTCATGTCTGGTCTGTTTCACCAGGTTGCAAAATACTTCTCTTTTAAGAGTAGCATGTATACACCCCAAGTCTCTTTTGTATACATTCCTTAAGCAGAGATTAATTATGCAATTTGTGGGTGTGCAGGAAAAAAAAACAGAACTGCTATTCAACAAAAGACTAAATATCCGATGCTCAATGTGTAACCCTCATCTCTTCCATTCCCTCTAGCTATGCTTCTCTGCTTCGCCTTCGTCCTCGCTGCTGTGAGCCGCTGTAGTTCTGTCGCCACCATAGCTTGGTTAGAGAGTTAGGCTTGGGGTGCGCTAAGTTAGTGTGGGGTTCACCACACCCTAGGTTTAGATGAAATCAGGTTGAGGGAAGGCCGGTGGTAGGAGATGACGAAGGTGGTGACGCTGTCTTGGTTACAAACTTGTTGAAGGCGATTGTAGGAGGAATGGCTCACGATGGTCGAAGTCAAGATAGTAGTTGGGTGAGGTGTGACGGCGAGGGAAAGCAGGGCGGAGGTGAGGGCGCTATGAGCCATGGGGAGGTTATTGGCGGTGGTGCAACACACAGAGGAGTGCCCTGCGCCAAAGATGAAGGGGCAGAGAGAGCCAAAGAGGTGGAGCAGCAACCAGAGATAGAGTTGAGGCTTAAGTCAGGCAACTGAAATCCGCTACAAAATAAAAAAGAAACAAAAGGTCCCTTTCTAGGTGTTCGACTCATTTTCTCACATCTAATTGAGCTTTCTTTTGAATGCTTTGCTGAAGAATATGATATCCTATGTGGAGTGCAAGGCAGCCTTGTAGTTCATTGCGACCATTGTTTTTTGCCTCTTCGGGTTGTAAAATTGGAGCACTTTTGTGGTACACATTTGCAAACATACTAGGGCCTTGTTTGTTTCAGATTAATGTTGAGTTGTGTTTTACTGTAGCAAATTTGTAACCCCCTCAAAGTACATTTTAACGAGTTCAAAAAATTACGAAAAAAATATTTTACAAACTTTAAGAAGAACTATTTAAAATATGTTCATTGAGAGAATCTTCCACACAAACCATACACTAGAATTGTATAATATAAATACTATCATGATACTATAAAAATTAAAAATCGATTTGAGTTGTTAGATTCAAAGTGATGCACGATTTGTATTCACTAATGTGTACCATTAAATTTCTAGTAAAATTAACTAATCATCGTTAACTGCATAACGTAAAGTAAAGGAATGTAAGCGAGCGGGGGCGGACCCATAGGGTTGGTGGGGCTTGGGCCCCACCTAAAAGGCTGCCTCCCACGGGCGGAGCTTGCTCTCCAACCATGAGCAAAACATATATGTGTTTACTTTAGTGAATAAAGGGCAGAGAGAAATCATGCAAAACAACTTTTCTCCCACCACGAGCAGACCATTTACCACTATAGTGATTAGCATTTGATAATTGATACTAGCTAGGTATCACTTCATTCTCTATATCGATGAGTTTAATCTAGAGTTGGATGTCCATATGGACATGTTGCAACTCGCTATGCAAGATAAGAAGTAGTCACAACAACATCCCCATGGAGTCAGCGTCGTCGGAGTAGGAGATGGTCCACCTCACCGAGGCGCTAAAGATTAGAGAGGAGCTCGCATGGGGAGAGTTTGCCGTCATTTGTATTGTGCCGCCTAGCATGAACAAAATGTCATAGGACGGGAGCTCAAATCGGATCTGCACACATGAAGTCAGTTTGTTTTTCTCCAATTTCTCACTTGCCTAACTGTTATAATTTAGCGATATTCAAATCAATGTAGTTCAACTTAGGTTCTTTAATATATCTAATTTCCTCACTGTATAGATGTAAGGTGAGGGCTGAGTCTGGTTAGCATGATGAATGCCTCACATGTGATTCCTTTTCTTTTTCACACATTTCTAATTTTATTTCTAGCCGCTCACCTTCATACATTTCTCATTTCTGTTCACATTTTCATACATTTATCATTTCCACTCCTCCATTTAGAGGAATTTACAGTCCTCTCTTTCGGCAAGGAAATGGAGAGAAGAAAGAAAGTTGCAATGCTTAGAGAAGCTGAGAAGGCGTTGATAAATCACAAGATTATTACAGTGACGCAGGAGGTGAATCAGAGGAACACTGACAAGATTTCTTAAGAGAGAAAAATGGTGAAATGGACGGACTGTGACCGTCCATTGGCAAGCATCCAGACGTCTGTGACCGTCCCTCCATGGCAGTAGGGAGCAGGGTCCACCGGGTTACAAGGTGCACCGCAAGTCCACAAGCACGAGAGCCAGACAAAGGCGAGCAGCTTAGCTAAAAATTGCACGCCTTGAACTTGTGTGGAAACCATCCAGATAGCCCAGCGTTGGTTTATGTTGAGTGGATCTTAGGGGTGCTCGTATGGGTACATGTATCAGGTATCCGCATAAGATTTGTAAAAACTAAGCGATTAATAAACATATAGTTAGTTATAGCTCAATTGAAAAAACTCTTTACTCGTAGACAATATGTCTTGAGTTCATACCTTGCTCATTGCATTAATTTTTTATTATTTTCTTTCACCTTTTTTTTCTAGTCTAGTTATATTTTTGCTTTATAATTATTCTGTTTTCTACTTTTGTAATTCTATCATTTATTTCCACTTTCTTCCATTTTTCTAATCTAATTATACTTTTGCTTTGTACTTTTCCTCTTTTCTTCATTTTCTTTCCACTTTCTCCTTTTTTTCTAATCTAACTGTACTTTTGCTTCATGATTTTTCTCTTTTCTACTTTGTAATTTTGAGTTGAGCTATGGTGCTTCGCGAAGTACGGATGTTTTGGTGCTTCGCGTTCGGTTTGCAAAACCTATGACCGATGTGAACGATCCGAACCACTCATTTTGATCTTCTAGTTTATATGAGCTCACAAACAAAATTTTATATTTTTTAAATTTTTTTTACTATTTTAAACAGATTTTTGAAAACCAGCCTTTTTGGAGGCTCCGTAATAACTTAGATCATGAGTTTTCAAAAATCTGTTTAAAATAGTAAAAAAATTTAAAAAAATGTAAAATTTTGTTTGTGACCTCATATCAACTAGAAGATTAAAATGAGCGGTTCGGATCGTTCACATCGGTCATAGGTTTTGCAAACCGAACGCGAAGCACCAAAACATCCGTACTTCGCGAAGCACCATAGCTCAACTCTTGTAATTTTACTATTTTTTCATTACGCGCAAATTTAAGATGGTATGATGCTCCTATGCATTAAAAAATATTTATGCACCTAGTTATAAATCATGGATCTATCAAATGATGTACTCAACACATGTATATGCATTTCATTTCTTGCATTGCAGTGGCAATGCATACTGTCTGGACTCATGAGTCTCAACGAAAACAAAATGAGAAGGATAAAACTATCGAAAATATTGAACATATGTCCAATATGTAATTGTATAATCGAACATCGTTCTCCTCTTATCATTACTCTTTTGAAGACATATACCATTCATCTTTTACCCAAAAATCCTTCTCCTTATCTATCTTGTTCCTCTTCCCTCTCAATCCTAGCCCAATAGTCTCCTTCCCCTCTCTCTCCCATTCATCTAATCTCTCTCCAAGGCAACAATAGAGATTGGGGAAGGGCGAGTGGGTTAGCCCATGAGATTAAGGGAGAGAATTTTGTTAATTTTTCATTCTAAAGATTAATATTTCACTTATTACCAGTAATACTCACTAATACGTGGAGCCATTCATAGCTATGACAGCACATCAAAGTAACAAAAAAAAAAGAAGCAAAACACACTCTCGCAAAACACCAGTAACAAAATACTCGCTAATGCTCCCAAGCTCTCTCGCACGCGGCAGATGGAGAATTCTGCGTAGCATGTTGTCCGTGAACTCAAGGGTGCAAGCTTCATGTTGAGCATGTCCGTCGCATCCTGAGAGCACACTAAATTAACAAGTGTTATCAAAGTTTTAAGTCTGAAACCTGGAACGTCTCCATGGTCGCACGGTTTTCTGGCTGGGGTCTAACAAGTAGTATCAGAGTTAAGATTCGGCACATGACCTAGGTGGAGGCACGAGGATTATACATACACATGTGTGTCACAATTCGGCACAAAAGGTGGAGCGTGATGGTGAGCGACGATTCGATCAATTTGATGGGCTACTACTGCAAGGATGGACCAGATGTGGTGATTGGACCGACAACTTGGCCAGCGAGACCAGGGGCATCAACACTTGCGATCAAACCTGCCACCAAACATGGTAGGACAATTAGATAGATCTGGGCGGTGGGAGCATCGCGATGGGCGATGCGACTGGATGTTGCACAAAGGTGGCATCACGACATTGTGTGTGGTTATCGTGTTTGGTGGATGCACCTCCAGGGTGCGGCATGATCGTCATGAGGCGTGGGATCTAACAAGTGGTATCAAAGCTTTAGGTTTGAAACTTGAAACGTTTCTAGAGTCGCATGGTTGCCGCGCTAGGTTACTCAATGTTTGATGGGAGAAGATTGTTAGGTTTAGTCACACATCTTTGCACGGTTGTCAAGCTAGGTAACTTGATGTGTGATGGAAAGATTGTTGGATTTAATCTCACATCGGTCATCGATTTGGTGCTTCATTTGTTTTCAAATATTGCAACATTTTTCACGCAACACTAGGCATCCATCGCATAGTCTCGTCTTGTTTTCCCTTGGACGTGTTGACGCTTGCTTTAGTTGCCTACGGATCCATACTGGAGGGCAGGAGCTCCCCGTGCAATGGATGCAGAATTTCAGGATGACTTGCCGAGTGCACAGTAGACGTATCACAACAGTAGTCCAACGAACACATTGGACCAGCTAGCGCGGGCTTCTGATGAAACTCGTCGCATCGGACATGCGACACACATTTTAGGAAATACATTGATATCCTATTTCGTTACGGCAGTGCTGTTACAGACACCAATAAGTGGACCTCCAATAGACAGGACCCACATATGGCAGTGTCGGTATCGAAAGAGGATCCCAGCCCCTAGAAAAATTAGAGGTAAGATTAAGAGAATGCTAGGTGGTCGAGTATTTTTTTGACACCATGATTTTGTTCCATAGTTCAAGGCAAATTAATTAAACTTTGATTCTTTTGAAATACCATTGTGTAGAAATCTTAGGAGCAAGGTTTACGAAGTTATCAATTTTTTAAAATCTAAACTTTGAAAGCCGTATTGAATATTTTTTAATATGTACAATAAAGAAGAAATTTTTAGCAAATGTTCCATACCACCGACTTCCATATGGTAGCATAAATCTCAAATTGTTCTATTCGCTTAATTTACTAAATAATCCCCCACCCCCTCCCTGAAAAAAAGGTTTTCCGATCAAAATTATAGATTATTCTATATTTCAATCAAAGTTTTGCCCTACTTTTTAAATTCCTTGGTTATTTCAATAAAGTAAAATGATCATTAAAACATATGCATATTATACAGTAGTACTACCTCCGGTCAAAAAAAGAAGTTACCGTTGACCTTTGAACACGTCTTTGACCATTCGTCTTATTCAAAAATTTGGTTCAAATATGTAAAAATATAAATAATAGTTAAAATACATTTAATAATAAATCAAATCATGAAAAATAAATAATATTTATATAACTTTTGAATAAGACGAATGGTTAAAGGCGTGCCTAAAAGTCAACGACGACTTCTTTTTGTGACCGGAGGGAGTAAAATATTTTGCAATTTCCTGTTTGTAAAATTTTAAATGGTTTGGTAATTATACGACGTCGCGACGGCGACGCTCCAAAAGGACCGCGAGATGTACGTCGTCAAGTCCGGACGGACTCGGGGTTAATCGCTGCGGCGTTTTCGACATGCAAGCCGCAACGAAAAAATCTCGGGCTCGCAATCTGCATGCCGAACCATGACGCGAACCAAGCGATCTTATGAGTCAGCTTAGGCAATACCATGAGGTAAACAAGCGAAACAAGCCACAGTTTGGTAGGATATCCAAACAGATCAACGGTGAAACAGAAACGAAAGAAAATTTCGGTAAAAATCCCCTAATCCCTAAACCTGCAGTGACAGCTAAGCCTGAATCGGATCCTGATGCCCGCATGTATCGCAAGGCCTTGTTCTGATCGGACTCTGCCGTCTCGTTTGCGCAGTACATGTAAACCCTATTCTCCCGGTAATTCGTTGCTGCTGCAGCGATGCTGGATCGGATCCACGCTACAAATTTGTGCGTGCTTTCTTGGCTGATCATCTATACAGTTGGATAAGAGATGGAGATGGAGGGGGAGACGACGATGGTGCGCGCCGACGAGATAGGCCTGGAGGAGCTGGACGTCTACATGGACAAGAAGCAGCTGGCCAAGAGTCTGCAGAGGAAGAGGAAGCATCAGCAGGAGCAGGGAGACGAGTGGGGTATCGACCTCGCCAAGCTGCAGATCGGGGGAGTAGTCGCGCGCGGGGCCTTCGGCACCGTCTACCGCGGCACATACAATGGAGAGGCAGTTGCAGGTATATACATATATACTGAACATGCATGTGCAATGCAATTGCAAGCTCCTCCTCCTCCTCTTCCTCGTCCTCCTGTTCTTGATCCTCGTGTTCTTCATCATCGCCTCTGCTATGTATGTGCAAGAAGCCATGCTGATGTTCTGCTTCGTTATTGTAGTTAAAGCGTTGCACTGGGGAGAGGATAGCTCACAATCTCAGGTCGCTGCTCTGCGAGCATCATTCAGGCAGGAGGCTAGTGTTTGGCACAAACTCAGCCATCCGAACGTTGCTAAGGTGAACATTAATTTCTCCTCCCGAAAAAAAAAATTAGCAATAGCTCATGGCTGATTTTCCCCCCTTCAGTTTCTTCTTTGCCGTGTCTTTTTTTCCTTGTGTTCCATTTGATAAGTTCTTGAAATGTTTTATTTTTCTGTTGTTTTCTTTTACCACAGTTTGTCGGTGCATCGATGAGCTCAACGGAGATCCAAATTCCTGCCAGTAGTTCTGAGAGCAATGCGCAGACGGCATGCTGCGTTGTGGTGGAATATGTAGGCGGAGGAACATTGAAAAATTTCCTCATAAAAAACATGAGAAGAAAACTCCCATACAAAACCGTGGTTCACATTGCGCTTGGAATGGCTAGAGGGTAAGTATATGATGGATAAAATAATTGTCAAACATCTTTCTTTTTTATCTATATGACAATGCATGTTTTATAATTTTTTTTATATAAATCTAGTATAAAACCTTCCCTTGTACTTATTTTGCAGATTGGCCTATCTACACTCCAAAAGGATTGTGCATCGGGATGTGAAAACAGAAAACATGCTACTTACCACCGAACAAAATGTTAAGATTGCTGATTTCGGCCTTGCTCGAATTGAGGCCAATAACCAAGAAGAAATGACAAATTTGACAGGCACACTTGGTTATATGGCACCTGAGGTACACCACTTTCAAGATCTTTTAGAAAAAAGGAAAAAAATTTGACAATATCATGTCTTCTTGTTTGCTCCAGATAATATTTCTGCTAGATCCAAATTTTAAAGCATTTTATTCGATTCCTTTCGGTTTCTTTTGAAACTCTTTAAATAATTCATTATCAATTTGTTTTGTTGTTTGTATCTAAAGGTTCTTCAAGGCAAACCATACAATAGGAAGTGTGATGTCTACAGCTTCGGTATTTCCTTATGGGAGATATATTGTTGTGACATGCCATTTGATTATGGTAGTTTTGCAGATGTATCATCTGCCGTGGTTCATCAGGTTTGTTCTCATCCATCACACTAATTGCTGCTACGTACAGTTAATTAATTTCATTGTACAACAAAAAACGATGCATGTGTACGCTGTTTACTTTTGCAACAAAACTGAAGATTTTCAAATGCCTGCTTGCAGAATGAGCGCCCTGGGATCCCACGATGCTGCCCAAAAGCAATGGCCAACATCATGGCTCGGTGTTGGGATGCCAATCCAGAGAAAAGGCCAGAGATGGATGAGGTTGTCCAATTACTAGAGTCTCTTGACACGAGCAATGGAGGTGGTATGATCTCGGAGGATCAGTCATGTTCTTGTTTCTGTTCTTTTAGGCAAAGTCATGGCCGTTAGAATCGTGCCTGTGTGCTGGTTTTAAAATGTACTTTGTGTTTTTAATAGATTTTACAGCAATGCAATTACAAATGTGAAAAAAGTGTAGCTAGGGTTTGTTACTGAAATACACATTTGTATATTTTTCTATACGCCTCCTCGTTTTTTTTTACATTCCCCTGCTTTTCTGTGTGATATAACACTGCACATATCAAGCAAAATCCCAATATCCTCTTCACGATGGCATGGCGGGAAGGTTAACACTTGACAGAATTAGAGGCAATGTTGCATGCAGAGTCTTGATGCGTATTGAACTTCCATCAGTATTGCACTTAAGCAAAGCAGATTATATAGGGTGGACATTGAAGTTTCCATGGAGTTGCAACGCACAGGTGCACACCCATGCCCTAATTAAGCCCCGGCTGTCATGGAGCGAAAGCAATGCCTTTGCCGGGATGGTGTCTTTTTGGCTGCAAGCTTTGGTGCTTTTCGAATTCAAGTAAAAACTGATACAAACAGTTCGAACGAAGGCCAACTCCAATCCGGAGACTCGAGATCTTCGTAGGAAATGTTACCTCTACTATTAAAAAGATACTTATAGTGGCAGTGATGGTGTCATTAACTTTGTATCTCCACCATCAATCCAAACATCAACGCATTGAACTTGGGCGCATGTCTGCGTCAACGAATCGATCCTATATAATTTGTGGGAAGCTTTCTCCCCATTTTTTCTTTTGGAAATCTCCTCTAATTCCTCTTCAAATCAATTTTAGGCCCAGTTCTTTTCAGCTTAACGGCTTAACAGCTTAACGACTTATCTATGTTTTAAAAAGACATATGCTTTGAGTTTTTTGAGTCCGTTTTTTCGCTGTTTTGAAAGAAAATAATTGCTTTTTGCCACTCTATTCGATGACCTCTTACCATTTTGCCACTCTGTGTGTATGACATATGGTTCCATCTGTGTGTATGACAGTGGGTCAGAGTGGCAAATGGTAAGGGACAATATTGAGAGTGGCAAAATACGAAATGGATTCGAATCTCGAGACTACCTTGAGAAGTGATTGAAATTCAGTCATTTCAGCCGTTCAGCCGATTAGTTTGAATTTCAATCAATTTCCAAAATAATGCAGAGGAATGCTACCTGAATTAAACTTATTGATCTTTACTAATTAAATTTCTGGCAAATGGCCCAACCTGTTACTCGCAGAAGATGCAAAATGCTAATCCTTTATGCAAAACGGCGAAAAGACAGGTAACCTAGAAATTCAGCTCTCGCCTAATTGGCTGAAGACACAAGATGCTTATTTTCTGAAATCCGAGCTGAGTTGGCTTTGGTAGCCTCGATCATTGATAAGTAAAGTGGTGAAAAGGAAACAAAATGGATGGAAATGATGGGCCAGAAGGTCGCAGAAGCATATGGGCCAAACTTTGAGCGCGCAGGCAGGTCAGGAGTTAGGACAGGTCCGTTTCGTGTTTCAATATCACATATCTTGAATTTATAATAGTATACAACAAAACCCCACTTATGTTATAAGAAAGATATAAATGTTCATTTATATCAAATATCTTTTTATAGAAAGACCTTGGCCAAAAACCAAATTACAAATGAGTTCACATACGACCAAACGGCAACAAAACTAGGGATTCAGGGTTTTCCATACGCTACCACCGTCCAAGCCGAAAGGTTGAAATAGACAACAAGAGATTGTCCAAAAGACACCGGCGTCGCATGACATCGGCACAAACACTGTAGATTCACCTCTGGTCCCATCACCTCCAACCATGAGTACATGGAGAAACGAGGAAGAAGAATAAAATCAACAGTAGTAGTGGAGCACATATATCCATCATGGTCGCATTTTAGAGAGACGAAGTTGAGCAGTTGTTCCGAAAGGTCTTCGGCCAAGCCTGCTCCATGCCGATGACAAAGGGGTCGGCCAAAATTATCACTCTTCTAGTCGCCTCACCGTCGCCGCGCGCCCCGATGCTGCACCCTGTGGTAGGGCGTGTTTTGAACCTACATAATAGATAGCATTGCGCCATAGCCAGCAGTAGACAAGAAGGAAGAGCTGGCGTGGGGTAGACAGGCCCAGCCAACTGCGAGCCCATGGGCTTTTTCACTACACGGCCCAAATGGGCGGGCCGCACACATGGGTCGTCGTATACACGGGATGGCTGCGAACAATCTTGCCGTGTACATCCTCTCCCCTCCTCCTCACTCCATTCTCGCTTTCGTCCCAAAACGGCTCGGTTTCCCTCTCGCAAGTCGCAACCCCCCCAAAACCCCAATCCCTCCGCCTCTCGCCACTTCCCCTGCGATCGCCGGCGGCGATGGGGAAGGGCCGCGGCCCGATCCGCATCGACTGGACGGAGATGTTGAGCGGCGGCGGCGGCGGCGGCGGCGACGACGACGTCTGCTTCGTTGCCTCTCCCTCGACAGCGGGGAAGGGGAAGAAGGAGACGGGGGAGTTCGCGGGGGTGTCCGACGACGATTTGCTGGGGGCATCGCGCGCAGAAGACGTGTGCGCCGCGAATTCGAGGGGCTCTTGGCCGACGGCGGGGATGAGAACCGCCGCCGCTTCGACGCGGCCGAGGCCGAGGCGCGCCGCCGGGGGCTCGACCCGGCCGCGAAGGTTCGCCGGTGCTCCCCGTGGTCAATCAAGGCGGTCGTGGCCGAGGCGCGCCGCCTGGGGCTCGACCCGGCCGCCAAGGTTCGCCAGTGCGCTCCGGGTTCGATTGAACCCTCTCCATTACTACTTGTTTCTGTGGGACCAGACTCGTACACTGTTTGTTTGTGCTCGTAACGAACTAGTAATAATTTGAGCAAGTGCTGCACAACATCGGTGCTCATTATGTGCTGTGCTTCTCAAGGTATTCTTATGAATTATGATGTTTTGTTTGTAGGCTGTTGCTGACCGCAAACAGGACGTTGGCTCCGCTGCGGAGGAAGCGTATCGTTTTGGTATGATCGCCATGCTTATTGCCATTGCAATTTGTGGCCTTATACCTCCAGCACTTGGCAAGCAAAGGATTGGAAAATTTTGTTTTCATGGGGTTTGTTGGTGGAGTTTCTGTGAGAATCATTCAACTATTCAAGCATATGTGGTTCACGTGGGGCGATCTCATCTAATAAGAATAAAACGTGTCAAGCACTCAAGCCTGCTCCGATTTATTCATGGATACTAAATTTACTTCTATTGAACACTATTTTGGTTGGGTCAATGGCATACACAGAAAATGTAATATATTTTTTTATGAATGCCTCATGCAAGTACTAGGAAATGGAATGCAGCCCTGTTGGAATACTTGTTTTTGCATGCCTCATGATTGATACAAGGATGAGGAATCATTTACTGATGATTTTATATGTTCTCTTTTCTCCAGACAAAATTTGAATTCTGATCCACTGTCACTAACGTGTCTTGTTCTACTGTGCTTGTAGATTCTCAAGATGAGCAAGGGGAATTTGAAGCTCGCAGATACTTGTCGGAGGCATCTCCTGTTCGTCCTAGAAATAAGAACTATGGCCATGTATACAGTAATGCCATTGCGTGTTGTTCTTTTTTCTTTGTTAATCTATAGACATTTCTCGGAAATTAGGATGGGATCATTTCTTCAACTAAGAGAATGAGATCATTTTAAATGCAGTTAGGTGTAAATACGCACAGAAGTCAAAGGCATGGTGGACGGAGGAAAACTGTACCGGTGGATAAGATGTACTCACACAAGCCATGTTCTTCAACTTTACCTGGCCACCAACAGAGAATTCATGCCATTGATCCAGAGGAAGCTGACAGTGAAAAATGTCAGCAGAATGAAGACAACAACTCTACCTATTTTACCAAGAGGTAGCCACCCATTTTGTGAATCTGTTCATAGTTCCTTTTCATTGTATTCCGTGCCAACCGGTGGTAGGATCTCTTTGTTACTAAGTTCCAATAATATGTCTGCGTGCAATGTATAACCATCAAGTTTCTTTGTTACTAAGTTTTCAGTAGACCTGCTATATTTCTTCAGTGTTTCATGATTAGAAGGAAGTAAATGTATACAACAACATTAGTGTTTAGTTGAAAATCTAAGTGTTTTACAGCTGCAAGTTTTTTAAAAATACTGTTAGTTAGGTTTTTTTTATAGAATTATGTATTTGGTAGTATGTTTTAGAATATCGCACAACTTTTAAATGTCATTGGAGTTCTAAAAACAGGAATTTCAGTATAGTGTCCAATCAAAACGATAGTAATACAGGTTATGTACACTATTAGTTGTTGCGGACTTTGTACATCTACTATTCCATGTTTAGCAATGTTTTAGCTTGGGTTGATAACACGCCTCTTGTGTTTTTTAAACACTAGCACCAGTATATTTTTCCTGCTGTTACTTTTTGTATATAAGAACAGTATTATAATCAAGACTAGATTATAGGGAAATATATATTCTTGCAAAATCTTCTATATCACATTCATGTTACAAGAAACACACTTGTGGTCATATCTCTCGATATGTATCAGTACCACATCCTGTAGTCTATTGTTTTGTTGAACCAAAGTATTAATCTGAAGTTCCTTTTTCAATTGTTCTATACAGGAGGAAGGTAGACCATCAGGATTCATCTATTTTTGGTTTTCAGAAGGTGGGTATGCTGCCAGTCATATATAGCAAGAAAAGTACTATGGTACAATTCCCTCAGGGTTTTGTTCTATACTAACTGTCCAATTTTTCCTATTGTTTGGGTGTTCAAATGCAAAATGTTCATTTATTATCAAGCATGCCAATGCAGTTTTATTGCATGCGCTGTGTTATTGAGCATATACGTTTGCTTGACCTCAGTCATTGTTAATATGCAGGATGAAATGGAACCGTTTACTATCGAGAACATTTCTATTTCTTTGCATTACTATAACATTCGAGATAATGACTTACTTTGCTTTTGTGACTTGATGTTGGCTTCTGAACAAAGCTGGGGTCCTTCTCCTTTTAATAGACATCATGTTATACCAGCATATGTTATACGAACCAAAACCAAGCTATTTCTATATGTTATACTTTACATTAGTAGATTTATCCTAATACCATCACATTCAACTTTCAAGTTTGCCCTTACATGTGTTAAGTTGTGATGATGCCTAATAGGTTCGGGATGTGGTTCTTTTGGATGATGAAGATGTGCAACATGAAAAACCAGTGGACTCTTTGTTGCTTGATGAACGGTAAGCTTCTCTTTAGAATTGTGTTCATTGTGATATAATGTTAGACAGGCTTTTGATCTGTCTTTCTAATGGTAAAACTTTTTTTTTAGGACTGAGTTAAAGATCTACTACCCATCAAGGTAAACAGTGTATTCTTTCTGAAGGTCACGATTCATGAATCATCATTGTAGTGGCATTTTTTTGGCCGTCAGTAACATTACTCATGTGAACAGAGATGACCCAGAAGCTGTAGAGCTCACTAGCTCAGATATTAAATGTCTTGATCCTGGAGTATATTTATCATCGCCAGTCATAAACTACTACATTCAGTAAGGATATACCTCCCTAATTTTTAAATTGTAACTTTGTACTGTTCTACCATCTGTTTTTTTGAGACTGCCTGAGCATGTCTTGTATCTTTTAAAAGCACGAGATGATTGAAGCAGGATTTAAATTGTTTAGCATAGTTTTGTTTCCTCAGCATTGAAATGTCTAGAACATCATCGGGCCATCTATTTTGAGCTAGTGAGATAAATATATTGGTAAAAATAACACTGCATGATATATAATCAATCTACTTGTAGAAAGGTAGGCACGCTGCATAAATTAGGGCTTCTGAATCCTGGTTATATTGAAGTTTCTGTAAATACTTGCTCTATAAATGGATGTTGCTGTTTTTCTCTTTCTATAATATTGTTCTGGGCTTCTGACAGATACATCAAAAAGACCAAATTGCACGAAGAGGATTGCAGAGACAAATTTCACATATTTAACACATATTTTTATAGCAAGCTTCGAGAAGCATTATTGGGGAAGGTAGGATCTTTTGTCATGAACTCTTAATTTTTCTTTTAAACAACTTGCATCATGCCATTATTAAGGGTTAAATTCTCTTTTTGTGGATGCGTCTGTGATCTGTAGAAATTTTTGTTGCTACCTTGCTATGAGAAGCAATCTTCATTTTTTGTGGTGAACTAAAATTGTCTTGTATTAGTACTATTAATAGCCTAGTACTATTGCTGTTCTGTAGATGCCTTTTCGTAACATGTTTGCTTTGAGGAACAAGATGGTGAATGGAACGTTGGTTCATCACAACCTCATACCTTATAAACACATGATTAGTACAAAATAAGAGATGGGATTATCCCGCCAAAATCATGGGATAATTTCATGCTGGGACGAACCCATCCTAGGATGATAATTCCTAGAACCAAGACATATACTTACTGTTTGTTACTTCATACATACCTTTTATGATTATCTTATTTGCTCCTTAAATGCTGTATTGCCTTCACATGGCAATGTTAGATTGTTATATGTATTTTTTTTTTCTGTTCTAGGGTGAGTTCTCAAAGTTCAGAAGATGGTGGAAAGGTGTCAATATATTTCACAGAGAATACATCATCTTGCCAATCCATGGAATGTAAGTTGTTACTTTTTGAAATAAGGATAACTTGTTTTCTTAATTATTCACATGAAAGCCAAATTGTTATTCACACGCATGTAATATGATCTTGTTTCTTAGGTGCATTTTATTATTGTAGAAACATTTCTTATTGATAAAAATTATTGTGAAATCCGAAAGACACTCTTCACTCTTGGATAGGTATATTATCTTGTTACCATAGTTTCATGCTTCATCCATATCTGAATCTTGATGTGCTTGTGATGCATCAATTCAAAATTGCAACTATTGATTATACAAACTTTGGGTTGTGTGGAATCGGAATCTGAGGCTCATAACATTGTACTCGTTACTGTCCTATTTTCTCTTGCTGAATACAGATGAAACCTGGTGTATTGTTTTTGTATATATTACCTGTCAGCATTATTTTTGTGTGTTGCCTTGATTAAATTTGAAATTAAGATAAGTAGATGCCCATTTCTCTCTTTGCATTTCTATATCAGGGCACACTGGAGCTTGATAATTGTTTGCATTCCTGCAAAAGAGAGTAATTCAGGACCTATTATACTTCATCTGGACTCACTAGGAATGCATCCTAGCACTGAGATTTTTGACATAGTTGGAAGGTGAGTTACTAATCTCAACTATTATTTGGCTAACTATCTTTGTGGTTCACATTATTCAGAACTAAGATATTCTTGAATGTGAGTGGGAAAATGTCTTTAATTGTTATGTACCAATATTTTATGGTTGACTCGCTTGTTGATGGGCTTTAGCGCAAGTGGCATTTGTCATAACTCTGATGGTGTCAATTATACACTTTGTAGATTCCTTGAAGCAGAGTGGTTCTATTTAAGGAAGAATCTTCCTTTTGACATTTCAATTTCAGAAATTATATGGGAGGATCTTCCAAGAAATATACGTAATGAGAAAGTTCAGGTAATGGCTTAGAACTTTTGCCTGGTATCATTCTAATTTTATGATGCATGTGTAATGATCTATTAGAAAAAGTTGCACAGTGTTCTTTTACATTGTTTTTGCATATTGATTCCTGGATTGCATTAAATAATTATTTGTCTTGCAGTTATGCTACAATTTAGCACTTACATTTTGTTCTTGATCCAATATTGCACAATGGTTGCAATGAATAGGTTCCACGTCAGAACAATGAGTATGACTGCGGCATCTTCATGCTTTATTATATTGAAAGGTTTATAAGGGAGGCACCAGAAAGGTTCACAGAAGATAAACTTGACATGGTTAGCAGTGGTATCTGTTTCTGTGCTTCTGTTTTTGCAATTTTTAACACCATATCTGTTTCACTCTGATTATTTTGGAGTTTTCAACACTGAATATGTTTTGGTTGTACAGTTTAGCCGCAGTTGGTTCAAATCTGAAGATGCTTCAGAGCTAAGACACAGAATACGAGAACTGCTGCTCGAAGAATTTGCAAGTGCCAGGCATAATGCTATGTCCGAGGCAGACACATCTGATAGATCTGATGATGATAATGGCATAAACTGTGTAGAGTCAGCAGCAGTAACAAAAACGATAATGGAGGGTGGAGACACTGGCATAGGTAATAAAGATACCGTGGAAGTTGGTGCATCAGAACAAGTGCCTTCTAACATCTGCAGAAGTGATGACAAGATCGGCGACTGTGTTCTTTCAGAAGCAGCTACATTTTCTGATAGGGCAAAGGATGAAGATGGTATGAAAGTTGATTCTGACAGCTCAAGGACCGAACAAGAGTTCAGAATTTTCTCCCCTAACAGATTGAAAAACAATGAAGATATCACACATGAAGCTTCAGGTCCAGATATAGTTTGTGATAGTTCTGACAGTGACATGGACGATGTGGAGATCATAGAAGTTCGGAACAGAACTAATCGTTCAAACTGCTGCCTTAGTTGACATGAAGAGGTCATGTGATTTGCAGCAGTTGCATGTGCATACATGATTTTGAGGTGCCTGTTACTGTGTGCCAACTGGATGGCAAGAAGGTGGTTTTCTGTTACCAGTCAATATAATATACCCGACTTATAACAGTAGGTGAATGTGTGCCTTCCTCACTGGCTCTGGTTCTTACCCGTGGTTGTAATTTTTTGGTTGGACGGCCGTGGGCGTGAGCTTGGAGGAAATGTAAAGTGTACAGGTTAAGCATATAGATAGATTTATAGAGCATATCTAGGATGCAAGTTCTGGAGCTAGACTTTCGACTCTCCTACAAGTCGTGCACACAGCATCCTTTATAAAGATAATCTACTGAAATACTAGCGATACCTTCCCTTCTTCTGGTTCTCTTAAATATCTATGCAGGATATTTGCTTTCTTAATTTTCTTTGGGAAAATCGAACGCATTTGGAGAATATGTTTCACGTCGTACTCTGCTAGTTTATTACCCTTTTTCTTTTCTTTTTTATCTTTATGCACATTACAGGAAGCTGCGGTTACAAAAAAAACTCGGATTTCGAAACATCAGGTAGAACGTTTTGTTCCGGCTTTGCTGTTGCTCATGGTTGAAGCAAGTAGGCGAGGGTGAAGCTGCAAACTGCAGGCACCTTACATGTAGTCATACGAAAACGATAAGCACTTTTAAACCGCTATCGCCGGCAGTACTTATACTTGCAATCTCCTCGTTTGGTTGCACACTTCTCGCTAGCGTCGGTCGAAACAAAGTCGACGCTTAATTATGTAGCACTAACTATTCCTAGATCTTCTCCTAAAAAAAACTATTCCTAGATCCCATCACAATGGATTCTTTTGTGATAGGCTACCACTCATTAGCGGCATCAAATTAAGATTGGGTCTTCGCGGCAAATGTTATTGGACGATTACATATACAAAATCAAGAGCATTTGATCCGCAAGTGATGGGATAGAAAACTAACAGGCTATACTTATATATTGTTAGGAATAAGAACAATCGGGCTCATATATTGTTGGACAATGCCAGATCGATGCAGACTAGGATATGATAGTTCTAGACCGTAGTAACCGGTAAGCTCTATCACTTCGTTTCAAAGAAAGAATATATGGACGGCTACTATTGCTTAATTTTTTTAACGGGGTTCTTTTTAAAAAATGAACACCAGTTTTAGCCGGCTGCTCCAATGAAATCATTAAGATGTAAGAACAAGTGCATCAACACAGTGTCATACACACCACAACACTTAGGTGCAATGAATTAAACAATCCTAGGAATATAAAAAGGCTGCTTTTTTTCGACACAGCGTTCATGTCCATGTGGCTATCCATAGTGTCAATTTTTTCTACTTTCATCATTTTTCTCTCCCGTTCACTTCTTCTCGTCGACAAGGGATACGAGACACATTAAAACCACCCCAATAGAGATCCGCCATAGTTGCAAGCCACCGGCTTGCTATAACCTTCTTTTTCTTTCTCTCCGCTCCGCTCCCCCTACTCCTGTAGAGACATCTCTCTTCTCTCTATAGCTATCCCATACTGCACTCTCTCACTCTTGTTGGTTAATTGGGACCAAGATGCGGATAGAGTGGTGCTTCAAGAGAGGCGGCAACTAATGAAAGATGTTGGACATTGATGAGGAAGGAGGGGGCTTCAATCCTCGACCACTAGGGGCGGAGCTTTGTTAGGGCCAAGCTGGGCCGTGGCCCCCCAAGAAGACCCTCAGGTATTATTATGGCCCAAAACATAGCAGGACTGCTCATTGGCCCCCCGCAATCAGCTCGTTGGAATCTTAGCGAATTGGGCCTTACCAATGCCAATGAATCATGATCATCTTTTATATAAAATTTGGAGTTTGGACTTTTGTGCTTTGGTAGTTTGGCCCCCCCTATATTTTGGATCAAGCTCCGCCACTGTCGACCACTGCTGCCCTGGCCTAGTGTGCCATCGGCCCATCGTCCAAACAGCCTGCCTCTCTTGCTCCTCATTCTCCCCTGCTCCTCCTCTTTCTCGTGCACCATCTCTATATCTCCTTCTCAACTTTTTTGTCTTTTTTCTAGAGCAGGAACGCGGAGAGCAGCCCATAGAGTTGCCAGCGCCATGAAAAGGCTAGAGAACGTATCATCATGGGATGAATACAGAACAAAGGAGAAAAAAGAGAGGGAATTGAGGAGAGCCAGCACACTTGAACACCATGTCGAAGAAAAAGCCTATGTAAAAGTCACGGTCAAAGAAAACCTTTCAAAAATTGTTTTGACAAGTCAAAGGGTCATTTTGGCTTGGTTTTACAAGTTTAAGAACAAAATTAACTCAATACGGACAAAATTCAAAAGCCGAACAACCACTTTTTTCTTTAATATTGGCATACGAGAATTCTATGGTATGTAATTTTAGTGTAATAACGTACCGCTTATTACTGACCACGAGAGACATGTAGAGACCATCAGGCCGGGGAAAAGGACTGAAACATGCCACTGAAAGACTTTACTGAGACAAAAAGATGGGCTATCAAAAAGGTAGAGGAGGTAGAATGGGCAGTTGATCAGATCTAGTATGGATTGTACATGGACGATAGTTGAAGTCGGCGGCTCTCCTAGGCTTCCCTCATCAGGGATCCCTGGGGAAGAGGATTAAGTTGGCCCTTGCGAATAGCTTGATGCACTATCTCCCTTCAACCCTTTGAGCGAAATGTGGCAAAAGGAAGGAAAATCCATGGACCGACCCTATTGTCTCCACCCCGTAGAAACTACGAGATCACATGCATGCTAGGGGTGGCATCCTGATGTTGTGATGTTCTAGGAAGCAAGGGACATAACAAAAGGGATAAATGTGACGTGCAGTACTGTCATGTTGATATACACATGCATGTGATCGATGTTTTTATGAATCAAGTGACTTGGGGTTATATCAAGAATGAGCAAGGTGATCCACGCGTTTGCGCGACTAGATTTGTGTTAAGATATAGATAATATATCAGATTAAATTTAGAGTTTATCTCTAATTTATACATCAGCTTTAGTAGTTTGTTATAGAGGGTTAATATTGACCGCTAGATTTACATAATAATATCCATATTCAACGATGTAGATTTTTCTTTTTCTATGATTAACGTGAGAATTTCTACTATTTTTTGATTAACGTGGGAATTTCTAGGATTTTAGGATTAATGTGGTGGCTCCGTTTAACTCTGCTTAGTTTATCTCTAATTTATAGATCAGCTTCAGTAGTTTGTTATAGAGGGTTAATATTGACTGCTAGATTTACATAATAATATTCATATTCAACGATGTAGATTTTTCTTTTTCTATGATTAACGTGAGAATTTCTACTATTTTTCGATTAACGTGGAAATTTCTAGGATTTTAGGATTAATGTGGTGGCTCCGTTTAACTCTGCTTTATATAGATAGTAGATAGATAGATAGGACTAATCAGGATTGCATATTGTTGGAGAACGCCAGATGCTTGTACCTACTGCTAATTAAAGAAAAATGCTTCTGCCTACGAGATATGATAGTTTTATAGATCGAGGTGAGCTTTATCGCTTTGTTTCGAAGCAAGGATAGATGTCTAAACTTTTGCTACTTAATGTCTTCTTCTAGAAAGCATTTTTCGAAAAGAAAATACACCAGCTTTGGCCAGCGCTGCATCGTAAGCAGAACAAAGGATGAAATACAAGTGCACGAGTGCCTGGGCAAGTTGCTCTCTTGATTGATCGATGACGTGTGGGCGTCTTGAGGATTCACAACTTTAAATAATCGAACTTTGGTCCTTATTATGGCATTTATAAAGATATAAACAATTATTTCTATATAACAAGTTGTTGCATGTCATCTAAGCTTTAAACAATTTTAATGACAACTTATATAATAGTGTAGGTAAACATTTTCTTTATGAATTCCTCTCTACGTACATACAACTATTTTGGTTTCCGTGCTACCATCAACTATAGATAGATTGTTCAATTCTTTATGCACTCATTTTCTATCCACATTATCGTATGTCCTATTCCCTCCGTTCAAAATACCGTTCAAAAATATAAGACGCACACGTATTTTAACACTCAAACTTTTAATCTTTGATCAATAACTTATCCAACAACATTGTAATTTGTAATACACAAATAATATTATTGGCTTCGTATTTAAAGTATTCTCTAATGGTAAATAATTGTTATTGGAGCTATGTATGATACGAAAAAATAATTAGTAAAAATTGCAGCTTTGAAGTCCATGTCAAGTTAAACCACAGTTTTATATTTTTAAAATAAAGCTTATAAAAAGTTGCCCGCAGCAAAGGCGTTGTAGTACTGCACGCCTCTTTAAATTCTTACGAAGTCGTAGCATAGTAGCTCATTTCACCGTACAATCAATAAACGCATATCTCACGTTCCATATGTAGTACCCAAGAACACGTGGCCACCTATAGTTGCATGATCAAGCTGGACTAATTCTGTTAGCAGTGCCCGTACACAAGATGAGGCTTATATATCCAGAGCTTAATTGAGACAACCAAACCAGTGCACCCATAGTGCCAATCTGATGCTGACCTAGATAGCAATCAGTGTTCTAATTGCCCACCACTACGTGCCACTGCAGTTAATGGCATCCTGTGTGTTGCATCATCTCTCTAAAAAACAAGCAATTCCTACAAGCAGGATCATCTCTCCCAAAACCAATCAATTGGCAAATGGCAATAGTGGTCATTGATACCTTGGTCTGACCGTCTGATTATGTCAAGGCAATTAATTCGGAGATCATTACATGGGAGGCTAAATTTCAAAACAGGTTTAACTCGGAGCTCAACTATTGTATTGAAACTAGATTAAGTTAGACCATGACTAGTTGAAGGACAATTTGCTATGATTTTTACTGACGAATATGACATTACACGTGGAGGGTTTGAGGACGTGATGCTACAGATGACTAAATATATCGGTCCCTCTCTCTTTGTCACCCACCCATGTAGACACCACATAAGTTAAAATTGTTCATGTGGACAACATATCGATGAAAAACCTTTTAAAAAAAATCGTGTGACCAATCAAGAGACCAACTTAGTTTAGCTTCAATAGCTCGAAAAATGAGTTAATCCGATTTTAGAGTTCATGACTAATAATCTGTTTCTTTTGAACAGAGAATCTGAATCTAATTATAATATGAAAAGTCGAGTGCCTGAAAAATCTCAGAAATTGTGAAAATATATTTTTAAATGTTTTTGAGATTTTTGAGAAAACCAACACAAAGTCCCGAAGAAATGACCACAAAGTGTTACAACGTATAACATATAAAAATATCAAATCTATCTATTATATAATTAAAATAGGGTTCAACGAAGGCACCACACTAATTTAAAAAATCCTAGAAATTTCCATGTTAATCGAAAATAAAAATGAGATACCACATCATTCATTGTTGTGGGTCTGGATTGTAACAAATTATATCGAAAGAAAGCTTTCATATGAACTATAACAAAAAAAAAAGAATTTTGAAATAAAAATATTATAAATAAGAGTCCATGTTAGACAAAAAGAATCTGTAACAACTACTACAAAACAATAATGTAAATTTGGAGTAAAAAATTAATAAAAATATGATTCCATGTCAAATTAAAAGAAAGAGTTCATATCCGTTACAATAAAAAAGTTACGTAAACTTGAAAAAGAAAATAATAGAAATAAGAGTTCACATCAAATTAAAAGATTGAACAAATTTAGCCACAAAAATATGCAGAATACCATGTTCGTTTTAGATTATAATCAAAATTAGATTATACATCCAAAGAAACAAATTCCAAACGAGACGAGAGCGAAAGTTTAGGTACTTTTAAACTGCCGTTCCCGGGAAAAAAATGAAAATATACTCCTTCAACAGTATAGGCCGATTATCGCAATTACAATTCACGCTCATGACAGGCCCCAAATGCCAATAGCAGCCGATCACCCCCAAATGTCCACGAACTGAAGCCAGTGAGAACATCGTTTTCGTTGCCTCCTCCGGACTTGCAGCTACCCAACGATCACCGGCTGCTTGGTTCTGAACCTGTTTCTGAAACTCTGAAAGCGCCCTAACGTGGATAGGTACAATGAACTTACCATCACCTTTGCAAGCTGCAGATCCTTCTTGCGATGTGCTTTTTTGGTTGCTTCTCGTACACTTTTTTTTATTACTTTTGTTCATAAGTGGCTGTCCTTGTGTTGTCTGTGGCGTTGGAAGAGAGCGTGAATTATGGTACCGTGACAGTAACCGATGAGAGTGCCATCTTGTCGCTCTGGCTCCAATTTACGGTGATCTTCACTGTCAGTGAAGTGCCTTGAACAACTTCCTTTAGTTTGTTTCTGGTAATCGAGATATTAGGCCATTTACCGTACTAGATTGTAGGTGGACTAGCCTATCGCTATTTTATCTACTATTAAATTATTACTCTATGTCTTATATATAAGCTCTACATTTTTTTCTCTTATATTTTACTTTCAAACGGAAGTACATAAAACGTTGAATAAGACATAAGAAAGATCTCGTGAGGCTTTTAAATTCTCTATCGCTACAAGAATCGCTACTGAATCGCTTATAGTAAATTTCTCTCACACGCATCAAATTCTCCCACTGCGTTTGAAAAATTTTGAAATAGAGGTGCATTTGGGGGGTGAGATGGGGATGCTATAAGGATACAGGTTATACTGTTTTAAAAGTTTAATCTGGGTTATGCATTATTTCTTTGCGTCACAAGAAATATATATATGCATGGAGTTTATATCAACGATAATAACACTACAAATTAGAATAAAACAATAAAAAGGTACTGGACTATGATATATAAAAAATGAAACAAAAAATCATGATGGGACCACGATTGATTTTTTACCTTTTTCATTATCAATATTAACGGTTCACAACAAATTTGTATATACAAAATTTTTCTTATCATCATCAATATTAACGGTTTACAACAAATTTGTATATATATATAATTTTTTTTATAGTTCGACATAAATCTAACCACGCAGGTGTAAATGCATGAATCTTGCTGTTGTGACACGTTAAGAAGGTATTTCTTGCGACAAATTTTAAAACGGAGAACATTAAAAATATGTGCCCATGCTCCACAGCGCGATGAACAAGGCCACATAGAATTCATGAATATACAAGGATAGGTGAGCCCGGAACGCATGATGCTGAGCAGAGAGGAGTCAGCAGATGCAGAGAAGAGAGTGGCATATGGACGCGTCGAGTCAGCAGCCGAACCCAACAAAATCAGCATGACACTCCACCGTGCCTCCAGGCTCCAGCTCCTCTTCTTCTCCTTCCACACTCCAACCCCTCGTCCCCTGCCGCCGCTCTCTTATAAATCGTTCCCAACGCCGCGGCCGAGGAGGCACAAGCCAAATCGAGAGCCTAGTGCACTGTAGCGAGCGCGCGTCTAGCAGCAGCAGCAGGATTGAGTGAGGGGGATGGTGGGGAAGAGCAGCGGCGCGGAGGAAGGCGGCGCTGCGGCGGCGGCGGCGGCGGCGCTGCGGCGGTGGGTGGAGGCCGGCGGCAGGCGGCTCGTCATAGACGGCGGGCTGGCCACCGAGCTGGAGGCCGGCGGCGCTGACCTCAACGACCCGCTCTGGAGCGCCAAGTGCCTCCTCTCCTCCCCGCACCTCATCCGCAAGGCAATCCCCACGCACCGTTAATTCTTGGGATTCGTCAGTTCAGTTCTTTCTAGCGCGTTTGGTCTTTGTGTGGCGAATTCGCAAGTTCTTTGGACATACTAGAACACTATTAGTAGTAGAAACGACGGCGTGTTTGGGGGAAAACTATAGGAGGCAGCGGTGTCCACCCTGATTCTAGATGCGGCCATGCTTCCTGAATTCTAAATCTTGTTTTTAGAGGGGAAACGATTAAGAACTGATCCAGCTGAACAAGCCAAGATTATGAAATTATTGGGTCGCTAGCTGACAAGTTGTAGGAGGTGTTCTTTTCTTCCTCTGAGAATACTGGAGAAGTGGAGATGTCCCCACAATTCCATTAGAATAAGGTGGTATATATACTGAATTGTGGAGCGGGCAACAGCAGCACCTCATGCAAGCATAAGCTTTGACAAAGATGGATTCTTCTTTCTTTGTTTTCATATTTTGACATAGCTTTCTGACTGGCAAAGAAGAAGAATTCAGTAATATGTTCTACTTCTGTGGACTGTCTGATAATGCAAAAATGGCTTAATGAAAGCATCAACCTTGGAAAGGTCAGATTAGTGTTGTGGAATAAAGCTAATGCCAGCCGTATAATATACTCAGACCATTCAGGAATCAGGAACAAAATTTATGCCACTTGCAGAACTTATTCCGAGTATTTTGGGACGATGTTCGATCCTAATTCAAAAGCACAATTGATGTCTTATTGTCCAGGCTAGATTTGAGGCTTTCTAGCATGGCCTGAGCCTGTGGTTTAGATGCCTAATTGACTTTTTTGAACCTGACCTTGTTGGCACAACTTGATCACAGCCTGGCCCCGCTGAATTTAGCAGTACTTTTGCTAAGCTTGGTCTGGCCCTGGCATATGCACCTCAGATGGATTTACTTTGAAATTGAGAATGGCTGAAATCAAATCCAGACTTTGAGATGTAGGAACCATGTTTTACATGACACGGATGCTTCATTTGAGCATCCTGGTGATTTCAGATGATAATAATAGATGCACAAACTTATCGGTGAGTTTAAGTGGTTTGGGTTAGACGCAACCTGCAAGCTGCGAATCAAAATAAAAGTATGAAGCAGACTTAGATGCATTTTTAGCAGTTCATTCTCATTTGCTTGCGTTAATGGGTCGTTTATATCCCCTTTTCTTTAGTTATCTATAACTGCAGCTATTTTTTTTTAACACTAATACTTCTTTTGCAAGTGAATAGGCTGAATAGCCATTTGCAGATTGCCATAGCATGCTAATCTTTCTATGCATCTATAAAACAGGTTCATTTAGATTACCTAGAAGCAGGTGCAAACATCATAATCACAGCATCCTACCAGGTTCTAAGATATGCTTTCACTTGTCTTTCTATGCATGTGACATTTGTGAACAGTAGTAACAGTTATATTTGATGTTCCAGGCTACCATCCAAGGGTTTGAGTCCAAAGGATTTTCAAAAGAGCAAAGTGAAAACTTACTAAAAAAGAGTGTTGAGATTGCACGGGAAGCGCGTGACATTTTTCTAAAGGAACATTCAGATCAATCTACTCCCATTCAACATCCTATTCTGATTGCAGCTTCCATAGGAAGTTATGGGGCTTATCTTGCTGATGGTTCTGAGTACAGGTATTTGATAATTAGTAATTAGCGTCAAAGCTGCCATACTCTTCTGAGCAATCACCTTTTCTTTTTGTAATTAGTGGGGATTATGGTGAAGCTGGTGCACTAGAATTCCTGAAAGATTTTCATCTGCGGAGGCTTCAGGTTCTTGCAGAAGCAGGCCCTGATTTGATCGCTTTTGAAACAATTCCTAACAAATTGGAAGCTCAGGTGTGCTATTTGTTTCTACCTGCACTAGGGATCTTTTGCCTTGCATTTAATAACACATTTTTGCAAAATAGTTGCTGATGTTTGCCTTGTGGGTCTTTAGGCTTATGCTGAACTTCTTGAGGAATGCAACATAAATATCCCTGCATGGTTTTCCTTCAACTCAAAAGATGGAGTTCATGTTGTGAGTGGAGACTCGTTAATTGAATGTGCTACTATCGCTAATGGGTCTGCAAAGGTCGGTGCAGTTGGAATTAATTGCACACCTCCAAGATTTATTCATGGTCTGATACTCTCTATTAGAAAGGTATATATGATCTTAGATTCCTTTTAGTTACTCCCTCGGTTCCGTTATGTAGGGCGCATAGATTTTTTTGCAAAGACCAAGGAGAGCTGGGCATGCCCATAATTAATTGCCGCTAATTATCTGTTCAATAATCCGCGCCATTGCATGCGTCCGCCTGAACCTTTGCATGTACCCGCTCCTATGCATGCGCCCACGCTCGCCTATGCATGCGCTAATTAGTTGCCTCTAATTAATTACCGTTGATTAATTAACCTGCGTCTCTGCACGCATGCGACTCGCATGCGTCTCTGCATGCGACTTGCACGCACGCCTTGGGAAAGAAATCAATGTAGGAAACGAAAACGCGCCCAACAAATTGAAACGGCACGAAAAAAATTATGCGCCCTATAAAACGGAACGGAGTATAAACGTATGCAATTAAGCCTCCATTCTGTGCCTGTGCTGTTCATGCCATGTCTTGAATACTTATATGCTCTTGCACAAATCATATCAACCGTGTTAACTGCTAAACAAGCTGCAGTTATCTTTATTTGACTGGCTGTGCTGTATTTCCACAGGTCACAGACAAGCCAATTCTGATATACCCTAATAGTGGAGAAAGATATGATGCTGAGAAAAAAGAGTGGGTGGTAAGTTCCTCGAAAGACAACTACATTGATTTTAGTAAAAAAACCAAAAATCAAATACTGAGTCCAGCTTTTTAATTTTGCATTTTTTTTTCATTCTGCATTTGGTAGAAAGGTGAACTTAAATAGGATGGATAAACTGCCGCAATGATCAAATGTGTGCTTCCCAAACCGCAGAAAAAACTTCAATATAACGCTAATAAAAGACATAAGATGGGAGAAAACACAATATCATATTATTTTTCTGTACATAAATTTGTAAGGCAGAAGAAATCGTCTCTTTTTGTTTAACAAATAGGTAGAACATGTCATTCCTACAAGCAAGCGATCCTTATTCCTCTAGTATGTTCAACCAAAATATCACCTCCCAGTAAACTTGAGGTCGGTCTGAACTCTGAATGCTAAATATATGCTTCGTTTGCTGTGCAGGAATCCACTGGCGTGTCAGATGGTGATTTTGTTTCTTATGTAAGTGAGTGGCGAAAAGATGGGGCTGCTCTTATTGGGGGCTGCTGCAGGACAACTCCAAACACCATCAGGGCCATAAGTAGATCCCTGAACTAAGGTTGCTATGCATCATAGTTATGTGCGGCATAGATTTTCACCCTCCTTCAGATGTGTCACTTCTGATCATACCTTATGAACATATTCAGAGATTCGTCTTGAAGAGCACTGCATGGTGTTGTCCTGCAAATGAGATGGTTAATAACGGTATGTTTCTTATTGACTTGGGCTACTAGTGGTGCAATCAGTGAAGAAATAGTGAGTTTTTCATACCAAGCAGTGACAGCGAGTTTTTTATACCAAGGAGAGCAAAACAATCTGCGTCGACGTTCATGAAGCATATTATCTATTAAAAGCTCAAGATTATGTATGTTATTAAGACTAGGTTCTTGTGGCTTTTGTCGTGTACTACCACTGCCTGTGAACTCTGTTATGCTACACTGTAAGTTTTGTCTGATCAATATGTATCCACTTCTGAAAATAAAGAAGCTTTTACTGTTGCCAACAATAGACTTATGTGAGTGTACCATTACCACCAACTTACAAGATAACCACTGTTACTCGTCAAATTTACGCATGGAAGGATTCATCTTACAATTCCATATAATAACCACAAGTTCCTCTATTTTTGGTTGCATTATGGCATCTGTGGGTTCCTTCTGCAAAAGCATATGCACTGCAGTCACACAAACCCCAAAATTTATCAAATTTCAGCTGCACCCAAGCACCCAAACATCAGTAATCCTCGTGCCTCTTGATGACCTGAAGCTTGACTCCATGCTTGAAGTCGAGCACGATCCCATACTGAAACTGGAGCGGCGACTCCATGGCAGGAGAGTGCCGGAACACGTAGCGCCGGAAGAGGTGGATCGCGGCGAGCTTGATCTCCTGGGCGGCGAACCTCTGGCCGAAGCAGGCCCTGGGGCCGACGCCGAAGGGGAGGAACGCGTACGGGTGCCGGCGCCTCTCCTCGTCGCCGGCGGGGTCGAACCGCTCCGGCCGGAACCGCTCCGGCTCCGGGAAGTTGGTGGGGTCCTTGGCCAGCACGCCCAGCGCCATCCACACCCATGTACCCTTGTAAAATGCAAGTTGCAACCAAGTTAAAAACACATCGATTCCACCGATGCTAATGCCGCCTCACTTGAAACACGAGGATTTCGCGAGAAACAATTTCAGTTTCTGCAAAATCCCGAAAAAAAACTCTCATGTTCTAAATTGGACGTGGTTTATTTGAGAAATTGACCTCACTGACACTCAATTGAATGACGTTCAGAAAACGACGTTAAGTTGGTTCGACGCGCAGCGTATATGCGGACAATCGAATTTGTGACCTCAGTTAGCCTATTTTTCGGATTTTACCCGTGATTTATGCTGTTTTTCTCTAGTGCAATGACCATTTTGCCCCTGTCTTCTTCACTAGCATCCCTTCTCCTCCCTTCTCCTACTCAGGGTCACGAGCCCAAGATCTCGCTCGCCGTGTCGCCGTGCCTCACCGCCTCCTCCTTCCCCAATACCACCACCGCCTCCTTCCCCGACGACGACATCATTGTGCCTCGTCGCGCTTGAGCTTCGGCCGACGCCGCCGCCGCCTTCCCCAAAGACAGCGCGCCCCCAACCCATCTCTCAACGACGTGTGGGCCCCATGAGGGCAATATGGTCAGAAAATGGGAAAATCGACGGTAAATTGGGGGAAAATGCAAAATGTCACTGAGATCACGAATTCGAGTACCCGGTGTCATACGCGTCAAGGCGATCGAACTTAATGTCATTTGGAACGAGGCCATCGAATTGGGTGTCAGTGAGGGAAATCTCCCGGTTTACTTTGAGGAAGCTTGTAACGTCCTTATTTTCAAAAACGAAAAATTTATTTGCATAGTGGCATTAAGCATAAACTGTGTTGAAATTTGGAAATTTTTAAAATAATAATGTTACATTCTAAAAACATGTTGATTTTCCAAAATCAGATGGATGATTAAATTTGCTTCAAGGAAAATTAACTATTTGTTTGCATTCAGTTTGATTTTGCAAAATAGAAAACATGTTTACAAATTATAATAATTAAGTTCATATAAATCATAATTTGGTGTTTTAAAATTAATTTATGTGATATTCTCTTTTTAAAACATAAAAATATAGTATTTGCGGGTAGAGAACTCTATATCAATATGAACCGACGGAACGTCATAGGGATCCATCATTTTTCCCTGACAGAATGGTGTAGGGATCCACCGACTCTTTTTTCTCTCTTCCTTCACCTTCGCTCCAGTGATCCACGCGCCTCTCCCACCGTCGCATCCACCACCACCCGCGGTTGGCGTTGTCCTCGTCATTTCGCTGCGCCGCTACCCGACCTCCCAGCTCCATATCCACCCTGCCCACCTCAACCTCTACCGTCACCGCTGCAGATCCACCCGTTGCCATCCCCCAACATCCCTCTAAGCCCTTCAGCAAAGGGGTACACCAAACCCCCGCGTGGCGACTGAAAAGCAGGAAGAAGGTGGCACAACGAGGAGGAAAAAGGCGGCGCGAACCATACCGTTCATGAGGTTGGAATGGTGTATCGCTTTAGTAGCTTTTCTCTAAAATTTTTAAAATTCTTAAAAGTTTGAAAATAAGCATGTCATATTTGAAAAACAGTCGCCTGCTTCTCCTTTAATGCCACCCTGCTTTGCACGCCTCCACTACTACCAGTCCACCTACTCGTGGCCGGTGGAGCCCTCGCCACCCCACCACTCCACCTTCGTTCCCCCCCCAACCCCACTGCCATGCTGGTCCCAGCCACCGTAATTCGATCGCTGTGTGCTCGCCCAATCGCTTTCAACCCATCCCACAACTCTAACGATGCCGCCGACGCCTCGCCTAAGCTCGGGGGCATAGGGAATCCACCCAAAACCCAAAATCATAAAGAAGCGGCGGTTGACTGCCGGAAATGTTGAAGACGACGCGCCACGCATCCTAGGGGAGTCAGCAAACTCGTTTAAAAAAAGTTAATTGCGCATTGCTGAACATGCCTGTACCTTTGGAAGGACGTAGCCACCGATCTCTATCTTCTCCGAGGCCTCTCGCGCCACCAATGGCGACGTCATGTAGAACCTCATCGACTCCTTCACCACCTGATCGAGGTAGGGGAACCTGGTCTGCAGGTCGTCCGCCGTGGGCACGCTGTCGCGGGGGCCGAACGCGTCGATCTCCGCGAGCAGCTTCTCCTCCACCTCCGGGTGCTTCGCCACGAGGTACACCAGCGACGACAGCGTGAACGACGTCGTCGCCGACCCGGCCAGGATCTGCTCGTAGGTCAGCGCGCTCAGGTAGTCCGGCGTGAGCAGCTCCCGCGCCGCTGCGCCGCCGCGCTCCTTCGCCGCGAGCACCACGGACAGGAAGTCCTTGTGCTGCTGCGGCAGCGGCGACCGCTCCCTCGCCGCCGCCCGGTCGGCGACGATGGCGTCCATTTGGCGGCTGAGCTCGCGCTTCACGCGGTCGATCTCCCGGTCGGCGGCGCCGGGGACCCTGGTGAGCACCTGCCGGAACGGCCAGTGCAGGCACGGCACGAGCAGGCCGGCGACGATGGAGAGCGACCCCGACAGGTCCATCTTGAGCGACGTGGTCGCGTGCACGTGCATCTTGATGAACTCCGCCGCCGCCTCGTCGCCGGCGGCGCCGGCGCCGGCGCCGTCCCCGGGCTTCCGCGACAGGCCGAAGTCCGCGCCGAACGCCGCCTGCCCGATGATGTCGGTGAAGAGGCTCAGCGTGAACTCGGAGAAGGTGACCTCCTCGCCGTCCTTGAGGCTGCTCGCCGCGCGCTCTATGTAGGACTCCATGGTCGGGATCAGCCCGGCGATGTGCGACGGCTGGTAGATGGAGACGACGATGTTTCGCATCGCCGACCACCTCGAATCCCTGAAACCACAAACATACACATGCAAACTATGCATGAGTGAATTGCTGGGCACAAATTCCATCGATATTTGTTGAAAATTCGATCGCATCCATGCTACCTTGTGAAGGAGAGGCCTTTCTGATGGATGGGAGAGTTGGCGATGGGCGAAGGCATGCTCCGGTTAGACAGGCTCTTGAACTTCCTGATCCCCGCCTCTCTGCAGAGCTCCGCATCCGCCACCATGATCAGCGGCTGCCTTCCCATGTGGAATCTTGACGCAAAACCCACCAAAAAAACATCAAAATTTAAACTTATAAAACACTTCAAACTACACATCACGATCGACAGAACAAAAAAGAGTCTCTACTGATTCTAGCCCACATTACATTTGGTTGTGAATTCTTGAGCAGCGTACGTAGGTGCCTGAGGTGGATGATCACCTGAAGACGGGGCCGTATTTCCTGGCGAGGACGGAGAAGACGTCGGGGCCGTGCATGGCGAGGAGGTGGAGGTGGCCGATGAGCGGCAGCGGCACGGGCCCCGGCACGTGCCGCACCTTCCGGTAGGGCTCGTACAGGTACGCCACCACCAGGAACCCCACGGCCATGGCCACCATCGTCAACGCGTACTCCCCGATCGCGCTCGCAGCAATGCCCATCATCTCCATGTCCATCTCTCTCACACAGTTTCACTCACACAGTCACACAACGTTCACGCAGCACACTGCACACACTGCTTGCCCGTATATAGTTTGTGGCCGGCCGCACTGGTTGCACTTGTAGATTCTCCCAAAGGACGGGGAGGGAGATGCTCGTTTTGCTCTTGTCCTCATGCATGGGATGTCTCGAGGAGGAAGAAGGTGGCTGACACGAGGTCGCACGCAGTACCTGTCACAGTGACGATGGATCAACCACAGATGCCAATGGTGGGACATGAGCGAGGCAGCGAGATGCTAGTCTCCAGGCATTTGTCCTATTGCTGCCGATAGATTTTCGTGCATGGGTTTCTATGAATTATGTTTCTATTTTTCTTGTTCTCAATTTGCTTTCTTCTTAGTATTTTTTACTCATAGCTGAGCTTTGGCCTGTGGGCATGGACAAGTATACTGGGAGGAATGTTCGCTACTCCCTTCGTCCCTAAATATAAGACTTCCATAAATTTGAAAAGCTCAACATTTATAATTTTTAACTGATAATTAAACTAAAAACATATGTGTTTCGTGTTATACATGTCATATAGTTGAAGTAGTATTTATGATGTTAATTTTATAGTCATTGATGATATATCTATACCTAATAATAAAGCAAGGTAGGTTTCTTCTTCCTTTTTCTTCCGTCTTCTTCCGTTTGTCCGTGATGGGAGGAGTCTGAAGAGAGTCCGTGAAATCTAATCACAAATTCTAATTCTATGCCACGTCCAAATCAAATTAGAATTCGTATTAAGCTAAACATAGTAGGCTACACGTTGTATTATGCTACGGATAGAATCCACACCACCGAACGGGCACGGAAAAGAATTCGGGCTTTGTACATAATTTATACACTATATATATTTTGGCTACTCGAGCAGAGCTTGGACAGAAGAAGACGTTTCTGCTTCATCTTTACCAATCAAGGAGACGGCGGCAGCAAGTAAATCACTAATCGAACAGAGCTTGGACAGAAGAAGACGTTTCAATGTGATCCCCCCTTCCTTCTGGACATAGATAGAAGTAATACATGTCTGCTTGTGTTAGCATGTACTACTTTTTGTCCTAAACTTCTGTGTATAAATACCAGCATATACCAATAGTTGTAGCATCATAAGCTTTCTTCTGTGATTAGTTTTTCAGGTATAGCTAATGCCATAAACTACAAAACACAAAAGTATCGCATTAATGTTGTCAAGTCCATCGTTACAATATATTTTCTCATTTTCCTAATTTATGTTAACAATAACACTTGATCTTTTCACCGTTGATTCATTCTAACACCGATTTAACGTTGTTGCGGGATACGAAGGAGGAGCTCCCGACGATCAAATTAGCTCAACTTGTTGTGTTGCTTCCATGTCGACAGCGGCAGAGGATTGCATCTGTGGCGACTTATCCGATGTAAGGGATTCTCCGATTACTCCGGCAACGGCGGCGACGGAGGAAACCATGCATCGAGATCGCTTAAACAACATTGAATCAAACAATGTTGAGGATTTTGACGTTCGTCCCTTAAAGAAAGTCAAATTTTTTTATTCAATTAATGGTTTTGTCCAATTGCCATTACCTCCATCACCAACCATCCCATTATTATCTCAAGTTTCCAAATCGAGTTATTTTGAATCAGATAAGGAACCGGAGGAACACAAGCAATTTAAAGTTAATGAAATATATGATTATGCCCCACAAGGTACATTTTCCTTTAACTACATTAGCTGATGCACATATATCCATGAATAATTATTTAGAATCCTTGGTGGTGCACAGTTGCTTATAGCATAATATATTGGAGTGACTTTTAGTGAACATTGCACAACATTGAAGTGAGATCGAATTACTAATTTTCGATGATGTCTATTGGATACATGGATCGGAGGCTCAAGCTTTCCATGTGATAAAAGTAGGCACTATTTCTCCCGTTGCAACGCACGTACATTTTTGCTAGTTATGAAAAAAATTAATGGTTAAAGTTGTACATTGGAAGCCGAGTAAAAATTATAGGCCTTATGTTTTGGGACGTATGAAGTATATATTAAATGGTATGGATCAGATTTTAGAATGCTGTAGTAGTTTATTCATTTGGAAACTTGATTAAGAAAAAGAAACCGGTCATGACAATAGAATGCTATGGGGATTGGCAGCCGGTGGCCTTAGGCTAGCTCCAACAAAGACCTCAGATATATCATTGAACCCTAAAATAAGGGATGAACTGCGTGACAACATCCAACAGCATCCCTTATATCAACCCCTAATTCATCGGGCCGGAGAGAAACAAGAATTTAGCGTACCTCTCTCCCTCCAGATCCTCAACCGCAGCAGCTCCTGCCATGAGATCGGAACAGTACCGCCTCCTCCTCCTCCCCTCTCTTCTTCGCCTCCTCCGGCCCCCTCCCGCCACCGCCTCCTCCTCCTGCCGTCCGCTCTGCTCTGTCTCGCCGACGCCGCCGCCTCTTCCTCCTCAGATGGCCAAGCTAAGATGGCCCTGCATGGGATGGCACTTTGGCACAAAGAAAGAAATTTTCCAGGACTTCTCGCCGACGGCCATGGCGGCAGCAGAGCCCTCCTCCTCCGATTCGCCGCCCGCCCCATTCCGCTACAGAGAGAGACGGTGGCAGCTACAGGATCGGTTGGATAGAGATCCAATATTAGGGGCTGCTGTTGGAGATAGGTATTTTATAGGGGATGGATTTTTTTAGGGGAAACCCCTATAGCTTGCTATAGGGGATGAAATTTAAGGGGCCTTGTTGGAGCCAGCCTTAGACAACCTCATCGTCACCGGATTCGGTCGTGAACTACCTTGTCGGATTCGTTTGCCCCCACCATGGACGAACTCCACGTCGTTGCTATTATGGACAACTTCTCCATCATCGGATCCTGACGCCTCGGGCATGAATGACCTCATCACCGCCAAGGAGGTGAGCATGGCGGACGTCAGTTGTGCGTGCATGATGGTGTGGTTGGCGAGGCAGTGGCCCTTGCCGAGATAGGACTCGCCGTTGAGGAAGAAGAGTATGATTCGGCGAGCAAATGCTAGAGGGAGAAGGGGATTGGCAGCCGGCAGCAATAGACAACCTCATCATTACCAGATCCGACCGTGGACAAACTTTGCTTCGCTGTTGCCATGGACGACTCCTTCATCGTGTCGAATCCTAACACCCCTGCCGTAGCCAAATCCCCGTGGCAGATCGCGGCTTCGGTCGCAGGAAAGAGGGAGGAGGCGGAAGCTCCGGTGGCTAGGAGGAAGGCTTCTCCGATGGTTGGGAAGGAGGGAGGAGGCGGTGTCTCCGATAGGTAGGAAGGAGGGAGGAGGTGGCGGCTCCGGTGGCTAGTGGAGTAAGGGAGTAAGCGGCTGCTTCGGTGGTTGGCAAAGAGGGAAGAGGCTATGGCTTCGGACCTCCGGTGGCCGAGAGAGGGGCACAGATAGAGGAGTCAACCTAGGAGAGAGGGAGGGAGATGACATACATAGAGAGATGAAGACAGATTGAGAGAGGGATGGCTGGCCATATAGATATTTAACAACCATTTTCGCTTGTAACGGATACGTGGACGTCCACATCAGTGTTTAACGAATAATCTAGCAGATTTGGGGCAGCCCTACAAACATATACAAGTTTAATAGGACGAAAAAGTAATTTTCAAGTTCAAAGGGATTAATGTAAGACATCGCTACAAGTTTAAGGGGTATAAGTGTAATTTTTTAAATTTTAGAATACAATTTTTTCAGTTTTCAACAAATCTTGAGCAAATTTCATTAGAACCACTACCGGCAATGGCTTCGAAATTTGATGGCCAAAACGGGACGTGAAACCTGATCCTCGTACCTACTAGCGATGTGCTAGATATCAATTTACAATTATTTGGTAACCGTCTTCTGTTTTGTTTTGTTTTTTAAGAAAATAAGCGAGTTGCCTAATTCATTTAAAAGTAGGAAGGATAAGAAACAGTGTTTTAGGCGTTAAGCCTAGGATCCCCAGACAACAAACATACACACCACTGTGCTCGACGGTTAAAACTACACAACATCAGCAAAAATAGCGGAGACTACGTCAGTCGGCCAATGGGCCACATTTCTAAACACTCGATTGTTCCTTTCAATCCAAACATGCCAACAAACGAGGATCATGACACCATCTTCTTTCCGCCTAATCTTCACCTCCCCTTTTAGTGAGTCCCACCAATCACCCAGTGATGAGATGGAAGCAACGTTGACGTTCGTAGTCGACAGGTGCGGCTGCATGATATGCCAAATCTGCCTCACAAAAGAACATTCCCATAGCAAGTGTCGATGGGATTCCGGGGAGTCACCACAAAGAACACAAATGTGGCTACATGGCCAGCCTCGTCGCATCAAACGGTCGGACGTCCACAATCTACCTTGTATTGCCACCCAGAAGAAGAAACGGCACTTAGGTTGTACCTTCGCTCTCCAAATTCGGCTATAGTCATGTCCCCAAAAGATCCTGCAAATTGAATTCTATAGGCAAACTTTGCACTATAGATCTTGTCACCTGTGAGGCTCCAAATGAACTTATCCTGCTCATTTGGAATCAAAGAGACATCATGTATTGCCATCCATAAGCGGACAAACTCTACAATCTATTGCGTGGCAGAGATCCGCCTGAGTGGTGTCATCCAAGCTCCAGTCAAAATAGCCTCCCGCACACTAAGTTTCACGTCCTTAGCTAGAACGCTACATAGTGGTGCAATATCTTTGGGTGCTCTCGTCCATGAAGCCAGGGGGAGGACCAGAAGTCAGCACGAGACCCGTCGCCTACTACAAGCTCAGAGGACGCCCGGAAGAGGGCAATATCCGCCGATAACGCATCCATTTTCAATCCCTGCCATGGCTTAACAGCCGTACTGCATTCGTACCAAAGCCACCTCAATCGTAGCGCTCTCCCAAAAAGATCGATATCAATTATTCCTAAACCATCCAATTCCTTTGGCCTGCAAACTTTCGCCCAACTCACCAAGCAATGTCCCCCATGGCAGTCTTGCGCACCTTTCCACAGAAAAGCATGGCTGATCTTATCAATTCGTCGTATTGCCCATTTTCTAGTTTGAAGACCATGAGGTGGTAAACCAACATGGATGAGAGAACAGAGTTTATGAGGACGAGACGGCCTGCTTTCGAAAGGAGACCAGCCTTCCACTTTCCCAACCTGCACCTGATCTTCTCAATCAATGGTAGCACATCAGCTTTCTTTAGACTGGTAGGCCTCAATGGTAGACCTAGGTAGGTGCATGGGAAATTCCGCACCTGTGTCGGGATTTCCTGCGGGATCCATGCCTGCATTTGGTCTGTGCACCTGATAGGGTAGATCTCACTCTTTGACCAGTTGACCGCCATTCCTGTAGCGCCATGAAAAATTCTTAGGATGGCTCGGAGCACCTGTACCTCTCCCCTAATCGGTCTGATAAGAACCATGACGTCGTCCTCATAGAGAGATGCACGTAGCCTGGACACATTATGAGCTACTATGCCTAGCAGGCCACGTTGCTCAGCCAGATGTACCAGCCTAGAGAGTGGCTCCATAGCAAGGATGAAAAGCAGGAGCGATAACGGATCTCCCTGTCGCAGCCCACGCCTGTGCCCAAATACCCTGCCAGGAGAACCATTAAGAAGAATCCTTGAGGAAGAGGACCCCAGAATGATGGAAACCCAATCTCTCCATCTCTGCCCAAAGCCTAGATGCTGGAGGACTTCCAAAAGGAATTCCCAGCTAATAGAGTCGAAAGCTTTCTCCGCATCTAGTTTGACAAGCAACGCCGATACCTTTTTCTTATGTAGGTTTGTCACGCATTCCTTCACCCAAAGAAAGTTATCCTGAATAGAGCGTCCCTTGATGAAGGCGGACTGGTTTGAGGAGACTAGCTCAGGGAGGCGCAAGGAAAGACTGTTTGCTAGGAGTTTGGAGAAAATCTTCCCTACACTGTGAGACAGGCTAATTGGCCTAAAAGAGGTCGCCGACTGGGGGTCTTGTCCCTTTGGGATTAAGGCAATGTGGGCAACATTTAGGTCCTGAAAACCTTCTGCATTCCCTGCCCAAAGCCCGTAGGGCTGCCACAAGGTCCACCTTTATGATTTGCCAACAAGATGTATAGAACGCCTCAAGGAATCCATCTGGCCCATGAGCCTTATCGGCTGGCATATGGCGGATGACTCCTAGGATTTCATCCTCATCAAAGGGGGACTCAAGCTCCTGGAGGGGAAGACATGGCAGGCGCAGGGCCTCCTAGTTGAAACTAAACTCCCTTGTCCTGCGTACCCCTAGGAGGTTTTTGAAGTAGGAGAGCAGTCCTTGTTCTATCTCCTCGGTTGTGGACAGAATACCCTGTTCAGAATGCAACTGTGTGATTCTGTTGTTACGCTTGGTGGAATTTACCTTTGCGTGAAAGAATTTAGTGTTAGCGTCCCCCTCCTTGATGTACTTTGCTCGTGACTGCTGCCTGATTCTCACTCTTATAACAGCTGAGAGCCCAAGTATTCTGTTTTTCAGAGCTTTGAGTAATCCTTTCTCTCTCTGGGATAGACTTCTCGATTCCATCGCAATATCAAGGCGTAGAATGACCTCAGAAGCGACTGCATATTGCAAATGGACGCCACCTAGCAATCTATTACTCCATTCCCTGAGAGCCTTTGCTGTCCTGCGTAGTTTAACGGCCAAGGTGTGGAGATGGCCATGGGTTTGAGTAACCTGCTCCCAGGCCTACTGCACTGCCTCAAAGTAACCTAGCAGTTTTGGCCAAAAGCTCTCAAAACGGAAACCAAAGTACCGACGCCTTGGAAGGGAAGGCAAGAGCAAAAGAGGCGTATGATCAGAGATTAAGGAGGGTAGCGGAATGAGTTCCCTATCAGGGAGTGTGAGATCCCACTACACCGATGCAAAAAACCTATCAATCCTCGTCTGAATCAGGTTGTTGTCACGCCCGCTCCCTGTCCAAGTAAACTTTTTCTCCTTCAGGTCCAACTCCTTTAGCTCTAGGTCATCGAGGGTCCTAATGAAAGCCCTCATAAGCGAGCGGTTAAGGTTAGCTCATGAACTCTTTTCTGACGCCGCCCTGATCATATTGAAATCCCCTAGGAGCAACCACTGGGATCTAGCCACCTGTTTTGCCTGTGAGAGTTCCTGTAAAAAACGCCTCTTATCATGCGCGGATTGGGGGCGTACACCACTGTGCAAGTCCAAGGCTCACCACCCTCAAGATAGGTGATGTCACAAGATATGGAGAAATCGAAGTGCTTAACATTGGAGACGGTGAATAGGTTTCCTGAAGCTGCAATTAGAATGCCCCCTTGTGCCATCCACAGGTTGGTAGCAAAAATGCCCCATAAAATCTAGCCCTAACATGTCTCTTATGAGTTGATCATCAACCTATTGGAGTTTTGTCTCCTGTATGCAAACAAGGCTTGCTTTGCATTCGTGCACGAGCTGTCGAACAGCTGCACGCCGGGCATGAGAATTAAGACCCTTGGCGTTCCAACTCAGAGCACGAATCTTATCCATTAAACATAAACTTCAACAACACGACCATGGGATGATGCAGATAGACAGAAAAGACAGGGTAATCACTCTCCTGAAGTTAGACATAACAACATAAGTGAGCCAAAGGGTCAAAAGACTAATGCCCACCACAATCCCCACCATTCTCCTACAGTTAACAACATGGCCAGGACAATCCCCACCACAGTAGTACCCACACAGTCTCCACATACTAGTCCTTAGTGTCAGATTGACATAGTAAACTGACCACCAACAAGGACAAAGCCAACTACAGTAGGATAACATAAAGTTACTTAACATAGCTTAAATGGCAATGCAGCAACATAAAGCATCGCACATGGCGCTTAGGAAGCCTGGACAGCCCAAGAGCTGGTTCCAAGCGCAGTACTGAGGTCTACTCCTGTCACCCCTGCCAAGTCTTCGACGGCTGCAACGTCCTTCTCCGAGAGCGGTTTGTTAAACAGGGCGAGGTAGCGATGAAAATCATTCTTGTCATATTGTCGGTCATCTTCGGTAATCCCCAACTTCTTGGCGAGGAGTTGTTGAGCCTTCTCCGTGGCAGAGAGCGCCTTTCCCTGAGCTTTTGCTGCAATTCTAGCGCTGCGTCGTTCCTGTGACTTTGGCCCATCTTCCGGAGCGGCAAGGATTGGTTTTTCCACCTCTTTGACAACATCTGCAAAGAGCATTTTGGTGGCAATTCCTTGAACATTTCCCTGCAAGTCCAGCAATTCCTGTACAAGCTCGGGCTCCTCTACCTGCACTAGCGTTAACAGGCTGTGGTCTTGGTCAGTGCATACTTGTTCAACAATAAGACAAGAAAGAGGTCTCAAACCACGGGGTTGTGGGGGCGGCATCTAGGTTGGTGTAGCTTGACATCTGCTTGGTGTGGGAGCAGCGCCTAGCTTTGGTGTGGGAGCAGCACCCTGGTTCAGCGACACAGAAACATCATCAGAAAGTACCTGTGCTGGGATGACCTACAATGAGGATTGAGTGGCAATCAGCAGTGAAACCCTTGTGTTCATGCAACATGGGGTCAAGAGACAAGGCTAGTACATCCTCCTGCGTCGCGGTGTGAACAGAAAGTGGAAAAGGATCTGCATCCACAGAAACTTGCGACTTGAACTGCTGAGGCAGAATCCCCTCGGTTACCTGCTTTGACTTCAGGAGTGTAGAGTCAGGGACCTGTCCAACGTTTTGGGCCTGGCAGCAGGCGTCCCGACGTCAGCCTCCTCCATGGCGCCCTCCTCCAAAAGGGCGACGATGTTGCCGAGACGAAGAGGACGAAGTACCAAAAGGCCCGGCGATTGCATCCGGCCTAACGTCCCACCCCGAAGGCTGGTTGTGCGGACGGGAGGGCGGAGGTGGGGGGTGGAGGTGGGCTGTCCTCATCATCAGTTGGCGACGGTCCAAGGCGGGCACGCACCGGGGCATTCTGGCCCGGTGACTCGTCAACCACACCAAGCTCCCATGTAATGATGCAAAGGAGTACACCCGGGGAAAGTCTTCTTCATCAGAGGAAGAAACATCAGATGGTAGCCCACTGACATAGCTGCGAGGACTACTCCTCCCAAAAGGCTCCAGACCTGGCGGATCAAAATCAAGCACCTGATCGACATGTAGGATAAGTCTGTGCGCAAGCATACGTGGAGGAAAATCAGAGCTTCTCACACCAATGCGCGGCTCTTCGAAGAAAAGAGTTGCCTCCTTTGGAGTGCTATTAGCATCATCAGTCCAGAGCCAAATGCAGAAACATGCTTGCTCCTTCTCTACGTGTGGATCATCAGGCTCAGGGGCGAGGACCCCAGACGCTGCAAGGACAGGCGCGATGGCCGGCACAAACCAGGCATGTCTCGGGAGACCTTCAATGCAGAGCCATACCTTAAACCTCGCAGAGACAGACTCAGCATGCAAAAATCTGGACCATGGTCGAAGCTTGAGGTCGAGCCCCCCTATGATGACTCTCGGTCGCCGGAGCAAGTAGGATCGAAGCTCCGAGCTGTCACACATCACAAAAAAAACTGCTTGGGGACTCCCTTTGCACGAAGACTCTGTCCGCCGGCAACCTGAAATGAGCCTGTAGAGAGACCTGGACCTGCTCAGTGGTAGCAGCATTTTCTCCTAAGACGAAGATGAGTAGAGCACGATCTGCATAAATCTCCTCCAAGGCGGTTCCACGGTCAGCTAGAGCAGAGTACCTAAAAGCAAAGCAAGGTTTGCTTGTCGGATTTCCTAGCCTCGTAGCTCCCTCCATCTCCTTTGCACCGCTGTGTCGGGCCGAAGCCACGAGAGGCAGAGACCTACGAGGGCGGCGAGGACACGCACGAGCCCTGTGGCTAGAGCTTCTACAGAACAAGCAACGCGAGGGCGCAGAGCAGTGGGCGACAAAGTGGGAAGAAGAGAAGCAGCGGAAGCATTTACCTTTGGCTTCCCTTTGCAGCAGAGTCTTGAAGTCGATGGAGTGGGCAGCGTTAAGGCAGTTCTTTACTGCTGCATTGAAGCGGCGCTGCTTCCTACCAGCCACCAAAGTCCAGCCGTCTTCACCCCCCTCTTTAAAGCCATTTCCCCCAAATTTGCAGCTCGCAGCGCCGACCTCGGACGCAACAACATGAGCAGGCTTGGACCCCCAGCGAAGCCGACACCAACATCCACGCCATGGCGCAGGTCAACTTCAAACTGGGCGAGGTCGTCGGGGCTGGATCTACACAAGGGGAAACAAAGGAGGGGGGAAGGGGATCTGATCACTGTTATGTTTTGTTTTCGTCGCAGTTTATGCGGTTTGTTTTCTTTTCCTTTCTTCTCTTTTCTTCTTCTTCTCTCTAGGCTTTGCCATCTCGGCTGGCGTGTACTTCGGCTTCAAATCTTCTATCTATCAATGAACGAAGAGTCTTATGTTCCTTAAAAAAAAGCTTCCCAGGATGCATGAGTTAAAAAAAGAGAGGAGGAAAACCGCCAAACCACTTACTGTAGTAGGAAAATCACAGTATTGAACCAATCCAAATTGAGAACATATAAAAAAAACTTAAAAATTTCTAAAATAGTACTGGTAGCATTTTTCATGCGCTAAATACATTTCGTGTTAAAAAAATTAAAATTAATGAAAAGATTTTGTTGGGTTTTGAGCAAATTCGTTTTTCTCAATCCATATGAGTATTTCATCGCGAACAAATAGCAGACATACTGAACCCTTCTGCCTTCTTCTTTTGTGTGTCGCGCGGTTTGGCTATGTGCCTGGTTGTGCTCTCCGATCGTGCTGGAGCCCACATTGTGCATCGCCAATGTGCACTTAGCCCCTTTTCTCAAGAAATTTGAACAAACTTCCAGAGGTTTTATGAAAAATTTAAATAACGGATCTGCTCACTGGCAATTGCATGGGCGGCAGTTCACTGACCCAGGCGACTACCTCCCCTGCCTCCGGCGTAGGCAATTTGGGGAGAGGGGGAGAGCACAAGCGACCATCGCATCTTCCTCCTCGCCGATGACCGCCGCTGCCATAGGCACCTCGAGTTTTCAAGTTAGGGTTAGGGTTCAGAGTTGTGGGTAGGGATCTCCGTGCGCTTGAGCTTAAAGGGATAAGCGGAGGTGGCGGCGCCAGCCGAGCCGTGGGAGGGTGAAGGCGGTTGGGGCGGTGGTGGCGGGGGTGAAGGCGCCGGCTAGGTTAAGGTGGGCGGGGTGGCACAGTGGCGAGAGGAGGAGTTGAGGCGGGCGGCCGGTGGCGAGGTGCCGGCTGCCGGTGATGTGGAGGTGGAGAAGGAGGGGCACGGGTGAGACCGAGAGAGAGACGTGGGGAGAGATGCTGGGAGGGGTGGGGGAGAAAAAAGAGAGGGATGTGAGATCTAGGCCATTGGATCTCAATTTAACGGTTCAGAAAATCGTCTAGGCACCCCTATAGAGACCCAGACGACTATGTTGGAGTCAATCCCTTTAAATATAGTAATTTTTTCTGTTCCTTTTCATGTCCTATCAGATTCCAAGATTCGTCCATCATTGCATCCGGCAACAAGAACTAAGTTCTTTTAAATCTTTCCGAGCTTAATTCCCAAGGGCTTGTGATTTGGTGCCTAGCTAGTGGTGCTTAACGGCGGATCTCTTGAGATAGCTAGCTACGATCAAGCCAAGTGACAGTACGTCGATCAGTACAGCGCCCTCGCCTTCTCCGCTTGCTGCCTACGTACCTTGAGGCAAATTAAGCCAAGCTTCTCCCCTTTGGCAGTCCATCATATATATGTTACTGAGTTAATCCAGTCATGATCCCCCTTTTAGCGCCGGGAGTACTTGCGCATCATTTATTGGATCACAAGATCCGATTAGCCCCGTCAGGTTAGCCTGATCATCGTGCTAGCTGCTCTCTTTATCCTGCATTTTATGCACTAATTCTAAGCCAGCTTAGATGATAATGTAGAACTCAAAACACGATGTGTGTACCTATTGGCTGAGAGAACAAGCAAGTTCAGTGGCAAGCATCAATGTCGATGGTTTCCTCGCAAGTTCAGTGATATACAGAGATGGCGAGCCATCGAGAAGGAGCAAGCTGAACACTGCAACAATCCTGGTATGCTCGATCAGTACCTCATGTTTTATTTTACTATGCCATGTCTGGTTCATAGGATAGGTCAATGAAATTTGTCACTCTCAAAGATATGTACGTAGTCTAGAACCCTTGTGTCAGTCACATACCCAAATGATGATTAATTGACCAGACCCATGATTCGGGTAGCTAGGTTGGATCATCCCAAAACATGTTTTTTAAAAAATTTGCACATTATTTGTTAAAACTTTTAGCAAACCTTTAAACTATGGTCAATATTGTCAATTAGCAATCACATGGTCTTTGAATAATCAAATACATTTTGATTCCCTCAAGTCTACTTTATCTCTGAATTATACCAAACCATGCAAATATCCCTAAAGAGGGTTTTTGAGGTCGTATGGCCAATGTGACGTGAGGTGGCACCCTGGTTAGCAAAATAAGTAAATGGATATAAATTATTTTGAGGTCCACTTGTCATCATCTACCCCTTATATTATCTCCTCTCTATTTCTTTGTCACATTGTTCACAACTTCTTCCCTATCTATCTCTTCATCTCTTTCTCAATTCTCAACCTTTTTGTAACAATATAGTCGGAGCACTATTATTCCATTAAAAAAACAAAGAATGGTATATGAGATGACAAACCAACGACATGTTTTAACCAAAACCGATGACCCAACCAAATAACTATATTTTAACAATAGTCCTTTCTCCTCCTCTCTCTCCCAAAGCAAGCTACCACCACCGCCACCACTGGCAACAGCCACAACTACTGTGCATGACCACACCGGCACGTGTTAGAATTACCGTGCTACACTCGAGTTGAGACCGCACCGTCTTGGCCACGTATGGCTGGGGTGGTAGTCATCGGCAGCAGTGCTAGCGAATGGTGGCCGACTCGGGGAGGCAGAGGAAGGATTCAATTATTGTTTAAAAATCAGGAATGTTAGAGAACGGATGTCCGTCTGGAGCCTTTGCTACGGAGGAGACATTCCGCCCGCCCCCACGCTCCCCTTCATCCTCCTTCCTCCTTCCTCCTCCCCGATCCCCCGCCTCACTGCAGGTTTCCTCGTCGGCGGTGAGGCTCCCCTGCGTTGTCCCCGTCGGGAGCCCCCCTGCGTTGCCTCTCCCCGCCATCCGCCGCCGTCACCCAGGTCCCCGAACCTGCTCTCGAGGACCCCACACGGCTGACGCGGGGAAGGGCCGCGGCTTCCTCACCGGCGGCGAGGTTCGCGGCGGCAAAATGCCCAGTCCCCTCCTGCTACTCCTTGTCCTCCTCCGCGCCCTAAATTCTCTTCCCCAAAGACTCACTCCCGATCCAGTTCTCTAGGGGCGTAGCCACCGCCACTGCCCCCGTCATCCACCACCACCGCCGGCCCAACCCGACGCGATAATGCCGGAGGCCGGCCCCAGCCCCGACGCACCACCGTCGGCCCCAGACCCCTCTTCGGCTCGCCCGCCTCTCTTCGTCGGCTTCGGTGCCGCCTCTCCACCGCCATCCCCGACCTAGCCTCTCCAATGTCGGCCCCGACCCCGCATCCCCGCTTCTCAAAGTCTGCAGTTCTCCATTGGGTCGTCCGGCGCCGCTTCTCCACCACCGCTTCTCAATTTTCTCCGAATCCCGCCTCCCTTTGGATGGAGATGTCTTTGTGGTGGTGGATGCAGCGGATCTGATGCTCCATTGCGGCGTAGATGGCAACTTGTAGACACAATACGGAGGACGGTGATCTAGGTGAAGCTTGCTTGAGGTACCTACTTGCTGTAGTTGTAGCAAAGATCGATCTATCGGCGTTTGTAGCTTGAGCTTCTCTTCAAACTGATTGCTAGACTATGTGAATTTCACATTGTCAATCATGTTTGGATCAGTGCAAAGAGTTGATTTCTGCTCCCACGAAAACAAAACATATACGCTACTCGCTTCGCAAACCGATGCCTTGTTGGTGGTTTACTACGCATTGTGTATTTGTGTCCCAACTTTCTGTTGCTTTTCATCCGTATCTTGCCATAGCTTGCAGGAACACATATGGTCTGCTGTTACAAGATTGACTATAGAGATGACATATGTTATTAACAGGTGAAGCTTGACATTTGTGGAAACATTTCAGGCTAAACAATGAGTGACAAACAGATCTAGATTCTGAGCTAAGGCATGCCATGTTAGTTCAAGTTATTTCCGGTAAAAAAATAGCTAGGTTCAGGGCAAATTCAGATTGGTTCAGATATTTTCATATAAAATTCATGTTGGTTCAGAATTTTTCTGGTAAAAAGGTTGATAGTTTCATAGGAAATTCGGTTTGGTTCAACTTGGTTCAGATTGGTCAGGTTGGTTCATGTAGGTTTAGTTTGGTTCCGGTTGGTTCGTAAGGTTCAGCTGGGTTTAGGTTGGTCATGTAGGTTCAGGTTGGTTCAAGTTGTTTTAGCTAGTTTCATTAGAAATTCATATAGGTTCATGTTGGTTTTATTGTTTTAGGTGAAAAAAATAGGTAGGTCCATGTGAAACTCAGGTTGGTTCATATAGTTTCATAGAAATTCCTTGTTGCTTCAGGATTTTTCTCGTAACAAGTAGAAAACTTCACGATGTTTTAGCTAGTTTATAGGAAATCATGTAGTTCAGGTTGTTTCCGGTAAAAAAACAGCTAGGTTCAAGGCAAATTCATATTGATTCAATATTTTTCTGTTAAAAAAAAATATAGCTTCATAGGAAATTCAATTTGGTTTGGGTTGTTTCAACTAGTTTAATAGGAAATTCAGATAGGTTCATGTTGGTGTAGGTAAAAAAAAGCTAGGTTCATATGAAATTCAGGTTGATTCAGATAGTTTCATAGAAAACTCATGTTGGTTCAGGATTTTTCTTTCATGGAAAATTCAGCTTGGTTTAGGTTGTTTCAGTTAGTTTAAACTGTAGGTTCAGGTTGGTTCATACAGGTTCAGGTTGGTTCAGGGTGGTTCAGGTTGGTTCATGCAGATAGCTTCATGGAGAAATTCAGCTTGGTTCAGGTTGTTTCAACTTGGTTCAGGTAGGTTCGGCTTGGTTCAGGTAGCTAGGTTCAGGTAGGTTCAGCTTGGTTCATGTAGGTTCAGGTAGGTTCACCTTGGTTCAGGTAGGTTCAGGTTGGTTCATATAGTTTCAGGTTGGTTCATGATGTTGTCATATATTTTGTCCTTTTGCTCATCCGTTGGTTTCTAATGTAACGGCGGTCCGTACTGTATAGGCACATGTGATTATGCATGAACTTTATAGCACATCATGGTATGTACACACGGGGAAAATCGACTTTGTTCACAAAATGAGCAAAAGGCACCTTTGAAATATGGTGAATTTGGGAGAAGGAAAAAATACTACTTCTTTGAAAGTTCTGCATAGTCTCGCATTTCTGTTTAGACTTGAAGATCTCTAACCGACACTAATTAGTTCCTATCTGTTCTAGATTTTATGCCGTAGGCCCGTAGCTACACAACAAATTAACGTGGAGTTCCTCGAACATTCTGGTGACTGAGGGAGTGGGGAAGCACCACAACGTCCCTGGCACGTACTACTGCGCAGTGCACTGGCCATGACTCCCCGCCTTCTCCTCCTCGTCGCCATCGTCGTCTCGGTCGGCGTCGACTTAGTCCGTCAGGGCGTGCCCTCAGGCATTAATACAGAAACCTCTTGGATTTCCTGCACGGCCACGGGCAACTCCACCGGGGACAGCCAGTACGGCAAGAACCTCCACTTGCTCATCGCCAGGCTCTCCGAGGCGGCCGGCGCCGAGAGCGGCTGGTTCTCCAACGACAGCGTCGGCACGGGGCCCGACCAGGTGTTCGGCCTCATCATGTGCTTCGCCGACACCAACGCCGCCCAGTGCCAGGACTGCCTCGCCTGGCCGCCCGCCGCCGCGTACTGCCCGCACAGCCGGAACAACAGCATCGTCTACAACGGCTGCCTCCTCAAGTACTCCTCCGACGCGCGCTTCCTGGACATCGCCGACCTCAGCTACGGCGGGATCATGTCCGGCGTCTCCTACGTCGGCGACGTGGCCGCCATGAACGCCACGCGGTGGACGCTGACGAACCTGCTCGCGGAGGCGGCCGGCGAGAACCGGCGGCGGTTCGCGAACGGGAGCCGGCAGTACACGGACTCGAGCGGCGACTCGCAGGTGGTGTACGCGCTGGCGCAGTGCACCAGGAACTTGGCGCCCAGCGAGTGCACCAGGTGCCTCAAGCATCACGCTCTTGACCTCTCCAGGTTTGTCCTTAGCAGCACCTATGGCTACATCAAGGGGTTCAGCTGCTACCTGAGGTACCAGATGAACGATGCCATCGACGTCACCGTTCCGCCGGCTGGGCAGCCACAGCCTGTAGGTCAGGACATGTGCATGCGAGTGGAACCTGAAATGAAATCACCCTGGTAGCTGGGCTTCCCCGCACCTCCACAACCGTAACGGTACTTGATCCACGTCAAGATTCATGCTCAGATCAATTTCCCATTCACATGATATTTTCACTTTGAACTGAAAGCAACCTGTTTCTTTTTTTCCACATATTACGCATGTCCCTCCTCTCTCACGAGCCAGCGACCACTGCCTCGGCCGCCAGACGACCACACCGGCTTGCGAGCCGCATGTGGCACCCGTGTCGCGCGTCACGACCACGCTCATGACGTGCCACGGTGGTCAGGCAGCTAGGCATTGGTGGCTGGCTCGAGAAATAAGAGGAAGAGGAAGAAACCAATTGTTTTTTTAATAAATTTTATGGGTAATATGAAAAAATCTTTTAAAACTGGGTGACACCGGAGGCTAGAGCATGAATCTTGACACGGTTCAGACGAGGTGCCGGCAACCCAGTTACCTCGGGAAAGTGCACTCTCGATTGGATCTATGATTCAACCTTGTATCCTACTCCTGAACATTCATGTATGTGAGTCATGTCATGTGGTTTACTGGTCAGGAGCTGCATCTGCATCGCCTCCCCCTGGCTCGAAGTGGAAGGACCCCAAAGCATGGCTGGTGGTCGGCTTAGCTGCCAGTTCGGTGGCATTCCTAATCTGCCTGACCATTGCCGTGCGGATCTTCTTGCGGCTACGGCAGAGAGCTACTGGCGACATGGCAAAGGAGCTGGAAGAAACGGACTTGTTCGAGAACGACTCCATGGAAGACGAGTTCAAGAAAGGGACCGGGCCGAAGAGATTCCGCTACAGCGAGCTGGCCGCTGCCACCGGCTTCTTCTCTGACAGAGAGAAGCTCGGCGAAGGGGGCTTCGGCTCGGTGTACAGAGGGTTCTTGAAGGAGATGAACCTGGAGGTGGCTATCAAGAGAGTCTCCAAGACCTCTAAGCAGGGGAGGAAGGAGTACGCCTCCGAGGTGAAGATCATTAGCCGGCTGCGACACCGGAACCTGGTGCAGCTCATCGGCTGGTGTCACGGCGGCGGCGAGCTGCTCCTCGTCTACGAGCTCATGCCCAACGGTAGCCTCCACACTCTTCTTTACAAGGCAGACAGCATACTGCCATGGCCAGCCAGGTAAGTTCTCACTTCTCTGTAATTACTTACTGCTGCGTACGTGTAGATCATCTTATTTGTATCCCAAGCGCTTTGCTCGATGATCTTGTTTCTATGTAGGCACGAGATTGTGCTCGGCATCGGCTCTGCTCTTCTGTACCTGCACGAGGAGTGGGAGCAGTGCGTTCTGCACAGGGACATCAAGCCGAGCAACGTGATGCTGGACGCGTCGTTCAGCGCCAAGCTCGGCGACTTCGGGCTCGCGAGGCTGGTCGACCACGGCCGAGGCACGCACACGACGGAGCTCGCCGGAACGACGGGGTACATGGACCCGGAGTGCACGGTCACCGGCAGGGCCAGCGCCGAGTCGGACGTCTACAGCTTCGGCGTCGTCCTGCTCGAGATCGCCTGCGGCCGGCGGCCCGTCGTGGTCCTGCAGGACGACGCCGTAATCCACCTGGCGCAGAGGGTGTCGGAGCTGCACGGCCGGGGCATGCTTCTCGCCGCCGCCGACGCGCGGCTCGATGGGGAGTTCGACGGCGGGGAGATGGCGCGCGTGATGGTGGTGGGGCTCTGGTGCGCGTGCCCCGACCGGGGTGCGCGGCCGACGATCAGGCAGGCCGTCAACGTGCTGCGGCGCGAGGCGCCGCTGCCGAGCCTCCCCAGCACGAGGATGCCGTTCGCCGTTCCGGCGTCGTCTTTGGCCGTGGCAGATGATAGCGCTGGAACGGGCAGCGTGTATCTCACTGTCTCGGCTTCAGCCAGCAACTAACGTGCATGCGATTATTCCCATAGGGCTTGATTGGCTAAGAAGAGAGGGGGAATGGGAACGGAAAGTGGGTGGAAAGAAAATTCCCTCACGCCGCCTCAGAAAATTAATTCCCTTCGTAAGTGGTAAATTCTCGTTCCCTCTCTCAGTTTCGTCTAAACAAACAAGAGAATTTATAATCCATAACTTCTTATTCCCATTCCATCCTCTTTTAATAATTCACTCCAACCAATCACGCCAATAGAGAAAAATTGTCATGTTGGTTCCTGGTGCAAAGAAAGAGCGTGATAGCTCGCATCGAGGTCGACTTGAGCATAGTTACCTACATACGGATGAGTCATTATCCTTCTTCCCCAAGTCGCTCCGACGGTGCCGAGGTAACATTTAATGGATCAATATTTTAATACATCGAAAGGTGAGGGAAGTTATAAATAGAATCTGATTCGGTTAGAATATATAAGGCTTTATTTTAATTTAAACATAAATATTTTAATTTAATTTGAATTGTTATAACTTGGGTCCACTTTGATGTTTTAATTTTGTTTTTCTTTCTTGATTAACATGGAACTAGCATGATGACCCGCGCATTTGCGCAGCTAGATTACTTAGTTTGTATGTAGATTTGGAGCCATCTATTTAAAGTTACTAAAACCATATTTGAAATATACACCTTAATTGTATAAAATTATATTTTTTACTTTGATAATATGGAAACTTTCAATTTCTTAGAGCATGGCGGCCATGCAACATCCCGAAAATATAGAAATTAGAAAAATTAAATCAATAGATTATATTTTATATTAGATTTGGCTACCAAGCTTTAGAACATGTATTTTTTCTTTACAACTTTTCCTTGATTAGATGCAGAATAACAAAGTATGCACAGACATCTATAAATTTAGGTTTTCTTATTGTAGTCTGTCGACGGTTGGGATATCGACCCAAGTCAACCAAGGTTCTTCAAAGAGGAGATAGGAGACACACGAACAACCACGAACAAAGAACGAGCGAGAGATGGGGTTTTTATCACGGTTCAGCCTCTCGGGAGATAATAGCCCTACGTCCGGCCTTTCTTATATATCAAAGATGAATACAAGAGATGGCTCGACGAGACGAACAAGTCTCGGCGAGATTATGGTGTACATGGCGAATATCCGATGTCTAAGAGCTAGATCAAGTCGTAAAACTCAAATGCCCAGTCCTCTAAACGCCATAGGGGCCCCTGCTTATATATAGTCGAGCAAACCGATCTACCGAGGGAATATCGGCCGGGCTAACTACGAGATCGAATCTAACTCAAGACATGCCAAACATATCCCGATGCAGATATGGCATACTCCTAGTCTTGGGGATCACGACTCCTTATCCAATCCGAAGCCACGTCCGGTCTTCTCGTAGTCAGAGTAACTACTGTCGAGTCGGACTCAAACAGAAGTCTTGGCCATTACGCACGCGCCTTGCCCAAGAAGCTGTTGGCGGGATGTATATGGGCGGATAGAACCTTCCAGGAGGTGAGCCCTGGTAGGTTCATTCGATTGGGCCGTCGGGAGTGGGCCATGGCAATGGGCCGTGATCTAATCCCGACGCCTAGCCCCCGAGACTCAAGTGGAAGGACTCACTAGAGTGGGGTCATCCTCTTGAGACTCCAAGTCACTTAAGAGGGTATAGTTCTGCTACAAAGACGTGTAACAAAGTAATCAACAGGTTACGGTTCAACCGGACAAGACTTGTTCGGACCGAAAAAACCGATCGATGCCGAAGCAACTCCGTCGATCGAGCAGGAACGACATCTGTTGAAGCAGAGCACTCAACCTTCGGTCACGCACCTTTGGAAAAAATAGCCGTTAGCGGAACTCCAACGGTAACTTCTGTCCGCCAAGAAGGAAAACAAAGCGACCGTTTTACCTAGCCGTTGCGGTAAAAACTAGCCGCTTTGGGACTAAACCGTTGCAGAGCTGCTTATACGGGACTATAAAGCACCCTGCCGCCGCGTCACCACTCTGTTCACGCCTTTCCTCTCCAAGCCCTAGTTCCAACAGGCGCCCAAACATCAAGCACCAAAACTCCATCACTAACCTTGCTCGCCCGATCTGGGAACCGCTATGGCTAAGTTCACCGGCACTAGCTCGACCGAGGAGGACCGAAAGTCGGGAGGAGGAGGCCACATCGACACCGTAGCCGGAGGCTGCCGGAGAGGAGGATACTCCGAGTTTGGAGGGAGAGTTCGTTAACTCGAGCAGTTTGCCTCGCTCGGGTTGCGATCTCCAAAGCGACTTCGTTGAGGCCTTCTTAAACATTAGCGGATTGGAGGTGGCGAACCTCAATCCGAATAAAGATCCTCCAGATGGCCGTCTTCGCACACCCTGCGAAGGCTATCTGAGAATCGATCCACCGGTGAAATTTGTTCCTCCACTATTATCTGATGTGAGGAGCAGCTCCGCCGCTCGGGCGCTGGGTGCTACTACCTCAAGCTCTGGCCACCGCACGACGACGGCCAGACCCTCGCCCACCTCCGCCGACTCAATGGGCGCGTGGTGGGTGGTGGTTCTACAAAAGCGAAGCGGCGACAAGAAGCTCATCTTCACCGAAAAAGCGCTGAAGGGACACCAATGCCTCGGCCGGAGATGAGTGCCGAGGGCTGATGCGCGATCAGAAGATCGCCTCCCTCGTGAGCCTTGGGCTCACGGGCAGGGAGATCATCCGGGACTTCACAGCGAACAGAATCTGCCCGCTGCGGAGAAGGTCCTATCCCTTCTACAAGATAGAGGGATGGGAAGACATCACAAGGGAGAGCACGGGTAAGTGCCTTTAAGACTCAACCTCTTCATTGATCGTTTCCTCCGAACAGGAATTTAACGACTCCATCTGCTCGGGCAGAGATGCCAACCGACGCATGGGTGACCGAGCGGGTTGACGCCATGCTGAAGGCGGCGAAGAAAGACAGCGAGGTCACCGGCGAGGTGGCCTACACCTGTCCGAGAAACGTGCTCATCCGCACAGACGAGGTAAATCACTTATACCCAGCCCGTGTTGCTAGATTTACGCTGTTGGTTTTAATGCTGACGTTCGCTTCTCAAAATGCGCAGGAGGACGGTGATCCTCGGGGATCGTCGAGATCTCTCCGGATCTCGAGAAGGAGAAGCCAAGAAGGGCAAGGCCAAGGTGCCACAAAGCCCAAGGTGGCGGCTGAACCGACGCTGAGCTCGCCGCGCCACGGCGGCCGCCAAATTGCCGAAGAGACCAACAAGGGCGACGGAGCGCACTGAAAGGGACCAAGCGGGCGCTGGTCAGCCAATGGAAGAGACTAAGCCCTCCCTCCTCGCCGAAAGCAGAGCGACGAAGAGGTAAAGAACATGACCCTCGGCTTAGGCGTTACTCGCAGACTCACCGGGCCATTTGGCGCAGCTCGAACAGTCGCCGAAAGCAGAGGAGGCTCGAAGAGGAAGTCGCAAGAAGGAAAAACTTCTTTGCGCTGCGAGAGGAGTGCTCAGCTCACCAGGAGCCGAGCTCATCGCCAACGCCTAAGGCCAAAGCGGAGAAGCCGCCAAGGAGCCCCCGAGGAAAAGGCGGAAAGTTCGCGAGGAAGATCAGACCAAGCCCTCCACGGCGGTATGTAGAAATCGACCTTTTGATCTTTCCACCTTGACCGCATTAGACTTAAACGATCAACTCGCGTTCATCATGTGCCCAAGAAGAGACCGCCACGGACGACGCCGAGGAGGCGGTCGGCGATCCTTCTTTGCCAAGATTCGCACTGCGCTGTCATGGCAAAGGAGGTCGGGCGAGCCTCAGCGACAAAATGGCGGCGGAGCTCGCTTGCCGCTGGCTCGGGCGGGCGGATCGACGCTCAAAGCGCGCGTGAAGCGGGCGAGGCAAAGAATGGTGGCGCCACGGACCTCGGGGCCAAGGCAATGGTTCGAAGCTGCCTGTGGCAGGACCGAGCGAGAAAAAGCCCCGAGCGGGCCGAGCGAGTCGTCGCCCCGCCGGTGGAAACAACGGCGCCGCCGAGCGGAGCGGACTCGGCCTCGCCAAGACGTTCGCGGAAGAGGAGAAGGAAGGGGAAGGAGCGCGGAGACGCGAAAGTGCCGCTGTCGCTCCGCGCCGGCGAAAGCAGACCGCCCACAAGAAGAAGGAGCGCACAAGGCGGCGGCGGCAAGAGCGCGCTCGCCTCGCCCAAGACGAAGCGGGCTTCGTGGACGCATGGCCTCGAGGACCGCTGCGTCGCGGATCAAGCGCCGACTTGGCAAGGTAAACACCGAGGCGAATTTCATTCATTTTAGCCATATCATCGCAACATAGTTAACTTGTTCTTCCTCTCGTGTCTTGAGGATACCATGGCGGAACTCGAGGATGGGGTCACCATCGAACGGCCGCCAGTCCGGGTATCCTCCGGAGCATCTTCGACAGAGATCCGGCAGAGCACTCTGGGCAGCCCGAGCCGAGCCATCAAGGCTAAAGCGAAGAAACTCAAGGCCAAGCTGACCAAGGAGAGGCATTCTCCGAGGCTCTCCTAAAGGAAGCCGAGGAGCCAGCGTGCAAGCCGTGAAGGCGAGCACCACGGAGGAGACGCTGGCCGCACGGTGGCTCAAGAGCAGCTCGACGCGGCCCCATCTGGCGGAACCGGCTTGCGGAGGAAGCCAGAAGCTCAAAGCCCGGCTCGCCAAGGAGGAGCAAACATCCATGAACTCAAGCTAGGATCTCAACCTCAGTGGGCTTCACAGAAGAGATCGAGGAGATGCGGGATGGCGGTGAGGGCGATCACTGCGAGAGAGGTGGTCAAAGAGCCGACGAGCAGCTCAGACCGCCGAACGACAAGTTAGCGTAGCGAGGCTCGCCGACCACCAAGGGCCAAGACCAAGAGGTCGAGGCTCTCCGTGCAAGGCGACGCGAGGCAAGCCAGAGCAGCAAGAAGGAAGCCGATCGCCTCCGAATTTGAGGCCGATAGGGCTTCAAAGCCCAAGGGAAGTCTGCGCCTTAAGGAAGTGATCGAGAGCTCAAGGAGCAACTTCGCTTCTAGGTAGTCTATAGGGTCAGAACCCGAGATGTACCGCAAATTTTGTTAATAAAGACTTACCCTTTTTCCTCGCAAAGAGAGAGCAACAACAAGACAAGAACGAATGTAGAATCGAGAGAAAAGCGAACAGCGCTAGGAAGTTTGAGAAAACCAAGAGAGCGCTCGCCTAACTCCCAGCTTCGTTGTGCATCCGCCGAAACTCGAGTTTGCGAACCCAACAGTGCATAATAGAAAGAGCGACGCTCTAGCCCCGTAGACGGACGATGCTCGAGAACCTAAGCTTGTAACTCGAGCACGCAGAGAGAAAAAGAGCGACACCCGCACCTTGCTCGATTGATTACGTAGTCCGCTTTCGCTGACGTAAGTTAGGCGCCCGAGAGTAACCGAACAAGGAAAGTGCCTCCGCCATGGGGCTTCGAGAGCGAGCTTTGCCAAGTGGTCGTCCGAAGCGAGAAGTGCCTCGCCGGAGGGCTTACGAGAGCGAACTTAGCCGCAAGGTGGAAAGGCCGTGTTACGCAACCCCGAAGTTTAGGAACTTGTCGAAACTAGACACGGTAGGGAACAATCCTTAAGATTATGGAGCCAAGAGTTCGCAAGACCGGCGACCATCAAGTGTTACCAGAGAGAGTAGTCTCGAGAAGACAGTAAAGGAAAAGGGCACAGAGGCCGCGAGGATTCACCGAGAATTGATTGAACTTTACATGGTGCCCGAGAGACTTGGACGAACTAAGGCGCGAAGTTTACAAAAAGCGCAAAGCTAAGCAAACACGTAAAAGACCTACACAAAGAACTTACGGCCGGGTCGATGTTCCAAGTCTTTGGTCACTCTCTCCCGTCCTCCATGGCCAAAGCGAACGGCCCGAGCGAGTAGAAGAAACGACCATGAACGGGCCCTCCCAACGAGGAGTTAGCTTGTTGGCATTGGACAAGTTCGACACGGCGCGTAACGAGGTCGCCCGACCTTCAAAGCCCTTGGTCGAACTGATTTGGCGGCGCTTGGTGAAGAGCTTGCCGGTAGCGTGCCATTCGATTTGTGCCCGGTCGCGTGTGCCTTGAGGAGATCGAGATCGAGGAGGCTCTTGCTCGTTGTCAACTAGGTTGACCGAGCCCGTCTTGCGAGGCGTAACCGAGTACGACTTCGGGCAAGCGTGATGGCTTCGCACCATAGACCAGCTTGGAAAGGAGTTTCCCGGTCGCCGGTGGCCGTCAGAAAGCGAATCGCCTGAGGACGGAAGGAACGTCAACCTGTGCCTTGTCAGATACTGCCGAGAGCAGCAAATACCCGCCGCTTAATACCTCGGACTATCTGTCCAGTTAGCTCGCTTTCGATTGCTTCCATTGCTCGTGGGTGTGCCACGAGGCGAACAGACCTTGGTACCCGGTGCTCGCAGATTCCTAGAATAACTCGCCGGAACTGGTACCGATTATCTCGTGATCGACTTATGGGGATCCCAAAGCGCGTGACCACGCTGCTTTTGAAAAAGCGAACACTGCTTTGGCGTGAAGAGGCGACACAGTGCTCGCCTCAATCCACTTTGTAAAAGTGTCTATGGCGACGAAAGCGGTGTGTATAGCCCTTGTACCCTTAGGAATGGGCCGAGCAGATCCGCACCCATGTGGAAAAAGGCCAAGATGGGGGATTGTTTGGAGCTCTTGGCGGGCTTGTGTGCCTTCCAGGCGTGAAATTGGCAAGCCTTGCACTTAGTCACGATGTCCGGGCATCTTGTAACGCATGGGCCAATAATAGCCCATGCAAACGCTTTGGTTTACCGTGAGTCTCAAGGAGGCGTGGTTGCCACAGCACCCTCGTGTATGTCCCTAAGAAGGAACACACCCTCTGTTGCGAGATGCACTTGAGAGAACTCCCTGAGCACCTCGACGGTAAAGGATGCCGCCCACAAGCTTGTATGGAGCAGACGCCTTGTAAGCCGGAACGCCGGCCGTCGTCGAGTGGTCCCATCCGCAAGGTACGGACAAATGGCGTTGTTCATCCGGCACTGCTCGATGACGGAGACAGCACCACGCTCGTTGCCTCGTCCCGAGACGCGATTGAGGGCTTGTGAAGGTGCTCGACGAGCACCCTGCGGAGCAGTGTTCGCGTGAGGATCCAAACTTGATAGCTGGTCGGCCAGAAGTTGTCCTTCACAGGCACGAAGAGCACTTCAAAATCGAAAATGCCGCTCCAACTTCCTCACTTCAACCAGGTATCGCGCCATTGAGTTATCGCAAAGACCGATACTTCTTGTTAACTCGATTGATGACCACCGTGAATCTCCTTCACAATACCGTTGGACACCAAGCGACTTGCACGCTCTTAGTCCCGTGAGGAGGGCCTCGTACTGCTGCGGCTGTTAGTCGCCGCAAAGTGTAGTTGGATAGAATATCGGAGTTGCTCTCCTTGAGGAGATGAGAACAAAACCAGCCCCGAAGTTTCCAAAGTCGCGAGCCATCAAAAACATGGTCCAAGAGGGTTCATCAGTTGCTCGGAGCTCCCCTCGATTTGGGCGGCAAGTCCATTCAGCGACAAAGTCAGCTAGGACACGTGACTTAATAGCGATTCAGGCAAGAAATAATGATCAAACTCGCTAGTTCCATTGCCCACTTAGCTATCGTCCGCTAGATTCCTTGTTCCGTAAGATTTCTCCCTGAGGGAACGTGGTGGGACCGGTGATTTGATGCTACCGAAGTAGTGGCGAAGCTTCCTGGAGGACATGAGCAAGGCGTAGAGGAGCTTCGACCTCGTGGTAACGCCTTTGATCCGTGAAGTACCTCGCCACGTAATAGATTGGTCATTGGATGCCTTCCCTTTCGACCGCCAAGATCAAGGCCGCTCCGCCAGGCGTGCAACCTAGGTCTGAGAGGAGCTGCTCGCCATGCCGCTGGGTAGTCAAGACGGAGGATTGGACAGTATTGCTTCAGATCCCGGAAGGATCTATCGCTTCTCTCATTCAATCGAAACCATTGTGCTTTGCTTGCAGGCCTTAAAGAAGGGCAACGCGTTCGCTCGACGGAAATAAACTCCTTAGAGCAGCCATCCGCCCAAAGGAGGCTCAGTGCTTCCTTTATGGTAGTTGAGCTCGCATGTTTTCAATGGCCTCGATTTTTTCGGGTTGGCGAAATACCTTGCGTAACCAATGACATAACTGAGCAACATTCGTGATCGAACACCAAAGGTACACTTCTCTCGATTTAATTTTATTGATTGCTGGTGAGATTGTGAAAGGTCTCTGCTGTGTCTTTTACATGATCCGAGCATACTTGTTTTTACAACTATGTCCTCGACATAGACCTCCGAGTTTTTTCCGCTACTGCTCGGGAAGGTCTTTCCATTGTTGCTGGAACGTGGCACTAGCATTCTGTGAGACCAAAAGACATGGTCGATAGCGTAAAGTGCCGAAGGGGTGATGAAGGCGCCTTTCTTCATCCCTGGGAGATGCTTATTTGGTGGTAACCGGAGTAGGCATCTAAAAACTCGGAAAGTCAAGATCCGATGTGATCGACCATTTGGTCAATACGAGGCACGGAAATTGTCCTTAGGACAAGCAATGCTCAAATCGTGTGATCGACACATCCTCCACTTGCCGCTTTCTTCTTTACAATGACAGGTTGGCTAACCACTCGGTGTGATCAACCTCGCGGATGAACCAAGAATGAGCGTTTTTGCTGTCGATCTTTGATGATCCCCTGCTTGAATTCAAAAGCGACAAGCTTCCGCGACAGGCTTTTTGTCCGCCGGACACCGATTTGTGCTCGATTACCTCCTTGGGACTCGGGCATGTCGATGGCTCCAGCGCGAACACATCTGCGATTAGCTCGGAGGAAGGCAATGAGCTCGCTTCCTATTTGGGGTCCAGTTGGCCCCAAGTGAACTATCTTGGAAGTATCGCTGTTTACAATGAACTTCCTTGGTTTCTCCCCCGGCCGAGGGAGACCTAGGGCGTCAGACTTGGTCTGCGGAACTTGAGGGCGCGCGGAAGTTGATCGATCAGGCAAGGATCGCCGTCGCAATCGAGGCGGCTTTGTAATTGCCCTTGATCGTGATCACACCGTTAGGACCCGATATCTTCACGCAATGGTAAGCGTAGGGACACGCCATAAACTTGCCGAGAGATGGCTCGCCCAAGATTGCGTTGTACGCCGACGGGAAGTCGACCACGCCGAAAGTGATCAACTCGCTCGAAGTTGCTCGGGTTCGAAGGTGACAGCAGGACGGCTCGCCCTAACGGCTTGATGCCTTCTCCGGAACAATTCCGTAGAAGGGCATTGCGATTTCTTCAGCTTTGAACGAGGAATTTGCATCTCGCCCGTGACTTTAGCGAAAGCAAGTCCAAAGCGCCCCGCCATCCACTAAGACACGGCCAACTTCGCTGTCGATGGTCGGGCGACCACCGATGGGGCCGCCGAGGCTTTGTCATCCCGATGGGGCAATCCTCCCGAGAGAAGGAGATGGGGACCTCATCCACTTCATCGATTCAGCCGAGGTTTTGCCTTTTCGACGCTGTGGACCTCCCGAGCAAGCTTCCTTTGAGGCTGCGCCGAGAGGTGTAAGCCGAGGAACCGCCAAAATGACGGCGATATGGTTCACGGTTCTTGATATTCGCCATCATCTTCCCGATCACCATCGTCGGTTTGGCGCAGCCTACAAGCATCACCATGTTCGGGAAGGTGGGCATTGGGCCCTTGCCGCTGTAGAAATCTTCGAGCTTATGCCCAAGTTCTACAAAGATGGCGTATGTCATGCCCGTAGTGTTGGTGGAATTTGCAAAATCGGTCGCCGGACCTTTCTTGCCTTGTCCGCCCCGAAAGGTGCTTTTTGCCTTGTAATTATTGTTGGGCTTCTTCGCCGTCCTTGGGAGGAGGTCTGCGATCCATACCGCTGACGGTATTGTTCGTGATCACCTTTGTTTTTCTTCTTCGACTTCTTGTCACTGTGACATTGTCGCCGCTCTTCTTCTTCTCATCCACACCAGTCAAGCGGCAGCTCGCCTTTGTCGAACGCCTTTTTTGTATCGAACGCGCTCTGCCGCGTTGGCATAGCGTCACCGCCTTGAACAGGTCGCTGGCGGTCCAGTCTCATTGATCTCGAGATCTGGGTGAGCCGCTTCGTCAAGGACTCCGCTTTTGAAGGCGCGACAATGATTCATCCGAGATGTTCGGATCGTGTTATGGATCTTAATGAAACGCTTCACGGTTTGCGAGGGTCTCCTGCTCATCCGGATCATCTGGTGCAGATCATCCTCCTTGCCCAGACGCACGTAATGCTCCGAAATTAGCAATCGAAGGTTACAAAGCTGGTTCCATGAGCCGATGGAACCTTTTGTCGATTGAACAGCCACGCCCGAAAGCAATACCAAGGACGATCGGAGGTAATTAGTCATAACGAGCTCGTCACCCCGCCGCCATGATGGCCAGAGCGAGATGGAAAGGAATTCTCCGGTTCTGAGTCCCATTGTACCTCTCCATGTGGCCGGGCTTGAATTTTGAGGGCCACCGACACCCGAGCTCGTCGGAAAAAGCTCGCAGCCCAGAAGCATATGACCGCCACCTTCCCCGCAGTAACCTAGTCTTGAGAAGACGTTATCCGCGGCGCGGAGGAACTCCCCGCCGAACGGAGGACTCGGCCCGAGAAACTCTCTCCGGATAATCCACCACGCCCTTCCTCGTGGTGGCGACGACGCGCCTCACGAGGGACCGTCTGCGATCATCGCGCTTGCCCCCCGTGGTCGCGATGACTACGAGGATCGGGCGAAGCGACGGCGCACCACGGGTAGCTCGCCATGGACAAGGATCTTCGATGGTGACGGGGTCACGCGATCGATCGAGCTGTCCGAATCATTCCGGCGCTTTGGTCATGCCGCTCGAGGAGTTGTTGACTTCTCCTAGAGACTTTAGGCCTTCACGATCGCTCTAGGTTAGTCGCACAAAGACGCCTATGCGGCGAGATCAGCTTGATTACGGATCTAAGGACCGTTGCTATAGCCTCGAGCCGCTCCCGACTTTGATCTATGGGTCCAGGATCCTCGAACCATCCGCTGCTCGCCTTAATCGAGTCCACCACGCGGGAATTGACCAACGGGGAAGCTTCGCCGGAGACTTAGCGCCAGACGCGAGGTGGGTCGCGACGTTGCCGCTACATTGGTCGCTAAACCGCGTTAAGGTTTGATTGATGGAATCGCCGAGGTCGCGGGCGAATGACGCCCGCCGCGAAAGCGTACCGAGCAGTTTCGTCTTGATGCCGAGCAGCGAGTTAATCTGCCTCGACCCGCCGGGCGCCACGGCCGTCGCGCAGATCCTCGAGGTTCCTACATCGCCATGTTAATGCTGGGGGCCATGCGGAGGTATGCTAGACGGTGTCATCGCTGTGTTCCACAGTAGAATCTACCGACATAGCCTTGGAGTCCGATAAATCTAAACCGTCAGAAAGATCATCGCCTGAGTCGCTGCCGATGACGGAGTGCGATCTCGAGGCTATCTCTCGCCATGTAAGCGAGACGCTCGCCGGATGCGAGAGCGCTCGAGACCGAACAGATCGATTCGAATCGACAGGATGAGACATCCCGCCCTTCCGAGTCGAGCCCTCGTGAAGTATCTCTCAGATCGCCGATGGAGTTCGACATGCTCGACCAAGGTGTCCCCACGGACGGGCGCCACTGCCGACGGTTGGGATATCGACCCAAGTCAACCAAGGTTCTTCAAAGAGGAGATAGGAGACACACTAACAACCACTTAACAAAGAACGAACAGAGACAGGGTTTTATCCTGGTTCAGCCTCTCGGGAGATAATAGCCCTACGCCCGGCCTTTCTTATATATCAAAGATGAATACAGAGATGGCTCGACGAGACGAACAAGTCTCGGCGAGATTATGGGTGTACCTGCTTAATATCCGATGTCTAAGAGCTAGATCAAGTCGTAAAACTCAAATGCTCAGTCCTCTAAACGCCATAGGGCCCTGTTTATATAGTGCCGAGCAAACCGATCTACCGAGGGAATATCGGGCCGCTAACTACGAGATCGTGAATCTAACTCAAGACATGCCAAACATATCCCGAGGCGATATGGCATACTCCTAGTCTTGGGGATCACGACTTATCCAATCCGGAAGCCACGTCCGGTCTTCGTAGTTGCAGTAACTCGCTCGAGTCGGACTCAAACAGAAGTCTTGGCCATTACGCACCGCGCCACCAAGAAGCTGTTCTATGGGATGTATATGGGATGATAGAACCTTCCAGTGAGCCGAGCCTCGTAGGTTCGTTCGATTGGGCCGTCAGGAGTGGGCCATGGCAATGGGCCGTGATCTAATCCCCGACATAGTCTCTATTGGATGCTATAAAACTTCTAATCATGAAGCTTTTTGATTTGCACCATTGTAGGTTGTCTCCATCTAATACTTTTGGTCCTAAATAATAGATGTCTCCTTAGCCTTTTGATATATGCAACAATGTGTCCATCCAATTAAGTTAGTCATCTACTATTTGGGTTTCTAATCTTGCAGTGTTTTGATTTCCATAATTGCATAACCATGCCTTATTTTGATCTATAGCAGCAAGTAGATGTCTCCTTCTAAATTTTTAGTATGCAACAATCAGACCGTCGACAACTCCTTGCCATCAACGATTTTCCTACCATTTGAGTTGTAATCTTCAAACGCTTTGATATGTATGCAACATGTAGATGTTTGCTTTGCGTGCTTTTGAATGCTATCTTCTCCTCGTGCTCTCTCTCGGGTTCTAATTTCCATGATGTTTTGATTTGTAGCCATGCGTAGTCATTTTCTTTTACAAATGCCTAATGTTTTGTCCTCATGACCTTAGATTCATCTACTCTCTATATTTTAATATTAAAATCATTTCAATTAGGAGTAGCACATAGACATCGCCTTCTAGAATTTCGACCTAACATATAGATGTATCATCCCATCCTTAGGATTTTAAATCGACGACAATCTTTTAACATTGAAAGCCATTTTTATTTGGTATTTAGCTACATTCGTACACCTCAAAAAATATTTGTGTATACATCATACATGCAAGCGGAGAGCTTTAGTGAAAAAATGAAAAAGATAAATACATAAAAATTAATATCTCATATACAATTGATATTAGGATGCAATACAACAAACAACTTTATAGTTGATGGCAAGAGGACATACAATTTGTTCATGCAAGGAACAAACATAGCACGATTGATATGTCAGTTGGACCGCGTGGCAACCAGATTGAATTTCAATGTTTTTTCTGTTTTATTATTGTAGTATAATTTAGACTCAAGATGATTAATAGTTTATATTTTTTATATTAACATCTGTTTTATTGTAGCCAACATGAACTTTTAAAATCTACACCAATATAATTTGGCTCACGGAGTAGATCTTTTTTTTATAAGTTGACTTATCATAGTTGATTTAGTTAACATATCATAATTTGGCCAAGATTATGATATAGTCTAATAACAATATGTCTATATATAATCTTGTTAGATCTGCATCGTTATAATCTAGACCCACCATAGTTAACTGTGTAGATGCACCGTTATAATCTGGACCCACCATAGTTAATTGTATATATTTTCTTTTTATTACGATTAATGTGAGAATTTTTAGTATTTTTTATTTATAGATAGTAGACAGATGTATGTTTTTAATCTAGGATGGATGAGGTCTTGGGGTTCAAATCCCACTTCTACCAATATATTTCCAACTTTTGGCAACACTACAACCGGTTCGTGGACCCGACAACAACAGATTCGTGAACCCGGTAGTGATACCCGTGAGTATCACTCCTAGTTTGTTGGTAGTGAATAGTGATACCCGTGAGTATCACTCCCAGTTGGTTGGTTACAATCGGTCCAAAAACCCAGTAGTAAAAGGGTTTGGAACCGGTCGTAAAATCCAGCTCTCTAGTAGTGAGCATGCGGTGGCACCTCTAAATTCTAATGTCTGCAAGAGTTGGGAGCTATGCATTGTCAAGTGCGCTCGATTTACATTTGATTGCTTCAACTTGTAATTTATAATAAGAGAATTTGGACCAATTTAATTAGAAGCATGTAGATATATATGCATAAAATCCAGTTAAACATATAGTGCTATGAAATTTCAACTTTTCTATCGTTGAGAAAATCTACGTCATTATTAGTTGAACTAATTACCTTAACTGGTTTGGAAGTAAAAGCAACGTATCTAAGGCTAATCAAGATGTGATCTATGATATGCATGCATATATTAGACGTGAGGTCCATCGTTAATTCATGATCGAGAGCATATTCACGTACCATATCTTTTTTTTATTCATCGTTTTTACTCACGTACCATATCTTAATATTCACGTACCATATCATTTTTATGATATGAAACGATGAATATTCAAGATAATCATCGTTTGATCTTTTTTTTATTCTAAATCATATATAGTATATAGTAGACAAATAGATAGATTCAATCTAGATCGTTATAATATGGTCCCACCGTTGATCTGACGGCTGAGATAATTTGGGTGATGTGGACATAGGCCCTAATAGTAGATAGACTATCCTATATTAAGTAGATTTAATCTGAGCCGTTATAATCTGGTCCCACCATTGATCCGATGACTGAGATAATCTAGGTGATGTGGACGAACGTGGTGGCTCCGTTTTCCCCTCCTTTAATTATATAATAGATTTCTTACCATTTTGACGGCACATCTCAAAACTTAAAAAAAAACAAGGCAGACCAAAATTTTGAGGTGCCAAAGATTTTTAGTGATTTATCTTTGCTTCAGAAAGATAAACAATTTCAATTTTTGAGTTTTTTTTATCTTACCGGTATGTTTAAAATCTAAAAAATATCATTTTTCTGATTTCCGTAAAAAAATTTAGTATTATTTATTAACGTTAGATATGTAAGATTTTATAATTAATGTGGCGGCTCCGTTGAATCCTGTATAATATACTATATTAAATGTATGTCAATTTGTTTGCCATAGATCGGGCTGATTTCGCGACATGAGCTCAAGACCCATACGGACACCCGAAATGATCTTTGTTCACTAACTAGTTTCAAATCGAACGAACGAACGAAACGAGTGGAATAAACGAGTAAGACAAACAGAAGACTCCCTGAGTGTTACCGCCCGTTTCTTCTGGCGTGAGTGAATCAAAATTGTATAATATGAGTATACAAGTCAAAATTTGCCTACTAATAATGCACTTATTGGCAGACAGGACTTCCTCTCCTTGATAAATATGTAGGGCCTTAAGCAGTTGGGTTGCCGTCAGAACAGCAGAACCCATGGTAGGCTTGATCAAAGCAAGGTAGCCGTATGTCGATCAAAACAATACATACTTCACTAGCAATAAGTTGACACGGTCATAAGCACACAGCTGTCATAAGCACACAGCTAATCCACCCCCCGCTGATCTGGGGCCTGGGACAGCCCGACTCGCTCCCGGTGCCTCCTCCCACCGCCCCACTGAAGGCCTGCCGCTCCCTGTTCCGTCCTCAGCGCCGCCGCGACGAGAGCGACGGCGACGATGATGAGGCCGCGAGTCCAGCGCCGCCTCGGAACCGCCGGCTTGGTAAAGCCCCCGTGGCCCCCCTCGCCCCGTCGCGCTCCCCCTCCACGGGCGGCTCCTCCTCGAACAGCCCCCACCCCCGCCGCCGTCGAGCTCGCTCCACCCACCGCTCTCCAGGCTCCACCGCCGCTCTCGAGCCGCCACCGTCGGCGCGCTTCCACCCGCCTCTGCCCGCCCCTCTCCGTCGCGCCAGATCCTCTCGGTCGGCGTCTCGCCTTGCCCCTTCTTGCCGGTGATGCCTCGCCGCGCCTCGCTGGGCTCCGCCTCGGGGAAGCCGCTGCCTCGCCGCCCCTTGGGATCCCCGTCTCGAGAAAGCCCGGCGCCCGTGACCTCCTTCTGCAGCGCAGATCCGGTGCGCCCGCCTGCCCGCCTCGACCTCGCATGGCGACCACGGGTCAAACCGAGCCGGTCGCGGCTCAACCTGCTCGCAACGGCCATTCCGCCCGGGCGCTGGTCAAGGAGGGGCCCGCGGTCAATCCAAGCATGGACCAGAGCCACTGGATCGCTTCCTTGGTGGGCGGACTTCCCGCTTGTTCGAACCCACTGCTCGCCTCGCCTCGCGGCTCGCCCTCGCGCCTGTCTTGCCCACCAGCTCAGCTTCGCCTCGGCCCTCCAGGCCTTTTCACCAGCTCAGCCTCGTGGGCCTTTCCCCCAGCTCATCCTCGCCTCGGCCCAGCAGGCCTTGCCCACCACCTCAGCCTCGCGGGCCTAGCGCGGCACACAGCTACTTTTGCCCACCAGAGATCCTCTTCAGACTGGACCGTCTGCTTTTTTCACCCCACCCGCATTCACTTCCGTCCCTCGACCCAATGCTCCTCGAGGCCACCCTCTCCACCCCTCCACCACCTTCCTCAGCCCTTGGCCTAATTGCCTTGGCCATGCCCACCTCCCCACCTCCACTCTTGACTTCCACACCTATCAGCGGCCTAAGAAGCCAACTTTTGTTCGCCGCAGATTCCGCCTCGCCGCCGCCGCCTGCCCTAGCGCCGGTTGGCTCCTCCTCGTACTGCGATTCGCAAGGCCGAGCCTTCTCGCACGACGCCTCGGGATCCACTCTTCCGTTGCCGTCGACGACTTGACTTCGCCAGCTCAGACGCTTCTCTCCACCGCACCTTCGATCGTTCCACCATCTCTTTGATGGCGGACCTTTAGGTAGCCTTGCGCCCCTCGGTGAACTGAGTGCGCCGGCCATGACGTCGTTGAGGCCTCGGCCTAGCCTCCTCCCACGCCCGCGCCGCCTTGAGTGACCCCATGTTCCGATGATTGACACTATCCACACCCCCGCCCTCCGTCGTGTGGGCATGTATCGTAGCTCTTTTTTAGCTTGTGCCTTAGTATGCGTCTGGGTGTCACCTGCGTGTGGTGCGTCCCACTGTAAACCACCTGCGTGTGGTCCTTCAGTCTTAGCTTTGCCACCTGCGTGTGGCCGTCTTGCTTGTGAGCCGCCCTTGCGTGGCCACCTGCGTGTTCTTCGTATGGCTCCCTGGGTACCTTTAGCGTTGCCACCTGCGTGTGGCCCCTCGTCGCCACCTACGTGTGGACTTTTGTTTTCGCACTCGCCAAACTTGTATCTTCGCTCATGAGACTCCTGCTGGTTTATCTAAGTGCGTATGCATTTGGTGTCCCCCATAAAGATCCTGAGTTGGAATGTGTGCGGTCTCAACACCGCTGCCAAGCGGGACATCGTCGCCTCCCTAGTCCGCTCCCACAACCCCACAATCCTAGCAATTCAAGAATCAAAGCTAGCAAACCCTTCCACTCAGATCCTAATGGAGATTTGCGGACATAGACTCCGAGGACACTTGTAACTCCCGGCCTCGGGCACGAAGGGAGGTTTGCTCCTTTTCTAGGACGACTCCACGTTTCAAGTCTCCGACACTCTCATTCTTCAACATTCACTATCCGCCCGGTTTTCCACTGCAACCGGTCAATCTAGCTGGATCCTTACTAACGTCTACGGACCAACCTCGGAGATTGACAAAACCCTTTTCCTCCAGGAGTTGCGAACCATTGCCTCCCACTATAACAGCCCCTGGCTCGTCGTCGGCGACTTCAACTTAATTTATAAGGCCTCAGACAAGAGTAACTCCAACCTTAACCGCCGACTCATGACTCGCTTCCGTGCAGCGCTTGACGACCGCTGCCTTCGTGAAGTGCACCTCTCTGGGCGGCGTTTCACCTGGAGCAATGAGCAGGCCAACCCTACTTCGGTCCGCTTAGACCGGGCCTTTGCCACTTCAGCCTGGGAGCTCCTTTTTCCATCTTGTTGCCTTCTGCCACTCTCCTCGTCCAGCTCAGACCATCGCCTCTCCGCCACCGCTGAAAAAATCCCCCATCCGCCGAGGCGTTTCCGCTTCGAGAACTATTGGCTCAAAATCCCCGGCTTCCTGGAAGTCGCAAAGCAAGCTTGGTGTTCTCATCCCCCCCAAGAATCCCTTCACCCCTTGATCCGCCTAAACTCCAAGCTCAAGCGAACCGCCTCAACTCTTCGTGCATGGTGCAGCTCCCAGATCGGGGACATCAAACTCCAGCTCGCCTTGGCCTCTGAAATCATCCGTTTATTGGATGTGGCAATGGAATCGCGGTCACTCTCGCCTGAGGAGCTTATTCTTCGTCGCCAGCTTAAAACCAGAGTGTTAGGTCTAAGCGCCATTGAAAAATGAAGTGGAAGCAGCGATCTCGCCTTTCTTGGTTAAGACTCGGCGATGCCAATACCAAGTATTTTCACCTCGGGCGAATGGCGGTAGCGGAAAAACTTCATTCACTCCTCCGGTCCCCATCCGCCTGCTGCGAATTTCAAGACATAGCGGATCGTCTGCACCACCATTTCAACTCTATTTTCGGCCAAAATTCCACTCTCAACCGTCCTCCTGCCACTAGGTGTTTCAACTGGGACTACCTGGGCCTCCCTTGCATCGACCTTTCCTCCCTGGAAGAACCGCTGACCTTGGAGGAACTCAAGCTAGTAGTCATGTCCCTCCCAAGCGACAAAGCTCCAGGGCCAGACGGTTTCACCTGGGATTTCTTCAAATCCAGCTGGGACTTCATCTGCGGGGACCTCCTAGCAGCCCTCCAATGTTTTTTTAATCTCGATAGGACCGGCTTGCAGGAAGCAAACAATGCCCACATCATCTTGCTCCCCAAAAAAGAAAGCCCAGTCTCCGCTTCCGACTACCGCCCCATCAGTCTCATCCATAGCGTGGGTAAGCTGTTCACCAAAATCCTGTCCTCCCGCCTAGCCCCTTTCATGAGCGAGCTCATCTCGCCCTGTCAGAGCGCCTTCATTAAGAATAGGCGCATTCAAGACAACTTCCTCCTCGTCCAAAACATGGCCAAAACCCTACACAGAGCTCGGATCCCTGCCCTCCTCTTTAAGCTTGACCTCGAAAAGGCCTTCGACTCAGTTTCCTGGCCGTACCTCCTAGACAACCTCGCGCCATGCTTTTGGAACCCGTGGCGTGATTGGATATCCCTTTCCTTTCCACCGCTTCTTCTAGGGTGCTCCTAAACGGCGGACCATCGACACAATTTTCCACGGCGGGGTTTGCGTCGAGGAGACTCTCTCTCCCCGCTCTTTAACATTGCCATTGAATCGCTCATCGCCTCGCTCCGTCAGACTCATCGAGGTGGCGCCTTATCCCAAATCCGGGATCCAAAGAAGACTAGCAATCCCGAATCTCGCTCTTTCTTGTGACGCCGCAATCTTCTTGCACCCTTCCAAACAAGATGTCTCCACCTCGCCACCATCCTTCAGAATTTGGAGCTATCACAGCCTCCGCACAAACTTCTCTAAAAGCCAAGTCGTGCCGATCGGATGTAGCGAGCTCAACCTCGATGCCATCTGCGCATGACTTCCGCCGAAAGAACCACCTTCCCTATCAAATACCTAGGGATCCCGCTATCCACCAAGAGACTACGCCACATCCACTTCCACCACTCCTTGACAAGGTCGCCTCTAGGTTGGCGGTGGCGAGGACCGCTATTGTCGAAGGGGTCGCCTCACCTCCTCAAGGCGATCCTATCGGCGCCGCTAACTTACGCCCCATCGGCTGTTCAACCGCCTCCGTCTGTCTTGAAGAAAATCGACTCCATCTGCAGATCTTGGTTGTGGAAAGGGCAGACTCAAATAACGGTGGGGCCAGGTGAATCGACCACGGTCCGCTCCCCACCTCACTTGGGGGCCTCGGCGTTCTAGATCTTCACCACTTCGCCGGGCTCTCAGTCGCGATGGCTCGATAAACAAGTCCTCTCAACCGCTAACTGGGATGGTCGCAGATTCGACACCGATGCAGCCCTCCTTCGGGCAAAGTTGCTCGCGATCCCACGTAATGGCGCCTCCTCTCCTTTTGGGAGGATAAATGGCTCTTCGGATGCGCACCAAATCAGCTAGCCCCAACGCTACCGCAAGCAACCAAGCAAACATAGATCCGTACTTGATGCCGTCACAAACAACAACTGGATTTTGGACCTAAGGCGCAACCTTTCCCCGGACATGATCCCGCAACTGATTGATCTTCTCAGACGGGTTGCCCAAACTGCCCTGTCCCCGCTTGAGGCCGATCAGCTATCTTGGAACTTCACTGCTAATGGACAGTTCTCAGTCAAGTCGGCCTATTTACTTCAATTTGTGGGCCGGGTCGCCACACCAACTATTTTCAAGGTCTGGAAGTTTTGGGCACCTACCAACTGCAAGTTCTTCCTCTGGTTGCTGCTACACAAACGGGTTTTCACAGCGGACGCCCTACTCCGCCGACAACTCCCAAACAACTATTTTTGCCCCCTTTGTTCCCGCAACCTCGAAACCCCAGAGCATCTTCTCCTTCAGTGCTCCTTCAGTTCACACATATGGGGTCGTCTGTCGGCCGTGCTACAAACGCGACAACTGAACCCCGAGGGCTGGAACTTCGCCAACGAATTCAAGCTGTGGTGGGCGAACGACATCCTGCAGGCTGGGGCATCCAGGGGCATGCTATTAGCCGTCCTGGCAACCGTCTGGCACCTCTGGCTTGAGCGAAACAACCGGATTTTTCGCCAGATCGAGCGACCGTCAGCTATCTTCTTCGACCACCTTCTAGATGACCTGCGCCTTTGGGGGGCCGTGGGCGCCGATTGTGTAATAGATTAACTTGTTTTAAAGGCCCCAGGGGGGAGGGGCCGTTGTCTCCCCCCGCTCTGTAAACCCCTCTTTCTTTAAATCAATGCAAGGCAGCTCTCCTGCCACTTTGCTTCAAAAAAAAATAAGCACACAGCTTAAGCAGAAAGCTAATGGAGTGCTTAATATGCTCTAATCAGGCCATTTTTCTTCTTGAAAAGACAGTTCGCACGTATATACATATTTTGCAGGAGTCGTCGTAATTTTATATATATGGAATTATGTGTTGGATCCAAACTCGATAGTAAGTAGTAACACATGAAAACGGATTATACATTTTCAAATCCTCGCGGAGGAGGTAATACCCTAGTCCTGTACTCTAGGATTATAATGGTATGATATGTTTGTCTTGCTCATGTAGCCACTTGCAAACGCTGGGTTGGAAATTACCGGGGCCTGGGTTTCCAAAACCGCTGGCTAACCGCGCCTTTGGAGCCAAGTTTGGTGAACCGACGGTTTATGATTTAGTGGTATGGTCAAGATTCGTTCAAATAAATTTTAAATATAAAATTTACATAAAATTCCTAAAAATTCTATTAATCATTTTAAGCATTTTGGCTTAAATAAAATATACAAATTTAAATTTCTAATGTATATTTTAAAGGATTTTATCAATTTTCATCATTTTTTTAGATTCCACGGATAACCACGGAAAACCACCAGTTATCACCAAAAATTATGGCTAACCGTGAACAAAATCAACAAGATGTAGTTTTGATTTTAGGAAAAACTGGTTCAAAACCACGGTTAATCGGTTCCATGCCATTGCCGGCTCGGAGCCCTTCCTCAATTTTATGAACCCTGACTGCCTGACTAAGGCACGTGAACGGCATGTTCGACCGTCAGGCAGGTAGCGTCGTTATTGCCGCCGCCGCCTCTGCTGCTATTGTTTTAGGAATATATTCCTGCGTGTACTACAAGACTCTCTTCCCATCGTATGAAATGAAAGGAAGGGGAGGTCACCCGCAATAGAGATTTGTCTTGCTTCCGACTTCTCTTGTGAGAATTCTCTCTGAATTTTCTGAGAAATCTATGCCTTTGTCACGGCCAAGCTTCCAAGTGCTATAAGATCTAGACCGGGGGCTATGCCTGATGCCTCTATCAAGTATAAAACTCGCTCAAAATCTGAAATCTGAATTGCTTTTGAATGAGTTTCACTGTATTCAGAAATACAGCGCTCTGAAATCTGAACTGGACATTTGCAGTGCATGCAACCCTGTAAACTTTGAGCGTTTGCCTCACTCTCCTTGAATCGCCAACAAAAAACAGATTGCTGCATGATCGATCTTTGAAATGTTGCGTCAGGCATGACACAGATTCAGGTCAACTATGCCGGCGACGACAAAAGTAGATGCCCTTTTTTTTTTTTCAGGCAGAAACCACAGTGTCCAAGTTCCAATTTCCAAAACTACTGCTCCTACTTGCCAAGCCCCAAGATTATAAAGAAACCTTTTTTGCTCACTGTCTTTCCCACTGCCTGTGCAAACGGCACTCTCTTTTTTTCGTCTGTGAACAAGAACCGTGCAGACTTTTTTGTGCTGTAAGATCTAAACCCGAAATCTACCTGATATCTAGTGCCGGGAGAAAATGATAGGGTGTGAGGGACTTTTTTTTTATAAATAATATACATGTGGCAGGTGACGTAGCTTGCCACACTAGAAAAAATGGTCAGCTCACGGTAGACCTGATCATTTATCAGGTTCGGGCGAGGTTTTTTCAAAACCCGATCAAAAATCGGTCGGCCCGAACCCGACCCGGTGCACCGGGTCACAAATTCGGATCTAAAACCAACCCGAAACCCAAACCCGAACAGTTGGTTTTGCAATTTTCTCAGGTCCAAATCCGACCCGACTCGACTGTCGGGCTTCAAATTAAGGCCCGACCTGACCCGATGCCCTGGTCAGGCCGAGTTTTTTTAGGTCGGGTCGGGTCCGTCGGACCGAGCTACCATGAACAAGTCTAGCTCACGGTGTTCGAAACCCGACTTGACCCACTTAAACAGTCAAACAAATTTAGGTAACTGCAATGTAATTTACTCAAAGATGAATTTCTTTTTTCACCATTGTATCTTTCTTCAGATCAGCATCATTATGTTTCTTGTGGTCTCTTTTATCCAGCATCGATCACGGGTACTATCATCCTGCTTGCAAGATTGAATTCCATTGTGGTCACCATTGTTTAGGATAATTGCATGTGTTGCTTGAGATGCCTCTACAGGAGTCATTCTTAAATCTTAGGTACAAGTCAGATTTTCCGACCTATGTCTATGTGCTTAATGGCTGACAGGAGTAGCATATATCTCCATGAAATTCTGGACAATAATGTTTGTAACCTTCAATCACCATCAGATTCATTGCACCGCTAGGAACAGGCTAAAGCTTAACAGAAGCAGTAAAAACGGCAGTTTAGTTTCTAAACCTGTTTTTCCTAAACTTGTGTTTGTATTGTTTTCTCTCTATAATGAATAGACAGAGCTTTTGTCATGGTTTCGGGGAAAAAAACCCGACAGCTGTGAAAACAGTACTCATATTTCAATAGCAATCAATTGATCTGGTCATAAACACGTAATTTATTAGCTTAAGCAAATAAAGCATCTCCAATGAAGCCACACCAGCTGGCTATAAGGGCTCCACATCAGTTTTTTATTTATGTGGAGGAGAGAAGGAGAGGAGAGAGATAGAGATTAGCTCTTAACCAAGATATAGTCTCTAGCGGATTACAAGGTGGACACACACTATTACATGTAGATCCAAATTAATTCTAGAGACAACAATATAACTAGCACCATTGAAGATATTGTCTATATGCTATCTCTTAGTGCCATGTTATTTTCTTATAGCTAGCACTATTGGAGATGCTCTAATAAGGGCATGTACAATGCTAGAGATAGTTGTTGCCTCTAAAGCATTGCCATGTCATCTAAACACGGCTATATAGACAGTGCATACAATATGGCTATCTCTAGAGCTGTTCATATAATAGTTGTGTGAAATTTTAAACTGTGGTTATCAAGGGTAATAAATTTAAAACAATATTTAAAAAATTAAAACAAATAAAAGATAACAAAAAATTTTAAAATAAAAAATCAAATTTATATATCAAGTGTGGTCTAGTTTTGTTTAAAAAAATGTGAGAAATCTATTTTTGAAATCGGTTCGGTAATCAGATATAGTAGTTAGAAGATTTAGCAAATGATAGATTACAAAAAGAGGATGCATGGTTGTGCTACATGCATGCGGCAGGAAATGAAATCGGCGAAACGGCTAGCGTCGCCTGGCGCCATCGCTTCCTAGAGCGTCGGAAGGAAATTCTATGGCATCTATGCTATACAAGGAAGTATGGCACCTATTACTCCCTCTATCTCTCTCCTCCTCTCTCTCTAGCTTCCCCTCACTCTTTCTAGCTCTTCCCCATCTCTCTCTTGCCTCTCTCTAGGTGCATCTTATGGCTTAGATGCCATATAAGTTTCTTTTCAGAGCATCGGCTCTCCTCTCTCTTCTGTTTCTCTCTCATCCATCTCAACAAAATTATGACATGACATGTTTTAGAGACATCTTAAAAATAGCTGAGTTGAAACATTTGTACATGCCCTAATAATGGTGTGCACAGCATGCTCTAATTAAACCACTCTCTTGTTAGCATAACTGCATAAGCATCCAGGTTTCTTGCCACGAAGTGATGACCAGAGCAGCGACATGTTGGAAAAAAAAAATGAGGTCCAGTTCGTGGCACAACGACTTGATCAATCAAAAAAAGCTCATAAAGCTTATATCGGAGCCTAACAGATACATCTAAGCTGTGTCAAAACAGGACATATACTTGCATAACAACCATTACTCGGTCCGAACAGCATAACTTACCAGCTTATATAAACTTAAGAGACGATTGAATTTTCTAAAAAACAGAAATTTCAGTGAGAAGCATAACTGAAAAAATAGTATAAAAGATATGAAAAAACTTAAACGAAGCAAAATAAACATAGCAACTAAATATAATTTATTGTTAGTGTATTTACGGCCTGTTTACATTGATAGATCAAATAAAATAACAATTTTTATAAAAAAATCATTTTTATGAAATAAAATGAAGAAAATACATTTTCTGTGCTCGTGAGAAGATTTTGAGTTTTTGACCGCGGCATACAAGCGCAACTGTGCATGCCTTGCCGGCTTGCCCCTGTGGCCACGAGCTCACGAATTCGTGCCGTGCGTACCGCACGCAGCGTCCGCCTACAATCTCAGAGGTGAAATGATTGAAAATCGACTGCACCAACTCAGGAGGGCAGGCGCCTCCAAACGAGTAAAACTGTAAACTTAAAGCAGAAAAATAAGCAGAGTGGAAGAAGATAGAGAAGAAAAAGTCCATGTTTGATGCGCTAAACTGAGGTCCAGTCGGCCAGTGACACGTCACCATCACACGAGACTTGGTCAACTGAAAAGTCAAAACGCGACACTCGAAAGCTGAAACCTTTATCAGCTGAAAATCCGGAAGAAATTTCAGGATGGTCGGCTACACCGGCTAGCCGTCGGACATGGCCGCCCACCTTCCGCCGCTTCTGCTGCTCGTCGTCGCAGCCTCGCTCTGCGCTGCGGTCGTCGGTCAGGGCCCCATCTGCTCGACCACCGGCAACTACTCCGACGGCAGCCAGTTCAAGAAGAACCTGGACCAGCTCCTCTCCGAGCTCCCCTCCGCCGCCGGCGACAACGGCTGGTTCTTCAACGGCAGCGTCGGGGCGGGCGCCGACCAGGTGTTCGGCCTCATCATGTGCTACGCCGACCGCAACGCGACGCAGTGCCGGGGCTGCCTCGCCAGCGCGCCCGCCGGGATCACGCGGCGGTGCCCGGGCAGCCGGAGCGCGATCGCGGTGTACGACACCTGCGTGCTCCGGTACTCGGACGCGCCCTTCTTCTCCACGGCCGACCTCGGGATAGCCTTCTACGTGTACGTCCGGGGCACCCCCGTCGACCCGGACACCATGCGCGACGCCTGGACCCCGCTGATGAGCGGGCTCACCGGGGGCGCCGTGGGGTCGCCGTCGCGGCTCGCGAACGGGAGCACGCCGTACGACGCGGCGTCGTCGGTGTACGGGCTGGCGCAGTGCACGAGGGACCTCACCGGCGGCGAGTGCAACAGGTGCCTCACCAACTACAGCGGCGTGCTGCGGAAGGCGTTCTCCAACAACACCGGCGGCATGATCAAGGGGTACAGCTGCTACTTGCGCTACCAGCTCGGCGCCTTCGACATCACCCTGCCTCCCGCCCCGCTGCAGCCGCCGGCACAAGGTACCTGCAACTGCAAGACACCACCAAACTTCACTTCACATTATGCAATGCAGGTTTGGCCAATACATCATGGAATCAACAAGGAAGTTTCAGAACAAGAAAACCTCAGCAATCAGTATATGTAAATTGTAACGGAAATGAAGAAATTATGGGGGGAAATCAGAAACATAAACATATAGAGATGATGCTTCCTGAATCTGATTTTGTGATTGTTTGCAGTTGACGGAAATTCGACAGGTCCTGCACCTCCTCCGTCGCCGTCCTCTGCAGGACTCGTGGCCGGCCTGTCCGCCGGTTCTGTCTTGTTCTTGATCGTCTTGGGTCTGTCGGTATGGCTCTTCGTGCGCCGGCGACGGAATCGCGCCACGCAGAGGAGGGAGCAAGAGCTGGAAGAGGGCAACTTCTTCGACGACGAGGGGACCATGGAGGATGGCTTCGAGAGAGGGACAGGACCCAAGCGATTCCTCTACAGCGAGCTCGCCGCCGCCACCGACAACTTCTCCGACGACAAGAAGCTCGGCGAAGGGGGCTTCGGCTCGGTGTACAGAGGATTCTTGAAGGAGATGAGCCTGGAGGTGGCTATCAAGAGAGTGTCCAAGACCTCCAAGCAGGGGAGGAAGGAGTACGCCTCCGAGGTGAGGATCATTAGCCGGCTGCGGCACCGGAACCTGGTGCAGCTCATCGGCTGGTGCCACGGCGGTGGCGAGCTCCTCCTCGTTTACGAGCTCATGCCCAATGGCAGCCTAGACACGCACCTCTACAGCACCAAGAACTCCGTGTTGCCATGGCCAATCAGGTACGCGTACGAAGAGGCAGAGCATAAGCAGAGTAATGTCGCTAAAGCTTCAAGCTTTCACTAACTGCGTGATGTTCGATTAATCTTCACTTCAGGCATGAGATTGTGCTCGGGTTAGGCTCCGCGCTGCTCTACCTGCACCAGGAGTGGGAGCAGTGCGTCGTGCACAGGGACATCAAGCCGAGCAACGTCATGCTGGACGCGTCCTTCGCCGCCAAGCTCGGCGACTTCGGGCTCGCGAGGCTCGTCGACCACAGCCGGGGCTCTCACACCACGGTGCTCGCCGGCACCATGGGCTACATGGATCCCGAGTGCATGATAACCGGCAGGGCCAACGCCGAGTCGGACGTGTACAGCTTCGGCGTCGTTCTCCTCGAGGTCGCCTGCGGCCGGCGGCCCATCGTGGCTCGCGGCGAGGAAGAAGACGCCATCCACCTCGCCCAGTGGGTCTGGGATTCGTACGGCAAGGGAGCATCCTCGCCGCCGCCGACGCGCGGCTCGACGGGGAGTTTGACGGCGGGGAGATGGAGCGCGTGATGGTGGTGGGGCTCTGGTGCGCGCACCCCGACCGCAGCCTGAGGCCGACGATCAGGCAGGCCGTCAACGTGCTGCGCTTCGAGGCGCCGCCGCCGAACCTTCCGGCGAGGATGCCGGTGGCGACGTACATGCCGCCGGTTGATGCTTTCAGCGGTGGTACAGGGGTCAGTAGTAGCACCGGCACCGGTACTACCCAGTCCAGCACCACCGGCACCGAGACATCTTCCCTGCTGAGATGACTCATCGATGCTTTGCATCATTTTTTTTTTTTGCAAGTAGTACTTCGAATTGATCTTCGGCTATCTGCAAAGTACTGAATTGGGCTATTGGTACGTCGCATTTTAGGACATCTTCGATAGTTTTATCTTTTTATTACTACATTTTTACCTCATAACTATTCATTTAGTTAAAGAAACATACCATTAAAGATGTTCTCACGAATTTATGGTTTAAATTTAATTTATCAAAGTATAAAATTTCCATAATACGGCCAAGACAATGGTGGCAAATTTTTTCCTCATCTCATTTATTATTGTCCCAAAAAAATCTCAGAAAGCCTCTAAACAACTCACTTTATACTTTGATAATAAACTTGTAGACTTTTACACATGTAACAAGAAGCCAAGTGGTATTGCCAAACACAATGACGTTAACTACCATTGTGAAAGATAGAATCCAAATCAAACCATCAGTAGCAAGCATGTAAGTATTGATCTTACTCTCCCACAACCGCTTACCAAAGGTCTTTCACTCTGTGTTTTTCGTGATCATGTTACTTGTATGGGTATCTGATTTTGGATATGAGAGCCAACAAGTGAAAACAACTCCCGTCAAGTGTAAGTGAATATACTATTCAATATAGAATAAGTACACTATAGGTATTGATGTTTCATTAGTTGTAAATAACTTTTACGGTGCTTGCCTTGAAGTGCTATTTTTTCAAGGACTTATTGATGGCGTGTTCTCCAGCTCAACCATTGCGGATCACACCTGGTCGATTTTAGTCTGCTAGCCAACTCGATCAAGCTCGATTCGATTTGGCGTCGGGCACAACAAGGCGATCACAGATTTACCCGAGTTCGGACCCCCTCGCGGGTAATAGTCCTACTCTGCTGAGCCCTAACTCTTTTTCGATTGTGGTTGAATGGGAATGTGTTTCTGAGTGTTTGAATGCACGAATGCTTCTCTCCTCTCTCTCTCTCCTCTCCTTTTATACAAGCTTTGGGCTGGCGGAGAGAGCCGAGGGGTAAGCGATCTGATGCTCTCGATACTCGACAAGACCTGATGTAAGAAGAGGCAGCGTGCCGCTTGCAGCGCTATGGTTGCGCCAGCCCTCGCGTGCCATGAAGTGGCCTCTGGACCGCACTGATCACACCGTGAGTCTGCGGGTGGGGCCTCGCACGCCTCCTCGACACAGGCGGCCTCCTCAAGCAAACCTTCTCTCTGCCGGTCGATTCTTCTGCGCCAGGAGTGTGACCCTTTCCGGACACGCAAGGGTCCTTTGTGGAGTAATCATTTCTTCATTGTCTATCCGCGTGATGTCTCATTAAATGCGCCGTCGCCCAGCGAGAGGGAGCCTTCGCCCCGAGACTCATACGCAATGCTCCACCCTTGTGCCCCGCCTCGGGTGAGCTGGGCCCTCGCTGGTCTCGGAGGGGCTCGCCCACGCACCTTTGCTTTGGCGTGGGGCCCTCGCCTCACCGTCGGAGGGGCTGCCCGCACCCACTTTGGCGTGGGGCCTCGTGGCCTCTGAGGGGCTCGCCACGCCCTGGGCCTTGCTCGCCCGCTGACGCGTGGGGCCCTCCGGCCTTCGAGGGCTCGCAGCATGTTGGGGCCTTGCTCGCCGCTTTGACGCGTGGGGCCTCCCACGGCCTCTCGAGGGGCTCGCCCACGGGCTGGGCCTTGCTTTCGCCCGCCGACGCGTGGGGCCCTCTTGGCCTCTGAGGGGCTCGCCCGCTGCTGGGGCCTTGCTCGCCACTTTGACGCGTGGGGCCTCTCGGCCTTCCTAAGGCTCTTTGTACCCAGTATTTATTACAAGCAGTAGCCGGGTCCACCATGATCTGCGAACCGTCGCGCGAGATACTTCCGTTTCTTGTGCGGCGGAGGCGAATCGTGGGGGCCCACCCCCTGCGCACCGTCGCTGATTCTCTACTCCACACGATCTTCGCTTGGGAACTCGCGCTTTTCGCGGGAAAACCAAAGCAGGGGCAATGATGGCGCCCCAGCGTAGTAGCGGGATCCAAACCGTCGCGCTTCGCGCCCACGCCTATAAATACTTCTCTCGGCGCGCGCCAATCCCTCCCGCCGCGCTAAGTCTTCAAAACATCCCTTTGCCTTCTTATTGCTACCACGGCCTCCTCGCCAGCGCCACCGCCAAATTTTCCATGGCTCCCAGCGCGGCAAGGATCGCCATGAGATGCGCACCACCTTCGGAGCCGTTACGCACGCTTCCGCGTCGATGAGGATCGGTGGCGCGGCAGTCTTCGTGCCACCGATCGGCTGCCGGTTCGCGTCGGCACCATCATGCCGAGTCCTCGCGCCGGGGATCGTGACCTTCTCTGGCGTCTTTGGCGGGCCTTGTCCCGCCGTACTCCGAATTCTTCTTGGGGGTGCTTGCCTTCTACGGGATCCAGGCGGCGCACCTTCCCCCCAACTCGATCATGGTCCTAGTCATCTTCGCCCACCTCTGCGAGATGTTCGTGGGGACGATGCCAAACCTCCGCTTCTGGCGCCGACTCTTCATCACTGCACACGGGCTCACGCTCGGCGCGGTTGGGGGCCTGCTACTCGGCGCTCGCGACGCCGCTGCCTTTATCCTGCCGCGGTCAAGTCCAGCTGGAAGGACTGCACCGGCGATGGCAGACGTGGAGGACTCCGGTAGCTGCGGCGATCTTATTCTTCCCGACGATCGCGGAGCCCAATGCGGCCCAGGGGCCCGGCGAACGATCTGGCGTAGTCTGAGGCGATGGCGGCCCGCGTTGCCGAGCTCCGCCGCCGGGCTCACGGAACCCCGTGGTGGCGGACTTTTTGCGGCGCCGTCTTTGCCCGCAACCGGCGAGGCGCGCCCGCTGGGCGTACTCGGCGGCGCAGCGGGACCCGCCGCTGCTCTTGGAGGTGAATACTCTCGCGTTCTTTTGGATTTCGTACCTTCTTTCTTTCCATTTTTGGCTAATAGCCAACTTCGTTGCTTCTTTGGGTGTTGGTGATGGGAGCGTGCGGGCGGCGTGCTCGGGATGGTGGCGGGGCTTCGACCACGCCGACCGGCGACATCGCCCTGCAAGCGGGCATCCGCCCTCTGCGATTGGGATCACGGGGCGCAACCCTTACTTGCGGCGCTGCCCCCATGGAGGTCTCACGGTCTGCGGTCCAAGTGGCCGGGACCGCTGCAGATCCATGAGCCGCCCTCGGCGACCGCCAAGCTTCGCGGCGGCTGCCTGCTCTGCCGTGGCGGCCGACTCGCTTCGTGCTCTCGGGAGCGCCGCCTCATCCTCGCCGTTGGCAGCGATAGCGAGGAGGAGGGCGAGCGAAGAGCGCCGCCGAGTCGAAGCTTCGCCGCCACCGCCCGGCCCCATCCGGCGAGGGCCTGCTGCTACCGCGCGCCGCTCGCCACGGGCAAGCGCGGCGACTCTTCGAAGCTGGCGCCGCTGCGCGGTTTCTTCCGCTCCTCACGCCGGCGCTCCTGCGCGGCGCTTTCTTCTGTGTTGGCGCTTCTGCCTGCCGCACCGCTTCGCGCCGATCTTGCGGCGTCTGGTTCGGCAGTGGTGACGCGACCGCGCCGCCACGCCCGCCGCAAACAAGCGAGTTAGAGCTCCCTTCAGCTTCGCCTTGAGCGCACCGCTTCAGATTGGCTTTCCTGGCGCTTCACACGCCGCGTGGGGTTAGCATGCTACGGTTTTGCATACTGAACCTGTTTGTCCCTCACAGGGCAGGCGGACGCTGGAGCATCGGGCTCCGCTCCGCGACTTCGCCGGCCCCGGCCACCCGCCGCTCTCGACGGAGGCTGCTTGCGGGCGGCGGAGAGTTCGCCGGCCGCGGCGGAGAACCCTCCGCCACCTCGCCCGTGGCGCCGCCGCCATCTCGGCCGTGACGCCCGGCGTGGGGCGTTCCTTTGAAGTAACCGCACCCTCTCCCGCACTGGCGGCGGGAGGAAGCCCTTGCCTTGGCGGAAGCGTCTGCCGGCGAAGCGGCGGGCCCCAGCCAAGAAACCGCCCGCGAAGGGCGTGATGACCAGCGAGCTGCGGCGGATAAGCCTGCCGCCTCGGCCGCCAAGCGGTCGAAGACCTCCGCTTTGGAGCACCCGGCGCCCCGGACCCTCGCCGACATCTGCGACCGCCTCTGCTGGCTTCCGGACGCCATGCATCCAGGTGTTTCCTTGCACCCATTGGAGACGGCAGTTGCTTGATCTGTTGGGCGCCGTGGGACGAGCCGCCCGAAGCCTGCGGCGTCCTTCCGGTGGCGGCTGCGACGCGAAGCGATCGAAGACGATCGCCAAAGCGCTCTCGAAGCAGCAGCAGTTCATCTTGAGCAAGCTGTCTTGCTCGAGGCGCGCGTTTGATCTCGGCGCCGCCAAGAGCCAGCGCGCCGGTGGACCGGTTTGGCGGCAGCGAGTTGACACCGCCGCCGACGCGTGTCCATGATGGAAGCGCCCGCTCGGCGAGGCGAGGACCGGAGGAGAATGGCAGGACTCCCCGCCTTTTGCCTTGTAAATGTTGCCTATCAATGGAAACAAACTTTCGCTCTTTTGTTGTGAGTCTCACTTGAACTTCGCAACTTTAACTTGCGGAATTGAATTGGGGCACTGGCGCCAAAGGTTTTAGATGAGCGATTACGCAAGTGGTATTGTTTCCTTAGGCATCTGGTTACTTCAACCCTTATGGCCTCTCGCAACCCGACTTAAACATTACGTGGCGGCGCTTAGCTTCAGGAAGTGGTCTAGTCATTTGGTGCCGCCGTTAGCGCGTTGCCTGAACCGAGTCGACACACGGGCTAGAGCCCGCCTTCGTCGCCGCCTCGCACCGGCGTAAGTTATAAGCGTTTGCCTTTGCAACTAAGGGCCATCGGTCATAAGTACTTTCGCTACCGACTTTCGGCGAATGTTTTCTAACAGACCTTTCTAAGGCTAAGCCAGCGATCGCCAAAAAGCTTTAGAGCGAGCTTTCCGTTGAAAGTGGCGCTTTGAGTACTTCGCGTTCGCCGCTCCACTTGCCCATTGCTCTTCGGATGCTTAGCGGAGGCAAAGCACGACTTGGTACCCAACTCTTCGCGCTTTGATCTTGGAAATCGGCGCTTTTGAGCGGCGCCGTTGTCGATGATGATTACATTGGCGAATCGAATCGGACGAAGATGCTCTTCATAAACTTGATTGCCGCTGCGGATGTGATCGCCGGGACGGCGAGGTTTCAACCCACTTAGTGAACTTGTCGATGGCGGCGAACGGATGAGTATATCCTCCGGTCGCCCGCGAGCAGGTCCAGAATATCCGCCCCGGACCGCGAGCGGCGAGAGGCGGAATGGTTTGCGGCGCTGGGCGGTCGGTGGATCGCTTAGCATGAAATTGCACGCTTCGCATCTCCTCACGGCTCGAAGGCATCACGGAGGCGGTAGGCCAATAGAAACCGTGGCGGCTTTCCCAACCAACGCCGGCCACTGAATGGCTCCCGACATGCCTCCATGGATCTCGAGAGAGAATTTCACTCCCGCTTCGAGTGGCGCGCCGGTAGAACTCCATTTGCGCCACTGGCGTCTGGTCCCCACCTACCGGGCGTGGCGCTTGGCCTGCGCGCTATCTTCTCGGCCAGCAGCGTCATCGTCGAGATCACTCCATCCCGCGGTAGGTTAGGATCGGATCCATCCGCGACCTTCCCGGACGAGTGTGACGGCGTTACATACATTATCGCCGGCGTACTCCGCTGGCTGGCGTTCGCCTCAACCTCCTCGGCGATTCTTCGCCTCCTCCCTCTAGCCGGGGCTGCGGCAGATCGGTGGCGTCTCCTCCGGAGGTGGGGCTGCGTCGAGAAGCGTCGTCCCGCGAGTGGGGGCTGCGGCGGACGGCAGCGTAAGTCTTTCTTCAAAGACCCGGCCGGAGCAGTGCCCTCGGCGAGGCAATGCAGGGCGATTCATCCGCCATGTAGTTGTCGCGGCGAGGATGCGCCTGGCCCAAACCCTCAAAGTGCCGCTCAGCCGGCGCACCTCCGCGAGTAGGCCGCCATAGCGGGATCGGCGAAGAAATCCTTCCTCGCTGGTTGATGACCGGAGAAGTCGCCTTTACTTGTAGCCGGATGCCAATGGGTCGAAGCCACCACGAGCCGGCGGCGATCCTTCATACTCGCGGCGTTGTTGGTGGCGCGAAGTCCAAAGACCACCAGTGCGGATGACATCGCCGGTGGAAGACACGGGACGACGCCAGACCCAACCCCCTCCGGCGGAATGAGCCGTCGAAGAAGAGAGTCCACGGCGAGGAGGTGGGGTATCTTGACTTTCTGTGTCCGCCGAGTCCACTCGCTAATGAACTCCGCGAGCTTGCCTTTGATAGCCATTCGGGGCGATTTGAGATCGAATTCCGCCAGACTCCATGGCCCATTTAGCGTCGACCCGTCGCCTCGCGGTTGAAGAGATCTCCGCAAGGATACTTAGTCAACACGTGACTTCTCGCCTCGAAGTAGTGGCGTAGCTTTCGGGATGCCGTCGGCCGGCAGTAGAGCATCTTCTGGTCTTTGTGAATACCTTGTTTGGCGTCGTGGAGGATCTTCTTGGCGTAGTAAATGGGGCTGAACGCCCTCTCTTTCCGCCACCGACACCTTGTTGACCGCTGAGGGTTTGCGCGGCGTAGAGGATCAGCGGCTCGCCGGGTCTAGGGCGACCAGCACGCGCGGGAGGTAAGATACTTCTTGAACCGTCGAGCGCCTCCTGCGCCTCCGCCGTCCACTCGAAGCTGGTTGGTCTTCTTTAGGAGCTTGAGCGGTGGGAGACTTTTATCCCCAGCGAGCTATAAGCGGCCCGGGGAGGTCAAGCGACCCACCAAGCACTTTGCATCTGCCGAAATCGCGTCGGGGCTTCATGTTCTCGTCAGCTGCGACCTTGTCGAGTTCGCCTCAATCCCCTCACGGGAGACGAGGAATCCCGGCGGTTGCCAGAACGGCGAACACGCATTCTCGGATTAAGCTTGATGCAAGACTTTCTCGGGTTGGTGAAGGTTTCTTCGGTCGCCGATCAACTCCTCCGCCTTCTTGGACTTCACCACGAGATCATCGACATACACCTCCGTGTTCCGCCCTATTTGGGAGCGGTGAGCGATATGCATGGCCGGCTGATAGGTTGGGCTGCATTCTTCGATCGAACGCCATCCTTGTATAGCGATGAGCGCCCATGGGCGTAACGAAAGCGATCTTGTCTTCATCTTCTTGACCATGCTAACGGTGGTACCCGAGTGCGCATCCAAGCTTCTGTTGCCGCACCTCGCAGCTTGAGTCGGCGATGAGATCGATGCGGGCAGCGGGTATGGATCGCCAGACACGCCTTGTTGAGGTCGATGAAGTCCACGCACATCCTCAACGCCCGTTGGATCTCTTTGACGAGGACGGGTTCGCGAGCCACAGGATGGGCGACACTGCGGGCGACCCCGCCTTAAGAGCTTGTCCACCTCTGGCGGATAACTTCTGGCGCTCCACCGATTGCTTCGGACCTTACGCACGACCGTCGCGCGCGAAACGCCGCCAATTGTGCTCAATCACCTCCTGGGACCCTAGCCATGCCGGACGGTTGCCACGCACACACGTCTGCGTTAAATGGAGGAAGGAGGCAGAGCGCCTTCCTATTTAAGCGAGAGGCGCCCCCGAGCGGTCTTCGCCGGTCGACTTCGCTCAGGAGACCGCCTTAACTTCCAGCAGACGAACCGGGAGGCACGGTCTTCGCGGAGGAGCTCCGAGTCGAAGCCTCGGCCTTACGAGCACCGTCGCCCAACGCGAGGGCGTCCTTGTCGCAGCGGGCGCCTCCGGCGGTGCACTTTCAAAAGCGATGGGGCGGCTGGCCGGGATCTTCACCACCATGTACGCATAGTGGCACACGCCATGAACACAGGTCGGCCGGCCGACCTAGTATGGCGTTGTAGGGGAGGTCGAAGTCCGCCACCTCGAACTCGAGCATCTCGGTGCGGAAGTTGTCGGAGCCTCCGAAGGTTACCGGAGATCGATCGCCCGCCAAACCGGACTCGGACCCCGTGATGATCTGAAGAATGGGGCGTTAGGCGAAGCTCCATTGCTGGATCTGGGCGCCATGGCCGCCAAGGCAGACGGGAGGTTGAGGAACTCCCTCCGTCTACCAAGACCGCCCTAGCTTTACATTCCGGACCGTGGGTGCAACCACGATCGGGAGATGCCCAGGGCCGGCGGTACTGGTTGGGTGATCGGCCTGACTGAACGCGATCGGCTGCTCCGACCACGCCAGCTGCCTCACCGACCCAAAGCCGGGCACGGCGGCGCACACCTCCCTCATCGCACGCTTAAAGCTAGCGTGGGGCGGATAGGTGGCGAACCGCCGTGGATGGCGGCAACCTCGCGCTCACTTCTTTGAAAACCAAGCGAAGCCGTCTCCTTGCCCTTGCCACTGCCGGACGCCGCTTCTGCCCGGGGACTCGCCTGTCCACCATCCTTGCTGACGACATGGCAATCCGCCAAGTCGTGGGAGTTGTTGCGGTGAATGGGACAGTAGGGCCTTCCGTCCCACTCCGCAGGCGATGATCTCGCCCGCCGTCGCGACCCGAGGGCCGTCAGCAGCCACAGCGATCGCCGTAGCCGCTGCCTCGGCCGCCTTCACGAGACCGTACCACGCGCCGCGACCTCCTCCTCTTTCTACCGCCCGCGCCCGTTCTTGTGGCCGTCAATCGTCGTCGTCGTCGTCGTCGCGCTCGGCTGCCATGACCTGCCGGTCTCGGCCGCTTTGCGCTTCTTCTTGTCCTTGCCGCGGGGTTCCTCGAGGTTCGGCCTCGCCGCCCATAGCTGGCCCCGCCGCGCGGCCGGGCGGATCTGAGCCTCTCGCTGAAGGCGCCCAGGCGCCAAGGTGAAAGCTCCTCCGTCGTCTTGATCTTGCGGGTGGCCATCTTCTCTTTGACCTTGGGGTCTCGGGCGTCTCTCCGAATGCGTGACCCGCGCATCGATGGAGATGTCGAGGATGGTGTTGCGGACTGGTGAAGCGCCGAATATAGTCGCAATGATTCTCCCTTCTTCCGCTTCCACGTTGTGGAGGTCGTCTTCTACCGGGCTGCTCGAAGGTGCCACCGAAGTTGGTGACGAAAACTCGAAGCTCCTTCCATGACCCCACGGACTCGGGGCAGGTTCATAAAGCCCTGGCGGGCTCACGGTGAGACCGCGGAAAGTTGTTCACGAACCTTCCCGACCCTCCGGTTGGCTGCATCACCGTCGTATAGATCTGCAAAAACTCATCGGGGTTGGTGGAGCCGTCGTACTTTTCGATGGGGCCGGACGAAACCGTTCCCCTTTCGGACGCGCGCTCCTCCTTAGAAAAGCGCGGCACCGGCGTCGAAACCTCCTGCTCTGACGCGGTCTCGCCTCGCCGCCCGTCGCCTGGCGGCGCCTTGAAGAAGCGCCACCCTCGCTGGCGGGGCAGCTCTGCGGGAACCCTCTTGTTGGTCCCTGCGCGCGGCGGCGGCAATGATCGCGACCTTCGGTCGTGGCCCCTGCGAGCTTGTCACGCGAGTCTTCTCCATGCAAGCGTGGCGGTCCTCCGGATGGGACGGAGATCGCGCCACTGACGCTGCTGGCCGAGCCCCGTAGAAGTCGCGCTCTTGTCGTCTTAGCCCCCTCCTCATCGAGATCTGCGAGAGTGCGAGGGCACCAAAAAACGGGAGGACGCGAAGCGCGGTTCCCCGCCCAAACTGCACCACCGCCCGTGGCGGCGCGCCACGTCGGGCCAAGGCCAGCCAACCACGCGCCCGGGAGTCCGGATCACCGAACGGTGGGTTTTCAGCAAGACCACGGCGCGTGGAGGTTACGTCTTGGAGTGCACTCCTCCAAGGCGGCGCCGCTTAGCTTGGCGGGCCGCTTCGCGAGGCTCCAACCCTAGGCGGGCGGCTACCGCCCGGGTGATTCATCGCCATCGCCGCGGCCGACTCACGTGTACGGCTCTAGCGATCGCTTCCGCTCCATCGCGGATTCGCTGCTCCGCCATCGCCTCTGAAGAAGGGTCGAAAAGCTTGAACCGATGCTGGCGCTCCCCTACAAGCGGCCATCGACGGCGTGTTCTCCGCTCAACCATTGCGGATCACACCTGGTCGATTTTAGTCTGCTAGCCAACTCGATCAAGCTCGATTCGATTTGGCGTCGGGCACAACAAGGGCGACTTCGCAGATTTACGAGTTCGGACCCCTCGCGGGTAATAGTCCTACTCTGCTGAGCCCTAGCTCTTTTCGATTGTGGTTGAATGGGAATGTGTTTACAGAGTGTTTGAATGCATGAATGCTTCTCTCCCTCTCTCCTCTCTCTCCTCTCCTTTTATACAAGCTTTGGGTGGCGGAGAGAGCCGAGGGGGTAGCGATCTGATGCTCTCGATTACTGTGACAAGACACGACAGAAGAGATTTAAAACGCAGTGTTGCCCGCGCACGACTGCGCCGCCCTCGCGTGCCGCCAAGTGGCCTCGACCAAGACAAATCACACCGGTGAGTCTGCGGGTGGGGCCCCGCTGCTCCTCCCGCAGGCGGCCTCCTCAAGCAAACCTTCTCTCTGCCGGTCGATTCTTCTGCGCCCACGATGGCACCACTCGGACACGCAAGAGTCATCAGAGCGGTAATCATTTCTTCATTGTCTATCCGTAGCGTGATGTCTCATTAAATCGCTGTCGTCCTTCAAGAGGGGAGCCTTCGTCCAAGACTCATACGCAATGCTCCACGGCCTTGTGAGCCCCTTTGGCCACTGGCCTCGCTGAGTCTCCGGAGGGCTCGCCCACGCACTCCGCTGGCGGCGTGGGGCCCTCGTGGCCTCTGAGGGGCTCGCCACGCCATTGAGGCCTTGCTCACGCGACCGACGTGGGGCCCTCCGGCCTTCTAAGGGGCTCGCCATGGCTGGGGCCTTGCTTTCGCCCTTTGACGCGTGGGGGCCTCTTGGCCTCTGAGGGGCTCGCCATGCCATTGGGGCCTTGCTCGTCCGCCTGACGCGTGGGGCCCTCTCGGCCTTCCAAGGGCTCTTTGTACCCCGGTATTTATTACACCGACACTTATAAAGTTAGCATTTCGATCAAGTGGTTCAAAGTAAATGTTCCAGCCATACATTTCACATTTTCCATTGGTTTATTGTGCATGTTGTATTTTTTGTATAACACTTTCTTTGTTCCTACAATTCAATTAATTTGATTTGTTCCTGATAGTTCAAAGTGTATGTTCTAGCCAAACATCTCACTTGTTCAAGTTGTTCAATGTGCATGTTCCATTTTCGTATAGCACATTTTTATTGTGTTGTTATTCAATTCATTTGATTTGTTTCGGTTGTACATCTCATTTGTTTTATTAATTCAATGTGCATGTTTCAGCATGTAGTACATTTCATTTGTTTCAAGCATACTGTAGGAACTAACGGAGCAACTCTGAAAACAAGTACGGATCGAGTGTATCGTAGGAACAGAGTGAACGGTTATAATAAGTGCTGAATAAAAAATATTAGATGGATCGGACTCCGATGGCTCGATCGCCTCTTTTTTGTTGTTGTTGGTTTGGAGTCACAATAGATAATATTTGTGTTTGGAGAATGATTTATCAATGCTCGCGAATTGAACAAAGTAAACACGTGCGGATGAGGCCGAAAGTTCGATGGGCACATAAATGGGCATGTAACGTTTAGGCCTTGTATGTTTTGGCTTAGTGTAACGTAGGGTTTCAATAAAATTTATCTTTTTTATATAGCCTATTTCGTGTAATAATTTGTAATGATTTTTCTCAGGTTTTTAGTAGTCCTCTTAAAGATTCTAAAACTATTTCTAATTTTTTTACAATATTTAAATCTCAATTTAAAGACTCTCAAATATTTCTGAAACGCTACGCTACACTACGGTAAGCTGAAATGTACAAGGTCTTAATGGGGAACGTACTTTAATGGGTCACGGCCCACCATGGATTTCTGGAGAGCGTGCGCTAACATTCTTAAAAAAAAAGGATAAAGGATTAACAACTTGTAGACCATATGGTAAAAGTGTTTGGTTGTGATTAGCCTGCCATCCGAATTCAAATCCCTATGACGATAATAACTTGGGTCTCATTTTGAGGATATGGAACCCCACAGTACTCCTATAAATATATGTACAACTAGGGTTTCTTTAGACACCATCACCTCTAGCCTCATCTCGAGAGAGACAAAATCAAGAAACCACCACTGAACACCGCCACCATTGCCATCGAGGTAGCCAACATTTGAAATCGCCCTAACTCATCTCAAATCTTGCCCTTTAAAGGACTACTAATACGGACTACCCTCCGGTGATGAGAACTTGACAACGCTTAACATCGCCCTAACTCATGCATTCTAAATCTTCCATTTGAAGGACTCTACTAATACGGACTACCCTCGAGATCTCATCCGCACAATGTCACCGTGCTCGCAGGTGATCTCGCGCCGAGACTCTTCCACCTCCTCATCTGATTCATCGACGATCCGAATAGGTCTATTGTCGACTAAATCAAAGATCCAGACGTGTCGGGATAAAAATCCGACACCAATAATTCCAACCCTAAACTCGAGATCTAAACTTTTTTTGACAAAGCAAAACACAAAAAAAAAAACCAAGAAATCCAGAGATCTCTGCCGACCCCAAGCCGCCTCGGACACCGATGAAGGCGCTGGCGACGAATGGGTTGGCCAAAATTACCTTCCTGCTAGTCGCTCCCCTCAAATCTGTTTTTTCTTCCTCGGTGCTCGGCATGTATAATGGTAGAGACAGCTGCTGTCTCTAAATCATTCTATGTCGCTCTGAGGATTATATATATATAGGCGATACATACAATGGGTAGTCTTTACAGCTGTCTATATAGTTTAAAAGTTAAATAGAGTTTAAAAATTATTGTTATCAAAGGGGCTATAAATTTAAAACAAAAATTAAAAATAAAATTTTAAAATTAAAATAAACAATTATATAATCAAAAATTTAAAAATAAAAAATTTAAACTTTTGAAATTTATGTGGCAAGTGAGGTCTAGTTTTGTTCGAAAAAATGTCAGGAATCCATTTTTAAAGTCGGTTCGATAATCGGAAATGCTAATAAGAAGATATAGCAAATAGTAAATCAAAAAATAACTTTGCATGTACGTGCTGCATGCGAACGGGAGTCCTGCGAGCGCTGGAGTCCTCTCCTGTCTCTGGTTCATGTCAGCAAAAGAATAAGGTGGCATTTCTTATAGACAGCTTAGAGACTGCTGATGTGTACCATTGTACATGCTCTAACTCCTTCCGTTTCTTCCGGCAGCCGTTTGTTAATGCGCCTCGTGCAGCGCCGAGCGGAGGCTCCCTCCCGAAAAATCTTTTGACATTCTCAAATGCGGTTTCGATTACCGGTTTTAAATTTTTTAAAGCTTATGTTCGAAAGGTCAAAATTAAATATCAACGCTTACGTAATTTTAGTACCGGCTGGAGGGTAGAGAACACCCGCTCGTGTGTTCTTCCACTTGAAGCAATCGTTTGGGATGAAAAGGCAATATACATATGTATGGAAGGTGATCAATGCCATGGACTGACCGACCGGATGCGGGAATCAGCGGAGCAAGAGAGAATGGAAGGGCATCGGAGAGGCAGAGACGTGACGTGATCGGAGAATGCAACAATGGAAGATGGAAAGAAGGATGAAACCCGGGCGAGCAATCAAATTAATCACCCGAAAATCCCATCCTAATGATGGCTCGAATCGCCTCCTTCGTTCGTCTCCGCTTGATTCGCTCCCTCCCTCCTTTGTATAAAAGCCAAGGCGTCTAGGGAGGCCGGCATTCATCGAGCACTGCAGGTGAGATCAGATCGAAGGTTTTAGCCATGGAGAGGCAGCCCATCATCCTCCAGACCAACGCGTACTGCTCCGGCCGCTTGATGAAGGTCTGGGACGCCATCAAGAACCAGCATGGTACGTACGCACGCACGCGCATTCATGGATGCATGATTGCATGTCGATCTAATCATCAACGAGGTAAACGCACGCACGCACGCATCGGTTTCTCGCAGGGGTGGAGAACGTGCGGGTGTCGCTGGAGACGGGGCGGGTGGAGGTCACCGGGACGGCCGCCGTCGACGCGACGGCGCTCAAGTGGTGTATCCAGCACAAGACGGGGATGCACGCCGACGTCGTCGGCGACGGCCACTGCTACGGGATACCGCTTCTTGCGGCGCCGCCGCCGGAGCCGGAGCCGGAGCCGCACTTCTACGGAGGCTGGGCGCCGGCGGCCTACCACCGCTACCCGTACGGGTACGGCGAGTACGGCTACCCGGCGTCGCCGGCGAGCTACCGCTACCCGTACGGAGGCGGCTACGGCTACGGCTACGGCTACGGCTACGGCTACGGCTACTACTCCTACTCGGCGCCGCCGCCAGCGCACCACCGCCGGTACTCCGCGCCGCCGGTGGGCTACGACAGCTATCCGTACGGAGGCCACCAGTACACCTCCTACCCGTACGGACAATGCCACTGCTACTGCTACGGTTCGTACGGACACAACCGCTGCTCCTACCCGTACGGATACGGCGGTTACTACTATGCGGCTTGCGAGCTTTGCTGCTCCGTGTAGTGACGGCACAGTGATCGAGGTAGACGGTGGGCGGCGGCGGCGACCGGCCGGATCTAAGTTCGCCGCAAATAATTTTGCTACACAATTCCAGCCACGGAATTGAAGTGGAACGTCGGATCGTTGGTTATCAATGTTTAATTACTTATACTTTTGTTTTGTTTTGTTTCTAGTTGATGGAAAAATCGTTTAATTGGCCAGTGTCCAGCTTTAAAGCTGATGAATCAAGGAGTAGCAATAAGTTTTACATAATATTTGTGTTTGCAGAAAATGAATCGACATCTTTAATATGTTTAATTTTTTTTTGCTGGTTTGGAGTCTTAATAAGGACATCTTTTACATGACTTTTTTTTATAAATAATATACACGTGGCAGGTAACGTAGCTTGCCACACTAGAAAAATGGTCAGCTCACGGTAGACCTGATCATTTATCAGGTTCGGACGGGGTTTTTCAAAACCCGATAAAAAATCGGTCGGCCCGAACCCGATCCGGTGCATCGGATCATAAATTCGGATCTAAACCCGACCCAAAACCCAAACCCGAACAGCTGGTTTTGCAATTGTCTCAGGTCCAAACCCGACCCGACCCGACTGTCGAGCTTCAAATTAAGGCTTGACCTAACCCGGTGCCCTGGTTAGGCCGAGTTTTTTCAGGTCGGGTCGGGCGATCTACCATGAGCAGGTCTAGCTCACGGTGTTCGACACCCGACATGACCCACTTAAACAATTTTAGATACATCAATCTGCAGATTTAGCGTTTTGGTACCTATTCGACTCCTCAAAACAAATTTAGGTAACTGCAATGTAATTTAATCGAAGCTGAATTTATTCTTGCACCATTGTATCTTTCTTTAGATTAGCATCATTATGTTTCTGGTGGTCTCTTTTATCCAGGCCTGCATCGATCACGGGTACGTACTATCATCCTATTTGCATGGCTGACAAGAATAGCATATATCTCCACTGAAATTCTGGATAATGTCTAAAACCTTCCAATTGGGATCCCCTGCAGTTGTTAGTGTGCATTTTAACCTGAAAACAGATTATGACTTCTATAAATATGTCATACGGTATCCAATTTGTATGAAATAAATTTTGCAATTCATCTAAAATCATAATGAACCCATTTTTGAAACTTTTTCATTTTTTCATTTTTTTTGTTTTTCATTTTTGAATTTTAAAATTCAAAAATTCAAAAAAACGAAAAGTTTCAAAAATGGGTTGTTTAGTATTTAAAATGAATTACAAAATTTGTTTCATACAAATCAACATCGTATTTATTATATTTATAAGATTACGATCTATTTGCGTTAAAATACACACACCGCATTTAACGTAAAAGAACTACAGGGGATCCCAATTGGAAACCTTCAATCACCATCAGATTCATTGCACCGATAGGAACAGTTTAACAGAAGCAGTAAAAGCGGCAGTTTAGTTTTTAAACCTGTTTTCCCTAAACTTGTGTTTGTATTGTTCTCTATCTATAATGAATAGACAGAGCTTTTGTCATAGTTTCGGAAATAAAAACCTCCGACAGCTGTGAAAACAGTACATATTTCAATGTCTTGCAACGAAGTGCATGATGACCGATGACCAGAGCAGCGACGTGTTGGAAAAATGAGGTCCAGTTCGTGGCACAACGACTTTTGATCAATCAAAAAAAGCTCATAAAGCTTAGATCGGAGCCTAACAGATGCATCTAAGCTGAAAAAGGATAGCGGTCAAAACAGTACATATACTTGAATAACAATCATTTGACTCGGTCCGAACAGCGTAACTTGTCAGCTTAGATAAACTTAAAAGCATAAAAATAAGCATGTGCCAATCAAACCACTCTCATGGTGGAAGAAGATAGAAAAGAAAAAGTCCATGTTTGATGCGCTAAACTGAGGTCCAGTCGGCCAGTGACACGTCACCATCACACGAGACTTGGTTAACTGAAAAGTGAACACGCGACACTCGAAAGCTGAAACCTTTATCAGCTGAAAATCCGGAAGAAATTTCAGGATGGTCGGCTACACGCCTACACCGGCTAGCCGTAGGACATGGCCACCCACCTTCCGCCGCTTCTGCTGCTCGTCGTCGCAGCCTCGCTCTGCGCTGCGGTGGTCGGTCAGGGCGTAACGCTCCTGCAGCCAGGTGGGCGTATCTGCTCGACCACCGGCAACTACACCGACGACAGCCAGTTCAAGAAGAACCTGGATCAGCTCCTCTCCGAGCTCCCCTCCGCCGCCGGCGACAACGGCTGGTTCTTCAACGGCAGCGTCGGGGCGGGCGCCGATCAGGTGTTCGGCCTCATCATGTGCTACGCCGACCGCAAGGCGACGCAGTGCCGGGGCTGCCTCGACGGCGCGCCCGCCGGGATCACGCGGCTGTGCCCGGGCAGCCGGAGCGCGAGCGCGGTGTACGACGCCTGCGTGCTTCGGTACTCGAGCGCGCCCTTCTTCTCCACGGCCGACCTCGGGTTGGCCTTCTACGTGTACCTCCTAGGCACCCCAGTCGACCCGGCCACCATGCGCGACCCCTGGACCCAGCTGATGAGCTGGCAAACCGGGGGCGCCGTGGGGTCGCCGTCGCGGCTCGCGAACTTTAGCATGCCGTACGACGCGTCGTCGTCGGTGTACGGGCTGGCTCAGTGCACGCGGGACCTCACCGGCGGCGAGTGCAACAGGTGCCTCACCAACTACAGCGGCGAGCTGCGGAAGGCGTTCTCCAACAGCACCGGCGGCATGATCAAGGGGTACAGCTGCTACGTGCGCTACCAGCTCGGCGCCTTCGACATCACCCTGCCTCCCGCCCCGCTGCAGCCGCCGGCACAAGGTACCTGCAACTGCAAGACACCACAAAACTTCACTTCACATTGTGCAATGCAGGTTTGGCCGAGACATCATTTTTTTTTAAAAAAAAGAGCACTCGCCCCACCTCCATTTCCTTGCACAAAGAAACAAAAGCACCAGTCTTTACACCAAGTTTAGTACGAAGCATAACAGTCGGCAACAGAGGAGGTATGCCGTACCAAGCTCTGAGCTGCCACCCAGCCAAAAGGCAATCAACAGGATACAAGGTACTAACAGAACGATGGAGCAAAAAGAAAACAGCTGGATAATGTCTCTCCCCAGCACACCATTAGGAAGTAATACAAGCACAAACAGATATCATAATCTGAAGAGACTCCATAGCACGACAGAGACAGCTACAGGTCTTTCAAGGTCTTGAAAATTCCTTCGATCCCCATATCCAGCAGCTCTTTGTCGTTCGCCTTAACCAAACCTGTCCAGTATCGAAGCAGAGAACATGAAATGTAGAGAGCAATAAGAGGATTATTAACGCTTCTTTTTTCAAAACACGATCGATTTCTAAACATCCATAAGGACCAACAAGCCGATGCCACTCCAAAACATCTAATAGCCTTATGGTCATTGATTATCCTCCTCTCTCAAATCCAATACTGCTTCAGATTGGAGAGGATCCATTTGACCCCAAAACAACTAGCCAATAGACTCCAAGATAACTTGGCAATATGGCAGTCAAAAAATAAGTGGCTCGAGGTTTCAATGTTGTCACAAAATTCACAAGTTGGATTGCCATTCCAATCTTTTTTCCTGAGATTAAACTTGGTTAACAAAGCATCTTCTTTCAACATCCACATAAAAATCTTGATTTTCATAGGGATCTTGGCTCTCCAACCCCCCCTATGAACATGATTATTAGCATGGCAAAATTTGTACATGGATTTAACACTGAAAAAGCCCTTTTCATTTAACAACCACTTCACAGAGTCCCCCTCCTCATTCACAGGAACTGCTCTAGCCTTGGCTTGAATTTCAAGCCATTTTTCCTTAAGATCCCTAGAAAGCCATCTCCTGAACTTAATGGCCCAATCCCTGTCTATACAATAGGCAACATAAATAAACTGCTCAGAGCAAATATTGTATAAATCTAGGAACAAATCAGCCAAAGGCTTATCGTACAACCAAATATCATGCCAAAAACTTGTTTCTTTTCCATTCCCCACTTTCTTAGCTCTGTTCTTAACATACAAGCCCCTGATTCTCAGAAGATCACACAAAATAGCAGAATCATTTTGTTTTTGTTGTAATGGGAGATAGGGGTATTTTGGATATATTTAGCTTTAATGATATACTGCCACATTCTCTCTTCCATCTCCAACTTCCACCACCATTTGCAGAGCAAGCTAACATTCATCATTCTTAGGTTTGTCACACCAAGACCACCTTTTTGTTTGGGTTTTGTAACCTTCCCCCATTGAGTAAGATGAATTTTATGTGGAGGCTCTTCTAATTTTATCAATCTTCTCAATGACCAACTTAGGAAGGAGAAACATAGACATGGTGTACAGAGGAACACTGGATAAACAAGCATTAGTCAGAATTAGTCTGCCAAGAATTTTACTCTTCCAGGCACTAAGCTTTTTGTTAACTTTATCAACCACATTATCCCAATTGTTAACACAATTCCTTTTATACCCAACTGGCACACCCAAATATTTGATGGATAGATATCCTATCTGACAGTGAAATATGTCAGCGACTCAAATAGCTCTGCCTTCTTCAGCATTGAGTAACATAATTTCGCTTTTTCCAAAATTAATCTTTAGTCCAGACATCATCTCAAAGAGATAAAGCAGCAATTTTGTATAGAACAAGCTATTTTGATCATCTTTCACAGTGACAATAGTGTCATCAGCATACTGCAAGAAGGCCACCCCATTATTCACCACATCACCAATTAAACCACTTATGACTTTTTTCTCCTAGGCAATGTGAAACATTTTACTAAGACAATCCACCACCATGTTAAAAAGATAGGGTGAGATAGGATATCCTTGTCTCACCCCTCTCTTGCTTTGAAAGTACCCCCCTTGCTTTTCATTAACACAAATACTTAAGGTGCCTTTGGAAATAACTCTCCAAATCCAATTACACCATTTGTCAGAAAAACCTCTCCAATGTAAATATTTCATAAGAAAATTCCAATTGACCATATCATAGGCTTTCTCAAAATCTAGTTTAAGAACCACCCTAGGGACTTTTTTATGTTAGTGTGATGTAAGACTTCATGAAGAGAAAAAACACTATCCATAATATTTCTCCCAGGCAAAAAGGCATTCTGACTTTTACTAATGATCCTGCAGATCACCTTTTCCATTCTCATTGTTAGGGTCTTTGTGATCCATTTATAAAGGCAGTTTAATAGACATATCGGCCTAAATTGCCTAATATTATCTGCATTATCCTTTTTTGAAAGAAGAATGATAGTGCCATAGTTCAGCCTTTCCATGCACAACTCATTTTTATGGAAGCAATCAAACAACTTTAGGGCATCAAATTTTATAACATCCCAGTAAGCCTGAAAAAAATTGATAGGTAGGCCATCAGGGCCAGGAGCTTTGTTCTTACTCATACTGAACAAAGAAGTTTGAATCTCCTTCATACAAAAAGGTTGTACCAGCGCAACACTTTTCTCCTTGGATACTTTCTCATTACCATTCCAAATGCTACTTTTCAAACCAAAACTACTACTTTCCCCTTTCCCAAAGAGGGATTTGTAATACTTAGTGGCATGATCTAACAAATCATCATCACCCTGAATGACATTATCTCCATCATTAAGGGATTCAATTATCTTTTTCCTCCTTCTACCCCTTGCAACCAGGTGAAAATATTTGGTATTATTATCACCTTTTAACAGCCATCTACCTCTAGCTTTCTGTTGCCAACAAGCTTCTTCATCTTCTAAAATTTTGAGCAAATCAGTAGAATAATTTGCTTTCATTCTCAGCTCATCAGCATTAAGGTTGGAGCAATCTTCCTTTTTTTTCTAAAAGATTTAACTGTTGTATAATGCTTTCCTTTTGTTTTTTCCTCTTGCCAAACAAGTGACCCCCCAACCTTTTAAGAACTTCTTAACTCTTGAATTTTACACAGGAAAATGTCTAGAGGATCACCTACACAGACAGGAAGATTCCAAGCTTGACTAACCACCCTTATAAACTCCTCATTTTTGATCCACTCATTATGAAATTTAAATTTATGCATTTTATTCAGATCACCAACCCCAGCCTTAACAATCAAAGGATTGTGATCCGAAAGCAGTCTAGCTGCCTTATGGACTCTAATATCATGAAAAAGATTTTCCCAACCAATGTTGATCAAAGTCCTGTCAAGCTTTTCCAATGTAGGAATCACATGATTGTTAGACCAAGTGAATTGGCTGCCATGGTTTTTAATTTCTTTCAAAGCATGACTATTAATGTTCTGATTAAAATGGTCAGAAAATCTGTCAAGGGTATGTGTTTTATTTTTGTCATCCAAAAATCTTAAAATGTTAAAATCACCCCCTACCAAACCATAGGACCATCCACCACTGAACAGAAATCATGTAACTCATTAAGGAAAGCATCTTTCTCATCAACCTGGACAGGTCCATAGACCCCCAGCACACACCACCTTTTTCTCAGCACTTTGTTCCAAAGATTGAGGAGAATCATGTACACCCCCTTCTTGATACTTAAGATTTCAAACTTAATCTCATTGATCCCGATCAAAATTCCACTCGACTTATCCCTCGAAGAAACCCAGTTCCACATGAATTTATTACTAGGATCAAATTTACAAAAAAATCTATCTTCATAGTAAGTTTTCTGAGTTTCACAAAAGCAAACCACATCTAGGTTATGAGCATATATCAGATCTCTGACATATGGGCCCAACCCTTTCTTATTGGCCCCTCTACAATTCCAAAACATTAAATGAAGCCTATTCATCATGAATAGTTGTGTTATTTGTTTTACTTTTCTTAACAAGAACTCTTATTTGTTTAGCTGATCTCAAGCCTCTCAAATGGGTTCTCATAACCAGGTCTCTAGGCTATCTATGCATCTTACTATTTTTACTAACAATAGGACAAAACTCACCCTCTTCTACATCAGTTTGAATATCCCAATCAGTCTCTTTAATAGATTCCAAATGACCAAATTGTAAGTCATCCTTAATAAAACAAGGATTCTTATCTAAAGTACTACCCCTAGTCACTTCATTCTTCTTACTCAGTTGATTCCTAGACTCTTCTAAAGCTTTTAGCACCTCAATTTTTTTCACTTCTTTTCTACTAATTCGAACACCAACATTTTTAGCCGCCTTAACAAGCTCCTCATTAGAAAGGGCAGCAAAGGAATTAGAACTAAGACTCATACCTTCAAGATTTTTCTTCTTTACCAAGGTTGAAGCCTTCCCCAATATGTTAGCATTGGCATCCCTGAGCCTCGAACTTCTCCTTGTCGGTCCAGAAGGGATATCATTCTTCACACGAGGAGGGCAATCAATCCTCTTGTGGTCACCTAAGCCCTCATTATCCACTGAAATCTTCACAGTTTCTTTGCCAAAATCTTCCATTTCTTCAATCACCACATTTGAATTTTTGTTGAGGAAGGAACCATACTCATTGAACTGGTTTTTGTGACCCAACTTTGCCTTGTTGAGATTGGTACATTGTAACAACCAGATATTCTGTTGGGAGTTGGATTGAATAATTACACTATTTTTAGACATAGATTTGGTCATTTCCAGAGTTTCTTTTAACAATATATTATCCTCCTCTACACTGCCAGATTCCTGAGAATTGTCAAAGGTGATGTCAAAATTTTACTCATCACCCATAATCGCCTTCCCCTTGCCTGAATTGGATTTGGGAGGGGCAGACTGAGTACTCTTGAGCCCCTCTGCCTGCATACCTTCTTTACCCAATTTGGCATTCTACTCATTCTTTTGCCTTTTGGATTTGTCTTTCTCCTCCTCATTGAGGGTTGTCTGACCATCCTCAGGGGGACCCCTTTTTGTAAAGCCAGTTGGCCACTCCACCTCAAAAAAGAAGTCATATAGCAGAAGACCTGTAGCCCCTTCAGCTGATTCAGGAATCTCTTCGATATTTCGACAAGCAATCCTCACTCTGACAAATTCCAGTCTGAACACACTTCTCACATCTATTTCCAGTGGTTCTCGAGCCAAATGAGCCACACTATCAATGGTTTCCTCGGACCTCTTGTCCATTGGAATGTTACTGATACGTATCCACACTTCTTGAAATTTCCCTTTCGCCCCAATATCAGGTTTCCACTGTTCAACAGAAAAAGCAGCATCCACCAACCTCATGAAATCAACAAGGAAGTTTCAGAACAAGAAAACCTCAGCAATCAGTATATGTAAATTGTGACGAAAATAGGGAAATTATAGAGGGAGAAATCAGCAACATATAGAGAGATGATGCTTCCTGAATCTTTTTTTTTTTTTGAAAGAGGGGCTGGAGAACTGCCAACCTATTTCATTGATAAGCAGGAGAAAACAAAATAAAAACCCATGCAAACACGGGGTACAACCGCAGCGCCCCGCTGCAACCCTGGCCAAAGCCAGACACACCTCCGGACATTGCCGGGAAAAGCACTGAAGCCCACTAGGCCAACGACCGGGAAAAGCACTAAGCCCACTAGGCCAACGACCGAACATGGAGAGATACAGGAGAGGGAGAAGGGAAAACACCACCAACACTCACGCAGCGACGAACGACTCCTAAAAATAGCAGACCCAGCGAAAGCCCATAGCGCAAGATGGCAACCACGACGCCTCCAACAAGGTAAACGACGGAGAGAATCCGCCGCCGTCCCAAGGCCGATAGGGTTTTCACCCAGAGCATAGGAAGGTCTGAAAGTGATGCCTCCAAGGAGGGAACGACACCAAAGGTGATGCCAACACCACAGAAAGGGTGGACTTTACCAAGACCAAATTTCTACTAGCGCATAAAGCAGAGGCCGCCGAAGACTGAAAGCAATAGAAGAACCGAGTCGCTGGCCGAAGACGAAGACCCGGAAAGCGCAGACGAACGCCGCTCCTTGACATGGAAGAGACCGCCACACCACCCGACCCCGGAGAAAGGGAGGTCAAGACGACAGGACGGACCAAGTCAAGAGGCGATGAACAGGGCGCCGTTGAGAAAGGACGTCGCCTAACGCCACGGAGAGGGCCACCACGCCGAGTGGCCAACAGAACGAAGGAGACCAGACGCCGCGCCACCTAGACGACCGAGACGAGCCCGTCAAGAATGAGGGTCGCCGAGTCGCCGAGACGGCAAAGTCCACCACGCCACCACGGAGGAGCCGAGAGGCCGGACACACGCCCTGAGCCACTGCTCCGACCACCTTGGCCACCACCAAGCGGACCCGGCGGCCTCCACCGAGACAGGCTCGGGGAGGAAGAAGAAGAAGCCGGTCTGAAGCCACGCTGAGCCACGAGGCCACCGGACACAAACCCTCGAGCACACTCGCTCCAACCGCTTCCGGCCAACACACCGCTTAAACCGCCTCTTGCCCACGGACTCGGCCTCGCAGAAGCGGTCCCCGGCGGTCTTCGCCAAGACGGCCTGAAGGAGGAAGTAGAGGGAATGAAGAGAAAACCGACGCCGAGCTCCAACACTGTGCGTGAAGGTGGTGAAGGAGGAAGCGGCGCGCCTGACGAAGAAACACAACCAAAAGCGCTAACGGCCAGAAGAGGCCGACAGACCACCGGGTCCCTAACAAGGGAGAGACAAGGCAAAGAAAGTCGGGACCAAGACGAAGGAGGCGGATGGTGGACTCCACGCCGTCTCACCGCAGATCGTCGCTTTCACACCCGGCATGAACCGCCGCCGAGGATGGAAGAGGACCCACCGTCCACCGACGACCAGGGGGGACGACGTCGTCGCCTCCTCTGCCGCCAGCGCCACGCTAGGGAGGAGGAGCATCAGACGCCACTGCCGAGGATGACGGATCTGGAGGAGCCGGCTATGGAGGAGGACGGATCTGGAGGAGCCGGATCTAGAGGAGCCGGATCTGGCGAGAACAACACCGGATCTGGAGGAGGACGGAGAGGAGGAACCGAATTGGCCTAGAGGAGGGAGGAGGAGCTTGGGCGGCCACCACCGGCAACGGCGCTGGCGGCGGCAGACCCAAGGCGCAGGCGGTGAAAGGAGGCGGCCGCCGACGACGAGCTGCGGCGGGGGGAGCGGGGGGCGTTCCCGGCGCATGAGCGCGCGGATCTCGGCGAGGAAGGCGGCGTCCATGGACACGTCCCGCTGGTCGACGGCGACGCGGAGGCCGCGCAGGATGGCTCGCACGTCGCGGCAGTCCTCGAAGGTCGGCCGCACGGCGTGGAGGGAGACGCCGCGAGCGTGGACAGGGACGGCCACAGCCGGCGACGACGCGGTGGGAGACGCCGCGAGCGTGGCATAGATCAGAGGAGCGCCGGCGCCGGCGCCAGATCTGGCCGGGGGAGTGGAAGAAGGGGGCCGCGCGCCGGCCGCCCCGGCCGCGGGCGCGCCGCCAGGCCGCCGCACCGCGCCGCGGGCGCGCCGAGCCGCGCCGCCAGGCCGCCGCCGCGTCGCTGCCGCGCCGCCGGCCAGCCGCCGCGCAGAGGTGGAGGGCGCGCAGGCCGCCGCCGCGACGGGAAAGGAGGTGGCTCCGCCGCCAGGTAGCAGCCGCGCCGCCGCGCCGAGGGGAGGAGGGGTCGCCGGCCGCCGCGCCCGGCCGAAGGAGAGGGAGGGCGCCGCCGTTCCGTGGCTCCAAAACGCTGCTTGAGGAGGAGGAGTAGGAGGAGGAGGGGGGGCCGCCGCCGCCGGCCGGCGGCGGCGGCGGCGCTAGGGTTGAGGTGGCTGGGAGAGGGGGGCGCTGCGTCGCCCCCGAGCCGCCACACGTGACGACGCGAGGGCCGTGTTATTCGCAATCCTTTTCGTTTGCATGTTTTGCCCAGAGAGCCTGCTTCCTGAATCTGATTTTGTGATTGTTTGCTGTTGATCGAAATTCGACAGGTCTTGCACCTCCTCCGTCGCCGACCTCTGCCGGGCTCGTGGCCGGCCTGTCCGCCGGTTCTGTCTCGTTCTTGATCGTCTTGGGTCTGTCGGTATGGCTCTTCGTGCGCCGGCGACGGAATCGTGCCACGCAGAGGCAGAGGAGGGAGCAAGAGCTGGAAGAGGGCAACTTCTTCGACGACGAGGGGAACATGGAGGATGGCTTCGAGAGAGGGACAGGACCCAAGCGATTCCTCTACAGCGAGCTCGCCGCCGCCACCGACAACTTCTCCGTCGACAACAAGCTCGGCGAAGGGGGCTTCGGCTCGGTGTACAGAGGATTCTTGAAGGAGATGAACCTGGAGGTGGCTATCAAGAGAGTGTCCAAGACCTCTAAGCAGGGGAGGAAGGAGTATGCCTCTGAGGTGAGGATCATTAGCCGGCTGCTTCACCGGAACCTGGTGCAGCTCATCGGCTGGTGCCACGGCGGCGGCGAGCTCCTTCTCGTTTACGAGCTCATGCCCAATGGCAGCCTAGACACTCACCTCTACAGCGCCAAGAACTCCGTGTTGCCATGGCCAATCAGGTACGCGTAAGAAGAGGCAGAGCATAAGCAGAGTAATGTCGCTAAAGCTTCAAGCTTTCACTAACTGCGTGATGTTCGATTAATCTTCACTTCAGGCATGAGATTGTGCTCGGGTTAGGCTCCGCGCTGCTCTACCTGCACCAGGAGTGGGAGCAGTGCGTCGTGCACAGGGACATCAAGCCGAGCAACGTCATGCTGGACGCATCCTTCACCGCCAAGCTCGGCGACTTCGGACTCGCGAGGCTCGTCGACCACAGCCGGGGCTCGCACACCACGGTGCTCGCCGGCACCATGGGGTACATGGATCCCGAGTGCATGATAACCGGCAGGGCGAACGCCGAGTCGGACGTGTACAGCTTCGGCGTCGTTCTCCTCGAGGTCGCCTGCGGTCGGCGGCCCATCGTGGCTCGCGGCGAGGAAGAAGACGCCATCCACCTCGCCCAGTGGGTCTGGGATTCGTTCAGCAAGGGGAGCATCCTCGCCGCCGCCGACACGCGGCTCGACGGGGAGTTCGACGGCGAGGAGATGGAGCGCGTGATGGTGGTGGGGCTCTGGTGCGCGCACCCCGACCGCAGCCTGAGGCCGACGATCAGGCAGGCCGTCAACGTGCTGCGCTTCGAGGCGCCGCCGCCGAACCTTCCGGCGAGGATGCCGGTGGCGACGTACATGCCGCCGGTTGATGCTTTCAGCATTGGTACAGGGGTCAGTGGTAGCACCGGCACCGGTGGTACCTAGTCCAGCACCACCGAGTCATCTTCCCTGCTGAGATAACTCATCGATGCTTTTGCATCATTTTTTTTTTTTTGCAAGAAGTACTTCAAATTGATCTTCGGCTATCTGTAAAGTATATATATACTGAATTGGGCTATTGGTATGTCGCATTTTAGGACATCTTCTATAGTTTTATTTTTTACTATTATTTAGTTAAAGAAACGTACCATTAGAGATTCCTTACAAACTTATGGCTCAAATTCAATTCATCAAAGTGTAAAAGGTCCAAAATACGGCCAAGACAATGGTGGCGATTTTTTTCCTCATCTCACTTATTATTGTCCCAAAAAAAATCTTAGAAAGCCTCTAAACAACTCACTTTATGCTTTGATAATAAACTTGTAGATTTTTACGCATGTAACAAGAAGCCAAGTGATATTGTCAAACACAATAACATTAAGGCCTATTTGTTTGAACACAGCCGAATTTTCACAGCCGAAAGCCAAAAATTTGAAAAAAAAACAACAAATTTTGGAATCCCTTTGCAAAAGCTGAAGCCTCCAAAGGGTTTGTCTTATGATTTGAAGCGGGTTTTGGTGGCACTTTTATACTTTTATGGGATGGAAAAAAAGACTACCCTCTAGTTCTAATTATTTACCCATAAATGCCATCCAATATATACCTTTCCACCTTTTCCCATCTAGAACTCCCCACGCGCTCCTACCCGGCGCCTCAGTCGCCCGTCCCGTCGCCCTCTCCTCCCCTGGCCGCCTCTCCAGTACCTCCCGCCGCTCTCTCCCTGCCTCCCTCTCCTCCGCCCTCGCCGCCCTCTTCTCCCTGCTTCCGCCCTGCGCGCTCTCTCCCCCCCGCTCCTCTCCTCCCCTGGCCGCCTCCTCCTCGCCGCCCTCTGCTCCCCAGCAGCCCTCTCCTCCCCATGGCCGCCTCCTCCCTCGCCGCCCCTCTATGTATTACCTTGAAGCGAACCTTTATGTACTTTCTTGAAGTGAACTTCTATGTATTATTTCAACATCTCTATGTTATTTTTTTGCAGATGAGTTCAAGTGATAGTTCAAGTGATGATGAATGTGCTAAAAAGTTGAATATTGCTTTGAAGAGGCAAAAGTTGATGCTTCACTGGTTATGTGCCACAACTATTTTTGGTACGTATTATGGCGATAATTTTTTGAATAAATCAGTTAGAAGACAACCAGATGTGACAGGTTATGATTGGGTCATCAAAACTTTGAACCATCCTAGATCTTGCTACAAAATGTTTAGAGTTACCCGGCCAGTTTTTTATAAGTTGCATGACACACTCTTGACGAGGTATGGCTTGAAGTCAACTTCAGGTATGACATCAATTGAATGTTTGGCCATGTTCCTATGGACTATTGGTGGTCCACAATCTGTCACCCAAGTTGAGAACCGGTTTGAGAGGTCCACAGAGACTATCAGCAGAAAATTGACCTATGTGTTAACATGTTTGAACAATCTAGCTATGGATATAATCAAACCAAAAGATCCTCGGTTTGCAACGGTCCATTGTAGACTTGATGATTCTCGTTTTTCACCTCACTTTAATGATTGTATTGGAGCAATAGATGGTACGCATATTCCTGTTGTGGTGCCTTCTTCTGAGAAGGTGGCACATGTTGGTCGGTACCGATATACTACTCAAAATGTGCTGGCTGTATGTGACTTCGACATGAGGTTCACTTTTGTTGTTGCTGGATGGCCGGGGTCTGTGCATGACACGAGGGTATTCAATGAGGCATTAAAAAATTATGCGGATAAATTTCCATTTCCTCCCGAAGGTATCATCATTACCTACAAATTTTTTCATTGAATCGTTACTAACATATTGCTAACATACATTTTTAATTATTAGGAAAGTATTATCTCGTTGATTCAGGGTACCCTAACCGGAAGGGTTTTCTTTCTCCATACAAGGGGGAGACATATCATCTACATGAATTTCGTCAAGGACCAGGCCCTAGAGGTAAAAAAGAAGTGTTCAATCATTTGCATTCATCTCTTCGGAATGTGATCGAGCGATCATTCGGTGTTCTCAAGATGAAGTGGAGAATACTATTGCACTTGCCTAGTTATTCACCGAAAAAGCAATCAAAAATTATCATTGCTTGTATGGCCTTGCACAACTTTATTCGAGATAGTGCTTTAAGAGATGATCTCTTCGATAGATGCGACGAAGATGAAGACTACATGCCGCGTGTTGGGCAAACGTTGCCATCTATACCAGAAGCACTTGGACATGAAGAAAACGATATGAATGCCTTTCGCGATAGTATTGCTAATGCGTTGATGGCCACGAGAGGATAAAAAATTAGCAGGTGCCTCATTTATGTAAAATTTAATGTGAACGATACATTATGTTTATCAGATTGATTATTGATGGAATCAGTAAAAAAAAATTGATCTCATATGTGTGCGGTTGTTCATAGATGTGTGTCAGAGAGGCATTATTTTAATTTATGTCACATGCAAATTAAAACTAACATATATATAATAAAAACAAATAAAGAAAATATGAAGAAAAACAAATAAAGAAAATATAATAGGTCAAGGGTATTCTAGACATTACACATCAATACAGCTCAAAAGCTGATAACCAAAACAGCCAGAAGCATGGTTGCCAAACAGGTCCAGCTTTTGCAAATGTAGCTTCTGGAAAAGCTAGCTTCTCAGGGTCAAAAGCCAGAAGCAGCTTTTAGAGAAGCTGCAGCTGAAACAAACAGGGCCTAAGTACCATTGTGAAAGATAAAATCCAGGTCAAACCATCAGTATCAAGCATGTAAGTATTGATCTTATGCTCACACATCCGCTTACCAAAGGTCTTTCACTCAGTGTTTTTCGTGATTATGTTGCATGTATGTATATCTGATTTTGAATATGAGAGCCAACAAATGAAAACAACTCCCGTCAAGTGTAAGTGGATATACTAGTCAAGACAGAATAAGTACACTATAGGTATTGATGTTTCATTTGCTGTAAATAGCTTATGCGGTGCTTGCCTTGGAGTACTATTTTATCAAGGACTTATAAAGTTTGCCTTTCGATCAAGTGGTTAAAAGTGAGTGTTCCAGCCATACATTTCACTTGTTCCATTAGTTTATTGTGCATTTGCATGTTGCATTTCTTATAAAACACTTGCTTTGTTCCTACAATTCAATTAATTTGATTTGTTTCTGGTAGTTCAAAGTGTATGTTCTGGCCATAAATCTCACTTGTTCAAGTCGTTCAATGTGAATGTTCCATTTTTGTATAGCACACTTTTATTGTGTTATTCAATTCATTTGGTTTGTTCCAGTTGTACATCTTATTTGTTCCATTAATTTAATGTGCATGTTTCAATATGCAGTACATTTCATTTGTTTCGAAGCATATTGTAGGAACTAACAGAGCAACTCTGAAAACAAGTACGGAGTGTATCCTAGGAACAAACAGAGTGAACTGTTAGAATAACCGCTGAATAGATACTTTTTTAGATGGATCGGGCTCCGATGGCTCAATCGCCTCTTCTCTTCTTTTCTTTTTTTTTTTGGTTGGTTTGGAGTCTCAATCAATAGATAATATTTGTGTTTGGAGAATGATTTATCAATGCACGCGAATTGAACAAAGTAAACACTGATGAGGTTGAAAGTTCGATGGGCACATAAATGGGCTTGTAACGTTTAATGGGGGTACGTACTTTAATGGGTCACGACCCACCACGGATTTCCGGCGAGCGTGCACTAACATTCTAAAAAAATAAAAGTACAAAGGATTAACAGTTTGTAGACCATATGGTAAAAGTGTTTGGTTGTGAAGCCTACCATCTGAATTCAAATCCCTATGACAATAATTTGGGTCTTATTTTGAGGATTTGAACCCCGCAATACTCCTATAAATCTCTGTACAACTAGGGTTTCTTCAGACACCATCACCTCCAGCCTCATCTCCACATTATCGGCGTCCTCAGCACCTCCAGCATCATCCAGCCTCCAGCCTCATCTCCACGTCATCGCCAAATTACAACCAAGTTCACACTGAATCAAACTGTAAAATAACATAGGGTTTCTCTGTGCTATCATCGCCGAAGTCGAAGGCAGGAGAATAAGATCAAAATCAACAATAGTAGTGGTAGCACACATACTCGTCAGAGCCACCCTCGAGGGAGACGAAACCGAGAAACCACCATTGAACACCGCCGCCATTGTCGTCGAGGTAGCCAGCATTTGAAATAGCCCTAACTCATCCCAAATCTTGCCCCTTTAAAGGACTCTACTAATACGGACTGCCCTCCAGTGACGAGACCTTGACAACGCTTAAGATCGCCCCAACTCATGCATTCTAAATCTTGCCCGTTTGGAGGACTCTACTAATACAGACTACCCACTAGCGACGAGATCTCGGCCGCACAATGTCACCGTGCTCGTAGGTGATTCCGCGCCGAGACTCTTCCACCTCCTCATCTGAATCATCGATGATCCGAAGAGGTCTATCTACTATTCCCACGTTAATCGAAAAATAGTAGAAATTCTCACGTTAATCATAGAAAAAAGAAAAACCCAAATCGTCGAATATGGATATGATTACGTAAATCTAGCGGTCAATATTAATCTTCATAACAAACTACTGAAGCTGATCTATATATTAGATATAAACTCTAAATCTAATCTGATATATTATCCATATCTTAATAAAAATCTAGCCGCGCAAATGCGCGGGTCACTTTGCTCGTTGTTGGTTAGATCAAAGATCCAGGCGTGTCGGGTTAAAAAAATCCAACGCAAGTCCAACTTTAAACTCGAGATCTAAACTTTTTTGACAAAGCAAAACACAAAAAAACGGAGAAACCCTGAGATCTCTGCCGAACCCAAGCCGCCTCGGACGCCGATGAAGGCGCTGGCGACGAATGGGTCGGCCAAAATTACCTTTGCTGTTGCTGGTCGCTCCCCTCAAATCTGTTTTTTCTTCTTCGGTGCTCTTACCCCTTCCGTTTGTTCCGGCAGCCATTTGTTAATGCGCCTCGCGCAGCGCCGAGCGGAGGCTCCCTCCCGAAAAATCTTTTAACATTCTCAAATGCGGTTTTGATTACCGGTTTTAAATTTTTTAAAGCATATGTTCAAAAGGTCAAAATTCAGTATGAACGCTCACGTAATTTTAGTACCGGCTGGAGGGTAGAGAACACCCCCTCGTGTGTTCTTCCACTTCAAGCAATCGTTTGGGATGAAGAGGCAATATATATATGTATGGAAGGTGATCAATGCCATGGACTGACCGACCGGATGCGGAAATCAGGGGAGCAAGAGAGAATGGAAGGGCATCGGAGAGGCAGAGGCTTGCGTGATCAGAGAATGCAACAAAGGAAGATGGAAAGAAGAATAAAAACCCGGGCGAGCAATCAAATTAATCACCCGAAAATCCCATCCTAATGATGGCTCGAATCGCCTCCTTCTTTCGTCTCCGCTTGATTCGCTCCCTCCCTCCTCTGTATAAAAGCCAAGGCGTCTAGGGAGGCCGGCATTCATCGAGCACTGCAGTTGATCGACGAGATCGAAGGAACCAGCCGGCATTCATGGAGAGGCAGCCCATCATCCTCCAGACCAACGCGTACTGCTTCGGCCGCTTCATCAAGAACCATCAAGAACCAGCATGGTACGTACGCACGCACGCGCAATATTCATGGATGCATGATTGCATGTCGATCTAATCATCAACGAGGTAAACGCACGCACGCACGCATCGGTTTCTCGCAGGGGTGGAGAACGTGCGGGTGTCGCTGGAGACGGGGCGGGTGGAGGTCACTGGGACGGCCGCCGTCGACGCGACGGCGCTCAAGTGGTGTATCCAGCACAAGACGGGGATGCACGCCGACGTCGTCGGCGACGGCCACTGCTACGGGTACGGGATACCGCTTCTTGCGCCGCCGCCGGAGCCGGAGCCGGAGCCGCACTTCTACGGAGGCTGGGCGCCGGCGGCCTACCACCGCTACCCGTACGGGTACGGCGCGTACGGCTACCCGGCGCCGCCGGCGAGCTACCGCTACCCGTACGGAGGCGGCTACGGCTACGGCTACGGCTACGACTACGGTTACGGCTACGGCTACGGCTACTACTCCTACTCGGCGCCGCCGCCAGCGCACCACCGCCGGTACTCCTCGCCGCCGGTGGGCTACGACGGCTATCCTTACGGAGGCCACCAGTACACCTCCTACCCGTACGGACATGGACACTGCTACTGCTACTATTCGTACGGAGACAACCGCTGCTCCTACCCGTACGGATACGGCGCTTACTATGCGGCTTCCGAGCCTTGCTGCTCCGTGTAGTGACGGTACAATGATCGAGGTAGACGGTGGGCGGCGGCGACCGGCCGGTCGGATCTAAGTTCGCCGCAGATAATTTTGCTACACAATTCCAGCGATGGAATTGAAGTGGAAACCTTTTGTCGGATCGTTGGTTATCAAAGTTTACTTATGCTTTTGTTTTGTTTTTAGTCGATGGAAAAATCGTTTAATTGGGCCAGTGTCCAGCTTTAAAGCTGATGAATCAAGGAGTACCAATAAGTTTTACATGATATTTGTGTTTGGAAAAAATGAATCCACATCTTTAATATGTTTAATTGTTTTGTTGGTTTGGAGTCTCAATCAGGGCCGGAGCAAGGATTTGGAACGGGGTAAGTGGAGGGTTAAGAAATAGCAATACTTAACACGTGGCCCCTTTATTTCAAAATATAAGGTACGCATGTATTTGAAAAAGTCAGATGTTTGTAACTTTTGACTAATAATTAAGCTAAAAATATATATGTTTAGTGTTCTGCATGTGATATAATTGGATTTGTATTTGAAAATGCTTTCATATTATGTTAATTTTGTAGTTGTAGACGATATCTTGTGAAAAAAATTAATGGTTAAAGTTTTACATTGAAGACCATGTCAAAAATTTATACACATTATATTTTGAAACGGGGGAGTATTTTATCGTGTGCTTATTCACAAGTTTTTATAGAGTGTGATGACACGTTGCAAAACAGTAACTAAAAAAATTCTCTTTCAATGCAAATATGCTTAATAATTGTGATTAGATGTACCAACTCCTATAAGCAAAAAAACCCTAAAAAAAATTAGTCTTTCTCCTAAAGCACCCATTTCAATGCTATCCTAGGTGGGAAAAAAATATTTTTATCTTTCTAAGAAACTCTCTCAGACTTTGCATTGCACATCGCAATAAAGACTCCAACATAGTGCATAAAGTATTTAACACGTGTCTAAAGATAGTCAATTGTTTTCTTGATATTTATGTATGTTGTCAGTTGTCCTAGCAACCTAAGCGCACTGAAATAAGAAACTAATTAATGCCATTTACGCATTTGTTGCAATAAAATGATCAAGAGTTAGAGAGCAACAAGTGTAACTACTGAACCAATATCAAATTGTCCATCAATTCATCGTATAATTTATAAACATTGTAAACGAGACTTGGGGAGGCATACCAAATTTTGAACCTTTGTAATAAGTGGAGAGAGAGAGAGAGAGAGTTGCATATGGCCATTGTTCAGTTCTTAGTAGATTGTTGTAGACTAATTACTAGTAGCGTTGATCCTAGGTTGTATGTATGCACTAGAATTACCGGATTAGCTAATTAGTGGCCTAGATATCTAATTTGTTATAACTTAAACACAATAGTAATTAGCATATGGGAGGATTTTACTAAGGGGCTCAGGCTCTGCCAGCCTCCCTCTGTCTCCGCCATTGCCGCGGTGGCATGCACGCTCTTTCTTTGTAACTAAACGCTATCAATGCAAAATTGCAAATAACTTTATTCATTCATACAGTTTTGGGATAACAAATTAAAATCATTTTATAAATTGAAAGGTAACATAAGATGTGAATTATGAAGAGAGTTTTCACGCTGCGTGCGCTGCCTCTGTTGCTCGTCTGTTTGCTTCGTTTGTTGTTTGATTGGTAGGCTACCATGGGAGTGCAGTAGTACATAGGTCTCTTCGGTAGCCGGTTTTGTTGGGTCCGGTTGGGTTAGGGATTCGGTTTTTGACGGCCGCATCAGGCGTGAACAGTAGCGTCCGTGAGGTAAATTGTGAAAACAACAAGAGGAAATCGTCATCCTCATCATCGTGATCAACGTACCGTATCGGAGCCCCAACCATCTGCATAATTAATGGTAAAGCTCATGTTTCTAAGAAGGATGCAGATATGTGAAAGTGTTCTAGCAGGTCCTCAGCGAAATGAAGTAGGCATGGCAAGCAACAAGGAGGCATTGCAGGCCAATTTACCATAGGATTTGAAGGACGCTTGGAATCTCCGCCGGGAGACTTCTGTCACCGTCGTTCAAGCTAGCCCCGCCCTCGGTTGTCGGCAGCTGTCGAGGTCTTGTTTGTTTCAGATTAAATTAAATTAAATTAAATTAAATGAATATTTTTTATTTTTGTATAAGCAAAATGATGTAATGTTTTGTAGTCATTCTTGTGGGGTTTTAAATAGTACTTCTTAAAGTTTGTAAAATATTTTTTTATAATTTTTTGAACTCGGCAAGACGTATTTTGAGGGGATCATAAATTTGCTACAGTAAAACGCAACGCTACATTAATCTAAAACAAACAAGGCCCGAGTCTCACCGCTCCAAACACCAGCGAGATTGTAGGTCGTCGGTCCGCTGTGAGCCGCGAAGACGCCGGAGCCTAGGATTCGGCGCCGCCACCAGATTCCCATGCTCCTCCAGATTCCCATGCTCCTCCTGCTTGCCTTTAAATCTGGATCCCCTTGTCGCCGCTAGACGGATGGCGTTGTCGAGATTCGTGGTTGTCGCCTTGTTGGTGACTAGCGCAAGCAGCGAAGATAGAGGATGCGTGTAACATCCCAAATTTTTAAAACCAATTTGGCACGTTAATAATTTCTTAAATGCATAATTTAAAAATGTTAAATCATTTATTGTTTTACATCATGGCATCATCATTGCATGCATTGCAATTAAAATTGGAAAATCAATTTAACTTCTCAAGCTTGCACTCTTGCTAGAAAATTTAAAATTTGCTTAGTGTGTATATTATATTTTCTTGAAGCAAACCCTTAGATGGAATTATTTTGAAGTATGATATTATGTTTTGGGAAAATAAAATACTAATTTTTAAGTACTAGTGTATTTAAAATAATATTTGAAAACAAAATACCTTTGGAATCAGAAAATTTAAAAACCTCTTACTCTCCTCTCGGCCCGAGTCGGCCCATTTCTTTTCTTTTCCCTCTCCTAACCGTTTTCCCCTCCGGTTGGGCCGAAGCCGAGCCGGCCCATTTCTTTTCCCTTCCCTCCTCTATTCCCCCACTTCTCAGTTTCCTCCGGATGGGCCGCAGCACCATGCTTGGCCCATCTCCGCCAGCAACCATCCTCCCTTTCGGTACAAGGCCATGACTCGCCGACCGGTGGGCCCGCGTTGTCAGCCTCTTGCTCGTCCTCCTCTGTCTTCTTCCTCCCCCTGCTCCTCTGCGTCGCCGCTGCGAGTCGCCGCCGTTGTTCCCAGCTCCCGAGGTCTCAATGGATCGACTCCCCACGCAATCCCTCGTCCCGATCCTTTCCTCTCGGACCCCCTCTTTTCCTTCCTTGTCTTGTCGCGGGTCTCGCGCTCGTGTTGCCGCCGTCGCCGGACTTGACCGCGCCATGACGCCAAGGTCGCCGCCGCTCTGCACCGCAAGACCTTGCCGCCTCATCTTCACCCTGTGCCAACTGCCAACCACTCCTTTGACAAGCCTTGCCGCGCCGCCTATAAATACCCCTGCCGCGGTACTCCTCTCTCGCCGGAGCTGACGAAGACGACCACGACCGCGCCGATTCCGTCATTCCAGAGACCTCGAGAACCCCTCTTTAGCATCCCGGAGTGTTCCTCGGTGTTTCCCCTCGGTCAATTGAACCTCCCCGCCGCCGGAACCTTCTCGCCGGTGACACCGATTCCCTTCCACCGCCAATTGCGCCGCCGGCTACATTTCCCTCGGTAATCCTCGTGGGCAACCCTACCAATCAACTCCCCTCTTCTTTACCTTCCTCCCGAGCCGGTCGCCTCGCTGGATAGTTCGCCGTCTCGCCGGTGCCGCCACCAGTTGTTGCTGGGCTCACTCTGGTGACCGAGCAAGTGGGGTCCGCTGGTCACCCCAAGTGAGCCACAGGCGAGCCACAGAGGCGCTTGTACTGAAGCGAGCCATATGGGCCGCTTTAGGCCCAATTTGCCGATTCAGCTGAAGAATCCAATTAAATTCATTTTAAATTTCATCAAGCACCCTAGAATTCATATCTAATTCATATTAATTCATACAAATGTAAAATAAATTTCATTAAATTTATGAAATTACCTTAGTAGTTTCTGAACCCAGGAAAATTGTATTTATGCATGTCTTGCATGAAGAGTTAATTTGTTGGTTAAATAACAATCTTGAGGTGCATTATTTCATGTGCATTGGAGAAGTGGTCATATTACTTCTTTTAAATAAAAATAAAATACTTTACAAGTTGCTGGACCTAAGAAAAGCTCATTTGAATGTATGTCCCCATTGAGCAATTGCTTTGGATAAATAAGTATAGTGGGCATTGCATCATTTCATGTGCATAGATCATTTTCATGATTTTTCCCCAAATAACAATGCATGGGAATCAAGATTTCTGCATTATCTTTAGAAACAACAGGTCATGAAATGTTTCTTATGTGTGTCGTATTGCTTTGCATATGGGTGTGCCCGTTTAGGAGGTCAAGCCCCCGAAGACCCGATCATCGACGTCCCCTTCGTTTTCCCTAGAACCGATCAAGGCAAGTCCCCCTTTGATCATATCGTGAAGCCATTTTCTGTTATTTAGAAAATGTTTACTAGACTTGAAAATATGCATGCTAGTTTAAAAATGATTAATGCCGTATTTGCTAGAATTAGATATCATGCCAATAGAAAGGTAAGAAATATGGTAGGTTAAACCTAAGGCTAAAAATATGGATTGCTCATATTTAAATACCTTGTTGTGGTAGGATAAATGCTTAAAAATCATTTATGCGGAATGATTCAATCATTTGTGTGAAATGAGAATATTGTTGAGAAATGTTTGGGAAAGGGTGATTTAAAGATAGCGCATCAAGGGCGATGCTTAATAGGAAATGATTTTCCTCTCACCACAAAACTTTCCGACTAGGGAGATATTTTGTCGGTTGGTGTAGTGTGGCACTGGTTTGAAACTGGACTAAAATATCAACTCTCCCCTAGTCTAAGGACTGCTCATCCTATGATCCTATGAACTGAGCCATTACAGTACGACATCGAGCCCTGGTATGGGACGGGCCCGATCGTTGGCCCTCGTGGTTGGCGGTCTTGTGGCGAAACACCGTCTGGGTGCGTAGCCTCTCGAGGGTAAGGCGTACCCACTCTGCAGAGTTAAAAGCATCATGATAGTCGTGCTTTCGCATGTTATGAGCGTCTGAAGGACTGATTATATGGTAGATTCTTCATTTAAAAACCAATTTAGAAAAAGGGTTTTGAACAAATAATTTGAGATGAGTAAAGATTTGAGAAGGATTTCGTTTGAGCTAGGGGCCACCGGCGATATTTCGGAATGGGTATCGGCCTACCGGAAAGTGTCGCGCGGAATGAACCTAGCCGGTTTTGAGAAAAGAAAATGAGAAAGGATTTTGTTCTCGCTATGGCACTGAGGCCAAGTGGTGAGAACCGTTTGAGAAGAGCCCAAAGAAAATGATGAGATTTAATGTTTCTAAATCGCTTTGACAAAACTAGACTAATAAATGCATTTCCGTAAAATATCTTAAGCTCTCCTTGTACTAAACCACATTTGCATAATTCCGGACTTGCAAGTACAATTTGTACTCACCCTCCTTTTCCCTCCTCCCTTTTTAAAATTTCAACAGCTGGTCCATCTGAGTATGGCCCGCCTTCCGAGGAGGAGGACCCGGACTACGTCGATGAGGCGTTTTCTGAGGAAGACTATGAAGACTAGGGTTGCGAGTTCCTATAGCCCTCGTGCCTGTGGGATGGATAAGTATCTAGATGTTGTATTAGGCCTATATCTCTGTGTACTCTGATTTGCGGCTGCGAGCCGTTGTATGTGTTTATACTGGACTCGAAAAAAAATTCCTTTCCACCTCCCATCATATGTGCATTGAAGTTCACTTGGAAGCATACACGATTATCTTCAGAATCAACCCAGTTGCATTTGAACATGTGACTATCAATGCCAGTGACTTTCTCCAAATGAACATTTTCCTAATTAAAAGATAAACATCCTCTTAAGTACATCATAGTAGTGTAGTTAGATAAAAGAGTACACAAATGAATTGTAGATTAAGTGATTACGATGCAAGTCTCATAATGCAATGCGGTGATCCTGGTGCATATATTGGTTTGATTGTTCTTCAAACTTTCCTCATAATCTTCTATGGTTTGAGGTACATTTTGTTCCTCTTTCCAAACATTGTATCTATCCACAACTCGATCGGCTAAACCATCAAAGTATGTCACTAATAAACAAACGTCAAAAATATTGTATTAGCACCAGGGCCGTTCCTAATGTTTTAAGGGCCCTAGGGCGGGACTAAAATATGTCATTTTAAATTTAATTTTATATTTTAATTTCTAATTACTTAATACATTAAATATTAAATATTTTTGTGTTTAAGAACTATTCTCTTAGCCAGCGAATCATAAATTAATAATGAACTAAACATCTGTAAATGACATGGCGTGATTGGAAGACTCATTATTACAAATGACTAATATATTATAGATTTAATAATATAACAAAATATTTATAAATCTTTTGTATCTAGCCTATTCCTTTTCTCAAGCACACTGACCATGTACTTAACCTATCTATACATGGTCATTCGCAGACTTATAAAAGATACTCTAAACCACATCAATTTATAAATGTGTTAACAATATTGGATTATTGCCACATTGTAAAATCTAGTTCATCCGTATACAAATATCTCCTAAAATATCTATATTCTATGTAGTTCTTAAAATTTTGATAAAAGAATATATCTAATAGTCATTATTCATTGTGTGGATTACTAAAATATCTATGAATAGACATACTTTTTATACAAATAATGCAACCGAATCATGGATGATCAGCTTGTGTCGGTGATAGGACAATCGAGGTATGGAGGGTGAGACGTGGATGTGTTCGGTCTTTGTCATGCTCCATCTAGATGTTGCTATGGCTAATAACTTGCACACGTATCACTTAGGTGACTCACCATGGCATCGAAAGCACATGGGCCTAGGATCCTAGGAAACGAGAGAATTGTATCAAGATGAAACCTAATAATATTATACCTTGGCTGAAGCGCAACACTGTCATGCCCTAATGTTGTAGTGACATCGTTACACAAATCAAACTACTCATTGCTCAACTGCTCACAATCAAAAACCACACCTCGATGGTCACTACAATTCAGAAGCCCTCATCATGTCAATTTATTGTTGATCCTACGAGCCCATAACACCTCGTATTCTTTGGCGAAGCCAAAGCCTTAGGTGGTTAGGCCGCTTTATACAACCATTATATCTATCTTCTTTGTGCTAAGTAATGCATGCCTTTATAGAAATGAAATGGTAGTGGACTCACTCGCTCACAACGACTAAGTACTATGTTGTTATGACTAATTGGCTAGCGAATAGGCCAATTTAACGGACTATTTTTTGTTGATCTATGAGCTCCCTAGTACTCCCTTCTGTCATAAATATTTGGCGTTGGAGATGCATGGTGGCCAATGTTTAAAACTTGAGTTATGAATACCTTTTAAAATTTTAGATTAGCTACATACAAATAATATGTAGATTCATTTCGAAAAGTACTTCAACAAAATTATAATTTTTATGGATTTCATAGATAAACTATAATGATAACTAGTGACTTCGCTTTGTAAACTAAAAAGTTTAAACCACAAATATTTGTTACTAATAGAAGTACTTACTAATACCTACTAACTATATGGGTCGGGGCCTCCAAAATTGGGGCCCTTGGCGGTCGCACCAAGTGCCCCCCTATCTGGACCGGCCATGATTAGCACGACTGTAATAATGCACATATATAACATCAAGATAGACTAGACGTAGATGACATACATACCTGAGTTTTCAGCTTTAGCATGTGTCATATTTGCTCTTATCTGCATGAAAGAATTATGAATGTTTAGTTTTATTTTGATGATTCTTATTAAGGGTCCCACGAGCATTAATGCATATAGTTTCATTCAATTAGAACAAACCTATATGATTATGTTAGTGAAAATGCAACATTCTACTAATAGAAAATCCTGATAGTTCAAAAATAATAATTAAAATAATTTCCCACTCATATCATAATTTTTTATAGATTTTATAAAATGATCTAATTGTTATTAAAGGTTACTTGTAATTTTCTGTGAGGTGGTTGATACAGTAACAATCAAGCTTATAATTTTTTATGATAATAATTGGTATTTTCCAAAACTATTTAAAAATTTACAGCGAACAATAATTATTTTCAGTAAACCTAAATCATCTACTGAAATGTTTAAACAGACAAATCGGTGGGAAAAATACAAAGAATAGAGCCTCAGTGTAGCACAGTAAGTGGCTCGGTCCAGTGATCCGCAGGCCGCTGGCCATCTTGGCTAGGCCCAGGCACAGGGATTTGACTCCCACGAACGGCCTACTGAGTGCGGACGCTGCAGACGAATTTATTACTGTACTAGCATTAATTTAAATCGAAATTAAAAAAAAATTTGCCCGTTTAAAAAAATTAAAAAAATAGCATCCTAGCGCCCGTTCAACGGGCGCTATATAATAATCGCCCGATAGACGGGCGTTATTAAAGGCCTACAGTACAAAAGAGCCGAACCAACGGGCGTGTAATGGCGGCAACGGTCGCAGTCAATAATCGCCCGTTGGACGGGCGTTTTATCACTATTCGAAAAAAACCGCCCGTTGGACGGGCGTTTTATACGGTGCGGGAATGGATCGCCCGTTGGACGGGCGCTAATTCGCGCTTAAACCTCACATGATCGGCGCCGGATCAAGACAAGACTCATTCGCCACAAGACCAGTAAACAAGCAGAGAAAAGAGAGGAGAGGAGGAGGAAGAGAGAAGAGGAGAGGAGGAGAAGAGAGAGGAGGAGGAAGAGAGAAGAGGGTGAGGAGGGAGAAGAGAAGGGAAAAAAGGTAATTTTAAAACTCATTATATTTTTATTTTGTAATGTTTAAAAACAAGGTAGGTTAGCAATATGGACATGATAAATTAAATATTTCGTTTAAAGTCTAGATTTAGCGATTAGGTTTTAATAAAAATTAGGTATATTTTCGTAATTTTTATGTACATTTGATTTAGAGTTTTAAATTAGAATAATATTCGATATGTTTTTGTATGAATATGTAAATGAGTTTTAGGATTTAATGTTTTATAATATATGCGGTAATTTGTAGTCTATATTTAGGGTTATAACTAGGGTTGTAAGAGAGGGCTATACGTTGATTTAATGCGTATGTTTATTTTTATACTGATTACTGATTAGGGCTTATAAATTTAGAGGACATGTGTAGGTCTGACGTTACGGTAGTAGCAGACTCGATTTATATGAAGCATAATGCACGTTGGTTTAAAGCATATTACAAAGGATTAACAGCGATAAATCTTTAAGATGTTTTTGTCAAGAGAAAAATAATTATAATTTATTAGTAGTTCATTTCGTTTTAAATGACAGGTCAATGGGAGATGTAAAATATTTTAATGTTCATTATAGGCAAGGGATATCAATTTTGGTCCAGACGGGTAGACCTATCTATGTTCGGTCGGTGATGTTGGGGATATCTAGGCCCACGGAGAGAACGTTAGCGTGGCTTGAAAATTGGTCATAGGACGTTTAAAATTAACCCTCAAGAATATGGTGCGGATATCGGTATTTGTTGCTAGACTACTGGAAAGACCTTATTGGGAGTTGGTACCAATAAAGGCAACCCGAGGATGGAGGCGTTATGTTGAGATCGCCATCGAACGAGGACAACCACTAGCACTTCTTGTTCAAAGCCAAATCTGTGGAACAAAATGAAGAAGCTTTGCATCAACTCGTCAAGGAAGTAATGTAGTGCGGGAAGAGGTGCGGGAAGATGGTGACGACATCGAGCATGTGGTGCGAGGAAGAGGTGGAGGAGCTGGAGGAGACAATGGATGGATCAAGTGAGCAACAAATAACACAGAACCCATAGGTGCGCAGATGAGGGGAGTATATTGAAGCTATAGTTGCGCCCATGGAGGCCGAGGATGCTGAGCACGAGCAAGTCCCTGAGGAAGATGTGTCAGACGATGAGAGTCCCGGTGGCTTTCAAAATATCGTGCCGGTCGAGTGGAACTCATCAAACTTTGCAGAGCTATCTATCCGAGAAGACACTCAAACACGGGAATACCACGTAACGAGGTGACACAAGGAGCGACATACCCTCGAAGGAAGAATTGGTGACACCGTGAAGATTTGGGCATTATCACTTATGAGAGAATTGGGGTTGTCGAGTCTAGTCAAGTGTGTACGATGTGGTGTGTGTTGTCCCGGTTGCCCTTGGCGTGTGCATGCCTTTAAAGGAAAGTGGGTGGAATATTGGGTATGTTCAATAGTGAGGGAGCATAATTGTACGGTGACGGAGGTCAGACAGAAACACAGAAATCTAACATCAACAATGGTGGCACATATAATGCAGAGCTCAAATAGCGAGAACGTTAACTACGAGTCTCGGTCTATCATTCGAGCCATGGAGGAACAATTTCAAGACACTATTCCGTATGCAAGCGCTGGAGGGCAAAGCAAAAGCATTAGAGATGAGATTTGGAACATATGAAGCATCTTATGCGAATATGTCATCCTGATATGCCATAGCTAAGAGAAATTTGGGTACATATTATGATTACAAAGAGGTGGAGGCGGAGGCGATGATATTGGAAAGTTCGATTCGCAATGGTTTTTTTGCCTTGGGGCGGTGCATCGTGATTTCAAAATTGTCCTCCGATTCTATGTGTTGTGGAACATTCCTAATCGGCAAGTATAAGGGCGATCCGATCGCAATCGCCGCTGACGGAACAACAGATTCGCGGTGGCATTTGCTTTTGTCGAGGTGAGAATACTGAGAGTGGTAATCGGTTTTAGAGAGGTGAAGCATGCACGATTGTTGTTGGCGAGATCGATGTTTGTATAATTTATGCCAGACATCTTGGATTGTTGGCGGCGATCGAAGAAATTAAGTTTGGCTCTGACTATCGAGCTGCTCAGTGGCCGGACATACATACCGGTGGTGCATGAGACATATGGGTGCCAATTTCTTTAGCCGTTCAAGAATAAACACTTAATGAATTGCTCAAACGATTGTGCAAGCAAAATCAACAACGAAGTTCAATCGGCTTTGCAGATTTTGGATGAGTGACGACGAAGCATACCGGGGAGGTCGGGAACGTGAGGAATGTAAGAATTACAAATTTTTCAGAATGGATTGAAGACCGTCCGAAAGAGAAGTGGGCATTGCTCTATGATTCGAAGGCCGAGATACGGGATCATGACCATAAACTTGGCAGAGGTATACAATCGGGTCATGAGAGGGACGAGAGCACCGCCGCTTGTAGCAATTGTCGAGGGATTCGCACCGACCATGCAAGTATTTCATGGATGTGCATCGAGCGACCTCAATTGCCATGTCGATAATCGGTTGTTCTTTTACGGGGTTGTCACAAAGTACATCATTGAAAAGGTTAAGAAGGCATGCCTACACTCACCTCACGCAATGGGTACGGACGAGTTGAGGTATGAAGTTCATCGCATGGATAGGGCTCGCCTTGGGCGTAAACGTCGAGGAATGATAGAGTGCATTCTTGTCGATGATCAATGCAAGTGCTCCTGTCGTAAACCGAAACTTTTACACAAGCCTTGCTCTCATGTACTTGCGGCAAGGTCAATGACAAATCAATCAACATACAATTATGTTTCTCAGTATTACAGGAAGGAAGCTATACTACACACTTGGCATGCCGAGATATACGGGTACGGTATATGCGGGTCATTCATCGACCCAGTTTGGGTTAAATCAGTAGGCATGTCCCGGATAGGAACAAGCTGAAATGCAACTTAGGACGCCGAGTGCATCGACGTATTCGAAATGACATGGATCACTCTGAGGCAGGGCGTCCCGTGAAGATATGCAGCAGATGCAATGAGGTCGGCCACACGTATCAAAATTGTAACAAACCCAGTAGTGGAATGTACGATTTCGAGGCTGGACCTTCGTGTTCAAAGACACGATGGTCGACGCCCTTTCCATTGAGTGGACATGTAATGTAATGCGTGAAATTTGTAATATTTATATTCGTATGTCATGTTGTAACGAAATAACATTTCAGTTTGGGCTTTCACCATGTATTGTAATAATGCTATATTCGTTGCAGACATTTACTATGTACAATGAGGAGTGTTTGTCATATTAAAATTTGTGTTATCTCGCATTTAAAAGTGTGGTAATCCATAATTTCATTTTACATTGATCCGCACGTCATTTGTAAAAGATTTTATTAATTCGTTAAATTAATGTCATGCGGGTGCTTCAAAGATGGCGGGACGAGGTGGCGGACAAAGCAGCCGATCGTCTTTTGATCCTCTCAGGACCAAAGGCATCGGTCGCGCAGAGTGCCGTTGAGGGCCTTCCGCTCTCGGCCTTTCGTCATGATACCAAGGAGCTCCTCGACTATCGACGCACCGGGTTCTGTGTGAGGAAAAATTGTATATTGCTTAATGAAATTTTACGATATCTTATTTATTATTTATATGTAGGTTACGCCTTGCCGGCTTACTCCCAGTGTGCCGGATGCTGGAGGCGACTGCCCTCGAGGAGCGACAGGCCCTTCCGCGTCGGCTTCAGCAGACCCGGTTCGGCTTCGACAGGTCTTTGCTTGCAGCTCTCGTCGACCGGTGGAGGCCAGAGACCCACACCTTCCACCTGCCCTGTGGTGAGGTCGCCCCCACCCTACAGGATGTGTCCTATATACTAGGACTTCCCTGTGCGGGTGACCCAGTGGTGGCTGTGGACGTGTCGCCACTTTGGCGTGCTGAGCTGATGGCCCGGTACGCCAATATCCAGCGGCGGCCGGGTTCCCCGCACTACAGGCCCATTCCAAATTCGGAGACGCATGGGCCGACGAAGAGGTGGATACTGCAGTTTACGGTAAGAGGCAAATTGTAAATGATATTCTTTCTAACCAGGTGACGTCATGCATAATACCTTGTTAAACTTTTTAACAGGCGGAGACCATCCACCCGGAGGCAGACGAGGCTACGGTGTCCAGACACCTCGAGGCGTACCTGCTTTGGCTGTTCGGGTACGTGTTGTTTTGCAACACGTCCGGCAATGCGGTGGACAAGTTTCTTCTTTCGTACGCCCGGGGGATCGCCGACTCCGAGGGAGATCAGGTACCCGCGTACAGTTGGGCCTCCGCGGTGCTTGCAGCTACGTACAGGGGGCTGTGCGACTGCGTGTACAAGACGGAGGAGGCGGAGCCGCTGATCACTGTCAGCCCATCGCTACTCCGGTTGGTGGTCGTGACGAGAGGATCGCCGTCGGTCGACCTCTCATGGATCACAGTGTACGGCGTGTACTACCACGAGACCGAGGAGGATAGACCTACGATGGGTTTTCTGTGGTTTCGCCGACGGGTAATGAAATAACCACACTTTCGATTTAACAATTTGTCCTCCTATCTTATTGATATTCTGTAATTTAACAATTTCACCTCTTTTGCAGCCGACGTGGGCTCACGTCACACCCCACAGGGACTACCCGGACTACGTCCGGATGCTGGACGAGCTGCAGGACCACGACTTCCAGTGGCAGCCCTACCGGGACGACCTCGTCGAGGCTCGTGCACCTCTTGGTCTGTCGTCGCTTTGTACGCGTGACTCCGAGTACTGGCTTACGAGGAAGCCAATACTCTTCGACATCTTTGTCGAGGAGTACTCACCGCATGTGGTGATCGCCCGATTCGGACACTGACAGAGTTTCCTACGGTCGTGCACACCGTTCCCCGTCACGTTCACCAGTATGTTCGATACTCGTGCTTTCTTCACAATTGTTGTTATCGTAGTGTAATGGTCTAAACATTTCATAATGCTATAGGGTCACCAGACGAGGTCAGAGTGCCGGCGCTCTTTGGGCCCCTGCGATGGTCCGATGGGTGGAAGAGTGGGAACATGCACTGGAGGATATCGTCGACGAGGATCGGGAGTACGACGGCAGCACGTTCGACGCGTACCTACGGTGGTATGCATACCGCCACGCCGCGACTCGTGTCGGATACACGCCTCACGGAGATCGTGCACGTACCTAAGCGTCTCCGAACGCACTCGAGCACCACCGACAAAGCCGCATATCAGCGGTAACATTTCTATCTCGCACGGATAATTACTACTTTGCTCGCATCATAACACTTACAATTGTGTCGGATGTCGTGTTTTTGATAATTGTTGAACAGCTTGACTCGACGATCGTCCGGCTTAGAAGCGCGCCATGCAATGGAGCGCATCCGCACGGTATCCAGATGACGACAAGCGAGGTCTTTGAGTCCTTCGAAGGATTTACGACAAGTGCACGCGAGCCGCACGCGTCGACGTCTGTTGCGCCGATCCAGCGCCTCGCTCCGTACTGCAGCGGCCCCTAGACCCCCTTCTCCCAGATAGTACATATGAATTATAATAATTAAATATACATCGCACATATGAATTATAATAATTTAATATACGTCGCGTCTGACCAAGCGTCCCCTGCTCCAAAGACCGAGTGTCGAGGGACGTCCGGAGGCTTGCAGGGTCTTTTTCGCCCACTCAGACGTGCCCGGTCGTCCGGAGGCTTGCGGGTCTTTCCCCCTCGGGACGTGCCGCGCCGTCCGGAGGTTTCAGCGCTCTTCCGGCCCGACGACGCGCGCCTCACGTCGGGTGGGTTTCCCGGTCCGTCCTTCCGCCGACGTGCGTGCTCGCCCACTCAGCGGCCTCGCTGCTTTTCACGGTCGTTCAGCCACCAATTGCGCCCACTTTTGATGGTTAGTTCTCCTGTTTTCATTTTCGATAGTCGCATATGTGATGATACTTACAAATAAACACATTGCAGATCCTGCGTTGCCCTCGGCTTGGGACAGCCCAGAGGCGGGCCCCGAGATGCGTTACAGCCATCTCGTCGATCCACCAGTGTGCCAGAGCAGTCCTCTCCCAGCGGACTCCTTCGAGTACTTCTACGTGAGTCAGCAGGAGATAGGGCGCCACAGATTGCTCGAGGCACCTCGTCACCTCGCAGCGAGCCGCAGCCGAGCATGCGACGCCGAGCCACCCGACCGCGGCGAGACGTCGGGGCCCCGGACAACTTCACTTTTCCCTCTACACTTTCGGACGTGCGTGCAAGTCTCGAAATGATGGTTCTTATGGGCGTGAAGCCTAAGAGGCGTCCGTGGGGCGTATGTTAGTACATACCTTTTGTTTGTTCTTAGTACCGCTACTATGTCACTTTCCATATCTTATTGTTATTAATTTGTTTACATTATTTTATGCACGCCGATTGTACATCGCAATGTTTAACGCCGATCGCATAATCGCAATGTTTAACGCTAGACGACGAAGGTCCGTCGTACTGGTAGCGCAAAGGCAACGTAACGCCTAAAATGCCTTCGATTTTTCCTATTATGCAAAACATATCGCAATTAAACTCATAAATTAAATACATAACAAGTCGCACGAACATCAATGATACAACCATTGTAGCATAAGGTCGCCACTCTGAAATACCTACTATTTTACGTGCATACACTACGTGTAAAAGGGTTGTGGCATTCGCATACTAACACCACGTGGTGAACATTGAGAAGTCGCTTCCACGCCAGTGAAAATACCCGGATATTGTTCTTGCATGACCGATCTTCGCCAAGAACTTGCGCTCGGTGTCTTTGGGGTAATGGCATCCACAGAGGCATGAGGTGTCACTACAAAAACGAGTTGGGATGTAGTGTTGATCGAGAACCATGCGTTTGACGGCCCGCTTGCGTTTGCCGTCGGCTGGCATGGACGCCCGAGGACGTTCTTGAGTTGTTTGTTGTGCGATGGTCAGAGTGCACGAGCCCGCTCTTTAAGCGATCTATCTTTGCGTGGAGACTTGCGATGTAAAAATATGCTTCGGGTAAGGCTCATCCATCCACATAGTCCATCCACATGTAACATCCGGAATCGTGAGTTCAATTGATATACTTAGTCTGCGACGAGATGTATGACGAAAAATAAGGACGATACTTACGTTGTAGTCCGGCACCAGGTAGAATCTCACCGGTGAAGCCTTTATGGATTTGGTCGAACCATCGACTGTGGCAGGTTACCACATCGGTATTTCGCCATAGCCATATTGAAGCATAGCTTCGATCTCTCGGAGGGCTGGACCATCTCTCGATCGTCGAGTCCAACACACGCATGCCGATGCAAAGGACGAGCATGCTCTCTGGACCAAATGACTCCCACCATGTATCAGAATGAACGGCCGTGTGGAAGGACCCCAACTTGCCATGGTGTATGTGAGCTTCGCGGTTGAAGCTTATGGAGACACGATATTTATAGATGGAAAGGGTACCACATCGTCACGGTGAGAAGAGATAAATGTTAAGTATTTTTAAGCAATAATTCACGATCTTTGCTCGTGAAATTGACGACCATCGCCAACTTTATTAATCCCACCCTTTCTCTCTCGTCGGTGCAAACATGTCCTTCCACGTGTCCTATCTCTCTCCGCTTGTGGACACCGCACGGAAGCGACGTGGCAGACAAATAGCAACAGATTCTACAGTGCTTATACAAAGTGTCAAAGCGACATGACAGCATAAAAGACAAAAGTCGATCACACGTTGTTCGTACACGTAGCTTATACACGGTGTTTAAAAAGCGACTTCGCCCACGCTACTGGTACGAATCCGATGTCAATTTCCTTTAAATGGAGCACCGGTGCCCACTTAATCTCGCACCACACTAACACCCATAGCACATATCTAGTTTTTGAACACTCGTCAATTGCACAAGAACCGTATCTTCAATCGCTTTGAGGTGGTCTCTTATTTCATTCCGCTTAATTGTGACAATATTTTTATTTTATTCTGCTCAACCTACTTATATGTGTGTTATATATGTTTCATCGTCCTTGTTATGTGTAGTAGATGGATAACGTGCATACTACTTGTCGACGGTTGGGATATCGACCCAAGTCAACCAAGGTTCTTCAAAGAGGAGATAGGAGACACGCCTAACAACCCTTAACAAAGAACGAGCGAGAGTGGGGTTTTATCCTGGTTCAGTGTCTCTCGGGAGAGATAATAGCCCTACGCCCAAACCTTTCTTATATATCGAGATGAATACAAGAGATGGCTCGACGAGACGCACAAGTCTCGGCGAGATTATGGTGTCTGAGGAAGCAATAATGCGAAGATCCGGTGCCAGAGCCCTCTACACGCCGCAGGGCTTGGTTTATATAGTACGAGCAAACCGATCTACCGAGGGAATATCGGGCGGGCTAACTATGAGATCGTAGCGAACTCATACATGCCAAATATCTCCGAGGCGATAAGGCATACCCTAGTCTTGAGGATCACGACTCCTAATCCAATCCGGAAACCAACGTCCGGTCTTCACGTAGCCAGCAGTAACTTCTTGTTCGAGTCGGACTCAAACACGATTCCTTGGCCACTACGCACCACGCCACCGGAAGTCGTTCGGCAGGATGCATATGGGCGAGATAGAACCTTCCGTGAGCCGGGCCTGGTAGGTCGCTTTGATCGGGCCGTGTGGAGTGGGCCATGGCAATGGGCCGTAATTTAATCCCCGACAGTTTAGCCCCCGAGACTCAAGTGGAAGGACTCACTAGAGCGGGTCGTCCCTTGAGACTCAAAGTCACGAAGAGGATATTTTTTCGCTACAAAGACATGTAACAGCGCATCGATGCGGTCATGGTTCAACCGAACAAGACTTGTTCGAGACCGAACAGAACCCGACCAAGACGAGCAACTCATATGCGTTGAACAGGAATGACATCCGTCCGAAAGCAGAGCACTCACCTTCGACATGTAAATCGGAAATCCCCAAGCGCAGAGCTCGTCGTAGGGACCAGACGCGACAGGCTAAGAGTCGCTGCCGGCGAGGCGAATCATCTCCTTGAGGTGAACATCATCAAGAAGGGATTGGATTCTTGGTAGTTAAGAGTTTACTACCACATCCGTAAGATCAGATCTTCCGGAGAATGAACATAGCAAGTCGCGAGACGGACTCGTGGTTGCTGCATCCGAGCATTCAAATGCCTAGGAAAACATGAACGGAAATAGAGAACCACCTCTCGGGCCAGAGCTTGCCCGAGGAAAGAGATTGCGCCCCGAGCAAACGTTATGCTCGGGGAGCGGCGATGTGCCTCGAGACGTAGATCGTGTGCTTGGAGCGCATAATACATACGAATGGGAAAGGTGACCTACCCCGCAGCGTAGAGCTCGCCAAAGGAACCAAGTAAGGAGATCTAGTCCCGAGCACGGAGCTCGTTAAAGGAACCGAAAGTGCGACCAGCGAAGACGCGTGCAGATGAGCCTCGCGCCCGGCGAAGAGCCGCCGGCGTAGGTGATCTAGCCCCGAGCACGGAGCTCGTCATGGGGACCAGATCGCGCGCCCGGCGAAGAACTCGCCCGTGCGAGGTGAATCACAACCCGATGCGCCAGAGCCGCAAGAGAACGGTGAAATCAACGCTTACCCATGACGATTCCTTGCGGCGGTGTTAAGCGTTGTCTTGGCAGTGCGTAACCGACGCTTGAGTGCCGCTGCGATGAGAATCGCCACGATGGGCTTGACTCCGTTGGTGGCGACTATTTGACTTAGCCGAACTGTGAAGGTCAAGAGGGCAAAGGCAAGAAATCATACGTGGCGAAGTGGATCAGTCCGGGCATGCGCGAGCAAACCGGGAAGAGAGGGATGCAAACATCGGTTTTGGTGGGAAGCTCGAACCTCGCCACGACCATCACCAGAAGTTCGATGTTCCCTGTTCTCGTATTTCCGCAAAAGACAAACAAGAAACGAAAGCAAAGGGGAAAAGAGAGCAAGAAAAGGCTCTAAGAAGAGCAAAGCGAGTTTTGAAAACACGCAAAGATTTACCTACCGCACAAGACATAATTTTTCCTAGTACGCCCCCGATAGCGTTAGTGTCACCTCGGCGAACGCGAACCGACGCAAGGAGTGCCCGCTATGGCGAGAATCGCTTACGGTGGGCGGGACTCACAGGTGCATTGCTCCGGATTACCGTGCTGTGAAGGACGAGCATGGATAAAAAAGACGTAAGCGGGCAAGCAAATTGCCGTGGCTAAGACCGCTAACCGTGGAAGGCGATCGGGACCTTAGCCGCATAAAACGCGGCGAGGCGCGAAATCTTATCGGGCATGGACCCGCTGTGGCTAGTGTCGCCTCGCGGAGTGCGGAACCAGCGCCAGAGTGCCCGCTATGGCGAGAATCGGCTTACGGTGGGCATGCCCGCTATGGCGAGAATCGCTTACGGTGGGCAAAACTCCATCGGTGGTGCACCGCTTTGTTAACCGGAGCCGCATGTGTCGCCGCCAGATAAAAGACATGCTCAGACGCTGGGAGCGCCACGGAGCGAAGACCAACGAGGTTTTGGAAAACTAACGCTAACGAAAGGAACTGAAAACTGAAAACGAACCGGGTTGCGAAATTCAGCTCAAGTCCTAATCGATCGAGAGAGGCAGCTCCTTCGAGGAGCTGGCCGAGCAGCTCAAGACCGCCGAAAGGCTTTTGAATCGAGCGAGAGTCCGACCGAAAGCAGCTTTCGAGCAGCTTTTTCTCGCAAAAAAGAGCAGAAAAGACAAGGACGAGCAGAAACCAAGAGCAAAAGCGAGCAGCTAGAAAGTTTTAAGAAAACCGTAGAACGCTTGGCCTAACTCCCGGCTCCGCCAGTATCTCGCCGAGGACTGAGTTTATAACTCGAACAGTGCACAAGAGAAAGAGCGACGCCCTAGCCCGTGACGGACGATGCATGAAGACCTGAACTTGCGACTTCAAGCACGCGTAGAGAGTTAGAGCGACACCGTGATCCGATCGACTCAGACGTAAGCGCCGTTAACGTAAGTTAGGCGATTCAAGGTAACCGAACAAGGAAAGTGCCTCTGCCGGAGGGCTTACGAGAGCAAAGCTTTGCCAAGTGGTTGTGCCGTGAGCGGTAAGTGCCTCGCGCGCATGAGGGCTTACGAGAGCGAGCTTAGCCGCGAGGTGGATGCCGTGTTACGCAACTCGAAGTTTAGGAACTTGTTGAAACCAGATACGGGTAGGGAACCCCAAGAAGATTGAGCCAAGAGTTCGCAAGACCGGGCAGCCATCAAGTGTTTCAGAGAGCAGAGTAGTCCGAGAAGACGAGTGATGAGAAGGACCGCAGGGGTCAGGAACATTCACCGCTCAATGGGATGAACTTTACATGGCGGCCGAGAGACTTGGACTAACTAAGGCGCCAAGTTTGAGAAAAAGCGCGAGCTAAGAAAACGAAGACCTACACAAAGAACTTACGGAGCTCGCCGACGTCGTGCTAGTCGCCTCTCTCCGTCATCCATCGCCAGCGTAATGCCCCGGATCCGGAAGGAGTTTTGATCCGCTTCGAGCACGGAGCTCGTCATGAGGATCAGACGCGCCGGCGCGAAGAGCCGCCGGCGCGAAGTTGATCAAACCGAGCACGGAGCTCGTCGCTGGGATCAGACGCGCCGGGCGCGAGCTGCCGGCGAGAAGATCCGGCCCGAGCACGGAGCTCGTCATGGGACGAGACAGCGCCCGGCGAGGGTCGCATGCGCGAAGGCGATCAAGATCAAGGGATCGATCCGATCGGACAGGAAGAGACATCCGCCTTCGAGTCGTAGTCCTCGTGAAGAATCTCCCGATCACGATAGAGTTCAACATGCTCGTCTGCGTGTCCCCACGGACGCGCCACTGCCGACGGTTGGGATATCGACCCAAGTCAACCAAAGTTCTTCAAAGAGGAGATAGGAGACACGCCCGAACAACCACTTAACAAAGAACGAACAGGAGACGGGGTTTTATCCTCGTTCAGCCTCTCTGAGAGATAATAGCCCTCACGCCCAAATTTTCTTATATATCGTAGATGAATACAAGAGATGGCTCGACGAGACGTACAAGTCTCGGCGAGATTATGGTGTCTGTGAAGCAATAATGCGAAGATCCAAATGCCAGAGCCCTCTACACGCCGCAGGGCTTGGTTTATATAGTCTGAGCAAACCGATCTACCGAGGGAATATCGGGCGGGCTAACTATGAGATCGCAACGAACTCATACATGCCAAATATCTCCCGAGGCGATAAGGCATACTCCTAGTCTTGAGGATCACGACTCCTAATCCAATCCGAAACCAACGTCCGGTCTTCACGTAGCCGTCGCAGTAACTTCTTGTTCGAAGTCGGACTCAAACACGATTCCTTGGCCACTACGCACCACGCCACCAGAAGCCGTTGGCGCAGATGCATATGGGCAGATAGAACCTTCCAGAGAGCCGGGCCCCGTAGGTTTGTTTGATCGGGCCGTCTGTGAGTGGGCCATGGCAATGGGCCGTAATTTAATCCCGACACTACTACTCGTCCATTTGTGCCACCTAGATGGTGGCTTTCATATGGCCCAGAGTTGAAGCACACGAACCTCTCAAGATTTGCCGATCATATCGAGAGCTCACTACAACACAAATCCTACGATGCTTAGAGATCCGAGTTCTATAGAGGATGGCCGCGGTTTCCACGGGATCGACATGGTCGTGCGTGATTTATGATCGTGTTGCGAGATAGTTTTACTGGCCGTAGGTTTTACCGATGTCCCATGTTTGAGGTGCGATACCATCAAAATTAACCATATTAGGTTAATAAAAGGTTATTCAAATAAACTCGATTTTTTGCGAGCACAGGATTGTGGCTTTACAAAATGGATGGATGATCCATACCCCATGGCTGCATCTACATACATAGACTATCTCGCACGAAAAATACATAGCTACAACATCGAGTAAATGGTCTATTGATTTGTGCAATGACGAGTGGGAGCGAATGCGATTAGTTCTTGACCCATAATTTGAGGCTAACCCCATGCACCAATTATAAATGCCTTTGTGGATGTCACTACCCGACAAATCGAACGAATTTATGCGCTATGTTAAATAAATTTCGGAGAGAGTACGGCACATCAAGATCCGACTTCAGAGAAAACCTTTCATGCAAAGACTCGGTGGTGTATTTGTCCATGTCATTTTCGAGATCAACCGCCTTAAACGGATGCGCGCATTTGTATTCCGATCGAAGTCGTAACAAATAAAGTGTCATTTACCTTCTCTTATCATTCTCGGTTGTCACCGTCAAATTTTATGGTTTCTCACAACCGATGCTCAAATATTAAAATAAATTGATTAACGTGATACAAGTCATCGACGTTATATGGATAAAACAATTTAACATATTAGCGCATCATAACTAAACCTAAACTTCCCACTCGCTTGTCTCGAATAATTTTCTTTTCCCTTTTATAGCCGGCGTCCGTTAATTAAATTATCAACAAAACCTAATTAGCTTCCCTAATTAGCAATTTCTCGTTGCATGAACGTATTAGAGTTTTATGGTCGAACTGGCGGCACCGCACAATTATTATTGTCGAGAACCGATGGCGATGGCACAGCGAAATGACGGTCTTGGCAGCACGAATTGATGGCGATCTGGTCGATGTAAAACACACATAAACGCCTACTGGACGGGCGCTTATATAAAACGCCCACGAAGGTATTATGAATATCGCTCACGGACAAAGGTATTTATTTAAATAAAGCCACGGACGGACAGGCGTTTATAGTCGATCGCCCGTCGATTCAAAGCGCCAGGATGCTATTTTTTAATTTTTTAAACGGGCAATTTTTTTTTTTAATTTCGATTTAAATTAATGCTAGTACAGTAATAAATTCCGCTGCAGACGGTGCACAAGCGACTGAGAATAATGGACCCAAGATCCCACTTGACAAAGCTCCGGGTGGAGGATGACGGGTGGACAAGGACCCGCTAGTCAGAGGAGTCGGGCTCGGTTTGAAAGCGTCTCCCTGATAATACGCTTTCCAAAGGAGAAAGCGTAAACCGAGGGCTACGCTAACTCTAAGCTGACAGGGGGGACACGGGCCTACCTTTCAGTGACCTATTAGCCCTTAAGCGCGGGGATTTCGAAATATTAAGCCCATTGAGCCCTGGGTCCCACCGGTCAGCGATACAAGAGCTGGAAAAGGGTTTAAAAGAGATGTCTCCTCCGAGTGGGTCCCTAATGTCAGCGGCTAGGCAGAGAGACTGGTGCGCTGACGTGGCGTTGTCTTCCACCTCCGTTCGTGCTCGGCCGTGCGGGATGGCATGATGATTGCCAGCGATTTCGTGCACCAAACGGAGCGATCTAGGGCTCTGGAGAATCAGTTCATATGGCGCGCATGTCGCAGGCAGAGGTGGCCTATCGCGGTGGCGCGACGAGGCGCGGCGGCGGTAGGGACGGCAGGGGCATGGCATTCTTCCTATCCATCACGTCCATTACAGAGCAAGGGGTTGGGGAGCTTCAGGGACTATGAGGGTCGTTACCACTTCTGGTAGGGGATCGCTGCAGAGGTCTAGCTATGGTGACGGCGTCCTCGCGCTCCGTTCCATCTCAGGGCGCCAGCGAGTCGGAGCCTCCGAGGTGAAAGGAGGGGCTTCAGTGACGAAGCGGGTGGTCGCGGAGGCTTGGTGATGTCGCCGCCGACGAGCAATCAACGAAGGCGCAAATCCTTCCTACTGCGGGGGCGATGCTATCCTGTGGCAAAGAAAGCAGCTAGGGTTTAACTGGGGGCAGGGAGGGAGAGAGAGAGGGCGAAAGATTGTACCAGGCCTCGTCCGATGTCCAGGCGGAGGGCGAAAGGGAGAAGGGGGAGGCGGTTCGATCGGGTTTTATTAGCAATGTTGGTGCGGAGCGGAGGGGTCAGGGCGGGTGTGGTTTGCGCCGGATTGCTCTGCAGTGTCAGAAAACAAGGGCAGCGGCGCCTTCCCCCATTGGTTCCGCTGCATGCTGCTGTTCTTTTTCTGACACAAGTACAAATTCTTGGCGAAGGGTTCATCTAACTGGCACCGTGGCACGGCACTTGACCGAGGTGGGTTCGCAGCGGGGCGGACGAAAAATGCGGGTGCGGCCGGCGCAGCAGGCGCGAGCTAGGGATGCAGTAGAGATGCTGTGTCGACGGCGAGGTCACAGGGAGAGGGCGCGAGACAGAGGCAAGCAGGGAGAGGGGCTCGGTTAAGGGAGATGAGCCAGATGGGCCGAATGGAAGGAAGTGGAGGCTGGGCTAGTTGGCCCAGGGGTAGCGAAATACACACCTGGTATTCCAATTACGGAATTGCTTGGCTCCGGTGTCCGACAACTCGGACGCTCACTAGCGGTGGGGCCCATGCAATCTGAGGCTGTTCATGAGCCATTTCGTATTTGCTTATCTATGTATGTTGACGCGGTAGGATGTTTGAGAAACTAAGGCGCTGTTATTTTCAACTTAACGGCTTATCTACGTTTTGAAAAGACATGCTTTAAGTTTTTTCGACTCCGTTTTTTCGCTGTTTCAAAGTTGGATCCTAACACATTAAAAAACAAGTCAAACGAAATAAATCCAAATCTCGAGGCTACCTCGAGAAGCTCTCGAAATTCAGTCATTTCAATCGTTCAGTTGTTCAGCCATTCAGATCAGCTCAAAAGAACAGAACCTAAACTATTCGACTTATCGATCTTAGTTTTAAAAAATCTTGAAGCAATTAATAAAAACTTTTAAAAAATTAGGAGCTAAGCGGGTCAACTTCTCAAATTCACTTCTACAAACTCTCAAAAACGCCTATCTCACCAACATAATTAGATAATCAAATACGAAACGGCTCGTGAGCAACTCTCTTTATCTCTCCCCCGTTCTCTCTTATGGCCAACATAATTAGATAATCAAATACGAGACCGGATCTGGCGGCGGCGAGGCTCCGTGACGCTCCAGGAGGCCGAATCCGGCGGGCAGCGAGGCTCGGCGAGACCGGGTTCAGCGGCGACGAGGCTTGGGGAGACCGAATCCGGCGACCAGCGAGGCTCAGCGAGACCGGATTTAGCGATGGCGAGGCTTGGGGAGGTCGGATCCATCAGCGGCGACGCTAGGGGAGGCCTGGTCCAGCAACGGTAGTAGAAAGAGAGGTGACAAAGAAGGAGGGAGAGGCGTGGAGAAAGGGAGAGGAGGTCAGCATAAAGAAGGTGGAGAGAGGATGATTGGTGGGACCACCGTATTTTGCATTGTATTTCGATTTCCTATATTCCATAACTTCTTGATAAAGGCATATATGCAGGTTTCCGCACTTTATAATAACGTCACCTCCATAAGACATTTTGTAATAACAATTTCGTTCGAGATCGACTTTGTGATGACATCTGTGCAATTTTCCCTTTTCTTTTTTACGTGAGGTACGAGGCATTAGCCACCGACTATCCAAGTTTTAAAGCTTTAAAGCTATTTTCCCCTTAAAAATGCTATTGTGGTAGCGGCCGTTTTGAGTGATTTCCAGCAGCTAACAAACGGTAATTTCCAATCATAAACATGACAAGCCATTCGTATTGGTAAATGGGTCAATTTATCATCGTTTACCAAATAGTTTGCTTTAATGCTAACGCATTACGTACATGTTCGAGAAGAAAATGGTACGAGTATGATTAGGTTCGTCATTACAAAATTTTATGAACAGTGGTTTATATTTATGTTTTGCTATTTTTTTCCATTTTGCCTCCTACGCGAGCTACTGGAAACAATGGCGGCAGAATTTTTTTTTTTGTCATCTCATTTATTACTGTTCCACCACGGAAAAGGGGCCTCAATGTCGATCACAACTTAATTGAAAGAGTATATATGCCATTTTTGTATAAATCATTTACAGCAAAAAAAAGCCGAGCAGTGTTGCTCCCCCTGCTTCCAGTACTTTACACCCACTCGACCTCTTTAGTTTCCTTCGCCTTCTTCCTTGGGATCAGAGTGCGGGGGTCATAAACCGTGTCGTCTAAACAGCAGTAGCGACACGAGTGTCAGGGTGAGCACCCCATTCGGTCCTTGATCCATCATATACTGCGACGTCAGTCTTGCCGAGACGATGGAGGCCCTGAAATGAGAATGCAGGTTCAGCAACATAATTTACCATCCGAAAAGCAAATCTTGTGAGAGTTCAATGTAGTCTTACCAAAGCTAATACACATACTGTCACACCAGTACCGCACGAGGTCACGAGGGGTTGATCAAGTGATATGCCTGATAGCAAATAAACAGAGCAGTTCCAAGTTTAGTTATGGCTATAATTCTTTTTTTGAACACCCAGCTATTACAGTTGACAATAAATACCACCGACAATTAAAGAGAAGTGACAGAAACAAGCAACAACCAAAACAAAATAAATAGATGGTGCCCTTGCAACAAATACAGAGTTAGAACTCCTAACAATTCTAGAAATCATACTGGGCTTGAACACAGACCAAGCCTGTGCACGAGATAAAATAATGGATTTTTTACGAAGTTTGTTTATCTCAGACCTGCCGTTACAAAACGCATAATATTATAGATGCCATTCTTTTTGCAATTATATATCAGGGATGCCATTGTCAGGGTTTTTCAGGCTTTTCTAGTATATACGAGGTCCAAATACGTGACAAAATACGGAAATACGCCCCTGACAGGTAGGCCCCACCTATCATTCTCAAAGCAGTGGCTTCTGTCGACGGTTGGGATATCGGTCCCAAGTCAACTAAAGGTTCTTGAGAAAGGGAGATAGAAGACCTGCCGAGCAAGACAAACAGTGATCAACAAGCAACAGGGAGACACAGAGTTTTTATCCTGATTCAGACCTCTCGAGGAGATAATAGCCCTACGTCCAGCTCTTCTGTATATGAAAAAGGGATTACAGGAGGAAACTCGACGAGACGAGCAAGTCTCGGCGATTATGGGTGTACAAGAAGTTGTATGCGATGATCCCGTGCCCTCTACACGCCGTATGGGCTCGATTTATATAGTGTTGAACAACCGACCTACCGAGGGACAATCGGGTCGGGCTAACTACGAAGATGTAACAAACTCGTACGCATGCCAAATCCATCCCGAGGTAGATAAGGTATACTCCAATTCTTGGGGATCATGACGTCTGCTCCAATCCGAAAAACCATCGTCCGGATCTTCACTTAGCCGTGCAGAACTCTTGTTCGAGTCGGACTCAAACATGAAGTCTTAGGCCATTACGCACCGTACCAACCCAGCGGCTATTCGGCAGGACGCTTATGGGCCTGATAGAACCTTCCAGGGAACTAGGCCCTAGGAGACTGTTCGATTAGGCCGTCAGGGAGTGGGCTATGGCAATGGGCCGTAATTTTATCCAGACAGCTAGCCCCCGAGACTCAAGTGGAAGGACTCACTAGAGTGGGGTCTTCCTCTTGAGACTCCAAGTCACGAAGAGGGAAATTTTTCTGCTATAAGGACGTATAACAGGCGACCGAACAGGTTACGATTCAACCGAGCAAGACTTGTTCGGGACCGAACAAACCCGATCAGTACCGAGCAACTCTGTTGCGTCGAACAGGGAACAACATCTGTCTGAGCAGAGCACCCAGCCTTCATTACAGAAGCCAGAAAAGTAGCCGTTGGCAGATTCTAACGGTAACTTTCGCTACGCAACCAGAACGGGCAGCCGTTTTACTTAGCCGTTGCAGTAAAAAACTAGCCGTTTTGTGGCAAAAAACCGTTGCAGAGCTGCTCGTCTGGGGCTATAAAGAGCACCAAGCCACCCGCGGCTTACCACTTCCGCTCCTGCGTGCCTTTCCTTCCTAAGCCCTTTTCCAGCTGTACTTAGCATCAAACAGTTACAGCCCACCTCCAAACCTGCTCGCCAACCCTGGGGATTGCCATGGCCAAATTCTCAGGCACTAGCATGACCGAGGAGAACTTCAAGGTTTTAGAGGCGGAGGGACACATTGACGTCGGCAGCTGGAGGCTGTCCGGGGAGGAGGAAACACTGAAGCCACTCGAGGACGAGTTCGTCAACTTCGAGCAGTTCGCCATGTTTAGGTTGAGGTTTCCCGAAAGCGATTTCGTGAAGGCCTTCCTGAACGTTAGCGGTTTGGAGGTCGCAAATCTGAACCCCAACTCGTTCCTTCAGATGGTCGTCTTCGCACACCTGTGCGAGGGCTACCTGGGAGTCGATCCTTCGGTGGGCTGTTCCTCCACTACTACACAGTGACGAGAAGCAACCCTCCGCTTCCGCGCTTGGGTGCTACTACCTCAAGCTCAGGGCTACCGCCGACGACGCGTCGTACCCTCGTCCACCACTGCTTGACTCGATGGGGCCGTGGTGGATGAGGTGGTTCTACACCAAGAGGAGCGACAACAGCAAGCTCGTCTTCACCGGACAAGCTCCGGTGAAGGGAACGCAAATGTTGCGGCCGGAGCCGACCGGCGAGGAGTGGTATCTTACTCGGAAGATCGCCTCCCTTGTGGGCCTCGGGATCACGGGTAGAGAGATCATCCGGGACTTCGTGGCGAACAGAATCTGTCCGCTGCGGAAGAGGTCTTACCCTTTCTACAAGATAGTAGATTGGGAAGACATCACCAGGGAAAGCTCGGATAAGTTCCTCAAACGCTCATCCTCTCTTTGTGATTCATCCGAACAGAAACTAACGATTTCTTCTGTTCGGGCAGTGAAACCAACCAAAGCATGGGTGGCTGAGCAGGTCGACGCCGTGCTGAAGGCTGCCAGGAAGGACGGTGAGGTCCCCGGCGAGGTGGCCTACACCTGTCCAAGTAACGTGCTCGTCCGCTCACCAGAGGTAACTTCCAAAGAACTCCCTCTAAGTTGCTAGACTCACACAACTAAGACATGTTTACATTCGCTTCCAATTCTGCAGGACGAGCAGCTCATCATTGGCGGGATCGTTGATGAGCTCTCTGGATCCGACAAGGAGGAAACGAGGAAGGGCAAGGCCAAGGTGGTCGCGAAGCCCAAGATGGTCGCCGAGCCGACGCGGAGCTCGCCGCGTCATGGCGGCCGCCAACCGACTACGAAGCCCCCTGCGGCAACAATGCGTGCCGAGCAAGCCAAGCACGTGCGGCCAGCCAGTGGGGAAACACCCAAGTCCTCCCTCCTCACCGAGCAAAGCGACGAGGAGGTACGAAATATGACCCTGTGGCTTAATCGTTACGCACGGGCTCACCCGGGCCATATGGAACGGCTGTAACAGGTCGCCGAGCAGAGCAGGCTTGAGGAAGAAGTCGCGCGCAAGGAAGCACTTCTTGCGCTCCGTAAAAAGAGTGCTCAGCTCACCAGAGAGCTGAGCCTGTCGCCGTGAGCGCCCGGCGGCCAAGGCAAACAAGGAGCCGAGGACCCGCCGAGCAAGAGGCGCAAGCTCCATCACGGAGCGAAGAAGAAGGTCAAACTTCCTTAAGCGGGCACGACAGGTATGCAGAGGCAAGTGAAAGGATCGCTATGCCTCCTAGAGGGGGGTGAATAGGCGAATAAACAAAATTGCGGAATTATTAAACTTGAAACAGTGACCAGCCCGTCGGATGTTCCGATGAGGATCGGATGTTCCGACATGGTACAGTAACCGCTGCGTCGGATGTTTTGATCTGGGTCGGATGTTCCGACGGCGTTGGATGTTCCGATCCTAGGTATTCTGGATCTGTCGAAAACCTACAGTAAAAACTGATTTCTTACAAAACCAAGGTTAGATCTATTCAAGAATACTCAGAACAAACCAACACCAATAGTAAAAACAACCAAACAAGATCAAAACAAAAACACAACGATTTTTGTTTACCGATATTCGGATCTTTGAAGGGAGATCCTACTCATCGTTAGGGAAGGCACAAAGCCCGGATCACCAGGACCCTAATCCTCTTATCGATGAAGCACACAGCACTCACCGACGATCACTAGTTGAATCATTTTCTTTACGGAGGTAGATTCGCACCTTCACAAACTCCGGAGGCACGATACACAAAGATCGGCGATTCACCGATGACACCTAGCCGTCTAGGAGCCCTTCAAGCCTCCAAGAGTAACAAATGCGATGAAGAAAATAGAATCGCTAAGTGCTCAAGAATTGGATCTCTAATTCGCGGAGCACTTGGGTTGTCTTGATCTCTCTAGATCTAGATCTCATAAGATGAACAAGAGAGAGAATAGGCTAAAGCTTTGAGAGAAGATGAATAGGAAATATTAGGTTCAAATCAGAGGATCAGTAACCTTTTGGCAGGTATTAGAGAAGGCTTTAAATAGGGATTCTCGAAAAATAGTCGTTGCTGCAGTTAAACACGCGTCAGATGTTCAGACCCCGTCGTATGTTCCGACAGAAGTTCCGATGGACCCCTTACTGGATGGCATGAAAAACTAGCAGACTGGATTACCATCGGATGTTCCGACCCTCGTCGGATGTTCTGATGGCATAGGTTCTGTATAGGGTGTATTTTGAGTGGAAAACTCACACAAATTTCGAGATACCTATTTTGAGCACTTAGGAATCTTTATAAGCTTCTCCATTGCATCCCTCTTCATAGTACGGCATCCCTACGACTCAATAAATAAATATTTACAACTAAAAGGTAGTCTTGATGCCTTTTTGCAATATATCCATTTTTTAGGGGTACACCAACACATGTAAACATGTACCTCATGAATTTAACCTGTTTAACATCTGTGCACAATTCTCCAATAGAAATATTAGCTCCAAAATTGTTACTCATTAATCACCAAAATCACTTAAGGGCCTAGATGCACTTTCAGCAAGACTCTCCCCTTACATTCCACCGAACAGCTTATGACTTAACACGTTTCTTTTTCATCAGCTGCCCAGGAGAAGATCGCCACCGACGACGTCGACACGGTGATCGAGCGGTCCTTACTGCCCGAGCACCTACACGGCGCATCGCGGGCAGTGAGGTTGGCCGCCCTCAAAGACAAACTGGCAGCGTGGGTTGCGCTCCCGCCGGGCTCCACCGATCAGGTTGACGCGCTGAAGAGCGCGGTGGAGCGGCTGGAGGCGGAAGAAGCAGCGCACGGCACCACGAAGAGCGGCGCCAAGGTGTTGGCGCTGCCGGCTGCCCGGGACGGGACCGAACAGACGGTCCTGTCGGGCACTTCGTCGCAGGGGCAGCTCGTCCCGGCGAGCAGGTCTGGAGACTTGCCATCGGGGAGCAGGAAGACAGCCGTGGGCAGGGGCGCAAGTCGCCTTGTCCGCGGCCCTACCGACGTCCCCGAGCAGAGGGGCGCTGGTCTTACCCGAGGTTGCTCAGGCGGAAGAAGAGGAGGTGCAGGAGTTCGAAGGCGGCAAGGATGTCGCCGCCAGCCCTCCTAGGACCGACAGCAGAAGAGGGTGCGAGCCCAAAGCGCGATTTAAGCAAGAAGAAGGTCTGCAACATGCCGCCCAACAGCCGGGATTCGCAACCCACGGCCTCGGAGAGCGCCTTCACCAAAACTTGAAGAAAAGGCTTCAAGAGGTAAACCCCAATCCAGAACTCGCAAGTTTGAATAACCAGCAAATGTACGTGACAGATTTATTCTTCTCTCGTTCAGGTCTTGCGGGGCACTATGGGAGATTTCGAAGAGGGCGTCGGCGTCGAGCGCAGCGCCATTCTGAGAGCCTTCCAAGAGTACCGGGCGAGGGAGCTCGAGGCCAAAAGCCAGAGCCGACTGAAGGCGAAGGTGAAAAAGCTTAATACCCAACTGACCAAGGAGAGGCAGTCTTCCGAGGCTCTTCGGGAAAAGGCCGAGGAGCTTCGCGCGCTGGCAGCAAGGGCCAGCATCGCGGAAGGAAGGGTCGAGGAGCTGGCCGAGCAGCTCAAGACCTCCGAGCAGCGCTTGAGTCAGAACGAGAGTCTGACCGAGCAGCTGCGGGCCAAAACCAAGGAAGTCGAAGCCCTCCGTGCAGAGGCCAAGGAGCAGGCCAAGCACAAAGCGATCAGCAAGGAGGGAGCCGAGCGCCTCCGAGCGGAAGTGAAAGACGGGATCAAAGCCCAAGCGGAATCCCTGCGCCTCAAGCTAGAGATTGAGGAGCTGAAGGAGCAGCTTGCTTCTAAGCAGCAATAGGGTTGTTCCCGAAAGGGCCTTGTAAACCTGTAAAGTTTTGTTAGTATAGATAAAACTTACCTTTTTCCTGCAAAAACGAGCAGCACAAAGATAAGAACAAACAGAAAACTAAGAGCAAGGCAAAAACAGCGCTAGAGAGTTTTTAGAAAAAAACGCTAGGACGCCAGCCTAACTCTCAGCCCCCATTGTGCATCTGTTCGAAAACCTGAGTTTGCGAACTCAAATAGGTGCACAAGCAAAAAGAGCGACACCCTAACCCCCGGTACGGACGATGCTTGAAGACCTAAATTTGTGAATTCAAGCACGTGCGTAGAGAGATAGAGCGACACCCGTATCCTGATCGACTCATTCCGTAAACTGCTCGTCAATGTAAGTTAGGCGATTTATAGGGTAACCGAACAAGAAAGTGCCTCTGCCACGGGGGGCTTACGATAGCAGGCTTTGCTGAGTGGTTGTGCCGAGCGCGGTAAGTGCATCTGCCGCGGGGGGCTTACGAGAGCAGGCTTAGCCGCAAGGCGAAAAGCCATGTTACACGACCCTGAGTTTAGGAACTTGCTGAAGCTAGATAAGGACAGGGAAACCTGAAGATCGCGGAGCTAAGAGTTCGCAAGACCGAGCAGCCATCAAGTGTTACCTGAGAGAAAAAGTCTTAGAAGACAAGGCGTGAAAAGGACCGCAGGGGACCGCTAGCATTCACTATTGATTGGATTGAACTTTACATGGCAGCCCGAGGGACTTGGACGAACAAAAGACGCGAAGTTTAACAAAAAGCGCAAAGCTAAGAAACAAACGACAGACCTACACAAAGAACTTACGAAGCTGGTCGATGTTCCAAGTGTTGGTCAGCTCTCTCCCGTCCTCCATTGCCAGGCGAACAGCCCTCTGGGCTAGCAGTAGAAATGACTGTGAACGGACCCTCCCATCGGAGTTAACTTGTTGGCATTGGACAGGTTCTGGACGCGGCGCAGAACGAGGTCGCCGGCCTTCAAAGCCCTTGATCGAACTAATTTGGCAGCGTGCCGGCGAAGATCTTGCTGGTAGCGTGCCATTCTGACTTGTGCCCGTTCGCGTGTGTCTTCGAGGAGATCGAGTTCGAGCAGGCGCTCTTGCTTTGCGTCAACCAAGTTGACCGAGCTCGTGCGAGGCGAACCGAGTACTACTTCGGCGGACAAGATGGCTTATGCACCGTAGACCAATTGGAAAGGAGTTTCCCTGGTTGCCCGGCTGGCTGTGGTGCGAACGGTCCAGAGGACGGAAGGAACTTCGTCGACCCAGGCTTTGTTGTGCTCGCTGAGTGCAGCGAACACATGCCGTTTGATACCCTGGACTATCTATCCATTAGCTCGCACGACTGCTCCGTTGCTCTGTGGATGTGCCACAGAAGCGAAGCAGACCTTGGTGCCCATCTGTTCGTAGTATTTCTGCAATAGCTCGCTTCTGAACTGGGGACCGTTATCGGTGATCAGCTTGTGGGGAATCCCAAAACGCGTGATCACGTTGCTTTTGAAGAAGCGCACAACCGATTTGGCATGAAGAGATGACACAAGCTCGGCCTCAATCCACTTTGTAAAAGTATCGATGGCGACGAGTAAGTGCGTGCAGCCCTTGAACCCCTTGGGGAACGGGCCGAGCAGATCCAGATCCCATGTAGAGAAAGGCCATGATGGGAGGATCGTTTGGAGCTTTTGGGCGGGCTTATGGGCCTTCCGGGCGTGGAATTGACATGCCTTACACTTAGTTACCACATCTCGGGCATCCTGTAGCGCTGTGGGCCAGTAATAACCCATGCGAAACGTTTTGCCGACCAGAGTCCTGAAGGAGGCGTGGTTGCGGCAAGCACCCTCGTGTATGTCCTTAAGAAGGAACACACCCTCCTGCTGTGAAATGCACCTGAAAAGGACTCCTAGAGCACCTTGGCAGTAAAGGATACCGTTCACAAGCTTGTATGGACTAGCACGCCTTATAAGCCGGGAACGCTCGGCTTCGTCGTCGGGCAGGGTCCCATCTGCAAGGTACCGGACAAATGGCGTTGTCCAGTCCGCAGTCTGCTCGATGACGGAGACAGCACCACCTATCTCTGTTTCCTCGTCCGGAGACGTGATAGAGGGCTTGTAAAGGTACTCGACGAGCACCCCTGCCGAGGCAGGTTCGCGTGACGATCCATACTTGGACAGCTGGTCGGCTAAGAAGTTGTTAGTCACCACAAAGTGTAGTTGGATAGAATACTGGAGTTGCTCTCCTTGAGGGGAGATGAGAACAAAACCAGCCCCCGAATTTCCAATGCGCGATCCGTCGAAGAACATGGTCCATGGGGTTTCTTCAGGTTGCTCGAGCTTCTCGAGATTTGGCGCCAGTCCATTCAATGACAAAGTTAGCCAGACTGGATTTAATAGTCGTCGGGCAAAGAAATGTAATATCGAACTCTGCTAGTTCCATTGTCCAATTAGCTATACGTCCGCCAACTTTCTTGTTCCTTAGGATTTCGTCCAGAAGGAACTTGGTCGGGACCAGTATTTGATGCGCCTGGAAATAATGCCGAAGCTTTCTGGAGGACATGAGCAAGGCGTAGAGCAACTTCTGAACCTCAGGGTAACACTCCTTTGATCCATGAAATACCTCGCTCACGTAATAGATTGGCCGCTGGATGCCTTCCCTTTCCACCGTCGAGACCGCGCTCACTGCTTGTGGCGTGCAGCCAAGATACAACAATAGTTGTTCGCCATATCACGGGTAGTCAAGACATGTGGGTTAGACAGGTATTACTTTAGATCTTCGAAAGATCTGTCTGCCTCCTCTGTCCACTCGAAGCTATTGTGCTTGCGCAGGGCCTTAAAGAAGGGCAGCCCGCGTCGCTTTTTACGGAAATAAACACGCTTAAAACAAACCATCCATTCTGTGAGGCTCTGGACCTCCTTAACGGTGGTCGGAGCCATCGTGTTTTCAATAGTCTCGATTTTTTCAGGGTTAGCAGAAATTCCTTGCAAACCTATAACATAGCCGAGCAGCATGCCAGATTGAACACCAAAGTTATACTTCTCTGGATTTAATTTAATTCTGTGCCTGGTGAGGTTATGGAACATCTCGGCCAGGTCTTTTACATGATCCGGAGCATACTTGCTCTTTACAACTATGTCGTCGACATAGACCTACAGGTTCCTTCCGCGCTGTTCTGGGAAAATCTTCTCCATTAAGCGTTGGAAGGTGGCACCAGCATTGCGCAGACCGAAGGACATGGTCGACAGCGTAAAGTACGAAGGGGGTGATGAAGGCGCCTTCTTCATCCTCTAAGAGATGCTTATTTGGTGATAATCAGAGTAAGCATCCAAAAAACTCAAAAGCTGGGAATCCGCAGTCGCGCCGACCAGCTGGTCTATGCGAGGCAGCGGGAAATTGTCCTTAGGACAAGCCACATTCAAGTCAATGTCGTCGACACACATCCTCCACTTGCCGCCTTTCTTCTTTACGATCACAGGGTTGGCAGCCACTCGGTGTGATCAACCTCGCGGATGAACCTAGCAATGTGGCGACTTACGGTCGATCCTTAATGATCTCTGCTTGAAACCAAAAGCGATTTAACCTTTTGGCGAACAGGCTTTTTGTCCGGCCGGACAGCCAATTTGTGCTCGATAACCTCCCTTGGGACCACGGGCATGTCAGACGGCTCCCTGGCAAACATGTTTGCACTAGCTCGGAGGAAGGCAATGGGTTCAATTTTCTATTTGGGGTCCAGATTGGTCCCCAAATGAATTGTCTTGGAAGGATCGTCAAGAGACAGTGGAACTTCCTTGGTCTCTCCTCCTGGCTGAAAGAAAACCTTAGGGCGGGCAGACTTGGTCTGCGGCACTTCGGGTCCACGCGGGGAAGCTGGTCGACCAATGTAAGGGACTGCTCGTCGCAATCTAGAGCAGCCTTGTAGTTGCCCTTGACGGTGATCACGCCGCTAGGTCCCAGAATCTTCACGCAATGGTGTGCATGGTAGGACACAGCCATGAACTTACCGAGAGATAGCTGGTCTAAGATCGCGTTGTAGGTAGATGGGAAGTCGACCACGTCAAACGTGATCAATTCTGTCCGGAAGTTGCTTGGACTGCCGAAGGTAACAGGCAGAACAATCTCCCCAGCGGCCGAACAGCTTCTTCCGGTACAATCCCATAGAAGGACATCGCGACCTCTTTGAGCTTGGAGCGAGGAATCTGCATCTCGTCCAAGAATTTTGCAGAAAGCAAGTCCAACGCGCTCCCGCCATCGATCAGGCCACGCCCGACTCTGGCGTTGCTGATGGTCGGAGCGGCCACCAGCGGGAGCCGTTAAGGCTAGGTCATCCCAGTGGGGCAATCCTCCTTAGAGAAGGAGATGGAAACCTCTGTCCACTTCATCGTCTCAGGCTGTGGTTTGCCCTTTTCGACGTTGTGGACCTCCCGAGGGATATGCCGAGGAGCCATCGAAGATGACGGCTATATGGTTCACAGGCTCTGGATAGTTATCCTCATCGTCCCGATCATCATCATCGGTTTGGCGCTTAGCCTTGCCGGCATCACCCTTTTCGGGCAAGGTGGGCATTGGGCCTTTGCCGTTGTAGAACTCTTCGAGCTTTGTAGCCCAAGTCCTGTAATGGCGTATATCGTGGCCGTAGTTCTGATGGAACTGGTAATATCGGTCATTCGGACCTTTCTTGCCTTGATCACCTCCCTGCGCAGGCTTCTTGCCCTTGTAGTTATTGTTGGGCTTCTTCTGCACGTTCTTGGGAGGAGGTGCTCGATCTATACTGACGACGGTATTATCCTGCACACCTTTGTTCTTTTTATTCTGGGACTTCTTGTCACCAGGATTGCTGCAGCTCCTCTTTTTCTCATCTACACCAGGCTGGACAGACAGCTCGTCCTTGTCAAACGCCTTCTTGTATTGAACACGCTCTGCCGCATTGGCATAGCGATCAGCCGCCTTGAACAGATCGTTGGCGGTCCAGGTCTCATTGATTTCGATATCCTGTGTGAGCCGCTCGTCGCAGACACCGTTTTTGAAAGCGCGGACAACAGATTTATCCGAGATATTCGGGATCGTGTTGCGGATTCTAATGAAACACTTCACGAAGTTGCGGAGGGTCTCCCCGTTCATCTGGATCATCTGGTGCAGGTCATCCTCCTTGCCCAGACGCACGTAAACAGTTCTGGAAATTTGCGATCAGAGCGTCACAAAGTTGGTCCCAAGAGCGGATGGAACCTTCCTGCTGGTTGAACAGCCACGTCCGAGCAGCGCCCTCAAGGACAGTCGAAAGGTAATTAGTCATGACTAGCTCGTCACCTCCGGCTGCCATGATGGCGGTAGCGTAGATGGAAAGAAACTCCTCTAAGTTCTGGGTCCCATTGTACCGCTCTATGTGACCATGTTTGAACTTAGAAGGCCACCTGACAGCGCGGAGCTCGTCAAAGAAAGCCTTGTAGCCCAAGGCGTATGCCTGACCACCTTCTCCTGCAGAACCTAGTCTTGAAAAGACGTTGGTCCTGTTGCCCGGAGGAATTCTAGTTGAACGGGAAGATTCTACCTGGATGAATTCTCTCCGAGATAGTCCTCCGCGCTCCTTCCTCGTGGTTGCGACGATACGCTCCTCCCGAGGGGATCGTCCATGATCGCTGCGCGCTCGCTTGCCTCTATGGTCGCGGCGACCACGAGGACTTGGTGAGCGTTGACGACCACGGGTATCTTGTTCGTGGCGAGTCGACCTTCGATAGTGACGATGGTCACGCGATCGATCGGACTGCTCGCTGTCCGCGTCTTTCCGGGCCGGTTGGCTGCGTTGCTCGGAGAAGGTGTTAACTTCACCTATGAACTTAAGGCCTTCAGCCAGTCGCTCTAGGTGAGAAGCAACAGCGTCGCCCATAAGAGCGAGATTAGCCTGGTTGATGGATCTGACCACCGTCGCCAAGGCTTGAAGTCGTTCCCGACTCTGCTCAAGAGGTCCTGGGATCCCTAAGGCATCCGCGTTTTGCCCGACCGGGGTCTGGTTGCGCGGGGATTCGTCCCGAGCAGGTGGATCTTCTGCCGGGGGACTTGGCGGAGGTGCGCGAGGCGTTTCGCGACGTTGCCGCTTACACTGATCGCGAATCTGCGCCAAGGTTTGATTGATCGAGGCGTCCAGACTGCGGCGAACAACCTCTTGTTCGCGAGCAGCCGGTGCAGATCCATCTTGTTGTTGAGCAGAATTAACATGCTCGATCTCTTCAGCCGCCGCGGCCAGCGCACGATCCCCTGAGGTCCCTGCACCGGCCATGTTAACACTGCGACGGCCGTGCAGAGGCACACTGGACGGTGTCATCACTGTATCGCCACAGGAGGAATCAACCAACATGGCCTCGGAATCCGAGAGATCTAAACCATCGTAAAGATCGTCAGTTTCGTAATCGCCGTCAATGACGGGAGTGTGATCTGAAACCATCTCCGGAGCATAGCCAGAGACTTCTGTCCCAGATATGGTAGGCGATCGAGACCGAACGGATCAATCCGATCTGACAGGGGATGAGACTTCCTGCCCTTCTGAGTCATAGCCCTTAGGAAGAGCTTCCTGGTCGCTGAAGGAGTTCGACATGCTCGAACAGACTTGATCTATTGGTCCCCACGGACGGCGCCAACTGTCAACGGTTGGGATATCGGTCCCAAGTCAACTAAAGGTTCTTGAGAAAAGAAGATAGAAGACCTACCGAGCAAGGCAAACAGCGATCAACGAGCAACAGGGAGACACAGGGTTTTTATCCTGGTTCAGGCCTCTCGAGGAGATAATAGCCCTACGTCCAGCGCTTCTGTATATGAAAAAGGGATTATAGGAGGAAACTCGACGAGACGAGCAAGTCTCGGCGATTATGGGTGTACAAGAAGTTGTATGCGATGATCTCGTGCCCTCTACACGCCGTAGGGGCTCGGTTTATATAGTGTTGAACAACCGACCTACCGAGGGACAATTGGGCCGGGCAAACTACGAAAATGTAACGAACTCGTACGCATGCCAAATCCATCCCGAGGTAGATAAGGTATACTCCAATTCTTGGGATCACGATGTCTGCTCCAATCCGAAAAACCATCGTTCGGGTCTTCACGTAGCCATGCAGAACTCTTGTTCGAGTCGGACTCAAACACGAAGTCTTAGGCTATTACGCACCGTACCAACCCAGAGGCTGTTCGGCAGGACGCTTATGGGCCTGATAGAACCTTCCAGGGAACTAGGCCCTAGGAGGTTGTTCGATTGGGCCGTCAGGGAGTGGGCCATGTTAATGGGCCGTAATTTTATCCCTGACAGCTTCCTCCTCCCTCCTCCCGAGGGATTTTTTTTCGTTCGAAATTTCACGAAATTTCATGAATTTCGGGTATTTCGCTGGCGACCGAAACACTATCGATATTTCGTTTTGAATATATTTAAACCTAATTTAAAACTAAGGTATAAAATAAAGGTACACATGGTCTTGTCACAAGGTCTCATTTGGCTTGTTGGTAAGCGCAATCAAGGATAAGGCCTAAGACCTGGGTTCGAAGCTTGAGAAAAGCAATTTTTTCCAATTTTTTCAAAAATTCAAAAATTCTATTTTTATTTCATTCGAAATTTCGTGAAATTTTGTGAATTTGGTAATTTTGCTGGCAACCAAAATTTTTCTTCTACCAAAATTTAAATCCTTGCTCCTCCCCTCTCTTTCTCCCTCTCCCCCATCTATCTTGAACAACAACCAGCGAGCTCCGGCGACCTACGACCTCCTCCTTCCCCTCTAGACCGGCGGCAAGCTCCCCGACGACTGCCTCCTTTTCCGGCGAGCCATAATGTAGCTCGCCGCCATCAGAGCTCGCAGGTTGCCAAGATCGCTTGTCAGCCTGCAAGCTCGCTTGCTCTCGTCGCCCGCCTCCTCTCGCCACTCGTGCTCGCCGCCGCCGCTGCACTCGCGTCGCCGCCAGAGCTCGCCTACTTGCCGCCGCCTCGAGGTCATTGTCGCCATCAGAGCTCGTGGCGCCACCGCGCCTCATTTCGCGTCTTGCCGCCACCCATCTCCACTCGCCGCCGCCGCTTGCGTGCTCGCCACCGCCTCCGCACTCAGCGTCGCTTTCAGAGCTCGCCTTGCTTCGCCGCGCCTCGAAGTTTCGATCGCCGTCGCCGCCCTAGCTCGCCTGCTCGCCGCCGCCCTCGAGGTCGCCGGTCACCTCTCCTAATCGTCGGCTGAGGTGTCTCCCGCTGCCTCCTTCTTCCAAGCCGATGGAGAGAGACCGAGAGAAAGGGCGAGTGAAGGAGGAAGGAAAGGAAGAAGATTGAGTGTATGACGTGGGGTCTACGTGTCAGATCGTATTTTTTTCGTATTTTGATTTGATATAAGCTGTAAATCCTCTGAAACTCCCGATAATGGCATCCCTGATAGATAGTTGCAAAAAGAATGGCATCTATAACACTATGCGTTTTGTAATGGTAGATCTGAGATAAACAAATTTCGTAATGGCATGTATGTAAAAAATCTTAAAATAATTGGTGTACTCTAGCCAAAATTGGCATAGCATAACAAGCTCTACTTGGTCGATCTTGAACCGAGTATCAAGTCAAACAAGAACATAAACAAGATAGAATACACCAAAATTTGAAACGGCCAGAATTAGCTATGTATGGAAGGTGATCAATGCCATGGACTGACCGACCGGGTGCGGAAATCAGGGGAGCAAGAGAGAATGGAAGGGCATCGGAGAGGCAGAGACGTGACGTGATCGGAGAATGCAACAATGGAAGATGGAAAGAAGGATGAAACCCGGGCGAGCAATCAAATTAATCACCCGAAAAACTCATCCTAATGACGGCTCGAATCGCCTCATTCCATCGTCTTCGCTTGATTCGCTCCCTCCCTCCTCTGTATAAAAGCCAAGGCGTCTAGGGAGGCCGGCATTCATCGAGCACTGCAGGTGAGATCAGATCGAAGGTTTTAGCCATGGAGAGGCAGCCCATCATCCTCCAGACCAACGCGTACTGCTTCGGCCGCTTGATGAAGGTCCGGGACGCCATCAAGAACCAGCATGGTACGTACGCACGCACGCGCATTCATGGATGCATGATTGATGTCGATCTAATCATCAACGATGTAAACGACGCACGCACGCATGCACGCGTCGGTTTCTCGCAGGGGTGGAGTACGTGCGGGTGTCGCCGGAGACGGGGCGGGTGGAGGTGACCGGGACGGCCGCCGTCGACGCGACGGCGCTCAAGTGGTGTATCCAGCACAAGACGGGGATGCACGCCGACGTCGTCGACGATGGTCACTGCTACGGGATACCGCTTCTTGCGCCGCCGCCGGAGCCGGATCAGCCGTACTTCTACGGATGCTGGGCGCCGGCGGCCTACCACCACTACCCGTACGGGTACGGCGAGTACGGCTACCCGGCGCCGCCGGCGAGCTACCGCTACCCGTACGGAGGCGGCTACGGCTACGGCTACGGCTACGGCTCCTACTCGGCGCCGCCGCCAGCGCACCACCGCCGGTACTCCGCGCCGCCGGTGGGCTACGACGGCTATCCGTACGGAGGCCACCAGTACACCTCCTACCCGTACGGACAAGGCCACTGCTACTGCTACGGTTCGTACGGACACAACCGCTGCTCCTACCCGTACGGATACGGCGGTTACTACCATGCGGCTTGCGAGCCTTGCTGCTCCGTGTAGCGACGGCACAGTGATCGAGGTAGACGGTGGGCGGCGGCGGCGACCGGCCGGATCTAAGTTCGCCGCAGATAATTTTGCTACACAATTCCAGCCACGGAATTGAAGTGGAACCTATTGTCGGATGGTTGGTTATCAAAGTTTAAGTACTTAATGCTTTTGTTTTGTTTTGTTTCTAGTTGATGGAAAAATCGTTTAATTGGACCAATGTCCAGCTTTAAAGCTGATGAATCAAGGAGCAGCAATAAGTTTTACATGATATTTGTGTTTGCAGAAAATGAATCGACATCTTTAATATGCTTAATTTTTTTTTGCTGGTTTGGAGTATTGATCAGGAACGGAGCCACGATTTGGAACGGGGCAAGTGGAGGGTTAAGATATAGCAATATTTAACACGTGGTCTCTTTGTTTTAAAACATAAGACGTGCATGTATTTAAAAAAAACAAATGTTTATAACTTTGATTAATAAATAAGCAAAAAATTGCATATGTTCAGTATTATGTACTCCGTATTTGATATAGTTGATTCGTATTTGAGAATATTTTTATATTATGTTAATTTTATAGTTGTTGACGATATCTTGGAAAAAAATTAATAGTCAAAGTTATATGTTTTTTTTTTAGTAAAGGGCAGGAGAACTGCCTGCTTTCTATTTATAAGGAGAAAAAGTTAAAATTTTCGGGGGAGAAAACTCTCCCTCGGGGAGACGACGGTGCTATCTAACTAATTACAAAATTGGTCCCTGCGGCCATCCAAAGCCGAAGGCCGTCGATGAGGTTTTGAAGGAAGGCGGCATGAGGGCATTCAACCGAGCGGAAAATTCTGTTGTTCCGCTCCAACCATAGGTACCAAATGATCCCTAAGGCCACCGACAGAATGCCACTTGGGAGGGGGGGGGGACTTTGAAGGATGTCTGCATCCCACCACGTAGGGAGGTTGGTGGCCCAATTCCAAGATGCCGGGTCAAGTATAGTGAAACCCGTTAGCTGAGCTAGGCGCATCCAGATGTAGGTGCTGAATTCGCATTACAAGAAGAGGTGCTCTGGGGTCTCAAGATTGCGGTAGCAGTCTACCAGAGTTAGCAGAAGTAGGCGTTTGGGTAGTGCCGTCGTTGGAGAGCGTCAGCCGTGGAGACGCGTTGGAACAGCAGCAGCCAGAGGAAGAATCTGCATTTAGATGGGGACCAAATTCTTCGGACGCTGTGAGACGCCGGCGAGTAGCGGCGGGCTGTGAATTGAAGGCGGTAGGCGGATCTGACCGAGAAGGACCCGTCTGTGGTGAAACGCCAGTTCTACTGATCTGGTTCGCCAGCTGAGAGGGTGGTGTGAGCCAGGCGATGAAGCAAAGAGATGAGCTCAAGGACCAGTTGGGGGGAGAGCCCGCGATGTAGATCTCTCAGCCAGTTGTGGCTCGCAAGGGCATCTTTCATTGTTCTATTGCGCCTAGAAGAGGCGAGGAAGAGCCGTGGCGCCAGTGCTTTAGGGGTGAGGCCATCCAGGTAGGGATCTTCCCAGAAGGAGATCGAAGACTGGTCTTTCAAGCGAATGGAAACACCCACTCGGAAGAGGTCAGCGTCGGCGATGGGGGCTAACAAAACCATGTCAAAAATCATTGTATGGGTAGTCTTTAGTACTGTCTCTACTTTTGACAAATGACAACTGTCTCAATCATTGTACATGCTCTAACAAGCCATTCCTATTGATCAACGGGTCAATTTTTATCATCGTTTACCAAATAGTTTGCTTTAGTGCTAACGCATCACGTACATGTTCGGGAAGAAAATGGTACAGGTATAATTAGGCTCGTCATTACAGAATTTTATGAACAGTGGCTTATATTTTATGTTTTGCTATTTTTCCCATTTTGCCTCCTACGCGTGCTACTGGAAACAATGGCGGCATTTTTTCTCTGTCATCCCATTTATTGCTGTTCCACCACGGAAAAGGGGCCTCAATGTCGATCACAACTTAATTGAAAAGAGTATATATGTCATTTTTCCTGTATAAATCATTTACAGCAAAAAAAAAAAAACCGAGCAGTGCGGCTTCCCCTGCTTCCACTACTTTACACCCACTCGACCTCTAGTTTCCTTCGCCTTCTTCCTTGGGATCAGAGTGCGGGGGTCCTCCATAAGCCGTGCTGTCTAAACAGCAGTATCGACAGGAGTGTCAGGGTGAGCACCCCACTCGGTCCATGAGCCATCATATACTGCGACGTCAGTCTTGCCGAGACGATGGAGGCCCTGAAACGAGAATGCAGGTTCAGCAACATAATTTACCATCCGAAAAGAAAATCTTGTGAGAGCTCAATGTTAGTCTTACCAAAGCTAATACGCTTGCTGTCACACCAGTGCCGCACGAGGTCACGAGGGGTTGATCAAGAGATATGCCTGATAGCAAATAAACAGAGCAGTTCCAAGTTTAGTTATGGCTATAATTCTTTTTTTGAACACCCAGCTATTGCAGTTGACAATAAATACCAACAATTAAAAAAGAAGTGGCAGAAATAAGCCAACCAATACAAAATAAATAGATGGTGCCCTTGCAACAAATACAGAGTTAGAACTCCTAATAATTCTAGAAATCATACTGGGCTTGAACACAGACCAAGCCTGTGCACAAAATAAAATAACTAGTCTACTCTAGCCAAAATTGGCATAGCCTAACAAGCTCTGCTTGGTCCATCTTGAACCCAGTATCAAGCCAAACAAGAACATAAATAAGATAGGATACACTAAATTTTGAAACGGCCAGAAAATTAGGTGATCCCACTTTCAGATTAGATACGAAGCTTGCCATTAGGATATACTCCCTCCGTTCCAAATTGTAGTTCACTGTTGACTTTTGGATATTCTATTTGACCATTCGTCTTATTCAAAAAATATATGTAAATATTATTTATTTTGTTGTGATTTGTTTTATCATTAAACTTATTTTAAGCATGACTTATATTTTTGCATATTCGCACTATTTTTTTGAATAAGACGAATGGTCAAAAGGCGTCTCGAAAAGTCAACCATGAACTACAATTTGGAATGGAGGGAGTACAAGACTTGTCTAATGAAGTGCACGGCAACAAATAGAAAGTATCTGGAAATTCACAAGGATGGAATATACTACCTTCTTGCTCAAATCGTTTACGGAGCTCATCTGGAGGCAATAGTTTTTGTGAACTGTCCAGCACCTACAGAATGCCAATGAAAACTTAGCAACATTTATGGCAGTACTTGCAGAGAGAGATATAGAAAAAAAAAATAAAGAGTTCACATGGATACTTGATGCATTCTAGGTGGCACACCAATCAAGTTCCACTGCTGCCCAAACTAAAAAGAGGGCAACCACAAGGCATGTAATTCCCCATCCTAGCATGGGTAATGAAGTATAGACATAATTTAACATACTTTTATTACCCCAGCAGCCAAATCTAATATACAAAAAGAGCCATATAACAGGAGTCAAACATAAATATATCTAGTAAGAGAGTAAACGCACAAGTGTACTGACGTACCCTAATCAAAACTATAGAAAGAATGAAGATTACTACAGTGGAATAAATGGTGTTACAAATGAGCAAGTACATTATACGATAGGCTAAAAGTTGACCTCCACCTTTCAAATATTATTCAAGAAATAGCCATTGCCACCCTAAATAATTGAATCGCAGACAGTAAAGATGAACAGCGCAAAATGAATACACAAAGTATCATATGCAAATTAAGAGTACATATTGAATAGATAATTGCAAATTTCACCTGTGAAAAAGGGACACATTTGCTCCCAGGCACATGCCCACTTCTTATTCCCTTGCGTGGCTCTGGAACTGCACCATCGAATCTGAAGTACAAGTTTCATGTTAGTGTAGAAAACCAAAGATAGACATCACACACAAGTACACAACTAAATGAAGCATTCACCTTTTTTGGTTAAGAGGTAATATAGCAAAACTGATACAATTAATGAACCAGAAGCACAACTTTAAAAAGCCAAAACTATGTTAAACCCCATAACCACAGTTTTTTTTTTTGAGGAAAAAAGGCGGGAGCTCCGCTGCTCCATTAATAGAAAGGAAGGAATTGAGTTATAAATACAAGAAACACGACTGCCACAAAAAATACAAGGGAAGTGCGTGTGTGTGTGTGGGGGGGCCCTAGCGTCTCGCTAGACAGGAGCTACCGGCGCAAAGCGCCAAAGCTGGTAGTCGGCGGCCGCATCTCTTGCCGTGGACGTCGGCAGCCGCATCACTGGTAGTCGGCGGCCGCATAACCACAGTTTGTGATGTTACCATGTTAGTGTCACGTTTAGTATCATGATTGCACCAAAAAAGAAATCAAAATGCAAAAGGTGAACTGATTACTGACTTGTTGGCAAAAGAATATTATTGGCAGATACTATGGTGAGTCTATGACTATAGAAATTATCCAAAAAATTATGAGTTTATGATGAAAACAGACACTTAGGGCCATCTGCCATTGTTGCAGTGGCGTACAGAACTGCAATATGGAATTTAGTTTGTTACTGAAGTATTAACCAAATCTAAAAATTTTGCTCATGTAACTCCAAGAAAAATGCTTCGAGGTAATTAGCATCACAGATTCACAGAAACACAAAAAAAATCCTTTTAGAAGCCAAGTGGTACAAAAGAGCATTGAGAATTAAGGAATATACTTTATGTACAGCCTATGTGTGTGGCATACTGTTCGGACTTTTCAGGAATTGAAAGATTAACAATACCTAGGTTTTGATCTAGCATCTATAAGTTGATGTGTCTTGGTATTGATGTTCTCTTTCACCTGAGAAAATTTTTTATTAGTTACATCAAACATGCTGAATGGGTATAGTGAATGGCGAGGAAAGATAATAGACAAGTTTCCGGGTCCCTGTGCAGTGAAAATCTCTAACCTGATCAAGATTCCAAAGAAGATGAGGCTGCAACTTAGCTTCAAATGTTGTGGGACCAACCTACAAAAGATAAAGAGAAGCTCTTTACCACTACAAAATTGAAGCGACACACCCCATCAAGCAGCAGCTAATTTTAAGTATTGCAGCTATAAGGTTGATAATTCCATAGCATTGGTAAGGCCTAATGTCTTACTCAGAGGTTCGTACTACAGCATCTTCGGTAGAAGAAACAAAAGTATGAGTTTTAAAACAATTTACCAACTGTCCCTGATAAACTTTCTCAATTGCCTCACTAGCAGCACTAGCTTTTAAAATGGCATCACCAGAGGCACTTGATTCAACATCATACCCAGAAGCACGCCATTGGGGCAAACCCCCATCCAACACCCAAACTTTATCATGTCCAAAAACACGAAACATCCTGTTATCAAGAAACAGGCATCACACAAATGCAATCAAATATCAAAACTGATACAATTGAAGTGTATTATAAAAATACTGGCAATAAGAACTTAAAAATCATCAAAAAACCAATGATCAAATTTACTTAGTTCTGAGAAGAAAATAAATTTACCACCAAACACGAGCAGCACTAAATAGCCCCTTTCCATCATAAACCACTATCCCATCTTTGTTGTAGATGTCAAGGGCAGAGACAGCAGCAGAAAATGCTTTCTCAGATGGTAGCATGTGTGGTAACTGACTCAAAGAAAAAATAGTACAAAAAGGAATAATCAATCAGATGAGCAATCAGCACAAAGAAGCAGGCAGTAATGCCATGTTTGGCAAGTTATATTACAGTAGTAGTACCCACACAATGTTGACCATCCTGACCAAAAAAGACTAGACCACAAACGAAAAAGAACAATTGAGTGCCACGAAACCAATTAGTGCAATCTTTAAGCTTGATTATATAGCTAGAAGAAACCAAATTTCACCAACTTTGTGACAATTTGCAGCATCCATTCAGGAGTTACCAAAAAAGGACAGGCAGGTCATCACACTGAAAGGAACTGTTTGCGAGTGTTACTGTTATGTGCAGTCCCTGTCTCAGCTCGTTTTGAACTTCTACTGTTGATTAAGGCTACTGCTGCTGATCTGAATGTTTTGCCAGTTTCTGTAGCGTCTATTAATGGAATTGGGGTTGTCACCATGTCCTTACAAAAGTCCACCCATGAGATTTCTCTATTTCTCTGCCTAGTCTACTATATCAGGAACAACTTATTGCACAGTCACAAACCAATACTGTGGCAATTAATGGTAGGAAATATCTATAAATAAAGCACTAGAAGAGATAAGTGAGGATATCAGAATTAAACAATTGTAAGATGATGTAGTGCACAAACAAAGTTCATATGACTGATCTGCAGGTAATTAATAAACCTACAAGCTAATGAAGTGAACTTACACTTGATGTTCTGTCAGATATTCCATCAACATCAAAGAATAAGGCGCCAGGAATATGAGCCACCTGAGAAAAAGATTGAAGTGAAAATTAGAACATCAGAATTTCGGCTAATATACTTCCAACAAACTAAATTCGCTGAAAAATTAAGGTGACAGAAACAACCAACAAAAACAACTTATAGAACCAATAGAGAAGTGCAATGGCATAACAGCAGTCAGCAAGTTGTCAGAGTATCCAAATTTCAAAACTTCAACACAACAGTACACGAAATCACAACCTGGTACTCCTGAAGTGGATTCCTTTGCTCCGCAGGCATATACCATGATGCATCAAGTACCTTGTCAAAACAAAACACAGAATATAACACACTGGCAGAAGAAAGGCATAACTATTACCAAGAAAATTATCTTATGAATGTTATAGTTATATACAACAGATTGCAAATTATGAAGATCGAAATAGCAAATGGAAAGGCTCCTGACTTCATCCACAAACTACAATATAGTAGCCACAACTAATTTTCAAATAACTGAGGGCATCTATGATGCAACAACTTCCACGGATCCTCAAGCCTAACTATCAATTGATATGGCTAAAATCACTAGCTTAGCAATTAATAAGTAATAAGTAGTACGATTCATCACATGTTGTCCCTACTAGCATCGACTAAATCACCGCAGCGGAAACACAAACACAGTGCACGCCCTAGATCAATTCACTAGCTGTGTAACCGAAAATTCACAGGCGCTCGGTACTTCAGTGCTATACTGGTATGCGCGATACCTTGACATCGGGGTCCTTGAGGTTGGCGTGCAGCCACTCGGGCGACACGACGGACTCGGTACTCGGCAGCGCGTGTACGCCCGCGGCCTCCGACACCGCCGACGACGACGAAGTTGCGTGGCCGCGCGCCGCGATCCCGAAGGCGGCGGCGGCGCCGCCCGTCAGCGGCGGCGGCGGCGACGCGCTGCACCCGAACCTCGTTCCGCCCTCCGCGGCGCGCGCCCATCCGACCCTGCCGACCTGTACGTACGAGACACGGAAGGAAGCGTCAGACTTGGGGGGATCGAGGCGGGGGCGAAGCGGCGGGATGTACGACCGCGAGGAGCGTGGCGGTGATGAGGAGGAGAGGAAGGAGGGATTCCTTGGGGAAGAGATGGTGATGGGCGCGGGCGCGGGCGCCGCGGAGGGCGGCTGTGGCCGCAGCGCGGCAGAGGAGGGCGGTCGCCATGGGTGGTAGGGGTTCTGGGGGGTTCTAGAAGGTTCGGGAAGGGTGGTGGTGGGTGGGAAAGGGAAGGCAAGGAGGAGAGGGGAGATGAGAATACGAGATGAGCTGCCGCCGCTGCCGCTGCTGCTTGTCGTCGAGTGGATTTTGATGTGGACGTGGTGAGGTGGAATCCCGGCGGAAAGGAAACCCCCTGTTTTCCCGGGAATCCGCGGCTCCGCCTCCGGCTTGGCTCATGGCTGCTATTGGGCCTTGGATAATTGCGTTATTCCTTTCTCTCCTGTTTTTAGGCTGGAAGGAAGAAAACCCTGGGTGGCCCATTGGATTTCAGTCGGTAGGCGCAATATCAGCCACGGCCCACGGGTATAGAAGCAGTGAAGGGGGCATAGGCCATTGATTCTGAAACTCGCCGTTGTTCGTAATAATAATGGAAGCAGAACACGTATGAATAGAACCAGCAGGGTTAGCGCGCCTGTGGCCCGTCACTTCAGACCCTTTTATGTCTAAGTAAATAAAGATATATGACAAAAAAAACTAAGGCCTTATTCTTTTCAGCTTAACGGCTTAACAGTTTAACGATTTATCTGTGTTTTGAAAACACATCTGTTTTTTGAGTCTGTTTTTTTTTTGCTATTTTCAAGGTGGGTTCTAACGTTTTAAAAAGCAAATCAAACGAAATGTATCCGAACCTCGAAGTTTAGTCATTTCAGCCGTTTAGCTGTTTAGATTAGCTCTAACGAAAAGGGCCTAAAAAAAGCATTCCATCTTTTGTTCGTTGTTCCCATTTTTGTATATCTTTTTTTGAGAATAGTTGTTGATGTTGAAATTTTTTTAGGTTACTATCATGATATTACAGCGCCTTTTGCGAAGCTTTTTTTTTCAATTTTTTTAAAGTGGCCATGAAAGTTGAAACTTAAAAAGAATGAATTATTTCGTAATACAGTCATCCTTAAATCCTAAATGTTTTCAAAATAGCTAATTCGTAATACAATCATTTTTAAACCCTAAATGTTTTAAAAATAGCCTTTTTCTACGGGCATCTTCATGAATACGTGCTCCTTAACTGTAGTTCTATATTTCGAAGGTTTTTATTTCTATTATTTATTAATTGATATCGAAAAATTAAACATTTGTAATGCTTAAAAACATGTATGGACCCTTGCTATAAAATTTTGATTGCATTTTCAAAACATGTAAAATTCTGGATTTGTCTACGTTGCCAGACCAAATTTCTTCCACTTCATCCCCCCTCTCTCAATTCTTTCTAAAATTCATGTGTTTAGGGGATTTAAAGTTTTAAAATTGAATGGCAAGAAATTTAAAATTTGGAAATAAATTTAAGGGATTTTGCAATATATCAAAATTTCTGTTTGAATTCGGGTTGAGAGTTCGAAATATTAAAAAAAGAATTTGAAAAACTGTAAGATTCACACAAAAAAAAGAAATAAGCAAATTATACAACAAAAAAACATGAAAACTAAATTTAGATTTTTTTTCGAAATTTTAAAAAAGCGAATATAACAAATTCTAAAATAAAAAAAAATGTATAAAGGTTTGATGTTTCTCAAATTCATTTTTTTAATTTTTTGGCCAGCAAGCCCGCACACAAAGCGAGGCGTAGTATTGCTTTCGATACTGGTAGCGATCAGACGACAAACTCGTCGTGCATGAAGCGCAGCACGCAATGAGCGAAGCGGCGTCTGACAGCATACAACTTCGCTAGTCGCTACGCATACAGACGAGTGAGCGCGACCGACGACGTAAAGATCGGGCAATGAAGCGGCGGTACCGAGCGAGCACGAGTGAGCGAAAAATATGCGCACTAAAATGGCAGAACGCGGCTTCGAGCCGTGGCCTCCCGAGTGAACACTCGTCTGTCTAGCCATCTCACCAAACCGTGCGCGATGTTGCTTAAGCAGACAAAAAAAGTTTTTAAAGGTTGCTTTGATATGGGCGGTTGGATTTGATTCTAGGAAGCGATCGGACGGCTCGCAAGGCGCCGGGCGGGGAGGCCAGCCACATGTCGAGCCACTGATGCTCTCACTCGGCTTTGTACTATTTAATGATTAATGATGACGCCAAATAGATGATGAAGAGAAAAGATAAGATGTGCATCCTCTAAAGTTGCCTATAAATACCATCTCCTGTTTAAAGGAAACCTTTAAACATTCTGGGTTTGTGGGGTGTTGCTCTAACCTAGAGGCTATATACTTCCAAACTTAAAGACAACCTTTAAGCATCTATAAATAGTACAAAGCCGAGCACGAGCGTCGGTAGCTCGTCACGTGGCTCGCCTCCCCGCCCAGCGCCACCACAGCCGTCCGATCGCGCGCACCGGTCAGATCCGGCCGTCCGTTTTGTTTTTAGGTATAAAACGATTTTTTCCACGCAAATACCAGGCACGTGGGTGGTTTGTCCGGTTGGTTAGCTTAGCCGGTTCGTCACCTGGGAGACCCGGGTTCGAATCCCACGTGATTTTTCTGTGACCCCGTTTTTCTCTTTTCTTTTCCCCTAGGAGTGCTGGCCTCCGTGCGTTCATGCGCGTTTTTTGCTCTCGCTGGCCTCCGCGCGCGCTTGCGCTTTTTTTCCGGGCGCGCTGCCCCATTTTTCTCTCGCGCGCTCGTCGTGTTTTTACCGGACTCGCGCGTTCTTCCATACAAGACCCCACATATAGGTTTAGTGGTGGTAACATCTTGAATGTTTTACCTACTTCTAAGCCTTGGAGACTGGCCATGATTGATGACTTACCTCAAAGACTGTAAGCATTGTAGGGACGTTTTCGTAATTTGACGGCTCTCGTGTTAACACGATCTTATCGAACTCTTAAGAATTTTGAGTAGCACATTTTGTCGGTGGATACAGATAGGTGACACATAACAAAAAATATTAACCAATTACTATGGGATTTTTTGTCTATGCTAAGCAAATTAAGGCCCTCTTTGATAGCTTGTTTAATTTTAGTTTAGTTTTTGTTGGAAAAATTTGACCACCTTTAAAAGTGGTATGAAAAGGCTAAGTAAATTATTTAAAAAATATTTTTGAGATCTTTGAGAAAAACCCTACAAAGTTATAAAAAAATTATTTTCAAAAAATAAAGTGAATGGTGTATATAAAAATAACAAAAGTTGCAATCCCAACAAAAACTAAACCAAAACAAGCTATCAAAGAGGCCCTAAACCTCCAGTTTTGTTGGCCAACGTGGCAAAAACGTGTGTTCATCGGGACCTACATCTCTGCCGGCTCCCGGAGCCGGCAGCTGCAATAGCAGACCTTCTGGATAGCGAGTGACGTAGCTAATCTAGTTAATGGGGAGATACGTACGTACTGTACAGTTTGCCATGACAACAGTTTGAGGGTTGTACGTTGTACGACTGTAGAGCTCATCTTCTAGCCCCCAGACTACAGTCGATCGTTGTTTCTTCGTCGAATTGAACTTGGTTTTTGTACTTCTTTATCTCCTATCAATGAATGTCTGCCAATTAATGGGACCCCAAAGAAGATGCAAATCAGTTAGCAACAAGTTCACAACAAACAAAAACGCAGATATATATAAAAAATAAATTCTTTACAAAAATGTAGCTCTGCCTGATATATGTTGTGGCTAGTTAAACTTCACATTGATCTTGGGCCAAACTTAGTGTAAAAGCGCGTGCTCCTGGGCCTCCTGGCTCGCCATCCCATCGTTGCCAAGGCCAACGCCGCCTGCCATCATATGGGACGAGTTATTAGCCGGCGGTGACCCGTACGTCGCGACTGGCATCTTCGCAGGGAGGCTCGGCGACGGCGCCTCGAACCGAAGCACGCTCACGGCCTGCCTGATGGACGGCCGCGCACTCCGGTCAGGGTGCGCGCACCACAGCCCCACCACCAACACGCGCTCCATCTCGCCGGCGTCGAGCTCCCCGTTCAGCCGCGCGTCGGTGGCGTCGGTGATTCTGCCCCGGCCATGAGAGTCCCAAACCCATTGCACCAGGTGGACGACGTCGCCGCCGTCGAGCACCTCCACCACCGGCCGCCGGCCGCAGGCGACCTCGAGGAGCACGACGCCGAAGCTGTACACGTCCGACTCCACGCTCGCCCTCCCGGCGAGCATGCACATCGGATCCATGTAGCCCATGGTGCCGGCTACGCCTGTCGTGTGCGACCTCCGGCCGTCGTCGATGAGCCTCGCGAGCCCGAAGTCGCCGAGCTTGGCGGCGAAGGACGCGTCCAGCATGATGTTGCTTGGCTTGATGTCTCTGTGCACGACGCGCCGCTCCGTGTCGTGGTGCAGGTACAGCAGCGCGGAGCCAAGCCCAAGCACGATCTCATACCTAACTCGCCAGGCCAATACGCTGTCAGACCTGTACAGATGGGTGTCGAGGCTGCCATTGTGCATCAGCTCGTAGACAAGCAGCAGTTCATCGCCGGTGCCGTGGCACCAGCCGATGAGTCTGACGAGGTTCCGGTGCCGGAGGCGGCTGATGATGGTGACCTCGGAGACGAACTCCTTCCAGCCCTGTCGGGAGGTCTCCGACACCCTCTTCACGGCAACGTGCTGATCCAAATCTTTCAAGAAGCCTCTGTACACGGAGCCGAAGCCTCCTCTCCCGAGCCTCCTGTCGTCGGAGAACATTCCGGTGGCGGCGGCGAGCTCATCGTAGGGAAATCTCCGGGGCCCGACGACCCCTTGGTCAAGCACGTCCTCCACTTTGGTCAAGCTCATCTTGGCCTTGCCTGCCTTCCGTCTTCACCGCCGGCGCAGGATGTACAAGCCGACGACGAACGCCAGGGAACCGGCCGCAAGCGTTAAGCCCACGGCCACCAACCATAGCATTAGGTGCTCTGGCCTAGAGGCTGCACGCAAACAGTGAAACAGATTAGTATATAAACTTTTCATGCTGGCTCAATTAATGACCATCGGATGTAATGGATTGGTGATGTAGGGGAGGTCCCTCCGCCCTCGATCAACAGGACTCCTTGCAAGACTGGTCCGAATGCCTGCACGACCCAAAGCCAATTCGCGCGCGTTCCCTTAAACACTTGTGCACCCCGGAGTCAACTTCGGATGAACATATACTCCTGGTGGAGTGGACACCTTGTTGGGATATGCGCCAATGCAAGATAACGAACGACATCAGGAGACACGATGTTTGGTAACGCAGTTTAGCTTTCACATACATCTACAGGGCTAGCTTTCACATACATCTACAGGGCTCTAATCATGGGCGTTCCTCCCCAATCCATAATAACGCAGCACACCGGCTAACCAGATCACGACCGCATGCCGGCCATTGACCTCCTCTTGCCTATGCTATTATTATGAAGTCGTTGTCTTGATTACACCAGGGCTGCCTCTCTTTATATAGTGGAGGCCTGGATAGATTTCGACTCCAACACTAAACCAACCCTACCTACTACAACATAGAGTCCATGTAAAACCTACTCGTACACATATTCGACATAAAACCTAGCGCACTTCACATGAGTCCCAGATTCCATCGTACACTTGTGTACCCCGGAGTCAACTTCGAACGAAAATGTACTCCTCGTGGAGTCCTACCGGATGTCCACGCGTCCCGAAGCCCACTCCGAGCGGACACTCCGCACGGGGTCCTTTACTACAGCCTGTGCCCCAGAGCCAATCTTGGCAACGGGCGAGGCCTAGGGTCTAATATAGTTAAAAGGCTTGGGATTCAAGATGCTCTGCGTGTGACAAAAGCTAACTATTGCTACGATTATGGGCCATAACGAAGCGGGCAGTCGAGTCAAAAGTAGACACCATTAGATGAAACTGTTGGTCTGTCCCCTATCGTGAAAGTCGCAAAAGAAAGATTAGGGAAAAAAAGACAGGCCTTTGCTTTGTCCACCCAACAAAGTGCAAGATGCACTCACATAACATGTAGCATCCGTCGCCAGCGACAAAGCCGTCGCCGTCCATCCCCTCCTGACACGCGCACCGGTGCCCCGGTGCGCCGCTCGGCGTCTGCACGGGCGAGCACGTCGCGTTCTCCACGCACTCCGTTGCTGCGCCGCCGCCGCCGCCGCCGCCGCCGGAGCACGTCCCATTGACCCACCACCCCAGCTGCGCCACCCCGAAGTTCAGCGACACCACCGCCGCCGTCCCCTGCTGCGACCCCCCGTACAGCCCCGCCGTCAGCACGTCGCTGCAGCCATCACTCTCCACCTTCTTCCACTGTAGGAACAGGTCGGCCCCTTGCGCCGCCGCCGTGGCGTTCGGCGGCGGCGACGTGACGCACGTCACGGAGCTCGAGGTGTCGTTGCTGGTGCCCACGCACTCCGACGACGTCTGGAACATCCTGGACAAGACGTCGGTGGGGATGGCGCAGGTGGCGTTCAGCGCGGCGCGGCAGCCGCGGACGAGGAGGCCGGTGCCGGAGGCGACGGCGTAGTTGGCGCCGGAGAGGGAGTTCTTGGCGTCGGAGACGGTGCGGACGCAGGAGAACTGGAGGGTCACGAGGAGGGTGGAGGTGGTGGAGTTGAAGGAGGTTACGGGCACCATGGCCGCCCCCGCGGTGGTGTTCAGGAGGAAAACTAAATCGGGGGTGGTGGTGTTGCAGGAGAGCTGGATGGAGCAGCCGGGGGTGAAGCCGAATGGGTAGGGCACCGTCTTGCTGCCGCACCGCCGGCTGCACCCGCCAGCGTCAGTAGTGGAGAAAACTTCGTGGGAGAGCAAGAAAATGATCAGGAGGAGGAGGTAGCGGCGGTACATGTTCTGGTCAGGGGCGATTGCTAAACGAAAAAGGAAGAAGCAAAGCCTAAACCAAGTCTTGCAGTAGCAGCTCGAACTTGGGCAGACATGTTAACGAATCCAGCACTTCATTGATGTGAGTTTAAGGTGGATTTTTCTTAGCTAGAAGCTGAACTCTCAGCTTCAAAAGTCTTTATGTCCTTTATCCTTGTCATGAGGACAAAACATGCGGCTGTACCACTACAGCGTTTTCCACACGGCTAACTTTTTTTTTTATCCCCCGATTGATTTTTTTTTATTGGTTTGACACCACGCGATTAAGAATTATTTAACTCAGTCAATTTTTTTTTATCGTAGATCAAACATCTCCATATGCACATAAAAGTTCCAACATGAGTATCTATGTATATGAGAAAATTGACTAAAATAATCCCTGAAAACATATCCATATGATCATGTGTTACAAGAAAATGGATTGAAAAATATTGTGTGCTATTTCCCTGCTCTCTTCTTTACAAATACTCCCTCCAATTCCATAATAATTATCGTTTTATGTTCATCCTAAGTCTTTGTAGATATATTTTATTACTAACTGATGGTCAAAGTTGTATTTCGAAGATCGTGTCAATAGCCAAAACGAAAAGTATTACTCCCTCTGTCCCAATATATAGGGCTTTTTAAAGTTGTTCAATAATATAAGGCGTCTTCCCATTATTTTCTTGGAAAAGACAAGCAATTAACTCATAGTTAAGCTATTTACACTATAAAGTGCATGCTTTTGCTAGCTTTAGCTATTAAAGATATTAATTAAGTGCATAGGAAGGAGATGCATGCTTCGAGTAATGAGATAATTAAAGATGATTTACTCTCTTAAACACCATTTCTTGGTCTTGATGAAAATTTTTATACGTCCTATATTTTGGGATGGAGGGAGTATGATACTGGAGTGAGTACTTGCCAACAGCTAGCCAAATAAAAAGTTTGTAGAGGTGACCGTAGATGTTGAGGCGGTATGTTGGTCAACCTCATCATGCATAACAACAAATGGGCAATCAAAAAAATTGAGAGTAAGACACAAATTCTTATGGAAGGGAGAACAGGTTTGCAGCAACGTCCACCGCATCGTCAATTGGACAAAGGTTTCTCGACCAAAGGATTTGGGGGGCTAGGAGTCAAGGGCATCATCCGAATGGGTCGTGCCCTGCATGTAAGATGGTCGTGGCTTGATTTGGACCTTTTCTTCGTGGCAACAAGATTCAATTTAGGGGATGGTCGGAAGTTCAACTTGAAGGACCTTGCTCAGCAATGTTTTCAGCTAGTCAGGGGTTCAGAACCCACGATTCACAATGTGATCACAATAAGTTCCTGGCTCAGACCTTTGCGTTCGATTTCTTCTTTGGAGCAGGTTCAGGAATTTGAGTTTGGATTATTGTCCAATCCACTACTCTCAGTGAGCATTAAGCGGATTTTGTCTCATGAAATTTCTCTGCTTCCAGTAGTTACACTGCCAAGGACAGCAAGTTCTCCGGCTTGTAGAGGTGAGCATCGAGGCTGCCGTTGGGCATCAGCTCGTAGACGAGAAAGAGATTGTCGTCGCCGTCGCCGGCGCCGCCGTGGCACCAACCGATGAGTTTGACGAGGTTCCAGTGCCGGAGTCGGCTGATGATCTTCACCTCGGAGACAAACTCCTTCCAGCCCTGACAGGACGTCTTGGACACCCTCTTCACGGCGATGTGAAGGTCCGAGTCTTTGAAGAACCCGCGGTACACGGACCCGAAGCCTCCTTCCCCGAGCTTATTTTCGCCGGAGAAGTCGTCGGTGGCGTCGGCGAGCTCGTCGTAGGACAATCGCCTGGGTCCGGTCCCATGCTGGAGCTCGTCCTCTACGCAGGGGCGGAGCCAGAATTTGAACATAGGGGGTTCTCAAAATGTGTATGCTTGAATGCTTAAATATAGTAAAATATATTGAATGATACAAAACAAAATCAAATATTCATTAATTTGCTTTGGTGAAATAATAATATAAAACCTAATTACTACTCCCTCATTTCTTCAAGTAATAGTCGTTTTTGACATTGACATAGTCTTTGAAATACAATTTTGATCATCAATTACTATTGAAATTTATTTATAAAATCCATAAAAATATGATAGTATGGAAGTGTTTTAAAACTTTGGCTTAGGGCAAGTCTAAAATAACTTTTATTGTTTGAAGTATGGAGGGAGTATCTTCATATATCGATTTATATATTAAAGAGCATGACAGAAAGATAAAACATAATGGTATATGACCATAAAATTTATGGAATCAACATCCAATTTAATGATAATCATCATTATTAATTTAGAAATTAGGGAGTGAGAGACAACGATGTAATCCAATTTGAGTATTGATGACATTAGGTTCTTTCGTATTAGTGCTGTAATTAGCGATGTAATTAGTGCATATAGGAACTTTGCATTTTGGTTGGGGGGCCATGGCCCCTGCCAGCCCCCCTTGGCCCCGCCACTACCTCGACGCCCTTGCCACCGAAGTAGAATGACTCTATCAGTGGATGTTCTAGCTTAAATCTCTTGGTGATCTTGGCCGCCGACCGCCTTCACCGCCGGTACAGAAGGAACAAAACTGAGAGACTCAAGCAGAGTAGGAACGCCACGCAACCGGCGACAATGCCGGCGACGGCGGTCACCGATAGTTTTTTCTTTCGCCGGCCACCTACCACTACCAGAAAAATTTAGCATGCATTAGTTTCAGGAAGTGAACCTTCTAATTCTGAACATCAAAAGAGAACATTCCATTACTCCGGAGTATAATGGAAAGCTTAGCGAAATGTATATGACCGACAACCAACACATCGCAATTGTCACAGCCAAAGACTGACATCAAAATATAGTAAACTGAATGTTCATTCAATAATCACTGATCTAATTATTGAATGGACATCCATCCATGCCCAAAAAAAATGTAATACCACCCCCCCCCCAATGGAATAATAATTCTCCTTTTGTAGCAATAATCAATATTGTAACCATTATGTTATTAGCAATAGAAAGTTTAGCTGCGTGCTTAAATTTTTAACTTTATAAATATTGTTAGTCTTCCAAACTTTAATCTTAAGAATTATATTGCATCAATATATGTACCTATATCTACCTATCGATCGATCGATCTATCTATCATATAATCAAAAAAAACAATGCAGCATTTCCAATTTTTCCCTTATCGTGTTATTCTTCGTTATTTGTGCCAACAACTCCATGCACACACAATTTAAAGAGGTCTAAAGTACAAATGTCTTAGGCTGTAGCGAAATCTTCCTTAGCTCCTCGATGCTAAAAAAAGAGTAAATTGTATCGCAAGTCCATAAAGTTGTCTCAAGTTTTCCCTTAACTTCAAAACTTTCAAACCATATACTTGGATACACAAAAACTGTGTTGCCGTTTTTGATAAGTTCAAACATGGGAGGATGGTTCTGGTGACATAGCTGTTGAACTTCAACATAATAAGAGGCCAAAATTTTCCACGTGTCATTTAAATCGACAAAAAATAAATTTATAATTTATAAAAAGGAAAAAATAAATCCATACGAAGCTAAAATCTAAAAAATATAGATCATAATATTATTGAAAAACAAAAATCTAAAATTCATTATAAAATTATAAATCTTTAGAAACATAAAAAATGTGTAAAACAACTATAAAAAAAACTGAAATTCTTTTTATTGATTGAGAATGATATGTGACCATTTATGGCCACACGGTATGTTGACTAGGTGGTCATGTCATCAAAACCACGCTCTCCATACCACTTTGGACTTAACTGAAACGGTAACACAACTTTATGTGACCAAGTATTTGGTTTTAGATATTTTGAGCCTAAATGAAAACACATGACAACTTTAAGGACCTACGTTGCAATTTACTCTCAGAAAAGTACTTTTCCGTATATCCATTTATTTACACCCTAGCTACATCTTCGTTAGATCAACCATTAAGTGTTGAGTTGGTTGTCCATGTGTGCGAATAACGGTGACATAGTGATCGTGTGTGCGTCGTCACAATCCCTTCATCTCTTTCCATCTCTCTTTCTAACAAAGCAAAAGGGAAGGATGTCCATCGACACCCCTCTCGAGTCTCAACCTCTGCACTCCACTTGCCAGTTGTTGCAACATAGCAACAAGTGAGGGGAGACCACCGTACCATCTACCGATCACCATTGCAACACTATGTATGTGTGCATGTGTGATTGTTTATTTCTTTGCCCGGCTATAGGCCTTGCACCATTGGTGACGGTAGTTCCCAGCTGCTTCTCATGTAGCCATTACTGTGCGCCCTTCCTCTTCCACCCCTCCTCCATAATGTCGAGTGGTCGCCTGCCATACCGAAGAGAGAGATAAGATGATGAGGAAACCATTGTTGTCTATCCCAATTGTTTCCAAGATAGCTAGTTCACCTCTCGAATTTGTTGCTGAGGCCACCATGTCTAGATCTACCCATTAAAAGTCGTCAGTGTCACCTTCAAAGCTCCTACCGGAAGAAGAGGCTTCAAAAAAGGGAAAATAGATCGTCTAGGCTCATTGAAGGAGAATAAGGAGGCTCACTAGATAGGAGAGGAAAGGAAGGGGAGGGAACAAGAGGCCGAGGGGAATTTGTTGATAGGGAGGATGTTGATTTTAAGGGACAAATAGAGTGTTTGTGTGTGTGAGAGAAGAAGAGATAAAGAAGTATGAATGTGTGTAAGTGACGAGGAAGCATCGTGGTATACACCGTGGAAACACCGTTGTTTCCTATGCTCTTTTGCACAAAAAAAAGTCCCAAAATTTCAAGCCAAAAGCGATTGGGCTCTTCTTTCTTCTCTTCTCCTCCTTCCACCAATCCAGCCACCACCCATCGCCACTGCTCCCGGCAACCACTGCACCGATCGCCACGCTCACACCGCCCCGTGCCAAGCCGCTCTGGCCGGCGCGCCACCATGGTCACACCTGGCAGTCGCAATGGTCGTCGTTGTAGTGTCGCTGCTGCCGCCGCCGACGGGTGGCGTCTGGCTTTGGGGAAGAAGGAGGAGAGAGGAAAATGGTTCGATTGTTTGTTTCGAAATTTCAAGGTGTTTTTTTTTGGAAGACTATATGTAAGCTGTGAGGAATGGGCACCGATCTTAGAACACGACCAACAATTGTGAATTGGCCGGAAAAAATCATAGTTAATGTGAAACGGTTTTTTGAACAGGTAGACTATTACCCTCTATAAGGGGCGGATCCACCGGTGGGTCGGGGGGCTCTAGCCCCCCTACGCGGTATATAACAGTAGAGCCCTCCTTAGCCCCCTATAATTTTTAGTGTAAAATATAAAGAAAGCAGGGGCTAGACTGTAGATTTAGGCCTTGAGCCACTTAATTAGGTCAGCCCCTCCTATTATTTTTGTCTGTGTCCGCCCCTCTAATTAGTATTCCTAAAAGAATTTTCACCTACAAGGCACTCACCGAAGGGCGGGAGATGATGTGTCTGCCTCTGCTGCCATTCCCAATATCGCCCCGATGGCAGTCGTACCGAAGGCGGCCTCAAGGTGAGTATAACGTACCTCAGGTAGCAGCTGTACCCCTTGACGGCACCTCCGCTGTTGTTGGGGAGTAGCTCAGGCAGCATCTCAGCGAAGTAAGAAAGACACTTGGAGCACTCGCTCGGCGCCAAGTCCCTCGTGCACTGCGCCGTTCCGTACATCATCCTAGAGCCCAAGTACGGACCGACGGACCGTACGGCACGTCCTGCCTAGCGAGCCGCACAGGCGAGCCGCCAGCCAGATCAGTGAGAAGATTCATCAGGTCTGACCTCGTGCTGTTCATTGTCGCCGTGTCTACGAGATAGGGGTAGTTTTGTGGATCATCAAGCACATAGTCATCGTAGGGGTGAATGCTGGTGGGCTCCACTTGCGCGTAGTACACAACGGTGAGGTCGGCGACGGAGAAGAAGGGCTCGTCGGAGTACCGGACGAGGCAGCGCCGTACACGGCGCGCGCCGCCCGGCTGTGCGGGCAGAGCTGCGCTGTTCGTGAGGGCGCCCTGATGATGCAGTTCTCGCATGCGTCGTCCCACCCGCGTCGGCGTAGCACATGACGAGGACAAAGACCTCGTCGGGGGCGACGCCGAACGTGCCGTTGTAGTAGCCGCCGCCGACAGCGGCGACCATCGGTAGGGCCGTCCGGAGCACGTCGAGGTTCTTGTGGTACTGGCTACCGTCAATGTAGTTGCCGGCGGTGGAGCAGGAGAAAGCCAATGGCGTCAGTGGCGGAGACAGGGGGGCTGGCAGGGGCCCTGGCCCCCCCTAACAAAGCTATAATCTGCCATTACCCCTAATCCTATTTGTGCTAATCACTGTTATATGAGGAAGTGAATGAAGTTTGCCTACAATAAATCCTAGAAATGCTAAGTTCACCTTACTGAGAAGAAAATTCTTAGCCAATATATAAGCAACATACATGAATATGTATGTACCAACTATAATATTTCTTCGTGGTGTATTTAGCCTGGCCCCCCTTATGTTTAAATCCTGGCTCCGCCCCTGAATGGCGTCAGGATCTTGCCGCCGTTGTAGTCGTCGTCGACTGCGAAGCCTCGCGCTACTGCCACGGCGCAACACGAAGAGGAGGCGGCGGCGGCGGCGATGAACAGTAGAAGGTGAAGGTATGGAGCCATGGCCGTTGGCCGATGATGAGCACTGGAGATCTGTATATGTGCAGCTAGGATGGTCTCTGACGCTGAACGCAGCTCTCGCCGGGTCTCACACTCTCACTTTTCTTTGTTGAGACGCTGACGGGAGTTATGCCCATTCTTTATACGAAAACACTTCCGGACGTCCGGTGCGCTCCGGACGCGGCTTCCGTGCGAGGATGCGCTCGCGTGCGGCATGCAGGGTAGGGGGGCCCACGCATGACTGTTTCTTCGGGGAGGCACACGGAGCAAGTCAAGCATGCTAGGGCCCACCTAAGGTCATTGCACTGCTTTTTTGGGGCTCACCTAAAGTCAAGCAAGTCAAGCATGCGGGGAGGGCCCACACAGGACAGGTCGCAGTGATTTTTTACCACTACGTATGTGGCCAGACGTGCATTTGAGGATGAACTTGAGTCATTTTTTAGTGTTTTGTATTTTTCAAACTATAAAATCTACTAATTAAACTTGAATCTTTTCTAAAGAATCTTGGATTTTAGCCAAGTTTCATCAATATTTACCCAAGTTTCACTAGTATTTCTTTAAGTTACATAAGTGCTAGCCAAGTTTTGATGTATCTTCTTCAAGATTCAATAGTAATATAGCAAGTTTCGTTAGGTTTCCTCAAGTTTCATTAGTAGGGTCTCAAGTTTCGCTAGTAGGTTCTAAAGTTTCATTAAGTTTCGTTGGGTTTCCTCAAGTTTCATCAATAGGTTCCTAAGTTTCATCGGTAGGTTTTCAAGTTTAATTAGTACACTCTTAAGTTTCATCAGTAGGTTGTCAAGTTTTATTAGTAGAATATTTAGTTTTATTAGTATATTTCCTAAGTTTCAATAGTTATTTATTCAAGTTTTTCACTACCCACCTCTTTTTAATTTTTCGCTACGCACTGCACACAAAATCCACACATGCACATGCAAAGAGAAGGGCCCACAGTGTGGTGGTTTCTGCGCACATTTTCCTAGAAAAAAGGAACCACAACATAGGGCGGAGGGCACGAGCGTGCATGCCTTTGACCCATTTTTTTCCGGCCTGTGCGCACGATTCATGGGCAGCCAGCCTGGCGAGACAAGATGGTGCGGGAGTGCGCAGGGGAGGAGCCGAGCAGGGACCAAGCCTGGCGCGCCGTGCGCGGAGAGCGTTGAATCTGTGTCTTTGGCGGTGATCCGACGGTTGCGGCACGTTCGGTCCACGCACGCTCGTCTGGACGTTCGGACGCTGGCGTCCGCATTCTTTATAATCTTTATAAAAACTAAAACTTTTTTAGAAAAAATTAAAACTGAAACTATACATCAAAACCGAAAACAGCCAATTCTTCCTTTCTTTCTTTCTTTTTGATGACTGATGCGACATTGCCAGTGACCATCCACTGAAGCTTCCATGCATTTGCTATCCGCCGCCTTATCTCATAGCCTGGATAGCCCATCCGGGCATCTGTCTCACTCGATTGACTTTCAAGTCTAGCTTTTACTTTAAAAAAAAAACAAGTCTAGTGGAATCTGGTTTATGGTTGATCTTTGCGTACAAGACCGGTCACAGCACACGTAATCGTGGCCCGTATTGATTTGCGGTTTAGTATAGTTGAGGTAAAATATGTTATTTTTTTATAAACCATTCCTTGTAATATTTTATAATGATTTATAGAATTGATTTAGTGGTCAAGTGGTTGTACAGGAAAAAATGTTTCCAAACATTATAGAAGTTAATTAAACAACCATAAAAACATACAAATTAGGTCTCACAATAATTAATAACAAAGTTAAAAAAAATCAATGTAAACATATGTATATACTCTCTCCATTCTAAAATATAGGACGTGCATGTTTTTTCAAAAGTCAATGTTTAGAATCTTTGACTGATAATTAAGTAAAAATATACATGTTTTTGTATATACATGTAATATATTTAGATCCGTATTTAAAAGTACTTTGATATGATGTTAGTTTTGTAGTTGGTAATGACATATTTCGAAAGAAATTAACGGTCAAAGTTATAATTTGAAGACTGTGTCAAAAATTTATATGCCCTATGTTTTAGAACGGAGGGAATAAAATTTTCAAATATAAAATTACTAAATTTTCACTATAAAACTAAGTGAAAAGGTGTAGATAAACTAGAAAATAGTCACCAAAGTGGGGAAACAATGTATACTAACTAGAAAAGCAGGTGACCGTTATTAAGCTAAACCTTTTTTTTTCTAAATGATCTTAAAAATATTTTATTAATAATTTTTAGTCTTTTCGTGACTCTTCTTAATTGTCCTTAAATTTCGCCTCAACCAAACCACCGATCAAAGAGCTCCTGTACGTGGTCGTGAACTCTTCTGCCGCTTTCGTATCTTATAGTTATACTGATGATTGATGAATCTGACAAACTTATTTGGGGAGACTCGCAGAACTTACAAGACAATGGAACGCGGTGGGTGAGGTGTAAAATCAGAATATACTGGTAATGGATCACCATGGGATTTCTTGGCCATCCCAGGCGAAGAACTTCCCATTGTCACTTTTCTTGACGTTGTCTATGGTGGACAAGAGCTTCTGAACAGAGAACTCTCTGGTGAAGAGCTTCTCCTTTGGCACATTCTTTTGGAATGGTCGTGAGAGGTCGGTGTCCACGGTTCCAGGATGCACCAAAATGCAAGCAATGTTATCCTTCTTGCCAAGCTCAACCGATACGGTTTTCGTCACTGCACAGTTGAACAAAGGACTTCAGACATCTAAGGGGACAATAAGTGGTCAGTTACATAATGGCCAGGTTATTCAATATATAATGTCAGTTTATTCTAGGCTCAAAATGATGTGTGAGTGAAAATTATCATAATAACTACTTGTGTAAGGAAGAGCAGGCTTATAAAAACAAGAGTGCAACATGCATCTTACAATTTACATACATTGATTCAATGCTGTTTTAGAAGCCCTGTATGAATGCCAGCCTCCCAAACCATTATCTCCTATTGAACCAACCCTTGCGGTCATATCTGCGACCAATGAAAATCCTCTCAAGGTTTCCGAGCGCCCTCCAATCTTTAGGAATGGCCACATATGCTGACAAAATAAATCAATTCAAAGTAGGCAGGCCGCGAGACCAGCAAAATATTGGTATCATCTATTGTTAAAGAACAAAGAGAAAGATAGAGCAAAGCTGTGAGATTGTTATACCTTGATCACTAAAATAGGCCAACAAAGATTCACTTCAGACGCCAAGAATAATGATGACTTCGAACTTTGCTCAATGTAGTCTCGCAACATTACAAAATCTGAAAGAAACCTGATTCTAGAATAGCACAATTAACCAAAACAATTTAAGCTAGAGCATTGTGCACAATAGCGAAGCACAAACTGGATGTATCACATTTGGAATCGAAAGGATACCGGTGGCATTGATCGCAGGTTAAGAGATCCATGGGTCTCCCTATTGATGCTGCATGACTGCAACAAAAAGAACAGAACTTTATACACGCCAAGACTTTAAACAATCATCTTTCGAAAGACTTCAAAGAACCAAGACATTTAGCTCATCCTAACATAACAAGACATCCAAGCACCACTAATTTGGAAACATTGAAAAATCAAAATTCCCCGAGTTTAGATTCGTGTATAACACACAATACATATCTTTGAGCATGTTTCATCAATTAATCATTCCTCTAGGATCATTTGTCTTTGCTCACATTATAGATCGACGCCAACGACAAAGAACTACGACTCTAGGAACAACGGGTAGCCGTGTGCGAGCACACTGCGGACTTGTGTGCTTCTTGATCAAACTTGAAATAAATACTACCTCTATGGTGGCCTCGTCGGTGGCGTCCAGCGGCAACACGGTGAGCCGCCACGCGTGCTCTGCTTCAGCTTCGAAGCTCATGGCGGCATCCGGGGCGCGGCACGTCGCGATGACGCGGCCCTGGTCGCTCCTCCGCAGCAGCTGCCTCACCGCGGAATCAGGCAGAGGCATGACTCATGAGTCTCTGCGAAAGGGGAAACGAGATACGAGGAGGAGGAGGAGGAGGAGGAGGAGAGGGGGCGCTCACGAACTCGAGGCCGATCCCCCGGGATGCGCCCTGCACCATGGACACGCAGCCGCCACCGCCGGTTGGAGCGGCCGCCGACGAGAACGCCCTGGCCGTGATGCCTGCTATCCTCGCCGTCGCCATTGTTCCTCCCAGCTTTCTCCGCTTTGTTCCTTCGCATGCCTGCAGACTGCAGTTATGTCGTGCGGTTCGCAGAGGAGTTTGCGTGGATGGACGTACGCCGCCCGCTACCCTTTAATTTCTCTCTCTTTCTATTTTCCCTTTCTTATTTTTCTTTCACATCTTTCCCCTTTTTAGAGCCTCACTCAGATTGTTCTTTGCTAGAGATGGTTTAACTACATGTCCGTGGCGCGTGGCATTAATTTCGTAAATCATAAATGTATTTTTATATTTTATCCCTAGATTTTTCAGGATTTTTTGGGTTTTCACTTTTGTTTTTATATTATTTTTAATTTATTTTATACAAGTCAACATTTCTCATGCTTAAATTAATTTGTAGATCCTCACCACAAATTTTTTTTGGTTGCATTTTGAAATCTTTTAGATTTTTTGGGATTTTTCTGAAATTTTCTAGATTTTGTCCTGGAGGGGGTGACGTGGTTGTCCCAACTAGGATGCACCACGTGACACTGTAAGGGCTTTGTTATATTATATTGATAGCGCACCGCCACAATTCTCAAGAATTGCTTAGGAAAAGTTGGGCAAGTGGATTCATTTTCATATTAATGTGTTTGGATTAACATTTTATTAGAATAGTATGCATTTATCGTGTATCTAAGTTAAGCTAAGAAAAAGTAATGTGTAAAGATGAAATGGATAATCAATCATAAGGTTCATGTAAAGCATTAAATAATCGTGCAGTCCAATACATAGAGATAGTTGATAAGTTTTTTTATGTGTTGCTTATATAGACAACATATCTAATGTTAATGCCCGGGTAGTAAAATGCTAACATCATATCTAGATCATTAGATTTACTAGGAGCAGTTCAGATATGGAGAGGTGGAAGTTTATTTTTCGCTTAAAAAGATAGGGGGGTCCAATGAAAGCTTTTAATTGAGAAATGGGTTGTTTCCACATCACTATATGAAAGGAGGTCCAATGAAAATTTGCAATCACAATAGCAAAATACAAAGTGCTAAAAAATTTGCTGGAGCAACAGCAAAATACAAATTGTTCGAATGAATAACATATATCAAGTAATGTATAGGAATTACAAAAATTGCTGAGGCAACGCCACATGCTTGAATAGTTCGATTTACTAATTCAGCTCTTTCCTGCCTTGGGGTAAACGAAGATGTTCATATAATTGGGTTTAGAGGAAAATGCAGAAATGCAATGGGCATGAGAAATGTGACAAGCTTGTGGACTGGCGGCGGACGACGGGGATGGTGCGGTGGATCGAGGACTGAACGGTGACACGCGGCCACGATGCCACGGGGCACGGGTGCGTGGCATTACACCGGCGGCGACGACGGATGAGGTTTAGACCGGGTACTGCGCTGCGCCAACCCCTGCCTCATGGGCGAATACATTGCCGTTTATATGTAGGTCACATGGTAATCTCAGTTGCAGTGCATGCATGCTTCTAATGTGCTAGGTTAGTTATTGAATTACACACGTGGACTTGTAAAAAAAATTAACACGTACGAATGTTTTCATCTCAACTGCATGCAACGAGAGGACTTTTCTGCTGTTGATTTCTGCTTTGATAACACTATGAGAGGCATATCTAAATGGGAAAATATTCGGTGCAAAAGTTTTTTCAATGCATAAGTGCAAACAGCTGATCTTGTCCCTTGAATCTCATCTCAGTGGTACAGCTAAAACACACAAAGATAGAAAACAATCACCATGGTTTTGCGCAATTGTATAAGTGGGAGAGAGGAGCTCTATCTCATTGTATCTATACCGTCCAAGTTAGATCTAAGGAACCGCGATGAGGTTTTGCACCTGTGCACTGAAAAAACTTTTGCACCATATATTTTCCCTATATAAATATATCAAGTGGGAGTAGAGGGGCTTGGCCCGGCCCAAAGTATCAAGTTGGTTGTGCATGAGTGCAGGATTTGGTGGGCCTAGTCTTTCTCTTCGAAAATAAATTTCTTGCCGAAAAAACGAGTAATTTGTGCTGTTACTATCGGCTTGGCCTATAGATGGGCCCGGCAAGGCACGGTATGAGCCCGAGTAGCACGGGCCCGTTTAGGCACAGCCCGTTTAGGCACGGCTAAGAAACGGGCCGTGCCGTGCCGGCCCATGGGCCGAGGCCAAGGCCCTAGGCACGGCACGATAGCCTACAAAACCGTGCCGGGCCGGCCTGAGGCACGACAGGCTAGATGGGCCATGTTGGGCCATTTAACAAATGGCTAAGAAAATATTCTCAAAATAGGTAAAAATGAGGCCAGCAAGCTTTGAACCTGAGATTAAGGCTTGTTTCCACCTCTAATAACTAGTAGGACACTTGTTTGTTCATGTATATTCCATTATAGTTTGTTATAATATACATACTATTAAATGAAAATAAAACAAAACTAATCGTGTCGTGCCCGTGCCGGCCCACGGGCCTAGCCTTCGCCCAAGCACGGCCCGGCCGATCGTGTCGTGCCGGCCCGGCCCTATCTATATCGTGTCGTGCTTCGGGCTGAGCCAAAACATCGTGCCTCGTGCCGGCCCTTTTAGCCCGGCCCATTTGGCCATCTATAGCCTGGCCTGCCTTAGCTTAATTAGTCGACAGAGAGTGCGACCATGAACTGCAATTCAGGCCATCTATCTTGCCACGGGCATGGGCCTTGAGGCCATTGCCGAGGTGGGGAGACCCGGATGTTAGCCTAGGGATATATAGTTATATGTTATGGTTAGTAGGATGGGGATGAAATTAGAGAGGGAGGAGTGAAGCGCATCTTGGTGATGAAGTGGTTTGATGATAGTGGTTCGGCACTGGCAAGTAAGTTATCTAACTCCTTTTTTGTAGGAAAAACTTTTGATTCGAGCCCTAGGCGCCTTCGTCCTTTCCTTGGAGATCTTCACATCGAAGAAGAGGGGAGAAGATGTACAATGATAAGGACGGAGAAAGAAAGTATGACCGGAAAAGACTATGAAGGTTGTTAGCGGTGGTAGATCTACCTCGTTGTCCTTCTACGCGTCGCCGGCACCGCCACTACGCCGTTGCCACTCTGGGAGCCGTGCTGAGCACCTTTTGAACCGCATCACACCATTGTGGCCGCCGCCCCACCATGTGGTCGCTGCACCAACTTCTTCGCCACACCACTATGGCCGGCACGGCAAGGAGTTTGTGATCGTTCGGCAGTGCAACCAATAGGGTGGGCGGCTCGGTCGGGTGGAAGGGCGGAGGAGAGAGGAAGAGAGGGAGAGAGGAGAAGGACAAAGAGAATCCGATTGCTTTTGAATTGAAAGTTGGAGGACCTATTTGTAAAAAAAATGAGAGGAGGTGGTCAGGGCACAGTTTCGATGCATGACCAATGCCAGGGATAAGGCTGAAAATCCCTAAGCCAAGCGCAGACACATTTTTTTACACACACATATATATTATCAAATTCGAGCAAATTCATCAGATACGGTTTTTTTTTGGCGATTCAGTAAAGAAGTAGGTTACCGAGAAAACCGATTTTTGCCGAAAATCAGTGAAATTGGAATAAAAATCAAGATTGTTTCTGGTCCGAGCAAGTTAAGTTCATGTACGCGCAGTTAGCCTTTTTTCTGTTTGAGAAGATCATAAGATCCATATAAGCCGGATACGCGCGTATCTAATTTGTGACATGGATTGTGCAGCTAAGTGGGTTGGGACGTGTGTGCCCTATTTGGTGGCCTGTCTCCTCCATCCATTTATATACCTGCCTGCTTGCCTGCCTAGCAACTGGCTGAATGCAAATATTAGCTGCTAGTACTGCTACCTAGCTGTACCTGATCGATTGGTTAATTGGTTATATTTAAAAGCACTTTTCCTTTCTAATTACTTTTTAAGCATCTAGCTAATCAAAACGAGCTAGCTGTACCAACGTCGAAAGAAATATAATTAAGTGGTACTTGGTTTAGGGCTTATTTTTCAGAGGAATATAAGTACAATTTTGGTCCATCTATTCAGCTCTAAGTTTCGTCTCTTATTTACAGTATATTGTTATATGAGCAGTGAAAAGTAGACGAACTGAATAACTGAGAGACCATATATGTACAGACTTAATTAGCTTTTAATTAGCTTTGAACTTGGATTTCTTCTCATGAAGCTCTAGAAGTTCGGATGTCAACAAATAAATCATAAAATTATTTCAGGTAAGGAGAAATTTGACAGAAGACAAACTATCGGTAAAGGTAGGCAAATTCACGGCACTTATTTACATGTATAATTACAAATAACATGGTGAGGATGGTGACTAAGTCTACTGCAGATCAAGAGCTTAGGTCCTGTTCTTTTCAGCTTAACGACTTATCTATGTTTTGAAAAGTCATATGATTTGAATTTTTTAGTCCGTTTTTTCGCTGTTTTGAAGATGGGTTCTAACGCTTTAAAAGAAAGTCAAACAAAATGGATCCGAATCTCGAGACTATCTCAAGAAGCTCTCGAAATTCAGTCATTTCAGCCGTTCAGATCAGCTCAAAAGAACAGGGCTTAATAAGAACAAATATAAAGCATTAGCTACTCTATTAATAATCCATCCATGCAAAACTTGCATGCTCATATGTGCGTCGTATATATAATGTATACATGTACGAAAATCTTCTTCGTCGCGCCGGAGAATCTTAGATCTCGCGCAAGAACAAAAGAAACTTACAGGCAAATTAATGAATCAAACTCACATTAATCAGGTCAATGAAAAAAGAATTAATATCACGCGTGTACCGGTTTGATCGTTGCAGTAATTAACGGCCGATCAATGCAACTAGCATGCGTAGAGCTGGGCCAGCTCCCTCATGGCGTCGTCGTCCTCGCCAGCGCGGAGGTCGATGGCGTTATCGAGCATCCACAGGAGGTGGTCGAACAGCACGACCTCGCAGTTGACGGCGATCGGCTTCCTCGCGTCGCCGCCGCCGCCGCCGTCGGGGACGACGTCGATAAGCGCGGCGATCAGCGGGTGGCTGAGGTGCTTGGCACTGATCACGTACCGCCGCCGCGAGCTGCCGACGAACACCACCGCGCCGTCGCCGTCGCCGTCGACAGGCTGCACGTCGGCGCCGCGGCCGCCGCCGCCGCCGCCGCCGGGCTCCCTGCAGGTGGACATAGACCGGAGGTTGCTGTACGAGCTCGACCTCCCCAACCGCGACAGGCTCTTGCACTTGCGCAGCAACACATTCCTGAACCTGTTCATGTACACAAACTCACAAACCTATCTAGCTCCAACCTCCAAGAAGCTAAACTAGCTACACAGAGTCGATTAACTATTTAAGGTGTTTGAGGAAGATTAAAGATGCAGATGTGTATGTGTGTGAGCTTATATATGCGCGCGGGTGGTGTGTTGCAACGTTGGTGGGAGGTCGCTGTAGGCAAGTGAGGACGCTAGCTGCTAGGCGGTCACTCCATCAGCCCATTGAATTAGGGTTGGACCCCATGCAGGTTGGCCAAGCTAACCGGAAGCTAGCTCGCACTGTTGGCGTGTAGATACGGGCCGATCATGGGGCCGTGCAACACTGCCGCCGGTGGATGGATCCGCTCGTCCTCCCACCGTCCCACAGGGGCACGGGTGATGATCCATCGAGCTCGACTGAGCTGGGTGCCCATCATTAGGGTTTTGTTTTTTTTTTTTCCAATTCTTTGATATATAACCATTGTTAAGTTGTATTCACCAATTATTTTTATCCAAAAACCTAAACTCATCGTAAAGGATGGGCAACTGAGCAACTCTCTCCCTCCCTCCCTCTCGCTTGCATGCTAGCTCGATTGAACCCGAATAAGCTACAGTGTGCCTAGGATTATGGCTTTGGATGCATGGATGGAACTGATGAGATCGATATTTTTTCCTTTCTAGATTGTGGATGACCAAATCAAGCTCGAGCTTTCATTAATTCATATGGTCTTTTTATACACGAGAATCTAGCTAGTTATACAAAATACAAGTCCGACTATAGATTTTACTTAATTAATTATGTGATAGCTCAACCGTTAGAGCATGTTCAAGAAGACCCTACGTTCACTCCAAATTTTGACCCAGCCCCGTATTTTTGGCCGTGAAATATATAAAAACAGTTTAGTTCTCGCTTCATCTTGTAGTCAACCGTTCTCAATCATTTGGGCTAGAACTTGAATTTGAGCTTGGGCTTGAGTAAGGCCTAGTTCTTTTTAGCTTAACGACTTATCAACGTTTTGAAAACAAATATGCTTTGAGTTTTTTAGTCTGTTTTTTAACTGTTTCGAAGGTGGATCCTAACACTTTAAAAAACAAGTCAAACGAAATGTATCCGAATCTCAAGACTATCTCGAAAAGCTCTTGAAATTCATTCATTTCAACCGTTCAGCCGTTCAGCTGTTCAGATCGGCTCAAAAGTACAGGGCCTAAATCTAGACGTGAATAGTAAAATTTAAGACCGGGACAAAGATAGACCACAACTGGACATGCGCTTAAAATTTGATCGCTGTCAATAAAGGAGAGTAAATTACTAATTACCTGGATCAATTATGCAAGAACCACAGTTTTATTAATTATTCAGTTAGAGCATCCCCAGCAGAGCCCCGAAAGTACTGTAGCTATAGAAATCACAATTTTCCCGCTTGCTGCGCTGCACTGCCTTTGCCCACCTTGTTTTTCTCGTCGTTGCGTTGCAAAATTTCCGAGCTGCTCACGCCTGCCCGCTTGCTTTTCCCTCCAGCCACCGTCTGCTTTTCCCTCCAACCAGCACCTGTTCGCCTACCGGCGCCTGCGATTTTCCCGCCTGTGGCGGCAAACAACAACTGGAGAAGCCGCCTCCCTATTAGAGCATGATGCAGGCCAAGACACAGGCCGTGCTGGGGATGCTCTTAACCTAGATATATAAAGATCGTTCTTCAAAGGAGGTGAGGTGCCCGGCCCACATCTCTGTAGCTCAAAACTAAACCACGATTAGAGAAAAAAATTAATTAATTAAGCACGTGAATAGTAAGGGCCGGGACAAAAGAGCAAGCCAGCTAGCAAGTATGGCAAGCAATCCTACACACAAAAGAGCCTTCAGTTTCAGGGTCTCCTCTCATGCCTGCCTGTCTGGTTGCAACAAGAGAGATATGCACGACATGGACCATGCTAATGCAGAGGGATTACACATCACAAATCAATCGATCAAGTACTTACTCTGCTTCAATTTCATCAGCTCCCACGCCCGAAGAAAAGAAATTAAAAAACGTGCGCAAGCCCGGCTTATCCGGCCGGGCCCACCCGTCAGTGCCCGGGGGGGGGTTGATTGGTCGGGGTCGCCGGCCGGGCCCACCCGGCTCGCTGGGATCGGGAGGCGCACATGCCCGGCGCTTTTATATGGACTGCACCGTCTGAACCACCACCGCCCACCCAGTCCACCACGCCGGACAGTTCCTCCCCCCACGCCGCACGAATCTCCACGCACCGCACTACAGTGCGCGCCGTTGATCCCTCCTCGATGCGTCGCCTTCTTCCGCCCGTGCCTGCTCCATGCTAGCCCCACGTGCGATATCATCGATAGAATAGATGCCCTTTTTTCTGCTTCAGGTGATTGGATTGTTGTACGTGAATTTTTTCTACTTCAAAATATGTCTTTAGGTAGTCTTGCCTTTGCATAGGCTAATCCCGACCGAGATGTCATAAACCGGTGGGAGGTGGCCATTTTGAAACAAGATTTTACCGTTTTTCTTGCTAAAATTGTTTCCAACATTGAAGATGAGAACCACGATATGTGGTTAACAAATACTAACTATTGTGGACTGTAGCACGGTAGTTAACCATATACGTCGTCGGAGACAACGATTCTTTACTGAACAATTCATTCATGACAACAGTAGATAACTCGATATGATATGCAACACACGTCATTAATCATTTACTTTTTAAAAAAAAAGATCCTATCCTATTTCTCCTGTTATAGCAAATACTGCATAAGAGAGCCCAATTATGTACGCGGCTCATATCTTCTCGGTATAATCATTTCCTGCGGTACGGTTTTCAAATAGCTAATGCCACACAATTGTACGTATTCCAAGTTATACCTATACGACAATTGTACGTATTCCAAGTTATACCTATACGGAATGCAAATTGCCATTATGGCACGATTATACGTATTCTAAGCTTAGTTGCTACGAAAACCAAAGGGCCGTAGCACAGCTCATAATCGAGAGGTTTATGCTCTAAGCAACCAGATTTAGGTAGAAAGATACGCCACACGCCACTCATACCAAGCTGATCTTTCCAGGTTCAGGTGGACATGCCACTTGCAACAATATATCCAATTAGCACATATCCTTCTGTACATCACTCGTTTGTTCGGGCAAGAAATTCTAAGCATACATACATGTCAGTATCATACGCTCGGAGTACAGTTCAATGTAGCTTGGTTTACACGCCTGCGCAAGCAGGCTTTCTCCAACTGAAGTAAACATTCAAGTGCGCAGTTTTGGTAAAATTGACATACTGAAACCCTGGGGCTCGATCAAAGAAAACAATTTAACTATACAGAAGACAAAAGTGTAATTTCTTTTACAGAGCACAGCTTGCTTGTTTCTGAAAATTTCTTTGCAGTGCGTCAAATCTTATAACAAGAATGTCGAAATGCAGATTTCTGCGCGACAAAAAAACTGGCAGCATACCTATGGCATGTTCCAACGGAGGAATGAATTTCAGCTCTGCACAGAACCAAGGAATTTACAGGAGAGCAAATGAGTACCCCTCTATGTAGATTGACCTGCTCCGGGTGAATGTGAACTTGTGAAGTAACAGTGAGGATGCATGCTCCAATATAAGAAATGGCTATTAGAGCACCTCAAATACCTATTCAAAATGCAAATTTTGTGGAGTTTCTAGATAGTTAAGAATTTGCCCTCTGAATAGCCAATTGATTCTGCAGATCGCAAAGACCCCAAATTATGTATACAGCTGACAGGTGCCAGAAAAACATACACCTGCTATCTATGCTGTGCTTGCGAATCTTCAGAAGAGATGCTGGAGTGAGGCGAGGGCTCAAGACTCTCGGGCAACTCCAGTTGTGGTGGCAATAGGTTCAAAAAACTTCCTTGAGGGTCGTCGTCATTGTCAGCACTTTCTGTACAGATGTCAGTTAACGCAATGTAAATATAATGAAAAATGCTAGCCATAAGATCTTATTCCAGTGAGTTGAGCTTTTTACCAAACAATGATTTGATGGTTGGTCGCTTTGGCTTGTTATTCTTTTTCTTCAATTCAGCTGCAGTGACAAAAATGTAAATCGTAAAGGACAAAATTATGCCTAATCCTTTTGCAAAGGATGCAACAACAAACAAAAAAGAGTAGGTTAAAAAAAAAATCCAACCTATGCCAGGAAGTTCAGGATCATTAACTATTTCAAAGTTCTTGTAGGTGTAACCGACGAAATTCATGTCTTTGGATGAAAGCATCTGCAGAAAAGAATATTTAATCAGAATCTAGAGCCAATAGTGCAAACTTATCCTCCTGGAAGAAAAAAGAGAGAAGTTGTTGCCAGTCTGAAACGACCCTATAATTTTTTTTGACACGGTCTGAAACAACCCTATAAATTTTTTTGACACACTAAATAGTTGCTTTTTATAGATTTGATGATATAAAGCACTAAAATAAAATGCATTCAGTTGTGCCCTGCAACAAGTACCTTTCTCCAAGGACCTGCCTTTGATGAAGTTTGCATGGGAGGAGCAGTCTGGAAGAATATCAAGCGCATAAAGGTTAGTAGTATTCATTTAAAATGCCACTAGACTAAAATTAAAATACCCTGCACTGCTCATGGCAAGGAGAAACGTTCAGGCTCCCAAAAAATTGAAGTTTTGCTGTCGATTACTTAAAAAAATAATCTTATGCAACATCAGAAACATTACCTCCTCAAACTTCTCAAAATTTTGTGTGTCCAACTCATCGTTAACCTCGGGTATGAAAGCTGCTTCCATCTGATATAGCTTTTCCCACTCAACACCGTTAAACCATGGATGTGTCTGTAGGAACATATAATGCCATGAAAATTAATTTTCAATAACAAAGATAACTACAAAACATATTAATGATTATCACTTTTATCTCATGTGCTCCTTTTGTTCCAAGCCTCTGATCCACATTACACAACAGATTGCTAATGAGATCTTTAGCTTCTGGTGAAAGCCTGGCCTCTTCAGGGAATTTGAGATGACTTCTCCAATTCACTATCTGCAAAATTGTCCTCAGAAATTAACTCAGGAGAATTCCTATGCAAAAGCACAGTTCCCTCAAGGATATGGCTTAGCTACATGCAGCACTTTCATAACTATGTAAGAGCACAATTTAAATTTACCTTCCTACATGTTGCCATTGGATCTTCAGAATAAAATGGTGGATAACCCACAAGCATTTCATACATAATAGCCCCAAGTGACCACCTATAAAATGTAAATCGAGAAAAGATTAATTAATTGGAATGTATAGGACACACTAAAAAAGTTCAAGAAAACCAAACTAACCAGTCACATTCCATTCCATATCCTTTCTTTAATAGAACCTCTGGAGCAATGTAATCAGGTGTACCGACAGTCGAATAAGCCTGACATTTTTCACGAAAAAAACATGTATCAGAAAAATCAACCAAGGCCATGACGACAGGCACATAGTGCAGCTGTTCTTTTCTGTCAAACAAATGAAACACGTTATTTGCCTAAAAAATTCCTGTTGATGTTATCGTTTCAGTCGGTTCCATTTGGAATATATATTGAAGTTAATTCATTTTCGTCTTATATTCCTATGCAGTGTGTCATTTTCACTATGTGCCAATGTATTTTGTGTCAAACAAATGAACACATTGTTATTTGCCTAGAAAAATTCTGTAAATGTTAAGTCATTTCAGTAGATTCTATTGGAATATATATTGAAGTTAATTCATTTTCGTCTTATATTCCTATGCAGTGTGTCATTTTCACTATTTGCCAATGTATACTACAAGAAAGATATTATGATCTTGAATGTTTTTTCATCTCCCTTGTGGTTCACATATAGGAATTGAAAATGGTATGCTCTTGACATTGTTTAGCCCTCTTGTCCAGCACTTGTTTAAATTAATTATTCTATTCATTCCCTAGTGGACAGGTCCTGACCTCCTAGGATCAGCACTTTGTACATTGGTATTTCAGAGTTCTGACAGTCATAAAGAGAAATAAATAAATGGGCTAAAAGCATCCCACAGGTGGAGATGTATTAGATAGTAGAGTTCTAGTACAAGTTTTGAGTTGCATTTTCACCATGAAAATACAAATGTTTCTGCATTCAAGCTAGCATGCAACTTACCAACATCCGCCTATTCTTCTGCCAGTGCAGTAGTTGTTCCTGTTGTGTTCGCCTGGGAGCAACAGAATTACTTCGCTTATCACCATCTACTGATGGATTGGTGCTCTTTTCTGCTCCGTAGTCGAGCTCACTCAGATTTGGAAAGCTACTACTATCTAGAGGTTTGCATAAGCCAAAATCTGAAAGCTTAAGGTGGCCACTACGATCTAATAACAAATTATCAGGCTTGATATCCCTGAAAAGGTCAAAGATTGAGTAGCAAGTTGTGAATGTTATGCAGTGTGTTAAGATAATACATTACCTATGAATATAGTTGTGCTTGTGTATGGATTCAATTGCTAATATTGTCTCTGCAACATAAAATATAGATTCATCCTCTGTCAGTGTATCCTTGCGCATGAGCAAAGTCATCATGTCACCACCAGGAAGGTACTCCATAATGAGGTACAGAAACTCCTCATCTTGAAATGAGCAGTAAAGCTTAACTATATAAGCACTGTCAACCTCTGCAAGGACGTTCCTTTCAGCCCTCACGTGCTCAACCTAAAAATGATGCATTAGGGAAGAAACTGCTGCTTGACCTGATTTAGTTACTAGGGTTAGCAAACATGAAATACCTGGCCTCGTCGTAACATTTCAGACTTCTTAAGCTTTTTCATTGCATATACATTGGATGTAGCATTTTCTCTACAAAGTCTCACCTGAGATATCATAATAACCTAGAGGTAAGCAGCAGGCAAACACAGAGAAGTAGAGAACATAAATGGCCTCTATGAGAGAGATTTTTTTGGAATGGTACTGCACGTATATTACACAACACATAACTATACAAGCACCAAAGAGGGGTACTGAAAAGAATCCTTATTACCTCTCCAAATGCACCTCTCCCAATAATGGTCAGCAATTCAAAATCATCAACACCCATTTTATGTCTCCTTAGGCGCATGTATTCTGTCTCCTTTTTTTCTAAGTCCTTCAGTATATTGTTTTGCTCTTCTTCAGATACATCAGCATCTGCAAGCTTCCTCTCCAACATCCATCGCCTATAATACAATTATACAACTTGATATTAGGATGACGAGAAAAGCTACGGTATCTAAAGAAAGTACCCAAAACCAATACAACTGGTTAGAATGACCTATGACGTGTCACAAAAAAATGAGAGCATTCGAGCACAAAATATAGCCATAAAAAGTGCACTACTTAGATGCTTTATGCTAACTAGACACTTAGTTCTTGCATACCATATTTATTGACCACTTACATGATGCCCAAAACAATAGCATCTTAATACCAGACTCATCCGTGAAGTCCAATACTCATATAGGCAATGTATGGTATAACAGTTTATGGTAGCTGGCAATAATCATAGTGAATGTTTCCTTTCCCGGTTAATGTCAAATTATGCTAATTATTGATAGATACATCTTTTCCAAAAAAAGGATAAAAATATATTAAAAATAAATGCACAGTTGACAACTAAGTAATGTATATTAACAGAGAGCCAAGGCCAAGTTCAAGTTGTACCATAATAAAACTAGATTGATTTACAAACGGTGTATCATCATGAGAAGACAATTTGTGAAAATGTTGTCGTACAGCACACAAACATCTACTAGGTCAATCCGTGAATCTCTATGTTTCGGTAATAAATTCAAGGGATGAAGGTGCAAAGCCGGAGGTGATGCACCCTTTGCCACCATCCAGCCTAAATTTAGTCAGTGGCACACCTCCTTACCACCTTTTAACCTGCTTTCAGTCCATAAGACCGTAACAATACAGACATGCACACCAACTTGGCAACTTCTTCAGTGTTATGTAGTGCAGCCTTAGTTTATATCATGAAAAAATTATAATCGTAGAGTTGTTATGCCAATGCCACCATCAACAACAGAAAGCACTAACATCCTCACCAAATGCGCCATCATAGAATTTCAAGCGTTCACATTTCACACCCACCCAAAATCAGGCGGCGATGTCAGTGGTGTGCTCATGTTAGCGCAACACTTGTAAAATAACAGTATAACACAGCTTCAACCTAAGCACCACGCGCGTGCACCACTGCCACAGGACCACACCCAATAGTCAACACTGCCAAATAATAGTTCACGCATCGTGGCAACATCTGCACAATTCCACCACAACACATCTGCGCAATTTCATCACAGCAAGCAAATGAAGCGCGCAACGAATCGATAGTAGCCGCGCTAATCTGAAGTTCCGAATCTCCGCACGAACAGAGCACCCCACGAATCCCAGCACCAGGCACGCGCATTGCCGCCCTTACGCCAGAGTACAAGCCCGATTCCGGCGGGCGATCTAGCGCCGACGCCGCAGAGCCCGCGTGGGGGAGGGAGCGCGGAGCCACTGACCTCTCCTTGCGCTCCTGGAGCGACCTCATCTGCGCCTTGTAGTGGTTCTCGATGTACTGCTTGGCGGCCGCCACCTTCTGCCTGGTGGCGCTGGAAAGCGCCTCCTCCTCCTCCCCCGCCGCCGCCGCCGCCGCCATCGGCGCCGCCTTCCCGGTGGGCGACGCCGGCTTGGGCGCCCTGTCCTTGTCCCGCGGCTGCAGCTTCTGGAGCCAGCTCCGCGCGGAGTCCATGAGCAGGCGGATCGGATCAGGGGCGCGGGCGGGGCGCCATTGGGGGAGGCCGAGGCAGCGTGGGGGGAAGATTCGCCCCCGCCTCTGCCCCCGCGCCGGGATCTCCGGATCTGGTGGGTGGTGTTGGGGTTCGGGGCTAGGGTTCGGGGCGCGCCGCAGCTCGCTCGCTGCGCGGCACGGCACGGCGGCTGCACGAGCAGAACACGCAGCGTGCGGAGCTCTCCGCGCGATTCGAACGGATAAAAGTTTTCAAGGTCAAATGGGGGCAGTGGGGGTGGGGGGTGGGGGTGGTGGGCTCGGTGCTTCTATTCCGCTTCGATTCGGCTGGGATTCGGGGCAGTGGGGCCGTCTGGAACGCGGCCCGAGAAAGATTGGCCCGCCCCGCTCGCGCCACCAATGATTACTGTTTCGTTCAAATGCTCTCGGAGCGGGGGAGGGGGGAGCGCGCCTCTTTTGGATACAGAGAATCCATGGTATACCTACCGTCCAATAAGAATATTCACTGTAGTATAAAAATTTACAAGTATACTCTAGTGTTTGATACTTAAGAATATTCACTATAGGGTCTTGCATTTCTTTTATTTAAATATGTTTCTTTTCCCTGACACCTTTTCAGACCAAAACACCTTTGTGTGTAGTTGGAGAAAAATAAGGAGGTCGATCGGAGTTGTTAGAGAGAGAAGAGGAGAATGCACAGCTTGTACATACTTTAAACTTCGCTCTTGCAATTGGGTCGTTGCGATTACGAGTTGGTTGTCTAATTGTACAGGAAGTAATGATACTATCATGTATCTGAACCGGTGGCTCACTTTTTCTAAGCCATGGCCACCATATAAAACTTAAGTAGAGAAGAGGCCTTCGCTGATGGGATGCTGTGGCGATGGCACCTTGGATTGAGCAGAGAAGGATGTCGGCATGTGGTGTACAACAATGTCCTAGATAGAGCAAAGGGGACTAGACGCGCGTGGTGATAGTGCCCCCACATCAGTGGATGATGGGGCCCCTCTAGTCGCGCAAATGAAAAGGGTTGGATCGGGAGGTGGGTGTGCTAGCCGAACCGAGGGGAAGAGATGCAGGGATAGGTTTTTGGCAGCTTCTAAGATGAGAAGTGCATTGAGGTTGGTGGGATAAAATGAATGGAAAAGATTTAATTTAGTTTAGATATCAAAATTAGCAAACACTATATTGGATTTATTTGGAATGAGAAATCATAGAGGGCATTCCTTACAGTGGCTTATTCTAAAGTTATACTTTTTGAAATGGCATATCATGAATTTTCTCTCTAGAAATAAATACCTATCGCCCGAATATGGGTGCGTTTAGTTTATGGTCATGGATAACCTATCAATGCATTGGTTATGTGTTATGTGTTGGAATAATTAGCACTTTCAGGTTTATTCTTAATCAAGAGATATAACATGCACAACGTCTAAGAGATAGATAAAACAGGTTGAAGCCACAGAAACACAACCTAGATACACATGCAGAAAAAACTACACGTATATCTCTCTGGTGTACTCGCGAAAGTGATGACTTACTGGACTTGGTCGTCGTCGCCGTACGGTACGAGTTGCGGCGAGATTTGGTTCTGGTTCTCCGAATCTGACGCCGTGTTGGAGAAGGTGGTGCCGACGCAGATCGCGACGGTGTAGTGGAAGAAGTCCTCGCGAAGCGGAAGAAGGAAGCAGCGAGCAGTCGCGCCGAGCGCTTCCCAAAAACCTGATTTGCCCTACCCGGTCCGGTGCAGGAGCTCGAGGGCGATCGGTTCCGGAGACCTGCTCTCCCGAACGGCGGTGCACGGGATGGGGAAGAACCGAAGCGGCAGCGCAGCAGAGGGAGGTGGCAAACCCTAGGTCGATCTGATCTGATCCCTCTGGACGGCGCGGCAGCAGATTTATATAGCAAAACACGTGAGGCAGGTTGCATCTGCGCAAGCACGAGGGTCCGGTTTCGGCGGACCATTCACGCAGGTGCCGTGCGCCCGCCCCCGCCCCGCCCCGAGCCCGGCGAGGCGAGCGAGCACGCGTGTGATTCTCTATTTTTCTCTCCCATCACATTCTCTAGTGGGAGGGAGCAAGCTCCACTATTTAAGCATGTCCTCCACTCCTCCCACTAGCAATATGGTACTAAAGAAATTTCACATGCCTCATGCATACATGGGCCTTTGAGATTTTTCAGGAATTATTTAGATATTAAATGGGCCAGGCCCAACAATTCTAACATTATGTCCGATTTAGGACAATGATGAAAAAAATGGTATTCATTGTGTTTTGATCTAAAGCAATTTTGGTAAAGTATAAAAGACTATTATGCGGTTCAAGACTGCTAGCGGTTGGGATTTATTTTCTCAGCGCCGAGCTTACTTGTTAAAATGGGGATCTATGGGCTTCTTTTTGCGCTAGGTGACGAGGGATTTGAGGATGGCTAACACTTAGGGGACAAAGCCAAGAGACGATGTTTTTATACCCTTGTTCGGGCCTCCCACTGCCAAGATAACAGCCTTACATCCAGTTTTTGCATTGAGACGTGGAAATATGTACAAGAAAGAGCTAGCCTAGCAGGGGAGTCTTGCTAGGGACGTGTTGCGAGCATTACAGATATTGTGTGTGTGCACCAGTAACGTGTTGAAACTTCCCACAATAGTGCCTGAAGGTGATATTAATGAAAAAGGGTAACCATGTTTAGGCCTACACATGCGAAAGCTCAAGAACTGACAGTTAAACCGCCACCGTAGCGAGTTGTTTATGGACGAGTTCCGTCTCGTGTGGGAGGCGGTGATGGCAGAACCTGAGCTATGGGGTTGCACAGGCAGACGCGCTTCTAGCCGGCCTAGACTTGCTCGTCATTGAGTCAACATTGCCCGGTGGGCACTGCTCATCGACTCCACATGTTCAGCCTGGGAAACTAACAATCCATGGTCTAGCTCGGCTCAATTATCTTATAGTTGACTTAGGCTATAGTTTTCCGCATGTTTTAATGATACCTTAAAAGGTGTAGAAAATTTTGCTCAGCGACACTGTACCTTCCTTGTTGGAGGCATCTTTGTGGCCTGTTTTCACACTCGCACCTAGATTATCTTGTTTTGGGAGCCATTTAGTCATTACTTGTGGGGTGGCGGTTGTAGTAGGTGGTGTGTTTCCGGCGTTAGCTGGTGATTGGCTTGACGTGTCTTTTTTTTTTTAAGATAAATGAGACTTATCATTAAATCATAGTCCATTTTACATGGAGCCCCTCACACAATAAGAAAAACACAACTTTTTCTAGGAAGGGTCTATTGCTAAAATTCTAGCACCTTCAAATCTCTCGCTGACTCCGTCATCTCCACGAACTATCGAAGCGCGATAGTAAACCATGGCATCAACTTCTTCATCCTCGTCCGTCATGGGAATCAGATTTGGTATTCTAACATCAAGTAGTAGTTGTGAAGACTTGAATCTCTGACCTGAGGAACATTTCGAAAAAGGAATAACCATGGAAAAATACACGTTTTACTCGAATTCACAAAGATCTCCTGCGTATGAAACAGATTGGAAACATCTAGATTTATGATGAGGGCATCCAACCCAAGGATACGACCACTGCCCCTACATCCTCTCCGACAATGCCATCTTCATCACTTACGATCAACGCTGCGACTCCGTATTCGCCTAAGGGCCTAAATCCCGGAGCTCGGCCTTTCAAGTCCAAGACGAAGAACCAGAGAAGCAAGCACGCACCAGGAGGACAGCCCATGCGCCAAGGAAGGCCCACGTGGAAGCCCAAGATGCCAGAAAGCCCAGTTCGGCCGCCCAGCAGCACGTCAACTTCAAACGGGCATAACTCGGGCTCCCGAACTCCGATTTTGGCGTGCGACCACTCGTTGGAAAGCTTAGGAGATAAGCTTTCCAATGGATCCAGCCCCACGTCCAAATTCGTCCAGGAGAATCAGAAACACACAGAAGAAACTCACGGGCCACAATTTCAGGGTGCTGCGCGACCTTATTTTTGGGCCTATGGCCCATGTAACTTAGGGTTTTGGTGGGTGTCCTTGGTTGGGCTGACCTACTCCCCCTGGCCGTCGCTATATATGTGGCCACCGCCGTTCTTCTACGCTTAGGTTTTGTTGTGTTTTGGTTGACCCCGTGTGCGTCCCTCCTCGTGTTCGCGTGTGTCGACTAGACCACCCGTGATGAAATGTAACCTCACCCTTTATGAGTTGAATTATCAGTTATCATCTTGTTCTTGCTTGTTCTCGATTGCTAGCAGGTTCAAGGATCAATCGTGTCTTGCTCGGTTGATCGACTCTTGTGGTGACATTGCGATTGTTCGGTTGCTGATCCCGTGGATTAGTAGCGTTGTCACTACACCAAATCGAAGTATCGTTCCTCACCAGAAGATCAGGCCGACCTAGTGCGCATCAAGTGGTATCAGAGCGATGGTTGCCTGGTAAGAACACCCCTTATCTTGTTTTAGATCTGTTCTTGTTTGTCCTAGAGTCCAGAAAATTGCCCCACAAAAAAGATTTGAGCTCATCATCGCGCCCACTGTCCAAGCCACGTTGTGCTTTCGCAATTTTCGTTTTCAGTTTCGCGTTATTGAATTTGTGTCCATGGTCATAGTCTTGTTGCTGGTTTAGATTAAGTTCATGGCCTAGTATGAAGTTAATCCGTTTTGTTGACTTCAAACCCAGCACCAAAGGAGTTCGAGTTGAATTGGTTCGCAATTATTTCGGATCTGTTATTCCAAACGCAATATCTCTGTCATATCAACTCCGATTTGGATAATTTAACAGCCTAAACTATAGCCCCAAAAATTCTCTACAACTTTGTCCATTGTGAGAAGATCCAGAAACTCCATCTTCAGATCCAAAATCGCGTTGGAAGTGATTTTGTATGTGTCTCGGATTTTTCTGAACAGTCTGTATTGCGGGGCCCACATCTCGTAGATCCTTTATCCAAATTAGGACTTCCATATATGCAAATTGATCAGGAAGAGAAGATCTACAATTTTGTAGTTGTGAGTTTTTACATTCCAGATCGTTAAAAATCCAAAAATTGTGCTAGAAGGTCTGCTGTCTTTAGAGGCTGAAAATACAGTGTTGCAATTTTATTTGTCGATAAAAAAAAAGAAGAGAAAAGAGAAGAGAAGAAAAAGGCAAGTGCATACAAAAGAGCCGCACAAAAAAAAGGAAGTAAAAAATCAGAAGTGTTTGCATATTGTATCCTTTGTACTTGGTGTATTCCTCGCTTGTTTGAACTAGTTCAAGGAACGAGTTTAGGCCAGCAACTTTGATAAGTACTTTGGATATTTATTCAGTTTTGCTATTCTGATTTCGATTATTGCATATTCTTTGCTACATATTGAACCTGTCCAAACTCCACATACTACTAACCTACGGGAAATGTACCTTCCAATCGCTTTGTCACCTTCTGAGTGCAGGATACCACCAGTTATTGATTGATCTTGACAAGCTGCAGGGTAAGAACTTGTAAGAGCTTGGTGAGAGCTTTGAGAGTGAAGACTTGTTAATTCCAGCTCCTATTAGTAGATAGGTTGTACACCCCTTTGTGTATTTTCTTGCTACTACTAATAATGGCAGGTTCACGAAAGAACGATGACCTCTATTACTTCGAGGATGATCCAAGCATTCCGCCAGCAATAAAGAAATACATGCGAAAAATTAATCATGACTTCGAGGAAAGATGGCGAAAATATAATGGTGGGACGGTTCAGCATGGGATTCTCCCTTCGACCAAAAATGAGAAAACACCATTGACAAGCGAGTTGAAGCCTGCATTGCTCAAAAGGAAGGATAGTAAGTGTACTTCAATTAGTAAAGATAAGAATGTACTTTCTATTCCTGTGACTAACCATGAAGGCAAGAATAATCAAGATGGTGAGCTTTTGAATGCGGCAATGTCGGACAAATACATGTGCCTTATGTCTGAACATGTACTTAGTGCACCACCAGAGTATGCTAGTCAGACTCAACGCAACAATTTATTTCAAACTAAGTTTGTTGTGCAAGAACGTGCGGTGCATGTCATCATTGATGGAGGTAATTGCAGCAACTTCGCAAACCAAAACATGGTCGAGAAGCTTGACTTGACCACGACTTCAATTCAGCAACCTTACTCGATTGAATGGTTCAATTCTTGTGATAAGGTTCAGGTAACAAAAACTGTGCGAGTGCCTTTCTTTATTGGTTCTTACCATGATTATGTTGATTGTGATGTCTTACCTATGGAAGCATGCTCACTTTTATTAGGTAGACCTTGGTTATATGATATAGAAGCTATTCACAATGGAAGAACCAATCAATATTCCTTCATATTTAATGGAAAGAAAGTTGTTTTGAAACCCATAACTCCTGCTAATTAAAGATAAACAAAAGAGAGCTAAAAATAATACGCAGGAGGGTGATAAAATTGCTAGCAGTACACAAAACTCTGAGCCAAAGATAAAGGAGGTAGTCCATTTAGATAAGACTGTGTCCTCCCCTGATACCACATTGCAAACACATGTTTCTTTGCCTCTTGTTGTCACTAACATTTTGCAGGAGCATGAGAAGGAGTCGAGGACGACTCCAATTCAAGAAGGGGAGGATGATGAGGACATCCAACCCAAGGATACGACCACTGTCCCTACATCCTCTCCGACAATGTCATCTTCATCACCTACGATCAACGCTGCGACTCCGTATTCGCCTAAGGGCCTAAATCCCGGAGCTCGGCCTTTCAAGTCCAAGACGAAGAACCAGAGAAGCAAGCACGCACCAGGAGGACAGCCCATGCGCCAAGGAAGGCCTACGTGGACGCCCAAGACGCCAGAAACCCCAATTCGGCAGCCCAGCAGCACGTCAACTTCAAACGGGCATAACTCGGGCTCCCGAACTCCGATTTTGGCGTGCGACCACTCGTTGGAAAGCTTAGGAGATAAGCTTTCCAATGGATCCAGCCCCACGTCCAAATTCGTCCAGGAGAATCAGAAACACATAGAAGAAGCTCACGGGCCACAATTTCAGGGTGCTGCGCGACCTTATTTTTGGGCCTATAGCCCATGTAACTTAGGGTTTTGGTGGGTGCCCTAGGTTGGGCTGACCTACTCCCCCTGGCCGTCGCTATATATGTGGCCACCGCCGTTCTTCTACGCTTAGGTTTTGTTGTGTTTTGGTTGACCCCGTGTGCGTCCCTCCTCGTGTTCGCGTGTGTCGACTAGACCACCCGTGATGAGAAACAGAACCTCACCCTTTTATGAGTTGAATTATCAGTTATCATCTTGTTCTTGCTTGTTCTCGATTGCTAGCAGGTTCAAGGATCAATCGTGTCTTGCTCGGTTGATCGACTCTTGTGGTGACATTGCGATTGTTCGGTTGCTGATCCCGTGGATTAGTAGCGTCGTCACTACACCAAATCGAAGTATCGTTCCTCACCAGAAGATCGGGCCGACCTAGTGCGCATCAATTTAGCAAATAAAGAATGGCAAAACAAGTGTTCCACCTAGCCGTCGCCAAGAGAAAAAAAGGGAGTTCGATATCGGTGTCGATCCGTTGCCGTCTTCGACCACATCCCTTTCTCGACTCGATAACTTTACCTTGGCCCTCACTGGATATCTGGAAAAGAAGCCATGTTTCTGATCCAAATCACCAAGTCAACCATCAGCACCGCTGCGCCGACCTAGCCCCAAGCCGAAGCTCTGCATCTTCCTCCGCTGCGTCGCCGCAATGAGATCTTTATTGGCTAGACTCTTGACCCTAGGCTAATTATTTGCTAGCGTCGATCAGCTGCCGTCTTTGCTCGCCGGTAGCCCGAAAGCCACCAGGAGCAAAGACGCTAGGTGGCGGCTAGGTGACGGATCGACGCTGGCGTCAAACTCCTTTTTTTTTTCTCCTGGCAGCGGCTAGGTGGAAACGATTTAGTTCTAACTTCGCCCCCGATACAAATCTACCTGCATGAATGCACAGGCTACCATGCTCGTTTGCTTGTTATGCTTTGACGTGTGTTGTAGGGTTGCTCATCCGTCGAGTGGGCTTGGTGGGCGACCTTTGACCCTATTTGTTTGAGCTTTTAGCCCTCAAAAGCCCCAACACAAACAGTTAGCTTTTGCAAAACCCTTCCAAAAAGCAAAAGCCCCCAAAAGCCTAAATTGTACAGTGACCTAAGGAGCAAGTTTTATATGGCTTTTGTGGATTTTGTGGTATTGAAAAAAGGCAGTACCCCTATACTTGTAATTATTTACCCGCAAATTCCATCCAATATATACCTCCCCGCCCCTCTCCTCCCCTGCCGGTCATCTCCAGGGACCTCCCCCGCCGCCCCTCTCTAGGTACCTTCCCTGACGCCAATCTCCTCCCCCGCTGCCCCTCTCCCTATTCCGCTGAGATAACTCCCCATCTGGTGTTGATAAGCTGCTTACTTTTGATAAGAGGATAAAACGCGGCCGTGGTTGGAGTAAGCAAATTTTGTGCCCGGTGTCTTGTGCTGGGTTTTTTTCCCCTTTTTACTCTTTTGAATGAATTGATAGAGTTTCTTACCTTTAGTTTAAAAAATCCATGCTAATTAAGTAAACGGTAGGAGCTCTGCCAATCAAGGCCCTGCATATTTTATCATAGTGTAGCTTAGCGTAGCGTTTTAGTAAAAATTATCTTTTTTATATAGCCTATTTGGTGTAATAATTTGTAATGATTTTTCTCAGGTTTTTAGTAGTTCTCATAAAGATCTAAAACTATTTTTAAATTATTTTGATAATATTTAAACTATTTTTAAAATATTTTTAAATTTTGTTGAAACGCTATGCTACGCTACCTTAAGCTGAAATGTACAAGGCCCAAAGGGGTAAAAATGGAAAAAGAAAAACAACCCAGAACAAGTTTCCCATGCTGAATGCGTGGAGTCTGTTACGATTAATTATCTCTTAACCAATGATTAAGATAATTAAGTTAATGGTTAAAAAGGGAAACCACTTTTCTCTCTCCGTTTACGCACAGGAAAGACAGAGGGGGGAGTTGTTCGCTCGCTGGAAAATAGGAGAAGGCGCCTCGTCCCAACTGACGCGATGCAAGGCAAAGGACGCGACCCAAATGAGAAGATGCGTTGATAGGAGAAAGGACGCATTGTTCCTCAGTGTATAAAAGGGGATAAGATCCCCGTTGTAATCGTTCGTTCGATCAATCAATAAAGCAAACAAACTTCATTCTTAACACGTTATCAGCAACTCGACTCTGCCTCTGAGAAAGATCATTGTACGAAGATCAGATGGAGAAAGAGCTTTGTCTCGTGGATAGCTGTACCACTAATACTATTTTAAGGGAAACTAAATATTTCCAAACTCTTACTAAAAGAAAAGAAAATATTATGACCATCGCCGGAAGCGATGCATTTATTATTGGTTTTGGAAGAGCCATAGTTGTTCTCCCTATGGGTACTCAAATTATAATTGAGGATGCACTTTTGTATCCCGAATCTAAACGTACCCTATTAAGTTTTAAAGATATTCGCGCCAATGGTTTCCATGTGGAGACTTGTAGTGAGAACGGAAAAGAATTTCTGTTCTTAACTAAAATTCATGGACGCGAAAAACAAGTGGTTGAAAAGCTTCCTTCATTTTCATCTGGTTTGTACTACACGCATATTAAACCCGAACCATATGTTGCGTTAAAAACCATCTTTAAAAATCTTGACAAGTTCAAGATTTGGCATGATCGTCTTGGTCATCCAGGTTTGGGTATGATGCGTAAAATCGTACAAAGTTCTGTTGGCCATAATATCAAAGGTTCTGATTTCCCGAAACCTGAAGATTTTGTGTGCATTGCTTGCGCAAAAGGGAAATTAATTTTAAGGCCATCATACCTTAAAGTGAAAAATGAACCACTGAATTTCTTAGAAAGAATTCAGGGTGATATATGTGGACCTATACAACCCTTATCAGGGCCATTTCGTTATTTTATGGTACTCATTGATACATCTACAAGGTGGTCTCATGTAGCTTTGTTGTCTACAAGAAACCATGCTTTTGCTAAATTAATTGCCCAAATCATCAAATTAAGAGCCAACTTTCCTGAAGAAAAGATTAAAAACATTCGTCTGGATAATGCTGCCGAATTTAGTTCAAAAGCATTTAATAATTATTGCATGGCTCTGGGCATTAATGTAGAGCATTCTGTACCATATGTCCACACACAAAATGGCTTAGCTGAATCTTTGATTAAAAGTATTAAGCTCATTGCTAGGCCTCTTTTACGTAATCAGACGCTACCAACCAAATTGTTGGGGCCATGCGGTTTTACATGCTGCCGCATTAATCCAAATCAGACCAACTGCATATCATATAGCTTCCCCATTACAAATGGTACGTGGAAATGAACCAAGTATTTCCCATCTCCAAAAATTCGGATGTGCTGTGTATGTACCAATCTCACCACCTCAGCATACACAAATGGGTCCTTACCGGAAGTTGGGGATCTATGTGGAGTATAATTCTCCGTCAATAATAAAATACCTAGAGCCACTAACGGGGATCATTTACGACTAAATATTGATTGTATCTTCGATGAAGATAATTTCTAAGCATTAGGGGATATAATAAGTACCACAAAGAATGCCGGAAATAAATTGGGATGCCGTGGGCATTCAATCTTTGGATCCACGTACTAATGAATCTGGCTGGAAGTTCAGAAGATTATAAATTTGCAATATATTGCAAATAATCGCAGATGCATTCTTGACCATAAGGGTGTAACTAAGTCGCATATACTGCAGCTAATGCAGGAGAGAGTGGAGGTACCTAGAAAACCACTCCTACCCCTAATGTTAGAAAGAGGGGGAGAGCTCCGGTTGTAAGGGATTTAGTTCCGAAAAAGCGCTCAAGGAAACAAAAATCCCCTACAGATTTACCACCAAAGTCAGTAAATGATATTCAACCTGAAAAGGTAATGCAACTAGCAGTTGTAACTCGACCTGAAGTTGAGGATCCCAACAAGAATGTGCGCACAAATACAAACGTTGGGGGCATCGGAACACTTGAACTTTGTTTTGGAAAATAACAAGGAGTTCGAAGATATAAATGAAGAGATCTCAATCCATTATGTTAATTCAAGAGAATTATATAAAAGAAATGCTACATTTGTCGACATTTATTTTGCTTCTAATATTGCTAAAACCCTTCAGCTGGACCCTGAACCCAGGTCCATGGCTGAGTGCCAGAAGCGCTCAGATTGGGTCAAATGGAAGGAGGCAATGGAAGCAGAATTGAGCTCGCTAAACAAAAGAGAGGTTTTTGGTCCTGTGGTACCAACACCTCTTAATGTTTTCCCTATAGGAAACAAATGGGTTTTCATCCGTAAAAGGAATGAAAATAACCAAGTGGTGAGATATAAAGCGAGGCTCGTAGCACAAGGGTTTACACAGCGACCCGGCATCGATTATAATGAGACATACTCTCCTGTTATGAATGGAATAACGTTCAGATATTTAATTTCTTTGGCGATAAATTTGAATTTGAAAATGCAGTTGATGGATGTAGTGACGACATATTTATATGGGTCACTAGATATATATATATATATATATATATATATATATATATATATATATATATATATATATATATATATATATAGAGAATCATAGCGTGCACCCGAACACGGATCACTCAGGTGCTCCCATAGCGTTTTGAAATCCGAGATGCCTAACAACTGATCCGAAGGTTGATCTTGTTAGAAAATTTGAAATGTAAATAGTGACCAAGTTTCGTATTTTTGAATTTATTTACTATTTGTTTCCTATTTTCAAAAATCAGCTTTTTGGGCAGCTCACGACTAATTGGAAGGCTGATTTTGAAAATGGAAAACGTGTTGGGAGCATCGGATCTCTCCGTTTCAAAGCACGAAGCATCATTGTATATATATATATATATATATATATATATATATATATATATATATATATATATATATATATATATATATATATATATATATATATATATATATATATATATATGAAAGTCCTGAAGGGCTCAAATTACCGAACCCCAAAATTAATCGCAACATGTATTGCGTCAAATTGATTAAATCATTATATGGTTTAAAACAGTCGGGTAGAATGTGGTACAACCGACTAAGTGAATTTCTCCTGAAGAAGGGATACATTAATAATGATGATTGTCCCTGTGTTTTCATTAAGAAATCATCGAAAGGATTTTGTATCATCTCCGTATATGTAGATGATCTTAATCTGATTGGAACCACAGAGGAAATTAAGGAAGCTAGAAATCATCTTGTGACGGAGTTTGAAATGAAAGATTTGGGTAAAACCAAATTTTGCTTAGGCCAGCAGCTTCAGCACTTCCCGGAAGGAGTCCTTATGTACCAGTCTGCCTATATCCAGAAGATATTGGAGAAATTTAATATGGATAAAGCTCATCCATTAAAAACCCCTATGGTCGTAAGGTCACTCGATAGAGATAAAGATCCATTTAAACCGAGGAGTGATAATGAAGATATTTTGGGACCTGAAGTTCCATATCTTAGTGCAATTGGAGCACTAATGTACCTTGCAAATTGCACCCGGCCGGATATTGCATTTGCAGTTAATTTATTAGCTAGGTTTAGCTCAGCACCAACCAAAAGACATTGGGCTGGTGTTAAACATATCTTCAGATACCTCCGAGGTACACAAGATTTTGGTTTATTCTATAGGAAAAATCAAGAAATGACCATGGTGGGATACACTGATGCTGGCTATATGTCAGAACCCCACAATGCCAGATCTCAAACTGGATTTGTATTTCTCTATGGGGGAACGGCTTTTTCATGGAAGTCTTGTAAACAGACTTTAGTGGCCACTTCTACTAATCATTCTGAAATAATCGCATTATATGAAGCTTCACGTGAATGTGTGTGGCTTCGCAGAATGATTAACCACGTAGAGAAATCATGTGGAATTAATCCATGTGACACACCCATAATTATTTATGAGGATAATGCAGCTTGTATAGCTCAAATGCAATCAGGTTATATAAAGAGTAATATGACTAAGCATATTGCTCCCAAATTCTTTTATCCTCACGAACTCCAGAAGAGTGGTGAGGTCAATATTTTGCAAACAAAGTCTTGCGAAAATTTAGCTGACTTATTCACTAAGTCTTTGCCTACTTCCTTGTTTCAAAAATATGTTCATGGAATAGGTATGAGACGATTGCGAAACTTGCAAAATTCAGGGGGAGCTAATCTCTAAATATAACCACATTTGTATTTGATAAATACATGATCCTTTTTACCCAAGGGGGAGTGTTACGATTAATTATCTCTTAACCAATGATTAAGATAATTCAGTTAATGGTTAAAAAGGAAAACCACTTTTCTCTCTCCGTTTGCGCACATGAAAGACAGAGGGGGGAGTTGTTCGCTCGCTGGAAAATAGAAGGCGCCTCGTCCCAACTGACGCGATGAAGGCAAAGGACGCGACCCAAACGAGAAGATGCGTTGATAGGAGAAAGGACGCATTGTTCCTCAGTGTATAAAAGGGGATAAGATCCCCCATTGTAATCGTTCGTTCGATCAATCAATAAAGCAAACAAACTTCGTTGTTAACAGAGTCGCTGCCCACGCAAACACAACACCCAGGTCCCGAGGTCCGTGAGTCAGTCCTCGCTTGCCGTCGCCGGGGACCAACCGGACGGCCGCCACGCCGCCGCCTCATGGCCGCGGCCAAGGTCACCGCGGCGTCGTCCACTGTGGTTTTCCGGAGCAACCAGGAGCTCACCCGCCTCGCGCGATCGGGCCAGCTGGCCGCGGCGCGCCGCCTGTTCGACGAGATGCCCCGTCGCAACACTGTCTCCTACAACGCCATGCTTTCCGCGCTGGCGCGCCACGGCCGCGTCGACGAAGCGCGCCGCCTGTTCGACAGTATTCCCCGCCGTAACCTCATCTCCTGGAACGCCATGATCGCGGCTTACTCCAACCACGGCCGCGTCGGCGATGCTCGCGAGCTGTTCGAGGCAATGCCCACCCGGGACGACTTTTCCTGGACGATCCTGGTGTCCTGCTACGCGCGCGCGGGAGAGCTTGAGCTAGCCAGGGATGTGCTTGACCGAATGCCTGGGGAGAAGTGCACGGCATGCTACAATGCCATGGTCTCTGGGTACGCCAAGAATTGCAGGTTCGATGATGCGGTGACATTGCTGCAGGAAATGCCAACCCCGGACATGGTGTCTTGGAACTCGGTGCTGGCAGGGCTCACCCGGAACGGGGGAACGGTTCAGGCAGTGAAGTTCTTTGACGAGATGCCAGAGAAGGACATGGTGTCCTGGAACTTAATGCTGGAGGGGTTTGTGCGTACTGGGGATTTGGACTCAGCCTCTAGCTTCTTTGCAAAGGTCCCTTCACCTAATGTTGTTTCTTGGGTGACCCTCCTCAATGGCTATTGCCAGGCAGGAAGGATAAATGAGGCGAGAGAATTATTTGACAGAATGCCTGATCGGAATGCTGTGTCTTGGAATGTGATGCTTGGTGGGTATGCGCAGCTATCGCACATGGAGGAGGCATATGAGTTATTTACACAGATGCCAGACAAAAATGTGATCTCATGGACAACAATGGTAAATGGATTAGTGCGTGCTGGGAAGCTCCCAGAAGCAAAGAATCTGCTTGACAAGATGCCTTTCGACAGTGTTGCTGCAAAGACTGCATTAATGCATGGCTATTTGCAGAGAAATATGGTTGATGATGCCCGACGGATTTTTGATGGAATTGAGGTACGCGATGCAGTGTGCTGGAATACAATGATATCTGGATATGTCCAATGTGGAATGATTGACAAGGCCAGGGAGTTGTTCCAACAAATGCCGAATAAGGATATGGTTTCTTGGAACACCATGATTGCTGGCTATGCTCAGGATGGTCAAATTCGCAAGGCGGTAAGTATTTTCAGGACGATAAGTAAGAAAGATACAATATCATGGAATTCCATTATCTCTGGGTTTGTTCAGAATAGACAATTTGTTGAAGCACTCCAACATTTTATGCTTATGAGAAGGGAAGCAAAGAGGGCCGACTGGGCTACATATGCATGTTGTCTGAGTGCATGTGCGAACTTGGCTACTTTGCAAGTTGGGATGCAAATCCACGGTCTTCTCGTCAGGAGTGGGCATATCTGTGATCCCTTTGCTGGAAATGCCTTGATTTCTGCATATGCAAAGTGTGGAAGGGTCTTGGAAGCAAGAAGAGTCTTTGACGAAATGGCAGGTCAGGACATTGTTTCATGGAATGCACTCATTGATGGCTATGCTTCTAATGGCCGTGGAACTGAGGCGATCTCAGTATTCGAAGAAATGGAAGCCAATGATGTTAGACCCGACGAGGTCACATTTGTGGGCATCTTATCAGCTTGCAGTCGCGCAGGATTGATTAACGAAGGATTATATTTCTTCAGCTCGATGACAAAAGACTACTCGTTAAAGCCTGTGGCTGAGCACTATGCTTGCATGGTGGATTTACTTGGAAGAGCTGGGAGATTGAGTGAAGCATTAGAACTTGTTCAGGGAATGCAGATCCAAGCAAATGCTGGTGTGTGGGGAGCATTGCTTGGAGCATGCCATATGCACAAGAACCACGAGCTAGCACAGTTTGCAGCTGAGAAGTTATTTGAATTGGAACCTCGCAAGACATCAAAGTATGTGCTATTGTCAAACATCAGTGCAGAGGCATGCAGGTGGGATGAAGCTGAAAAGATGAGGGCCTTGATTAAAGAAAGGGGAGTGCATAAACCACCTGGCTTAGCTGGGTCGACATAGACAATAAGGCTTGCACATTGTCTTCTAGTGATTTGACGCATGTTTTATTAGTAGAGGTATGGCAAAACATAAGTGCACATATGAGATCATGAGAATTTAGGGCTGCTGCCTGAATCAGGCTCTTCTTGGCTGCTTAAACCCTGATTGAAATTTGGAATTGTCATGTGGATCTTCATGTACTGCATGCCATTGATGTAGTCATGAAGCATAGACTAGTGAACAGCAGGTTCTACAAAACTTATCTGAGAAGTTAGGTAATGTTGGTATGTGAACCTGATTCTTCTCTGTTGACTTCCAGATGAAGCTCCAAGCTATGAATACCCAGCTTATTAGAAAGGTAAAATGGATTACATAAGCAGGTGATGATGGGTTACCATTGCCTAACTTTCGCTTAAGTACACCCTTACACAGGAGCATTCCATTTTGTTGAGGCTGGACTCTGGAGAGTCATTCATCACTGCTTAACTCCTGCGAGCGTTGCCTTTTTTTCAGGATTACTGCAGGGATTCAACGATTTGGTTACACTGCTATAATACACCCTAAGAATGAGGCCGTGAATATAATTGTCCCTTTGAGGATTTGAATTTGAATGGCGGCTCCACAAAAAATCACCTTACTGCTTGCCCCAAGGATAGTTTTCTGCTCGCCCTGTCCTAAGGACAATTCTCTCTGGTGAGAATTCTTCTTCTTGAGGGCCAACATAGCCGACTCCCAAAGGATTAAGATAGGTAAATACCATAAGCGATGGAGGAATTTTCATGTATAACTTCCATTATGTATTGGCAGATTGTTGTGAACACTTGAATATTTCTTCTGCAAATACATGCTTTTTGCAAGGTACTCCTATATATCCCTGTATTCTGCTTTTCATTTTTATCTTTTTACTTTTTTAGATGTTTTTGGAGTGCTTACATGCATACATAACCTGATAGCCAGTAGCCACGCTATACTGGACGGCCCACTTGCACGTACAAAAGGAGGCCAGTACACTTGAAGATACTAAAGAAGGCCGGCCCATTAAGCCCCCTCGAAAGCCCAAAATCGGAAGCAGGCCAGTGAGGCCACGACCTGGCAAGTGGCGAAGTGGCAAACTGGCAACCCACGCCTCGTCTTTTGCCTTGCGCCTCCCAAGTCCCAAGTCCCAAAACCCTACTCGCTGCTCTGTCTTCTCTGCCGCCGTCTCGCCTCCCCAGCATTTCCCATTCCATCACAAAGCCCTAGCTAAACCTCCTCGCCGCCGCCATGATCACCGGCGGCCAGAGCTACGTGTCCGCGCCGCCGGCCTTCTCCGCCGACGGCCGCCTCCTGCTCGTCTGCTCCGGCCGCACGGTCTCCGTCTTCAGCACCTCCACCGCCATGCTGGTAAGCCACCGGTGCGCTTCGCGTGCTTGGGTTTCGCTTGGAGGTTCCCGTGAGATGGGCGGGTTTTGATTGGTGCGTCGATTGGGTTGCAGGTGTCGGAGCTGGAGGGCCACGAGGGGGACGTCACCGCCGTCGTGGTCGCGCCGCCGCCGGCCAGTGTGGCTGCGGCGACGAAGCTAGCCAATTTTTGCTGGACGGCTGGGCTTGATGGGATGCTCATCTACTGGGACTTCGCCCTGGCGGAGGTGGTCAGGAAGGTCCTGGTCGGCCTCCCCGTCCACTCCATGGTGAGCCTCTCCTAAATGTTGTTGCTTCTCATGTTTTATGCTGAGATGCATATGATTGGGCTAATGTTACATGTTTCCGTTTTGATTCTGTCCGAGCTCAGGCAATTCCTAACATAAGCAGAACATCAAGAGGAGCTGTGGTGTATACTCCTTTTGCGTTTGTTTCTGTGGAAGATACTAGCAAGCCAGCTAATGAGAAAAAAGCATTGCGTGGACAGATGCGGATTTATGACTTAACGAAAGGGCGCCAAGTCGGTAGTCTTTTGGCTGAGGTGAGATCTTTTAGCCATACATACCCTCTTGTTCCAGTCCCCAGACAATCGTCCGGCCACTCTTTCCCATGATTATATGTTCCATATTTTAAATATTTGTTGATGTTGTTTTCCTAGAAGTTGGAGCCAATGCGCATATGCATGTTATGATCCATTTTATGCAATTTGGGAAAAAATTCCCTATTCAAATTGAAGCCATTTGGCTGTCAATGATTTGCAATTGTTAAAACTTCACCCTTGAACTGTTTGCTTGGATTTAAACAGACTCGTAAACCTGAAAAGATTGTCGCAAGTTGTTCAGGAGAATTTTTGGGCATTGCAAATAAGAGAAAGATCTATATATGGAGCATACCAGTGAAAGATTTCAAGCCTGATAAGATTAGGAAGATAAAGCTTGGTCACACAAAAAACTTGGGCGCTCTGGCCTTCCATCCAAGCGAGAGAATTGTGGCTGCTGGTGATGTAACGGGGAGGATATTAATTTGGAGAGGTTTTGGAAATGCAAAATTTTCTGGAGCATGTGGTGCAAAGTTAAAAGTAGATAAAGAAAGGGATGGTGTAAGGGGTGCGGATGACGCGGATACTTGCACAACATGGCATTGGCACTCTAGCAAAGTGAATTTTCTCAGATTTTCTTTTGATGGAGCTTACTTGTTCTCAGGTTTTGCTTACTGATTCTTTTACCTTTTATCATCTTCATCGTCTTTTATACTTAATTTCTCTTTATCTATTCTTATCTTATTGTCAAGGAAATAATTTGTAGTGACATATTTCCTCTTTTGTAGGTGGTATGGAGGGGGTTATTGTTGTATGGCAACTTGACACTGGAAAGAGAAGGTATAAACCACGTCTAGGATCTCCTCTTTCGTTCTTTGTAGATTTTTCAGACTCTTCCATTTCCTGTGTAAGTATTCCTTCTTTTAATTCCTGCACTAACAAAGTATTTTAGAAATGATTCAACACCTATTGCTCGTAGATAAAGTTATTTGTTGATTTACGAACTTCTTTGAATCTTATATTCTAGCATGTTTAAATTATTTATATTGCCTGTGTGAATGGAAATTACCTTCTTTCTTTTTAATGTCTGTATCACATTATCCATACTTAAAAGTTGTTTTCCATTCACTGGTTAGGAGCAAATTAACAGTTAGGAAGATAGGATCACCAGATGTCCCGGCCAGTAGGTGATTGCATATAGAATGAAAGCACATCAAGTGTTTCATTATGTGGTCATGCTGTATGATCCTTTATTTATCATCTCATTGCTAGTTTTTTTATGCTATAGTGACATGTTAAATCCATTGTCTCTTATATTGCTTCAGCATGAAATTAGTAACGAATAAAAGTGTTATACCTGTAGCTATGATTTAGTTATTAATCGACATTACATTTTTCTCCTACATTGATGGTGTTGATAGTCTCAATATGATATTCCCTTCGTTTCCTTTGTTGCACAGACATGGGACAAGATTGTGTAAATAAGCTTGTTTGGTGGATGTCTAGTCAATACAAGAAAACTTAGGGAGATAAAATAGAAATGCAAAAGTTTTTTTGTGTGTATGAGTTGGTTCCTGTCACTACAATACAACCTATGGATTTAGTTCTTTTTAGATGTCTGAAGCTCTGAGCTACCTATGCCATTTTTGGCAGGGATATTTACTTATTTTAAATACTATTCATAAAAAAGGCTGGTAACTTCAAGTCAAGAACTAGTTTAAGTGATGTGGTTACACTTGAATGGGTAAAGTAGAATGGTCCTGCTTTCTCTTTGTTGTGTAAAGGTGAAGTGTATTTTCTATGTAACTTAGGCTGAGGATTTATAAATCGAAGTTGATAGCATGCTTTCTATTTTACTTGTTAATTACTCATGACCGTGTGTCAATCTACATTTTATTTTGGTCTGTCCTGTTATATTTGTCTGTCTGTGTGACCCATTGTGTGTGATTTATGGCTGGTCTTATACTCTTATTGGCAATTTTATATTTCAGGTGTGCTGTGCAAACAACCAAGTTTATCTTTTAAAAATGCCTAATATGGAAGTCATGAAATCAATAGCTGGAATCAAGGTCTGTAACATAAAAAGCCACAAGTTCTGTCATTTTAAAATTTTTGCCAGCAAAATAGTATTGCTGATTTGCTGTTCCCATCTTCTGTTGGTTATATTATATGTTTATGGTTATCTTTTCTATGTTTATCTCTTCAGCTACCTATTACTGCCCCAGCTCTTTGTGGATGTTATCGAGATGTGTATGGATTTGATTACATTAACAGGCTTGTCGCTATCCCAACAGAAGATTATTGCATACAGTTCTACAATTTATTTGAGAACACTGAGGTTTCAGAGGTAAGCCAATTGCCCTAGAAAGGCATTTGTTATGTTTTATTTATTTGATAGTTGTTCTGTCATGCTGAACGGTTTGCTAAGATTGATTTCAATATTGTTAACCTGTTCAGGTGCAAGTGTGTGAGAGGAATTTCCAGCCTGTTGATGATATCACAGTGAGATACAGTGCTCCTTTTTCGCTTTGATACTAATGATTTTAATCTCTTCTATTTCTTCCGTACAATCTTCTTCTTTCTTAATTATACATTTTTCTATGTTTCTGTTGTCTCTTAAATACGCGTTAAACATTTCAAATTGACAAATTGGTTGCTTCATCTTATATTGCTTAGTTTTATGCTAAACATAGCTGACAACTCGATGTACTTGCAATGTTATATTTACTATCTGGATTTTTTTATTGGATTTTTGTGGCATAATTTATTTTGTGTTTCTGAACATTTTGTCACTGTTAGTATGGTATTCTGAATTGACTCTAATTTAGATGGTTCTTTACTTGTTACCACAGATGTACATTTCTTTAGTTTCATTGTCCATCGGTGGCAAATTTATGTGCACTGTGGAAATCAAACTTCCAGAGGAAGAATTAGGTGGCCTTGTTACTCTGAAATTCTGGAATCATGGGTCTCGCTCTGGACAATATCTTTTGTCCACTGTAATTTATGAGCCTCACAGGTCAGTACATGTTTATTACGCCAGTTATCAATGTTTACTTGAATTATTTTTTGACCCATGATTAATATTTCATACAGTGATGCTGGGATTTCTGCTGTTGCTTTCCGCCCAGGCAAAAACATGGCCGTGAGCGCTTCTTTTGGTGGCAACTTCAAGGTGTGCATCAGTGCATGTGTATTAGCTTTTGAGATTGTGTCTTTGTTTCTTTGTTTTCTAAATTTCTAAATGTTACTCTTTTGATTTGTAGGTTTGGGTTCAATGTTCGTCTTTACAACCAATTGATGAAAAAAATCAATCTAGTTGGAGATGCCAATCAGTTGGCTCATACAAGTGAGTTGACTTTGAATTATCTTCTAAGAAAAATATGTTACATGCCAGTGAAAAATAGCAATAAGCATTTATGGTTACTGTTTTTCATATAGACTGCCTTCATTTTATTTTTTTATTTGTTAGTAACTAGCGCTAATGACATTCTGAATACTTGAAAATTGCAGGAAAAAGCCTATGACAGCTGCAGCTTTCTCAGCCGATGGATCTGTCCTTGCTGTTGCAGCGGAGTGTGCCATCACAGTGTGGGATCCAGATAATAATGTGCTTGTGGGCGTAATTGCAGAAGCACAATCGGTATTTATTATCTCCTGAACTTGTACTTTTACCATTTTTCTTGGAATGCTATGGTTGACTCTTGTCCTTTTGAATTTACAGCCAGTTACAAAACTTTCTTTTATTGGCACATCAGCGTTTTTGATGTCTATATCTCAGAGTTCAAGGCCACAGGTTGCTGTATGGAATATTCCAAATGTTTCCATGCAATGGTCTTACAGCCTTTTCGCAGAAGGTACACAACTGTGGCACCAAAATTTATTTCTCAAAGTAGCATGGAGTGCATGCTTTACCTTTTCTTTGTGTCTGACTATGCATCTTGGTTCGACTGCGTGCACACTTTCATTGTATGAAGTAAAGCAGCAAACTTACTTATCTCTAGATCATTCATTCCCTTGTGCTAATGCTTCAATATGTAGCAAGGCTACTTGGGCTGACAAAACTGAAAACATTATGTAGCAAGGCTACTGGGGTTGACAAAACTGAAATGACTGCTGGTTCATGTCATTAAATAGGAAGTAGCACATTTCATCCAACTCATGTTTGGGTATGTACTTTTGACAGCTGCATGTTGTTCATCAAGTAGGAGTGAATTTGCAATTCTGGCTCTTCTAAGCAGTCCTGACAGTGGCGTGACAGAGCAAGACGGGGTGATACTACTTTTCGATGCGGGAAATGCGAGCCCTGTTTCCTCCTGGTCAGTAAAGAAGGTATGCTTCAACTGGTACTTGGAGTGCAATATATACTTTGCTGAAGTGAGCTTTGTTGTTCCATCATTTAAGAATTCCCAAGTTTCTATTAGTATAGGTAGCAGAGGGTTTGTTAGGTTCTTATTGCTTCAGTACTGATAAGAAACTTCTATTTGGTTTCTTCTCAGCTGCTGGTGCCTATCTGTTTTGAAAGTAATGGATCACAGATCATGGGCTCTTTTTTTGTATACCTTTGATTAATGTCACATTTCTTCAGGCAAAGGGAGGTAGTATTGCTTTTGTGAAGGGCGAGTCATCTTCTGATGCAAACACCAAGGACACGAGAGATGGAGAGGCATCATTGCTAGTTTATGTAAATGGTTCGCATGAATATGCTATATTTGATCCCCGAAATAAAGAGCTACAAATTAGGAAGAGCACACCCAAAAAGATTGAAGCTGAGGAACATGGTGAGTTTGATGTGTTGTTTTGTTGTTCATTGTGTTCATCCACTCTTAGCATCCATATCTGCTAGTTGAAATATTTATATGGAACACATCTCTTGCTGATAAAGCTCTTTTCTGTTGTTTCAGCACCAATTGGTTACTCTTCTATTTATGGAGAACTTACAAAATTAAAATCGAAGAAAGAAGTTACAGATATTCCGTTCATCCCATCAGACAGACCTTGGGAAACTATATTCAGTGGATCATCTCATGTTCTTCCTCCTCTCACAAAATTATGCTCCGCTTTCTTATCATCATTGTTGGAGAAGAGACCAACTGCAAACGAGTGAGAAGCACTGAAGTTTTGTCCCGTCGTATAATGGTAAACTTGCTATTTACGAATGGTGATGCACAAGCAAATCCACATCAACTTGTGCTGCGAAGGCAATCCATCATCAATATATATTTCCAGGGGATGGCACGGAATTGCTGGGGCGCGCCATCAAGGACATTGAAACTCGTAGGTTTGCACCGAAAACATGCATCGCTGGCGATGGCCATGACATTGGATGAATGAATTCAATATCCTTTGTAGTGATGCTTAGTGCGTGCCAATTTACCAACCCAAGTTTTTTTTTCACAGCCAATATGTAATCGGACAACAATATTAGCTCTTTGGGTGTGGAAGATGTGATATCTTGTAACACATATTGCTGCTGCAGCACTTTTTTTTTTTCGATGAATGCATCGCTAGTGCTGAGAAAACGGCCGTGCCAAACAGGCTAGCTCGGGCACGGCTTGAAAAAACAGGCCTGCGCATGACCCAGCACGAACATTTGATGGGCTGGGCTAGCACGGCCTGAAATGGCATGCGGGGCCGGGCCTGGAAAGTAGGCACGGCGTGTCGCCTGGCTCGGCCCGATTGTACGGGCCATGCTTGGGCTGGCCTGGTTTGAACAGAGGCACGTGTCAGTATTTTATGTTTTACGTGGTTTTTTATTGATTAAATTAATTTATGTTAAATACGAAAATTGTAGATAATTTTAAGATGCATCTTTTTCATGTAGACAAGTTTTTCATTTGAGCAACGTATGAATTTATAAAAATTATTTTCTTAGCTGTCCGTTTTTGGGCCGACGGCACCGTCCTTGGTAATTAATCATTTTAGAGATCTTATGTTGCTCGGATGAATTTGCGTTGAACACGAAAGTTGTAGATAAGTTCGAGCCGCATATTTTCTGTGTAGACAACTTTTTTCATTTGAGCAATGTATGAATTTCTAAAAAAATCATTTTGCCTGTTGTTTTGTTACCCGTGCTGTGCTTGGGCTGGCTCGGCCCGAAGCCGGCCTGCCGTGCTTTCGGGCCATGCGGGCCTATATTTTGGCACTCCGTGCCAGCCTGGCATGACCCGAAGTGCTGACTGGGCTGTGTCGGCCCGTTTTGCACCGGCCCGAGGCTCGACGGGCTCGGGCTGGGCCGGCACGGCACGGCCCAACTCCCTCCACTATGCATCACTGACTATTGATCTAGTGAATAGACACGGCTCTTACAACTATAATAACATGTCGACCTTGTTCTTTGTCCATTGACATGACGAGTGATGACCTGCAGGCTGAACACGAGACTCGTCTAGAACACCAGAGAAAAGTTTACATTAAACTAAACGTTCTGTCTTACTTGGTTTTCGTTGATAATTATATTAGGAAAAGTCTTTTAAATATTATAAACCTTGAACTGAAACCAGTATTCTAATCCATAGAACTGTAAAACCTTGTATAGTAGTTTTGTCGGTGGTTTTGCCATTTCGGCTGTGAGATACTCTCTTATATTGTAGTGACATGGCAACATCTCATAGGTATAATAATCTTATATGGTGGCACATGGCAATGGCTCACATGTATGATTATATATTTAACCTACATATTTTAAAATATAAAAATTTCATTTTTTTTATAAGTTCTATTGCATTTATCTAAAAAAATAATATTTTTGTGAGAGAATGGAGTAGTTACCAATTAGAATGTTATATTTCATAACTTTATTTCGTATGACTAATTTGTAATATTTGCACCGAATAATTTGTAATATTTCCACCGGCCGCTAAGCTATTGAGCCCCGTGTAATTGCGTAGAAAAATTAGCCCATACCTCGGGAGCTGACGGTCAAAAATAGGCAAATAACAAAAAAAAAGAAGAGTAAAATGCACCAGAGGTCCATTAACTTGTAGCGTGGTGTCACTTAGGTCCATCAACTTTCAAACTGCAGTTTTGGGTCCATTAACTTTTTAAGTTGTTCACTGCAGGTCTGTACCCCTTCGTTTTATGTTTAGATCCGACGTGGCATGGACAACTTAAAGAGTTAATGGACCTGCAGTAAACAACTTAAAAGAGTTAATGGACCTGCAGTGAACAACTTAAAGCGTGGGTCCATGCCACGTCGGATCTAAACATAAAACGAAGGGATATGGGCCTGCAGTGAACAACTTGAGTTAATGGACCCAAAACTGCAGTTTGAAAGTTGATGGATCTAAGTGACACCACACTACAAGTTAATGAACCTCCGATGTATTTTACTCAAAAAAAATCATTTACAAACTCTTAAGAGCCAGTGTTTAGCTCAGAGCGTCAATTACACTTATGCCCAGGCTCACTGAAATTTCTGGCTCCGCCACTGCAACTGCATGCAGGTTCTGACAATAGCACCCCCTGCATCGAAACATGAATTGAATTGCTTTTGGTGAAGTTACAGTAAACGGCCTCTCATCCAAGAAATGTGAACATCGCCAGCAATTCTGATTCAGCATCGCCCTCTAGAGCCACTCCACACACCAACTAAGCGACAGGCTCACAAGATCACATGACATCCACGTAGGACTCGCCATGCCCCTCGCCATCACCGTCCGCGTCATCGTGATCAAACTTATCGACCAATCTCGACCGTCCAACCTCGAAAGCCTCGATCATGGCGGCCTTCCTCAGCACCTCCTCGTCCTCCTCGTCGAACCCCACGCAGCGCCTGGCCTGCAGCACCTCCAGCTCCGGGCAGCCATTGATGATCACCAGAAGCTCCTGCTTGGGCAGGTAGGAGTTGTCCAGGCATAGGAGCTTGAGCCGCGGGAGAGAGGTCGCGATGGCCATGGCGTCCTCCGCCTTGATGGCGCCGGCCATCTTGAGGCTCGTGAAGCCGGGGCAGCTCGCGCCGATCTGCAACGCCATAGAGATGAACGACGACGGCTTGTGCTCCAGATCGAGGTGCTCGAGACGCGGCCACCGTGAGACGAGCTCCGGCAGCCGCGCCTCGTCGCCGGCGGCCAGCTCCGGGAGCGCCACCTTCCTCAGCATCGGACACCTGAGCATCAAATCGACGTAACAACGCGAGATGGCTGACACGAGCACTGAACAGTGAAGTACGTACCTGAGGGAGACGAGGTCCAGCTCGGGCGCCGGCGCGGCGGCGGCGGCGAGGAGCGGCGGGAGGGCGACCTCGACGGCGGAGCCCCGGGCGCGCGCGACGCAGAGGCTGAGGAAGCCGGCGAAGGAGAAGCGGCGGACGCCGTAGCGGGCGGCGAAGGCGGACGCGAGCGGGGACCAGGGCATGAAGCGGGGCGCGCCGCCGCGGCGGAGGTCGAGGGCGCGCCACAGGGACGGGTCGCTCGCCGCGCGGCGCCACGGCCGGCACACCAGCGGCGCGGCCGCCAACACGTCGTCGAGCGGGAGGCGGCGGAAGATCTCGACGAGGCAGTCGCCGTCCATGCGCCCCCACGGCGCCGCCTCCTCGCCCGCGCCCATGGCGCGCGGGCGCCGTTTCCTTCCTGCAAAGATCTCGCGCGAGGAGGAAGGGAGAGAGCTCTTCTCAAATTTTGGAGGCGATTAACCAGTCAGTGGTTGGTGCGCGTGCTCACCGTCAGATTTGAAATAAACGGTCTGGATCATACGTATCCCGGTGAAAAATGTCATTAGAAGTTCGAGAAACAACTGTAAAAAAACCTGAGAGTACACACAATTCTAACACCTTTGCTAGTTATCAGGCGACTGAGACTTATTTATCTCTCAGTCAATTTTCTCACATACGTGGATATTCGTTGGATCTTTTATGTACTCTATAGAGGTGCTTGATCAACGGCTCAAAAAATCGCAATTCTAAACTTCCTGAACATTTGTGGTAAGTATGGACCGGTTTGACATCAAGTAGTTATTTAACTTTGAGTTGATCTTTTGGACCGTAGATCATACACCTCTGTAAAGCACATAAAAGATCCAACAGATTTATCTAGGTATGTGAGAAACCCGACTCAAACTTTTTAAAAACCAGTTGTACGATGATTAGCAAAAATGGTAGGTATTTTAAAAACTTTAGATAGAGCATCCGGTAATAATTTTTTAAAATATGTAGTGTATTTTAGAAGAAAGAATAAATAGAGTAGGGAACAGTGAAATGAACCAATGGAGCGAGGATAGAATAGTTGGTGTGTGGATGCTCCTTTTTGTTCAAAGGCAGTCAGACTATTATGCACACCTTAGAAATGATTTAGAGACAGCCTCTGCTAACTAAATAATGTATTAACGATTGCTAATGACCAGTGGGTCTAGCAGATCCAAGTATAGATGCAATATTGCTTCTAATTACAATAGAGAGAGCCTTAGAGGACGATTGTGAGTCCCGTCTTAGAGGTAATATCGCATCTACTTATTATGAGGTGATGCTTACATCTCCGTAGGAATTACACTAGCAAATTTGGTGAGACTTCTCACAGACAGGTAGATTTATTCATAAATCGACAACACATACAGTCAACAGTACACTTCTCGAGTAACAAAAAATTATCATGTATACCTACAAATCAAAGTTTAAAAACTTTAGTTGTAAATAGTTTTGTAGATTAAATATATAAAAAGAATCATAGGTGTAGATTTATATATCTCAAAACATGCATGTTCATGATACTACAATTTTAGTGGGACAAAAAAAAACATATATGGTGCCCCGCGCATTTGAGTGGATATAGTTTTTTATTTCGAATTTATGTTTTCTTCTTATAGTTGATATGGACTCTTTTTCTAATAGTTGACATGACTCCTATTTTTATTACTTGTTTATTGTAGTTGATATGAACTCTTCTTTTAATCAAAGCCATCATAATCTGCTTTCACTATAATGGACGGCGTAGATCTTTTCTTTTCTCTTCAATTAATTTGAGAATTTCTAGTATTTTAGAATTAATGTTGTGGCTTCATTTAGCTCTACTTAAATATAATACTCCCTCCGATTATAAAAACAAGTCGCTGTTGACTTTTGATTACGCCTTTGACCATTCTTCTTATTCAAAAAACTATGTAATTTTTCATTTATTTTGCTGTGATTTGTTTTATCACTAAAGTTACTTTAAGCATGATTTATATTTACGCATGTTTGCACTAAATGTTTGAATAAGATGAATGGTAAAAGACATGTCAAAAAATCAACAACGACTTGTTTCTTATGACCGGAGGAAGTAATATATTGCAGCAGAAGTTAGCGATCAAAATAGCATTTTAAATCCGTGTTTATATATAAAACATAATTACTTGCGACCGAAGCGAGTAAAAGATGCGAAAAATAAAGCTCAGTGAACAGTGATTATGCACTAATGCTTAAGCATTTGTCATTTTCTTTCTTTACCTTGCACGTTCCATCAAGTTTGGTCTTTGATTATGCAACATTTGAAGCCAGCATCACTGTGACTAGGGATATAGAGACAACACAAAAAAAAAAAGAATAAGGGAAAGAAAATGGACAGCGAGTGGATGAGACAAGTTGCATGAGAGATTAGACTATTTCTTATCGCAGAATCAAGTTACGTAGTAAACGTAGAAATAATAATTTGGCGTGTCCGAACCGATATATTGCCGCATACACACGTAATGTTTCATTATCTATAGAGAAACGACCCTGCAACTCAATTAATTTGACTTAATTTACAATCTATATATCTAACTGAATGCACACTTTGATCCCCGATTAGAATACATGATTACTTTGACCTCTACAAATTTTGGACATTTTTCAATAAAAGCCATGTGTTTCAAGTGGAGGTAACTAATGCTCGCTGTCTGTGGAGTAAGCATGGATTCACTGAGGTATCGGCATATGCGTAGCTATGCATGATCCCTATCTGAAAACGGCAAAGGAACTTTTTGGGCCATCATTCACATCTTGGTTAAAATTTTTCGGACGAACTACGGTCAATCTGTTGCTACATATTTTTTTTTCTCCTCAGTGGAGATTAGACTTCACTGTACAAAAAATTTGTCATCTATTTAAAAAGCATCTTCAACGATGATAGTTATAAAAAATTGACATGTTATTTATACATAAAAAGTAGACAACCTCACCAATGATGCTAGGTATAATATTGTCTCTAACATTAATTTGTGTCTATATGTAATAGTGTGCATGCACATTATAATCCACTATATATAGACCGTCCCTTTGGTAAGAGCTAGACCAACTCTTCCCTTTCACTCTTCTTCACATAATTAAAATGTGAATTGACATCACTAGAGATGCCTTAGAGCATTTGCAATAGAAGATATAAAATTAAAGTGTGCAGTGATAGAACTGTTGGAGGGAATTTTTTTTATAGTATAGTGTAAAACGTGAAGAAATTTTAGAGAAATAGGCAAAGTATGCGGTGAATAGTATTATAAAATGTTCATTTAAAGTTTCACGTTAAGCATTCCAAGTTCCCAACAACCCACTGTCCTACCCCTCAATTTGTCGTGTCACTCACGACCGCTAAGACTCCGTACGCATAGATGAATGGAGCTCAAGTTCTAGGTTCACTTTGAATCAAGTTGTAAACCATTTGATTTTGTCAACATGTCGCATCTTCTTCATTAATTTCTTGAAGAATTTGAGCTCCGTAAACAAGTTGAACATTGGGCATGCGCGACTGGTCAGATAGGTCGCTTCAATCCTACTTGCTGATAGACGAAATGTTCCACAATAAAATGACTTTGCTGTTTTATTTATTACCTGTGTCCAGTTTGTTTGGTTGTTTTTTTTTTAAAAAAGGAAGGAGACGTGCCTTCATTTCATTGATAGGTAGAAGGAAAATAGAGTACAGATATACACTGGATTCACCGGAACAAAACAAGAGAAAAAGGAACATTGTAATATTGGCACGAGAGTGAAATGCAGATCACACCAAATCTTCGCTCGTGGACATATATGCAGCCCATGGGGGCCCAACTGAACATTCGATACACCGGACGTCTGACAAGCACACCAAGACGGCCCAACTGACACGGCATGCATGTCCATGGACCGTGGGCCCTCGGCCGCCGCCCGCCTCATCCTGGACCTCACGCCGCGCCCACCGCGTCCATGAACTCCTTGTCGGCCACCAGCCTGGCCGCCGCCGCAGGAGCCAGGCACACCTCCAGCGCCATGCTCCCGCCGCCGTCGCGCCCCTCGTACACCGTCGCCTTCCCGTCCTTCTTGTTCCCCGCGCCGCTCCGCACGCCCACCGGCCTCCCCCACCCGAAGTCGTTGCCGTACACGTCGAACCGCGGCGAGCTCCCCGTCCCTATCGTCGCCGGCGACCACTCCGGCTGCCACTGCATGAAACTGAAGCTGGGGTTCTCAGGCCAAGACGCGAGCGTCTCCCTCAAGCTCGCCTCGTCGACCGCCGCCACGGCCCGGTTCAGCCGCCACGCCGTCCGCCCGAGCCCCTCCTCCATGATCTCGCCGGCGGCGGCCGTCGTGGCGGCTAATGTCACCGCGTTGCCCACGTAGCCTTGCGGTATGCCCTTCACCCGTGCTCGGCATCCTACGAGGAGTACGTACGTTGTCTCCTGGTCGGCGGCGAGGCCACGGGCTCGACACACCGCTCGCCACAGGTGAGCGAGCAGCGACTGCAGCGAGGAGATGGCGGCGCCGGCCATCTCCGCGTTCGCGGTCGCCTTCAGCTTCTTCACGCTCTCCGCCGAGAAATGGAAGAAGCACTCCTGCACCGGCAGGTACTCCGGCCGCCGGACAATGTCCTCCAGCTTGCCGAACGGCAGAGGGATCGGCACGGGGCACCCCTCGAGGAACCACCTCTCGGACTCCGGCAATAGCGTGGAGGTGCCGCCGCCGCAGCCGCGTCGGCTCATCTCCGACCAGGTGTTGAACAGGTGCCAGAAGGTCGACCCGTCGGCGACGCCGTGGTTGAGCGACATGGCGACGAAGACGCCGTCGGCGAGCTCGGTGACCTGCGCTGACAGAACTGGGCGGGAGTCCACGGCGGCGTCCGTGCCGAGCACGCCGTTGAGCGGGAAGAACGACCACACCACCCGCGGGATGAGCACGGAGCCGGTGATGTCGGCGACGGCGACGCCCGGCGCCACGGCGTGGACGAACTCGGCGCCTTCACCGTTGCAGCGGAGCGAGACGGTGACGCTCCGAGGAGACACGGGCGCGGCGGCGAGGCGGCCGGCGAGGGGGAAGAAGCGGCCCAGCGCTCGCGCGAAGGACGACCGGAGGAGCTCGACGGCGTGCTGGCCGCCGGCGGGTGGCTTGGGCAGGAGGACGCCCTTCTGGATGTAATCCACGGTGATCATCTTGAGGTCCCACGGCGTCAGGTGGATGGTCTCAGGCTCCGGCAGGCTGGTCGGCGACGGCGAGCTCGTCGCGGCCTCCGGCCTGACCATTCGCCGGGACAAGATCCGGACTCCGCCGCCGGTGGAGCCCTCCGCCTCCATTTTGCCTCCCTAAAAACAAGGGGGCAGCTGTTTCTTATCGAGAACCCCAGCTGCGTCTGGATTTATTGGGCCTACAATAAACTAGTGGGGGAGACTGCAAATTGTTGGTGTCGGAGTGCTGCAGCACACGTGGAAAGCATGGTTTAAGGGCCTGTTTGATTGCCTCCGCCACGTAGTGGGAATTAGGCTTTGGTTTGGATGCTTGCCTTTCGTTGGCTCGCCGAAAAAATCGCGTACGTCCTCGTCTGCGCACAGTAAACGTTGAGGTGAGCGTTGGCGCGGGCATCCGTTTTCTTCGCCGAGTCTCACCAATGCTTGTGGCGGCTCGCCCTGGCCCACGACTAGTCAACTCTGGGCACGGCGCGCGGTGGCGGCAATCCAAACAGGCCCTACATTTTTAATAGAGCGGACGCCAAGCAAAAGCGTCTACGAGGGAGGATTGTTTGGTTCCGGTGTCCCGGACGGACCAAACCGTACTTTTCCATCCAATGTTTGGTTTAACAAAACCCATACTAGATCAGATGATTCTATCGTCGAATTTTTTTGCTGCACAACTTGGATGAGATGATCTTTCCTCATTTGATGAGTTTGCACCGTCCTGGAAGCTAGTATTAACTGATCCAAGACCATGGAACCAAACACTACTTAGCAGTTGTCAACGACAGGACATGCTGCGACATCGCCGAGGAGAAGAAGGGAAGAAGCTTCCCAACCCTTGTTTGCGGTCAAAGCGACCAGCCGTGTGGATAACGATATTTTTTACAGTGCTCGCTGTGTGGTTACTGTAGCAACAATATTTACCAGTCTGCTGGAATGCTCTTAAGATAGGGAGATATTGGTCTCGTTCTTGTTCTTTTCAGCTTAAAGTTATTAAAAGTTTTAATTTAAAAAAATTGTGACTCTTCGAGGGAGACCTTGAAAAGTATTAAAACTATTGAAAAAAAATTATCTTATTAATTTTTACAAAACTATTTCAAACCTCACAAAGTTTTACTATAAGAGTAAAATATACGAGCGGTCCCTAAACTATTAGTCGATTCTCATCTAGTTCTCCATTCTTTAAAACTGCAGTTTTTTATCCCTAATATTTTAAAGTGGTTCCGCCTAGGTCCAAACTTGCCACGTGACAGCCCTAGAGTTGACGTGGCGCTAAAATGTCACTTAAATTAGTTTTAAAAAGAAAAAATCATTAAAAAAATTAAAATACGGGGAAATCTTTTTTAAAAATCATTAAAAAGAAAGATTATTGAAATGTGGGAAATTATTTAGAAAAACATAAAAATTTAAAAATACAAGAAAATCTTTAGAAAAACATAAAAATACCAAAAGAATCATAAAAATATGGAAAAATATTAAAAAAGGGAAATCAATAAAAAACCATGGAAAATCATTTTTAAAGCATAAACATATGAAAAATCATAAAATTATTAAAAGACACATAAAGACAGTGTGGTTGCCTTTAATCCCTCTATAGTTGTAAGCGCAAGACGTCTAGCATCGTGGTGTATGGGAGCCTTCAAGTACTACTTTTTCTCTTTTTAAAAATTTTCCTAATTGTTTTATGATTGCTCGTATTTTTTTAATGATGTATGAAAATTTTCAAGATTTTTTCTAAATTTTTAAAGTAATTTATGTGACATGGACGGCCATGTCAGCCCCACGTCAGCTCCAGGGCTGTCACATGGTAGGTTTGGACCGAGACGAACCCACCTGAAAAGATTAGTGATACAAAACTACAATTTCAAATAATAGGAAACTGCATGAGAATGGACTAATAGTTTATACACCGCTCATGCATTTTACTCTTACCGCAAAGTACATCATCATTTGCAGTCAAAACGACCAGCCGCATGTACAATGACACAGATATCTATCAAGCACTTGAAGTCCAAGCTGATGTTCCGGTCTATCCATGTACAAAATTTGGGTAGAAATAGACATGCATTAGAGAATATTTATGATTTTTATGATTTTTTTAATTTTTTATGTGGCGAAACAAAAATAACAAAACTTTTCTTAAGATCTAACGCTGGCCGTTGGATGGAGATCCGATCCAACGGTCAGTGCTAGGCATCGGACGCCGTCGAACCGCCCCCGCATTCTCTAGGGGTGTGTTTGGTTGTATCAACCTGGATGATCCAGGATGATATTGGGGATGGGTCAAAACTAGGAGGGATGAATCAATGCTACAACAAGTGTTTGGTTTCTCCAGCACCATCACGTCCTAGCTGGTGTTTGGCAGGTGAGTTGGATGATCCGGTCCAGGACATCACTTCAGAAATGCATAGCGCTAGTTCAGTACATGCAGAACATCGCGTCCTAGCTAGTTCACTGTCAGTACATGCAGCGCTAGTTCGCACCTACTGGCCCATAAGCTTGCATCAACTTTAGACAATGTATATAAGCGATGAATGTATAAGCAATGAGACAATGTGCCATCGCTTATGTGCCAGTAGATGCTAGGATGGATAAATCAATGCATGCAGAACATCACAACTAGTTCAGATCATCAGTACATGGCTACATGCCAATTTTCTCAACACATCAGAACATGAATGTGATGTGACCTGAATACATATCATCTCATAGCCATTACAAAAAGAAATCATAGCAGAACAAGCTAGCAAATTTGCAGATAGTAGTTTTCAGACAAAACATAGTATTTTCATAACTGCCATAGACTGCATGGACAGGTCCATTCAACACTAGTTTTTAGATAGCAGAGTACTAATCGCTCCCCAGTTCCTGATTACGAAAATTCTCCTCTTGTTTTTAGACAGATGGCAATCTTTCACCAACCTGCAAGAATACAAATATAAGTTATATATATGCTAGCAGGAGCAGAAGTCATATATAGCTGAACATGCTTCCAGGCTTACAAATAAAAACAATATGGGTTTGGATCATGCTTAGTACAGATCACACATACCAGGCAAACAAATATTTATGCCAATGCCTATATAGTATCAGTACAAAGTGCAAAGCAGTGGGCAAAAAAATCAATCTCCTTTGTATTTTCCCAATACTACATTGCAATTTGCAAAGCCTACTGCAATTTTCAATTCTGTGTTATGGCTTGAACAACAACTGAAGTACTATACATCATCCTACAAGCTATTAATTCATTATTAAAAAAAAGCATCTTGCAAAAAGAAGAAACAACCTGAAACTTACCAAATTATGTATGCTTGCTGAAAACTAGCAATCAGTTCTAATGTCATGTACTAAGCAAGTAAGCAACGGTTTGCTTTGGGTCTATTCTACTGTTTTTTCAAAAGGGTTAGTAAACATGCACCATCATAGATAATGCAAGACCATTTCACAGCACATAATACACTTACCAACTCATGGATTCTCAGTAAAAAACTTTGCAGCCATCACCATTTTGCTTGAAAGGGGCACCATCATGAACGCCCTGGCTTTGGTTGGGTTATCACAGAGGTATTGCAGGTAGTTGAGCAGGTCAACCTCTTCAAATTCCGGCAACGCAGACACATGATCCCACAAGTCATCGGGCACTTCAGAATTTTTCCCAGTCTTCTCAATGGCATTAGCTAATTTACCCAAACTGTCAGTTATGGTTTGCAACAGTAGGTCGTCTTGCACACGTTGTGTAACACCCCAAAATTGGCCTAGTTTGAAATCCATTCAAACTAGGATTTAAATTCAAATTCAAAATTATCGAAAATCGCTGGAATTCAAAAATTTTAATGGAAATAGGTGAAAATCATTAAAGCTCTCGGATTGGGCTCCGGTTGGGCCGAACTTGGGCCCAGTCTCGGCCCATCTCTCTCCCATCTCTCTGTTTCACTCTCTCTCTCTCTCCCACCGCTCACCGACGCCGCCCGCCGCTCACCGCTTCACTTCCTGCTTCAGTGTTGCCTGCTCCTGCATCCAAGCAGCGGTGGATCAATCCACTATCACCACGTAGCTCTCCACCGCTTATGCGTGCCACGCCGGCATTGCCGTGCTTATCTCTCCGCCGGTATAAAAGCCGAGTCGCCGCCTCCTCCTCTCTCTTTTCTTTAGAGTCGCTCCCGAGCGCTCTCGCTTTCTCCCCATCGTGTGCGACGTCGTCCGGAGCCCACTGCTTGACGCACACGTCGCCGGAGCCGCCGTATTGTCGGAATTTCTCGTCGACCCGAAACCCTTGCGAGCACCTCTCCGTTGATTTCTTCCTATTCGGTAAGCCTCGGCCCGATTACTCGCGCTGGTAGTATCTCCTCCACCTTACGAGCATTTCCCCTCAATTGATTTGACATGTTCGTCGTCGGAGCTCGCCGTCACCATTGCTTAGCTCCGCGCCATCTCGGGGTCGCTCGTCGCCACGCCGGCTCGAGCCTGTTCTGTCCTGGTGAACCTCACGGTAAGCATCCACTTCCATCACTGATGCTCTTACACTATTTAATTTGGCCTTAGCCGTGACGTAGAGCCGCCGCCGTGCACCTCGTGGAGCGCCGCCGCTGTAGCTCCCGAGTCCAATCAACAGATCCACAAGGCGAGTTAACACTATAGCCCATGCTTTTACCCGGTTTTTTTTCAAAAGATATATTGTTTTAAATGTATAAAATGCATGCTTGATATGATTTGATTATGCCTGTTTGTTAATCATGATTTATCATGCCCTGATCTTGATAAATACGTTTCCAACCAACATGATTCTTTGCTATCATGCTCACTTGATTGTCCACATAAAATATAAACTATTTAAGACTTCCTAGTCTGGTATAAAAACTGCTTAGACATGCTTAGGTCTACTGATTTAATCGGGTAACCAATCCCGCACTGGTAAGCCAAAACTTACCGGTGGACACGATACATTATATATCTTGATCATGATGGGCTTTGTAAGTTGCATGATTGAATTGCTGTTGTGGGGTGTATTGTCTGGAGTATGTGGGGACTTGGTCGGTTTTGCTTGGTCGGTTGGGAAAGTCCGAGGGTGTGGTGTGGTAAGGTCGATGACCGGGGAAGTAGCGTTTGGTAGAGTACCGAAACTGCCTAGGAATTGTAACGTTTGGCAGAGTACCGAAACTGCCTAGGAATTGTAGCGTTTGGCAGTGCGCCGAAACTTCCTAGGAAATAGCGTTTAGCAGAGTGCTGAACTGCCTAGGAAATAGCGTTTGGCAGAGTGCCGAAACTGCCTAGGAAGTGTTTGGCAGAGTGCTGAAACTGCTGGGTGTAAGAAGAGGTTTGTTCTATGATCGAGAGAGCCTGGGTGGCGTGAGTATGGTGTCTTTGGGGCAAGGGTTATGATTTGCTGAATATTGATATACTCTTTCCTCGACATCTTTTTGGAGATGTCCTTTTGAAAATGGCTAGGTATAGGATTTTATATAATTAGTTCTAAAACTAGCATTTCTGCAAATAAGGTATCCAAAACCCCACCATAAAGCTTTATCACTATTATGCATTAAGGACGGTGTTAACTTGCAAGTGTGGTTTGATTGCGCACTTACCCTCGCACCCACCCACTCTTTTAGATTTTGGAGAACATGAAGATGGAGAATACACGTGCCGCGAAGATGGAGATGCAGTGTTCGATGCCGGCCAGATATAGGCTCTCCTACAGTCCAAAGGTCACATACATAGACTAGGATCTTCACTTATAATCATAGCGTAGCTTCCGCCTGAATAACATCCTTGTTGTAATGCATGCAACTGTCAACAAGACATACCGATGTATTTGGTACCAGCACTTGGAAACTATGATCATCTTGTAATATATATATTTCGTTCATTATTGTATGTGATGATCCAGCTATGTGATGTGTGGCACTAGTGTACTGATCCAGGGACTAGTGCTATTCCACAGGACGGGTTTCAAAGGTAAGCGAATTTGGGCCCCGTCACGTTGCCTCTTGTGCTGTTTGGGGGGCTTACTGCGAGAGGATTCACCTAAAAATTATCACCTGTAGATGTGTTCCGGCCATTGTTAGTGGTCTCATCTTCACTCAAATTTCCTCCCCTTTCATTGCTTCGAACTGTAGTCTCAATATCTTCTATAGCATCAGATGACAGGACATCAGCAGATGATTTGGCATAGTTACCCGTCGCCATCCCAATAGAGAATATTGTTGCCATCTCATCGTATAACTCAAGAGGATTGTTGAGAAAATTGGCATCTTTCTTATGATTCTGCAGAAAAAGTGAGGGAAATAATAATGCAAGTGATTATCATAAGCAGATAGTAGATTATTAGATGATGATGGCAGTTGAATATATCAAATATGCCTCATATAATGGTCATGGTCTAGAACTATTGATTTTGTTTGGTCATCCCAATTGGATCCACTTATCTTCTTCAGTGAGTTAATCTTGGACCATCTATTACGCCACTTCTTCAGATGGTAGTTGATTTGGACACCAGTTACAGGAGTTTGGAATGCTCCATAACAGCCTTTGAACAAGCATTCAAATGTGAACTTTTGAATCCCTTATCAGTCCTACACCACTTGCCACTAGATCTGCCAAGTACTTGAGCACAAAGTAGGACATGACATTAGTCCACACAATAGGGCCTTGTGTGTGATCACCTCCATGTCCAACACCCTCCATTAAAGCAAATCACCTACCAACTTAAAAGAAATATTAGCAACTTAAAGGAAATATTCCAAGTACCATATGGAAACACTATCATACATTATAATAGAACACCACAACAACAATCATACATTGCAAAATATGGCTGTTTATATATTGCAATACAACAACATTAAAATTCTAAAATACTCATAGCAAATAAGTTTAGAATAAATTACAGCAATTGTAAATTACATAGAAGATAACTACAGGCTTTATGAAGCCATGTAATTTTGGTATACAGCCCACATATCTGTAGCTACTGATTGTCTAAAGTTGATCATCTCGACACTCTCTTGTCCAAGAGTACTAGCATGCGGCAGTATTGGATGAGAATTCCAAAAGTTCTCTTCAATGATGAATTGATCCACTCCGTGTGAAAGAACCCAGTTATGTAGAATGCAACATGCCACGACAGTATCAACTTGAGTGGCATATAGAAAGAATGGAGTGGCATCATCAAGAATCTTGAATCTTCTCTTTAGGGAGCCAATTGTTCGTTCCACTGTAATCCTCAAGGATAAGTGCCTAAGATTAAATAGTTCCTTCTCATCCTCCATGAGATTTGTGCCAAATTCTTTCAAGTGATATCTTACACCATGAAAAGGTGGCAAGAAACAAGGCTTAGTTGCATAGGCAAGATGAGCTAGGTAGAATTTATCTAAAAAATGACAAGTCGGAAGTCTAATTAAATGGGATTCACCAACATGATTTTGGTTTCAGCAAAAATACCTTCAGGGACATAAAGTCCATTCTCACGTTGCAATGCATTGTTCAAAACCAAAACATCGTGTGCCGAACCTTCCCAGCCAGCCAAAACATAAGTGAACTTCAGATCGAAATCTACGGCAGTTATGACGTTTTGGGTTGTGAAGAGTTTTTTTCCTCGGCAAGCTTGTTCCATCTCCTTAGACACAGAGGCTCTCACATGGGTCCCGTCAATAGCACGAATGCAATTCTAATATAGTAAAAAGTAGTGTTGGTCATTAATCATTGAAAAATACAGCATATGGAATTATTTAATGATCGATTTTACCTCAAACCAAGGAAACCATCTATGGCTTCCCGATATCTTGGTTGGGGCCTCCAAAGATGGTGGCCTAATGACGTCGTTGCGAAGTTCACCTATTGCGTGCAGAACCTTCGAGAAATATCGATGGACAGTTTCACCCGATCTTTTGAAGTTAAAAACAATCACACGGTTTCTCTCGTTGTGTCCAACTGTATGAAGGAACATCGCAACTTGTTCCTCGACAATGACATGCCAAGTATCCCTAAGCAATCCACTCGTGCGTAAAGTATCACACAAATGGAAAAAGGGAGCTCTCCTTAGCCTACACATCTTTGCACAGTCAACATCACTTCTATGGTAAATACCATTTAGATAGTGATTTCTTACGATGTTTCTACATATAATTGGAGCATATTCTATCCTTTTTCTTTTGTTGGTGTATTTCTTACGAATATATACCCCTAATAATAATAACCCAACAAGGTAAGTGGCTGTCCTGATAAGGACCATTCTCCTCTTCTTCCTTGTGGCATCATCCATCTATGATACATGTTTGAAGAGTAGAGACGATAAAACAATTAATAAACTAAATATAGTATATTCATATGTATTTACGGTAGACTTTGAGAAAGATGAACTAAAAGGCAATGGAAAAGGCCTTAGCAGATATGTATATAAGGGTTCAACATTAGAAAAGACCCAAACAAATAGAGAAGATACATCCTAAGTACATCAGATACAACCCGAAAAAATCATGAGTTGGGAGAGGAAAAATGATGAGCCTTGTAGAATCTAGCAGATTTTGAATTTTTTTAGCTCAAAGTTTTTTTTACTGTATTGCAAGTATTAGAAGATAAGAACACATAAGCTAAGTATTTCTATTTTTCAGTGGAGCATCAACGAATGATCAATAGCATACAAAAGAAGCTCTTTATTGATGGCTATTTAACCTTACAAGAATGCATAGACAGGAAAAGAAATTGAGGAAAAACAAAAAAATGAAATCAAGAAAGTGTCTAATTTTTACCTAATTTCAGAAACAGTGGGCTCCTCCCCTTGATCTATCCTTCTACCAACCGTGGACAGCAACTCACAGTTTCCTATCAGCATTCCAACATCAAAAGAAGCATCAGCGTGGTGAAAACGTAATGCACAAGTGACCCCTAGACCGAATCGAGTGACACAATATACGAATTAGATACTATAGTCTTATCCAATAAATAGAGAGAATGAACTGAGCCGGCAAATTTACTGAAAAGTTCCAAACAATGCAAATTCAGGACAAACAAGAGTATGGATGTATTCTAAATAAAAAATTTATGAAGGTCTATCGATAATGAAATTAGGAACTAATACCACTGGAAGCATTCCTATATGTCCTACAATGATGTCCTACAATGATGAACCAGTGTTATATACTACAATTAAGCATTAAATGAATTTATCACTAAACATACAAGCAGAATAACTAGTTGACCGATGAACCAAAACATACTACAATGAACCAGAACGAAGAACAGAATAACTAGTTGTCCGGTGAGTTGGATAACACCTAGCGAGCTGAACCAGAGATCGTGATGCACGAGCTAGATAGGCATATCCCCAGTACAAGCAAAAAAAGGAATCACTCACGTTCTTGTCTCTTGCAGTGTAATATTTGCCACTTGTAAAGCTGTCACTCTTGTGTTTATTTTATCACTAATATAAGAAACCCAGTTTGCCCACTATCATGCATATGGAGGACAAGTTAAAAAATATTTAGATGCTAGCCAGTGACCTAACATCTTGATTAGCACTTCCTCACTGGAAGCTAATCAGCCATGGGTGCCATGGATGCATGCACACACAGCTAACAAATTAGTCTGGACATTAGTATGAGACAATTGTGTGGCATTTAGAATCACATGATGGCATCTTGCTAAAAAAACTCAGATGCAATTGGAGAATGATATGTCCAGTACTTTATATACCTAGAGGGGCTTCAACAAGAGGAGTGATTTGCTTGTAGGATCTTCAACGTAATAGGAAGGTCAATGAATTCCTCCTGTTCTTTTTTTTTTTTTTGCAGCCAAAGACACATGAACAAAATCAATGAGAAGTTAAGAAAAAGAACAAGAAAATGAAATCAAGAAAGTGTTTACCCTGAAAAACTGCAGTGTTCACCTTCTCCGGATGTCCTCTTGCAAACCAAACCCTAAGAGAAATTGAGAAAAATGGCAAGAAAATGAAATGAAGAACAGATCTGGAACGGGGATTTGGTGGAAACCAACAACAAGAAAAAGTGTTTACCTTTTTTTGACAAGAACAAGAAATCAACAACAATAGAAGAAGGGGAAGAAGGTGGAGCCGGTGAGAAGGGGAGGAGGCAACGGGGATGTGCCGGCATGGGAAGAAGGGGAGGAGGCTCTGTACGGTCGAGGAGGAGGAGGAGGAGGAGGAGGAGGAGGCGCAGGGAAGGAGGTTGCGGCGGGGCAAGGGAGGAGGTGACGGTGCCACGCCCCAACGACGAAGCTAGGTCATGGCGGCGGCGGCGCGGTCGGGAGAGGAGGAGGAGGAGGAGGCGCAGGGAAGGAGGTGGTGGCGGGGCAGGAGAGGAGGTGGCGGCGCCACGCCCCGGCGGCGAAGCTAGGTCATGGCGGCGGCGGCGCGGTCGGGACAGGAGGAGGAGGCGCGGTTTGGGTGGGAGGCGCGGTCGAGAGAGGAGTGGGACGAAGCGAACTCTTTGTTTTTCATCGGACCGAGCGGTCCTGGCTGTAATGGACGAGCCTGATCCAATCGACTGGGACAACGGAATCCTATCTGGGCCAACCAAACAAAAAACCAGACCGTGCTGAACGGGACCGTGCTGGTCATTGCTACCAAACACACCCTTGAGATGGCTGCGTTGTGCGCCTGTGCATGTCCGGGGACGGAACTTGCAGAACCAAGGGGATGTGCATGACCGTGCAGTCTCCGCCCCCGCCTCTCCTGCCACGTTTTATTCTTGGCCTGTGCCCTGTCGCCTTCCCATGGCCGCATGCCGCTGCATCTACAGTGGCTGCATGCGTCTCTGCTGATCCCGCAAAAGACGCTGCCGCTCTCCCCGTCGTCGTCCTGCCCCATGTCCCTGGCCTGCCCCGCCCATCCCTTTGCCTTTCCAGTCCAGGCGTTTGATTCGAGCGACGAGCGGGCCGGCCAAGCTCGGCCATGGCTGGCGTGGGACGACGCCGACGAGCCCGGCCGGCGACGGCGGATCAGGCGGGACAGGCTCGGACACGGCGGAGGGGTTTGATTCCGACGAGCTCGACGGCGGGAGGTCCGGGCGGAATGGACTTGGCGCCGGCCGGATCCAACCGAGGCCTGACAAGGTCAGCAACGACATGGGCGGCCACGCCCAGAGCCCTGTGTGTCGTTCATCTCATTCCAGTTTCCCCGGAGCCACTCCGCGACCTTCCGATCTCCCTACATGCCTTTTTTTTTTTTCTTGCAGGTTCGTAGATCTAGCTACAGGTCAGTTCTTTCATATTTGCATGCTTATATATCCATTCCCGCAGGCATAGTAGCAATGCTGTTCATCAACAGGTAACTTCCCATCGAGCTTGTATAAGAAGTTGTCATATACAGTCACAAAGTCCACCTGAAAAAAGAGGAATTTATAATAGTTTGGAATCCAGGAACCCCGAGCAAGCACACAAGTTGTTACATAGGTCTCGTTGTCGATGCGGAACTCTGAAATGAAAAGCTTCTCCTTTCAAATTCCGTTGATTCCCTTTTGCTGCAAAATTCACATGACCATCACCATGCCAGCCCTCTCAAGTTTGACGGGTACTTTTTTCGAGCACTTAGTCAAGTTTCATTGCGCTATCAAGCGACGACGGACACAGGATAAAAATATAGACGTGGCAAATCTAAAATCTCCTTGTCTACCGTTTGTCAAATACACAGCAAACTAGTTAAATTATAGGAACACAACAATAATAAATACGCTAGTTCATGATCACATCCATTATATATTCAAATTACCAGCAATGAGTTGTCCATCTACCCCACTAACGAGCTAAAATATAAAAAATCTGCGTTGTACTCTAACCTATATATAAATAAACTCTGAAACTTTAGGTGGGACTAAGGCCCCACCAGCCCACATGGTTGGGCCCGCCTTGCTCTCAAGTTTCGTCACCACTGACCAAAGATTTATTGATTGTTTTGTTGGTTGATCTCATGCAACGATCAAGTGACAACATGTTAATGCAAATTAATCACCTGCCTAATTACCCCGTTCTCTAATAATGCACCTGCCTAATGAGCTCCATGTGGGTTTTAATTCCAAATCAATGCATTTAACGCATTTAATTATGCGCCATGATCGAAGGCGTTTTCCATACCGTTGGACCTGCCCCCCCTAATCTTATCAGTGCCATATTTAAAGGGGAGTCCAACTGTGTGAGAGGTGATCCCTACAGATCCGAAATGCGCTAGGGAGAGGTTGGAAGGGCAGTTCCTGGACAGTGTAGGTGGCGGCCGGAGGGACATCGCCACTCATGGACTATTCGTCGGTTCAACAGTGACTACACAGCACCAACGGTTTCCCTATATTATTTTCTAGATCATGAACCATAAGATCTAACACGTTTTTTAAATTTCAATAGTAGTTTTTCTAAGTTTCAACGGTTAATTTTCCATGATTTATCAGGGTTCGTCCATGTTTCTCATGTATATTTGCTAAGGTTTCGTAACTTTTTTTCAAAGTTTCATGTTGATGTCATATTGATGTCATGCGTACAATGAGAAGTTTTCTATTGGACGTTTAATTTGTGACGCTTGTTTTTTTATATATAGACACGTGAACCAAGGATCCACCATCTATCTTTTATTTCCTTTTATGACCTTTTTTTTAAAAAATTCTTTCTGTGACGAGCATTATTGTATACTTTGAACACAACAATGGGTTAAATGTGCCATTTTGACTTGCTTAATTAGGTTGAACATGACAAAATGAAGCAGATTACAATCCATTGTAATACAATGATACTTTGGCTAGTAGCCTCTCAAGGTTAAGCATAAATTGTTAAGACGGATTATCATCTGCTCTTTAGTAAGTAATCGACTTCTAAAATTTTAGGGCATATTCACGGTGGGTGTCATGTAGCCAAAGTACCTTTTTTCTTAATCATCTTGTGATGTTTTCTCATGCATGAATGATAACTTTGTTATTCTTTCTCTAAACCATAAACCCTAAATTCTCTCGTTGCACGACCTATTGTTTTTTTAGAGGGTACAACGAAGATGTCCACAAACTTATTTCACCACACCCACACCTTTCGTTTTTACGAGAAAAGCAAAGTTCTCGCATTACATAATCTATTGTTTTTGAGAGGGTAAAAAAAAGACACGCATAAACTTACTCCACCACACACACGTGTATGTCTGAACACATGCTAAAAATTATAATTAACATGAACACAAACACGTGTGGGTACCCGCGAATAATTCATACTCCGGTCTATATATCCTACGACCGAAATGCTACCAGCTATATATGCTCAGTTCTCCATAATCTATTGTTAAATTGCAATAATGTAAGGTGTGCTTACGTGGCAAAGACCGATGCCACGAGCTTCGCATTGGCATTGCCTAGCTGAACCAACCATCAACCAACCTGTGTCAACGCAGCTCCTATCTTGGTCAACGATCAACCCTGCGAATCAGCATTGCGTCGTCATGCCACGGACATGCATGCAAACCCCTACCTAAACCTCCCCCATGATTCGCCTACAAATGTGACCACCATGCATGCGTCACCGGCGAACACCGGCCAAGAAACCAGGTAGCCTCCTCGTCCCGGCCACCATGGACCGCCTTGCCGCCGCATTCGCTATCGCCGCCGCCACGCTCTGCATCGTCCTCGTGCACGACGGCAGGTGCCGAGCTGCCGCCGCGAGACCGATGCCGGCGGAGGAGGAGGAGGCGGCGTCGCTCGACGCTGCGGCGGCGCCAGAGAGCGCCACTTGGGAGGGCGGCGACGACGGGGACGGGGCTCTGCGCGCCGGGAAGTGGTTGCCGCTGCCGGTGGCCAGCGCGCTGGCGGGCGGCCTGCGCTTCCGGGAGTGCTCCCGGCGGCGGGCGGCGCGTCCATGCCGTGGGCGGCCGGCGCGCCGCCGACGCTCGCCGGGCCGGTGGTGCAGCTCGTGCCGCCGTACGTCGGCGCGACGCGGCAGGAGCAGGTCACCCTGTGGGCCTCGCTGTTCAACCCGTTCCAGGTCAGGCCGAGGCTGCCCACGGCCGAGATGTCGGTGCCGGCGGAGCCGAGGGTCCCGGCCATCGCCGGTAAGGCGCCGGAGAAGGCGACGATGGACCAGCCCGCCGCCGGCGTGCATGTCGCCGAGCCCAAGTGGGGCGTCTTCCTGGGGAATGTTCACGGCAACTAACCCTAGGTTGTGGCTCAATAAATAAGCTAATTACTAATAAGCCATTTCTATAGTCTTCTTTTGTTTTGAAGGATTTTATTTGCTTATGTGCTTTTTGAATGTTGAAGTTTTTTGAAGAAAAATGGAGAATATTGATTCTATAGAAAAATCAAGATCATACGGACATTTTTTCCTATTATTCTGATAGTTAAGCTATTGTATGAACTTAACTGCATATATGTGTTCATCTTAAACTTGAGTGCCACACTTTAAACTTCTTTGTCATGGGCCGGCAGCTCCCAGCCCAATTTCTTCTAGTCCAGAGGCCCTATTCTCCGGCCTGCTCCAGTTTTTATGCTAAAACTATTAACGTTTTGCAGTTACAAATAAGCGATTTTTTTATATATATCTATTTGTTTTTTGTTATACACTGCTCGCACTCTTTGCTTTCCTATATTGTGTTCTTTATTTGTGTGTTGTTATACACTGGTTGCACTCTTTGTTTTATTTATTTGCCAGTCCCTTATCGATGTCGCCGCAAGCTGTAAATTCCGTCCGAAACAATCAAGTCATGCATCCGATTCTTGGTGCTTCCCTTTACTGTACTGGACAAAAATAGGTTTCATGCAGCTAGAAGGACGATCACACCAACAATTGGGTGATAGGATTATATCTCGAAGATGTCTAATAGTTTTTTTTTAAGCAAAGGGTAGGAGAGCTGCCACCTATTAATCAAAAAGAAGAGGTTTACAGAGTTAGGGGTTTTAAAGTCCTCCCCCCAGAGGACATACAAAGAATGAAGAGATTACAAAATGCGCTCCTGCGGTTGCCCACATCCGCAGGTCATCTAGAAGTTGTCGAAAGACAACGTCCGGTGGCGAAAAACACGGTTATTCCGCTCGAGCCAGAGATGCCAAATGGTGCCGATGGCAATTGAGAGGGCCGCTTTTGGGTTGGCATCCTGAGCAACATCAATTTCCCACCAAAGCGGGAGGTCGGATTTCCATTGCCAGTGTGACGGGTCCAGTGAGGAAAGTCGAAGCGAAGCGGCAAGGCGCGTCCAGATGAAGGAGCTGAAGCTGCATTCCAGGAAGAGGTGCTCTGGAGTTTCTAGGTTCCTCAGGCAAAGAGGTCAGAAGTAAGCGTTGGGCAGTTGCCTTCGTAATAGTGCATCGGCTGTCCATATCCTTCTGGCCAAAAGCAACCAGACAAAGAACTTGTATTTGGATGGGGCCCATATCCTCCAGACCCTACGCTACGGGGAGAGCTCACGACGGCCAATGAACTGCATGTTGTAGGCAGTTTTTCACGGAGAAGCACCCGTCTGTGGAGAAACGCCAAGTGATCAGGTCATCTTCGAGTGGCGTCAACGACGCCTAAGCGAGGCGGAGGAGAAGTTGGACAAGTTTAGTCACGAGGGAGGGATCCATATTGCGTCTTAGATCGATTAGCCAGTTATTGTTCTCAAGCGCCTCCATGACACTTCGCCATTTTCTGGTGGAAGCCTGGAAGAGCCGCGGCGCTAGTTCCTTTGGCGACGAGCCAGCAAGCCAACTGTCCTCCCAGAAGGATAGCAAGGACTTATTCAAGCGAATCGAGCATCCGACACGAAGGAGAGCATCGATCACCTCGTGGGATGGTCTAGCGAGCCCACCCAAAGTCTGAGAGGCGACGTCTTGTTGAGACACACACCAACAGCAGATGAAGGGCTCGACCGAAGTGGGATAAGTCCAAAACCCCAAGGCCCCCGAACTTGGTAGGCGAGCAGACCAAGCCCCAGTTGACCCTAGGTGGAGCCCCCAGGATAGCAGATCCGCTCCAAAGCCATACTTTTCTTATTTGGTCAATTTTCTTAATGACCGAGGTTGGGGGTGATGACGGAGAGAACATAGGTCCGCGGGGCCGAGAGAACCGCTTTGAGTAGGGTAAGCCTCCCTCCTCTCTCGTGGGAGAAAAGAGGCTAAGCTACCGGGCACATATATCATACCTTTGGTCAAACCATTAAACTATAGATCATATCTCAATGATGTCTAATGTTGTCTCATGAGAGGAGAAGCTAGACTGTTGGACGCATATGTCACACCTTTCGCACCATTATTGAGTGATATGCTTGTGTCAGCTGTGTGCCCACATGTTAGACCTTTTGCCTGCCATTGAGCAATAGGTGCTAACATAGGCCCATATGTCAGACCTTTTGCCCAACGTCATGGGATAGATTACCTATTGCACAACCTTTGAGCGATAAATGTCACTTCGGCTCACATGAGCTAGTGGACACACCCATCATCTCTTTATCGGGTAATCCATATTTTTTTTATAAAAGATGAAAATGAACCTTATTTAACGAATAAAAATAAATATGTGGAAAAATCCACACAAACAAGTGGTTTGCTGCAGTGTAGAGCGCCAGTAGTCAGCAACAGATAAAAGCGTGCAATTTTTTTTTTAGAAAACGATAAAGGTGTGATTTAACCCCCCAAAAAAAAAAAAAGAGGATTAAAAAAGAGCACATGATTTATCCAAACGAACAGTAACATGTGTCGCTTTTCGCAAAAATACTGTCCTCGGTCTTGTTTGTATCGACACGGTGCCTCTGAAAAGAAAATTAAAATTTCTCGACTCCTGCAGGAATTGACAAATGACAAGGCATGGGGATCCTTCATAGGAACTAGAGAAGAAACTACTCCATTTTCCTCAAAAAAAAATTGCCCCATTGACTAATCCTAACTGTGGGTAATTACTTAGCTTCTGACGAAGTTAATGCAGCAGCCGGCTACACTGTCATGGTTCCGATCGAAGAGCTGGTGGCAACTGTCTGCCTGGAGGAGTTAATCAAGCTCATGATGGCGCGAAAATGGCGGCTTAGCCATTGGGGAGATGTGAGCCACAAGGTTCTGGGCTTCCTGCGGCAGCATGACTCAGGACTCAGGAGGCAGCCATTCTGCATTCCCTGCCTCTCATCCCGTGTCCAGGACTCCAGGGCCTCTCAGAGCTGAAGCCTGAAGAATGCAGTACAATGCAAGGCCCCAGAAGGAGAATAAAATATGTGGCCATGATCCCAAGGATCTATTTTGAGGCCCCAACTGTTCTGGTGATGTGGATGAAGATGAAGGCAAGTTGCTGTGCAAAACTCCCTCTTTTTCTTCCTCCTCCTTTTTCTTTTTTTGTATTTACGTTTTTCGAATAATTTTCTGCCTTCTTTCAAAGGAGGGGATTGACGGTGACCATCACTTATTCATGGCTTTTCTATGAGGAAGGTTCCCTCTTTTTTATTTTTCCCAATTTCTGCATAAAGAGGCACGGGGAATATTATTTATGGCATTATGGAGTACAGATTTGTTTGTGTGAAAGACAACTGACCATAGATAGTTGTCCAAATGGAATAGGAGAGTGAGACCTAGGGTTGCCTGATAAAATGTTCAGGGTAAATGTCTGACCAACTGTTCATCAGGCAGGTTAGTTTCTAAATTTCAGGGATTTCATTCTGTGATCCTGGTAGGTACTGTAAATTCCAGAAAACATGAAAACGATGCGGAAACATCGAAATTAGGTTCTCATTGCGAAAACGAAAAAAATTCTGTAAATTCAGGAAACCCAATGATGTGGACAGCTAGTAAAATTCAGAGAGAGAGAGAGAGAGAGAGAGAGAGAGAAGAAAAAACTTTCTTCATAATAATATGTTAACCTGAACAGTTCAAACATGTGGAAATGACGGCTTTGTTTGGGGTTGACAATGTAGTTACATCCAGTTATTGTCCCCCATAAGAAAATTGACTGTTCATGGCTGCGCCCATGATCTGAAGAATGACACGGAGCCGTCACATCCTGCAAATTATTTCGGCGATGGAATTGTGTTCTTCGTAGGCCATGCCCTCGACGTGGACGCAAGAGACGAGCGATCGGCGGCAGTCGGATCTTTGCTAGCCCCCGAGATGATCTCAATTCCCAAGCCTCACTGTTCGCACATATGCCCACAGGATTAGGAATGCAGCTGAACTCGTCAAACATGTACGCATCCAGCTGATCACTGTTCCCTCTTTCAAGCGTGAGTTGGAGTGAGATGGACGTGACACTAATCTCTCGGGGATTTGGTGCCATACACACAGACAGGATCGCCGAGTGCCAAGATCTCGCAAATCTTTCCCGAATCCTCATCCGCAACCGCACCCCGATCGATTCAAGAGCTAACTCAAGATCGCCGTTCTAAACTGAACTCTGAATATTTATGTGTGTCTTGAACTTGTGATCATAACTACGCTAGAATTTGACAGTTTTATTCAGACCTTGCAGTTAACTTTGTGAATGGTTAAATGGTAAGATGAGCAAGCAAGGATGTGTTGTTTGCAGGTGGATTTGCTGGTGGAAAGCTGGGGTGTATAATGCCTATGTGATAACCATTCCCTGTCACTCTCCAGGCTTCCCTTACCATCTTCTCCCGCGGGGGGGAATCCAGTTCACTCACAGTACTGCTACTATTTCTCAAGCAACTTGCCTTGTTAAAAAGCCACTGTGCTGCTCGCTCAATATGCAACTTGGACTTGCAAGCTCCTAGCTCCCGCTCTTCATTTGGTCCCAGCTCAGCTCAGCTCAGCTCAGAGATAAGGGGGAGAGAGAGAGAAGCTAGCTAGGTGCAGGTGTGTGTGCTGATCAGAAGGAGGCAGGGACTGCAGGTTCTGATTGCTGATTGTATCATTAGCTGCAGCAAGATTCAAAAGAAGCTACCTAGGTAGTTCCTTTTGTACTCTAGGCTTCTTGTTATTGTAATCTCTCCTTTTCTTCTCATTTTATTGATTTCTCTTTCTTGTTTGTTGCTCTGTATTTCACCCAAGTCAAAATGAATATGCTGTTTTATCTGCACTGGAGCTTCCCCCTCCGCCACATAGCTCAACAGCCCAATCCTGAATTTACTGTTCAATTTTCTTATTATTCCCTGTTAATCAGAGCCATGATTCATGCATCCACGCTTCATCTTTCTGCTCTCTCTAGTACTCCCCCTTCCTGATTGGTGATTTTTTTTGTTGGCAAAATATTTACTTTCTTGGTTTTTTGTCGGTTTATCCCATTTGGTCACTGCACAGCTCCAGGTTATTCACTCTGCAGGTTCAGAAAACTTTAGGCACCATCACCAAAGTAGTATGCACTGCTGCTGCAGTCTGCCTTTCTCTGCCTTTCCCTCCGTGTTTATGCTTGGTGCTCTCAATCTGTTTCATTTGCTTTTCACCCAAAAACCCATCATGCCCTGGACCATGGTTCCTTCACTGTTATGATTGGAACTTTCAAAATTCCTTTCAATTTGGACCATACTTAATTTCCCTCAAATTTGCCAAAATTGAGCCATGTGTCGGAGTGCCAAACTTGCTTTCTCAGTTGCTCCTTTTTTAGAGGACAGTTGCTCCATTTTAAGCAAAGTCAAGACAGAAGTGGAGGATGCTAGGTCCTAGCTAGGCTACCTCAAAGTTCTTCTCAGAAAAAAAAAACGTTATTTTTCTATTTAGAAATTCTCATGGGCCTCAAAATGAATTATCATTTCTGTTCACACATGTTCGCTCTTCCATAAAAATTCTTGCAGCTACAAGCCTACAACTCAGAAAGAACCCCTTTTTTAGTTTATTTGTTCTTGCAGCGGATTGAGCGTGCGCTGGCTGTGGGCAGCAGGGGAATGCTCGTAGTGGTGGCGATCTGAGCCATGAACCAGTTCGTCCCTGATTGGAACAGCAACATGGGAGACGCCTTTGCGCAGTTAGGGTTCGTTCTGATCATCGTCTATCTTCCTCTTCTTCTTCTTTCTCTTCTTTCTTGAATCAACCAGAGCTCATCCATGGATGATTCTTGTGTTGTGTCGTTGCAGCGGTGAAGACGACGGGCTCATTGAGCTGCTGTGGTGCAATGGCCACGTGGTCATGCAGAGCCAGGCGTCGCGGAAGCCGCCGCGGCCGGAGAAGGCGGCGGGGATTCAGGAGGAGGAGGCGTCGCCGTGGTTCCAGTACGCGGTCGAGGACTCGCTGGAGAAGGACCTATTCTCCGAACTCTTCAGCGAAATGCCGGCGGCCGCGGACGCCGGCGGCAAGGCGTGCAAGGAGGAGTGCGGCGCGGCGGCGGCGGGCCCGCCCCAGAGCAGGCTGATGCTGCCGCCGAGGTCGACGTCGGCGGCGCTTGTAGCGCGGGGGAAGGCCGGATTTGGGGACGCGGACTGCGCCGCCAGCGGCTCGGAGGTCATCATGGCGCAGGCGGCCGGCGAGGGCACGGCGGCTGCGGAGGTAGGCGAGTCGTCTATGCTGACAATCGGGTCGAGCGTCTGCGGGAGCAACCAGGTGCAGGCGCCCGGCGGCGCGCGCGGCCTCGTCGTCGTCTCGGACACCGCCGGCGACAGTCCGACTCTGCCGCCGGGGAGCGGTAAGGCCAGCGCAGCCAGGGTCCGCCACGACGCGACAACGGTGACCTCGTCGTCGATGCGGTCGAGGCCCTGCGCCGGCAAGACCGAGCCGTCGTCCGGCTACGGCGGGAAGCGAAAGCAGCGCGACACCGTGGAGTCCGGGAGCCCCAGCGAGGACGCGGAGTTCGAGTCCGCCGCCATGGCGTGCGAACCGGCGCAGAAGCTGACGACCGCGAAACGGCGGCGCGCCGCCGAGGTGCACAACCTCTCGGAGAGGGTACGCGTCTTCTCCCAGCTTACAATTCTGACCCCGTGTCAGGCAGCCATAAGCCATTGCTAACCCTGTCCGAACTCTGAACTGAACCTGACGCAGAGGAGAAGGGACAGGATCAACGAGAAGATGAAGGCCCTGCAGGAGCTCATACCTCAATGCAACAAAGTAAATTAACAAACTGACAACACAACCTTGCAAAATGATCTCGTTTCTTGGCAATGCTGATCTCACTCTGTGCCTCGTATCGATTCTTCAGACGGACAAGGCGTCGATGCTGGACGAGGCCATCGAGTACCTCAAGTCGCTGCAGCTCCAATTGCAGGTGAGCTCGACGCTCTAAATTCTAATCGAGATCGTGCCCAAGAAGCAGAATTTGATCGATCGATGAATGGTGCAGATGATGTGGATGGGCGGCGGGATGGCGCCGGCGTCGGTGATGTTCCCGGCGGCGGCGGCGGCGGGCGTGCACCAGTACATGCAGCGGATGGGCGTCGGGATGGGCGCTCCCCACCTGGCCTCCATGCCCAGGATGCCGCCGTTCATGGCGCCGGCGGCGGCCGTGCAGGGATCGCCGGTGAGCCACGTGCCGGCGGCGGTCACCATGGCCGACCCCTACGCGCGCTGCCTCGCCGCCGTCGAGCACCTGCAGCCACCGTCCCCCATGGTAGTGGCGTAGTGCCATCCAACCGTAGCCATGTCTCCGTGGCGATTCATTCACGCACTGTCGCTTCCATTTGCTGAGAGGTTTTTTCAGCAGCATTACATGCAGGGGATGAACTTCTATCAGCTCGGCGCGGCCAAGAACCTGCAGCAGCAGCAGCAGCCCGCGCCGCCGGTCGTCGCCGGCGGCAGCCTCCCGGCGGCGACTGCACGGACGCCGCCTCCTGACAACATTCTGCACAAAAAATACGGTGAGTAGTGAGTACGTGATGAGGGACACGGAGCTCGATCGTGTCATACTGTCATGAACCATTAATCGGACTCTGTTTTAGTACTGCCATATAGAATGTGCTCTTTCAGAAAGCTCACTGATTCATGTCCTAGTATGTAGCAGAAACCCAAAAAAAATTTAAAAAAAGAATTTCTGAAAATATTACGCAGTTGCTGCTAAAAATTGTTATTTCCTATGGTCACATATTAGTCGTTTCGGATGTAAAACACTTCCCGTAATACAATTTTGACCGATAATTACTATTTTAATTATTTATAAAACCTACTGACATTTATACTTCAAAAAAACGTAACGGAAGTAGATTCGAAATAGCTCTACACATCATATTATTTTCATGTACACAATCTATATATTTAAAACCACGATTCATAGTTTAGCAAAAGTTTGACTACACATATCTTTTCAAGCAATCTTGAAGACAAGCAGGAGGTATGCCATTTCATTCAAAAAGAATAGAAGCATTACAACGTCCCCCATGCAAAGACCCACCACAGCGCGAAAAGCCGCCACCACACATGTCACCTCGGCCTTAGATGACCACCTCGCCCAAGGGTGACAGCAATAAAGAACAAAAAGAGAACCCGATAGGCTGGAAACAAACGCACACCTAGCAACCACGACGACAAGAGATTACAAAACCAAAAGTCTACGGAGGTCAGTTGGATAGGCTGGAACCAAGCAAGACAAACGAGGACCACCAACAAAGACGCCAGCCACATGACACGCAAGGCAAGCACAAAACATCAATTGCCACCGCCGCCAAAATGAAGAACAACGGAGAAGTCAAGCACCCTATCCACCATCGGGCGTGCACTGGAGCCGACATCAGCCGCCAACATCGAGCGGGATGCTCGTCCGGAAATTGAGCACGCCTTTACAAACCGCCATGTTGCCACGGAGAAGAAGAGGGAGAGTGACGATCATGCCCCAAGGAGGGGGAATACCTCAACCGGGCCGCCATTCCTTACAGAGGAGGAGAGAGGTACACGGCCAGAGTCGCAGCCTCTTCAGCAGATGGGAGATACAAGGGGCTAGAACATAGTAGCACAGACCATTGAGGACGCCTCCAGCAGCCGGCAATAGGGCCGCAAGGTTGTCGCTTGAGTGAACGGCAGGAACAGGAAGAAGCCTCTCAAGAAGAGGGTGTCCACATGCTAGTACTTCGAATAGTGCACGACGATCGAAGTGGAGCCACTCCAACTACCCATCAATAGCGTGGAGGGAATGGCTGCAGTGACGCCTCCAACAAGGTAGCGACGGTGAAAAACTATCGCCATCTCCTTGCCCGCAACCATTGTTTACATTTGAAGGGGAGGGGGTGCGCCCACAATTATGCCTCCAAAAAGGAAATGGGGCCAACAATGTCGCCATCGTCAACCAAAAAGGATAATGCTTTCACTCAACGCACCCACCTCGAAGCCACACTAAAAGGGGCAAGGACAACCATCGCACCGCTGCCAATTGCCACCTATACGGTGACCGGGTTGGGCAGTGAGACCGCTTCGCCGCACCACTTGGTTGAGTCCCCCTCCCCCCTTTCTGTTCGCCGGTAGCCAGCTAGGCTCAGGCACTTACAGCGGATAGAAGGGAGTTGCTTGGCAATGTAGTCTAGGAGGAGAAGTGGAGAAGGGAGGGAGAGGGAGAAGGCCTTGACGGCGGGAATAGAGGCCGTGGGGTAGGGTTTTGGACTTGTTGCTTGTCACCCCTTGAGTCGCCTAGCACGGAAGGAGGAGGGAGGTGGTCACATGTCGTATTGACAACTTGGGCCGACTAGAGGGAGTATGCGAAACATAGGGGACATCTCTGCAAAATTATTCTTTGTTTTTCATTCATGAAAAGAAAAGTTATTCCTTTTTAATGGGAGCCCTACATATTCTTCATTATTGATCCATTGCATAGACCTTAGTTTTCATATGTTCTAGGACAAACTGCAGAGTCCGTATCTTACAACATGTATCTACCAGTTATATGAGCCGAAATAAGAGAGGATCATATCTCGTTATAGAGCAGGAATATGTCGTTTTCGGGCATTTTATGCTCGAGATTACTTTTTTTCTTTTTGCTCACACCCAACTACATGCATTGCATGCATGCATCCGTGTCACACTCGAGAACTCGTCGATCAGCCAGCTCTTGTAGATTCGCACATAGATCTGAATTTTCTTGTTCTTTAAATTCAGTCGCTAGCTGCTCATCTCTGACTTGACCTCTCGAATTTTTTACAGAAAACTGTAGCAAGTCGGAGATGAAGGGCATCACGAGCTGACTGCCGTTTTCGATGAAAGAAACACACGCACATACACACATAATTCAGATGCAGTTTGAGTTGAGAGACTTGATCGCTACCTGATTACTTAGGGGAATTTGATATTTGTTCGATCCCTTTACTGATGTTTTTCTTTGGTAGGCAGTGTAGTTTGATCAGCGATTGAGGCTTCACCAAGCCGTGAATACCCTCTCGCATGTATGTACTACGTAGAACTGTTTCTTATTATTATTTTTTTGGGAAGACATTTTGGTTATGTATCACTTGTTGATGTACCAGTTATGATTTGTTTCAACCAGAACAAATCGACATTTGCTGCAACATTGATCAACCATGTGTTTACAGATGATCAAGTCACGAGATTAATCGTCCCAGTTTGCCACACGTACAGGTGTTTCCGAATTTGGAGCGCGCCCAAAAAATCAAAACTGTCAAAAGCTGAAGCCTTAAAGATGTTGGAAGTTTATGGGCTTAGCCCATTTATTATTTCGAAAATCAAATAAAACTCAAAGGTCCATTCATAAAAGATGGAAAGTGAGGAGAAGTTAATATCACATGGAAATTGGGAGGGGCACCCAATTAAGGTGGACCGATGGAGTTCCCTCCCTTCAATGAATGAATACAGAAGGAGAATGGTGCTAAGGCTATTCCCAATGGGTAGTATCATACTCATTAATGAGATGCCACATAGAAATTTTTGCTGATGTGGCACAACATTTAATAAGAGGGAGAAGAAAGCTGCCCTATGTGGCACAACATTTTGAGCAAGATACTGCTTTGGCACGATATCTTAGGCCATATCACAAAATCCAATGCCATGGGTCCACTCTCATAGACACAACATCACACAAATTAATTGTTTTAAAAATATGAGTATGGTATCATGCATTGTAGAGAGTGTTTCTTTCTAGCAGTATCGTACTTTTCATCCTATGTGGCATTCTTGGATATTGAAATATGATACTTTGCACTGGGAATAGCCTAAGACCATATACAAAGTCGCATTCATGCACCAATCGTGCATTTCGTGTGATTTTCCCGTGTGACCTATCTCATGTCCTATTAATTCCACCTTTTATTTTACAAAATATTTCATTGCTAATTCATACTTATCTTGTGCACAATTTTCGTGCAAAGGAAGCACATCGTGGGTGAGTTGATTACTATCTATTTTGCGTCGGTTCTCAAGGCCCAGTCGCCCTATATAATAGGCGCCACCCTCCCAAATCGACACACAACCAAAAACCTAACGAATCGATCTGGTGAGCCATGGCGAGGGAGCTTATTCATCTTTGGTGTTGTGTATCTCAAGGTTTCTCCATCCTACGCACCAGTGTGTCACCGGCATGTGAGATAGCAGTGTCTCCAAAACCATGTCCCACTAAAGAATTTGCATGGGTTAGGGGCAATCAGGTTTTTGGGTAGCGCTCGGGATGATTGCTCGCCACTTTCAATATGCTACCTATTGTGCAGTCAAAGAGCTACATAAAAAGAGGACACCCGCATTGTTTGTCAAGTTGGATTTTCAAAAGGCATTTGATTCTGTCAGTTGGGAATATCTTCTCGAGTTGTTGTAGCAACTCGGCTTCGGAGCAAAGTGGAGGGACTGGATTGCCCTATCTTTATCCTCAACATCATCTAAATTGGTCATAAACAGGAGCGTGGGAAGGCCATTCAAGCATAGAAGAGGATTGCGCCAAGGCGATCCCTTATCTCCACTTCTGTTCATCCTTGCTCTAGAGCCACTTCAGCTACTGGTCAACAAGGTCAACTAAACAAATTCAGCAGCATTTCAGAGGTGGATAAAGCTCAGCTCTCCATGTATGCTGACGATGTGGCTATCTTCCTTAAACCAGCCCCCCAAGACTTGATCACACTCAAAACAATTCTTTCATGCTTTGGAAAAGCTTCGGGGCTGGAGGTGAATGTATCCAAATGTGAAATCTACCCTATTAGGTGTGACAGCATAGATCTGCAGAATGTCACCACACAACTACAAATGAGGGTGAAGCATTTCCCTTGCACATACCTGGGTTTACCGTTGAAACCTACCTTGCTCAAGAAAAATGATTATCAACCCCTGTTCGAGAAGATCGGGAAAAGGATAGCGGGATGGAAAGGAGGCATGCTCTCCAAGGCGGCTAGAGTGGTGCTAATCAATTCCATCATCACTTCCATCGCAGTGTATCATCTATCAATGTTTCCTCTAAGCAAATGGGCAGGGAAGAGAATTGACAGGTGGCGTCGAGACTTCCTGTGGAAAGGAGGATGCCACCCTTGCAGGGGGCCAATTTTGGTTAATTGGAGAAAAGTGTGTCGGCCCAAGAGATTGGGAGGGCTAGGAGTCAAAGACCTCAATTGCTTTGGCAGAGCCCTCCGTCAGAGGTGGTATTGGTCGCAGTGGGAGCACCCCGGAAAACCTTGGGTTGGGTATGCAATCCCCCAAGATAACGCGGATGCAGATCTTTTCAAGGTCAGCGTGGCCTTCCTTTTAGGAGATGGGCGACGTCTAAATTTTTGGAAGGATGCTTGGTGCCAGGGATCCTCTCCGAGGGTACTAGCGCCATCCTGTTTCACTCTCTCGACTAGGCAATCGCTAAGTGTCCGGCAAGCAATATGCGATGGTGTTTGGGTGGATGATTTGGAGGGGTTATCAAGCGATGCTGAGATTCAGGAGTTCATAAACCTTTGGACCAATTGTCAACGGGTCGCCCTACAAGAAGGTGTCGATGATAGGGCGATCTGGAGGTGGACGGTCGATGGCAAATATAGTGCCCAGTCAGCTTACATGGCTCAGTTCCAAGGCTCAATTCAAGATCGCCGTCACAAGGCAGTTTGGGGGGCATCCACAGAACCGAAATGCAAGTTCTTTATCTGGGCGGCATTGCAGAAAAAAAAATTCTCACTTCCAATATCCTCGCAAGAAGAGGCTGGCCGAACTCACATATATGTCCTTTATGTGGTACTAATGAAGAGACGATGGAGCATCTCTTTACCTCTTGCAGTTTCACCAAAACTACCTGGCGACGTTTATTCATGGAGCTACCAGGGGATCATCTTAAGGTTGCGGCAGCCGGTCAAACATTCAGTGACTGGTGGTGGAATATGAGAAGTAAATTTGATGCATCACTTAGAAGGAATTTTGATGGCATTGTCATATATACCTGCTGGAATATCTGGAAAGAAAGAAATAGAAGGATCTTCCAAGAAGACTATGCGTCTTTCAAGGAGGTTATTATGCTTATAAGAACTGATTTGCATAATAGAGTTCTAGCGTTCGGTGACGATGATCATGGGTAAGGGACGATGATCCTTAGAGTAGAATGTGCTCGTCGCTCTGTTTGATAGCGACTTTGACCGAGGGCGGGTGCATTACCAAAACCTTGTAAAGTGCAGTTTGTACCTTTTTAATATCTTCTATAAAGTAATTAGGCAGTGCTCCTGCCAGTTCATTCAAAAAAAAAATGCTACCTATGATGAAATCTGACACGATGTCAACTTTCATCCGAGCAACCTGTAAGTCATGATCTTTAGATCTTTGTGAGATAGATGTAATATGTGTACAAACGTATTGTTGTTTGTAATTTACGATTTGCCTACTATGTGTGTCATGTTGTATATTACTATTTTAGCAGTCAATTATATGATTGAAGTGCACAATATTCTAACAAAACAGACATTGTCAATTGTGGACAACGTGGAGTAGTGGGTGGATGCAAATCAAGCCCTCAATATGACTTAAAAAAAATCATATTTTTTTTATTGTGTGTGTGGGGTCATTTTTTGGAAAAAGGTAGCTCTGCTCCATTGGTAAATGTAGTTACCGGCGAGGTTGTCTTGTTATCTTATAGGCATATATGGTAATATAGGCTTAAAATCTGCCTTCAGTAAACAATTTTATGCTTTTTTAACAATTTTACGGTACACAAAGATTGACAATAGTATAGTTTAGATCTAAATATTCTTTAGGCAGCTATCCACACAATTATACTATAGTTCTGTTCAATGTAGCACTGCTTAAAATTTAAAGTAATCTTAACGGTTAAATGAAAAGAAATTGGAGGATCACATTAATTTTAGTTTACCGCAAAACGAGTCCTTTTTTCTAGGAAAACAGTTCATCTGTCCATAATCTCCTACTTGAGCTACTGCAAGAGGGGTTGGCAATTGATTCCATATCATGTCATTTCCAATTTCCAAGGTGGGAGGAGGCTCACCAATCGTTGATGTGGTTTCATCTAGACCTGCTCACGGGAAACCCGGCCGAACCCGGCCGAAGTTCGGCCCACTACCAACCGGTGCATCGGTGGGCTCGGCCTGCTTCCGGCCCGTGATCGGGTGGTCGGGCCGGCCCGGATTTCACCGATTTTAGCGTGGCGGCCAGGCCGGGCCGGGCCGGGCCGGGCGGCTCGGCCCGGCTTTCGAGCCCGACGCTCAAGCCCGGCCCCGGTTTGAACAGTCTAGTTTCATCACCCATGGATGCTGCCATATTAAGTACTCCTCCGTCTGAATTGATCATCATATAAGCAAAAACGAAAATCCGAATTGATAGGTGTATAAGTGGGAGTAAATGCTATGCATGTATGGACGCCGCCCAATCTCTCTTTTTCTGCATCCACCAATCAAAGCAGATTTAGTAAATGCTTTGCATGTTGATCAATTCGCATGCAGACGGATTACTAGGGGAATTAATACGGAGAGTAAATGGAATATGGGGGAGTTAAGTGCTTCTTAGTCTTGGTGACAAGTGCTTAGATGATGATCAATTCTGGATGGAGGGAGTACTTGTATAGTTGTATAGTACACTGCAACCTGTGCTGAATCTTGGACTTTGCCTCAGATGTACATGGGGGGCACTCCCTGTCTGCTGGTGAGTGACACAGGTGTTGACCAAAGTTGAGCTCATGCATGCATGAATTTGGTCCTTCACCAACATGCAGTGACAGGCTTGTTTGATACTGTTTGGCTCATTGCCTGGAAAAAACTTTCAGCAGTTAATTCATGCAATGCCAACGCATGCCATCCCCTATGTTGGCCAGAAGCATGTAAACCCCTAGCAGTGTCTTGTCAAAGTCACCACTCTCCTGGTAATTCTTAAACCAAGTAAATTGGAGTGGAATATCCATTGTGAATTTTTAAAAAGGAAAATCGCTCAGATTCTGAAGCATAAAGGGGGTTAAAATGGTCTATCGTTAGTATCCATGGATTCTACAGATCCTACATTTGTCTTTTGTCGACGCGTAGAAAACACTGCAGATTATTGTAAAAGCACTCCAAATAGTACATGCTTTATCATTCTGGTGGACTGCAGGTGAAGGGGGAATCTTTCATCTCCTTTGTGGAAATGCTAACTTTGGTTTGCAATGCTGCATTGCTTTGCCTTTTGTAGCCCTATCTATCTATCCTCAATCCACACTTCTTGTTGGACAGACAGACAGAGAGGCCCTCTTTGCCTTTCTTTTAAGACTGAAACTTTGGAAGTGTGCTCCTGATCATTATCACCTACAGTGCCCCTCCCCAATCTATTCTGAACTGACGGACATCTTTTGCAGATTTGGCCTTAATTTGTTCCTGTTCACCTTAGATCTGGCGACTGTTCATCTATCATTCCCTTTTTTAAAATGAAATTATTTCCTTTTTTGCATCACTACCGTAGTCACCTGATCTGGCATGTGAGCTAGCTTTCCTGCAGATCATTAGCCTCTTCCCCTCCTTTCTTTCTTTCACTTATTGCATGACTAGTTACACAGTTCCTTAGAATCATTAATCATGATTCATGCAAATCACCGTCCTACCAACCACCCGGTGTTTCATGCTGGCTTCTTAGCTTCATCAGCAAAGTGCGATGATTTGATCTGAACCATGACCAACACTAACTCGCGAGAGTAGACACCACAATGCACTTAATTGCTGCACCTTGACGAGAGATTAACGCGTGATCGCCTCAGCTCGGCCTAGCAGTCAAGGGAGCTCGATCTTGGATCGTACCGAAGGATGCTTCCATCAAGAAAAGCAGGGAGCGAGACGGAGAAAGGAAAGCAAAGGGTGCATGCATCTCCCACAGCGCAGGCATCGCATCTTCCCGGGCATTCGGTGCGGCCAAGGACCACACCATCTCTTCCTTTATGCTCTACTGTTGCTATGCTTCATCATTGGCGCTCTTCTCTCTTACTGAATCATCTCATCTCTGCATCTGTTACCTGTACATGTCCCCCGAAAACACATGTATTTACAGTGATGAACATAGTGAATGGTAGAGCTATTCTTCTGAACAGACTGAAGAACAAATTTGCCAGAATTCAAATAGGTTTTCTTTGGTAAGTGTAAGTTAAGATTGCAAGCTAGATATGCTGTGATAATGAGTGGGCCAGAAGAAAGAGAGAGTACCTGCAGTGACACCACCTCAACTGGTCTTTGACAGCAGCAGCAGCAACAGTGATGTGTGTATGCATGAAAGGCGTATTATGCAAGGTTAGACTAGAATTAGATGCAGCATGGAGGACAGGGAGCAAGGTGGAGGATCCAGGTTCATTGTGCCATCAGATTTGCAAATCTAAACTAGAGACAAAAGGGGACCAAACAACACAGCACCTGAAACTCTGAAAGCTCTGAAGCATTTCAGCGTTACCGAAAGGAAAGAGAGACTAAAATGGGCCTCAATCGTTCGCTTTCTATGGCCCATTATTGGAACAGGTTCGCAGTACGTGGTTTGAGGACCACGTCGTCAGCGCCACCATGGGGGCATGGACCTTATTTCGAATTGGACCGCAGATGAACAGCTCCATGCTGCGTCATCATGGGCCTTAGTTGGAATTAGGCCTTTAATGGGCCTTGAGAGCATATCGTGTCTTGCTGCTGTCTGCTCAGCGTTCCATGTGAACTGAGAGATCAAAAGCTTATCTACGACGACCCAAGCTCGAGATTCTGAATTTCACGAGAATCTATGTATATGAAATTTAGTTTAAATTTTACGAGTTCAAAACAAATCTTTAACTCATACGTAATCGTGGGACAAACAAGATTGTGTGTACACATGCCTATCTACTGTGCTAAATCGATCAAAGGAACAGTCTTAACAAGTCGATTGTTGACATGCTAGATTTTGAGAGCTCCAAAAGAATGTGACTAGGCTTGAGAAGAGGTTTGAGCATGAACTTTAAGATGTAAAAAAAACAAATAGGACAGGTTATCTATCAGGCAACTAATTTTTTTTCTCTCTCTAAGATGATTTTTATGAGCCGTTGGATTGAGATCCAACGACTCAACAAGTGACTCTGAGAAAGAAGCTTTTCTTCAGGAAGTTGAAACCATCGGCAACTTCTTTGCTTCCCCATGGCTAATCCTCGGCGACTTCAATATGATCTACAAAGCAAGTGACAAGAACAATCTAAACCTCAACCGTCGGCTCATGACTCGTTTCAGGCAAACCCTCGACAACTCCAACCTAAAAGAGATCCACCTCTCTGGACGTCGTTTCACCTGGAGCAACGAGCAATCCCGGCCAACCCTCGTCAGACTTGATAGAGCATTCTGCAACCCCAATTGGGAAATGATCTTCCCGTCATGCTCACTACTACCGCTCTCATCTATTGCCTCGGACCACTGCCCCCTCCTACTTACTGCCGAGCGGACGCCGCCCACTTAGACGCTTTCGATTCAATCCTTCGACAAAGATGCCGTGCTTCCGGAGGTTGTTCAGCAAGCACGGGAGAAAACAACAACATGCCCACCCACCCTCCTTCGTTTCAAGTGAAGCTCTCTCACGGCCGCCGCACTATGCACTGGAGCCGTACACACATCGGAAACATCAGGCTCCAGCCGGCCGTCGCCTCTGAGGTTATCCGTCTTTTTGACGTGGCCATGGAGTCTCGGTCGTTATCTCAAGGTGAGCTTGACTGCGCCGCCGCTAAAGAATCGATCCTGAAATTTGAGTGTCATCGACAAAATAATGTGGAAGCGCTATCCGTCTCTGTTGGCTCAAGCTGGGAGATGCCAACACGCGCTACTTCCACCTCAGGGCGAACAGCCGGCGCCGGAAGAATCACATTCACTCCTTGCAAAGCCCCTCAGGAACTCACACTGAATTCGCAGAAAAGGCTGACGTCCTACATTCTCACTTCAACTCCATTTTCGGGGAAGACGCAACCCAAAATTTGGTTTCAACGAGCAGATCCCTCAACTGGAACTTCCTGGGCCTGCCTACTTTGGATCTCTCCTCTCTTGAGGACCCCCTCTCGCTCGACGAGCTCAAGCAGGTGATTTTTTCTCTTCCGAATGAGAAGGCCCCTGGCCCGGATGGCTTCACATGGGAATTCTACAAGACTTGCTGGGACCACATATCTTTCGACACCTTGGTACAGAATGCCTCTTTGGCCTTGATGCTCTTGCTTCCAATCCCTAAATGCGCCCACATCATTCTTCTATCAAGAAAGACGGCCCAACAAGGTCCCTCGACTCACCGCCCCATCAGTCTTATCCATAGTTTGGGGAAGCTCTTTACCAAAATCCTTTCTTCGAGACTGGCCCCCTTTATGGATGGGCTCATCTCACCCTGCCAAAGCGCGTTCATCAAAAAACGACACATACAAGATAACTTCCTATTGGTCTAGGTTGCGCTAAAACTCTTCACCGCTCGCACACCACCCTATTCCTTAAACCGACCTCGAAAAAGCCTTTGACTCGGTCTCTGGGCCTATCTCTCGACAATCTTCGTGCACGCTGGTTTGGCCCGTTGGCGAGACGGATTTCACCGACCCTCGATCCACTTCCTCAAGGGTCCTCCTTAACGGTGTCCCATCGATATCATCAACCATACCAAAGGCTGCGACAAGGAGACTCGCTCTCCCCTCCTCTTCGACCTCGCCATTGAACCATTGGTGGCCCTTCTCCAACGGGCCATTGACGAAGGTGCCCTCGCCAATCCGCGTCCTCCAAGACAACTGCCGAGTCTCACTATTCACGACGATGCCGCCATCTTCTTAAAGCCGACCAGATCGATGTTCCACCTTGGCGTGCATCCTTCAGCGTTCGGCAACATCTCCGACCTTGAACAAACTTTTCAAAGTACCCAGTTGTCCCCATCGATGCAATGATGCGGACCTTGACACCATCCGCATGACTTCGGTAGAAAGGGCGCCCTTCCCCATTAAATATTTGGGCATCCCACTTTCCATCGAAGACTACGACACGTTCACTTTCAGCCCCTCATCGACAAAATCGAAATCGGTGGCGGGTTGGAGGGTCGTCTCATGTCTAAAGGAGGGAGGCTTACCCTGCTCAAAGCGGTTCTCTCGCCCCGCCGACCTATGTTCTCTCCGTCATCACCCCCAAATTTCGGTCATTAAGAAAATTGACCAATTGAGAAAAGCATGGCTTTGGAGCGGATCTGCTATCCTGGGGCTCCACCAAGGGTCAATGGGGCTTGGTCTGCTTCGCCTACCAAGTTCGGGGCCTTGGGGTTTTGGACTTATCCCGCTTGGCCGAGCCCTTCGATTGCTACCGGCTATGGTGAACAAGACGCCGCCTCTAGGCCTTGGGTGGGCTCTCGACCCTCCCACGAGGTCGATGCGCTCTCCTTGTGCCGGATGCTCGATTACGCTTGAATGGGTCCTTACTATCCTTCCGGGAGGACAGTTATTTGCTGCTCGCCGCCAAAGGAACTAGCGCGCGGCTCTTCACAGCTTCCACCAGAAAGGCGAAGCGTCATGGAGGCGCTGAGAACAACAATCGGCTAGTCGACCCACGGCGCAATATGGATCCCTCCTCGTGATCGAACTTGTCCAACTTCTCCTCCGCTCGCTCAGCGCCGTTGACGCCACTCAAGATGACCGATCACATGGCGTTTCTCCACGACGGGCGCTTCCGTGAAAACCGCCTACAACTTACGTTCATTGGCCGTCGTGAGCTCTCCTCAGCCGCAGGGTCTGGCGGATATGGGCCCCATCCAAATGCAAGTTCTTTGTCTGGTTGCTTCTGGCCAGGAGGATATGGACAGCTGATGCACTATTACGAAGGCAACTGCCCAACGCTTACTTCGCCTCTGCTCGAGGAACCTAGAAACTCGAGCACCTCTTCACGAAATGCGCCAGCTCCTTCATCCGACGCGCCTTGCCGCTTCGCTTCGACTTTCCTCGCTAGACCCATCGCACTGGCAATGGAAATCCGACCTTCCGCTTTGGTGGGAAATTGATGTCGCCCAGGATGCCAACCCAAAAGCGACCCTCTCTGTTGCCATCGGTACCATTTGGCATCTCTGGCTCGAGCGGAATAACCGTGTTTTTCGCTCCTCCGAACGACCACCGGACGTTGTCCTTCAACAACTTCTAGATGACCTGCGGCTGTGGGCAACCGCAGGAGCGCATTTTGTAATCTCTTAATTCTTTATACGCCCTTCCGGGAGGGCTTTAAAACCCCCTAACTCTGTAAACCTCTTCTCTTTTGATCAATAGATGGCAGCTCTCCTGCCCTTTGCTCAAAAAAAAAAGATCCAACGACCCAAGTCACCCTTCCCTCTATACACTACCTCTTCCCACCAGCATCCCTGATCCCTAATTCACACCTCTTCTCCTTCTTTGTCGACGCCCTCCGCATGCCTCCACCCCCTACCTCGCCCTCGTCGGACCACCTACCCGTGTCCAACGGCCCCGCCGTCACCTCACCGCCCTGACCACTATCCTCTCGTAGCCTTGCTGCCCTGCCCACCCTAATTCCTTTCGTGTGCCAGCCGCCGCCCAACCCTCTTTGACCGAGCCTACAGCATCAGCACCGCCGTCAATAGTTCGCCGCCCCCGCCACGATCCTCACCCACCGTTGGTCCGTTGCCTCCCTCGACTTCCCTCTAGGCTCGGGGAACCCCTGCCTGGAATCCTAACCCTAGCTTTGGTGGCGGTGAAAGGTGCCAATGAGGAGGAAGAAGGTGGTTGCCAAAGATCCCATATAAATCAAAATCGATTGATAGTTAAGAATTTTTTTTTGGGTTTGCTATGTCGCAGACACCTAGAATTTGTGAAATCGTGCATATGCAAAAAAAAAAATCCACTAAATTTCTATTGTTTTCCACATTTTCCACTTACTGGAAAAAAATGTTTCGCGATAGTGGATTTTTTTGCGCGTGGTTTGATTTATTATAGATTTATTTTGTTTTGTGTTTATTATAGATTTATTTTGTTTTTTATGGATTCGTTGTAGTTATGTATTTTTTACCTTCTAATTTTTCACCATTGTTTTTTCAATTGTTTGTTCTTTGTATTTTTGCCTTTTTTTTTTTTTTTTGAATCCCCGCACTTTAGTTTTCTTGTGAACGACGGACGTTCGTGTTTATTTCATAAAATTGGCTATGTTTTTTATACTTAGTGCAGGCGTATGCACAAACTTTTAAAGTACAGGCGCCTACTGCATAGTCGCTCCTTTTTTTAGTATTTTTCTAGTTCAACAATATGTGGAAAAGGTATATTTATCTACTGGAATTTTTTTTTCCTAAAATGTTGCGGTTTGAGTTCTTGAAGGGGAATGTATCCAAACAGCAACGACTTGTATGTTCTCAAATAGCCATGGCATTTTTTCCCACTTAATTTATATAAAAGTTCCACATTTTGTGATTATGGAAGTTTTGTTCTATTGTACTGGAAAACTTAAATTTAGTTCGTATTTTTTTTAATAGAGTCTTGGGCCCTTGCTGTGAATCGAAAATTATAGATTTTTGCACGAGGTCTGATTTATTATAGATCTATTTTGTTTTCTGTTTATTATAGATTTATTTTTTTTGGATCCATTGTAGTTATGTATTTTTTCACCATTGCTTTTTCAATGGTTTGTTCTTTGTATTTTTGCCTTTTTTTTCTTTTTTTATAGCCACGCTTTAGTTTTCCTGTGAACGGACATTCTTTTATATTTGTGTGTTTCTTTCATAAAATTGGCTGTGTTTTTTATACTTAGTGCAGGCGTATGCACGAACTTTTAAAGTGCAGGCGCCTGCTACATATTCGCTCCTTTTTTTAGTATTTTCTAGTTCAACAATATGTGGAAAAGGTATATTTATCTACTGGAATTTTGTAATTTTTTTCTAAAATGTTTCAATTTGAGTTCTTGAAGGGGAATGTATCCAAACAGCAACTGACTTGTATGTTCTCAAATAACCATGGTATTTTTTCCACTTAATTTATATAAAACTTCCACATTTTGTGATTATGGAAGTTTTGTTCTATTGTACTGGAAAACTTAAATTTAGTTCGTGTGTTTTTGAATAGCGTGTTGGGCCCTTGCTGTGAATCGAAAATTAGTTGTTCGTGGACATTTTACGCAGTCAAAATTGATACGAAATCAAGAAAACACCAAATCGCCTGCGCAGGAGGTTTTCATGCAGGCGCCTACACGTATAGTATTGTTGCACGCGACTGTTACATAAACTGTCCCAATTTTTTTAGGCGACCAGAAAGTTGAAAACATATTTAAGAATTTAGAACATTTGATTAGAAGAAGAATTGAAGAAACGACAACAGCCGAAAAGAAAATGCTTACCCTATAATCCCTCCCTACTCATCATCCAACTGACCAGAAGCAAGACGTACGCCCGTCAACTTTGACTTCAAGAAGGGAAAAGAAAACGGGGCAAAAACCTGCAAATCTGGGCATCAAAGCTTGATCCGGCAATCATCCAGCTTATCCGAGACCTGTACCACTGCTAAGAGGGATCAGTTGGACAGCAGCTAGCATCTCTCTTTTAATGATTGAGGCTTTGAAGCCCGGCAATAATGGGGAAGAGAAGACGACCACCGGCCGGCTCGCCTCGCCTAGCCTCTCTGACTCTCTCTCATGGCAATCGCATTGCATTTGCATACCAGTGGGGGGCCGGCTGCTCCTCCTCCTGTTCCTGCTGACGAGCGAGAACAGTGCTCGCCACTGACCCAAATAGCTGGACAATAAACGCCGAGGGCCCCTGCTAGCTCGCCATCGCACACCCCCACAGCCCACAACCCCAGATCCATGATCCATCCATCCACACCTGTCAGTAAAAACTCAGTAGCTGGATATCGCAATATGTATAATGTTAATCACATACTATATCTTAGAGGTTTTTTACCGTATTAGGATAGATATCTCTTACATTCATATGGTTTTTTTAATCTTAGTTATCTAGATGTCTCATGTAACTCTATAAATATATAATCAATATGCATCTGATATTAATTCATGACATGGTATCAGACATCGCCCAACTGCTGGATCTGCACCTCCCTGTGTGGTCCTCCACGTAGCTGGTCTGCACCCAGTCCCACGCGGGCGGCGCTGCACATGACATCGATGATCTTCTCCGTGTTTGGATTTGGCGAGCCCGAGCCGTCACCGCCGCTCTTGTGTTGGGTTGCCGCCGCCGTCCTCGCATGTCGTCCTCAACGGATCCGGCCGCCACCGCGCACAGTCATCGATCGTGCAGGTGCCAAAGCACAACTGAACATGCAATGGCGGCGCTGCTGCTGTGCTTGGAATCCGGCCGCCGTCTTGTTGTGCTCGTCGCGCTTGCTTGCATGCGCTGCCTGGAGGTCGGTGCATCTTCCTTGCGCCGCCGGGACCTCCTCGCCGTGGTTCTCCATTTCCACGGCTCTGCGTCCAAGCATGACAACAGCAAGGCTGCTGCTCGTCGTCTACGCGTTCGTCGATCGATCTGCTTCTAGATGTGATATCGCCGGCCGGCTCCTATCAGGCTACGGCGCCTCGTCACCGTGGTGGGTGCAGGTCCTCGTCGTCGATCTGCTTTGTCCCGGCCGGTGCTGCTCTGCATTGCTCGTGGTCTGCTCCAGCATATGCCGCTCGTGGCCTTCGTTGTTGGATCTGAAGTATATTGTGTGTTTATATATAGTAAAAGTATCTGGGACTCCATGGAGTCCACGCCCGTCTTTAGTTTGGAAAAAAATTAATTGTCGTTTATTGATTCACACCTTCGAATGATAATTAACAATGTTGTTTTGCATGTGTTTAATATGTTTGCACGAATCTTGATGAAATCCAACGGCAATGAAGCATGGAGCACTGACTCCATGGAGTCCCATTCCGGCGTCCTATATATATATGGAATGGCATACGTTGGGTTGTGCCTTGCTTTTGCTTGCTGCTGCTGCACGTGGCTCTTTGGTGCGCTCATGCTTTGTATATACGTGGATGGTTGTTGCCTACCCGCTGTTCATTATAAAAAAATGATCATTCTTCACAAGTCAAAATTGCCCACCGTAAACAAAAAAACCCGTCCATCCTAGCGGCCGGTAGACCAAGTGACGCGTTGTACGTTGCTAGCCAAGCGAGAGGTTTTTGTTTATTGGTTTTCAAACAAAAAGGGTGCGACATTCTTTTATGTATAGTTGCAATGCCACTTATACTGGACGGTCACGTATTGGGCCATAGATAGGGGTGGGCATAGAAAACCGTAAAACCGAATCGAGCCGAAATAGCTGAAATTTTTAGTAATTTGTTTTTTCGATATAATTCGGTTTCTATTTCCATGTTGTTCGGTTAATATGGTTCGGTTCAGGTCTTAAAATCTAAAAACCGAATAAACAAAAAGTATGTGTAGTACAAAGCCGAACATTGAGCTGCCCCTCGCTGCCACGCATCACCGTCGATGTGCCACGTCGCCCCATTCGTTCGCAGCCGTCCGATCGCGCGCGCTAGGCAGATCCGGCATCCATTTTATTTTTTACGTATAATAAAATGATTTGTTTGGCACAAATCTTAGCGACGTGGGCGTTTTGGCCGGTTGGTTAGCTGGGAGCCCCGGGTTCGAATCCCGCGTGACCCCCGTTTTTCTCCTTTTTTTCGTTGTAGCGCTGTCGCTAAAGCGATCCGCGTTTTCTTATTTGGCTCGGTGGCAAGAAGCGCGTGTCATTGGCGCGCGCCGCCCGCATTTCTGTCTGAGGCTAGTTAGGCTATAAACATGTGATAACACAATGGTTGGATTCGTAATTTTATACAATGTATGCTTTTTTATTATATTCGTTGTTTATTTTTTTCTATATCTTATTTGATTTATTGTTTTTATTGCTTTGAGCATACAATAGTGTAGTTTATGGAAAGATATTTAAATGATATGTTGTTTTGTTGTTTGAATATGATATTTTGGTTAAAAAGCGAAATAACCGATCGAAATATTTCGGTTTATTTAGTTCGGTTTTCTATATATTGTGATGATAAATTTGGTTCCTATGTTTCAAAAACCAAAATTTTAAAATAATCAAATTAACCTAACCGAATAAACCAATGCCCACCCCTAGCCATCGACCCTAAGCACTGCCAGGCCCACTAACCAATGGCTTACTTTTTCTTCCTGGTCGGGTCCACGTCGCAGAGACACACACACTTGTATCCGTTATCGAACCGGCCTCATCTACCCGGTTCGAAGCGAAATACGATTAACCGCGATGCCCGAAGGCGAACCTGAACCTGGATCATCGATCAGCAGCTATAGCTGATCGATGGCCGAGATGTGCATGTACCGGGTTTGCCGTGAAGGGCAGGAGGCAGACGATGGCCGGAGCTGAAAGACGAGACGGCGAGTGCCCTAGCTAGCTTCGCATCCTATCCGTCAGTAAATACTACAGTAAGTGTAGGAGCGTGAAGTAAAGGAGCTAGCGGATGCATGCAATGCATGCTGGCCCAGGGGCAAGGGCACGCAGTACACCAATGCACCATCCCGTTCTCCCGCCTCGGATCAGGGGTTCTAAGAGCAAATTCAGATGGCCGTAGGGGCTGCAGGAAGAAGGAATCTTTTAGAGGGTCGTGTAATTTGTGAAGAAATTTTAGAGGGGTGGATAGAGAGGACACTAATAATGTTTTAGAAGGGAAATATAGAGGGGAGTTGGAGTTGCTTAAATCCCATCTACGCTGGTTCTAGGGCCTTGTTTGTTTCAGCGTTGAGTAAAGTTGAGTTTTACTTTAGTAAAAATTAAGAGTCCTTAAAAAATAGTGTAATAATTTAAAAAATAATTAAAAAATAGTTTACAATCTTGAGAAGAACGACTAAAGGTAAGAGAAAATCATTACAAATTAATACAACATGTAGGCTATATTAAAAAAATAAAATTTGATACAATAAAACTCAACTCAATTTTAAACTGAAACAAACAAAGCAATCCCACCTACACTATATGACGGTGAAGCCACATCTTAAACCTACATATATATAATCTATCTATCTATTATTGTATTATTAAAGTAGAGGAAAACGGAGCCACCACGTTAGTCCACATCACACAGATTATTTTAGTCGTTCAATCAATGGTGAGACCAAATTATAACGGCCTAGATCAATCAAAGAAATTCTCACATAAATCAAGAAAAGATAAAAGATCTATGCCGCTGATTTTTGTGGGGCCGTATTAAAACAGCTTAGATTAAAATAAAAATATAATAAATTTGGATTAAATACTAAAGAAGATATAATATGATTATTTTAGCCGTTCGATCATTGGTGGGATTAGGGGTGGGCATTCGGTAATACGATATATTTGGTTTCGGTATTCCGGTATTTTTAGAAGTTCGGTATTCTCTATTAAGTACCGAAATTGCTTGAGAAATTTCAACTGTCGAAACCGAAATACCGAATTAGGGTAAAATTAGAAAACGTTGTCACCCATGAGGCTTGGATGTGGGAGGAAGGAGGCGCAACAATTGTGCTGCCGCCATCGTCGCAGCGCAGGGGAAGGAGAGGAGCCGCCTGCTGTGTAGTTGGGGAAGTAGAGGGTTGCCGAGTCTGTCGTGGGCTTCTTGTTGTGCAGAGGCGCTACTTGCCGCCGTTCAAATTTGATCTAGGGACTAGGGTTGAGGACTTGAGGTGGGGAGGAAGGTGCGCCGTGAATGAGGCTTCGTGGGGGGAGGAAGAAGGCTATCGGGTTTGAGGTGGGGGGGCCGCTCGGGAGGCTCCTGGGCCGTGGGGGTGGGAGGAAAATCATGTACTGGGTTGGAGTCTGGTATTTTCGGGATTTTGGTGTTTTTACGGCCTGAAACCAAAACCAAATGAATTTGCTCGGTTTTCTAAAACCATAAACCGAAACTGAACCGAAATACCGAAAAACCGAAATTCAGTTTATTCGGTTCGGTTTTTTCGTTTCGATATAAAAATACCCACCCCTAGATGGGACCAAATAATAACGGTCTAGATTAATCAAATAAATTCACACATAAATCAAGAAAAAATAAAATATCTATGCGGCTTAGATTAAAAGAAAATATTAGAAATTCATATTAAATACTAAAGCTGATTAGAGATAAATACTAAATCCGATCTGGTATATTAGAGAGATTATGAGTTTCTATATGCCGGAACAAATCTATCCGAGCAAACGCGCGCGTGCCAGCTCGCTAGTTATTAGCGTAAAATAAAAGGGAAGAAGGGGGTTAAATTTCAAACTTGTGTTTTGAGCTGAACTTCAACCTCTCCTATTATTTTTACATGTGTCCGCTCCATTCCCACGTAAAGCGTCCTGGTGCCCAACCATTGGTCACCTGCTACTCTACTGAATGCTGATCGTCTGGCAGCTCAAATCCTGAATTACAGGCAGAGGCACCGCGTGCGTAGGTGCTCTTCTCCTACTCGATCAGGTGCTGCATCGGCGATTTTGCGATCGAGATGTTCCATATATATAGATTGACGGTGTTTGTTTTCCATTCGTGAACATATTTTTTTCTTTTAATAATGAAAGTAAAAACTTACTTTGGTATCCGGTGATGCATGTATATATACGTGGCCATTACACTCGCACGATTCCACAAACATGCATATTGCCACGCTAAGGATAAATAACCCAAGAAAAAAAAAGCAAATGTTTTTCTGACGTATGCAGGGATATATACATATCGATCTCAAAATCTCTCATCGTTCTTGTGGTATGGCTGATCTATGCTATTTGGATCAATACTAGTTGAGTAGACGGGCCTATGGCCCGTCGACGTCGACTATGCCCAATTTAGTGAAGAGCAAAACGCATAAAATGTTTACAACCATAGATACAATTTATGCGAACAGTAAAATCTGTGAAGCTAGATTATTTCAACCAATGAACAAAGGCATGAAGTTGATATGGTTGAGTCTAGTAAACAGGAAAAGATATGAATAGCTCAATACGTTGAATTCAAAATCATTATGCTACGCACAAAAGATATAGCATTTTTAATGTTTAAATTCATTTATGCACCCTCACCATAAAATAATGCTAAATGGTTTGAAATAAGTAGATAGTTTTGGGTACATCGTCATGAATATATGATTTTAAACTGTAGTTATATATTTGGAAGTTTTTAATTTCTATTATATAGTAATTAATATAAGCAAATATAGCATTTTAATGTTTAAATTCATTCATGCACCCTCACCATAAAATTCTAATTGCATTTTTTGTAGTTCTAAATTTTTTGTTATTTTAGCATTGTACGGAAATATTAGAATTGTCGGTGTAATAAATATCGAGTACAAAGAGCCTTAGGAAGGCCGAGAGGGCCCACGCGTCGGCCAGGCGAGCAAGCCAGGCGGGTGCGTGGCCCCTCGAAGACGAGGCGAGGGCCCAGCGTCGGCGGGCCAGCAGGCGAGGAATGTGCGGAAGAGTCTTGGGACGAAGGCTCCCTCAAGGAAGTGAGCGCATTTAATAAGACACCACGCAGCGGATAGACAGAGGAAGAAATGATTACACTTCTGATGACCCTTGCAGTCTGAAAGCGGTACATCCTTGTATGTATGAAGAATTGGCCCAGAGAGGCGGTTTGCTTGAGGCCGCCCGTGTCGGAGGCGAGCGGGCCCCACCCATGAGACTCACCGGTGTGACTATCTTGGTCGAGGCCACTGCTGAAGCCTGAGGTATTGCCTTGGCGTGGCGTGGCATGTTTTCGTCTCTTCTGTCGTGTCTTGTCGATTATCTTGAGGCATGATCGCTTACTCCTCGGCCTCTCTCCCACCCAAAGCTTGTATAAGAGGAGGGAGAGGAGAGGAGAGGCATCTGAACACACTGATTACCTGAGGCGTTCGTGCATTGAGGCACTCTGTAGCGCATTCCCATTCAACCACAATCGAGAAAAAGAGCTAAGGCTCGGCGAGGAGTAGGACTATTACCCGAGATCCGAACACAGGTAAATCTATTAGTCGCTCCTTGTTGTGCCGGCGGCTCAAATCGGATCGAGCTTGATCGAGTTGGCTAGCAGACTAGAAATCGACGGGGTGTGATCCGCAGTGGTTGAGCGGAGAACACGCCGTCAAGAATGAAAGAAAATTTTAATTTCTATTATTTAGTAATTAATATCGGGAAATATAGCATTCTTAATGTTTAGGTTCATTCATGCACCCTCACCATAAAATTCTGATTGCATTTTTTGTAGTTTTAATTTTTTTTGTTATTTTAACTCTGTACGAAAAAATTAGAATGAAAGGAAAGAATTGGTTATCTTTTGGATTTTCTATGGTTGTTTTAATTTTTTTTAAAAGAATATACGTTTGTACGAACCCTAACCATGAAACCATGTTCTAATTTTTTATAGCACAATACAAAATATACTTTTTCCCATTTTTATCAAAATTTTTATGGTTATTTTATTTTTTTAAAAGAATATACGTTTGTACGAACTCTCACCATGAAACCATGGTGTAGTTTTTTATAGCAAGTTACCAAATATAAAAGAATTGTTTTATGTATAAAGTTTTAATGGACGCTCAAATGTAACCGTCGCTCACGATCGGACGGTTGCGCGCCGACGGGCCGACGTGGACAGGTTTCGACGCAAAACAACCAAGCAAACTATCCATGTGTCCAGCCATAACACCGAATGTTCGGCTTTGCCCTATTTATAGATAGATTTTGCAGGAAGAAGAAAGGAAAAGGAAAAAGGAAAAGAAAAGAAGAAGAAAAAGACAAAGAGAAAAAAAGAAAGAAAGAAAACGTGTGTGCAGCACTTCTAAGGCATTCTATTTCTATTATTTACTAATTGATATCAGGAAATCAAGCCTTTACAATGCTTAAATACATTTATGGATCCTCACTATAAAATTTTGATTTCATTTTCAAAACGTGTAAAATTCCGGATTTGTTTACGTTGCTTAACCAAATTTCGTCCACTTGATCTCCTCTCTCTTAATTCTTTCTAAAATCCATGTTTCAGTGGGTTTAAAATTTTAAAATTGAATGTGAAGAAATTTAAAATTTGAAAATAAATTTAAGGGATTTCGCAGAATATCAAAATTTCCATTTGAATCCGGGTTGATAGTTTGGAAATTAAAAAAAAAAAATTTGAAAAACTGTAAGATCCACAAAAAAGAAGTAAGCAAATTATACAATACCAAAAACCATGAAAACTAAATTTTGGTTTTCTTCGAAATTCAAATAAACTAAAAGCGAATAGAACAAATTCTAAAATAAAATCATTTAATCTTGAATTTTGAGGCATACATGGTTGCTAAGCTAGCCGAGGTGGACATGCTTTCATGACAGACAGCGAGCTAGCTGCACGATCGCATACATGGTTGCTAATTGCGACACGAGTGTACAAGATAAGCGACACATGCTCACGCATACATGCTCACAGATAAGCAATGCATGCATGCATGCTTAGCGAAATCGCCCGCTAACCAACCGGCGGTGCCGCCACGCGCTCGCAAACCGTGCGGGAGAAAATCTTTATCGTTGAAACGAAACCAACGAATTTGGATCTCGCCCGCCCAAGACGATCAATGGTTGCCAAGGCCGTTGGGCCAGCGAGCCACGTGGGTTGCAGGTAGCGCATGCGAGCCTCTCGGCTTTGTACTATTTATAGATATCGGACCTTTTTTTCCCATCTCTTCATGTCCTCACTTGTAATAAAGAACGAGTGAGGTGGCCCGCGTGTTTGAGCATTCCCGTTATAATTTGGTCCCACGGTTGATTGAACGGATAAAATAACCATATTATATCATCTTTAGTATTTAATTCGAATTTATAATATTCTTCTTTTAATCTAAGCCGTTATAATCCGGCCCCACAAAATCAACGGCATAGATCTTTTTTTTCTTGATTTATGTGAGAATTTCTATGATTGATCTTGGCCGTTATAATTTGGTCCCACCGTTGATCGAGCAATTTGAAATAATTTGGATGATGTGACTAACGTGGTGGCTTTTTTCCCTCCTTTATATATATAACTAGCGAGGTGGGGCAGCGTTCTTGTGATTAGATTTGTTTTGGTATATAGTGCTTATCTCTAACTCATAATCTATCTCTGACATATCAGATCGGATTTAGTGTTTATCTCTAATATATTATATCAACTTTAGCATTTAATATGAATTCCTAATATTTTCTTTCAATTTAAGCCGCATAGATCTTTTATTTTTTTCTTTGATTAATCTATCCCGTTATAATTTGGTCCCACGGTTGATTGAACGGATAAAATAACCATATTATATCATCTTTAGTATTTAATCTGAATTTATAATATTCTTCTTTTAATCTAAGCCGTTATAATCCGGCCCCACACAAAATCAACGGCATAGATCTTTTATTTTTTTCTTGATTTATGTGAGAATTTCTTTGATTGATCTTGGCCGTTATAATTTGGTCCCACCGTTGATCGAACGGCTGAAATAATTTGGATGATGTGGACAAACGTGGTAGGCCTGGTGGCTTCTTTTCCCCCTCCTTTATATATATAACGAACGAGGTGGCCTGCGCGTTTGCGTGGCTAGATTTGTTTTGGTATATAGTGTTTATTTCTAACTCATAATCTATCTCTGACATATCAGATCGGATTTAGTGTTTATCTCTAATATATTATATCAACTTTAGCATTTAATATGAATTTCTAATATTTTCTTTTAATATAAGCCGCATAGATCTTTTATTTTTTTTCTTTGATTAATATATCCCGTTATAATTTGGTCCCACGGTTGATTGAACGGATAAAATAACCATATTATATCATCTTTAGTATTTTAATCTGAATTTCTAATATTCTTCTTTTAATCTAAGCCGTTATAATCCGGCCCCACAAAATCAACGGCATAGATCTTTTAAACTGTTATAATCTAAACTGTTATAATCCGATTGGGTTATTTTCCTTTTATCTAATTTACGTGGGAATTTATTTGACGTATAGAATCAATCTAAGCCTTTAATTATGATATGGCCCACCATAATCAATGGTAGATTTTTTTTTTCTGATTTATGTGAAATCTTCAATTACATGGTGACTTCGTTTGTCCCTTCTTTTTACTACAATAGATAGGTAGAGAGAGATAAATCGATCAATCAAGATAGATAGATAGATTAAAGGTTTGACTAATGGCGTAGAACCAATTCTTCCGATATATGATCACTTTTGCTATTTATGAGCAAAAAGAATGGTATATCGTCTAAGCAATATAAGTGTTTCATGTGGTGTTTCATTCAGTGTTTTGTGTTTTATGAGTGTTTTACGCAGTGTTTTATTTCTTTTACATGATATTTTTCATGGTGTTTCATGTTAAACACTTATATCGTTTGGACGGTTTAATGTCCGCTAGCATCACTGATTTATGGGTGAATTGGAAATAGATGTTAATTTCATTCGACGTAAATCGCATAAGTCTAAAAGAGTAAAAGTGCATTCCTAACTAACGTGAAGTCATGTTATGGTTGCACTGCAAATTATAGATTTTTTTCATAAAAATTATAGGGGTTAATAAAGTTAAATTTTTGTATTTTACTTTCATATGAAAGAGTATATATGCATGATCGATGGTCTCCAAGACATTAAATAAAAAATCAAAGATACATGGCATACGTACAAGCTTGTGTACGCGCCGGCTAGCTAGCTGCATGCATGCTAACGGGCGGACCAAAGTACAAACATACGGCCATTAGCGACGTGACTGATTGGCGATGAGCGGACGCACGCACGTACGTATGTCAAGTCCAATATTTGTGGCGCTAGCTAATAATGCGCCTTCCAGGTGATGTACTTGCTCAGTTGCTCGTGCACTGCGGTGATCGATCGATCGATGTGCATGTACGTAACATGGTCGTCGTAGCCACGCGTATATATGTATGCACTGGACGATCATGAGCTAGCTAGCTACAGCCAAGCTATAGCAGATTAACTAAACTAATTAAGGAGGATGAGTAATTAAGGAGGATTAACAATGGGGCTAGGTAGGCAAATTGGCCAGATGGACTCCACAGTCGGCAGTGGCTGGGCGATAGAGAGCGAGGCATGCACGTCTGGCCTGGCCTGATCACCGGCCGGCCATGTGGCTCGATCTCGCCCCCGGCCGTGTGCGAGAGCTGCAGTAAAGGCGGCAACCAACAGCTTTAATCAAGCGCGATGCAGCGCACATGCGCAGCCACAGCTCCCAGCGCCAGCCGAGGGGGGTGCCCCCGTGCCGGTCAATGCCCATCCACCTGGACCACCACCGCACCCATCGATCATGCCCTCCACGACCGGTCTCGTCTCCATCGTCGTCGTCGTCTTCTTCTCCGACCACCTCGACCGACCGAGACGTCTTATGTGTTTCTTCTTCTACACATCTATCTATTATATAATTAAAGGAGGGGAAAACGGAGCCACCACGTTCGTCCACATCATCAAAATTATTTCACCGCTCGATCAACGGATGGACAAAATTATAATTGGCCAAGATCGATCAAAAAACTCTCACATAAATCGGGAAAAAATAAAAGATCTATCGTTGATTTTGTGGGGTTGGATTATAACGACAGATTAAAAAAAATATTGGAGATAAACTCAAATCGATCTAATATGTTGAGATAGATTATGAATTGAGATAAACACTATATACCAAAACAAATCTGGCCACAGAACACGCAGTACCAAAATATATGTCCCACCTGTTAGAAAAGGTGATCGACAAGGAAAGGTAGCCCATCCCCGTGAGCTACATACATCCGTATTCAAATAATTAATTTATATATCGAACAAGAAAGATATACATACATGCATGTACAAATTAATCTAGGGGAAAAAATGAGCAAATTTCACAGCTCAATCAATACGCCAAGATCAATCAAAGAAATTCTCACATAAATCAAGAAAAAATAAAAGATCTATGCAGTTAATTTGTGGGGCGGATTATAACGGCTAGATTAAAAAGAAGAATATTAGAAATTCGGATTAAATACTAAAGATGATATAATATGGTTATTTTATCATTCAATCAACTGAGATCAAATTATAACGGATAGATTAATCAAAGAAAAAAATAAAAGATCTACGCGGCTTAGATTAAAAGAAAATATTAGAAATTCATATTAAATACTAAAGTTGATATAATATATTAGAGATAAATTAAATCCGTCGATATGTTAGAGATAGATTATGAGTTAGAGATAAACACTATATACCAAAACAAATCTAACCGCGCAAACGCGCGGGCCACCTCGCTCGTTACCTTGATGATAGGGTTTTGGTCGATGACTGTTTGTGCGCTCCTAATTCAACCGCATACTATTACTGATACAACGATAGTGTTTGGTTGCTTGCACAAGCTACTTCTGCCATGGCAATAGCCATCTGATTCAACCGCACATCGTAACACCGATGCGAAGATATGAAGACGCGCGGTGTTTGGTTGTTTGTCCGAGCTACTTCTGCCATGGCGACAGCCACCGTCACGGTTGTGAGAGTGCGGCCGAGCACGTTTCTTTTTTCCCGTGTTATTTTGCACGGTAGAGAGCGCGAATCCGACAGTAGGATGTGGAGGTACAGATGTTGCGTTCCATGTGCCTCGTACTTGAACTCCCTACTTTCGAGTCCAGCTCGACTTTTCCCGGCACGAACACACCGCAATGTGCTCCGATTTCCGATGCAGCCTCATGATCGAGTTCATCATCAGATGCGTTAATTTACTTTTACAGCATGCAGCGATGGCTAGCACAAAAAAGAAGTACTCGCTGAATCATTCATTGCTCACTCACCTGTATTTACATGCAAGATTAACTCGTTCGCAACCGCAAGAAAGATCAATAGGGAGCGTAATCACCGGGAGTTTTTACTAGCTTCAATTCATGCCCTAAACACGAGGGTTCGGAGAAGAGCTCACCAATGGCGGTGAGATGTGTGATGCCGAGGAGTTACTGAGTGGTGGTTACTTCCTTCTTCGTCGCCGCCTTCCTGTTCTTGCCGGCGGCGGCGGCGGCGGTGGAGGAGGAGGGGGAGAAGAGGCGGTCGATGCCGAAGACGGAGACGGACTTGCGGGAGCCGCGGAGGGAGCAGACGGGGACATTGAGGACGGGCGCGACGCGCACGTGCGCCGAGTAGGACCGCTCGATGCTGCTGCCACCGGCGCCGCCGCGGTGGCGCCGCCCGCCGGCGAGGCTGCTCGGGCTGCTGGAGCTGCGGCCGAGCCCGTTGAACACCACCTTGCCGGCGGCGTTCAGGCGGGGGCTGTCGGCGGCGACGGCGGTCGGAGGGGGCGGCGGCGGCGGCGGTGGGGTGGGGCTCCGTCGCCTGCGCCGGCGAGAGGCGGATCTTGGGAGGCAGCTGCTGGGTTGGAGGTGGCGGCGGCGGCGCTGCGGTGGTCGGAGCGGGCGCCGGTGCTGGCTTCTCGGGCTCGTCGGAGCTGGACTCGCGGAGGAGGGGGAGGCTGAGCGACGGCTCCGGCTCAGGCGGCTTGGGCCCGCGGCGGAGGAGGCGACGGAGCGGCTTGGGGTCCGACGTCGCCAACGCCGAACCCGTCGCCTGCTGCTTCCGCAACCGGAGGAGATCCCTCCACCTCCTCGCCGGAATCTTGGGCTCCTCGGCCGCAGCCCTCGCAGGCTCCACCTCCGCCCGTGGAGTCTCCGGCTGCGCGGCCGCCGCACCCGCACCCGCACCCGCCGGCGCCAGCGGAGGCAGCGTCAGCGCGGCACCCGTCGCCGCCGCCTCCGTGGACGCGCCCCCGGGGACGCGTAGCGGCACGAGCTTCCCTCCGGAGAAGAGCTCGTCGGCCGGGAGCATGGACACGGCGGAGCAGCCGGCGAGCAGGAACTCGAAGTCGGCGCTGCCGGCGCAGGCGCCCCCCGCCGCCTCCCTCCCCGCTCCACCCCCGCCGTCCTCCAGGCTGAACGACACCCGCGGGCTGAGCCATGGCATGGCCGCCGGCGCAGGCGGCGGCGGCGGAGGCGGCGGCGGCGGGGGTCGCGACGCCGCTGCGGAAGCCATCTCGGCGCAGTCAGTGTGGTTCGAGCTTCGACGTGGGCTGGCTGAGTAGCTGGCTGGCTTCCTGTGCTCTCGTCAATGGGGGGAGTTGAAGTCCTCGGCGCTACCTGGGTGGGGAAGAAGAGAACAGAATAGAGGAGAGAGGAAAGAGACGAGGAGTGCAGAGAGGTGTACGGGCTATGCGTGGCTACACCATGGCTAGCTTCGCCTGTGGGAATGTGTACTCCCCTTCCTTTTCTTTTCTACTGCTTCATGTTCGTTGGGATGTGGTGGCGTTGGGTTGGACGCAGATTGTTGAATCAGATGTGAGGTTATTTCCTTGTTAATTGTCGATTGACCCTTCTCTTTTGGTTTTACTGGTGTTCTGCTATGGTGATTAGTGCCTATTTGTTTCGTAGCCGAAGTTTGTCGGTTGGTTAAGAAATTTGGTTGGGTCAGATGACAATTTAGCGCATACCAACAATTATGATAATATTTTTTGTCAATCTGATACCATGGCGCAGGTGTTTAGTAAAAGTTTGACAAACTTTAAACACACTTAGCCAAAGAGAGGTGAAAATTTTGATTGCCCAAACCTTACGTGAGTTAAGCAAGAAAATGCTAGAAACGTTGGCACTGCTGAAGTTAAGTGGATCTGATCTTATCGAATTTTTGAATGTTGTAAAACCCAAGCATGTTGGGTTGTCCACTTGCGTGCCTAGTTATAGCTAAAACATATTTAGGACCTTTCATATTTAAATGATCCAATACAAATTTTTAAAGGGATTCAATGAAAATAGTTTGAGAACAACTACCGGATAGAATATCGGTGCACGAGTCGTTGTTTCCATAGGCAGACACGCTGCGTTCACACGCAAGCCACGAACAGGATTCCCGAATGTGTGTTGTTGTGTGTCTTACATGCAAAACTGCATGCACGTCCTAGCAGGTAACAAAACCATGCCCTGCATGCACAATCTACGTGTGGTTTTACGTCTCACCGTGCGGTAGACGCTATTACGTGGGTTTAGGTATATGCGTGTGATGTTGTTTAGTGCTGAGCGGAGCAGGGCCGCAGACCAAAAGGCATTGATGGAAATTGAGGTCGAACCGAACTACTTGTGGAGCTCGAGTCTATCAACGCTATCGCCGTACCTAGATGTTGTTATATGGGTGTTATATATGTTTCACACGATGTTTTTCACGGTGTTTCTTATGAAACCCATGTACCGTTCGAAACGGCATATCATTCACTAGTAGCACTTAAAATAAAACGAGTAAGGTGACCCGCGTGTTTGCGCGGTTAGATTTGTGTTAAGATATAGATAATATATCATATTAGATTTATAGTTTATCTCTAATATATAGATTAGCTTCAGTAGTTTGTTATAGAGGTTAATATTGACCGTTAGATTTATATAATAATATACATATTCAACGATGTAGATTTTTTCTTTTTCTATGATTAACGTGAGAATTTCTACTATTTTTTATTAACGTGAAAATTTCTAGAATTTTAGAATTAATGTGGTGGCTCCGTTTAACTCTCCGTTTAACTCTACTTTATATAGATAGTGGATAGATATATCTTAAAGCTACAAGTGAAACAGAAAGAGATGCATGATTGTTTGATTGGCTGATTGTTTCACATGCGACTACTATTATAAATCTACTTTTTTATGATAACCATTTTGGCATAGCCAAGCTGTTTTTGATTTCCTTCGTCGGTGCATAGACTTTGCTTCATTTCCATGATCTTCTAATCTCACCCAAAAGTATCAAATCCAAAATCAAAAAGGATTTTCTGAAATACATGTACAGCATTTGGTTGACAAAACATCTCCTAGTCGATACAGCTGACACTCTAGCCTACTACCTTCCTCTGTCACTATCCTGCATGTAGATGCAATCAAACAAGACAGCACCAGCTCCAGTCTTCCAGCACCATAAACAAGTCACATAAAAACAGCACAAATCTCATAAACAAATGGAGCATGATCCAAATCAAAATCCATATCCAAATGCCAACAAAAAGCTCCAGCCATCTGAAAAAATAATGGATAGAAAACCCAAAAAAAAAAAGGAAGAGGGGGAGAAAAAGGTCAAGCTCAAAAGGCACCAAAAGAGGTAGTTATTATACACGCTCTTTTTTTCCCTGACAGAAAAAAAAAATGCTGACGAGATCCGACGGCGATGCGACGTTTTTGCTGAAGCACGGCACAGCGCACAGCGCTTCCTTCCGCCCCTACAGCCGCTAGTGATAACGGTACACACGTCATCAGCTTTCCGCCGCTTCACATCGCGGGCCCCACCCGCCAGTGCGCGCGCGCTCGCGGCAGCTTTCCTCCGCCCCCGCATCACGGGCCCCACCTGTCGGTGGACGGGCAGCGCGGTCCTTCCGGTCCACTCTGCGTTGACCGGGTCCGCCCCCCGCGGGCACGTGACGCGCGTCGTGGCCGTCGGCGAGCTGGCGCCGGCTCGCATCGGACGGTCGGCGGCGGGATGGGGTCGCCGGTGGATCGGATGGTGGGGCAGCGGGGCGGTGCCGCGGGCCCGCGGCCCTGGCCCCTGGCGCGCCGGCGTGGCGTCGGTGGACTGTGGAGGCGCCGCGACGGATGCATCCATGGCGTGTTCCCCCTGGTGCTTCTCCCTCCGGATCTGGTGAGAGGATACTCCCGGCTGATCTGGCGGGACGCGAGAGCGACGGGCCGAGAGTTGCCTCCGCCGTCCCCGGCTCGTCGTCGCATCGGAGCCGCGCCGACGGCACACGCGGCCGGATGGCGTCGCCGGCGAGCTCCTGGCTCCTGGATGAGATCATCCTCGGTCATTTTCCTCCTGCCAGAGTGCCAGCCTGCAGTTTGAGTCTTTTTTTTTTTTTAACTGAACAGTTTGATTTCCTGGTTCCTTGGGGAACGCATCCCTCGCCGTGTTGTTTCATTTCATTTTCTGAAGTCTTGGATTTATTTCATTTTCTGCACGTGATTGGAAATTCACGTCACGTTGAGTCATGATGGAAAAACAAAACCATGTATTTGTTCAAAAAAATGTCTTACGGCCTCATAGTAGAAATGGAGTAGGAGATTTTGTCACTAAATATTAATTTATTTTGTAGGTAGCTAGATGATCTCCTCATCTCCGGTCCTTTGTTGCAGACAAATATCATATTGATTTTGGTACATATTTGTATGTGTCTGTCTCGTGCACGACAACTCGCTTTTGCACTAGTTTGTGTCATCCTTTCGCATGTAGCCCTGCATCCACACTCACTGTGTTGTGTTTCACCATCCTATTTCAGTCCGCTCAACTTTCATGCACACAATGTTCTGTGTAATACTATTTGAACAATCCTTCAACACTTATAAAGTACATCTCGAGCTAATCGAAAAACAAATAAAACACAATCCACTATAATGAGAAGATGAGTCAAATTATTGAAAAAATATTTTTACGATGCCTTAACGATTAGATTGTGATGCCATCCCACACGTTCCTCACAAGTCACAACGTGACGTCTCATAACCCACCACGCTTGATGTCTCCTTATCATTTCACCATGACTTCTCATCCACACATTTCATCTCTCTTTGTGCGTGTGCGCGCGACACTAATGAATACCTATGGTCTATGATGATCCTAGAACCACGCTTGATGCCTCCTTATCATTTCACCATGCCTTCTCATCCACACATTTCATCTCTCTTTGTGCGTGTGCGCGCGACACTAATGAATACCTATGGTCTATGATGATCCCAATGTCACGCTTTGTGTCCTCTCTCTCCGGTCTCCATGGAAACCATCGAATTTGGATACCTAGCCGATGGTGTGGGTCGCTGATGAGCTCATTGACGGCACCAGCGAACAAGTTCCACCTTGGGAGCGAATCAACTACGTCCTCCTTCCTCCTCGATCTCAAGCTCCTCCCTCTCTCCCACCCTCCCTCCCTCTCCCTGTGTCGACTCTCATGCTCCTTCACGGGGACTCATCGTATTTGGAGGAGATGGCAGATTTGGAAAGAGATGGCTGGGTTTGGGGATAAGATGATCCCCAAATTTTGACGAAAAACACCGTCATGCAAGTCTTGCAGCATCTTGTTGTTTTTGTGCAACATCTTATTTACTTTTCTAAAATATTCCTCTTTTCCCAAAACAATGTTTTAGTATTTTCATTCAATTGTTGCACTGCTTTCATTTAAATGTTGTAGTGTTCTAATTCAAATATTAGTAGCTATTTTTTCAATGTTACAGTGCTAAAATTCATATGTTGCAGTAGCTATTTTTTACTGATGTTTCAATGCTCTAATTTCAAATGTTTCAGTGCTCTAAATCAGCTGTTGCAACAACCACTTTTTAGTGTTGCGGTGATCGATTTCAAAATGTTTAATTACTTTTACTCGAATGTTTAAGTGATCTAATTCAAACATTGCAACAATTACTTTTCAATGTTGAAATGTTCTAATTCAAAATGTTTGCTTTTGCTCAAAAATTTTAGTGCTCTACTTCAATTATTGCATCAACTACTTTTCAATGTTTAAATATTCTAATTTGAAATGTGTGCTTTCACTCAAATGTTTTGTGCTCTAATTCAATTGTCGCAACAGTTACTTTAATACCTTTTCAAAGTTGCAGTGCTCTAATTTAAAATGTTTTGGTGCTCCTTTCAGTGTATCCACGTTTTGATTTGGTAAAATGGTTAGTTACCACAATACTTTTGATTATTTGGTGTAGCTAACGCAATACTTTTAATAGTGCAATAGAGATTTTCTATTGATATAAAAAGTAACAAATAGTATAGATAGAGAGAAATAGAAAAGTCACATTGAATCCCAAGAGAATGGCTAGCGTAAATAGGGAAACATATCTAGCGCAAATGTTTATTGGATGCTAACATGCCATTGGATACATGAGGAATGACTCAGATCTGAAAAGGTGGAAACTTTTTTCTCACTTGAAAAGTTAGGGGGTTTTTCGTGAAAGTGTTTAAGTGAGAAAAATAGGCTCCCACCTCTCTAGATCTGGGACACTCCTTATAGATCTTATGGCCCATATCTGTTATTAGCATATTAGCACGTAATTGATATTTGCACTGAATACATCGCCAGTAAGTAGAGCTAGTGCTAAAAATCTTTTCATAATATCTAAAGTTTTTTTTATGTTTACCAAAGTAATAAGTGATCCTACAAATCAACCATCAATAATAGTGTGTGTATGTATATTTGAATTAGACGTCTTAAATTTTTACCAATATTTATTTGACAAAGATGCCCTTGAAATATATGGGGCATGATGACATTTTTCAAAGTTTAGACACAACTAGGTCCAATGAATCTGGCCCAATCTGAGCCCAAATCTATCTCTTGTTTGGTCAACTAGGTCTTCTCCAAACACAGCCCAACCCAACAACCGTGCCCGAGAACCAAGCATTTTCCTCCACTCGCGAAGTCGCGATGGCGGCGGCGTCTCCGGCGAGCGGCGGCGCGTACTCGTGCGAGACGGCGGGGCACACCCGCGAGTGGATGGAGACCATCGCCGCCTTCCTGCGCCTCCACCGGCCTCTTCTCGAGGCGCACGTCGTCAACTTCTTCGAGGTCCCCCCATCCCTTCGAAAGCTCCGTGCCATCCCCTCCGGCAACCGCCGATCGGAGGGACGGTCTCTTAGCGTTTGCTTAGTCCTTGCTTTCTTCCAGTAATGCGTGTCTCAGCTTAATCGTGGTGTTTGGTTTCGGACTGGGCTTGAGCAGGATAAGCTGTGGGCAATGGTGGACTCCGAGTGGATGGAATGCCTCCGCAGGGAGCCTGTGGAGAGCTTGCTCAAGTTGCCCTCCGGTTGCGTTCAGGCATGGCCTCACACCCTGCTAGCTTGATATGCGCTGCATGGTTATCGAATTATTCAATTTTATATTGTTGTTCATCTTCTGAAATTTTGTACCGTCGATGCCATATTTTGAGTGCTGCCCACGCACAACTCTGTATTTTTGAATTTTGTTTTTGGTTTTGGCTTTGGAGTTTGATGCAAGGTCAACTTATCAGAAGTGTCTATTGTTTTATAGGAACATTGGCCCAGTTCACTACAAGAATTCGTCCTCACCACTAGGTCTCTTGTTCTTCAACGGGAGCAGAAATCGCCACAATTAGTATGTTTTTTGACTCTTATATCGTATTAACTATTAAGTACATATTTGCCATGCTATACTGCTACGGTGCTGGCATTTCTTTTCCGGGGAAAACAGTGGAAGTATAAATTTAAGTAGCATTGGAGTTAGATTACTTCATGTAAGAAATGTCTGTTCATCCTCCACTTGCATTCCTGTTGGCTTAGTTTCTGTAAACAGTGAACAGATACATTCAGTACATGGGCTTGCCTTTTATTATTAGGGAAAATACTCTGCATGCCACTGAAAAAAATGAAAATACCCTGAATGCCACGGGCCCACATGTCATACACACAGAATGGCATATAGGGGATTGAATTTTTTTTTAGTGGCACACAGGGAATTGTCCCTTATTATTATTGGTTTGCATTAGTTTTTGAGATTTCCTCGCTATCATTTGGATTCATTGGCCTTTTGCCAGCTGTTAATCCTGACACACCTTTTCTCGAACACTTGCAGCTTGTACCTAACCTGCATGTAGCATCAATTGGCACCGTTCTCGCTCAAGGCATGAACTCAAAGAAGAAGCACGAAGTAGGTAATTAGCTTGTACTGACACAGATTACTTTATGTGTGCTTTATTTACAAAATTATTAAGTATTAACATTATCATTCGTTCTTTGCATTCTCATGTTTGGACAACTCGCTTGATGCAGATTGAAACTCTAGCTGCAGTCGTACACGCCATTGCTAAGAGTAGTGGAGCCACAACAGTTGTTGATGTAGGTTCTGGCCAGGTATGTCATCTGCATGTACCAGAAGCTGTGCAACTACAAGTGTAACCAGGCTTCATTTGTGTGAAAATAACTAAACCTTTTCTGATAAATACTTGGTTAGTTGGACCTAATTCGTTGTTTTCAATTATGACCATGTCTTCTTAAATATTAAACTATGATCCATGCCCAATTTTAGAATGCATTTTACATTGAAACTGGCTGGATGCTGTGATTCTCTGGGTTCAAGTGAAGATCAAATGCTGTACTATATACATATTCAGTATTCACTCATCGACTCTCTGGGTTCAAACGTTCCTGTTAAGCTCATCACTGAAACATGGTCTGGGATTCTGGGTGTAAAATAAGCCAGTCTGTAATATCTTATAGTTAAAACTTTTTTGCAATTTCGAACCATATGATGCAAAGCTAGATCATTTATTGCTGAGTCATATGATACTTACCTATAGAAATGTGAAGCCATCCGAGTTCTCTTGTACAAATCATACATCTCAATGATCTCATAAATTTGCTGTTGGATGGCCATGCTTTGATTTTTCTTTGCTGTTTTCTTGGAATAAAAAGGAATGTTAAGTTCAGCGACAATTTTTTTCATGTATCAGGGTTATCTTTCCCAAGCTTTATCTTTTGAATATCAACTTCCTGTTGTGGCGATAGATGCTTCGACACATCACACGGCTGTTACAAATACCCGTGCAGAGAGAATAAGGAAGCACTACGCTGCTAAGTGGTGTGATTTTCGTCAAATCTATTAAATTTTACAATCTTGGGATTGTATTTTGTTATAATTTGCCGGCCAATATTTTTGCAGTGTGGAGAAGCAACAGCTCAAAGTACCTAAAACTGTCACCTGTCATGTTCTTTCTAGTGACACGTTGGCTGCTGTAACTCTCGATGCATGTCAGGATGATCATGGTGAACGTCTAACAGAAACTAAGAACCATACCGCGAGTTGTCCTCAAATTCAGAAACCAAACCATAGTAGTCCTCCATTATTTCTTGCTGGTCTTCATGCCTGTGGTGATCTTTCAGTTAACATGCTAAGGTTGGTTTATTTTCTGGTATGAACCCGGCTCCAAAGGTAATAGCTGTCAGTGGGTTTGCGTGTGGGAGGCTTGAGATGCCGGCGAGGCGGCGCCAGTCGGTGCAGTGGCTGCGTACAGCGAGGGGCTAAGTGCAGGGGGGAGAGATATGGCAACAGAGAATATCTCTATTGCTTGCCTTTTACTTCCTCACGATTACAATTATATAATAGTCCTTGACTTGCTAATCAAGTAGATGAACCAGATCTGCTAATCAATAGGAAACTAAACATAATCTTCGAAATAAAGATAACTTGCCACAGATGGCCTAACCCAGTCGACCTCTGGCTCTTCAAGTTGCGGCGCTACAGCGACAGTACGTCGCGCCGAACCTAGCATCTCCGCTCAATGATGGAAGCATTATCAGTTCTTCTTCAAACTTATAAAATGTTGCAGCTTCAATTTCCCCTAATCGTAACTTATAAGTCCTTTAAAAGATGGCTCTTGTATTTTTTGAACAGGGTCTTTGTGGCCTGTGAACAAGTAAAAGCATTGGTAAGTGTTGGCTGTTGTTACAACTTGCTGTCGGAGGTTTGTAATGAGGACACAAACACCTGTCCTGGTTTTCCTATGAGCAAGGCTGCTAAACTATTTGACTTGGTGCTTGGGAAAAGCATTCGTGACCTTGCTTGCCAGGTATAACAGGATTTTTTTTTAATCTTGGTGCTGCATGCTATTATTTAGACACTTTTTCGTGCTGGAAATCATATTTGATTGCAATCAGAGAATAGCAAGGCATAGTAGCCCAATTTAGTTGGTTATTGTACTTGGAACCAAAAATGTTCTAAAGCTTGTTGGAATTGTGTATTCTCTTTTTGTACACTTTATGTTGCCTTCAGTTTGTTGTTTAACATTATTTCGCTAAGTTAGAGACAACTTATCTTCCTTATGTTGTTCGTGTGTTTTTTATTTTCATCATTGTTATGGTAGGCAAATGTTTCCGATGCTATTCTGGACTAGAATGCTCTTTATTTAAAAGCCTTCTTTTGATCCTTTATAGAGTGCAGAGAGATGGAGAAGTCTCACCAAGGACATAGCCCTACAAAATTTTGATGTACATGCCTTCCGTGCTGCATTTCAAATGGTAAATGCTCTTTGTATTTAAATCTCTTTGTCTATATGCTGGATGTTTCACTTAAGGTTTTTTTTACTTTTGGTTACTCTTCATTTTATACTTATGTTGTTCAATTATGTTCAATGTCTATGCACTTAATATGTTAGAAAAAACCTCATGCTTAGAGCTACCAAGTATAGTTATAGTTGCTAACTTTGTAATCAAGTGATACAGACAATGAATAATCGAGCAGCATTTGTGATTCATGTTTACTAAGCTGTTCAAAATATTTAGAAAATTGAAGAATTGCTTGTTTATACATTATCAAAATGAGCCATTTTGGTAGTTATCTTCCCTTGTTTAAATATTATCTCAGAAGAAGTATTAGGACAGAATGGATCATGGAAGATAATAATATGGCCTTGTTTGTTTCAGATTAAAGTTGAGCTGAGTTTTACTGTAGCAAATTTGTTACCCTCTCAAAAGACATTTTAAAAAATCAAAAAAATATGAAAAAATTATTTTACGAACTATAAGAACAACTATTTGAAACCCCACAAAAATGACTACAAAATATTACACCATTTGGCTTATACAAAAACGACAAATTTTCATTTAATTTAACTTAATTTAATTTAATCTGAAACAAACAAGGTCTATATCACTAAAATAAAAAAAAACATATTCCACCTCACTAGAGAGGACTAGATTTTGTTTTTTCTTGGAGAAAACATGTCACTGTCTCTTCTTATGATCTGTGTTAGCACAGAGGCTAGTTTTTTTTCCTGTCTTAAAAAAACCGGCCGCTCGCACTTCCTAAGATCCAAGCTAAGGTAGAGGCTAGAGTTTGTTCATTCCAATTGCAAATTAAAATGTTGATATCATGATATCCTGCAGTCTTATTTTGCGGTCAATTATTCTTCTGCTCCTAGTCTTCCTGAATTATTTTTCCAAATTTTTATCTGCTATCATTTATGTAATTTGTGTGACTAATTCTTACTCCTTTTATGTTGCTAACCAAAGAAGAATTCAGTCAATTCACACGACTAGTGTTGAAGATTTGTTTGGATAAGTCTGCTTAGTGCTCCAAATTAGTAAGTATGCTTAGTGTTCCAAATTAGTAAGTACTGTGGTTACATGAAAAATAACTTCTTATCCAGGAAACAATAGTGTCTCAGCCTAGCCTAAGAAAGTCTCCTGGGGGAACAGTGTTGCACCAAAATCACCATTTTTTTTTTTAAAAAATGGAGATCAGTCTGGGAATCAGGAGATACCTAGATGGTAGTAATTGTTCACAAAATATATTTCTGACATATTTGCTCTCCTGTGGAAAATATCCTAGGTCATGTTGTCCTTGACATTGATTTGAGAGGGCCCATGTGATTATTTGGTATAAAGTTGATTTAGCATGTTAAAAGTATTTCTGTACATTCTTGATCTTTCCTGAGCTAGATGCTCAGCCCTACCTTGCTGATGAGTGTGGGGTGCTGTTTAATAATAGCATAAGCAAATCCACCCAGATAAGTTGCAAAATACAAGATTGTTCATTTATCATACATAAACCAAGCATTTACTAGTGTTCAGTAACGTATTCCTGATTCCCAGTAGAAGTTTCAGTTGGCTTGATGGAGTGCTGATTGCTGCCAGCAGCTTTTAGGAAGTTCCCAAGTAATCTTAGTAGTTTCCTAGTTTAGACTATAGAGCTGCCTAGTAAATTATGAAGTTATGATAGAGGCGTAGTAGAGTACGTCCCTATATATGGACCACACAAGCTGGTACATGAGCCATGTATGCCAAATCTTGTTTATTATGTCATGTGTCATGTGATTTTCAAGACTATCAATTACATTTGCTTGTATTTCTGTTTAGTTGACATGAATATGGAAGTAAAATTATGATCTAATGAATATTGTATAAAATTTACATGGGCAACATCACTGCTATTTCATTAAGAAGGAAGCAACTTACATAATTAATAATTACCATGGAAAGAGGGAAAGAACAAAGAGAGAGAAATTGATACTTGTTCTTAAAAGAGGAGATTGACCATTTAGGGTCTTTTACTACCACTAACATTTAGAAGTTCCTTAGATTGAGTCGTCCAACTATGTGCTTTATCTGCAGGTACTTGAGAGGTATTTTCCGGAGGTGTCAAAATTGAGTCCATCAATTGGAAGGCAAGGAAAAGCTCTGCGACGCCAGAGGCTTCAGAAAGTTGTGGAATCCCATTTGAGGAAAACCAATGATTTATCTTGTTCTACTTTAAAGGAACAAAATGTTACCACAGGTGGTTTGCATCCCACAGAACCTACTGCTGATCTTAAATGGGCTTTTGGATGTTGCAGTCATGAGCTTTCAGCAGGTTAATACCTTCATCCATTTGCATCATTTAGGCTTTGCAAATTATGGGTATTTCTCTTAGTCTATAAACAAGTGCAGGTGATCCTTATCCAATTTATGGAGTTGGTAATACAGCCATATGTGGAGTTAACATGGATTCAGGTGACATCTATCTTGATGAATGTCATAAGTTCACCCTTTTCAAAGATTTCACGATATCTGGATTAGGTCGCCTTGGCTGTGGTTCAGTGGAAGATGTTAGTCTTCTTGAAATATGGAAGGACGTGGAACCCTTTGCTGTATGTTTTATTCTTATGCCCTCCTGTAGGATAATTCCAAGAAATTAAATTATAAATGCAGCACCTATTTAGCAATTATGTATGTCAGCTTTTAGGAAGAGTGAAAATAATGATATACTGTCTTATGTGATGCTTTAGGTTTGCATTGATAGGTATGTTTGTTGAGATCATTTCTTTTTTTTTTGAACGAAACGGGGCAGGCGCTCTGCCATTTCATTAAGAAGAAGAGAACTGTACACTGTACAAAGATCTAGCCACGCCTAGGAAAACAAAAAGGAATTACATTGGGGCAGTAAGGAGCCCCATGCTCCATCCCCTCACATCCTCCAAAATTCTATCAACCAGCGTCCTAGAGAGAAGATTCTTATGCTGAAAAATACGTCTATTCCTTTCTTTCCAAAGATTCCAAATAGTGTAGATTATGAGACCATTCAGAACCCTCTTGGTCGCTTTGTCGGCTGTCTGAAAAGAGGCCGCAATCCACCAGTCGCAGAAGCTCATGTTGTTTATCCATCTAGGCGTTTGAGGGTATTGATGGAGAACCTCATTCCAAACTTCTTGAGTACTGAACAATGGAGAGTCGATGGTTAATGGTTTCCGGACTATTCGCATAAAGGCGAGATAGGTGGTGTGGCTATCCTTTTCGAGCCGTGACGTCCACCGTATGAACGCGCCCACGGGAGAGACCAAGCAAAGAATTTGCAATTGTTTTCTGTCTGCCTTCCGGATGGTACCTCAGGGACCACTGTCCGCCCACAAATTGGAAATGATAGGTCGACTTAGCGGAGAATTGACCATTCGAGGTTGGAGTCCAAATGATCTCATCAGTACATCGTGAGCGCTACACCACGGTTGGCTCCAAAGGTGGAGGTAGTCCTGAATCGCTCCACCGTGTTGAGGCGCCGCACCATGCCTATCCACTTATCATTAGGAAGCAAATCGCAAGAATCGATCCTTTCTCTTGCGATCGTCAAGAGTGGGCGCAATGTTGCATGGCGCGGACCTCAGAATCAGCTTGTCCACCAAAAGTTAGCCTTCCGTCCATTTTGTATCAGGACGCTGCCGCCACGCGAAAAAACGCCTGTCAAGATCACCGCAGGTACCGGAGAGCCATTCCAAGGCCTACTTGGGTCACCCAATCGAGCCATAACCATCGCAAACGGCGTCAGACTAAATTTCGAGATCCAGGTGCCAAGCCCACCCATCTTCTTTGGTCGGCATCTGCCATTAATTGACAAGAAAGTGTCCACCATCGCATGACTCCTCTCCCCGCCAGAGAAAGGCTCGACGATTTTGTCCAACCTCTTTGAAACCCACTGGGTATTGGGAAAGTCGATAGGAAGTATGTGCAGAGAAGTGAGAGACGGTGTTGACGAAGCGTAAGTCGACCGGCCTTACTCAGAGTCTCCCTTCCAACCTTGAAGTCGTTTTGCACTTTCTCGATTAAGGAGAAAGTGCACCTTCTTGAGCTTTCGTTGGTGAAGAGGAAGACCGAGATAGGTGCAGGGAATGAATCTCTCCTATCGTAAGGACATTAAAATGTCATCTAGCTCTTCCGCTTCGAAGGATCGGATAGGCAAAGACTCTTGGCAAGATTTGTGTGTAGTCCCGAGGCCTTCCCAAAACCTTCGAGTATATTCATAGTCGCCTCAATTTCATCAAGACGGATTTATAAGGATGGCCGCATTATCATCAGAGGATGTCCGCAGGAGACCATCCGTGAGTTGATAGCAGAGAGAACATTAATTTCTTGTGCAGAAGAAAGAGCCGTTGGATAGGATCGATGGCCAAAATGAACAACATGGGCGAGATAGGATCCCTTGTCTAACTCTCTTGCGTGATAAATAAGCGGGACCCGAGTGCCATTGAGAAGGACGGAGGAGAGGTCGACCCTAGAAGGAGGAGATCCAACCACGCCATCGCTGGCAAAATCAGCGCCGCAGAACCTCTGAAGATAGCCCCAATGGATCGAGTCGAAAGCCTTGCGTAAGTCAATTTTGAGGAAGATAGCCGAGGTCTTTCTGCGTTGGTGATCTTGAATGGCATTTTTCACGTGAAGGAAGTTATCTTGAATGGCACGACCTTTGATGAATGCACTTTGGCTTCGTGAGACTAGTCTATCCAAACGGGGGCTAGTCTGTTGGCGTGAGTTTCGACAATAGTTTTGTCAAGCCGTGGATTAGACTAATCGGGCGAAAGTCCGTTAGTCGCAGCATCGAAGTTCATTCTTTTGCAACAGACGATGTTGGGTGTGTTGAAAGCGATTTAACGAGGCCGAAGTTTTGGTCGTAAAGGTGGTGAAAGGCATTGATGATGTCCTCTTTAATCGTGTCCCAACAAACACGAAAGAAAAGGCTCAGAAGCCATCCGGGCCAGCGCTTTATCTATTGGGCCGAAAGAACAACTTGCTTTATCTCTTCTTCCTCGAAAGGTCGCTTCTAGGTCATCCAAGTCATGAGGTAAGTAGCCCAGTGATCCCAAACCAAGGAGAGCTCACGATTGAAGGGTGCCTAAATGCTCCGTAAAGTAGCGGTGACATTCCTTTTTCTTATCGAGTGGAGCCGATCGCCCATCGGGCGTGGCCAAGGAATGAATGTAGTTTTTCTTCTTCGAATTGGCACGAATGTGAAAAAATCTTGTGTTTGCATCACCCAACTTGACCCATCGAGCCTGCGTCTGCTGACGATCCGTGCTTTCTCGATGACGGCGAGACCCAAGCTACGGTCTTTGAGCCGCCATGAAGGTCCCTTTCAATAGGCGAAAGAGCGCGACTCGCTAACTCGATCGAAAAGCGAGGATCACCATGAACTATGGCGAGGAGAACCCCGAGTTTCCCACTTTGGTCTTTGCCCATTTGGAGGCCTTAGCAAGACGGGAGAGCTTGGTGTGAAGTTTCGGAAGGGTTCATGTTGACCACAGGGCGACTCCAAGCCCTTTGGACTACCCGTGGAAGCCCTCAATTGTGGCCAATAGTTTTCGAGCGAAAACATTTATCGGCCTATGCTCCATTGCCGCCGAAAGAGAGAGAGAGGCGTGATCGAAACCAACGATGGTAAAGCTCGAGGTAAGTCTCCGGAAAGAGGAGCTCCAGTGTCGCAGTGCAAAAGGCACGATCTATCCTCGTGTGGGTAGGGTTGGCCCGCTCGTTGCTCCAAGTGAAGCGACGACCTGAGAGGTGAATTTCTTTTAACTCAAGATTGCTGATTATTGAGCGAAAGGCATACATAAGCGATGGGTTAAGGTTGGAGTTGCTTTTGTCCGCGCTTGATAGATAAGGTTGAAGTCTCCTAAGATGAGCCAGCAAGAGTAGTCGATGCATGGGCGGCAATCTCTTGAAGAAAGAAGTTTATTTGACGTGGATCGTGGGCCATAGACACCCGTGACGCGCCAGAGATGCTTGTCAACTTTGACTTGATGGTTGCCGAGAGACGACTAGGCGTGCTAACAATGTCTTCCATCCGAAAGTAATCTTCATGCGCTAGTAGAAGGATCCTCCCTTGTTCCAACAAATGAGGAGGTGCAAAAAGAGACCAAGGAACGACTCGGTATGAATCCACCACAACCGAGCAACCACAACGCCCAACCGTTTCTTGAATGCAAACCAACGATGCTCGAGATGTGGAGATGAGATTTCAAGAACACTTCGCTTTGCACTGAATCGAGGCCTCTCACATTCCAATTGAGGATGTGTGATGTCATCGGGAAACAAAGAAGCATCGGACCGATCGTGGGTTGGTCGGCGAGCGGCACCCAAGGTCGTCGATCGAGCCGCCTCGTCATCCTGGGGATCGCAAGAGGAGGCCGAGAGGTCGGCCAAAGCGGGCGCCGATCGAAGGCAGAGGCTTGTCCGGAGGCGGAGAGAAGGTCTATGGTGCCATCAGCTTGGCATGAGAATCAAACCACGGCCAAGGCGCTTGGCGATAAGTTTCTTGGCCTTTCTCTCATCGTAGCCCCGACATGGGTTTAGCCAAGACGAGAGCTTCGCCAGTAAAGTAGCGACCGTGCGTGGAACAACATTCATGGATTGGCGCGATGCTCTTCTCCGTAAATACTTGGAGGATAGGGGCTTCACGGAGATGAAAAACTTGAGACGCCAGAATGAGGCGGCGAAAACGAGGGAGTGAGGTGGCGTCTGAATCGAGCCTCCAAGTCACCTTGATAGGTCGTGGGGCATCCTCCGCCATTAAGCCCGTGGAGTCTGCGTTGGTCACAAGGCCCCTTCGCCGATATAAGACATTGCCGAGGCTGGGAGGCCGACGCCGGGTTTTGGACCATCGAGCCACCTTGGGAGGTTGGTTGAGCAAACATAAAGCTTGGCGAGCTGCGTTATTCGGAAGGTCCCCTTCGACGATGTGGGATGTTGCCACAAAAACCATATCAGCCTCGTTAGGGGTGAGTTGTAGTTGAGGAGGTGCTATATCTAGGTCGAGAGAGCCTCCATGCTCTAGGTTGGGACCACAATCATCAATTGTTAGAACCTCGACCTCCACGGTCCCTGGGGTCCTAGAGCCAATGCCAGAAGTGGTAGAATTCACCGGTCGCCACTCCCAAACAGCTTTCGAGGAGGAAGATTTATGGACCACCGAGCGATAACGCTTTGTCAGGCCCCTTTTTTCAAGGCTCAGCTTTGCTCTTCAAGTCGGCTACCGGATTGGCCTGTCTTGAATGCTGAGGTGTTGTAGACGACCTTGCGGGCGACAGAGCAAGAGCGGTAGTCCCCTCGGTTGCGAAACTTGGAACCACGGGTGTCGACGACGAGTCGGATGGTGGCGGTGGTAGCGTGGTATAAGCGACGGGCGACCTCACCGGCGGCTCCTCCCCGCCCACCATACCTAGATGCCAAACTAGGCGAGAGTGTCCACTTTGACGCGTGAGCCCGCTAAGAATCTTTAACGACATCCAAGTGGATGAGAACCCCGAATGTGTCCACCGTCTTTGAGCGAGCTGCACCTTTCGCCGAAGTTAGGAACAACGATAGAGGTAGTGGATCTTGGGATGTCGATTGGCTCCATCGTCCATGCCCACACATTGAGGTGGACCGACTTCTCTTGACGGCATGAGCGCTCTTCAATAGACCGGAGCACACAAGACGAACCAATGATGCTTTGAATCTCCTCATCCCGCACATGCATGGGACATTCTCTAGGCAGAGTACAAGACCCGAAAGCGGAGAGGGTGGGGTCTTCGATTAGGTGGGCGCCACCACGGAGCTTAAGGAGAAGCATCAGATTGTAACCACCCACGCCAGACCGCGACGGTTCGATGGCATTGCGACGGAAAAGCGACGAGAAGTCTTCGGGAAGCGCGGCGAGCAATGCTCTCCGCTGGCGCTTCAGACGCCCATTGGGCGGAGAGGACAACACCGAGGCCCGTGGTGGTCGCGAAGGCCAAAGAGGCGACACACCGCAAGACGGAGAGAGATCGTCGAGGTAGCCTCCAAGTTCATCGTGGAAGCGGATGAAGCTCTCCGAACGACGCGGGCGCCGGCTTGGTCAACCGAACCGCCAAAGACAAAGCGAGAAAGCGACGGTGCTTCAGAGTAGAGTATACTGAAAGCGACAGCTATCGTAGATATATGCCGCCAGCTTGCGGCGCCGGCATCGATTGATCCTCGCAGCCACCGCTAAGTGACTCCAACTCTAGGCAATGGAAGCAATGAGCGTGGCGGAGACGGGCGAAGCCGCGCCGAGTATCGCCACAGAATCTAGAGCGTCGAATCGCGCCGATCACCGCGAGTGGAGTCAAAAGAGCTCGCGATAGGTCCGCGCGCAAGTTGGTCAAGTAGTGATAGCGAAAGCGATCGCCGGTTGTCCTCTCGGCGACGCCGCTAGAAGCCGGACTGTGGTCCACTCGGCCTCGGGCGGTCTTCAATAGGTAAGACGAAATTGACTTGTCAGCCGAGAGGTTCGAGGATAGCCATCTTGTAGGGTATCGGCAACCGGGCCGAGACTGGTCGGCTTTTGAGACAAGACCGGTGGAGCCACGGCGTGAGGCGGTGGCAGCGACCGCGGCGGCGGGGAAGGAGCACGGGAGCAGGACGGCATGATTAGAGCGAAGGGCGGCGCTGACAAGCTCGAGAAGTAGGACGACGACGATCTCGCGATGGCCAGTGCCGACCAGATCAGGAGCTCGGGGAGGAACGTGCCGGCGAGCTCCAACTTGGGGCAGTGGCGAGTGCGAGGACGAGGGGTGGCGGTGGTGACTAGCGGTGAAGACCAGCGTGAGGAAAGGGATCAACCAGCCTAACCCATCCTCGAGGGGCAGTGGCGTTGGAGCTCGACAAAGAGATGGTGGCGGGGAGGGACGGCCGAGCCTCCCCCGACGCCGGCGACGTCGCGGACTGCTAGGTTGCTGTCCCCATGCCGGGAGACGGAGCGCGGGGGCCCGACTCGGCGTGGAGGCGGCGCGGCGAGGGCGCCGAGGCAGGATGGGCGGCGTGGAGGCGGCGCCAATGGCGAGAGAGGGCGAGAGCGGCCGCGACGTGGAAGGCGGAGCGCGGCGCGCGACGGTCATGAGGGGGGAGGCGGCGGCGTCGGAGCTCGGCGGGCGGGTCTGAGCTCGGCGGGAGTGGGGAGGAGGAGGCGCAGTGGCGGGGAGGCGATGGCGGCGTCATGGGAGAGGGACGGGAGCTCGGGCCATGGAGCCATGGGGGAAGGGAGCTCGAGGACGGTGGCGGGAGGGAGGACGATGGCGGCGTCGCGGCGGGAGGGAGCTCGAGGGCGGCGCCACGGGCGGCGGGCGGCGGCGGCAGCTAGGAAACCCTAGCCGCCCGTGAGTCGCCCGTGGCTCTACCTGCGAGCTTCATTTTGGTAGTTACACATGTCAAAATTGGAAAGTGAGCCGTTGAGATCATTTCATGTTAGATTAATTCATTGTGCACTGAAATTTGTATCTTACTTTCTGTAATTTTCGTTTTTGGTCTTGTGTCTTGAGTCAGTTTGCTGTTAGCTGTAGCTGGTCAGTCGGTTGTCGTTGTTTTAGTTAGTTGCAGCTCGAAGCTTGCTTGGTCCAAGTTGGAGCTGGTTTGTAGTAGTAGTGGTGTGAGTGCCCACGTCTGCCATGTTGTGTGGGATGGCACACAGCGATTAGTGGGAGAAGTGGGCTGTTTAGTTGTTACTCTACTTATGCATAATCAGAGTCAGAAAACGCAGCAGTTGCTGCCCCATTTGCTGTGTGTGCTTCCTCTGTGTTCGTGTGTGTTCTTCTAGTGCATGATCTCAGCGTCAAGCTGATGATCTGCACGACACAGTGAGGGAGAGGATTGAGAGTTTACCCAGATAGGTTCTGACATTTCAGTTGTAACATATTTGCGTAGCGCGCCCACAATGGCTATCAATTTCTCCACGATACTCTGAAATACAGAACTTTGTTTCTGGTGGGTGGGTGGGGCAGGTATCAATGCAGTTACGCAAACTACTGTTTAATACTGGTACAAGATTATGCAATGGAGATTAACTATGCATTTTGTCTATGTTGCAAAAATAATATAAGACTATGCTAATATACTATGTCATGCCATGTGGCAGTTTTAGTGGAGATTCAGATGTTTATATTGCGGTCGTACATAATATATATGTGCTCAGCAGTTAATGCAAAAAAATACTTGTCTATATGCCTTTATAACCTTTTTATATTTATAAACATGTAGCAGTAGTAACCTAGTAGGGACATGACACAGTTTTTTCTCCTCCCTTGTTTAATACCGAAAGATCTGCCAGTATCACAGCTGATTACTAATGGAACAATTTTTTTTATTCTTACAGGAATTCATAGGTCCCTTTTGGTGCCTTCGGGCTGCTTTAGGTCCACTGGTGGAAACATATATTTTACTTGATCGATTATTGTTTCTTCAAGAGCAAGGCAGCGCAGTTGAAGCATTGCTGTTTCCTCTATTTGATCCTACTATGTCTCCAAGGAATATGGCATTAATTGCTTGGAAGTTGCCTGAAAATCCTCAAGTGTGACAGGGTAACTCTTCTTATGCCCGAATACATTGGTTGATGGGATATCGTGTTCTGAATTTGTGCAGAAGTGTAAGATGGACTCATGTCCTGTGGTTAGAGCTAGTTCTTTTATTTGATATAGAGACAAATGCTGTCCTTGTGGGCTGGTTATAGAAAAGATAGAGCACAGGTTAGTAGCTGCCTGGTTGGACATGTAGCTCAGTGGCTACCTTTGTGCCCACCTGCTGGCATGTAGCCTGCAGCAACATGGAGATTCATCTTGATCCTGTAATGACTGAATCTAAACCCTTAAGGTGTTTTTTTACTCTAAAGCAATGAGAGAAACACTTTTATTTTTTAATGGTGCTTGTCTGTTTGGCATATGTTGCCTGATTCTTTAATTTCACAAAATGTAGCAAATTTGCTCTCTAGTTTGCTTTATACTTTTGGTGTTTTGCACATGTAGGATGTCACAATAACGATATATTGCAAATCCAGATATGGGAATGTGCAAGAGATTGCCCTCGAACAGTGTGCCTTTATCCAATAAATGCTAGGTCAACTTCTAGATCGATTCTAGGCCTCCCAGAGTCCCAGTGCATGCCTTCTTGTTTCTCTGGAGTGATAACGAAACATGTTGCTATCGAACTTTTATATTTCCTGCAATTTGTGTATATGTATTGTATGCAGGACTGACACGTTCAGGAAAAAAGATTTTGATGCATTCTGTCAATAGATTTTCTTGAGCTGATATCAATAGAATTTCAGACACTGTCATCATCAGAATTACAGCAGTGTAGATTTAATCTTGACTGCTATGCCTGCTTAAAAAATGCATCTTACAACTGACAATAGCAACAAGAGTGAATTATTCCTCAAATAAGATTTTACCTATCCTGATTCCTGATACAACTGGTAAACTTATGCTGGATCTTGGTGACTAATCATTTGGATAAGTTAGCCCAGCATGGTTGGCTGAGAGGGACAAATAAACAATTATGTGCTGTAAGTTGCCTAACCGCATTGACCATTTACCTACAAAGCTACGTGTTGCCTTATAAGATATCAAATCCTGTTGGATCTTTGATGTGATGCTGCCAACATGGGGATGATGGAGGCACACTAGGGAAAGAGGTTGACCCCGCGTAAGCTAAAGTTTATTAAGCATGTGCCACCACATGATTCCATTGGTATGTTCGTGGTTTCAGGTTTGTCATAGCTTATATCCATACGTCTGTATGTGCGCGTGTCTGGCATATGTGCAATTTTTTAACCTTTTCTTTTTGTGCTTTGACTACTGTTGTACCGTACAAGCATCCTGAATTGATTTTTTTCTTGCTTCACCCTGCAATATATATATTTTTAACTCTTTAACTGCAGGCATAGTAACTGTAAGAATTGGCTTTGTTTAATTACTCACCAAAAAATCTCTCATACAATTCTTTATGTCCATTCTGATCAGTCCTTTTATCATTCTTATTTGATCACCAATCTCAGTTTGATAGTTCAGAGGAAGTGATGAAAGCAAAGGTATTATTTGTAAATAGAGGAATTCAAAATAATTCTTGGGCCACTGGTAGATGGATAAGATCTGTACTGGGCCTAATCGATCGCGTCATGGTAGCTTGAGAGTAGCAATCTGTCATTTGGTGGATGAGAATTTACAATGGAATTCAACTGACCCAAGTTATATCCTTGCATGGCTTGCTGTCAGAATCAAGTTAAGAGTTTATTCATTTAGCATTACAATAATTAGCTGATTTTACTTTCATGTGGCAATTGAAACTTATGTTTAGTATGTGATCTTGAAGGTAAGAGAGCTATGTAGTATTCCCACTCGTTTCGTCCTTTTTTGCAGAATCTGTCCACCCATGGGTGTGAGAATGACAGAGCCTGTACTTCTGATGATGGAACAGCGTCAAGGTGGACACTCAGAGCCGTCGCAACTCTTCCGTCTCCAAATCCTTATCCAGATTTGTACACCCGGAGGTGCCCTGCAAGGCCACAGGTCAATTCCCTCTACTTTTCACTGATGCCGCCAGCATCTGAAAGGTTATGACGCACCAGCACTTGAAGAAACTCACCTCCGTTGTGCTCTCTGTGGTGGTCTAATTCTATCCAGCCAATAAGCCATGGCGAGATCTTCAGTATCCATGTAACCCGGAATTTCGGTGAAAGACTGTTCTCCGGTTGCACGCCTGGCACAAGCTGATTGATTGATTTAGGTTAAAAGTGATTGGAATTGAGGGCTGCGCCGTGCGGTGTTAGGCCGTGCAGAGGAGGGGAGAGAGGGAGGGGGGAGGTATGTGGATGAGCTCTCTGTTGTTGCTGTCAAGCCCATTTCCAGGTCTCTTTCACTTGGCCTAGCAGAGCATAAATTCCCCTATTTTATGAGAAACCGCTCAGCATAATTCCCCGTTCAAGCCTTGCAGGAGCTGCTGGTTAACTTCATTCTTGGATTGGATCCATCATCCATGGAATAAATGGCACTTCTGCAGTTCCCTTGTGTGCTGCGGTCCTATCACTTCCTTTTGAGCCTTGACTCTTCCAACTTCCAAGCCAGTGAAGTGGAGCTCTTGCGACTTGCGAGAACCATCATGTCTTCACCTGGTTAGTGGCCGCCACTGGAAAACCTCCCCCTCCCTTTCTCTCTCTCGATCAGATCAACCAGCTGGTACTTCGCACTTAGCATGGTGTTCCTGTGGTTGTCGTTTTGGAATCTGGACTAGCACCGGCTGGTCATGGAGAAGGATGTTTGAGCTGACCTGCACGAGGCCCGAGCTGCTGCCCGTGGACACGAGCACAGTGAGGTACAGTGAACCGCTGCATATGCAAGGGATGCAGCCTCAATCTGAGCCGCCGGTTCTGGAGCTGGCGGGTGTGATTGCTTTGTCGCGGCGCGGCCCGGAGATGGATATGATGCATCATGCATGCATGGAACCGAACCGAATGGGAGGGCTCATGAGGTACGTACGCACGGAGCGCGCGCGCGTGGTTCGTGTGACGACGCCGGCCGGTGCGTGCCGCGTGCATGCCATTGCCCATTGCCCATTGCCCATTGCCCTGCCCGCGCGTAAGTGCGTAACAGAAATCAGAATGCGCTCCTTCCCTGCCTCCCTGCCCAGTTGCGTCCACAGGAACAGAACAGCCGCATGGTCAAGGGATGCCAGCTCAGCTCCCTTCGGTTTCATACCCCACACGTCATGGCCCAGGGCCCACTATGGGTTGCACGAATCTTGGAGCCAGTATGGTGATCAGGGGTATGGGCTTCTTCGAACCAAATGTTTTGCCTTCTCAGAGATGCCCCCGAATGAAAAAATTGACGATTTGCTATTCTCTACATTGGTTCTCGCTAAGTATGCCACTCTGTGTGTATTACATGTGGGACCATCTGTGTGTATGATAGTGGACTAGCGAGAACCAATATTAAGAGTGGCAAATCGTCAAATCCCCTCGAAGCTGCTTTTCAACTCGAAAATGCCTACTCGAACCAAACCAAATGTTCCAACTTCTCAAAGCTCTTGTTGCACAAAGTTTTCGCATGGTTGTCTTGTCCAGCCGCAGTCAAAATAAACGGTGTTTAACTCGAAGCACTTGGGCCTTACTCTTTTTGGTTTAAATTAAATTAAAGTAAATTTAAATATGTCATTTTTTACGGGCCAAATGATGTAATACTTTGTAGTCATTTTTGTAGGGTTTTAAATAGTTCTTCTTAGGGTTTTAAAAATAATTTTTCATAATTTTTGTACCCTTCGAACCGTCTTTCAAAGGGCCACAACTTTTTTAAGATTAAAATTTTCGATAACTTTTAGCTAAAAAAAAACAAGGCCTTGGGATGGTTATTTCTATATGGTGTGCACAGCGACTATCTGTTCACACCGGAGAGGTCAAGAAGAAGATGAGAGCAGCGCAACGCATGCCAGTCACGCTCGTTATCTACATCCCCATAGGGTCTAGTCTAATCTGGAGATGACTCCTGCTGTCAACTCCTCGTCCTATCCTCTCCAACTAATGTGGATACTGGTTGTGCATCTCATCTCATCTTGTGACGGATGGCAGCCAATAACAAGTGCATGAATCTCGAGGTGCTAAGGCTATTCCGTACCTATGAATTGTGTCTCCATCCTGATCCATCCATAGGTTTTAGAATCATCAAGATTGGTCTTAATTAATTTTATGTGTCGTGGTTTGAGCCGGAGATAGCAACCAAGATTCCAAAGGCGAGTCGAATTGTATCCTGGCTTCGAAAGGCGAGTTGAATGGTATTCTAATTTAACATGAACCTACACTGTAGCGATAAATAGAAGAGAGGAAAGATTGATGAATAGTGTTAAATAGTGCCTAAGTCCATGATAAGTTAAGGCCTAGATTCAACATGCTTTAAGTAGCTCTAGCTCCAAGTGGCGAGCAGAAATAGAGAATCCAAAGACAAGAATCGGTCAAGTCATGCAAACGATTAGCTGATGACTTTACTACTACGTACTGTTCTGCGTAATTGGGCGGAGGAATTGTTCTCGTTAATTACCATTACTATTTACTACACTACAATTGTAAAAATAGTGTTCTTGTAACAAATGTGCTGACTGCTGGCTAGAGATTTTAGGGGGAGAAAGAGAGGTTGCTTTATGGCGTGTCTTTTTAAGACACTTTTATATTACATTAAAATGAATGAGTTATTCATTCCTAGTGATCCAACTGTTCATATTACTTATAATTTAAATACATCATACCTAAATGGCATGAGTTGAATAATTCTCACGATTATAGATTAAATTGACACTTTTCCCAAAGTGCGAAATCTAAAAAAACGACCCCACGTCGTCTCGCTTGAGGCGGCTCAGGGGAGAAAGCCGCCGCCACCAACAAAACCTCCGCGCACCACCGGCCGGCGCCGGCGCCGGCCCATCTCCCTCCCTCGCCATCCTTTCTCCTTGCCCATTGGTCTCCTTCCTCCTCTCTCTCCAGCCTTCTAACTAGTCAAATCTAGAGCCGGCGGGTGGCAGTACGGCTAGGACGGGCAGCTCTGCCGGCTCGGTCCTTCCTCTCTTGCGTCGGGGGATGGGACGGCGACGGCTCCCTCTCTGCTTCCCCACAGCGGCCGCAACGGCGTCCTTCCTCCTCAGCGCGTCCCAGAGGCGCCGTACCACGGCGGCTGCCTCGTTGGCCGCCTCACGGCGCAGAAGGTTGGAATGATGTGTTACAGGGCGTTTCTTCCAGTCGCTCCCTCCATCGCCGGTGATCGCAGCGCCGCCATGGCGGCGTCCACCAGCGGGCCCACGGAGAGCGCTTAGAAGCGACGAGCGTCGCGATTGATGTTCCGCTCCGTCCGGCCGGCGGCGCGGTGGCCGTTCGGCGGTTCTCGAGGTCGGATCCGGTGGTTTGGGCCGGCCCTAGCGCTGGGCAGGCGGTGGTCGCGGCAACTCGCGATTGGCGGGCGGTTGTCGATGGCGGCAAGGCGGATTTGGCGTCGTGGTGGCCCGATCCGGGCAGCGGGTGGCGGGCCTGGCGGCGATGGCGGCGCCGTCGCAGGCGCGGTTGGCGGCGCTTCGGTGGTTGGCGGCGGCGCCATGGCCCTCTTCATGCTTTTGTTGGGCGATCGTCAAGGGCGGCTACGGTGGCGCGCGCGAGTGCGATCTGGTCGTGGTTGCCGGCCGACTCCGGCCAGACCTGGCTGGTGGCTCCGGGCGCGGCGGCGTGGGCGGCCCTGCTCGCGGGTGGTTTCACTGCTGGCCTCGTCCCCGTCTAGTGTGCCTAGGTGGCGTTGGCGGCCGCGTGGTGGACGGTTCGTCGGCGTCTTTGTTTCCGGCGGCCCTGGTTGCGCTGAGGCCGTGGCAACGATCTTGGCAGCGCGGCGTTGCATACCACCCCTTTTGGTGGCGTGGTTTTGGACCTGTTCTAGGGGCGTGTAGTCGGCCTCCGTGGTGGGAGGTTGGCTCCTAGGGATCCTTCTCTGGGCGAAAGCCCGCTCGCCTTTTGGCGGCCGACGATGCTGACACCTTCTGGTGCCAGTTCCCACCTTGGAGGCTTCATCATGAAGTCTCTCGGGCAAAAGCCTAGCCCGCTCGGGCCGGTGATGGCGGCGCTCGTGGGCGTCGTGTCCCTCCCTGGAGGTATCGCTGTGGTTCCTTTCCCCAGGGCCTTTGTTGGTGTGCTGAGCTTGTGCACCAGTTGGAACTGCTCCGCCATCCCCTTCTCCTGCGACGGCAGGACCCGTTCTCCTCCTGATTGCTTGTAGCAGTGCTGTCTACCCTGGCGCTTGTGGCGCGGCTGAAGAGGCACCGTAGCTCCCTTCTCTTACGGCGGCGATGCTTCCTTCTCCTTCTCATCTACGGCTGTAGACCTCGTTGCGAGTTGCGCTCGGGTCTCGTCGTCATCCCCTCCTTCTGCGGTGGCGATGCTCTTCTTCCTGTGCGTGGCATGTTGTGCTTAGCTTGTCTTCACCTCCCTTGGTGGCTGTGGCTTGTCCCTTGTTGGTCTTTACCTTGTTGCTGGGTGTCGTGCCAGCGGTGGTTGATTTGGGTTCATGTGCGTTCGTTGTGGTGCCTCGTTGTTGCCCCCCTCTCTCTCCCACTCTCTTCTTTCTTTCTTGCACAATTGTAAAATTTTCCCTCGTCTTTAATGAAATGGCAGAGCTCCTGCCCGTTAGCTCAAAAAAAAAAATCTCACGATTGAACGGTTGGACCTATATATATAAACACACACACACACACTGCCTTTCTATAATCTACAGTAAAAGGGTCTATTTTACTTTCTTTAGAAAAACAAAAGTCCTCAGATTGATTATTAGCTAGTTGGCGTGACTAAAAGATCTGAACATAAGTTTGCATCAGATGTACCCTCAATGTATTATTTCATCAACGGTATAATTATTCATAGTGTTTAATTAATTGATACTTATTTTAAAGTTCTAGTTGCATATCACATTTGAGATCAAGAATGAAAACTTTCGTGTTCTTTTCTGGTGGCGTGCACTCCGGCCGGTCGCTATACTAGAGCAACAAACTATCTATGCCTAGGCCACTCTTTGTGGCCACAAGATTGACCTACAGGACTCAGTTTTGGTTCTTTTCAGAAATAGCATTTCAGAATTGACTTGAAGAGAGCAGGTGACAAGTGGAGCACTTTGGTTGCGCATCAGTGCATGGAGCAATCCATCCTATTTTTTCCCCCTTCCGTTAATTTTCTCCTTATATTTTATTTTATTTTATTCTTGCTGGCGTGCACATATGGAGCTTGTGCCCGTGCTGACGTGGAACTGCTCCTCTTTATTTGTGGGGGAAAAAGGCAAAATGGAAATAAAGGGGAAAAAGGAGAAGAGGGAGGAGAAAAGCTTGAGGTAGACCCATTACCTAAACCACCTTATAAACCCCTCTTCAAGAGCACACCTAGTGTACATACTTGATACTAGCTCAGCTCCAGCTCTTGGCTGCTTTCTCTCTCCTCCTGCTCCTCTCTTCTCTCATCCCAGCAGCACACGAGAGAGAGAGAGAGGGAGAGAGTGAGAGAGAGGTCCATGAGCATGAGCTTCTTGAGCATGGTGGAGGCGGAGCTGCCCCCGGGGTTCCGGTTCCACCCGAGGGACGACGAGCTCATCTGCGACTACCTCGTGCCCAAGGTCGGCGGCAAGGTCGGCTTCTCCGGCCGCCGCCAGCCCATGGTCGACGTCGACCTCAACAAGGTCGAGCCATGGGAGCTCCCCGGTGAGCACCATCTCCGCGCATCCATGCGTGATCACACACATAATTTCTTTCCGTCAATTGATCATCCAGCTTCTCTTCTGAATTGGTTACGTCTCACTCACACCCCTTGCACATCGATGCAGAGAGAGAGAGAGAGATAGAGAGAGAGAATGTGTTCCACATGCAACAAATAATCTTGATCTTCTCTTGCTGTCGTAACTAATCATCGTGTGCTTCCCCCAAATTTTATGTCCTTCTTTAATCTTGCTCTCTTTTTTCCTCTAGCTGCTGATCCTTCGTATCTAACTGGTAGCCCTTGTATTGCTTCAGTGTCAAGAAACAGCCCAAACCCCCAATGTGTTCTGCATACATCATACCTCATACAGTACTGCACTAAACAGCTGCACCCCTTTTTTCTGCATGCTCTTCCCTTTGATAAAAAAAAAAGGCTTTCTTCTACATGCACATCATCCTTAGTTTATTTCTTATCTCATACATACAAATTAATCTACATGAGTAATTTGATTTACATACCTTCTCTCTCCTTTCCTTGCAACTTTCACGATTAATTGACAGCGTCTCTCAAGGTTAAGAGAAACTAATTAATCACTTATAGTTTGGTAGCCTTTGGTGTTTAACAAAGCAATAATCGTAGTAGTATGCAACTTAGATCATCTTGTGCTCTTGATTCTTTAAGAACAGATCATATTCATGCGTATTTATTTTTATGCGATCTTGATGTGGCTGTCTAACATCAACGTCACTATCAGATAGGCGTACTTGATAGACGACTACATCAAGTGGACGTTTTCCAGAAATGCAAGTACATGTAGATCTATCTATCTTAAGAGCATTAAAAGTGCGGTTACAAATAAGCCCTAGCAATTTCATTCTAAAAACCGTAATTAGATTGCACGGCTAGGTTTCAATCTGGTCACACTTAATTCCAAATAAATATATATATAGATACGACCGAATGTGAATAATTATATAATATGCCCCGTTCCAATTTGGTGTAGGTTTGAAACACCCATACGCACAGTTTCTTTACTTTATTTTTTATCTCAATATACTCCGAAGGTAAGAGATAAACTGTCTGTTAGATCTAACACGTACGATCCAGATGTATTTATTTTAGACACCGTTCAGCACAATGTTATTGTAAAAACTTCTGGAATTATTGCGCAACTCTTACACGCATATATGGTGTTAATATTAATTTTTATGCAGCGGCAACAAATACGTATGTTCTATATTTGACTGGTTTTATACGTAAATACGTACACCATTGATTTTTTGAACGCAATACGTACATCATTGTAATGTAATGAAAAAAAAAATGGAGGGATGTGACAGAATCTCTCTTGTGAAAAATGCTAGTTCGACTATGACTGCCCATAATGGAAATAAGAATAACTTAATCGATCTCTTAGTACTCCGTATTATCTCTTGGCATTTCTCCTTTTCCATAATGGGAAATATTCGTCTAATTATTCCAAACTTTGTATGGCTCACATTTTTTTTAATTAACATCTACGGGTAGAGGCTAGCTAGATGATCCTTCTTGGCAAACTACTCTCAGTTTGTGTCCAAAATAATCTATTGCAAGATGGGGGCACTTATGTATTTACAGGTCTAATTGACACTATATATATTTCCATTAAGTTAATTTAAACATATATGCTGCAATTTAGAGATATGCACGCTATGCTTCTACATCCTAATTAAAGCCATGTTCTTTTGAGCTGATCTGAACGGATGAATGGCTGAAATGATTGAACCTGGAGATCTTTTCGAGGTAGTCTCGAGATTCGGTTACATTTCGTTTGACTTGCTTTTTAAAGCGTTAACCCATCGTCAAAACAACAAAAAAATGTATTAAAAAACTCAAAACACGTGTTTTCAAAACGTAGATAAGTCGTTAAGTCGTTAAGCCATTAAGCTGAAAAGAACTGGGCCTAAGTCTTGCAATCCGACGTCAAGGCTACTAGAATTTTGTTTGGATGTAAATATGTGTTTAAAGGATATCTAGATAAGGAGCAAATATAAATAAACATGTGTTTAAAGACCTAACCCGCTGTGTGCATGGTTTTATTGAAACGTTTTGGTGTCTCTTATCAAAATATGGATGCACAAAAGGGAAAACTTCTCTAGACTCTAGTTGGCCTAGCCACTGTCATTGCTTGCTCTCCACCAATAAAAAAGAAAATATTTGTCTGTATGGTTTTAAAAACATACCTTTGACCAATTATTTCTACCGTAACAAGTTCATAAAACACAAATAAAGTATAATAAAGCAATTGATCAGCTCAAAAAAGTGTAGGGAATTATTTCTCAAGATAATATACATGTGTTTTCTTGGCTTGTATGTTCTCATCTAAATGTCCATCCTGAAAGATAAAAGTTTTAGAATATACCACTTTGCCTCATTAATATCACCTTTGCTAGTTTTGAGACGACTGAGACTAGGTGGAACCTCCTATGTTTATGACAATGAGGGCTGGGTCAGAGCGGTACATTCCGAAGCTTTCGATCTTATTTCGGTGGTATAAACATTTCTTTTGCATTTTTAAAAGATTTGATATTGGTATTCGGTAGCGACAATGCACATAGACCTAACGTAAACATAAACATACATGTTTACACAGAAATGAATGAATGAATGAATGAATTAACCCGATCTTTCTTCTTCTTCTTCTTCTCCGATGAAGCAGCGGCAGCGGCTGTGGGCGGCAAGGAGTGGTATTTCTTCAGCCTTCGGGACCGCAAGTACGCGACGGGGCAGCGGACGAACCGGGCAACGGTGTCGGGGTACTGGAAGGCGACGGGGAAGGACCGAGTGGTGGCGCGGCGGGGCGCGCTGGTGGGGATGAGGAAGACGCTCGTCTTCTACCAAGGCAGGGCCCCCAAGGGGAGGAAGACGGAGTGGGTCATGCACGAGTACAGGCTCGAGGGCGCTCCTCCTCCTCCTCCTCCTCCTCACCATCACCACCACAGCCGCCTCCAGGTCCAGCCACCCTCCTCCTTCACTGCCTCCAAGGTATTTCAATTCAAATCATGCCATGCGTTAATCATGATGCATATATGCACCGCTCACTAGTTAATGGAGTGCTGCATTAATCAACCTATCTTTGCAGATTTGATTGTGCTGTCATTAGCGTTTGTTGCATCGCCATGCATGAGACACTTATCCCATTGGTGATTATTCTGCCTTGCAAATTAATTGTTCTTCCAGTATAGTTAATTAGTGCTCTCTCTGTTTTTCATGTAACACATACAGTATAGTTTAAATATTCTCGTTTAAAAATATAAAGCGTGCATGCAAATTTATTGATGCCTTTTGTCTATCTTTATTCATTGCACAATTTTCTCTCTTACATTTATGAAAACTCTCTTATATGATATTCTCTCTCATATCTTCAAGTCATATATAACTTGGATAGCATGGTCATTTTTCTAAACTTTCTTTAAATTTACAACTTTCTTAATATATGTGACAATTCAAAATACATCTTGCATTAAAAAAACGGAGGCTTGCGTTAAAAAAAACGGAGGGAGCAGTAGTACGAGATTTGCAGTGCTCCGGTGTTTAGAAGAGTTGTTGTCACATGCATTTAATGAGCCACTAACCCTACCATTAGTTGTGCTGTCATAATTAGTGCTAATTGGGGGGTTTAAATATTTCGTGCTAAGTGTATTGCCATGAAACACCAACCCAATTAGTGATGATTAATCTTCTTTGAAAATTAATTATTCTGTCAGTGTTGCTAATCGCATTGGCTAGGTGTAAGCTGTGAGCATGAATGCATGGTTATAATACTTATTTGCAGTATTCATATAGTAGTATTATGGAACAGTTGCTGTCAAGGCTTTGACATACTGTGCATAGGAGTATAGGACGTGGACAGTGGACTTCTAGGCTTGTCATTTTCCAATCGTTTATTTATTCTCGGAGACGGTTTTGATTCGTTCAGTGATTGCTACTTACCATTTAATTAGTTTTCTTGGGCACACGGTGATCTTTTGCGTCAATAATATTATACGTGCCAGTTCACACTAACCCACTCGTGTGTTTGTTCAAATGTATTGTGTCATTAACCTACTTGTTTGTGATAGCTAGGTATCTTTAAGGGTAGTTTTAGTTTTTAATTAATTGGTACCTTAATCTGCAAGATTTATATTCTTAAGTACTTTTTAGTTTATTCAATATATTTCTTTTTTAAAACCAGCAAGAAAAAGTCCATGTCATCTCAATATTGTGACAACATAATTTATATATGCAGTGATTTTGCAAACAAGATTTTATAGCTGAAGGTTTTATAACTCCAATTCCTACCCAGCTGAAAATAGATGCATATTTCATATTGAACATCTTATTCTGACCAAAAAAGTAAAAAATTAAAAGGAGGGTAATAAAAAACTTGTGCATGAAGGCAAGAATCAGGTCTTCATTACTAGGCCAAGTGATGCAATCAAGAGCCAGTACAGTCATAACTCATAATAAGCAATGAAATTGCATCTAGATCTAGTAAAGTTGCACCTACCAATGTCCTAATCGGTGCATTTTCTTGATCCTCAATGTGTTGTCTACAGGAAGACTGGGTCTTGTGCAGAGTCATCTGCAAGAAGAAATCCGGGGGAGGAGGAGGTGCCACCTCCAAGCCAAGAAGCCTCGCCACCATCGGCCATGACACGTCCACCGCCACCTCCTCGCCGCCATTGCCGCTTCTCATGGACACCACCCTGGCACAGCTCCAGGCCACCGTGAACTCCACCACCGCCGCCGCCGCCGCACTCGAGCAAGTGCCCTGCTTCTCCAGCTTCAGCAATAACATTGCCAGTAACAACAGCACCATCAACAGTGCTGCTGCTGCACAGCAATGCTACCTCCCCCCCATGGCCATAGGCAGTAATGGCATGAGCTACCTGGACAATGGCCTGCCTGACCTTGGCAGCTTCCTGGACCCTGCTCTGAACTGTGACAAGAAGGTTCTGAAGGCTGTGCTGAGCCAGCTGAGCTCCATGGGGGGTGAGGTGGTGCCCAGCCTGTCCCCTGAGATGGCTGCTGCTGTCAGCTCTACCTGGATGAACCACTTCTAGGGAAATCTATTTATTCAGAATTTCAGACAACATAAGCATGCAGTTGGCTAGCTAGCTAGTAGTTAATCTGCAGTGCGTTTGATGGTCTTATACCATCATATGAAATATATGTTTACTACTGTGTGGTACAATATCTAAGTGTGGGTGTTATTGTATTAGTAGAGCATGCAACCGTTTTTCCTGGCGATGTCCGTTAGGCGCAAGAATTTTAGGCTGAGTGAGAACTATGTAATATGATTGCTGAAGTGTGTATATTCAGAAGTAGAGGCTTGAATGATAAAAAAAAACATTTTTTGAACAATAAGACAGGACTTGTGCCATTCCATTAAAGAAGAGTTCAGTCTACAAGTCAAGTGGTTGTGCTCAAGCCCACCGGCACACGATAGTGCCTTCAACACAACACCACGGGACTCAGTCCCTCTTTGATTCTCTGTTTTAATTTACTTTTTGTTGTAGCGGGAAAAACCTATGACCTTTAAAATGAGATATGGAAAGGCTAACAAATTATATTTAGATCTCAGGAAAAACCTACAAAATCTTGAAAAAGATTTCAAATTGTCTGTAGAAAAATAACAAAAAATTTAAATCGAACTAGAACTAAACTAAAACACGGAATCAAAGAAGGTATCAATGTCGTACTAGGGAGCCCAGACACGTATGACGCATGCCATGAGCTGATTAGCCTTCGACGGGAGGCTCGTCAAGTCCCACAACCGTATGTCGTCCTGGACCTGGCTGAGAGATGACTTTTCGAAGATCCTCTGGTTATGTTTCTTCCAAAGGTTTTAGATTGCACATATATCGTACGTTGAATGTTGGGTGCTATCATTTAATCCAAATGATGATGCAGTGTGAACTACGCATGATATTTCACCAGGAGAAAAAGCAGGGGATGCAAGATAAAATTAACCTGGTTCAGACCATGCTAACGGCATGGGTGGAGCAGGGACGACTTGAATCACCTAAAGGCATCCTCAAATGGCCTCACCGATATGCTGATTACAGTTGCAAGAACAAAGAAGACAAATCACAGGTCACATCATCTTCCTCTCTCTTTGTTTTGAGAGCACACAACACAACCACAAACTAGTAGCCTACACTCTACAGGTATAGTAAAAGCAATGGGGGTTGTGCAATAATTCAGAGCCGCACAACTTGTCAGATGCAGCACCTGTTCAATCTTGATATTCACTCAGAGTAATTCATGATGCTCGAATCCAAGGCACCAAAAAAACATACTAATTGATGAATGATAAGCTGAAAGCTAGGCACTAGCGTACTGTTTCTGATATGCTGGCCAAGTGCATGAGCGACAAAGTGACCACCTTTCTACTTCATTGCAACTTTCAGAAACAGGCCCTGATCGCTTTTTCTGTACCATACGTCATCAATACCGGTACCCGTATGCGTAGAGCTACAAGTCTTGCACACCTCACTACAGTCTCCTTGTGATAATGTGGAAGAGTAAAGACCAGAGAAGAAAAGAGCAGACATGTACTTGCATCAAGGTGGCAGCTGCTAGATTCTGACAAATTCCAGTCCTCTGTGTTCTTGTGCAGTTTGCTATCCCAATCAGGGACAAAGCTATAAAAATTAGGTTGCAAATCCATGTGCGTCCAAGAATTTTAAATTTTTTAACTGCAATGCATGTGTATTTTCCTCTTTTTGAAACTAGGAAAGAGATCCATTTGTATTTTCATTTTTTGGCTAGCATGCACAGGTACATAGTGTGCATGGAGCATGGGGCCAAGGCCCCTGATCCCAGTCGTGTACTTGTGTGACTGTGTTATTTGTTTTCTCCAGGTCAGCATATGAACATATGTAGGCTACGATTGTCATAGATTGTTAGGTTGATGTGTTGAGCCAGTAGTCATCACTTAACAATTCCTAGTTGCATGTTAATTAATTCCTTGAGGACATTCTTGATAGGAACTCATGGCCAAACCCCTAAATATATACCACCCATTCCATGCATGCATGTGTTCCTCCTCTGATAAATCTACATCAACTGACCTACTTGGATTTTCCCCTTGATTAAGCGCATAAGCAAGGTCTGGTGCTGGATGGATCATCCCAAGCAACTCCAAACAACTTCACTGTTCAGATAATAAAACAAAGCTTCATGCAGTACTACAGGCACTAACTGTTTGGAAAAGCCCAGGGCTCACCGCACATGCAGCTTAACTAAACAAAGGCAAAGTAGCATCCAACTATAAGCAAGTGCAGTCAAATGGGGATGCCCAGTGGTACCAGTTACAGCCGCAGCCCACAATATAGTAGAATTAAATAGTGCAACAACTCGACCTATATAAGAACACATCTAGTTAAGGCTCCATAACCAATTGGACTTATGTGCTTGTACTGTTGGCCTGCCCATTTCAGTGCAGGCAAGAATGAACAGCTCCACGCCAGATTCAGCAATCAGCGGCCACTGCAGGCTGTCAGACAGCTCCCCCACAGAGGCACAGTCATGCTGCCTTAACCTGAGTGAAATCCAAGGACACAAACAGTGCCTTGTTGTGAGTGAGCTGTCTGGGACGAGGACTGCTCACTGGCCTGCCACATTGGCGCGGAGAGAGTTGGCTGCAGCTGACAGTAAGCTCAGGGCCAGCATGAGGGCGACGCCGATGAACGATGACACGAGCGCGAGGCCTCCACGGCTGCAGAAAGAGCCAAACTTGTCGCATATGGGGTTCCATCGTGCGTGCAAGTTACCCTTCCTGCCTAGCGCAGCCATCGAAGCCGCCGTGGCGGCACCTGTGGCCAATAGAACCATGATCACCTGGGCCAGCGACAATATGTTCAGAGCAAATTTGAGATTGGTTTGAGATTTGTCGGATATGGTACAGTGCATGCTTATATAAGTACAGGACCAGAAGTTCCACTCAAGTTACTAGTTCTTGATAGTTGAGATAGATTCTTCATCAGATTGGGCTTTGTCTTTTCATATTTGCACCGTGAAGAAGGCTCCAAAGCCAGTTCTCTAATTAGATTTGGCTGGACCATGTAGTGTGATGGTTCAGGTATTTACACGAGCCAACAATAATACACCTTGACTAGATTGCTTCTTTCTAAAGGCTGATCTGATCATTGATGTATCCTAGTCTCAGAACTGGTTCAAAGTTAACAATGACAGTTAATCAATGAAATGTTTTTGGTCTAAGAGAAAAAAATGTTATGAGCTGAATGATTAATGGTCCAAAGTAAATAGTCACAATAATCAATGATTTTTTTTTCTGTCTAAGAGAAGAAAAATGTTCTGAGCTGAATAGTTCGATGGAAAAGACACTTCATATGTTTGCATTTCCTGACGACCAAACCTTCTGAAGAATCAAAGCACGGGTACTAGAGATAGAAAATCACTCTAAAAAACAGAATTACCATGTCAAGCATATGCACAGCCAAGCTGTGCGCCTTCCGCTGCGGAAGGCGCCTCATAAGCAGAACGGCCATGTTATAAAGACTGGCTATGGCGTTGGCTATGACGAAGTACCTGCAAAAGCAAGCCAGTCACCTGAACCATTTGCTGTCACAACAAAACTTAGGAACAAAATTCAGCAGCAAACGGCAAGCACGAAGGCTTACACAAACGCCGGTGTGTCTCTGAACTGGGCAGTGAACGTCTGTGTGATTGGCCTGGTGCCCACAATGGCGACGACCGTGGTGTAGGATTGCTTGTTCAGCGCCATGACCAGAGCTGCCACAGCTGTGGCCAAAACAGCTGATGCTCTCAGCACAATCGGCTGGAGGGTGATGAGCTTCTCCTTGAGCTGCAGAGCTGTGCAGGTTGCAGCCTGTGCTGATGTCTTCTTGCCATGCTCAAGATCCATCGGGTGACCAATCGTCATTCACTACTGAGCTGGATGATTGGTTGGAACTAAACCTTTGGGGGAGCTTATATGCTGGACCGCTGGTGATGGTGCCAGTGCCATGATCCAATTTTTGGGTAATCAGAAGTAGCAAGTCTGGGCTACTTGTGCAATTCTTACAGGGAAACCGTTAATTTGGTGCTACTTGTTTCTGGTTCATGTGTACAACCAGTTGATTATTCAAGTTAGGTAGTAATTTTTTGGAGCTGTTTGCCTGCTTGGGACCTGTGTAACGAACAGAAAGTGGGGTGTCAAAGAAAAAAGGTTCAGGAAATAATAGTTTGCACCTTTGGTTAGACTATGAAGAGAGCAAAAGTATGAGAGAAGCGATGTGCAAGTGAGAGTAAAGTGCGGCACACTGCACTGGAGGAGGAGATGAATTCCTGATTAGGTATAACTAACAGAGAGAACTGTGCTCTTATCCTTGATTTTTAGACCGAATTAGCTTCCGTTATAAGGTAAATAGATATGCAATATGCGTCACAGCAACAAGGGGTGGTGGCGCAGTTGGCTAGCGCGTAGGTCTCATAGCTAAACGTGAGTGATCCTGAGGTCGAGAGTTCGAGCCTCTCTCACCCCAAATTTTTTTTTCCCTTTGTTTGATGTTTCACTCTGACATGACTTGCTTAATTCGCATAACTTATGCTTGTAATTTTCCTTCCCCCTGTTATTTCCTTCTAAAATGGGAGAACCTTTTAGACCGTGAACGCCCCTGGCATGTTCGTGGCATAACTTAACATAGACTCCACCCCTGTGAAGTACGTAACTGCATCATGGTGCACGTACGTATACACTGCATCGATGCTTCCGTACATGCTCAGTACAATACACCCCTGTGAAACCATTATCATTTACCAAATCAGCTCACATCCGTCGATTGATCCAAAACCATTGACCAAACCAGCTCACATCCATTGATCCATACGTATCATTATCAAAAAAACAGGAGCCATGTGCAAAGATAACATCTGCTGTTATTCATTGAGAAGGCTGAGGGCGGCCTCATTTCATCACACGGTAAAAAGGTCTAAACCAAGCTCATATTACATACAAAAGAATCAAGGGTAACAAACTACGGTTTCTCAATATCCACACAGGCAATTCATTTTTGGTGTAATCGTGCCGTTATGCTCTTTTGTGAGTTCCTTCGAGTTATCGATCACCAAATAGCAGTATAGTACAAAGTATTTCCAACTCCAGATATAAAGCATAAAGCAAGGCTGCATTGGTGTGCCAAACTGCTAGTATGTTACTTTTTCCCACCAGTTGTAACCCCAACTACAACGTTGCTCACCTGTGTCAAGTTTAAATGGGTCATGTAAGCACATCGATAACTCAGCTTCAATGAGCGTGCAAACATGCATATATGCAAATTGACAAGACAGCAGCTAAACATCGTAGAGGTGGCTTACCAATTTCCCCTTTTCATCTACTGTCATTGGATTTTCGACGACAACAGTTACATTCTGCGATTGAGAGGTTGGCTGCCAAAAGGGGGGAAATTAGAAGTGATAAATGACCTTGGACTTTACTATGAATGCTGAAAAAAATCATATGGGCAATTTGAGTATACCGCAGAAGTTGATGCGGCTGCATACGAAGTTCCATTTGGCGCAGGGCCAGGCAGTGTAGGCGGCAAAGGTCTCACTTCCACATTATTTATCTGGGATTAAAAAAAATAAATAGTTCAGAAACAGTAATTACCACTGATCATTTTTTATCATTTGAAGCAAAAAACCAACCCAGAGAAGAGATAACATACCCCAGTATTCGTAATATAATTGCAGATAGCACATTTGACAGAAGGTGCTCCATATGGATACATTAACACTGTGTGGCACTGGCCACAGTTCACATGAGCTATGCTACTCACTGCATCATGAACAATCCAAATCCATGAGTTATAGATAGATTGCACACACAATGTACAACATGCACACACACACATAAAGCCATAAAGGAGACTGAGAACATGCAGTAGACACCAGCTCAGTAAGAGCCTAAGAGGAATAACATATTAAAGAGTTGTCACTTTATTGTCGTTACATGTCCCATCATTAAATTGGAGAAACATATATAGCCAAATACACAAAGCACGTGAGAAAACAAGAAGTTACACTTTCTCTCTAATGTCAATTGTTCTCAGTGATGAAGTAGCTGAGCACCATGGCCCATGGGGCATGTTTAACTAGTTGAGCATTGACATTTAAGTCTGACCACAATTAATTGATCGGGAGATCAATAATGTAGGGTTTGTGATATTAAAAATACAACCGACAACCGTGTAAAATAATAAAATCGCTGCTGTGTTTGAATTTACAGCCTATGGTTGAGTACAATTCAGTGCACAACTTTTGTTAGTTTAACAAGAAGGGAAAAAATGATAATACTGTCCTAACCATCATAGCATCAATTTTAATTTCAATAGACCAGAGTGGGCTTCAGTGCCTCAGCATTGCTGATTTTATAGAACAGATGTTATGCGCAACAGGCACAACACGGCATATTTAGTCCACGAACAGTACCTGTGGGTACTGTAGCAGCGTGAACAATACCTGTGTGGTTGGTGGTTCCTATTAGTTAGGGATTAGATTAGATAGGATTTAAAGTTAGAGATTATATTAGATAAAATTAGTTTCCTAAATTGGTAAGATTATTAGATTTTCTTGGAGTCCAAATCAGCCATCCCTATAAAAAGGATGTCATGTATCTTACTATTTCATTCCATCAATAAAGTAATTTGAGATCAAATCTCGTAGGTGGTGGCTCCGACTAACAGCCTACGCGCTAAACTTCAACAACAGCTCGATTCGCCTGCATAAAGGGTCGTATCTGCGTTCATTGCGTGCTTGGGAACAGGCATGCAACAACAGACATTCCACTCGTGCATGGTAAGTTGGTAGCATGTCCATGAATAAAATTTACAAGCTTAAGGAACCACAAAATAATTCTACATATACATCAGTAATTCAGTACCTGGCCTGACAAAATTGACCGTATCGCAACATGAGCACCTAACGGTCGTCGCGTTGCGAGTATACATCAATAACGTTCGACAGCCACCGCATATAAGTTGTGCCATCTCCATTCCTGCACAAGAAGTTTACTTTAGTCTGATATAAACAAGTCAACTCGATGTATAAAGCTCCATAAAATATGAAACAACTGCAGAGCTCACAGTAATATGCAGATAAAAGGGTAGGAATGGGTAAAGGAGTAAAGGACCACCAACATCTGATTCTAATTATGTGAGTTGTCCCTAATGATGAATTACACTAATCCATATTGCAAAGAAGCACTTAGTAGTTGCTAGTTGCTACATGGTGATCACTCACGAAATAAACATTGCAATATGTGATGTATCTTTTTTTTTTAAAAAAATGTAGGTAGTACGTTGCTTCTCCTGGAACTTTCTACCGTGGCATTTGCAACTCCATCCCCAAACTTTCTACATGACATCAATTCCTTGCCGTTAGTGTACAGAATAGTACTTCCACAGAAGCTAGGATTAATAGATCCTCACACTCTTTTAAAACATGAGTTGCAATGTGAGGCACATGCAATAACAAACGGATGAGGGAGATAGGGTCATAAGTGGATCATGGGAAGTAGATAAAAACGTGCATCAGCACATTGACCACGGGTACATCAACACATTATGCACAACAATACAAAACACAATTAGGAGGAAGGGCACATTCTTTTGTTTTTTTATTATATAATATAAAACGGAAAGCAAATTAACTTACAAAATGGAGATTTCAAACATCTTTTAAACAATGACAGATAAAATAGAAGGGCTCTATCAGCTATTAGATTTTGTCAAGACAAACCAGTTAAATGAGCAAGGGACAATTATAATGGGAGCATGCATAAGAGGGTTGCAAGTGATCACGTAGAGGTAGATGGGGCATATACAGCACAGCCCATCCCTCTGCTCCTGGTCATAGAAAATGTCATATCAACACCCTAACCCATTTGGCCATACCTGAAAATATTTAACACTCCCAAAACATCATACAGATTTGAGAATGTTCACTCAGCCATCCCCAATCTTCTGATCCCATGCCTTTATGTTACAGGGCCTAGAATTTGGCATTTCTCTCGAAAGTAAATGGCATTTTACATATTTTATCTAGTGAGCAATAATAATTGCAGTTGATGAATGGAATATGTTAATGTGGTAAAACTAGCGAAGTTAAATCTAGAAATTGAACAAGAAGTTCTACGAAACCAGCATTTGATTCTTAGTTTTAATACAATTACTATATGAGGTTTGTTAGTCATTAATTTCACTATCCATCAGCATTAGATTTCTAGCAGGACTTTAAACGCTGTCCAGAATTTATCGCATACGTTTAGAACATTATCAACAGGACTCGATTACATGATATGACGATTGATTTTCTGTATGTCGAGTTTTGAGACAATGCTTGCGCCTTTGGCAGTCAACAACACAGATGGGAAACCAAATCTCAGACATCACCATATTACCTGGATGCGGCGAAGGCGCCGTGCTGGTGACGGAGTGGCATACAGCACAGCACACGCTCGGGGCCCCTCCTGGGTAGACCAGAATGCTCCTGCACCCATGGCACACGATCTGGCTCTGCATGCCTGCAAGATTCTGACCAACGATCAGCTCGAAGAAGCGGTAGGCACCAATCCTATCCACCCACTGTTGCACCCGAATCCTTACCGTCCAACACACCCCGCCCCTGTTCTATCAAATGGCCCAAGATTAACGCCCGCAAGCACAGGCAGCTCGGAATCAGCAAGAAAGGCCCCAACTTTGAAAGAACCCAAATCTTACACCCGCGTAGCCTCCTATCCCACGCCAATTTCTCCAAGAACAGAATCCCTGCGCCCCTAATCGACGAAACAACGGGAAAGAATCCGACTTGGCGCTCACCTCAAGAACCGCGGGAAGGGAGAAGGCGAGAAATCCCCTCGAGGAGTCGATCGTGGGAAGAAGACCGGCGGGACAGGACGAGGGAGGGAGGCGCCGCCGATCCAGGGGAGGAGGGGGCGGTAAGAATCGACGGGCGGGCACCAATTCGATGGATGAACAGCAGCAGCGGTGGTGGTTTTGGGTTGAATTTATTTGGGAGGAGACGGATGAGAGGTTGGAGGCGTCGCTTCGCTCCTCCTTCTTGTTCCTCTTTTTTCCGTTCCGCGTGACGGCGGCAAGGAGGAAACACCCAGGCATCGCGGCGAAAACTTAAATGGAAAGAATTCTACGGTTTACTGCCGTTTTAGAAAGGATTTTTATCATCTATGCCATTATAAAGTACTGGAAAATCATAATGGCCATTATAAAATCAATAATATTATAGATACCATTATAGAGTGCTCTTTAGTTTCATGAATGCCATTATAGGCACTCTACGGGCATATCGGCTCGGAATACACTGGGAAATACAAAAATACGGTCTGACAAGGTGGGCCCACATGTCATCCTCTCAATTTCTTCTTCTTCCTCCTCCTCCCTCCTCCACTCCTCTCCTCTGACCTCTCTCCCTCCAACTCCGACGGCGGCCACTGGCGGCGGCCAATGAGTCACATGATGACGGCTGTCATGAATGGCATGCATGGTAAAGTAGCACAAGAACGGCGGCGAAAGGAAGCTCTTCTTCTTCCTCCTCCTCTCTCTCCTCTCTCACATGCAGAAGCTCTTCTTCTTCCACTTCTTCTTCCTCCTCCTCCTCTCCTCTCGGCGCTAAGTCAAGGCGATGGCGCATGAAATACGCTGATGACAATGCCGAAAGCAACTGTGACGGCGGTGGCAATGGGGAGGAGTGTGAGTCATACAGAATGGGCGGCATGCATATGTATGAAGGACGACGATGGCGGCGGCGGCGGAGCGGCGGCGGCGACGACGAGTCATGATCGCCATGGCGAAGGAAGAAAGAGCAATCGAGGATGACATACGGCCCCACAAGTCGGTAGTATTTTCTATCGTATTTGTAGCTCATATATACAAGAAATCCTCCGCAATGGCACCAGTGAAATGCAGAACCGAAAAGAATGGCATATATAATATTAGTGATTTTATAATGGCCACTGTGATATCCAAACACTTTATAATGGCATACATGAAAAAAATCCAATCAAAGGAAATTATCGACTATTTGTCGCTAAACATGGCATTCGAGGATTCGTCAGGTCATGCACAAGTGGAAGTGACGAAACATCCTCCTCAATCTTTGGGACGGCAAAATCACCGATAACCGCCCTCCAAAAAGAACTGTATTTTTTTCATAAGTTTATTTAGAATAATATAATATAATTTCGTCGCAATACAAATTGAACGTCTGAGAAAAATTGGACGCTCAAAGCATTATGTAAATATAAACAATAACTGCCGCACATACATAATATATAACTGAAACATTTGATTATACATATTGAAACATGATGTTCTGTTGATGAAATATGCAACATGATGTTGTCGAGAAAGTAAAAGATATGCTAAAGGAGTTGATGGAACATACTCAAAAAATTGACGTGTTTTGCACATGGTGGATCCCCCTTTTTTTTTTTTTGCCCTTATGGCACTTCTATCTTTTTTCTCTTGCTTTGTCCAAGGCTCGAATGCTTTTTTTCCCTCCATCCATGGCTCTGAAGCTAGCATCTTGTGGTAGCTAGCTTGTTGCTTCCACCGGTGTTGACGCTCGCTGGTATGTGCCACCAATGTCGCTAGTGTGTTCCTTTTTTCATGTGTTGTTGCTCCTCTCCTTCCTTCCTTGGCTCTTCCTCTCTCTAGAGCCTTCTCCCCCCTTTTGTTTTCTCTCATCACCCATATAGTTTGTGTGTTTGAAAACCAGATCACATGAGCATAGGAGGTAAGTTCACTATATCTGGAGAAAAAGACAACAAGGAGGAGGTGAGTCCCAATTTTTGAATTTTATATGCGGATCTTTGTCTTTTTTCTTATGGAATTTTTCTTGTTTGCATTTGGAGATCCATCCCCATTTTCGGATGAAACCCCTAGCAACGCACGAGTGAAAACTTTGTTTTTTTACCTACTGAAACTTAGGTCTTTGCTCGTCGAAGCTTTGGATTTGTACTCGTTAAACTTCTCGTACCATCATGTTTCAGTTTTCAAGTTTCAACAAGTATAATTTTAAATTTCACGGGTGTTTTTCTATTTTTCCGCAATGACAGTGACTGCATCTCGCTTGTTTAAATCTAGATTTTCACCCGTTGAAACTTGGCCTTTTGCTGTTGGAACTTTAATTTTCGCAAGTCGAAACTTTGATTTTGTACTCGTGAAATTTCTCCTATCGTCAAGTTTCAGGATTTTCAAGTTTCCATAGATATTTTTCAATTTTTTTACATTTGTATATTCAGGTTTGAACGGTGACGTTATGCTGACGTCAGACGAGGACGTCCGGTTTCAAATCGGAACCCGTCTTTAAATTTTTTGATTGTTTAACACAACTAAAATTGAAGAGCTTAAAAAGGGAGATTCGGAGAGCCAGACCAAAATTCCATAACAAAACCGCCACGAGTCCGAGTCCGGCCCATCTAACCAGACCAGGTTTAGTTGGTCCGTCTCCACTTTCCAACCCGACCCCGTGCGTCGGTTCATCCCGAGCCCCCTAGCCAAGCCAAATCCCTAGCCGCCGCGGCGTCGCCACTCGCCGGCGTCGTGGTCCTCCCCGCCCGCGCCGCCGCGGCTGTCGCAAGCATTGGTGACGCAGGCGCGCGGCAGGGTTCCCTCCCGTATACAAAGTTCCAAGCTTCACCGAAGGGAAAGCCTCGCTTCCGCCGCCGCCGCCATGGAGGAGGACGCCGAGGGCATGGACCGGTTCGACATGGACGGGGACTTCGAGGGCGGCCGCTTCGGCCGGGACGGGGAGTTCTACTACCAGAGCCGCCGGGAGAGGGCGCCTCAGACGCGCGACGACGCCATCTACGGCGTCTTCGCCGAGGGCGACTCCGACTACGATTCCGACTCCGATGGCTCCCGCCGCCGCCGCCGCAAGCGCCGCAGGGACCGGGACGAGCCCGACCTCTCCAGGCCCGTACAGTTCGTCTCTACCGGCAACTTCATGCCCACCCAAGAACCCGAACCCGAGCCCGAGCAGAGGCCCGGGCTTGGGAGCGCTGCGCCCTCCTCATCCGCCGCTGCCTTGGCTGAGGAGGAGACCGAGGAGGAGGAGGAGCAACTCGACCTGCCCACGGCGTTCGGCCAGCGGATCTCCGAGGGGGCGCGTGCGAGGCGGGAGGAGAAGGAGCGGGAGCGCACGATGGCAGCGCGGCGCCGCCAGGCGTTGGCGGCGGGGGCGGGGAAGCTGGCCGCGGCTCCGGGGAGCCTGGAGGCCAACACCAAAGTGGCCAAGATGATGGCCATGATGGGGTACAAGACCGGAATGGGCCTCGGCAAAAACGCGCAGGGTATTGTTGCGCCTCTGGAGAGCACATTGCGCCCCAAGAACGCTGGACTTGGTAGCGTCGAGGGGTTCAAGGAGCCCAAGCCCTTCTCCACTAAGAAGGAGAACTTGCCGCCACCACCTCCTCCACCAGCTTCTGCCAAGAAGGAGCAGCAACGGTGGTCAAAGAAAGCCAGTGCAAGGAAAGACGCTGTGCTAACTAAAAATGAGTTATTGGCAATGCATGCTGAGCAGGAGCAGGATGAGCAACCTGCAGTTGTTCAGAAAGTGATTGACATGCGAGGGCCTCAGACACGTGTGCTCACGAACCTGAAGGGGCTTAATGATGAACAGGAGATGGCGGCGAATGACGTGCCTATGCCAGAGTTGCAGTACAATGTGCGGCTGCTTGTTGATGAGGCCAAGGCTGATATTGTGAAGTTAGATGGGCAGCTGCGCCGGGAGCAGGAGAAGGTGGCTAGTTTGGTGAGGGAGAAGGAGAAAGTTGCAAAACAGGAGGCTTTGCAGAAACGGCAACTGCAGGTGATGGAGACTATTGCAGGGGTGCTGGAGCAGGTTCGGGTTGATGATTCGGCCGGTATGCTCACACTGGAAGGTTTGCTCAAGACCTTCCTTGATTTGAAGGTTCGCTATGTGGAGGAGTTCAAGATGTGCAGCATTGCATGGATTGCTTGCCGATTTGCACATCCACTACTGATCCGGGTCTTCCAAGGGTGGCAGCCACTGCAGAATCCATTGTTTGGCTTGGAGATCATGTCTTCATGGAAGGATTTGCTGCAGGGTGACCAGCCATATGACTTCTCAGATGGCACCGAAACAATGGCTCCTTATGCTCAGCTTGTCAGTGAGGTAATCCTGCCAGCTGTGAGGATATCAGGAACCAATTCATGGGAGGCTAGGGATCCAGAACCAATGCTCCGCTTTCTGGAGTCGTGGGAACGGTTGCTGCCCCCTATTGTTCTTCAATCAATATTGGAGCATGTAATCATGCCAAAGCTGTCAACTGCAGTGGATTCTTGGGACCCACGTAGGGAGAAGGTACCGATCCATGTATGGGTGCACCCATGGTTGCCAATGCTAGGGCAGAGGATTGAGACCTTGTGCCATTCTATTCGGTACAAGCTGACTAGTGTCCTCCATGTGTGGCAAGCACACGACGCATCAGCGTATGCTGTGTTGTCTCCATGGAAAGATGTATTTGACCCAGCAAGCTGGGAAGACTTGATTGTGCGTTACATCATCCCTAAACTGAAAATGGCACTTCAAGAGTTCCAAATCAACCCAGCAAATCAGAAGCTTGACCAGTTCAACTGGGTAATGATTTGGGCTTCTGCAATCCCTGTACACCATATGGTCCATATGTTGGAAGTTGATTTCTTCAGCAAGTGGCAACAGGTCCTGTACCATTGGTTGTGTTCACCAAATCCCGATTTCAATGAGATCATGAACTGGTACAAGGGCTGGAAGGGCCTTTTTCCACCAGAGTTGCTTGCTAATGAGCGCATAAGGATGCTTCTAACTGCTGGTCTTGACATGATGAACCAAGCTGCTGAAGGACTTGAGGTGGTGCAGCCTGGTGCTAGAGAGAATGTGGGCTACTTGAGAGCAACAGAGAAGCGGCAATTTGATGCAGCACAGCAAGCATCACAATATCATGCAGTTCCTGGAGCAGCCATGGCAGATTTGAGTTTCAAGGAATCTATCCAGGCATATGCGATGGAACAAGGATTGTTGTTCATGCCTAGAGTTGGCAGATTCTACAATGGCATGCCAGTCTATGAGTTTGGTACTGTGAGTATTTGCATAGACTCTGTGAAGCGACTACTATATGCACAGCTTCAAGAGGGAATTGAGAGATGGAGTGCCGTATCTCTTACACAATTGATGGAAATGAACCAGATGGCAAGACCACGTTAATAGTTAATCGAAGTTAAGTTTCATGACATATTTATCTTTTCCTGTTTCATAGAATCTTCAAAGATGCCAGTTTGTACTGTTTGTAGAAACAACTCCTAAGGAACAAAAGGGTTTGATGATATATCTGGATGGCCTGTTTGTCTCATTAACTTTCTGGTATTTATGTTCATGCCATTAATATGAATTCTAGTGCTTTTCGACATTTCTACATGTTAACTTGGCTGTTATTGCCAAAAAACCCTCTGTAGCTATTATTAATTATCACCATGAGAATTGTTTCTGGTTGTGTATTGAATCTGTTCTCTTGGATGTTTCTTATATGTTCATCGAATTTATTCTTCCTATGTTTTTTGACGTAAGTGAACTCTCCTAGAGTCCCACTTAAGAAATAAGATTACTACTATTCATTCACCTTTGTCTTTGGTCTTTATCAAGGGGATAAATTTGATACATTACTGAGGGGGTGAAAAGTATTGGTGCTAGCAGTTATTCAGGACATCACCACGTCATATATGTTTCAAATGATCAGCCGATCAGGTGTTTGCTCTGTTTAATTGTTATTTTGGCATAAGTGAATTACCTTCGGTTAGGCTTTGTTGAATTTTTATGAACTAATTCTAAATCTTGACCCTTTTATGAACTCTACCAACACAAGCGTTTCCTTAGAAATCCCGACCGCACAATATCACCATCGTTAGGGGTTGATCCTATCCATGTGGACGACGACCCGAAGATATACATGGATTTGATGTCCTGCCCAAGAAAGAGACCCAAGTCCTAATAACCTTGCTAAGTGGTGATTCAACATAGATTCTAACTCTTCTTTGGGGATTCCATCAATCTTTCCTTGATAAACTTTAGACCTAGGAGCGCCAGGATCGGAAATCCGTTACCAACTGCAACCCTAGATTTGAGATCTAATCCCTTTGAGAAGCAAAACGTTAAAATGAGCGAAACCCGAAGGGTCTTCGGCCGGCCCCAACCATCCTCCGGCACCGACGAAGGCCGCGGCGAGCCGGCGACGGAGGGTCGACCTCCTCTATTGAAGTACCGTAGTTTTGTTGTTTCGGTGGCCTTCTGAAGCAGAACATTGTCAACTAAACGATACTGGTATTCAGAGACGCCGTAGCCGCGGGAGGTCGGCGGCGGCGTAGCCTGCTCGCCGGCGTTGGCATTGTTCACTGGGTCCCTTACACCGTGCCCTACCTCCTTAACGTGAGCCACTGCCGGCGATTACATCCATCGCCTTCAATGGCTACAGGCTACGGCGAGGCGATCGCTGCGGATTTCACTACGGCAACCACCACGAGGTCGCCGTCAACCCTCGGCCTACGACAACCATCGAAAGGATCAAAGGAGTCTACTTCAGCCTGTTCGTTCGTCAGAAACAATTTTGGCCGGTCTTTGAATGACTGAATTTGCAGCTGAACCTTTTCTGCCACTGACAATCAAGCTCAGATGCCATATACACAAGCAAAAAATCCTAGCAATGCATGGCAATAGATGGTCACAAACATAACAACGGCAGGGTGCCTCTCTTGATTGAAATCTTTAAATCTTCCTCGCAATTTACAGCCATTGTTCAATCATCAGTGATCTTTGATCTCCCCGTCAGGGGCTCTCCTTCACCACGGTGCTACCAGCTACGGCGAGCGTCGACACCAGTGAGCTTCTGCCCGAAGGAGACACCGGTGGAGACATGGCTAGCTGAAGGGGCTCGAGCGTTCTGACTTTGAGGTCCATGACGTCTGCGATCAGGCCTGGCCTCATGATCTTGTCGCCGACGTTGCACTCTCCCTTCAGCATCTTGGCGACCGTTGACATGGAGGGCCTGACCTTGGGGGTATCCTGGATGCACAGGAGCCCTATTTTCAGTGACCGGCGCGCTTCCTCCTTATCGAAATCGCCTTTTAAGTTCGTGTCGATGATGCTATCAAGGTCACCGGACTCATAGAGCGTCCATGCCTGGCAAAACAAGTAGAAATTTATGATCTCTTTGGAACAAATCTAAGAACTGATGGCCATGTAATGAAACTAGTACTTCAGGTGTTTTTAGTTTAAGATATCTCGTAAAACACCTTTTACGTAATAAGAAGTTTTACATAATCAGAAGACCAGTCAACGGAAGTTACATGGAAAAGGCGGTTCATCAAATAGTTTCATAACTTGTTGACCCATATGAGAATACGAAGACTAGTCAATGAGTAGTTGCATGAACAGGAAGGGACCTTCTTTGCACCTTCCTTTTAGAATTGTCCTTAACTAATTTGTGATTATCTCATCTGATTCCTGATGGTCTGATGGGGAGCATCTGGAATCTAGATAGCTGTACTACTGTACTCAGCAGAAAACAATGGTTCTTCCTGCTGTCTGTTGTCTGAGCTTTCCAGAAAATCAGACAGCAGTCTGGGGAAAATCATATGCAGCAATGGTAATGCAGAGTTAGGCACCTGCCATTATTACCATCGTTCAATCTTTACCTTTTCTAGTAGGAACTGATCTTGCACAGGCAATCTGTGGTCGGTGTGGCATCTCCCACTGATAATCTCCAGCAGGAGGACTCCAAAGCTGTAGACATCGGCCTTCTTCGTCAGCTGCCCTCGGATTGCGTACTCCGGTGCCAGATAACCACTGAGACACGAGCATCCAAGCTCTTCTAAGCACACGGCATGCAAAGAATTAAAGATCAAGTACGGGCATTGACACTGCTTACAGTGTTCCTGCAACCCTGGTGCTGATGTGCGTCATGTTGCCCGGGAAGAGCTTTGCTAGCCCGAAGTCCGATATCTTGGGGCTCAGGTTCTTGTCGAGAAGAATGTTGCTGGCCTTGATGTCACGGTGCACGATCGGCGGCAGGACACCTTCGTGCAGATAGGTGAGCCCGTCCGCGACACCGATGCTGATCTTCACCCTTGTCCTCCAGTCGAATCGGATGCCGCTGCGAGCATTGCCTGAAGAACATCATGCATGATGCAGCAATGATTCAGAGTTCTGAGGAAGAAATGTATCACCGGTACACAATGGTTTGTGAATATCCTGGGGTGGTATACATACCAAAGAGTGTCTTTGAAAGGCTGTTGTTCTCTAGATAATTGTACACCAGCATCTTCTGATCTCCATCGACACAGCATCCATAGCATTTTACGAGATTGTGATGGGTTATGTTGGATATTACACTCAGCTCGTTCAAGAACTCCTTTGTTCCTTGCCTCGACTCTGAGGAGAGCACCTTGATGGCGACTTTCTGACCATTCTTGAGCTTCCCCTGCATTGCATATAGCACCATGAGCAATCATGAACAGTGCTGCATACCACGATCAAATGACTGGTCCAAGTACTACAGCGATAGAAACTAATTGAGTATGAATAATACACCTTTCACTTTCTAATAATCCAGGCCTTCGTTACAGGTAAGGGAGGCAAACAGTGTTTGAACTCCGAAATGTCAAATCTTTTTAGAATACGAACTACTGAACCAGCAACTCAACCTACCATGTAAACGCAACCAAAAGAACCCTGTCCAAGTTTGTTTCCTGCGCAGAAATTCCTTGTGGCTTTTCTGAGCTCCTTGGAGGAGTAGATCTTCACGTTATCGCTGATTGGTATATCTGTAAACAGAGTCGTATGAATCACAGGAAGGTCATGGATGTTTCAGCAGAACATAGTTGATGAAATATGCAGTCCTACCTTTGTCATGTTGCACAATTTGGCTTCTGGGATTTTTCTTCCTCTGGAACACAGGAAAGCAAGCCATTGCTATAGCTTGGAAATTTTATCAGGATCTTCAGAATCTCATGCAAATGAGAAATTGGTAACAACCTGAGAAAAAAATGACCAGTAGGTTGAAATAGTGCAAGTGTATTTGAAATATTTCTTAAAAGTTCTAAATAAAGTTAACCTCTAAATAATTTTTTTTTTGTCTAATATAACTTAAAGAACCTTAACATCTCCTCTGAGTGAAATGGTATAACATAACAGGTTAAAGTCATTTTACTCAAAAACAGGTTACAGTCATGATGTCAGATATGTCTGCTTTCCTGAGAGACTAAATGCCAACCAAGTTCGTTATCTATGTAAGGTCCAGAAAAAAAAAAACTTGAAAAAAATGTATAAAATAACTTGCATGCTTATTATTGTGTCAGGACTCCTACTGCAGTAACATTCCGCAAGTGGGTTATAATTTAGAAATAAATGGAGAATATACATTAGTAAGGACTATATGTTCGGTTAAATCAATGGAAAAATCAAGTCATTTTAAGAATGAAAGACAGAGTACACAAATTTGCAGGATGATCTTCGATCTTCAGAAGATCAATTGAGATCACTCCAGCAGAATCAGATGAAACCGATGAAGGAAGGAACTGTAAACAACTCAGAAAAAGGATACTAAGACAGTTCTTTCTTTAACAAGGTGGTTTGATGATTTCTGGGTTTCCTAGAACAGCTGCTTGGATGAACGAATCTTTAGCACGAACTAGAAGAATGGAATGCTCACACGAAGCCTAGAGAGATCATTTGGTAGATTAAGAAAAGAAGAAAAAAGAAACCAAGGCACTAAACTCACCTGCGGATTACGAATTGTTGTGCAGTAAAAGATTCCACTGATATGCCTTGCAGCTTGTATGAAGATCCAAGAACTCACGAACCCAGAAAATAAGTCTTGGATGGCAGTACGAGGAGAAGAAGAGAGGAAGAGGAGGAGAATAGAGGAAGCACAAGAGTACTAGCTTGTGTGTGCTCTAAATATATTAGAGTCTAATGGGACTGACTTAGCCTGTTCTCATATGGGGGAGAGTGCTGGTTGCAGCTTGGGAAGTAGCATGGAATGACTTGTGCTCAGCTCACACCAGGAAGCAAAAAAGATATGCAAGGATAAAGAATTTTACTTGTTTTTTTCTTAGAAAAAACCAATACTATATAGCTAACTTGAAGCTGTTTTTCCTTAATTGAATGCCAAGTATAAATGCTTCGGAGTTTTGGCTTTGGTTGTCAGGTTTGCAGTGCGTGTTCACGTCTTAAGCTAATTCTTACCTAGTTTCTGATTTGATTATGATGTATAGACGGATAGATCGATGGATTAGACGCGTTGCTGAGTATGCCATGCGCATGCACTGTGTTTAGGTTTCACCTGTGTTCAGCGACCATATATATGTTCAGGTTTTCACGTGTGTTCAGCGACCATATAAATTGACCATTGTAAATACAAAAATAAAGTTCTAAACAAATAGAAAAATAAAATACCTTTTCTTAAGAAAGCAAATACATTTAGTTTTCTTAGCCGGTCTTCAGAAAGCATATATATGTGCTTGTATTTCAACTTTTTTAAAGAAACTTAGCCGAAACTAAAAAATATATTAAAAGGGATGATTTTATTAGGTAACATATCCTGTGCAATCACCATGTAATCAAACTAACAAAAGTTATGAAAAATTCTAAAGAAAATTATAGTTGCACTAACTTATTTACTATACTTATGTATGACGTTTCAAGACAAAATTCATTTTATGTTAAGAGTTATAAAAAAATTATGATAAATTTAAGGGGTTTTGATAGATTTTTTTTTGTTACTCTCAATATTGGATGAATTTGAACTTGAATTTTACACAGAGGTGTAGTAAGTTTCAGGAGTATATCTACATTTTTTTAAAAAAAAAATCACAAGTTTGATATTTTGGTTGTATGATGATTATAATGAAAGTTTGACCGCACATGATACATTGCCTCCTAGGGATCGATGGGGAATTAGTTCAAAATCCTCACCAATCTTGGTGATTTTCACCGAGCTATGTCATTATGGTTGTTCTTTGGCATATATGGTTGGAGCGTAACTCAAGAATTTTTTGTCGGTCCGAGCGCCCCCCCCCCCTCCCCCTTCTCCTGGTTGTGCTCCTTAGTGTAGTTGATGACATCCGCCTTTGGGTGGCTATGGATGCCAAACTTGTAAATTAGGGCCTTCCCTTGATCCTCGACCCCACTATAAATTTCCTTCTTCATTTTGAATAGATAGCATCCCTTTCCTCCCTTTAGGCCTGACGGCGTGTTCTCCGCTCAACCACCGCGGATCACACCCCTAGTCAGATTTTCAGTCTGCTAGCCAACTCGATCAAGCTCGATTCGATTCGAGCGTCGGGCACAGCAAGGAGCGACTCTCAGATTTACCCAGGTTCGGACCCCCTCGCGGGTAATAGTCCTACTCCTGCTGAGCCTTAGCTCTTTTCTGATTGTGGTTGAAAGGGAATGTGTTTACAGGGTGTTTTCGATGCACCAATGCTCGTGCTCTCTAATGCACGAATGCACGAATGCTCTCCAATGCACGAATGCACGAATGCTCTCCTCTCCCACCTCTCTCTCCTCTCCTTTTATACAAGCTTTGGGCTGGCGGAGAGAGCGAGGAGTAGGCGATGCAGGTGCTCAAGATACATCGACAAGACACGACAGAAGAGATTAAACGCGCCGCGCCACGCCACGCGCACAAGGCCGCCTCGCGTTTTGCAAGTGGCCTCGACCGCACGGTCACACCGGTGAGTCTGCGGGTGGGGCTCGCTGCTCCTCCCGACACGGCGGCCTCCTCAAGCAAACCTTCTCTCTGCCGGTCAATTCTTTCGCCACATGTGATACCGCCGGACCTACAAGGGTCATCAGAGCGGTAATCATTTCTTCCTCTGTCTATCCGCGTGATGTCTCATTAAATGCGCCGTCCTTCAGCAGCAGGGAGCCTTCGTCCAAGACTCCTTCATTACGCTCGCTGCTGGGCCCGCCTGACGCGGGGCCCTCGCCTGGTCTCCAGAGAGGGCTCGCCCACGCACCCGCCTGGCGCGTGGGGCCCTCACCTCACCGTCGGAGGAGGCTCGCCCACGCACGCGCTCTGGCGCGTGGGGCCCTCGCTTGCCTTCAGAGGGGTCGCCCGCCGACGCGTGGGGCCCTCCTGCCTCCCGAGGCTCGCCCACGGCTGGGCCTTGCTCGCCCGCCGACGCGTGGGGCCCTCCTGCCTCTGAGGGGCTCGCCCACGCCTGGGGCCTTGCTCGCCCGTCGACGTGGGGCCCTCCTGGCCTCCCGAGGGCTCGCCACGCCACTGGGCCTTGCTCGCCCGCCTGACGCGTGGGGCCCTCCTGGCCTTCCTAGGCCTCTTTGTACCCCGGTATTTATTACACCGACAAGGCCCTTTTTTTTTCAGCTTAAACAGCTTAACGACTTATCTACGTTCTGAAAAGGCATATGATTTGAGTTTTTTGAGTCCGTTTTTTCGCTGTTTTGAAGGTGCCTCCTAATGCTTTAAAAAGCAAGTCAAACGAAATAGATCCGAATCTCGAGACTACCTCGAGAAGTTCTCGAAGTTCAGTCATTTCAGTCGTTCAGCTGTTCAGTCGTTCAGATCAGCTCAAAAGAACAGGACCTATTCAAAAATAAGTCTTAAGGGCACATCATCAACTCAGACTTAATTTAAAATATTTGCGCCTTCTTTTTAGTGTTTATGTATAACTTTTTCTATTTTATTTTTTAAAATATTAGGGCGGTCTAAATTAGACATTGTTGTTGATGCCCTTAGTTTTCCTGAACGCAACTCATCATACGCTCCAGCTTGGTCTTCTCCTTCCAGAATGCTTCGTCAACATTAACTTTTCGCTGCAGTTTGACATGTGAGGTTTTACTTATAATAACTCAGTGTTCAGTTGTTAAGACTGCTACGCGTTGACAAGAAGATGAGGAGAATCTTCCCTGCAGTGTATAACTGAAAAAAGGTATCGGTTGTACGGCATCTGAGGATACATGGAAGTGAGGAGCACACAAGATATCAATGCCACAAGTACGTGATATTTGAGTTTAACAGATCTTTTAATGAATAGAACACATTATATCCGGCAATTCTGCTGTATAAAAGTTTGTATCGAATACTCTAGGGTTGCACGGACTCAGTCATAATCAGTGTTTTAAATCTTCGGCTATGGCATTTAGTATTTGGCCTCGCCAAACCAGATATAGCCGGCTAAATGATGCTATAGCCCGCTATAGACGACTTTTTCAATAGTTGGACTTTGTTCAAACCGCTATAACCCGCTATAGCGTTCGCTATAGCCGAAGATTTAAAACCTTGATCATAATAGATTGATAGGGTAGATTTTGAATCAGACTGTGGGCAAGTCCAATGCTCTTTGGGCATGTCCAATGATATGCATATTTGATGCCCATTTCTGATGCCTAACAATGTAGTTGTAGGACAGGAATTAAAATATAAGAGAAAAAATAAAGAGAAATAGGGTAACGATTGAAAAGATGATCAGTAGTGATTAGTTAGTCATGCGATATTCCCAACATTAAACATGCCCTTGGACCCAATGTAAAGGGGGCACCATGTTGTAACTCATGACGGCAACGGCATAGCTATATATAGCGTAGGGCACACGAAAGGCCAACGGCTCGGCGATAGCAATGATCTAGGCGGATTGATGTGCATGTGCTACTAGAGATGAGCGCATGTAATCATACTCCGTGGATACAAGTTGATGTGCCAAATTGTGTAATCAAATCTCGTGTCTCTGACATCATCTAAGAAATTATTAGAATGTTAGTTAGAAAAAACTTTACAATAACATGTGAAACCCTCAAAGGGTTAGACTATTTAGTTAATTTGAATAGTTGCTCTTCACAAGGCGGCCCACGCAAAAAGGATCACAAATTGTCGATCTCCCAAACCGGAGTCCGGGGTCCATTTCAAATTATGAAAATCAAATGAAGAATCCAAAATTTAAGTTGAAAAACTAGAAACCAAATTTATAAACCAATATTTTCAAATTTAAAATTTGATGAATCTGAATCCCTGGTACTGGTGATCGACTAGTTCTAATTTTGAGTAGTTCGGTCCAGAATTCAAATTAAGAAACAAGAAATCAAATCTGAAAAAAAATTCAAATTCACAATTAGAAGAATCCTAGTCTCCAGTATGAGAGATTGGTGAATTTTTAATCCTTTTGTGTTGGTCACTTTTTTATAGAAATCAACGATCTGAATTAGCCAGACGACCCAACCCGTTCATTTCACAGGTGCATTATAATTAAAGTTGCCAGTAGTTACGACTTCTTTTGCATTTTTCTTTCTACCAAGGTTTGCTTCAGATTTTTTTTCGACGTGAAAGAAAAACTGAACTCCTGTTTACGTTTACATATTTTTTTCGTGTAAGTACTCTACCATGTCTCCTTAATTTGCTACATCAACAAGATATGCACCAGTGATCTGAAAAACGGTTGGAGTTGCAACTTGCAAAGCGTTGCAATGTTGGCTATGGAAATTAAAGTCAATATAATCCCTGGGTCATGATCAGCTCACAGCACGACATAAGAAATCTTCAAACGATTTGCATTTACCAAAAATCTACTCAGGGCCAGCCGTCGACCACATCGTCGGTAGACGTGGATTAGGTCATTCTTTGTGCTGTCTCTCTCATGTCTGACATTTGTACTTTGAGATTATTGCATATTTGTTCCATAGTCGAGGTACAATTACATATATGTCCTCATATATATGACAATTGTATATATACCCCATAGTTGACAGGTCAATTGCATATTTGCCTTCCAAGTTTTTTTGCTAAAATTTGTAAAAAAAAATTGGGTGAAATGTCCTTTTTACCCCTGTGGTTTATTGCGGGGTCGGGAAGGGAAAGGGATGTGAAAGGGAGGGAGGTCGGGAATGCGACGGCCCAAAGTGGCGGCTTGACGAGGAGGGCGTCGGGGAGAGAGGGAAAAAGGAAAGGGGTGGTGGGAGGAGGGAGGAGGAGAAAAGACTATTAATTATTAATAAAGGTCAATAACATCTCCACACAATTATTTAAATTAAAATCACATAATTAATAATTTATTTTCTTTTAAGACAAAATAATAATGCAAGTCTTTCTATTTGTTTTGCAAACCTTTAACTAAGGCAACTTAATTTAGAAATAATTTTTTTAAGAAACATAATCATTTTCAAAGGTTTAATGATTTTGAAAATATTTTTATGCATTCAATGACATGATGCATGTGAGTTTTAGTTTTTGAAAATGAGAATGTTACAAACCAAAAAATAAAAGTACCGCAAGATGATATCTCATGAGTAGATCACATAGTTTAAAATAGACCTCTCTTCTTCACTCTCCTTAAGGCCTTGTTCTTTTCAGCGTATCGTACCGTTGCGTATTATTGTAGCAAATTTTGTTATTTTTATATAGTCTATATGTTGTGATAATTCGTAATGATTTTTTATGGCTTTTCGCAGTCCTTCCAAAGATTTCAAAACTATTTTTAATTATTTTTTGTGACATCCACTATTTTATCGTATGTCACTTGTATTTTCAAAAACATTAAAATTAAATAAAAGGGAATTGTTATATACAAAACCCTAGTTTAAATTACTTTAAATTAGGTTTAAAGCCAAAACCCTAGGAAACCTTTTAGGAAAATTCTGGAAAAATTCCAGTAATTCTTTGAAGACATCATCAAGCAATCCTCCAAATTTCATGCCCAAATTCCAAAGCTAGCTCATGATTCCTTGAAGTTTTGCCGTTCTGCCGGGAGCTTGTCAAACCATTAAATAATGAGTGAACGAGAGAATCTCGTGCTCCAATTTGGAGGGGACCTTTTTGAAGCCTAATACGAATTACCCTCCAAATTTCAGCCCAATCCAACAAAGGAAACTCCGTTTTCTTGATAAACAAGCCCGAAACCTATCTGAGTTCTACCCTGATTAGAATTCGATCCATGATCCAACCCCTCTTATCCCAAGGCCCAGCCCAGCTCGTCCAAGACACTATATAAACCCCCAAGACCCCTCCCCTTACACCCCAACTCAAGAATTCTCAAATCCAAACCCTAGCCGCCGCTTCCCTAAGGGTTTCAATATGCTCCAAGCCGTCGGCCTGTAGGGCACGGGCGAATCTACAGTAGAGCATGGGGTAGCAGCTGCTGCCCCAAAAATTTTGAGAAAAAATCGAATATAGAGGTATGTAGCCCAGCCCATCTAACACACAGCCGAAAACCAAAAGAAACCAAACGGCGCACTAGCCCAGGCGCACTGCCGCAGCGGTTCCTGCCTTCTGCCCTTGCGCTCCGCCGCTCCCAATCGATCGAGTGGATCGACCCACTCTCTCTCTCTCTCTCTCTCTCTCTCTCTCTCGCTAGTCTCTCCCCTAGAGACACAGGCAGCCGCCACGGCTAACTCTCCCCTAGCCCTTCCCCAAATCCCCACCCTGACAGCCACCGGTGGCAGTAAGCACCCAGCAAGACGGCCCTAGGCAAGCAGCGCCCACGGCGTCCCCAGCAGCAGCAAGACGCCTCCGCCATGGCCGCCCAGAGGGCAGAGGCAAGATCAAGACAGCACAAGATCGCAGCTTCGCCGTCGCCGGCACCCGGCACCGGCCACGCCGACACGCCCGCCCGCCTCCTCCTCCCCCGGTTAGTACCTATCCATTCCACCATTCCACTCCATATATTTGATATGTGATTGCAATTCTTCAAAATTAGAAATATTTTTAAAAGTGAATGATTGAATGACGAATGTGCAATAGTATGGGTGATCAATACTTAAATGATTGTTTGGTGATTTTTATTGAGCGTGATTTTTTCCAACAAGTTACAAATAATGATGTCATCAAACGCTTTTAAGAAATGGCGAATCGTCGAGTGAAATTGAAAATTTAGTTTTCTATTACTTTATTAGTATTTTGGACACATCGATATGGTTGTGATGGAATTATTATGTATTTTAATTTAAACTATTATATTCGGTGTGTTTTTTCAATTGAATTGTGTTGCTAAGGTCGGTGTTCGTCGTGGCATCGTCCGTTACCCCATCGTTGAATTCCTGCAGGATCCGCCACTGCTGCAGGGGAGCTCCACCGCCACCTGGACCCCGCCGACTCTCCCGTTCCCTGCGCCGCCCCGGGTGTTTTGCCCAACCGCCGGCCGCATCAAAGCTCTGCCGCGCGTCGTGGCTTCCCGCTGTGATTCCCCGCCCCTTTCCTGTCCGTCCCGACCGGCAGCAGTTGGGTCTCCCCATCTCTCCTCACCCCGGTCTTGCGCGGCCGTGCAGGTGTGCTGCGCGTGCATGGCCAGCACTTTGCCATGCATGCACGTACGTGCATGTACAGATCGATGACTAGCAAGTCACGTACTCACGTACTCTATATGCGTGTGCACTCACCCAAGCATCGCATGCATGCAACATGCGCGTTTACTTGCTGCTGGTCGTTACGCGTTGCTTCGCCGCCGCCATCGATCGGGCTCTTCCCACGGGGTCGCACCACAGCGCTGGCCCCGCACCGCCGCCCAATCAGCCGTCGACACGCGTCCGCCATTTCCCCGCCCGCCTCCACGCGTCGGCCCGTCCGTCGCTGCCAATCACCCGCACCCACGCATCCTCTTTCTCGCCCGCGCCGCGTCGCAGCCTAACCCGGCTCCGCCACGTGGCGGCTTACGCCCCGCCAGGCGCATGCCGTCGCCGTGTCGCCACGCGTCGCCACGCCGCCGTTCCCGCGTCCGCAACCGCCAATCCAGTGCTGCCGCCTGTCCCCTTTGCCCCGCGCGTGCCGCGTCTGTTGCTCGCACGCATGAACCGCTGGTTCGGCCGGTTTTCTTCGGTTAACCGGTTTATTCTTTTCAGTAATTTCTGATTTGTCCTAAACTTTCAGAAATTATTCTAGGAGCATCCGAACTCCAAATTAGGTGATTCCAGAGCCATTATTTTTCATAAATAGCCTAAAATTTTATATATTTTATTGAGCCATATGTTCTGTTGATTGTTTTGCTGTTTCTTGCATATATTCATATACGTGTAGATGTACGTGTCCGCGCGCGTTGTTCGGGAGGATTCCAAGAGCCGTTCAAAGGAGGATCTCAAGACCCGGAGTACTACCAAGGCAAGGTAGCTTGCATCTTGCTCCATAGTTTACAAAACTTACCCATTCAATTGTTTTTATTACTTTTTCTCATCCATAAAATGATGGAAGGGGATTAGAACCTATTTATTCACACTGCGTCATTGACTCTGTGAATTAGCCATTTATTGCTGCCTTAGTTATTTTCCTAGCCTATCCTTGTGCATAGTTGCTAGTGCTCGTGGGTTGGTAGTTGATTAGGTTCGCCATTTAATTACTTCTGTGACTTGGTATGATTGGAGGCGCTGAATTGCTTAATAACCTAATCAAATAAAACCTACGTGGCGTGTATTGACTAAAGGTGGCAAGTCGGGTGGTTTTGTGGATTGAGGATTGTTGTGGAGGCAGTCACCTTGGTCTAAGGACTCTTGACGTGTGCTAATCCAGCCAAACCATACAAGCGCAACCATAAATGCTAGCGTCAGCATGTTTGCGCAGCATGTGCTAGTCCTGGCTTAGTAGTTAGGAAAAACTGTTAACACACTTTACTTTGAAAAGATCGGGCTGCGGTCCGTTGGCTCAAGAGGGGGACTCGTAGTGTCGAATCCTTAGAGGGGGTGTCGGTGTTAACAGAAGAAACTAATGAATCGCCTTGTATTGTTACTTGGTCTAGGCTCCTAAGGAAGAGCTAAGACGCAAAAGTACCAATCGGCTTATGGGTAAAGTGTGCTACACTCTGCAGAGTTAAAACTATCATGATAGCCGTTCCCACGGTTATGGGAGGGGAGGTAGGCCGTACATGGTAGTCTCATGTGTTTAATAATAACCTGATGGGTTGGTTTTGGTTTTGAGTATTTGAGGCTTGTGCAGTTTTACAGAGGAGCTTTCAAAGCCAAGCTCTGTTTGTTATCTTGGGAGTCTATTCATCTTTATTAATTGTTCAACAAATGTTTTCACAACACTTTAATTAATATTGACTAGAATAGGTGTTTATGCAAATTAACCATCATGTTCTTGTTATTATCCTTGCATCATTTATAAGGACTCTTGCTGGGTAGCCATGTACTCATTATACAACCCACGGATAAATTTGTATTCAGGAAAATGATTAGGTTCGGTCTATCTTCAGGATCAGGAGGATCTTATCCCGAACTTCGATGAGGATTAGCTGACGCTCAAGAGTCGGATTGGAGCATCATCATACTTTTTCCGCTTCATGTTTGAATTTCTGCACTCTGATATATTATGAACAATATTATGTCATCTTTAATTAAACAATTGTAATAAGTAGTTGTGTAACAATTACTTTTGCATAATATGTAATTTCTTTTAGTTATTGTGACTGTGTGATGATGTTCAACAAACTGTCGCTCACAAGTTGCTAGTATTGATCTCTGGGACTAGCAATGGATTGTGAGTGGATCCCGGTGAAGCCGGGGTTGCGACATTTTTTTATAATTTTTAGACCTTTTTTCGAGAGCTCTCAAATTTGCTACAGTATTACGCCAACACAACAATATGCTGAAAAGAATAAGGCCTAGAGCCATAGCCACCGATATCATCTTAGGGGTAGCAAATCCTCTGCATTACTGCAGAGGGCAGTTGCTCCGATTGTGAGGGGGCAGGAGAGAGGAGAGATAAGAGAGTAGAGAGAGAAAGAAGAATCCAGCCATAAGTTCAAGTATGAAGGGTCAACAATAGCTATCGTTCCTCTACAGTACTGTAGATGATATGCTTCCCATTGTGGGCCAACGCTAGGAGACATGGGCAACACGGGGTGTCACGTCGGTGGGCCATGAGGTGAGAGAAATAGGAGAGAACAGAGGAAGGAATTGAATTAATATCATATTTGCGCACTAAAAAAGGTATCATCTCATCATAGCCGCTTTGTTTATAGATACCAAAAGATAGCAAGGATAACTCTCTAATAACTATTTCATCATCCTACTCCATTTTACTGTTTTTTGCTCTCTCTCCGTTCTTCTCTTTAAACTTCTTTTTCACTTTGTAGTATACTTAAGAAATAGTTTCCTTTAACTAACTGTCTATTCAAAGATATATGTTTAGGAGTACCTGCTACCTTTTAGTCATCAAAAAAAGATAAATGACTTAGGCTCCGTTCTCCTCAATTTATTCAACTTATTTGACTTATCTACGTATTTACGTATCTTCAATTAAATAAAAAATAATTTAATTTTTTGAATCTTTTTTCCCTATCTCGAAGACCTGTACAAAACTCTAAAACATAAATCAAACAAAGTGGTTACGACTCTCGAGGCTAACTCAAATAATTCTTGAAGTTTTAAAAAATAAGCTAGATAAGTTAAATAATACTATAAGCTAAGAAGTAAGAAGAACCGGGCTTAAAAACATAAGTGTACGCATTAACAGTCTGTGTTCCAGCTGTATCAACCAGCAGATTTGTCTAGGTCAAAGTCAAAGAGAACCATGAAACAGTTCCGCTCTTCTCAAAAGCAAATAAAATTTCTTTCTCATGCATGGATGTTGCACAAGATTTTGGCTGGTTCAGTCAAGGATTAAATCGAACGATGGAAAGGTACAAATTATAAACATAGTTCAACTTGACTAGTACGGGACATATACTGCAAAACCAGTTTCATTAATTCTTTAATTGATAGCCTTAACAATAATATTTAGTAAAATCCTAGTTGCTACTCATACAATTTGTCAGTCATATGCTCCCATAATGAGTCCAAAGGGCCAAATATATATACGATTCCTGTTTCTAGGGTGTGGAAATTAATATATATAATCCTATATTTTGTCCCCTGGCTCTGACCAATTCTTGCACAAAAAATCTTAAATCGTTTCTATTTGACATTTGGAGCATAACATGCATACTTACATATTGCTTTAATTGTGAGGCTGATACCTGATGGATCATGTGAAAAGTCCATACTCGCTGCTCATATCTGTTGACCGAATGCAAATATTTTTTTACAAAAGAGAGAGACAAGGATTTTTTATAATATTCTACATGCTATTGCAGAGCTATTGCTCAGTCGTTTCTCTCTTTTATGCCATTGCACTTATTAATTTATCATTGTGCATGCCACTACCGAAAACTTCTCTTTTTGTTTAATCTGTCTAAACATTTAAAAAAACGCAAAAAATACAGCAAGCAACAATCTGAATATAGAAAATTTCAATGTTTTAAGATAAACTTTTTTAACAGATTTTTTATTAAAATATATAAAAAATTGGAACTATGTAATATTGTGTTTTTTTATATATTTAGCTCAAAAAAAGTTTTCAATAGTGGCACGTGGGACAATAAATTAGTATTTTGCGATGACATAGAAGAGTGTAATAACGGACTAAGCAATGGCACGTAAGACTCTAAATGGCCATGCCATGGCACAAAAGATTTTTAGCGCGAGAGAATGAATTCGGCCTATTTTAGGCCTTCAATTGAAATTTAATTCTATGATACAGAATCTATTGTTTTTACAAGACAAACATTTTGACGCTTAATTTGTAAAATTTTTAAGATCTTATTGTTTTCCAGAAGCTTAAAAAGAACATTTAGGCTTTGTTCTTTAATTTGGACTTATAGCTTAATGGCTTATCTATCTTTAAAAGACTACCACGAAGGTGGGTTTTAACGCTTTAAAAGCTGGTAAGTCAAATAAAATGGATCCGAATCTCAAGACTATCTTGAGAAACTCTCGAAATTCATTCATTTCAGTTGTTCAGTTGTTCAGTCATTCAGATTAATCCAAAAAAAGAGAACCTTGATAATTTTCCGACCTCTCTGAACCTTCTAATAGACGTATATAAAGCAAATTAACAAGTCCTTACTGTGTGGTATACATTTTTTAGATAATGGAAACGATTCCGGCCTCTACATCATGATATATACACAACCTATGGTCTGAATTACATAGAATCGGCGTAACACCGACAAACAGAAGTAAATGAAGCCAAGATAAATTTATCCCACACAAAGCCTATTATGAATTATCCAACCATTAACAGCAAAGAACTCTATTGATGTCACTTCGAGTCGTCGGCACACCTCGATTGTTGCCTTCTTATCATTATCCTTTTGAAGGAATGACCACTATCGTAGCCAATGTGCTCTCCTGAAGATAACCTGTATAAAAGAATTTTCTTTCTTTTTACCAAAGACTATCATTTCGTGAAAGCCAAATAGCCTAAAATAGAGCTGATGTGCCAATTAAGACTTGAAATTTGTGAAACAAATTCGAACCCAAGAGCCAACCCTCTCGAATATGAGCCATAGATCGCGGAGGACATAAATCTAGAGCTATTTGGATCACCCGCCAAATTGATCTAGTAAAATGATAGGCGAAAAAAAGATGATTAGCAGTTTCATTGTGGTTACAAAAACTACACTTTTGACTTCCGTTCCAACCCCTTTTTGCTAGATTGTCCTTCGTCAATATAATTCCTTTGTCTAAATACGAAAGAAATTTTTTTGTCATACATACACATGATCAAGATGGTTCGTACTTAAATCGACAGCATGGCGTCATTACCGCATAAGATTTTTGTCATATTACACACGTTTCAAGCATGGGTCTATCAGCAGGGCAGCAGGTCCACTTGATGATGTGAATACGCCATAGGCATAGGTCTATCAGCAGGTCCACTTGATGATGTGAATACGCCATAGAATTAGGGGATAAGAAAATGACGTGGAGACTATGTTAGATTAAATTGGGTTGACCCGTTTAATTTAATTAATTAAAATTTCAAAGGTCCATGTGAAAATACTAGGAGTAATAAAGGTATTAGTACCATATGGGAAATTGAGAGAGGGATTGATCAACTTAAATAGTTGGGTTATGTGTCTCTCAATTGCGAGGTTAGAAAAGGAAAAGGGCCTGTCACGCTGCTGCTGAGCCGAAAGTCGCGGTCGTGTCATGACTAGACGTGACTTGCGCGCTGCGCGAATGCGGAGCGTTTTACCGTTTCTGGTAATTGTTTGGCAGCTTTTAGTACCAGTAACCAATGTGGTTGATGACTGGTAGTAAATAGTGTCCGTTTCTGGTAATTGTTTGGCAACTTTTAGTACCAGTAACCAATGTGGTTGATGACTGGTAGTAAATAGTGTCCGTTACGTAACCGACGACTTAATGGCTGGATTGATGACGTCCGTTACGTAACCGACGACTTAATGGTCAGATTAATGACGTCCGTTATCAGTGCTTGATGGCGTCCAGGTTCAACGAACCTTCTCTTCCTGGCGCCTATAAAAGCGTGCGTACCTCGCACTTCAGAAAAAACATCTTCACCTCTGTTTCCTTGCGCGCACAAGGAGCCGAGGGAGCAGGCCTCCGGAACCTCGTCCTTCTCGTGGTCCTGCTCGGGACAGAAGGCCTATAAGGTTTTTGGGGAGCGTTCTCACGCGACTGCTCGAGTTCTTCGTCCCTGGATCGTTGAGAGAAGGCGCATGTACATCTACACGGCATCGAGGATCCAGGGACGCCTGTACATCTACACGGCATCGACGTTCGACTGCATCGACTGGATCGTTGAGAGAAGGCGCCTGTACATCTACACGGCATCGACGTTCGACTGCATCGACCTCTACACTGCATCAACGCTTCTCGGCAACAACTTGTGATCGTCTACATCAACCGTCATGGCGGCTGAGAATGTGCAAGTCATACCTCCGCCAGCGTCGACGCCTACGCCTGTAGTGGCTGCTGCTCCGGCTCAAGGGTATATTTGTTTATACCGTGCTTTTGTCTCTTTGTTTTTCTGTTCATTAGCCTTTGCGTATGAGATAGATATTTTTATATCTAGTACCTTTGGTCTTGAACTGGAAACTGGCAATTGTTTAATTATGATTTACATAATTTTGTGGATTAAAATATTGAGAAAATTCCTAATATTTCCAACAGACTAGAGAGATGGGTAAGTTCCTCGAGTTCTGATAAAATATGCCATTGTTTTTCACCTCTCTTTCCAAAATGGCACCCAAACTGTTTTTTCGTTACTTTTCTCATATCATGTTAAAGGAAAAGACAATAATGGCTTTAGGGATTAAACTTATCTCTTAAGAACCGAGACAGTTTTATGTCAAAATATTGTATATTGTGATGACAATGAACTTCGTTGTGCGAAATTTGTTGCTTGAGTTCAGTGGGTCAAGAGTACCATTTATGGTGTATTTGTTTATGAAAATGGTATTGCTCGCAGAAAATTGGTTACATTTTGTGATGGAAATGGTACTCCTTGAAGGAAACTGGTGGTATTTTATGATGAAATTGGGTACTTTGGCATGTGTTTTTTGGCTAAGCACCTCATGCATGTAAAACTGTCACCAAATTGCTTAAGGGTATTATTATCTTTTTCTTTGGCACAAATGGGAGAAAAGTATGGAAAAGCAGTTTAGGTGGTATATATTTTGATGAGAGAGGTGAGAAAATATTTAGGTGGTATATATTTTGATGAGAGAGGTGAGAAAATAATGGTATTTTCACAATTAAATCAAAAGTAGTGACATTTTTTAAACAATGGTTTGACCGATGGTATAAAAGCTTTCTATTTTTAATCTACTGTTGGCAAAGAAAGATTGTCGATTATTATATCACGTTGGTGATCATCAAGGCATATGCACAGTACGTGATCGAAGCCACGGTGAAGTCAATATTCCCATGCATGACCGTGAGTCATCGGTCATTCTCGACATTTTCTAAAAAAAGAAAACAGCCGATCGAGTCATTCCGACGTCACAAGAATGTGATAATTTATTTTTAAAAAATTATCAGTAATTTACGAGTCACTATCCATCGTAATTTTCATGTCTTTTTCATAGGCCTCTTTGGCGTTGACCTGTTCTCAGAACTGCTACGCGAAATTTATGTCAATACAACGAGATTATGTCATACACAAATTTAACATCTTTAACCCTTGATTATGTCAATACAACGAGTATGGATTTGATAGTCGGTATTACTTCCCCCTCCGGCCGGTAGAAGGATGTGCAATATCAAACTTTAATAAAATTTGAGTCATTGTTGTCCGGATTTTTGGGTGACTATTAGTCGGATTTTCCGGTATAAGGTTTTTTTTTAGTGATTATTGGTCGGGTTTTTTTAAAGGGAAACGCTAATCATTAGTCGACTGAAATCCGGGGGATTTCAGTCGATTTCTCACTTACCCGAGCGCCACCTGCCGTCTTCCTCCCCTCCGACGACCTCCTCCCCTCCCGCCCCCGCGCCGCCATGGATAGGTTAAGGTTTTGGTGGTGTTCGGGTTCGGCGCCACGAACTTAGAGGATGGTCGAGGCGGCGTCCGGCGGTTAGGATGGATGGAAGTAGCAGCGTGGCCACGAGCGAGGATGGGGTAAGCGGTTGGGTCGGCGGATGGCGGGGTAGGCGACGGCGAGTTAGGTTCAAGGGCGTCGGTGGCGGGAGGTCGGGTGGCGGGGCGGCTAGGCGGCGGCGGCGGCGGAGGCAGCGGAGGAGGAGGAGCATGGAGCAGGGCCATCAGGGTCGGGGGCGGTGGAGGGGAGGGCAAATGGGGAAAGTAAGAGAGAGCGGGGGGGCGCGGGGCTCATCTAGGCCCTTGGATTGAGATCCAACGGTCCAGAAAATCGACTGATGGGTATAAAAACAGTCGACTGTTGAATAAACGGACCCTTTTTTAAATCATATATTGAGCAATTGTCACGATAAAAAAAAAAAACAATTATCAGCTCTATTGGTCCCCTCAGGTAAATTGTTTTTGACCATTGATATGATTTGATCCAATGGTTTTGTAAGATCTTAACCCATAGAGGTTAGGATATCATCTATAGTAATTCAGTCATCAATTAATTTAATTTTCATTGATGCATGCGTGGAAGTCATTAATAATCTTCATTCACGCGTGATAGAAAGTCAACGCGCTAATCAACGTTATGCATGGCAAATTCACGTATAGTTCTATAAACATATAGATATACACACAGTCATTATTAAAACTTTCTAATTCATCCGATCTGTTCAAATATAAAAATTAAAAACATTTACTCCTTTTTTCAAAAAACATCAACTTAAAATTCAAAGTTTTGAAAACATAATTTAAACTTCACGTTTACAATTTGAAATCCAAAACTCTAGAATTTTGGGGAAGTCCTAGTTTGAATTTTGGGACTCCAATTCTGAATAAGAATTTTACCTTTTGGTATTTTTATACCTATAAAATGAAAAAACAAAAACAAAATATTATACATTTCAAATTTGAATATTTAGGTTTAAAAATTCAAAAGTTTTAAAATTGAATTTGAAGTTTCATTTTTTAAATATGTATTTTATTTAGAATTCTGAAATGGTAAGTATCAACACAAAGAAATTAAAGTTTTATTTATGTTTTACTTTGATTTGGTTTCAAAATTCTAATAAACAAGAATACGGCAAGTCCATAATAAAAAGGGTAAAGTGGGATGTTCACCTCCTATGCGGGGAAATATTAAATTCAATGGCCTTTCACATAGGAGTTAGATGGTGTACTGTAGAATTGATAGGTTGGGCCCCATTTTCAAATCTGTAACCACCGGTAAGATCAAGAGCAGTAATTTTCAACTGCAAACATTTTTTATAATAGGATGAACATTTCTGCATTCATTGGTACTCTACAGCTTCGGATAGAAGACGGCAAAACTTTGACTTTGCATCCATAAAGTTACAAATAAGTTGGATAAATTAAGTTAAATAAGGCGGAGAGAATGGCCTTAAAGAACCTTTTGAGCTGGAGACAATGGTATGATTATCAATGAACAGGGCACGAAAGAAAATTTTAGTTGATGGATGTCTTTGCTAGGGTTGGCAATGGGTATGTATATGGGTAAGTACTCATAGGTCCATCGGGTACGAGTATGGTGAGATTTAATATCCATGGATATGGGCATGGTGAGATTTGATAGCCGTGGGTTATTTTTTTGTGGTATGGTTTGATAATATTCATACTGGTTACCCACTATCCACAAACTGACAGATTGGGCCCTATTGTTGGTGTCATGTAGAAACTTTTAAGTTTTTATCCTAAAATCTCTATCACGAAGATTAATTTGCAAGGTGATAGAATCTTCTTTCTAGTTCTGTTCATAAACTGTGGAATTAATTTGCAATTTCATATCATTTGGATGTCGTTTACATCTATGTATGTTGTTATCTATGAAATATTGTTGAATTATACATTGTTTGAATATTTTCTTGTTTTAGATAGGTGGTAGCCATATAGTGGGCGGTAGGTAGCAGGCACCCAACGGGTACAAGTACGGGTACAAAACTACAAATGCATATCCGTTGGCCATGGATGGAAATGGATATGAATATGGTTTTTGTTTTTTTTTTTCTTTGGTATAGGCCTACGAACCTCCTACCCATGTCCGACCTGCTAGATTGTTGTCCCTAGTCTTCGTCTATATGACTCGGTCATTGACCTCTGTCCAATGTTAGACACTTGGTAATTAATTAGTCAGGAGCATATGATGAAGATACATGGTTTTCTTTAAGAGCGGCTTGGGTCTTTTCCAAACATGCCCATGCATGATTAGCCATAAACAATTAACCAACAGGTTTAGTAGTTAAGTTGAGTGTAGACTAGCGTGTACTTGGTTGGAAACACAAAATACCTCGAAAGCGTTGTTGTTTTACTGCCATTTCATTAACCTCGAAAGCGTTGTTGTTGTGAGCTACACTGTGCACACCCGATTATGTTTAGTTGTCCCTTCACTTGGAGTCTTGGAGACGCTACTTTAACTAACTGGTCAGCGTTTATGTAACTGCGATTTGTGCAGAAGTGACACTAATAATAACCTGATGAACAACGCGTTGAAAGAGTCTGAATACTCATTACTCATTAGCTTGATTTCTGCCTGCCGTGTCATCACTGAATCACTGATCACTGACTAATCGCATGCCGTTGTTGCATTGCAGCAACGTCTACCCACATGACCACATTACATCACGTTGCACGCGTATAAACAACCCTCGAAAAAAATAGAGCCAATTAAGCAAGCAAAAATTGGACTAATTGTACCGAAATGAAAGAAATTAACCATGAACCAGCCATTTATTTGGGATCCAACTACGAACCACCCTAGTGTTGTTTGTCTCCGGTATGCATTTTTCTAACTTTTTTTTTTTTGAACATTTGACCTGACTCTTGGCTTCTTCTTGCACCATCCTCATGCTTGTCTGCCTTAAAATGTGGATTCTTGGCTTGCCGGGCCAACGAATCATCTCAAGTGGTCATGGATGTGCCAATAGTTTACACGCTGCCAGCCTGCCACCAGACTGACACTCTGATGACTCACTAGCGACCAGTAACAAATTCACAATGGAGGATGTATCACACAGTACAGGATACAGTGCAGAGACCGAGCTAAAAAAAGCCATTTTGTACATACCCTTATAGACCATGATTCTGCTTAGTACGTAGGAATACAAAGTTAATTAACAATAATCATGGGTTATTGATTCATCTGCAGGAGACCCTCTGCATATTATACAGGTATGAGCTTCAGTAGAGCTTCAGGAGTTTCAAACACGGTAGAAGAAAGAGAGAGAAGGTACGCCTCATTATCATTTCCTGCTTCCTTGTGTTTGTCGCTTCACGAAGGTGCCAGAAATTCATTACTTAAATTTCGAAGGACCAAAGAGCAAATCAGATGCCACATTTCTCTTCTGATGGGCCTAATCATATCAGAGCCATCCAGTTGATAGAAGCAGGATATTCATACCACAGACTGAAAACTGTCATTAAGGCCTGATTGGTTCTCGTCTAAAAGTGACACGTCTAAGATTGGCGGCCTCCAAAACTGCCAAAACCTGATTGGCCCAAACCAGAATCCCTAAACAGACCACATGACTTGCTTAATCCACAGTCACGAAATCCTCTCCAGCACTACCGTGATGGATAATTACCACTAAAACTTATTAATAAAATTCATAAAATATGGTATTATGAAACTTCTTTTAGACAAACCTAAATGTATATTTTTCACCTTTCCATTTTAAATAATTTTAAATTTTTTATAGATAAAGTTTTAAAGCTGACCTAGGACTTTTTAGAAAAGGGGCCTTAAGTCATCTTTAAAACCTCATGTTTTTTTTAATGCGGAGGGAGTAACATGTAGTGAGATGTCTGTTCTTTTTTAATGTCACGCTGATTTTTATAGCTATTTTTCTAAAATCGTAGCATTTCTTTCCAAGCTCCCAAAATAATTCTTTTTTTTCTTCTCCAAGGGCCTTACCGAGAACTGAAGGTAATTTTTAAAATTATCCACTATAGGTTCTCACGAAAGGCAGGGGCGGACGCAGAACAAAATAGAAAGAGGGTCTAATAGGGTTATGTTCTACCTTTAGACCCATCTTCTTCTCTTTCATGCCCTAAAAATGGTAGGTGGATCTAAAGGGGTCTCCATTGCCACAACAAGGGTAGGAGGGACTGGAGCCCCCCAGACCCGGTGCTAGGTCTGCCGTCGAAAGGCTCACGTTGGAGTTATCGAAAGCTGCCACCCTGCACAACGCGAATGTACTGTGCCTACGCGCTTCAGGCGCTCTACACCTCCAACTATAGATGGTCACATGGGCCGGGCCAAATGGGCCAGCACGAAGCATGATTTTTTGGCCCGGCCCAAGCACGCCACGACATGACAGGAGTCGGGTCCAGGCAGCATGGCACGACAGGAGTTTGGCCATGGGCCAGCATGGGCACAACCCGCGTAAGCCATTGGCCCGCTAGGGCCCGCCTCCCCCGCGCCCCTCGAAATGCTAGCCGCCCCGCCCCCTATATATAAACCCCCCGACCGCTGGCCATAGCAGCGCACCACGCACTCTCGCAGTTGCCACCACTCGCCAGTTCGCTGTCAGTCGCCAATGCATTGCCGTCGCCGTTGGCCGGCGGGCGACGGTCGCTAAGGAGCCACTGCCAAGGCATCGGTGGAACGGTTGTTCTTGGGCTGCCTAATCAAAAGGAGGGGTGTCACATGTGACATGTCGATGGGCTAGCACGACACGTCGTGCTCACCGAGCCGATCAGCCTGGCCCAGCACACCTAACTCCCAGGCGTGCCGTGCCTAGGCCTCCCTCCAGGCACGTGGGCTGGCACAGCACGACCCACTTGGTTACTCGTGATATGTCAGGCCCGACCTAGGTAGGTCGTGCCTTAGCGGGCTCAGGCCGCTCCGTGCCGTGCCACCCATCTGTTCATCTATACCTCCACCCCACCATTGCACTAATAGATCCCACCTTTTTTTCTTCCATGAGCTGCCCAAAACATATATCTTTCTTCTGGCTTTTTACTTCTCAAAAGGAAAAAGGTTATGGAATTGAGGAGCCTAACGTCGTGGCATGGCTCACGGGCGGACGATATTCTGTTCTTTCTTCCCCCCTCCTCATATACTCCTCTCTTTTCGCCCCTTCTCCCTTCCCATCATTCACATTCTCTCCGTGTATGGCCATAGCTTTAAGTAATGTGGATAGCGATGATACAGACAACCATGGCGAGCAGAGCTACAACGAAACATCCGCTTGTATGGTGACGTCAGCAGAGAGGGCTCGCAGAAGTCGGGGAAGGAAACGATCGAAGATGTCATTTGGGCTTGAAACATGATCCTGTCACGAATGAAACATAGGTTTTGGTTCAGTGAAATGCGGATTTGCTTGGTCAAAACAAGCATAAAAATCATTGCTCTCTTGAAACATGTTTTGCACCTATGAAACATTTGATTATGTTGGGTGAAACATTGGTTTTGCTGTCACAGAACATAGCATTTATCATCATGAAATATGTTTGTCATACGAGATAAAACAATTGTGTATAACTGCGGAAACATTTATTTCAATGATGTTTTATCGATACTTTGTTTACGTTCCACCATATTTCATTAGTGCTTGAACCTTGTTTTATTTGTGTTTCAACCATTTTCATCGGTACTCCGTTTATGTTTCATCAATGCTTTCACTATATTTCATCAATATTTCACCGATGCTTCATCAAACAAAATCTATGTTTCATTGCTACTCACCATCTTTCCTTTTTTTGGTCTTACTTCGTCATCTTTTGTTATTTTTGTCATACTCGACCATTTTTGTTAGCATTTCACACATAATTCATCAACACCTTGCCATATTTTATTAATATTTTACCCATGTTTTCCTCAATACCTATCGCATCGGGACAACATGGGAATAACGCAAGCATTCTATGTGGGATGCTGCCCTAGCTTAGTTAAAAAGAACAGGGCATAATAGTTTTTCAGTTAGAAAGAACAAGAGAATTGATAGCAAAGTGAAACGGTGAGCAGAAAAGGGTTGAGAAATCCGCTTACAGTCGTGGCAAAATGACCTAAAGCAACAAAAGGTAGAAGATGCGACGGAAATCAAGCATCTTATCATACTGACCAGATCATCTCATTTTAAACATTACATCTTACAATCAGAGCTATTATGTTACATATTACTTAGGTCCAGTTCTTTTCAGCTTAACGGCTTAACAGCTTATTTAAGTTTTAAAAAAACATATGTTTTGAGTTTTTTGAGTCCACTCTTTCGCTGTTTTAAAGGTAGGTTTTAACGCTTTAAAAAGCAAGTCAAACGAAATGGATTCGAATCTCAAGACTATATCGAGAAGCGTTTAAAATTCAATCATTTCAACCATTAAGATCAGCTGAAAAGAACATGGCCTTAACATTTTACTATCACTTCTGATCTGGTTTGTTCCAATAGCTTGCTTCTTATATGTAGCGCTTAGAAATGGTTCAATGTTGCTTCAAAAAAAAAAAAAGAAGAAATGGTTCAATGTTAGTTAATCACATGATCGGCAATGCGATATGTGGGCTGCCTTACAGCTTGTCAGTTTTAGCGGATCTAAAAACCGAATGGATCTAAAAAGAAAAGGGGAACTGAGCGCAAATGTGCAATACAACATAACTGTTGAAACTAAATCATATAATTTTCTAAGTTTTACCGTACAGCTGTCATATTCCAGGTGTAGAGCACAATATAGTTCATTGTCACCACACAATTTTTATTCCTCGATAGGAAAAGAGACAGGAAATCAATAACATTTTTAAAAGAAATTCCTTGAACTAAAAGAAATGCTTTAGTTACTATATTGGAACCATGTTCGACACAACTCGGTCTTCTCAATGAAAGAAGCTGCAACCGAAGCCCCTACACCAAAAGACCTGCATCTACTTCAGCTTTCAATTTAAGTTTCTTCTCTCGAAATCAAACATGACAGGATATCAGCATGCATGGTCGATCGATTATCACTGCAGAAGAAAAATGACACATAATGATCGAAGGTTTGGTTCATATTAGTATGCCTCAACGACTCAAAACCATACAATACAAAAGATGTACTATACGCGATCTTCATGCGACATGGAAGCAGGTCTACTCCAATGGCTACACCTTTCATCAGTCAGATCTGCTGGAGCAACTTGCCAGTGTAATGGACCATACTACCACTGTTTTGTAACTTTTGTTTCACAGTGAGCTAGCAGCACGGAGTAACTAAAACCAACTTGATTCACCATAGATTAATCAAATACTTTAACTGTCAACCCCTTGTCAACCTGATCTGCCTGAACCAGAATTCCCAAACCCGCCACCTGACCGGTCAAATCCAGAGTCACTGAATCCACCACCGAAACCACCATTTGACTGACCAAAACCAGTGTCACCGAATCCACCACTTGACCGGCCAAATCCACCACCTGAACGGCTGAATCCGCCACTACCCGAGTCACCGAATCCACCACTTGACCGGCCAAATCCACCACCTGAACGACTGAATCCGCCACTACCACCACCTGATCGGCCAAACCCTGAGTCACCAAATCCACCACCGGAACTTCCATATCCACCACCTGAACGACCAAATCCTGAATTGGAAAACCCACTACCTCGGCTTGCAGAGTTACCAAAACTACCACCACGGCCACCAAAACTTTGTGAGCGACCGTACCCACCACCAGACATCCTGCCTCCACTTCCGAAGGAATCAAAACCACCACCCAGTAAGTCGGAACCTTCAACATTAACCTTTGGAAGCTGGGTGGAAATGGAAAACCCGTGAGTGTATGCAATTTAAAACTTTTGTGCTGTTTCAACTTACATGGTGAAAAACATCAACACTTACTTCTGTAAACTTGCACCCAACATCATTCTCAAACACCCTGATAGCTCTACTTTCATCATGGTTGTACATCACAATGGCAGTACCCTTCTTCCCAGCACGGCCAGTTCGGCCAGACCTGTGGACAAACAATTCTGAAGAATTTGGCAATTCAAAGTGTATAACCTGAAAAAGGATACAGAGATAGTCAAGGAATGCAGGATATTACATTATTTTGATAAAGAAGTGCCATAGTCAACATTTTGTAAAGATTGTTAAGTAATATGCAAACTAAAGAATTCCAAACAAAATGGAATAACTAACCAGGTCTACATTTGGGATATCCAAACCACGAGCAGCAACATCTGTGGCAATCAAAGTATTAAACCGGCCTTCACGAAATCCTGCAAGTGTTCTCTCTCTTTCAGCTTGTGAGATATCTCCATGAAGGGGTTGGCACTGCAGACTCCGGCTCATGTTATATGACAATCGATCAGCATTCCTTTTTGTTTGTGTAAAGACGATGCACTTTCCACCTTTAGCGTGTTCCTGCGATGAATAAACAAATAATTAACAGTTTGAAGCAGCAAAACTAGATATCACAAAAAGAGTATTTAGTTAAATCTTATGGTTCAACAAAAAAATATTGAGAAAATCTACAATTACCTGAATCAATTGTCCAAGAACAGCAGGTTTTGAATAACTCTCTGAAGCAATAGAATAAAGACTAATACCTTCAGCTAGTTTCTGATCGTCTTCACCCACCTACAAAAAGGGCAAAAAATGTCATAAAGCAAATAAAAAATAAGAGCGCACAGTTCATAGCACTGCAATTCACAAGGTCATAGACACTGCAAATGTATGACAAACAAGGAAATATATGGGCATAGTTACATAAATTATGCTGTGAAAGCTAAGTTAAAGGCTTGCAGCATCAGAAAGAACTGTGAAAAACTAGTGTAACAGGAACTCACAAGGTCAATTGTCACAGGATCTTTCAGGTACTTCTGTGTGATCTTTCGTATCCAGCTTGGCATTGTTGCAGAGAACATCAAGGTTTGACGCTGTGCAGGCACCCTTTCCAAAATTACCTCGACATCATCAGCAAAACCCACTGATAACATCTGGTCTGCTTCATCCAGAACAACAAACCGGATCTCTGCCAAAATCAGGGCACCTCTTTTAAGCAGATCAATTACCCGTCCAGGAGTCCCAATAACTACATCAACACCATAATCAAGTTTTCTCATCTGTTGGCTAATTGGAGTGCCTCCATATACACATAGAGTATCCAGAGGGGAAGAATCTAGGAATTCTCTTTCAACTTGTTTTGCAAGTTCTCTTGTCGGTGCCAAAACAATAGCAAGGGGATACTTTCCGGGTCTGAGTCCAAAGATTCAATTGAGTTCACAGTCCAACAAAGGTCAAGAGCAAACCAAAACAAGAATATAAAAGAATGAAAATACTGAATGCTAAAAGATTACAAACTTACTTGTTCTTTTCATTATGGCGAATAATAGCATCCATTATGGGGATTCCAAATGCCAAAGTTTTCCCTGTCCCCGTTTTGGCGCGACCAACCATGTCCTTTCCTTGCATTGCTGGCTCCAGGACAGCTCTCTGGATATAACAGACAAATAAAACCCAAAGTTTAACATCCAAAACAGGAAACTTTTTTATCCATGGTATCAACACCACAATAACAGATAGAATTGGCAAGCTGCTTTTGCATCATGTGGTATATAATTGTATATATAGACTCTGCTGGCAGGGCCAGACACCCCCCCCCCCCCCCAAAACACACACACACACACACTCAACCAGAAAAACCCATTTCCGTAGTATTAATATCATGCATCTGTATGTCCAGTCAGAATTGATGCTAATCACGGAGTAGTAAATCAATGCATCGGCTCTGCTGTTTTCCTTCACCACTCCAGTAAATAATGTATTTGCCTAACGTTGAGGCTTGAACTCAAAGATGCTATTCTTCTAACCTGATTTACTTCAAATATGCTATTCTTCTTCCTCGTCCCTCCTCTCTCCTTTCCGACTCCTTAGTCTGCAACACGTTTACCCTGCAAACCCTCCTTAGGTGATGTCCCTGCCACCACCCTGACCTCCATCGCACAGCACCACACAGCAATACCACCGTTCCGGCCACCACAGCAATGCATGGCAGTAGCACACCCCCACAGGCCAACACCAAGAACCAGAACCAGACTGCCCCGCCACTGAGCATCTCTTCTCCTCAGAAGTACGGCATGTCAGACAAGGGCAACGACAAGCCACGCGAGCCCAAGCGGGTGCGTGCATCGACACTGCCACCAGACGCTGAAGCCAAGGTCACCACCTATGCCAGTTGCCTTCGGCAACATTCTCGCCTCATCCCGCAATCGCATCACACTCCCCCCAATGTGCACAACATACTCCTCCATTTATAGGCCATCATGTTCACCTGTGTTGTCTTAACCACTGCTACGATCTGGCTAGTGATGGCCTGAGAGCAGCAGGCGGCAGCAATACCTTGGGCATTAGCATCTAGAGATGAGCTGAAGAGGGAGAACGAGTAAGGCAGGATGGGAGCAGCAGCGCTTGTGGACAGCTGGCAGGAGAGGACGAAGAGGGAGAGGCAAAACAAAAATGCAGGCTTTGACATTGGCATGATGAAGTCCCTAATGGCAGTGGCTGTGGCATTCTCCTATTTTCATGTTTTGCCGTGGCAACTATCCAATTAACCCCCCAAAAAGCAGTCGATTATGTAGAAGTTCAACAACCCTGCGCATAACTGGATCTACTAACGAGAATCACGAGATTGCAACGCAAAGGGAGAATCGAATCGATGTTGCCGCTCCACTTTTATTAGACCCGCATCGATGTTGGTTACATGGATATCGAATTGCATCTCCAGATACCAACTGTTTGGCATACACATGCTACCGCTTGATCAAAGGGTAAATTGTAAAAGATAAAAAGAACTAAAGGAAGCAACTTCTGTGATCCAATCGCGCGCGAGACTGCGTGTTCAGGTACCTGAATGGGGAACAGCTTGGTGATGCCCTTGCCGGCGAGCCTCTCCACGATCTTCGGCGAGATCCCGAGCTTGGCCACCTCCAACCCCTCCCCCGCGGCGCCCCCCGCCCCCGCCCCCGCCCCCGCCTTCCTCTCCTCGTAGAACGCCCCTTCGTCAGCCGCGAATTGCGGGCGCGCGGCCGCCCTCGCGGGCCCCGTCTCCCGGAACCCGAGCCACGCCGGCGACGAGTGGAACCACGCCGCCGCCGCCGGGAGCGGCTGCGGCGATACAGCCGCCGGCTTGAGCAGCGCAGCCGCGATGGCTGACGCGGCGCGCCTCCGGAGGGGCTCCGCGCGGCGGAGCATCGAGTACATGGCTACTGCGGCGGCGGCGGCGGCGGCGGCTAGGGGTTTGGGGCGGCGCGGGAATGGGTTTAGGGTTTTAGAGGAGAGTGGTTGAAGAACAAATGGGTTAAAAGGCGAAGCCCACGAGAGATATTTCTGTGGTCACCGCTGATAGAGCTCCTTCGGAACTGACTCAGCAATTACCCAGAGTCCCTTCCACGTGGGTCCACGGAGTACGGATGTATACTTGTCCCACAAGTCGGTGAGTAAGAGAACTTCGTGGGAGTCATCGCTTTTATCAGGCGGGGTACTAGGTGGAGGAATGAGGACGTGGGGTGATGTGGTGATTTGAGCATGACATGTGGGGCAGAGGCTACGTCCGGCCATAGTGTCAGTGGGTGGAGACCATCAGGATTTGGTGTAACCTCATTGCTTGGGGGAAAAGTTGAAGGCGGTTGCCGCGCGAATGGGCCTTTGCTCGGTTGGGCTTCTGAATGGGTTCGGCCCATTAGTGTTTTCCTTCGGAAAAACGAATGGCGGCCTGTTAGCAGCAGGAGGACCTTCTCTTATGGGGGCTGCTTTTCTCTTTCATCCATTTCACCTCTTAAGCAGCAGGGTCTTGCTGCATTTTTTTGTCTAAAAAAATATTTGGATTTTTCAAATATATCACAGAAGAAATTTATTCAATGTAAACCAATGGTGAAAAGATAGTAAAGGGGAGGCTGGAGAGGTAGTATGTACGTAGCAGGCCAGAATAGGGGTGGAAACGAGCCGTGCCGAGCTGCGAGTCAAAGACATTTCACGTTCAAAATATAACAACGAGCCGAGCCAGACCGAGCTCGGTCAGAAACAAGCCGAGCCTGGCTCGGCTCGCTATTTTTCCGAGCCCCAAAAGTGGGCTCGACTCGAGCTCGGAAGCACCTCCGAGCGGAGCCTGTCCGAGCCGAGCCACGAGCCGCGAGCTATTTTTTTAGCCCTAGGCCAGAACACATCACATTTGTGATCGTCGATGAATAACTTCAAGAATCTATAACGTCCATCGTGTCTCACATTTTCGATGGAACGATGCAGTCATTAAAACAAAAAGACATTAGGGTTGTTCTCGACATATATAATCTATATATGTCTGCCATCCACGTCGACTAGATTTTTTATTTACTGATTTCGGCTTTAAAGAATTTTGAAACAAATAATAAGAATTTTTAAAATATTAGTAGCTAAGCAGGAAAAAAATCTTAGATTCGTTTTGGTAAACTCTCGAAATTCACCCAAATATCATTAGCGGACAATCAAATACATCACGTCTTAATACGGTATCCAAGATCCGATGGCCTAAGAACCTTCCGATTGGGCAAATCAAACACTACCGGTGTGTGATTAATTTTTATGCCCCAAGTGTTCTAGAATCATGTGCAATTTGCTCGAGTAGCACTTTGAAGTTGTAAAAATTACAGTTATGTGTAAACGCATAGTACCAAGTGCTATTTTTACGCATGGCTGGAATTTTATAATTTTAGTGTTGCATGGATAATTTTATTTATAATCAACCATTTGCTATTAAGCTCAACCTAGTCAGTTTTATTTTAAGGTGCTCACATCTCTCTTAACGGCATACACGTAGCCTTCAAGAGGGGTTTTGTACTCTCGACGGTCGTTTTATAGCTGTGGAGAGACTTCCTGCCGGTCGAAATTTCAGTCGTTTACCATGGTAATAGCACGTATTCTGACATTTCGTTACTTAATACCATGGTAATCATCTCCTCGACGTTACTCTCTACGAACATTCTGCTCGCACAGAAAGGCAAGCCTGCCGATCACTTTCCTATTTGCGACTGCCCAAATTTCCAATCACATCAATCAATCATGAGCGAATGAGCGAAGCTTTAATTTTTTTTGAGGTAACGAGCGAAGCTTTAATTCAAACCAACCATGGATGCTCCCAAGTGCAGCGTGAGGATCTTGCTTGGGAGCTGAGCTTTACATTGGGAATTATTGGTGAAATAATCTACTTTAAATTTAAAATTAATAAAATAACACACAGTATAAGAAAATCTAACCCAAGCACTGGCCCGCCGCCCGAGTGGCGGCCGCCGCCGCCGCACGGCGGGAGCTCTGCTCCGCCACGCGCAAGACGGCGGGGAGCTCGCTCCGCCACACCGCACGGCGGGATAGCGCGGAGGCGACACGTGGTGGGCGGCGGCGGCGGTGGGCATGGCGGCCGGGCGACGTGGCGGTTTAGCGAGCTCCGCCACGCCAAGACGGCGGAGGGCAGCAGCAGCCACAATCCATGCTGGATTCCCATGAGGTGCGTCATTTCATGCTGCTCTCACATGCATTTGTTCGCCACCGACAACAGTATTATTTAATTAATCGCAATTAGCAAAAGATAAGTACCATTTAGCACTAATTAATCACAATTACTAAACACAAGAATGAGATTTCTCAGCTTATATAAACCGACGTCTGCGCTGACGGCGACCTCACTCCATTTGTTACGCCCGACTTCCATTCTCGGTTACGCTTGATTTCATTCCTGTTCAAACGGTGGTCGGTTGAAAAGCGTGCACGGACATTTGTTCTGCTTGCTCGGCTTCAGATTGCTCGAGTCGAGTTCATTTCTTCGCACTTGTTACGTATTGAGGTAATATTTCATGTATAAAAATTGGTGGTGTGCTTAGCAATTTTTGAATATAGTCGAAACCTATCAATGTTTCATCGCAGCATGAATCAATAATAATGAGAATTACTTAGTGTATAATTAGTGGGTATATTACTCGTTATGTTAGGCTTAAATCTAAAGTTTGTAATGCGTACAAAATAATTAGTCGGAAGAAATGATGTTTTGGTAATTATTGCGCATAGTTTTAGTTTCATTTTGGAAGAGATTATTTTGTGAGCAAGTTTGCATTATTTAATTAGTGAGTTATATTTAAATTTGTATTCGGACTTAGTGTAATAGAAGCATAATTAATTTAATTATGCTAAGTGATTAATTAGTAATTTTTGTATGCGTATAATAATGGCTAATTCTTTGAAACATTAGTGAAACAAGGACGCATAATAATGGCTAGTTAGTTCCCATTATGAATATGACATATGTCTTTGGATACATATTTTTACATTTATGTAGGCTTATGTAAATGGAATAATAATAAATTTTGATTATACCATATTGATTAATTAGTAATTTTATTATTTTGGACTTAGTGATTATTTAATTGACATGCGTATATTTTAATTCAAGCATAGTGAGTTAGTAGTATTTTTTATTTTCATGTACGTAATAGTTGTTAGTTGTCCATATTACTAACGTAGATGGAGGCACCACGCATATATTTTACGGAGATGCACCCTGGCGGTGCAAGGAATTTCTTTAGCATGCACCCATGCGACCATGTGCGAACCACAATAACAATGCCAATAGAGCTACAAATGCTATCGAGGACAATTACTACAAAACTCGGCATAAACCGTCATGAATACAAGCTGGTCCTACACGGTGTTAGACCATGCCCGGTTCCAAATAGTACGGTGTATGTGTACAACCTATGGCCACTCAAAAGTAAGGGTCTTGGGCGTACTACGTGAATAAGTCTTTACAAGAAGGGTTTCACTTGGCGTGTACGTCCGTAGAGCCACGAGCTTCGAGGTGGGCGAGCAATACCGTAGAAGGGAGGATGAATACGAGGCCGCATGTCAATGAGGAAGACCCGATGGCTAGTGTCTGGCGGTGTTGAGGCACTAGGCACGGACACGAGCCGGGGCCGCAGTGGACGTGGGAGAGATAGATGCAGAGGCTCTGGCTGAAGAGGGTAACGAACGTGGTGAAAATGCAGAAGAAGAAGAGGACGATCCGATGCATGCCGTGCAGTATTATCGTGCCCTGGATGGTTCAAATTGGGTCATAGGTGACCACTCCAATATTTCCACGTGGGGGTATATGCATAGGGACATAGCAGTGGGGCACGAGTTCAGCACGAAGGAAGAGGTCATCCACTTTGTGAGCAACTATGGTGTAACCACACGGCGTGAGCACTTTGTCGCACGGTCCAATCCGACCATGTACGGTGAAGTGTGTGAAGAGACACGAGTGCTCCTTCCATGTTCGGCGATCGCCCAAACATGAGGATCACTTTATAATCGATAGATATGAGCCGCACACCGCGGAGGAGTTGGTACGCAATATTAACAACAATGTGGATTCCAAATTCATAGCCAGATGTTGTTGTGCGCAATTCAGCGGACATATCCTGAAACCACACTCCATCATGGGTGAGGTGCGAGCCAAGACCGGCATGTCTATCAATTATCACCTAGCATGGAGAGCAAAGCAGAAGGCACTTAAAATCTTGTTCGGAGATTATAAGGAGTCATACAATTGGGCTCCTCGTCTTCTCCGTAAGATACAAGAGAGCAACCCTGGGACACGCTATGTTTCCGCACATGAGCCAGTATATCTCCAAGATGGAAGTGTCGCGCCAAACCACTTCTACTTGATGAGATTGTTTTGGTCCTTCGGGCAGTGCATTGAGGCCTTCCGCCACTGTCGTCCCTTGATATGTGTGGATGGGACGTTCCTCGATGGCGTAGTACTACGATACTCGCTAGCTGCATTAGCGGTGATGGGAACAACCAGATAGTACCTCTCGCGTTTGCTGTTGTTGAGAGCGAGAACAATGATAGCTGGAGGTGGTTCCTGTATTTGCTAAAAATTCACGTCGTCATGGATCGGCCTAGAGTGTGCCTCATCTCGGACCGCCACATAGGTATCCTAAATGCAATAGAATTTTTCACCACGGGTGACGCACCAATGTGGCCAGACGTGCGTTCTCGGTGGTGCATGCGTCACTTGGGGCGAATCTATCTGACTCATTCAAAAGCAAACCTCTAGTTAAGAGGTTCAAGACAATGTGTTTGCAAAATCAGTGCGCAAATTCAATGCCTTGTTCAATCAAATCAACGAGCGCACTAAAAGGATGGTCCACGAAGAGCAAACATCCGGAGGGTCCAAATAGTAGAGGGCAAGGTGACCAACCGCCGTAACATGACCTTTGCTCAGTGGGTAGCAGGCAAACCGGCGGAGAAATGGTCTCTTGCCCATGACACTGATGGCTCCCGGTAAGGGTTTCGTATATACAATGTCATTTTCCATTCCGTTGGAGCGTAAATTCATGACGTCTCGTGTTGCAGATACACAGTGATGACAACAAACATAGCGGAGTCATACAATAATGTGCTAAGAGGCGTGCGGGGGCTCCCAATATGCACAATCATTGAGATGACATTTTTTAGGACAAGAGATTATTTCCGCGACCGAGGCCTGGCTGCAATGCAAATCACCAGCATGTTCTGCCCCCGCGTGGAAGCCATCCTAGAAAAGCGTCGTCAGAAATCTCAGCACCACCGCACATCAATATATGATTTGAATGATAACATCTTCAGTGTGCAGTGCAAGCGGAGGTACATTTGGATTTGCATGGTGATAATCAACATAGCTGTCAACTTGGGACGCACGAGGCGATTTGCACTTGCAACAAGCCTCGCCTTGAACACATCCCATGCTCGCACGTTTTGGCGGCCTGTCGAGATCTAGCTGGTAATGATGGCACCCAATATGTCTCCCCGTATTACACCATGAATGCGATAAGACAAACATGGGCTCCTAAGATGGCACCAATTAATCTTGGTGCGGGCTATAAAACATCAGAGGGTCCAACATTCCATCCATTTCCTACTACAAAGCGTGGTGAACCGGCCGTCGCGCATCGCACGCGACTACCGGTGACATGGATGTCGCCGAGGTGGTGATGGTTTGCGGCGTTGCCGTATATATAAACAAATAAAGCCATGACCGTAGGCGGTGTCCTAATCGGGGATAACCGTATGAGCGTATGACGTTTTATTTCATCCGATTGATGATGTTGTAATAAGACAATTGAATCCATTGTATCCCGTCTTCATCTTTATATTGCATGGCGATTTATTTCATTACTGATCACCTAGTTTTTCATATTTGTACAATTCAATCTATTGTATCGCAAAGTATACAATTGCAACGTCTTGAAATGGCGCTTCTCGAGTTTCATCTCACGGTCACCGATGCGGTCACAGTCCGCCAAATGGGTGAATGGCACGTAACGTGTCGAGATCTTGAGTATGTTTATGTCATATTTACATTTCATGTGCTAACACCATATATTTTTATTGTAGATGCATCCATTTCGACTTAGGGGTCACATAAGATAAAAATTTTGACCTTAGGTATACCATGTTCCTGGAGCGTGCGGGATTACTGTCATGGGCCCTTACTATTAACGGGGCCGAAGTGGAAAACAACCGTTTCACACCACTTCCAAAACTTGACCCTGGCCTAGTCACCGTGACTGGTCGATCGGTGGCGCCCCGAGACGATATCGTTCCACTTGCCATCTCGGGAAATGACGATTATCTTGAAGGATGTTTCTATGCTTACAGGCTTGCCGATTTCTGGTCGACCCTTTGTTGTGAGCAAACCAACCAAGAACGTTTGGAAAGCATATATCCAACAGAGGTGTTTCTATCGTCTTTGTTATTACAATTTTTTAATATTGTCCTGGTAGTACGCATACTAATCACTTCGAAATTTATGCAGGTTTGGAATTGCCTATGACGGCAGCGACAACGGTGTCTCCATGTCATGGCTGGACCTCCGTCCTGAGTCCGGCCCTTGCCCTCCTGATGCTGACCCCGCCACCGTTATGCTGCACTACGAGGTCTACCTGTACTATCTTCTTGCCGGTGTAATGTTCACTAATGGTAACGGCGACTCCATACCTCCCCACCTAGTCTTTGTGGCCCGAGACCTTTGCAACGATGATATATTTAATGATGATTACGAGTCATTCGATTGGGGATCCGCCGTCTTGGCGGATACATACCGCGAGATGTGTCTTTGCGTGTGCGGGCATCCCCGAACATAATATTTGGTGCTTGTCCACTGCTCATCCAATTGTGGTCATGGAGCTACCTGCCAATGAACCGTCCCAGAACCGCAATTCAGTACTACCCCGTACAGGTGAATGAGGCTATCCAACCAGCAGCGAGACCAACAATGGGGTATAGATGGATGCATGCCAGGCTGCGGTGGTTGACGGACACGGATAGAGCATCTTACTTGCGATCGGTGTCCGACTTGACACCATCACGGTGATTAAGTGATATGGGATCCCTTCGCCACATGTCAACCTATGAAATCTCATCGGGGTTTCTTTGGCGAGCTCATGCGGTGGCATTCATGTACAATATTGGATGACAACTTGCTTCCTATCGCATGAATGCCGTCGAGGATATTCTCCGAGCGGGTTCAACGCCAATTTGGATACCGGCAGACATTCCCACTCCCAACACCTCGCCATCCTGGGCACTCGCATGGGTATGCAATTAATTTTCCGTACTTTCTCATGTTTTTCAATTCATCTATATAATCCTTCCAACCTAATAGGCGATTATTTATATTCTCATTTGAGTACCTCCGGGACGCAACCGTGATTGGGCGAATGTCCATAGGAACCACATCGGCGGTGGGCGGAAAGGGCAACCGCGATATGCGCATCCCGATGGACCCGCGCGCCTAACGGACGTCTGGGGCTACATGGAGTGGTGCGAGGTAGGGCGAGATGCCGATTGTTGCACCACAGTGCAAAGACCACCACTACGCCAACCGGAGGATCGCCCAACGCGTTCATGTTACGATACGATGCATTATCTCACTATGGCTCTTCTATGTTCCATACTTCATATGGCATTTTTACTGGTCATTGCAGACACAGGAGGCAGGATCATTGCACGACCATGCGGTGCAACTAATATCACAACCGCCGCGGACAGGGCAATCATCCAATTCGTCTTTGAGGGCACGATTAGAAGGCGGGACATCGCCGTCTGGCCGCAATTAGGGGGTTGGTGGGCACAGTCACGCGGGATGATGGACAAGAAAGCCTGCGAGAAGATAGCCCCGAGCATCCAGCTCATCCGGCATCCACGCTGCCCGCAAGAACACAATCGATGGATAGGCGTTCCCCACTCCTTGACTCCCGTCGGCGATCGACCCTCCTCGGGCTTCGACGTCAACACACTTTCAACCCGGTGCCCACCGCCGCCGCCCTTCATAGGGCAAGGTACTCATATGGGTTTCGACATCAACGCCATGCCGCTGCCATCACCACAGGACTACGATGACTATTTAGGCACACATGAAAGTACATACGATACCGCTGGCAAAACATGGGAGGATCGATCTTTGGATGCTACATTGCCGTCGACTCATACATTCCGGGATATACTCGGCCAAGCCATCTTTTCCAGCCCCATCCCCAACGGATCGGCGGGAGGGTCCAAGCGGTTCGAGCTCGGACACCCTATGGTGTCCTCGGCGACTTTGTGCATGCGAACAAACCGCATACAATGTCCAACCCGAAGCGGTGCATGGGGAGCAAACCCCATATACCGTCGACCTTGGTCGTGCAAGGTCAACAAACCCCATATCAACAAAGCATGATGGTGGTTTCCCATATTTTGGGGTTCTAGCTACGCCATCGCTTCTGGCGGGTACATACCAACTGGGGAGGAAGAAGAACGGCAAGCTCGATTTGGACCCTCTCAGGCCGCAGGTCGCCGTACCATCAATCCACCGGACCACTACACTCCAAGCACATACGACACAAGGGGTCCCCGGGGATAAGTGCTCTCCTGTTATGTTCTCATATGTAATGAATGTAATAAATGCAATGGAAATTTCTTATTTGTTTCGTCTGTTTGAATCATTTACTTTAAAATTATTTAGGGCTTTCAATTAAATGAAATTTGACTCCAGGCGCCGGAAGGTTGGCTTCCGCCACCCTAGGCGTAGGAAACCACCTTCGGCCACGCGTGGTGGCGGAAGACACCGGTCGGGGCCTGCGTCGGCTTGCCGCTGGTGGGCTTCGTCCCAGCCACCTGCATGCCTCGGATACCGTCGCGCGGGAGTGCGTGCTTGACTGCGTGCATGTGCATGCGGGGGAAAAAGGAACTTTTCCTGTGCACGTCATGTCATGTCTGCCACCGAGTTGTCCTGCCTGCCATGCACACGTCTTATCATGTCTGCCAGTAGCATTTAAACCCTATTTAATTAGTAAAGGATTAATTAGTGAGTAATTAATGGTACGTTCATGATAATTTAATTAACACTTCAGCTATAAAGGAGGACTTCCGCTCACTTCGCTTCACACCATTCTCGCGCCACACATTTCATTGCCGGTGCTCGGTGAGACTTCTGCTGGTTTTGATTTCGCATTCTTCTCATTGAGGACTCTCGTGTTTTTTTTTTCAAGTACATGTTGCATCTCAATGTGCATGCGGTGTTGGTATGCGTTCGGTGCTAGAGGAAATAATCTACACGAAGAGTGTTCACGCAAGTTTTAACAAGGTATGCATCTTATTAAAGCGCCATGAGCATGCGTGATGATTTTGCAGAGATTAGTTGTTTTGTTGAGAATAATTTAGAGTAGTTATAACAAAATATTTATGGTTGTGCAAATTGTATGTGTTGACCTGAATATTTAATGCTTGGTATGAAAAGTTGTTATGAGGATATTATGTATTATGAGAATTACGGATACTAATTGCATTTTCCATCATAGTACGATGGCCGAACAACGTTCCAGCAATGCATGGATTAGGCCAAGTTGGTGGGAATCGTCCGGTCCGGGAGGCCAGGCCCATTACCCTTCGGAGGACCTTCCGATCAAAATGAAACATGACTACCGCATGCAGTCAACCATGCTGCGGCCCGGCCCTCACATCCATCGGGACTGGCCCAAGTGTGCATGTGGAATTGATGCGTCGTCTGAGACATTCGATAGACCAAGATGTCTGGTTGGACCGGACGAAGATTCTACCGATGTTCTCTATACGCAGTGAGTTTACTTACATTCATATATAACGAATTGATTTTCGTAGGTAACCTAACCTTGTATCCTTTGCAAAAGCAGATAAGCGATTGTCGTATGACATCATGGATGGATGATCCTTTTCCGATGGCAGCAGATGCATACATCACGGTTTCGCACGCAAGGATCGCAGATCTCGAACAACGCCTCGAAATGACAAACCGTACACTAGAGATGCAAGTCCGCATCGAACGCTTGTGCCCCTGCATGTCGGGCGTCGTGTGTAAACCGCGGCACCCGAAGCGCGAGAGGCTGCTAGAGCGAGGATGTAGGACATAGCGCGTTTGCGAAGGGGAAATACCCCCGCTGCACGCAGTAGTATGGTTATCGTTAATGACAACTATGTTTTTAAATCTCCTAAGGCATGTAGGTTTAGATATGATGCACTACTACGGTAGATTGTCTTATGCATCACGCGTGCCATTGTTTGTATGTTGTAATCTAAATTTTTATTATTTAATCTCCGGTTCTCTAATACCATAAGCCGTTTACTTGCTCCGACAAAAAAAACTAATTACCGTTTTAAATTTTTCCTTTGTTTACTTCTTTTTATTTTTCTTACTTAATTCAACGGAGTGAACAAATTAGTTAAACAATGATAATATCATAACGCTATCGTATTTGATAATGCCTTCAAAAAATGAGAGAATCGGATAACACTATGGTGCGTAACTTGTTCTAATTTTAAAATATTTTTTCATCACTTTTAATTTTACAAAAAAATTTCAGTCCGATCAATACATTTTCGTGTAAATAATTAAAATAAATACAATGCTCTTACGTCCTCTTATTAAAATTGACATGAAATAATAGGAATTATGACTTGATCAAGCAGCTAACCAAAATACTGCTATTGAAAGCGGTGTTTTGGCGCGGAAATTGAGGAGAGAGGCGCAGAGCGGAAATTTGAAGCGAGAACAAATGGAGTGAGGTCGTCGTTAGCAGCAGACGTCGATTCATATAAGCCGAGAAATCTCATTCTTGTGTTTAGTAATTGTGATTAATTAGTGCTAAATGGTAATTATCTTTTGCTAATTGCGATTAATTAAATAATCTGTTGTCGGTGGCGAACAAATGCATGTGAGAGCGGTGCATGAAATAGCGGCACCAGGGAATCCCAGACGCGGATTGCGGCCGCGCCTGCTCCCGCCGGCTTGGCGTGGCGGAGCTCATTGGAGCCGCCACGTCGCCCGGCCGCCAAGATGCGCCGCCCGCCGCCACGCGCATCGCCGCCGCCGCCGCTCCGCCCGCCCGCGCCGCCCGCCCACGTGTCGCCTCCGCTATCCCGCCGTGCGGTGTGGCGGGAGCAGAGATCCCGCCGTCTTGGCGTGGCGGCCGCCGCCACTGGCGGCGGGGCAGTGCCGATTGGGGTATTTTCTTATACTGTGTGTTATTTTATTAATTTTAAATTTAAAGTAGATTATTTCACCAATAATTCCTTTACATTGTTGCTCTCCGAAGCTTCTGGATTCAAATTTCCTGCGGTATTGGCTTCAGTTAGAATTTTTTTGGCAAACTTTTTGCCTCAAAAGGCAGGCCCATCTGGATGAGATTCATCCCGTTTCCTTCTTTCAAATTTATGTGAGCGACTTTTGTCGAAAGGACGTGAGTAGCCTAGCTGCCTGGCCGTTGGAATGCGAGCAAACTGAACACTAGCAGGCAATGCACACTACGAAACAGCAGCCACCATTGGAGATCCTTCTCCTCGCAAGAACAGGGCGTCCTATGATCTTTGCAGATAGGACCCAAGCCTTGTATGAGCAGGACGTGCCAGCAATCAATCTGCATGCTTAATCATAGTGATCTTTATAGCAATTAGGACCGTCCTTGCATGAAAGTTGTAGTTAGCGTAGCACGGCTCTAGCCACTGAATAGTTGGTATTGCTGCCCAGTTGATCATCAGTCGATTTGTCTGAAACTTTTGGCATGCAGGGCTTCAATTCACAGTTCGTGTGTGTGTGTGTATATCCTTTGAAGATGATGGATGACTAGCTCTGAATTTCAAGAAAAGCGTCGAAGCCAAAAGCCCATTGTGGATGTGGACCACTGGTCAGCTCAGCAGTCAAGAACCAAGAGGGACACACATCGATCATTAATCAATTGGGTACTTAGGCTAGTTTGTTTTACGGCCTGCTCAAGCTTAGCTTTGCGACCTGTTGGAGTACTTATTCATGAAAGGCCGTGGCAAAGAAGAGGCTTCATGTATTGATCCTTCTTTTGCTTCTTCTTTAATCTTGGTCCTTTGCTACTTGCAGCTCACTGCTGTCCTCCTCGGCTTGCAACTTTCTTCTTCTTTTTTCCTTCTTTCATGGGGACAAGTGTAACTGCTCTTCCCTTTAATCACTTTGGTGTTCATCTAATCTTATCAATATCATCCATGGACAAGAAAAAAAATGCTAATAAATTAAGCATGCTTTTGGCTTTTGCTTTTCTGTGGCCGTGCATGATGATATTGGCGGCATCTCGCTCAAACTGATGAAGCACTGTGTTTGCTCTCGACCCAAACAAAGAAAAAAAATTAAGGACTGATGAAGTGTGTGTAGGGTTAGCAACGAGTCAAGTTCGAGCGGACGAGAACTGTTCGAGCTCAGGCTCGGCTCGGATCGCTCACATGACCGAGGCAAGCTAGGCTTGCTAAAAGCTCGGGCTAGCTCGTGAACCAAAACATATTAGACCATGAGGACTTGTTTTAATGGTACATGATTGCTGGGTTGGAACTTGAATGTCGAGCATTACTTATGCTAACTCTGCCCCTATTTACATTTAGATACTGCAAACTTCTCCGATGCTTGTGAATAATATGGACCGTCCATCCCTTCGGATCGGACGATGCACGGTAATACGTACGAAGGCAAAAGTACAAAGGTACCGACGAAGGTACACAGGTACGGAGGGTGACCAGGTCATTTCACATCAAATTAATTAGGGGCAAAGCCGCCTTCTCCCTATCGCTCGGCGTGCCCTGCAGCGCCGTCGCGCCGGCGCTGGAGATGGACGGCGCGGCCTTCTTCTTGTCGATGTCGATCGCCGCCGTGAAAGGGCGGGTCGTCTTGATGCTCTCCTCGGCGGGGTTGTTGCGCCGCCGCCCAGCGGCGACGAGGTCTTGAACGGTTGCTGGGTACGACATCGGCGAGCCATGTGGGTCAGCGATGACGGGTAGTACCACGCAGCGAGGCGGCACCGGTGGGGCGGCGACAAGCGGAGCGACATTGGGCGCCCTCGTGCTCATACCCGCCGCCATGAGCCCCACACGACGGCACCGACACGCCGGCGGCGCGCCGTGCATGAAGCTTCGCGTCGCGCCGGCGCCGCCGACCGCAGACCCTCCTTCTGTCTTCTGCGCGCGGCGACGACGTGTCCATGGCCATGGCCGCCGGTGCCGACACCAACGCCTTCTTGACCATCTTCGCCACCTGCACAGAAACACGTCCACGATCATTCTCACGTGGTCATCTGTGCAAGAATAGGCTAGAGCACCCGCGTACACGGCCGAATCCCACAAAACCTTCCAAGAAGAAAGGTCATGCCTTTTTAAGAGATTCGATTCTATTCGGTGAATCAACGCCAAGAACACGGCAAAGGTTTTAAGTTAAAACCGAATCAATTTGGGAGAGATAAGTCACAGGAGAGATAATCAGATCGGATTACCCACTAATCCTCAACTAATTACCTAACTGCCACTCGTTACAAATTTTTCACTTCCCTAAATGCCCTTCTATGATCGACGGTCCACGTCGAGGTACCTAGAGGTACCTCGCAAACACAGTAGCAAACCTCACGGAGGGAACGGAAACAATATTCTGCTGCATAACAACCAAGCTAAAAACTGGAAATGAAAAGGACGCTAGACAGCAGTGGCCTCACCGTTCTCTAGCACCTAACCTTCTACAGAAGCAAACCAGCACCCCACAGATCGGCAATAGCCCGATTATGAATGATCTTTGTATATACAAAATGAGTAAATTGCACTTTTGCCCCCCGAAAGTTGGACGAAAATCTCACTTGGCCCCCTAAACTTTGTTTTGTCTCACTTGGTGTAATAGCCCGTTGGGCCTTTGTCCCAGCCCAACCCATTTAAGGGTATTTAGGCAGTGGGAGTGGGGGGGAGGCGGTTCCCCAGGAAGACCTAGCCGCCGCCATCCCCAACCTTCTGGCCGCCGCCCCCGAAGTTGCCCCATGCGCTGTCGCCTTGCCGCTGCTGCTGCGGCCATGTCGATGGCGTCGCGCCGCCTCCGTCTGCCGCGTTGCCGCCATCTCAGCGCCGCCGCCGCCGCCCAATTGCGCCGTCGTGGTGGTGGCGCGGCGACGCCGCTTCGTGCCAGCCGCCGTCGCATCATTGTTTCGGCGCCGCGTGCCGTCATCGGCTCGATGCCGCGCCGTGTTGCCGTCGTGGTTGAGCCACCGTCCACGTGGCCGCGCCGCCGGCCGAGACCGACTATCGCCATCCTCACGTAGCGATTGTTGTCGTCGCCGGTGACCGGGAGGACGTTGCCATTGTTGTCTGTGCTGCCCTCCACTGTTTGGTGATCGACCAAGGTAACGATCGATGCCCCTATTTTTTGTGCGATTGGAAGAGGTGTGCGATAGGGCTGATTTGGGAGGAAGGGAGGAGGGCTAGGGAGGAGTAGAAGGAAGAAAGGTGCAAACGATCTAAGGTTTGATGTGTGTTTTTGTTTATTTCGAATCTGCGCATGATTAGGATGCACTCGCGGTATTGCTCCAAAGTTAGATGTGTAATTGGTGGGATTATTGGTGGTTATCGGTGGAGACGGAGAATTAATAGATCGATCTTGTATGTAGCAACCTTCGAGGAAGTTTTGGTATGTCTAGGTTGGAAATCAACCATTGGTCTTATGAAAGAAATTGTGCGTCTATGCTCTAGCTTCGTTTTGAGCACAAGAATGCTGAAAACGGTCAAGCGGTTTTGGAGATGTGTCGATTTTAGTATTGCTGTCTAGAAATTGTAATCCGAGGTCTTATGGAGCGTGGGCCCTAGATTTTGTTAATTGAGTATTGGGCGGGAGAGAGATGAGAGTGGGTGCCATGGGGTTTTCTTTATTGCGCTCTTGCATGAGTATTGTTTTGAGACTTTTCACTTTGTTAGGTGTGGGAGTGGATCGGTGTCAATCTTCTCTTCATTCGGATCCTCGCGGTTAAAGGCAAGTATATGTTAAACATATAGCCGGTGCCCGGTTGGTTGAATGTGGCTTGTTGATTTAATGTTTTGTGCCTGATCATGACCTGTGGTTGGATTATGTTGTTTGTGCTATATATGAGAGTCATGGTGTCGGTTGCATGTCATAAGAGCATTATTGCATCATGTTGCATGAGCCAGGTCGGTGAGAAAGTCATATAACTAGTCCGGTGGGGTCGGTGAGAAAGTTATACGACTAATCCGGAGTACTCTAGATACTGCATATGAGCCAGGTCGGTGAGAAAGTTACTTCCGTTTCGGTCGGTGAGAAAGTCGAAAGTGACTAGTCCGGAGTGCTCTGGAGGAGACATGTGCATGTGCATTGCATTGCATTGCATGAACAGAGGAAGGTGTGGAGTGTTGGTATGATTTGATTTGCATGAACAGAGAAAAGTGTGGAGTGTTGGTATGATTTGAGAATGGATGGATTTCTCATTGTTACTTATTGTTCTAGTTGTTTATACATATACTTTGCTGAGTATTCTCCGATACTCACTCTTGCTTTATTTGGATTTTAGGTACTGGTGATGTCGAATCATGCATGGGACATGGGAATGTAGCACATCTATCTGAGCACTCACTACCTTCCACACTAAAACTAGTTGATATTGGTTTCTTATGAGTTTTATTTAAACAGTCGTCATGTGTATAAGTGAGCGTTACAGTTATGGTAGGTTTTAAGTTGGATGTTGCCATGTTGGTTGATAGAATTGTTTATTTATTCTCTTGATATAAAGTGCCTGTCGTGGATGTCCTTGTAAACAAAGTTGATGCTGCCAAAATTTAGAGTATTTAGAAGAGTTAGTAGCATTCTGGGTTCTTGAGGAACCGGGGTTATTCTGATTGGCCCTGAAGTTTCCACAGCGCTAATTTTTTTCCGACGAAGCCAACTTCTAGGGGTTGTGTTGCAACGGATCTAATTTCTAGAGGCTTTGTGGCACCCAAAAACAACTTTCAGGGGCCAAGTGAGACAAAACAAAGTTTAGGAGCCAAGTGAGATTTTCGTCCAACTTCTGGGGGCAAAAGTGTAATTTACTCATACAAAATTCTTTTAAAATTTGACACAGATGTGCGGGACGAATTATTCATTTTAGATAATAAATAAATTCATATTATACATGCATCTAATGTACTAAAAATACATGGTTCGCATACACACGCAGACACACACGGGCTATTAGAGACGACGGTTCTTGTGGCCATCACTATCTATTACTAGTTGATTGATTGATCTGTGCGTACTCTCGTCGGTGCAACACATGATATATCGGTCATAGTATCCATCAGTTGATTGATTGATATGTATGCTCTACTCACTATCCATGCATGCTCATGCATGCTATCAATTAAGCGCGCAAGCGTAAAGTCCATCCACGCAGGTTGTATGTACGTACGCGTTGCACCAATAAAATGTTTGGTGTACCGACCGGTCGAGAGCTGGAAACGGAGAGGCCGAACTGTCATACATATCATGCATCCACACACACACATGACACATGCATCCCTAACCCTATGCACGCACAGGCGGATGCAACACCGGCCAGATAGCACATACGTCTGTCTGAGCTGCTCCTCCATCGGACGGTCTAATATTGAAGCCTAGCTTGTGATTTTTGTCAGCAGGAACAAGCACCCCCAGGCGCTCAGACATAGAAGTGCATAATGCTTGACAATCTCGTTTAGGATGCCCAACGTTTCTAGGTCCTCCACTGTGCACGCGTAATGCGTTACATATATATATGCATGGTTGCATGCACATACTTGTTCGGTTGTTCAGTATGATTGTTTTTTTATCAGAAAACTATAGGAGAGGCTCCTACAGTATATATTAAATAAAAGAAATATTTACAACCTTACAAAAATCAAAAGACTGGGAGAGAGTTATGCCAAGTAACAATAGAAGAAGCTAAGACACTGTTGGCTCTTAAAACTAGAAGAGCAACATCTGAATCAAACCCCTCTTTCCACAAATACATCGAATGGGGAATATCATCAAAAACTTGTCTATTGCGAATTTTCCAAAGATTCCAGCAAACCAGTATATAAATATCCATGTAGAAAGATAAAGGAGATGCTTGACAAAAAGAGACTAGATCATCATAAAATCCCAGTAGATCCAAAGAGCTTGTTCAGTATGATTGTGGTTCAACGACTGAAATTTTAGGCTAACTTACTCTTAAACCTATATGCATTGCTTTTTAGATCGGTCCTTAACGATGCATAAACGATACAATCCACTGTACAAGCTGTTTGTAGCGTTGTACGAGAGATGTGAACTGCTCGGGCTCAGGCTTGGCTCGGATTGTTTCGCATGGTCGTCCTAGCTTTCAACCATGCGAAACGAGAGATGTACGTATCAATAAATAGTACAAGCCCGAACACGAGCGTCGCTTGCTCGCCACGTGGCTGGCCTTTCCGCCCAGCGCCACCACGGCCGTCCGATTGTGCGAACCAGGCAGATCCGACCGTCCGTTTTGTTTTTACATATAAAACGTTTTTTCCCGCGCAGATACCCAGCACGCGGGTGGTTTGCCCAGTTGGGTAGCTCAGCCGGTTCGTCACCTGGGAGCCCCGGGTTCGAATCCCGTGGACTCCGTGCGCGCATGCGTGTTTTTCCCAGCCGCGCGTACACAACTAGTGCAAATACAATGCTCGACCTCCACGTGGCATGCATGGCAGCAGGTCTCACTCGCTCTCGGGTCTCTCCTCCATCTCCAATTGCAGCATGCACCTTCCTGATCACTCAGATCTGCAGGAGCTAGCTAGCAGCCTGCCTACTGCTTAGTAATGGACCATACTACTGCTGCGGCTTGTCTACTACTCCATTTGTTTTCACTGTGCACTATCCGCTCGTAGGGTAGCCTCTGGCTGGAAGAACGTACTGCGGTTGAAATGCTAGGTTCAGAGACTTTCGAGAAACGGTTCTGAGTGTTTGGTTTAACTCAGATTATGCATTGAATTGATCACGCGTCATATGCTCGAAACCGGCGAGAAATCAAGTAAATTGGGCAGTAGGGACAACTTTTACTATGTAAAATTCCAAAAACGAGCGGAAAATTAATGCATTACTAAAAGGACTCAATCGTCAACGGCGCACGTACCCGACCGTTCTATTTATTGTCATTGTCCATCTCCAATGTTAGTGTACATCTCTATCACTGTTCATCTTCAATAACCGCACTCTTGCTATTTGTTGTCTCATTACTATTTACCTCTCCAGTTGAACTATAAAATTCTCGAGGTACAATGTTAGAACAACCACAGTAGGGCTCATTTGTCGAAGATGGCCAAGTTCTAAGAGTTTCGAGAAGCCGAGGCATAATTAGGGCCTTGTTTGTTTCAGATTAAATTAAATTAAATGAAAATTTGTTATTTTTTATAGGCCAAATGTTGTAATATTTTGTATTTATTTTTGTGAGGTTTTAAATAGTTTTTCTTAAAGTTCACAAAATAATTTTTTCATAATTTTTTGAATTTTTTACAATGCCTTTCAAGTGGGTCATAAATTTTCTACGGTAAAACGCAACTCAACATTAATCTGAAACAAACAAGGCCTAGGTTCAACGGATCAACATCCGTCCGTACCTTCAAGCAGTCTACCAGATTTTCATGGGAAAAAAAAAACCTGAAGCAAGTGAAAAACCAATGCATTACCAAGCAGGACTCTAATCCTCCATAGATTAACCGCAGCATGGCTCAACCTCTCAACGCATCACCAGTCACCACCACCAACAAGATTGACTAGCACCCATTCTTGTTCTAGCCTTCTAGGGAACGCGGTAATAAACCAAACCCTAAAATCTGACCCATACATATATGCACCCATGGCTAAAGAAACCGGAAGATCCTGGCTCTGTATGCATGGAGGAGGAAGCATCCCTGCTCCCGAATTCCCAGAGGCGTCAGCGGTTAAAAAGAAGAACGCCCCCACGTTGACGCTGGACGTCGCTGCCTCCGAGGGCCGCCGCGGCGAGAGATGACAAGTTTCAACCGCTCCGAGGCGGTGAAAAACCGTGGACAGCGGGGCGCCATCGAGGTGATCAGGCGTTGGTAACTGGGCGTCGTGAGATCCATGGCGCCCTTTACTTTACTCCTCTCTAGTAGTAGAAGCATCTGATTCTTCCTCTCCTCCTCTTTCTTTTTTATCTCCTGGTAAGGTCGCCGCGGCGGTGGAATTGGTGCTTCTTTTTTTCTGTCTACTGTCTTGAAAACACAAGTAGTTTGATATTTTATTGTATTTTTTTAGAAAACACAAGTAGTTTAAAAAAAACATTCAAATAAGAATTGATTGAACTCTCGAAACCACTTCAATAAACTCTCTCGGGATTAAGGCAATCGACAAATCAGATCAACTCTAAAGAATACCTATGAGATTAAAGATTTTTTCATGCTCCATTCCTAACCTCGTGCCGAGCACTATTATCCTTCGTCTCCGTTTTCTTATTGCATATGCTCTAGATTTTTCTCGACTCTAGACTAGAAATTGATATATGTGCAGCTCATCCATCGTGTCCGATCGAGAATCTAGAAGCTAGAGTTACACGAAACATAGTCTTATCTATGTTACTGCTAGTACTGATATATTCGTCATAGTAAAAAAGAAAAAGATACATATACACGAATGACAAGAATGCATTGCGGGAGGAATTTGATCAAAATCTAAATGATCACCAATTAACGTACGTACCAGCAAGTTGTCAAAAATGCAAGCACAAAAGTCTCTAAAATGTGGAGCAGTATCGTCAAAGTGGGAGGACAGTACTCATGCATGTTGCTTGTTTCTCCTTCCCTTCCACTCCTTAATTCTGTGTACGTGACGATCACAATCTGCACCTGTACGTGGTTGTAGCCACGGTTCAAACACAAGCACAAGAGTTTGGTATGCAACAGTACCAATACTCTGAAACTGGCAGCTAGCTCTACTACGTACCACCGGCGGGACCTGGACCAACTGGTGGTTCAAATGGCGTCCATACAGGGTTGGAAAAGCAAATTCGGTGAGTTTTCGGCTTTCAGATTTATTAGATTAATTATCCGTTTGGATCATGAGACATAAGCCGGATTAAGCAAAGATAATGAATTACATTGATATTAACTATCGACAGGTTAGGCCATCATTTGAGATTGAATTGCCTTCCTATGAAATTATCTCGATTTATTTGTCATATTGTTTTGGTTTTAAACCTTTTAGTTATATAGCGTTCGTAATTGTTGTATGCATTGCTAGCTAGTTGGTGTAGAGACCAAAAGTTTCCTCCATTCTTTGATATATATGGATATATTAGTTCATTTCCATGTGTTCCTCAAACTGTATCATCTTATCATGCAACGAAAAAAAGGTGAGAAATTGATTGACAAAATACTACCTCCGGTCATAAAAACAAGTCGCCGTTGACTTTTGGTCACACATTTGACCATTCGTCTTATTCAAAAATTTAGTGCAAACATTCATAAATATAAGTCCTTCTTAAAGTACCTTCAATGATACAACAACAAATCACAATAAAATAATTGATAACTTACATAATTTTTTGAATAAGACGAATGGTGAAAGACGTGTCCAAAAATCAACGGCGACTTGTTTTTATGACCGGAGGTAATAATTCGATAGCATGTCGAACTAACTTGATTGACAAAATAGGAGTTCTTTTTTTCAGATAATTGGAGGGAGTAATTTGATGGTGTATCAAACTATTCCAAATTCTAACAATATATAAGTACATAACCAACAAATTAACTAAACTAACTACTCGGATATTTTAGGGCTTGAATACCTTTGATGTGAGAAAAGGCTTGCTTGTCCATACTGCACCTACCACAAGCGTTTCGTGTTTATACGGCACGAGTACCGGCAGTATGTGAGTGCAAGGAAGCACAGCCGTGCCCGGCGAGAAGAACACCAGAACAATCAAATCCCAGGTACATAGAACACTGCTCATGGTAGAAGCCAGCAAAGGCAGCAACTTCCCTATTTCCTTCTCCCTCCAAAGCAATGTAGCCTTGAAGTCTCATCTTTCATATTTCCTTCTCCCTCCAAAGCAACCTGCAGGCTTCAGCTACATACATGCATGCATACACAATGGGGGTTACCATGCAGCATGCATGCTACTTAATGAAACGGTTAATTGAGGTTTAAAGAGGGGGCAGAAGCTAATCAAGTAATGGCCGGCCGGGAGCTCTTGTACATTGGAGTGATGTTTAGTTAGTAGCCCATTGACATCAGATCAAATAGTAGGTGATTAATTAGGACTAATCTGGTCCCCGTCCAATTCAATCTACGTGGGAGGGAAAACGGGGAAGGGCTCAATTCGGGAGGAAGAATGGGTAATGAGCACTTAGGTTTTACTACATTTGTTAGTCTACTTGGAAGGGACGGCATCTTCTTTTGCTTTGCATCTCAAGGTCAAGGACGTTATGCATGCTAGCTATTTTTTTTTTTTGAGCAAAGGGCAGGAGAGCTGCCGTCTATTGATCAAAAGTAAGAAGGTAAACAGAGTTGGGGGATTACCCCTCCCCCCAGGGGGAACAGAAGAGCAAGCTAAGCTTAATTACAAGGAAACTAAAATGGCACCAGCTGCCTCCCACAAGTGCAGCTCGTCAGTCAGGAGCTGGAGAAAGCGGGGGCGAGGTTTCTCTTCCGAACGGAAGATGCGGTTGTTTCGCTCGATCCACAAATGCCAGCAGGTGGCAGAGATGATCGAGAGGACTCCTTTTATGGGACCCGGATTGCAGGGTAATGTGTTCCCACCAAGCGTTGAGGCAGACCTCTCCCCATGTGGCCGGATTGAGAGCGGGGATGTTGAAGAGCGCAGCGAGCCTACTCCAGACGAATGTGCTGAAATCGCAGTTCAGAAAAAGGTGTTTCGGAGTCTCCAAGTTCCTTCGACAAAGGGGGCAGAAATAAGAGTTTGGGAGTTGCCGTCGCTGAAGCACATCCGTGGTCAGGATCCGATTCTGTAGAAGAAGCCAAAGGAAGAATTTGCATTTGGACGGCGCCCAGAGCTTCCAGACTCTAAGCAAAGTGGGGGTAGGGCAACGCCCAGAGAACTGCAACCGGTAAGCCGAGCGCACGGAGAAGAAACCGTCTTGCGAGAACCGCCAAGTTCGCTGGTCCAGCTCGCCCTCGGAGAGGGTGACGCGGGAAAGTCTGGCAAGTAGCACAAAGAGCTCGGGGGCCATGTGTGGCAGCATGTTTCTTCGAAGGTCGAGAAGCCAGTCTCTTGGAGCTAAAAGCATTCGCAGTGTGAAGATCTTTTGTCCCTTGCGACGGCACCGTTCTTTGCATGTAGTGCAGGTGCCTTCTGTGACGGTCTTATGTTTCATACAATGCAGATGCACTTATGCGTCGTATTTTAGTTAATTTTTACCTAATTAAGCTGATTAGAGGAGCGGCTCTGGTATAGTCGTCTGGGTCGCGCGCGTGACGGCGTGACCTAAACAACTGGGTTCGAGCAAAACCGCCTGATTAAACCCATAAACCAAATTGACCTGCTCATAAAATGGGATAGAAATATAGAATAAATATCGCTCCTCGCTCAATTTACATTGGGTTATAGCATATGGATAACTTAAATTCCACCTCACTTTGACTTTGTCCCGCACGTCAGTGACACGGAAAAAACAGAAAGGAATTTTTTTTTCCTCTCTCCATCAACGACATGTACAAAACTTGGGATGGAGATTGGATGCCTCGATCCACGATCTCGCCGGCAAGCTAGTGCCGGGAGTCCTGCGACGCCGGCGACGGCATGGTGGACAGTGTCCTGCCGGTGGCGGTGGCGGAAGAGGCGGTGGTCGCCGACGAGAGCCGCGGCGTGGCCGTGGCCACCTGCTTGATGACCACGTTGGGAAGCCCCGGCGAGGCTCGCCGCCGGTCGTGCTCCTTCACCAGCTCCGCCGCGAAGGCGTCGAGCTTCTCCTTGTTGGACTTCTCCGACAGCCGCCTCCCGCGGAAGAGCTCCGCCTCCACGTTCCGCAGCGTCAGCATGCCGTCGGCGACGGCGATCACCTTCCTCACGTCCAGCGAGCCCAGCGCCTTCGTCGAGCTCGCCGGCGCGGCGGCCTGACGAAGATGACGGTGTTGATCGGTAAAGATCAGATTTTTATGGTAAAAAATGGTGAAATGGCGGGCAATGTGGTAATTTTTTGTCACCTGGATGCGGACGTAGTTGCGCCCACACGTGTGGCCGAACGCCATGGCCACTGCTTGGTCGACCTGCGGGCACAGACGGAGCCAGATGGATTTACTACCACCTCGGTAAGATCGAGAAGAGGTTTTACCAGAGCCGTCCGATTTTGGATGGAGGGTGGATATTGATCTTGGGGTGGATGGTTGGTGCGAACTTACCATGTCGGCGACGCCCTCGGCGGTGAGGCGGACCATCTCGGCGGGCGACGGCGAGCGCGGGGGGATCGGGGTTCGCCAGCCGGCGGAGGGCGTGGCGGAGGCGCCGCCTGCCGAGGAGCCAGAGCCGATGGAGACGACGAGGAGGTCGTCGACACCGGCGGCGAGGGGGAACTCCTGCTTGTTGTGCAGGACGTGCGTGATGGCGGCGGCGGCGGGGTTGCCCATGGCGGCCACGCCCCCGGAGGCTGCGGCGATGGCCGTGCGCCCGTCAACGGACCGGACAGCGGCGCCGCCGCCGCCGCCGGTGCACGTGGCGGCGCAGACGTCGCGGAGGCGGAAGTCGAAGCTGTCGCTCTCGACGGCGTCGGCGCGGGAGAAGAGGAACGGCGCCGCGGTGGCGAGGTCGTAGCAGGGGACGAGCAGCGGCGCGACGGTGTCCCTGAGCGTCGCGTCGCCGAACACCCGCCGGAGAGACGATGACGTCGACCTCTCCCCTAGCCGGAACAGCGCCGTCCACCGCCGCCTCCCCAAGCCGCCGCCCCAACCCCCCTTCCCGAGGCTCGCCGCCACGAACGCCAGCGCGTCCGCCGCCGTGTACCTCGGCCGCCCATCATCCCCCTTCAAGAACAGCATCGCCGCCAGGACGCCCCCCGCGCCGGCGCCGGCGCCGGCGTCGAAGAAGTCGGCGACGCGCGCGTCGGGTCGCCGGAGCGCGCCTCAGCGCCGCCTCCAGCCGCGCCAGCGCGGCGGCGGCGAGCAGCGCGTCCCCAGGCGCGGAGCCGCAGCCATCGATCGCCAGCACCTCACCCTCCCGCCGCGGCCGCCGCCAAGAACGACCGGCGGCGTGCCGGGCAACGAGCAGCCGCCGGCGGCGGCAGCGCCGCCGCCGAAGAGGAACTTGGACTCCAGGAGGGAGAAGATCTCGTAGCTGAGCTTGCCGAGGTGCACGTCGGCCGGCGGCGGCGAGGCCATTGGAAGCGGGGGAGTAATGGGGGGAAGGGGGGGTAGGGGAGCGCGAGCTTTCGCTTGGTGGTGGACTGGTGGTGCGGTGCGACGTCTGATTTATTACTGCTCGACTCGACTGCTTAGCTCGAGCAACGCGGAGCCCGCACTAGCTTATAAATGGAGCCAGTACAGCTAAGCTCAAGTTCAAGCTCAAGCTCAAGCAGGGGGACGAGGCGTATTTTGTGGAAAGGCGCCTCCAGCGTTCGGGGTGTCGGGGCGGGAGGGACAGCATAGGCCCGTGGTGTCAGTGGGACATACCGTGTATATTGCAGTATTGGTGCGGCATTCGCATCCGCGATGGTTGCCCTGAACAATCCAGAGCTTACCTCATGGTTCGCGGTAATTCGACTGGTTTTTATGATATTAGCATATAGTGCTGGTTATATTAAATCTACTATATCCATGGACTGAATGGGAAGCACAATATGTGCACTACTAATATTTTGAGTCCACCCAACCCAAAAGAGAAATTCTCGGGAACAGGATCCCGTCCGGGCAGGATCCAGACGGGGTCACTCTCCGTGCGCCACGTGCCTCCCCCTTCCCAGCGTGCGCTATACAGGAGGAGGAAGGAGGAAGAAGGAGGAGCTGACCTCGTAGTCGCCGCCGTCGGCCATTCGAGTTAGGGTTCGGGGTGGGGTTCAGGTTTAGATTTGGACCGGGAAGACGGCGGCACAGTGATGGGTGGGGTTCGTCGGGGCGGCGGTGGCGCCGCCGGAGCCAGCGGAGGGGTTGAAGGCGGTCGGCCAGCGGTGGAGGGGGAACCGCACCTCACCCCCTCGGGGTTAGGGTGGGATCTGACTGGCAGGGGCAGGAGGCGGGGCGAGCGAGTGGTGGCGAGGGCGCCGCCGACCGAGGCGGAGAAAGGAGGCAGTGGGGGCGGCAGAGGTGCGCGGAGCACTGTCGGGGGCGGAGAAAGAAGGCGACGTATTGCGCGAGAGGAGGGGAAGGATCTCGTCGGGGGTCCCTTGGGATGGGATCCCGTTGGGCAGTCCCTCCCAACCCAAAATATTAGTTTTATAGAAAATATGTGTCTCTCTTATAAGTTGTGTTGCCCTGCAACTAGTAAGAAATGTAGGACTGGACTTAACAAACATAATGAAAAGTATTACATGTAGTATTAAAGATGATTATTTCAAAGCAAAACAAAAAAAAGTCATTTTATTGCCATATGTTTCAAAATCCATTCCCAGCACTTTTTCTTGCATCTCAAATTCCCACGCGACCAACTAACCACGTCTCACCACAGTTGCGACTGATGATATAGAGTATATACTATAATACTTCATCATCCACCATTGCCCGATCTATGTGGATGTGGCAAAGGTGACAAGAGAAGCAACAATTGACAACTCTGACGCACAGGCATTGGTAGTCATGACAGCATGTATAGGAGACCAGCTATTACACATGATGTCGGTAATTGATCCTGGGGAGGGGCCGGAGGCAACACTGTATGTCAAGGAGGTGACATCGTGGAAGAGGTGTTGTAGGGGAGGAGCTAGCATCGAGAGAGGATAGAGAGTTAGGATCCACCACCCATAGTTTTAAAAAATGGACTAGTTATCGAACCATTTCATGTGTCGATTCACGGTTCACTGGTCCAACCGCCAGGTCAGGCCCGACCTACATAACCTCATTCATGGTTCTTCATCTTCCCCACACATGACCCACTCCTTCCTCTCCCCCTTGGTTGATCTGTTCTTAATACTTTATTCCACCTATATAGAAAGCCTACCGAGAGCCACGGTTCACATTGTGAAAATCCTAAGCACCTCCATCTCCCTAGTTCTTCCAGCAGTCGTCGTGACCATCCTTCTTGACTCACCCTAACATCGAGCCATCTTCACAAAATCTAGTGTCGTCAACCTCGATCCCCACCGGATTTGGTGACGTCGACCTCAATCCTCATCGGATTCAGAGCCATCGACCTCGATCCGCACAGGATTTGGCGTCTCGTCGTAATCGCTTTGTCCTTGGTGACCCTGATGCCACATCACTATTCTTGGCTCTCTTGCACCACCACGCCAGCCATCTCCCCTCCCTCTCCCTGTTCCCTAGAATCCAGGTGGTTCTATTGTTTAGTTAAAAATTTGGATGATTTTTTGGATTTTCTCGGTCTAGCTGCATGGTCGGTCCTTGGAGCAGACCGAAGCGGCTGGGCCACCTGTTCGTTCTTGATTAAACTGATAGTCCTGTCCCGTTTTTAAAACTATGCTGCCACCCCGTAACTTATTCGTTTTGTATGGAGCCCGTGATAACCTTTTCCCTCCGAATTAGAAATGACACGAACGAAACATACTAGTTCGGGCCTCCCGAATTGAGATTATAACCTAACATCCAGTTTGATTTCAGTATCATTGAGGTACCATACAATGGGAAGAGTTACAAAGCTCTTCAATATGGATTTCAATGGGTATCCTTGTTATCGGACTAAATCTTTTTCGACTTGCCTTCTTCATTTGGTTGCACCTTCTTTAAATAGGCCTTCCTAGTCGACACGGTTGCTTCATAGGAGACATAGACTCCCTAATTGCTTCATTGGAGACATAAAAACTCCCTAAATTTTAGCTTTTACGTAGCGTTATCCATTCGCGAATCGTTGTCTGTTTGAAGCGAATTATGCCCCCCCATCCTTTCTCCTATTACTCCCCATCTTCATAGCAGTATTTCTCTTCCCCAGGAATTGCCCCTTCTATTGCTGCCTTTTTCAAATTCGTTCCAAACTCGTGCCAACTAGCCTGCCTGGCCACAGTGCTTCACAGCTGAAAGCCACTGATGAGCAGTGATTCGTCTGCTTGCATTGGCTTTGGTACCACTCTAGTCCTTCACAAATCTATCTCTAGATCTCGATCGCACATTCGATCGACAGGTGCATGGTTGATCAAAACCAGTGATCGTCTGATCGATGAGCAGCAGAAGTAATTAGCGTTGTTTACTGCAGGTTGGTACGTGCATGGAAACAAGCACCGGCTTTTCGCCATCATCACTGCTTAGAGCTGTTATTAATTACTCCATGCGAAACCCCTGCATGAACAAGACACGCTGCGAAGTCCGCAGCATAAAATTGAAAGCCTCGACTTAAAAGCCGGCCAGGTACACACCTGGCTGGCCTGGCCGCGCCTGCCATATGCATGAACACTGCCAATTTGTAGAGCTCACCATAAATACATTGGGAGCAAGCTGATCATGATCCTAACCTTAGTCCTAATCCATGAGCTGGGTCCTGCTAATCTCTCGTCATCAGCGAAGAAACTAGGGAGGAAAGTGGCAACAACATAGCACGTTTTAATTTATACTCTCTTCGTTTCAAATTGTAGTTCACTGTTGACTTTTGGACATGTTGACTTTTAGACACGCCTTTTAACTATTCGTCTTATTCAAAAAAATAATGCAAACATACAAAAATATAAGTCATGCTTAAAATATGTTTAATGATAAAACAAATCACAACAAAATAAATAATATTTACATATTTCTTTGAATAAGACAAAGGGTCAAAAGGCATATCCAAAAGTCAGCAGTGAACTATAATTTGGAAGGGGCGACTACACGACGGTATCCCGTCGAGAGCCCACCCCGACGGGATCGTCTTCCTCACTCGTGCCCCCTCCCCCTCGCTCCGCCTCTTGCTCCGCACACCCCCACCGCCCCCGCCGCCTCCTTCCTCCGGCCGCTCCGCCGCCCTAGCTTCCCGCCGCCCACCCTAACCAGAGGGGGTGAGGGGCGGTCCCCTCTCCACCACCGGCCAACAGCCTTCACCCCCTCCCCAGCTTCGGCGGCACCACCGCCGCCTTCGCCGCCGCCCACGACGAGCCCCACCCATTGCCATGCCACCCTCTTCCCCGGCCCAAATCTAAACCCGAACCCCACCCCAAACCCTAACCCGAACGGCCGGCAGCGAGGGCGAGGTCGACGGCGGCGAGGTAGGCCTCCTCCTTCCTCCTCCTCCTTCCTCTGCACAGCGCGCGAGGGGGCGATCCAGTTCGGATCTCGCTCGGACGGGATCCAATCCCCAGGAATTTCCCAATTTGGAAAGGAGTGAGTACAGCCGAATTGCTGGGCTGCGAGACTTTGAGAGGCCATATGTGGTTCTGCTAGGCTTCAATGGCTTTAAAGAGCGGCTTTGAAATACCTAAGAAACATAATTTTTAAAACTAAAACGTTTAACTAAAAAACCTCTAAAAAACTATGACCTGGAAGAAACCAAGCTAGCTGCGAAGCCTCAACGATGGGTTACATCAGGGGCGTTTTTGGGCCCGTGCGAGCTGTGCGACCGCACAGGGCCCCCAAAATCAAGGGGCCCCCAATTTTAAATAGGGTCCATATATATATACATACATAAGAGATTTTAATTAGGCCCAAAACTTCCTATTTTCTATTTCCTAACGGCCTGCTCGGCATCGCTCCGACGGTCCGCCTCCCGTCACGTACGCGCGGCGCAACGGTTTGATAAATCCCGAATTCCCGATCGCGTCGTCGTGATTGCGTCACCTGGCTACGAGGCGGAGGATACGACACCGCGACCGACTGTGTGCGAGCCTGCGAGAGGATCGAGGAGGAAGTGCGTCTTGCATGCGCTTCGCGCCTCTTCTTCTTCTGCCGCCTCGCTCGAGCGCCAAGCCCAAGCGGCCGTGGCGGTGGCTGCGCCCTGGGCCCTTGCTGGCAACCTAGTGCCCGGTATTCCGGTAATTAATCCCATCTAAGACTAAGAACTATTTTTGTTATTCGTCTTTTGCGTATGTATCAACGTATGTTTAATTGATCGAGTGTTTAATTGTTGCAACTAGCAAACCATGTCTTCAAAGTCCTACTTGCATTCTACAATGACACAAGGAAGACTTAATGCATTGGCTATAATAGCACTTGAGAGTGGCATGCTAGAGAAGATTGATTATGAGTACATCATTGAAGATTTCATTTCAAAGAACACTAAGAGAATGACGATTTTTAAATGAAGATTATGTAGCAGGTACAATACTTAGTCCATACCGCTATAATTTATAATGTAATACATTAATAATTTAATATATATATATATAGCTATTTTATATTTTGGTACATTAAGTTAGGCCCCTGCTTATTGTTTCGCACAGGGCCTCTAAATTCCCCGGGACGCCCCTGGGTTACATACAACATAATAAACTATTGACATATCCATGGATGCATGCTCCACCACATTTCAAGCTACAAGTGCGTGTTTAACCGCGACTAAACTAAACATCTGCATCATCACAAAGTAAATAAGGGGCTAGCTTTAGCTACTTGCAATTAAGTTAAGTTAACTTCTTGAGATTAGATTACTCAATCGATCCACCTGCGCAGGAACACGGCGTCGTGCGAGGCTCTATGCATCAGTAAATGTACAAGCGTGGGTTTCGGTCGTCCCGGCTGGCCACGTCGCTGTTTTTCAGCCCCGCAATGGCCACGTCGCCCCAAAGCACGCCAGCCGTCCGATGCTACTCCAGCGGTCCAACGGAGGCGGTGCCTTCCGTGGCCTTGGTTTCGCCACGTCGCATCCCCCAATCTTCTTCGTTTGGCTGGCTCGACGGGCTCCTCCACGCCCACGGCCACGCCGTCTCCCCAGTCCCCACACCGCCCTCTCTCATCTCGGCCTCGGCTGCTCCGCCTCAAAGCCTCAGGCTCGCCGGTCCTGCCGCTTCTACGCCGTCTTCGTCGTGCACGCCAACGCCCGTCGGAGTCGGCCGGCGCTGCGCTCGGCGCCCTTCGCCTCTCCGGTGGCCAGATCTTGATGCTCAAACAGTCACCCATCGGGAAGGAGCTCTCCCCTGCTCTCTCCTGCTCTGAAAGGCTCAAATCCTCCTCGCGGGCGCCGCGCTAATGAGCTGGGTGAGCCTCCGCCGCCGCCCGGACCAGCCGCCGCCGCCTCGATGGCCCTCGCGGAGGCGGCGCGGGCGCGGCTCCTACCCAAGAGAGCACTACCACCGCTCAGCGCCCGGTTTGTTGTTTCCCCTTCGCTTGCTACGTCTCCATGTCGCTGCATCTGAACTCTGCATTGTCGCGCCCTTCGCTCCGCCTCGATGTCGCCGCCCCTGCCTCGGTCCCTCAGCGTCGCTTCCTCCCCCAATCTCCTACCGGCCGTTGCCTCCCAGCTAGGGCGACCCTCCAGCTGCTTCTCCTCTCAGCCAGCTCGGCCTGCCCTTCTCTTCCACCCATTAGTCCTGTCATTCTTTCCTTAGATCCGCACGGTGCTAGCCATAGTTGGTATGGAGCATTCCTCATTGTTAGATTTGGCTTGTGACATTCTTAAGAAATCCCACAGTTGATTTCCTTTTCTTTGTGTGATTTATTATAATAGTGTGGCCGAAATTATTGGTTACTTAATCTATTCGTGTTGAGTTTTGTGTTGTTGTGATGTAGTGCCTGTGAAAGGTTAATCTCTTTTCTTTCAAAGTTGAATTCGATTACACTGCATTGTCCGAATAAATCATGGTCAGCAACTCCGTATTGACCGTTTAATTGCATTGCATGAGAAATTAATTGGATTTCAGTAGGAAATAAATCATGATCAGCAACTCCGTATTGACCGTTTAATTGCATCGCGTGAGAAATTAATTGGATTTCAGCAGGTCGGTCCGTCTCTGCATGACACGATGGGACGCATCGTCTGGAGGCATGGCCGAACCGCCACAGAGCCGCCACTTCTTCTACATCTTGGCCGGCTCCACATCCCTGCTGCTATGCTCGGGCCATCTTTCTCCTTCAACAGCACTTATACATCCATCGTCCGGTGATGTTGAAGCTTCCAGTCCATTGTCCAGCCAAAAAAATTTTGTGGGACTGACCACTATTTAGATTCCATCCAATATTAAGCTCTGATATATCATCTGTGATCAATTTTTTCCATTATGCATGATCTGTGCTATATGGTTGGCATCACATTTTTGGTATTATATCTGCCAATCCACATTCACATAGTTGCCATGGAGGAACTACTACGTCGAAAGGAACACCATTTACTGTTATGAATGTTTTTGCTTATTTTCTCCAGCAATGGATCGTATCAAGGCGTTACATGTTTTAGAAATACAATTTCTTGGTCTTTGGCAAACTCTGCATGACTGCATCCATCAGCCTTTCCACATTCTTCTGTTCTTTCAGCTAAAGATGTAGCGCAGGTTGTTTTTAGTAAAATGTATCTTTCCATTCAACCTATTCTAAATGATGGTATTGCCTTATGACGTATGCAGATAATAGGGGTCAGCTTCCTCCAAGTTCTTGGTAGCAAAATAGCTAAAAAGGCGAACCTGGAAGGTAACTCATCATGTATTTAGAGTTTAGATACTTGGACATGTTCTGCATCGCCCTTTGCTTTGTATTTTACCTTCCCTTTTTATCAGGTATGGAGGTCCAAAATTGCTGATAGGAATCGACATAGCTATAGTTCTATGGACATGGACAATCCATCCAGGTGATGCTGCACATGGTAAGATGGTTAATTGCTCAAAAGCCATGCCTTCACATATGTTACCTAGAGTATCCAAGTTTGTCCTTTAACATTGTTTGCTGCAGCAATAAAAAAAGGCAAGATTTTATGATATATACTACTAAAGATTGTATAATTTTCCTGTTCATTTCACATTTGACCCTTTTGGTTTTTTTTCTCTGCATATACTAAGGACCGTCAGATTGTATAACTCTTCTGTTCTGAATTGTGTTCATGTTGATTTTTTTTCCTGAGTTGAACGCTGCTACAACTTTCCTTAAAAAAATGGCATGGCACAGGTTAAAATGATAGATCCTTTTTGCTCCATGATGGATGTTGCCAGCAAAAGGAACTATTGATTATATACAAATTGAACTTGGCCCTGTTTTTTTGTAGATCATGTGCTAAAAGGAGTGGCATGTGCTATTTTTTGGAATGATAAAAGGTCAGTTTACTCTTGTGGATTTAGTGGTATTCAGTATCCTTCCTTGATAATACTATTGGCCTGCAGGGGTTTTGGTGCTACTAGAATAAGCAACAAAGATTCATTTACTACCTGACAGTTTAAGCTAAGTCAATATTTCTCTTTGATGTCATTTTTTTGTGACTGATGATGGAACTTATTGAAAGTTGTTAAAATTTAATTGTTGATTAGCCTTTTGTATGGTCATACAACCATTTTTTATTTAACAAAGTCTGCTTCCTTGAAAGGACTACTATCTGATATGTTTTGAACAATGTTCTCTTCTCGAATTGTCACAGTAAGTATGCATTTACCCTTTTGGATAATTACCTGCATTGCTTTTTGGTGCAAATAGAGGCGTGTGTTTATGAAAAGCAACAATTAACTAACTTTTCATCGCTTATGTGCCCCATGTGTTTCTCCTGTGCTCAGTGCATAGGCTCCAAGCTCTGAAAAGATGTACCAATCATGCAGGTTTTTACTTCCACTGCCTATATAAGAAAATATCTTTGTTACTATTTGTTTTGGTGACAGCACAAGGTTACTAACGTACCAAATGTTTGATTTTGACATGTTTTGCCCTCTAGCCTTTCTGTAAGGCTTACTTTAGCCATCCAGCCTATTGTATTGCTGCATTGAGCTGTATATATCTATTAATTAGTTTGGTCCACTGCTGTTCGTCTTACAATTTCTTCATCTTTTTTAATCATACGCCTTCGGAATGTCTGAGATGCTTTTATGAATTTTTTCTCTTTTTTTGACGCATTCTTGCCTATGCTGATTATAAAGTAGAGTTCAATGACATTCTGCATGGTATTCAGGCGAATCCGGCTACGGCTGTTCTTGCTGTTGACTTGGCAGTGAAGGAACAAAATGCTAAGGCTCGCTGTTGTTGTTTTCACTCCTTATCAGCGTTCAATCGTTCCTTGCATTTTTTGATTTGTGTTTCTTTCAAAATAAACTGCTCATGATATTGTGGTTGTTTCACCTTCTGCTCAGGTATGCGGTGAGCATGAGATTCACGACCCTTCGTTGACCCTTACATTCTCGATAAGTTGCTCACCGCAAAGGTAAACTATTCTGACTTCATGTACATCACATTGTTTCTTTATTTTTCAGTATTTCATCCCGATGGCTCAAGATTTTAGATGTTCATCACTCCCACACCAGATGATGCACATGGACCAAGAGCATGTCACCCGAATTTATCTGACAAACAATGGCACAATTTTATAGAAAATTACATGGTCCCTGTATTCAAACACATAACCTAAAGGCTGTCCAGGAATAAGTAGATACTCACCTGTTGTTTGTGTACTATATGTCTATCCTATCCTGTCAGTTTTGAACAAGGATAACCAGAAACACACCGCTTTGTTTTTAGCATGCTGTTTTAAATGGTGTCAACAAATCCATGCTATTGGTGTCAATAGTGTGCTTATTGTTGTCTCTATGTGATTTTAAATTCTATGAAAGTCACATGGCCCCTGTGTTCTTATGTATATGCTGTAGTTATTACTATGCCATAACAATTACACCTAAAATGCAAACCAATGGGTGTTTACTCTGCTGGCCCATGAAGATTTTGTTTGTGCAAACCAATTGTCATGTTTATGCAATTTTATTTTTGCAAATAGGGCCCTTAGTAAACCACAATGGCTTGGATTCGCCGTATATGTTCTTTCATACGCCTTTCACAAAACTACATGCTTAGATCAGATTAGGCCCAACCACTAAAGCTTTGTCCACTTCTCTTTTCCTCAAACACAGAAGCAAATTGATGTAGACTCACAAATATATAGTCCTAGAAATCCTTAATCATAGAGTTAATCTTTTATGTGGCAGCAGATTCATCACTTCTTTCAAGTTTTTTAAATTTTTTTTCATGATAAGCTAAACTGGCTAATTAAAATTCATTGGTTCTTTCAATTTTTTTAAAAACATTACATGATAAGTTGTATTGACTAATTTACCTAGATTTGTACTCCACATCGCATGTACGTCATGTCATAGCAAAGGCATATGAACTTTGGTGAAGATGTTGCTTCGTATATTCTGTTGTCCAATTGCATGACTAGGTCAACTAATATAACTAACTTTGCATTGTCCCCTGTTTAAAACAGATATGAAGCATCAAGGACCGAGAATTTGTGCTATAGTTCCTGATTCAGCAGACCTTTAACATTGATGTGTTGTAGTTAACAAGAATGTTTTTCTCCAGAAAGAGAAGATTTGTTTTCTTTTTCCCTGTCTTGAATATTTAGATGCTAAGCATTGCTCTCATTGTGTATTGGCTACGGCTATGTCTTTACATTCTTTACATGAACAACTCATGGACCATTCGCTGCCCTGGGCTCGCGCGCGCTACGGGCGCGCAGTCTCATCTAGTCAAATTATATGCACGCGCGGGCTGTCGTATCAGCGACCGCCGCGCCGGGTAACCCGCCGGCTTTGGCCGCTAATCATGTGCCCTAAACCACCACCACCACCATATCATCACGGATCAATTAGGCACGCAGCTTTTGGCGATGAATGGATATTAATGATTGATCGATTGATTTATAAGTAATTGATGGCGTTGGTGTGTTTGCAGTTTGCTACTAGCTAGTAAGTGCAAGTCGTTTCCGCTCTAGGGAGTAGTACTACTGTACAGCAAAGGCGTGTGCCCAGTACAAACTGGCAGTGTGCGACATGCAAGCTCGCTAAAATGTTCATAACAGCCGCATCATCGTCATTATCGTCCATCATCATGATGTACTGATCCAAGCCTAGTAGTAGCTATTAGTCCTGGCTCTGTGGTTCTGCTCGGCTGTGAGCTAAATTGCCCAGTGAAGAGAACTTCGAGAAATCAAAAATAATTAATTTCATTAAACTTCTAGAGTTTTGAGACACGGTTTCAAGGGACCCAAAGGCGAGGTGAGCGCGTGTTCTCTCTCTCCCATACATGTGCTAAAAAGGTGAGGCACATCCCACTATCTAAATTGCTATTGCCCTCTTCCAACCAACAATACGGTACTAAAAGAGTTCTCACATCCCTTTCATACATGGGTCTTTGAGATTTTTCACAAATTATTTCTTAAATATACTGGCCAAAACCCATTAACTATAACAATTTATTCATATGTGATTTACCTTGTAAATTTATTATGGAATTAAAATAATACCACTTAATTTTCCAGGAGGACATAGCAAGCTTTAATTGTCGCATGCGCTGTTCTTCACTTTCTCTTAACTAATCCGTCCCTTTGAACAGTGTCTTGGAGGTGGAGTATCTACGTGTGCAAACAGAGCAAGCTACGGTGAGAGATGCCAAGCATCGAGACAGTGACACTTGGCGCTACACGCATATATTTTTGTATTGCTAATAATGCTAGGTCTTGTTATTATACGTGTACTTTGCGCCGAACACGCACTGATTAGTTTGGAGTTTAAGTACACAATACTACATTATCGTGTATTTGCAACCACAAACGCCGTATGCGTCTCCCTATCTGCAGCTGCTTGGTTGCTTCCTGGGCTTTCTCCCTAATGACTAATGAGCAAATACGTGCAAGCCAAAGAAGTGGTTGAGCCGGTCACATGACGCTTGGGAGCTACATACACACGTATGGCCTATGACTATGACTATGATTATGATTATGATATGATTTTCATATTGTTTTTAAAAACAAATTTGTGATGACCTTTTCCTCTGTTCTCGAAACACGGTTTACGTTTAGATTATTCTTTTAGCTGATCGTATGGGCGAGTCGATGAATTTCGATTATAATGCTGATACGGTATCTCTCTCTGTCTACATCAGGTATGTACTATCCCCATCACATTATTCATGGGCGCCATTTTCTTTTCGTTTTCGGTGCGGTTGATTAGGCACATAAGTATACGTACTTGCCCGTGATGTGCATGTACAAACAGATCGATATACCCCCCCAAATAAAATATAAAAACAAATTAGCTCTAATCATGCATGATTCATACCCTAGGTCTGTCGCTCTGATGGCGGTCATGGTCCTCATTATTTTTGGCACCAATATTTGTACGTAATTCGGTGGTCTTTTAGTACTAGTGGTGACAACATATTATTTGCCATTAGTATCTTTATTGTTGGGTGCCATTTGATCAGTTGTGCTCTCCATGTCCCTCCCACTAATTGAGGAGGAGGAGGAAAAGAAATTAAGGAGAATGTGCATGCTTTGTGTTTGGTAAACTATCTCTACTGAAGGCAACCAAATCCCAACCCCCAAAAAAAAAAAAAAAAAAGAAGAAAGAAAGAAAGAAAAAGAGTAGTATCTCAATTGATTTTGTGATGAGGGGGAGAAGGCATGCACAGATGCACAATCAGAAGAGCATTAACTCTCTTTTTTTTTGAAAAAACAATTTAATATCTCCCTCACAATCTATAAGTCCTTTTTTTTTGGATTAATGATTATCTTTTTTTTTGGTGGTTAGGGTGTTATGTTGTGAGGAACAGATGTCATGTATGTCAACTGTCAGGCTCCTGTCTGGGAAATGAGACGGACAGTTGAGCAGACAGGGCTCCAAGAGGCTTGAATTGAATGGCACTGCAACAAGGATGCTCAAGGACCAATGGTAGTAGAAGAGTAGTACAAGAGTGCTGCCTTCAAGTTACTTCTTACTGTACATGGCCTCAGAAAACAACACAGCAAATTCATCAAGGGCACAAGTTTTCTACTTTTAAGATACATTCAATTTTCCATTCTCCTCTTCAAGAAAGAAAAATCGTACTCTTGCTATAGTTAAATAATCCTCCTCCAATAATTCCTACAACCTAAGAATTGAGGTGCGGTTTCGCATTGTTCGTTCCAAAAGATTTTATTTCTCTATAAATGATAGGAAGAATTAGAAGAAGGCCGGATGCTTGTTCGTGGAGAAGTTTGGTTCAGGGTATGATTTTGTTGGTAAGCTGTGGCTTACAGTTTTGCTTGGTAAATTTGACACTGTTTGCGAGCTTGTGACTGCATCCATGTAAGGGAGGGTGGCTGCCTGGCAGAACTTATTCAGGCCCGATATATCGGCCCGTATGAATGTATGATCAATAAAGGAAAACAAAATGGGCCGAGATTGGGACTTGTGCATTCCAGGCCCACTAATCTGTTCATGCCTGTGGGCCGTGATGGGTCCAAGGGACTGGTTTTTGGAATGGATCTGCTGCGTTTCAATCTCTACTCCTCCAATTTTCTGGAAACGTTTGCGTAGAATTTTTTACTTTGTAGGGCAGCTTGACTATTCTCCACTCTGCTACTCGTTTTCTCCAGCAAAGATTTGCACATCCATCATGAAAATGATGCTAGACTTTTTAAACCTAAGTATGAATCAGCTAGGCTGCAAGAAAGCTGACCAAATAAGTGGAGCAAATCCCATCCCTTTTCTATCACTCTTCATCTAAACTATTACGATATTTTCCCATTGACTTTCTCACCCTTTATATTCACTATTCGTGACCTATCAACATGTATCTTCCCAACATCACTGCTGCAGTGGATAGATTACCGCTGGAGATGGATCGTAAGATGCCCTAGGCCTTGTTTGTTTCAGTTAAATTAAAATAAATTAAATGAAAATTTGTTATTTTGTATAGGCCAAATGTTGTAATATTTTGTAGTTATTTTTATGGGGTTTTAAATAGTTCTTCTTAAAGTTCGCAAAATATTTTTTTCATAATTTTTGAATATTTTAAAACGTCTTTCGAGTGGGTCACAAATTTGCTACAGTAAAACACAACTCAACATTAATCTGTAACAAACAAGGCCCTAATCTTGCCATCCAAGCCTTGCCAAATTTTAAATAATTTTTTTTGGGTGGATCCGAATAAAATCTTTCACTAGGAGTAATGTGTTTGAAGTGTTTGACATGAAATTGCTTTTTTATTAGATGAATTTTGTACAATTTTTTCCTTCTCAATCTGTAAAATGAATCCTACAATCTTGCTTGTGTTTTCCAAGAAGGGTTAATAATCTCATTTGGTTCAAATCCCGTTCCCTAGTGAAATAAACACATGTGAAATCTTGTTAAATAAAGTGAAAATTAGAAATCCAAAATATGAAAGCGGTGGCAAACTAAGGCCCTGTTCTTTTGAGCTAATCTAAATGACTGAACGGCTGAAATGACTAAACTTCGAGAGCTTCTCGAGGTAGTCTTGAGATTCGAATCTATTTTCGTTTGACTTGCTTTTAAAGCGTTAGGACCCATTTTCAAAACAGCAAAAAAATAGACTCAAAAAACTCAAAGCATATGTCTTTTCAAAACGTAAATAAGTCGTTAAGTTGTTAAGCCGTTAAGCTGATAAGCTGAAAAGAACTGGACCTAAAACTAAATTAGCTATTGTACTGAAAATCTTCGAAAAATTAACACGTTCTCAATGCCTGAAAGGTAGCAAAAACTTAAAGTTCCAAGCGAAGTCTTGAAATTCTGCTTTCTAGTTTTATATTTAAATTGGACGAAGTCTTCGGAACCCTACTACTATTTTCTAGTTTATATTTAAATACTACATCTAAAGCTATTTCTTAGCTATTTTCTGGATTATAGTTTTCGCATAGTTTCACCTCTAATTTCAACTTGCCGAGCATCCTGAGACACGAGCTCCTAGTCCTACACGGATCGTCCATGCAGAGAATCAGCTCAACCCAGCTCGTGTTCCATGCCTCCATGTCCGGAAGAATGCGAGAGCAACCACAAATCATAGTCATCGCACATCCAGGAATGAAAACCCACTGGCCATTGTTTCTCTGCTGGATATTCCACTAGTAGTACTAGCAGTGCCGTACACAGATGATTCTAGTGGGGGGTGCTAGCTTTAAAGAGTATCGAATTTTTTTTCTCTGAAATTTATATTTAAACAAATTTTATACACAAGGAAATTTTTGTTTCATAGGAAATTTTGACAATCCTGGAAGATACAAAAAATTATGGATTCAAAAGTTTATTCAAAGAAGTGTCAGAAAAAACTGATTTTTCACTTTGTCCTGCTTCCCACCGGTAAATTTTAGCAATGTCATTATTTTCTAGACAGCCACTTTGAGAAATGGTTTGCAAAACTTGCTTGTACATATATAAAATAAATTACAGCATCCAAGACGAGAAAATTGGCTATTTGCTACTCTCTTCGTGTGGCTTCGTAAAATTGCCACTTTCATCATAGATTTCGTAAATTTGCCACTCAGCTCGTTGACACTTTGTTTAGTCTGACATTTCTTTCTTTTTCTTCGTTTTGTATTTCTTTTTCCATTTTTAGGCACATGAAAGGACTACAATGCCCTTGCCGAATCAAATACCGGATTACTACCTGTTCGTCTCCACCGCCTGTACGTCTCCGCCGCCGCCGCCTATACATCTCCCGGCGCTGTCGTCTCTGCCGCTTTGTCGTCTCTCCGCGCGCCGCTCTCAGCCTTACCGTCTCCGGCCGACGTCTCAGTAAGCTGGCGGGCGCCTCAGCAAGACTGCCTCTCCGGCGACAGGCTTGTCGGTAAGCATGCATATTGTTTATCCTTATTAGACGTATCGGTAAGCATATTGCATGATTAGATAGCCACTATTACCAATCGCTGGAGACATCATACTTGTCAATTGCTTCGGTGTTTTTGTGTGTTCAACGTTCTACTTATGCACTTAAGTTGCATGTATATTGTCAATTGTTTCAGTGTTTTTTTGCATGTTCAACATTATATTTAGGGTATGACTATTGTTCAGACGTCCGAACAAAACTCATCCGTCGGACGCTGCAGCCCAAGGCCCACCTAAGACTCGCAGCAACTTGCAAGTTTGCATGTTACAGCGCACATGCATGCTACAGTACATATGCACGGAGGTTTACATGCGCTGACGTAAGCACGACGTCAGCAAAGATTCCATTTTTGTTTTTTTTAAACGGCAATAACTTTTGACTGGGAGCTCCAATCCACAAACCGTTTTCACGAGCGTGTTTCTGTCATTTTTACGAACAAAACAAGACCCATGTTACTATATAAAATTTTTTTAAAACAATTTACCTAAACTATGGAACAATTAGTTTGGTTTATTGGAACAATACGTTTGGTCGGATAGAACAACTTGATATTTGCCCCTGCTGGAACAATAGGCTACTCCATTTAAAACAATATGTCTGCTTTGATGGAACAACTTATACCGATTGGAACAATGAATTTGGTCTGTTGGAACAATAGGCTAAACCCTCTTAATTAAAAAAAATATGTCTATTATGATGGAACAACTTGTATATCTATTGGAACAATGTATTTTGTCTGCTGGAACAATAGGCTAACCCAGTTGAAATAAAAAATATCCAGTATGGTGAACTGCTGGAACAATTTTATTTATTTGTTGGAACAGTCTTATTTACCTGATGGAACAAATTATTTTTTGCTTTGTGCTTCTAGAACAATTATAGTTGTCTTGTGGAACAATTATATATTACTGTAGAACAATTATATTTGTTTATGGGAACAACTGTATTTGCATGTGGGAGCAATTGTATTTGTCTTTGGGAACAATTATATTGTCTTTGGAAACAATTATATTTGTCTTGTGGAGCAATTAAATTTGCCTGTGGGAACAATTATATTTGCCTTTGAAAGCAACTATATTTGCTTTTGGGAACAACTATATTTGCCTTCAGGAACAATTATATTTGCATGTGGAAACAGTTATATTTGCCTTTGGGAACAACTATATTTGCTTTTGGGAGCAACTATATTTGCCTCGTGGAACAATTATGTTGCATGTGGGAACAAATTATATTTGTCTTTGGAACAATTATATTTGCCTTTGGGAACAATTATCTTTGCCTCGTGGAACAATTATATTTGCCTTTGGGAACAATTATATTTGCCTGTTGGAACAAATTGTATTTGTCTTTTGGAACAATTATATTAGCTTTTGGGAACAATTATATTTATCTCTTAGAACAATTATATTTGCCTATGAGAACAATTATATTTGCATGTAGGAACAAATTGTATTGATTTTGGAACAATTATATTTGCCTTTGGGAACAATTATATTTGTCTTTTGAAACAATTATATTTGCCTAAGAGAACAATTGTATTTGTCTTAGGGAATAAAAGTATTTGCCTTTGGAAACAATTATATTTGCCTTTGGGAATAATTATATTTGCCTCGTGGAACAATTATATATGCATGTGGGAACAATTATATTTGCCTGCGGAAACAATTGTATTTGCATCGTGGAACAATTATATTTGCCTTTGCGAACAATATTATTTGCCTCGTGGAACAATTATATTTGCTTTTGGAAACAATTTTATTGGCCTCTTGGAACAATTATATTTGCATGTGGGAACAATTATATTTGCCTTGTCGAATAATTATATTTGCCTTTGGAAACAATTATATTTGCCTCGTGAAACAATAGTATTTGTCTGTGGGAACAATTATATTTGCATTTGGGAACAATTATACTTGCCTTGTGGAACAATTATATTTGTCTATGGGAACAATTATATTTGTCCTTGGGAATAATTATATTTGCCTCATGGAACAATTATATTTGTCTTTGGGAACAATTATATTTGTCTCGTGGAACAATTATACACCTTGGGACAATTTCTTGGTGCTATTGCACCTTATTTTCCTTCCATATATAACTGACTGAAGTAGAAAATAAAACTGCATGCTTTTTCTTCATCAAACACGCCAACTAATAAGAAAAAGGTGATACTAGCTAATAGGGTCCATCACGTGCAGTTGCAGCGAGTCAAAAAAAAGTGGAATCTCTTTGAAAGCATGATCCTGCAGGAACTGCTCATCCACGGTGACATCAAATTAACGGACGCTCTACAAGAAGCATTTTTCTTTATATAACCTTTTGAAACGGGAGTACACTTCATATCTGAATGAAAAGTAGCCTCATAGATGGATTGATGACCAACTAATCATGGTAGGCTACGTGAAAAGCAAATAGCGAACAGGCACAACAACAGATCACGTGCGGGAACAAAAAATACGGAGTTAGCTTGCTGCAGGAACCGTGGTTGCTTTAGCTGTGCACGCGGATGGCTACTGGGCTCGTTGCATATAACGTTGGGCCGGAAGCACGCGGCCGACGGAACATGTCCGACGGTCAGGCGTTCGTCTTTAAGCATTTTCCTTATATTTATGGACTTAGTTTGTCTGCTCTACTTTATTTTTATTGTGTTAGGTTGCATTCTCTGGATCGTCTAGTCTACCGACCTTTTTCATTTCTATACTCATTTTGATCATGTAAACTAGGTTGAATTGTGGAGGCAGTACTATTTCTATTGCTCGTTTTATAAAAAAAACGTTGGGTACACTGCAGGTTCATGGATATACATAGCAATCAGTGGGAGAGCTTCGGTACACTGCCGGCGAGCATGGAACCTGATCCAAATGTCGATTGGGATAACTTACAAATTGTAGAGACACATGACGATGAAGGTAGAATTGAATTGATGAGTGAGGATCAGCTATATGTGGTTTTGGGTTTAAGGGATGAGGATGAGAGAGGAAAGATGATTGAACCAAATGGTTGTACAATGGTCCAGCAAGGGGGGTGATGATGAAGGTGTTTCTATTCCTATTAATGATGTCATACCAGATAAGATAGTGATTACATATGATAAGGATCACCCAAAAATGGATCTTGACACTATGTACCCATCAATGAAGGAATTTCGGTTGGCTGTAAGGCAATTTGCCATCAATGAGGAGTTTGATCTAGGCACAGAGAAGTCAGATAAGAAGAGATTTAGAGGGTTCTGCAAGTCTAGTGAAGAATGCCCCTGGAGGATTGTTGCCTCTTTACAAGATGATAATAGTACTGTCAAGGTGAAATACTTAAATTCATTTATGTGCATGTTTATGCCATATTTTACTATCTAATATCCATTACGTTTTAAATTCTTTATGTGCACGTGACAGATTTAGTTGATCGACATGATTGCATTTCAAGTAGCAGAGTGAAGACCATAACACCATCTCAAAATTGGGTAGCTAGCAAGGCCGTGAGTATACTTAGGAATTCACCTAGAATGGGTGCTAAAGAATTGCAAAACAAGTTGTAGGACGAACACTATATGACAATTTTATATGACACAGTCTGGAGAGGGAGAGAAAAAGCCCTCGTAGAGGTTTATGGTAATTGTGAAGAGAGTTTTGAGCTTCTGTTCATATGGAGGGCTAAGGTACTTATGAGGTCACCTGGAAGTGTTGTGGAGATTGATTACTGGAAATAGATGGGAATGTGTATTTTCATCGTTTTTTCTGTGCACTTAAACCATGCATTGATGGTTTTTTTTAAGGATGTAGGCCATATTTGGGTATAGATTCTACTGCACTGAATGGAAGGTGGAATGGTCATTTAGCCTCGGCTACAGCAGTTGATGGTCACAATTGGATGTATCCACTTGCTTATGGGTTTATAGCTTGTGAGACAGGAGACAATTGGAATTGGTTTATGAATCAACTTAAGAAGGCAATAGAAGATCATCCGCTTCTTGCAGTGTGCACAGGTGCTTGCAAAGGCTTAGAAAATGCGGTAAAGAATGTGTTTTCCAATGCTGAACAAAGGGAATATTTTTTCCATCTTTGTATGGTAAGGAGCAAAGACAAATACATCTTTGTTCATCAATGCACAAATGAGAAACAAAATGATTTATCTAAATGTCATATATGCAGCCACCTTGCTTTCTTGCTGGGAGAGGATACTTCTTCACACATCACCAAAACTACTCCAGATAGGATGCCCACTGCAGCCCCAACAAAGAAGATAACTCCGAAGAGAAAGCTACAAATTGGATGAAAGATATCTATGACGTGCTTCTAAATGAACCATATAGTTCAATACAATTTTTGTATGTTAAATGATAGTATACTGGAGTTAAGACTTGATTTGGTTCTATGAATGCCAATGTGGTATTGCTTGAACAAATAAAGAGGTCAAACTTTGGTTCCTGGTCACCACGTCCCGATTCTGTATGAGGTTGGGTGTGTGTGCCTTGCTAACCATATTCACTTCCTAGCCACGGTGAGCATGGTGGCTGGCAACCTGTTCCTGCTGGCGGCAAGCAGATACCTCGAGCAAGCACACAGCCGACAGCCGGTGGGCGTAGATCTTCGAAACGGCAGCTGCACCGGCGTCCCATCCGGAGCACTGCAGCCGGCGACGATGGCACGAGGAAAGGCAGGCCCCTCACGAGACCATCCCCGCGCAATGACGGCGAGCGAGCAGACGATTCTAATCCAATCTCATCTTTACTATATGTTTAGGCAGGGGCATTTTTGTCCTTTCACCAGACTGTTAATTGCAAACGATAAAGAAAAACAATAAAATGATAGAAATGGCAGACTAAACAAAGTGTCAACGAGCTGAGTGGCAAATTTACGAAGTTCATGATCAGAATGGTAATTTTGCGAAGCCACACGAAGAGAGTGGCAAATAGCCAATTTTCTCATGCAAGTCACATCTGGCAATGAAAGAATAAGTTAACCAAAACTCAAATATATGAACAGTGCGGATCTAAAATCTCAGCTATTAACTAATCATCGTCAATTCAATTTCATCACTACCGGACAGGCATTAGGGAGTAAAAAAAAATCAATAAAGTGACCTACTGGTATATTCAGGCAGCATAGCATAGCAGAAAAAGAAAAGCCAATCGTGGATATCCAGTGTCCACCACGGCACCACCTTTGTCCTTTGCTGTGGGCTTCTTCGCTTCTTCTCCCCGGAGGAGTCAAATCACGCCATGGAAGAGGAAGAAGCGTCGAGGTCTAATTTTAGCGGCCTCTCGTGACGTCTCCCATGGGGCGGAGGAGGTATAGAGAGGCAGGCAAGCACTGAAGGTCAGAAATAGGCGGAGGAATAGAGAGAGATTGGCGGAGGGATAGAGACAGGGAGGAGAGAGACCCTGGCTGGGACTGGGAGCGATTAAATGAGACAAGGAGTGACGGGCGGGAGCGGGCGACGTAGGAGAGGAGGCCGCGCGCGCGATGCATCGTCCAAAGCCGAGACCTTTCCTTGGTCGTCTTCTTCCCTCAGGTAAGGCGAGGCGACGGCTCCTGCTGCTCGCCTCCTCCCATTCTTGTTCTTGCGCATGCATCTCTGCCTGCAACGTCTCGTTTAGTGATTTTGTTCCAGTCTTTGCTCGAGAAATTTGGGATCTTTAGGAGCGGGAGGAAGAAAACGAGCTTGGTTTGGGCTAGATTTCAATTTTTTTTTTCCTTTGCCAGTTTGATAAAGAAAGCGAGCAGAATCGCAGGGTGGCGGCGGGTTGGGTGGCCTTGTCTTCCAGGCCATGTTTCGTCAGGCGTATTCTGAATTTCTGATGGTTTGCCAGTTGTTTCGCTTAAGAAAAGAATAAAGGAGTGTTTACCTTGTGACCTGAGGCACTATGTCTAGTGTTTGTCTGTTTGATTTGGGCAAGAGGAGGCGAGGAGCTTCATATCTTTTGTGTTGCTGAAATGGAAGTGTGTTTTGGGTGGAAGCGGAACTAGGCATAGAGATCCTCGTGTAAGATTGGTCTTGCTGTGATTTTCTTTAGTGTTCGTCCCACTGTTCTTTGTCTAACTAGACAGGCCTGAAAGGGTGAATGATCAATCCTGCATGGTCAATATTGTAACTGTGCTCTCCAAAGTATGAGTTGATTGCTCATGTCGGGAATCATGAATAGAGTTCTGCATATATTGGTTTGCCTCTAATTGTTACTGGCTCTAGCAACCAGCAATCCAGCATACGGATGGCAATTAAATAATAGACTCTGTAATGCGTAATCACTTTTATCTTTGCATTGTTTCAGTCCTCTTTTGTTGAGGATCATTTAGGTGTTGGTACTGTGATGTCCTTTTGTTGAGGACTGTATGACTTTTGTTTGCCGTATACATATTCGGATGTAGAGGTTGGATTAATTTCCATATCGAAAAAAAACATTGTTCTTTCATATCTTTGCTTGTTGGAGTCGTCTCGTAGCAGCTCATTTCCCTTGGTGCATATCATTTCATAGCACCTTGCTCCTATGCCTTCGCTCTATAGGTTTAAATTGCAAGCTTATTGCCGTAATGTACCTTCATTCGTTTTTTTTCTGCTATTTTTGTTGTACAATCATCTGCATTCCAGACTCGGCCTCTCTACATGCTAGATTAGCGGAGTATATTGTAGTATTCGCATATCCTAATTTCTAAGTTTGCAGCCATTGTACATACAATTCTTGACTAAAAAGTCCTCTGCTATATATCGATTAAGTTACCTATTGAGCAAGGCCAGATTATTATTCAGATGCATGTGCAGACTGCAGCGTGACAGAGGTGGTGCTATAGGCCAGTGTCCTTTCCTATGTGTTGTACATTGGTTTTCTAATTTGACCAAAAGTGTGGATGACTTCAGATTCTTACTTCTTGGTGCATGCTTGGTATCAGGCTAAATAAGAGATGTTTTGCAACTTTTTTAGCCAGTGATATTATTTTTACATGCTACACTGTTGCTTACGTGGTGTATTTTGTTTATCGAAAAACACTGCTTTTACATAGGGTGTTAGAATGATTTATGTGTTGGGGAGGACTAAGGGAAATTTTGCCTTGTGCTAATTAGTAACGCTGAACAGAAGGATGTATGGCAAGCAATAATAAATTTTTTTTTGGGTTCATACTATCATTATTCTAGATAATTGGAGATCTTTAGTTGGTTTTGGCTAGTTTGCAAACTTTGCTTTAGTCAATAAACAATTAATGCAGGTAAGCGAATATATCTCAACAAGCTGTACCATTTGTTGCACATTTCACGGAAGCTTTAATTGGTATAATCTAACATGTTCGCATTATTATTATGCATGCATATATTAAATGGGCCCTATCTTTGCCAAATCTCAATGTATCTTTGACTTTACAACACAGGATTGCATCATCAACATAGAGTAGCACCATCCTATCTTTGTCATATTAGGGTCCTACCTTTACCAAATTTCAGTGTATCTTTCAATGTACAACACATCATTGCATCATCAAGATAGAATTGCATCATCCTATCTTGTATTACAATTTCTGGGAGATCTCATCATCCATGGCTATAAGAAGAGATGATGCATTTCAATTTATATAGCCAACTCTCTGCGTGTTTCCATAATATTCAATCATCAATCTTACTAGTATGTTCATTTTGTGTAATGTTTTCTTCTTGTTTGCTTATTTTCTGCCCTCTCTTGCATTTTGCAGATTACATCCAGCTCTGGAGACCTGCCACATTCTCCAGGAAGACAGAGCATTTGTAGCACTCTCCTATGCTTCTCAGAGACTCACTCATTTCCTTTTTTCTTATGCACACAAGACCTTCAAATGGACATGGCCAGAAACATGCCCTCTCCACCTGTAACCAGAAGAAAAAATTTGCCTTTCAAGTTCCTGATACCCTTTGTTCTGGTTCTTTCAGTGACAGTTATTGTTGTCACGCAGTACTTTCAAAGCATATCGTACTTTCTCCGACCGCTGTGGGACACACCACCAAAGCCATTCATCCGTATCCCACACTACTATGCCCCCAATATCTCCATTCCCGAGCTTTGTAAACTCCATGGCTGGGGTACCCTCCCCTCCCCTCGTCGTGTCTTTGATGCTGTCCTCTTTAGTAATGAACTTGATATTCTGGAAATCCGCTACCACGAGCTCCTTCCATATGTTGACAGGTTTGTCATCCTTGAGGCCAATGCCACCTTTACTGGCATCCCAAAGTCACTCTCCTTCTTCGAAAACCTCAGCCGTTTTTCATTTGCTGGTTCCAAGATCGTCTACGACATGCTTCCTATCATAGATATGAATCCTGATTCTCGTCGACAGCCCTTCCGCATAGAGGCCAGTCACCGTCGTGCACTTAATATCGTGCTCCGAAGATCAGGCATTGCTGTGGGAGATGTATTGATCATGTCTGATGCCGATGAGATCCCTAGTCCTGAGACATTGCAGTTGCTCAAGTGGTGTGATGGAATACCACAAGTCATGCATCTTGAGATGAAGAACTATATGTACTCCTTTGAATTTCCTGTGGACTACAACAGCTGGAGAGCGACAGCACATCTGTTCACAGAGCGCACAATGTATCGCCACTCCCGTCAGAGCAACCTAATTCTAGCTGATGCAGGCTGGCATTGCAGCTTCTGCTTTAGGCAGATCAAGGAGTTTGCTTTCAAGATGAAGGCATATAGCCATGCGGATCGGGTGAGGCAGGAAAGCTTCCTAAATCCAGAGAGAATCCAGAGGATCATATGCAATGGGGAGGACCTGTTTGACATGCTACCTGAAGAATACACTTTTAAGGATCTCTTAAAAAAGATGGGGCCAATACCAAAGTCAGCATCAGCTGTTCATCTGCCATCCTATTTGATAAAAAACGCAGACCAGTTCAGATTCTTACTTCCTGGTGGATGCTTGAGATCTGGTTAAATCAGGCATTTTGTAATTTTGGTAGCCAACAGTATTACTGTTAGATGCAATAACGTTGTTTCTGTGGAAAGAGGTGTATATCTTTGATACCGAACAGCAATACTTTTAGATAGGATAGTAGAAGTTTCTTGTTCAAAGAACTATGAGAATGTCACCTGATATTTGTAGTCATGAGCATTGACACTAGAATTTACAGAAAGCAATACAGAACGTAAAATGGCAGAAGAAATTGCTGCCATTTTGGGTTCATCCTTGTCTTTTTTTTCCACCAAACAGTTAAGAGTGTTGGAAAGTATGAGTGAATTGTTCAAACATCTCTATGAGTTTAGATTTTTGGATGAATTGGTTAGGACATGCAGCTTAATATAGTATCAGAGCCATTGTCTGCTCCTATTTTTTACATGTTAAGGCTTGAGCCTCCACGTGAGGAGGAGTGTTGAAAAATATAAGTGAATTCCCCACTTTTTTCATCAGTTTAGATTTTTTGGTGAATTAATTAGGTCATGCAAATTAATAAAGAGATCCTTTGATAGTTAATGGATAGAGTAAAAACTTTGTTTGCAGCAAGCGAACAATTATTGATGCAAGTATAGGAGTAAAAATATTTGGACAAACTCTACCATTTGTTGCACATTGTTAGGATGTGTACGTTGTTGTATTATATAAAATTAATTTCCATTGTCTAAAAGAATTTGTTGCACATTGCACAAAATACTTTTTGAGCAAAAGGGGCAGAAGATTGTTGCCATTTCATTAATGGAGAAAATTGTTCATTTATTTAACAGACAATCTAATACATCCACAATGTTATTATGCAATGCATAAATTAAATAGAAATGCTAATGAACGAATCATTGTTTAACAGGTGAGATGTGAATGCATAAAGCTATATGAAAATTTTAATGAAACTTGAGGTCTGTAATGCATGAAACTATATGAAAATATCAATGAAACTTTATGAACCTATACAAAAACAGCATGAAAATAACATTAAACTAAATGAGGAACTAACGAAACTATGTGAAACAGCTGATCCGTTGCAACAGTGATCCATTCCCTAGTAATCCCCTAAATTAAATGGGCCCTATATTTACCAAATTTCAGTGTCATCTTTGAATGTACAACACATCATTGCATCTTCGAAATAGAATTGCATTATCAAGATAGAGTTGTCGGAGCAGGTGGCTCCAGGAGCGTGTGTCCGGCGGCCCGTCAGCTCCTCCCGTGGTGGCGTGGTGGACCATTGCCCGTCCTCGGCGACACGGCGACCCCTCTTGGTGACGGGGCTCGTCTCTGGCCGTCTAGGTGGCGTGGCGTCTGGTCTCTTTCGCTTCCCGTGCGCTGGCCACTCGGCGTGATGGCCCCTCTCCGGCGGCATTGGCTGACGACCTTTCCCGAACGGCGTCCCCGTTCTCTGCCTCTTGTCTTGGTCCCGTCCCCGTAGCCTTGACCCTCTCTTCCTTCGAGGGGTCGGGTGGTGGGGGCGGCCTCTTCTACGTCAAGGAGCGGCAGGCCCGTTGATGGGCATGTGCGAAATGTGCTCATGCACAGGGCCCCCACTCGAGATGGGCCCCCAATTTACTAAAGGCTATGCTAGCTGTACTAGTGTACTGCTTCGGTGCTTCCTTGATGGGGCATGGGCTGTTGGCCTACAGCCTGTTGCAGTGAGCCCAGCGAGCAGCAGCATTGCAGCAAGGCAGCGACCCATGCGGGCCAGCCCAAGAGGAGGCCACGCAGGCACGTACGAGGCAGGCCGAACTGCGCATGGGTCCATGTGCGCATCATTGGTTCACTGCCCGCCGTTGATTAATTGATTCGCTAATCGCTATTCGCTAATTCCTTGGCTTGGGCGCTTCCGTCATTTCGCTTCCAATCCATGATGCTTTTTAGTAGAACACGAGGTCAGTCTTCTAGCATTAATATTTGATATATTTATAAATATTATACGAAATAACAAATATTGAAGTTATATAATTGAGTGAATGTATGCCTTAGTTATATTAGAAATATGATTTTTAAAAAAATTTAGGGCCCCTTTAAGCATTTCGCTCTAGGGCCCCAGAATCCTGGAGACGGCCCTGAGGAGCGGCGTTCGTCTGCGCTTTTCGGATCTTCGTCTTCGGCCAGCGGCTCGGTTCTTCTGTTGCTTTCAGCCTTTGGCGGCATCTGCCTTAAGCGCTAGTAGGGCTGGTCTTGGGCGAAAGCCCTGTCTTTTTGGGCTGGTGTTGGCGTCACCTTTGGTGTCGTTTCCTTCTTGGAGGCATCACTTTCAGACCTTCCTGTGCTCTGGGTGAAAAACCTATCGCCATTGCGGCGGCGACGGGTTCTCCCTGTCGTTTACCTTGTTGGAGGCATCGTGTTTGCCGTCTCGCGCTTTGGGCTTCCGCTGGATCTGTTGTTTTAGGAGTCGTTCGTCGCTGTGTGAGTGTTGGTAGTGTTTTTCTTTCTCCCTCTCCTGTATCTCTCCCTGTTCGACCGTTGGCCTAGTGGGCTTCGGTGGTGTTCCCGGCGTTGGCCGGAGGTGTGTCTGGCTTTGGCCAGGGTTGCAGCGGAGCGCTGCGGTTGTACCCCGTATTCGCACGTGTTTTTATTTTATTTTCTTCTGCTTATCAATGAAACAGGATAGAGTTGCATCTTCAAGGTAGAATTGCATCATCCTGTCTTTTGCCATATTACGATGTCCGCGAGATCTCATCATCCATGGCTATAAGAACAGATGGAGTTGCTTCTTCCAGATAGAATTGCATCATCCTGTGTTTTGCCATATTACGAATTTTGCGAGATCTCATCATCCATGGCGATAAGAAGAGATGATCATCATCCTGTGTTTTCCCATATTACGAATTTTGCGAGATCTCATCATCCATGGCGATAAGAAGAGATGATCCTTTGGATCCGTATAATCTACTCTATGACCTGAGAGCGAGGCGGCGGCGGCTCAGATGGAGTAGGGAACCGCAGCGGGGGACCGTTTTGGCGTCTGCTGTAGAGACGGCGGTTCCAACCCAGCCGCCGCCCGCCCCATCGCCGCCGCCGACTCGCCGGCGAACCTCGTCGACCTCCGCAAGGCGCGTCCTTTTCTCACTCTGGGTAAGATGGGCACCCCCCATTCTATTGGATTTTGCTTCTTGCAGCGAACGCACCCGAACCTGCGTCCACAAGCTCGGTAGAGTCCCTGCGTTTCGCACTGTTCATCATCAGCTCTTTCTGCTGTTCTTCTGTATGATCATCTGCACCCTCAGACTCGGCCCTTCTGCACCCCCAAAATGTAGTGTTCTGATATTCTATTTTGTAGTTTGTGCCAATGCACATAGAATTCTCGACCAGTAAGTCCTGTTCTAAGAGAAGGCCAGATTATTATTCCGATGCACATGCATTGTGCAAAGGGAAAAATTGGTTTAAAAATACACATTTAATTTGAAATTGAAAAAATATGCCACATCTTTTGAAAATTCGTGATATGCACACAGATTCCGCCACGTGGGATGGCGGAAAGTTGCTAAAGCCGGCGCTTCCGCCACCACGCACGGCAGAAGCAATCTGACCAAGCCACCTGGCCAATGGCCTCCCTCCGGCGTGCTCATGCGTACGTATATATCTTTTCTCATGTATTCGCATGCATGCATGGTGGTTTGGCTCATGCATGCATGGTGGTTTGGCTTCATGCGTACGTATATATCTATGGTTGCATTCGCATGCATGGTGGTTTGGCTTCTATGTTTATCGTATGTATATATGTTTTCTTATCTCCCAAAGACATGGCATACTTTGAAGAGCATCAGTAACAAGCCTGATACCTCCAACTCCAAAAAAGTGAAAAGCTCCGTTGATCACTGAATTTTCCATTAGACATCGATCAAACCGTTGTTGCTAGCAATACTAGTAGCATCTTTGTTGAACTGTACTGTACTATGTGTACGTGCTCCCATCAGCGCCTTCTTGGAAGCTAGTTGTTTGACCACAACGTCTCCATGCAGTGTTACGGACGCAGGAGGTGCATTTTTATCCATCAACCGCTGCCTGCAAGCAGCAACGGTAAATAATGCTAGGAGTAAAAATATATCACACCGTCGAAGGTATGAGTACACAGTAGTTCTAATATACGCACCTTGAACAACCGATAAACACAGAAGCCAAACCCCTAATTATCCAGAGAGTTGCTCCTACAGGAGCTCCTTTGCAACATGTGCGCGTGTGAACTGAAGCTCCATTCCGGAAATAGCCATGCTAATGACTGATTGATTAGTCAAGGTAAGCGAGTGTGCGCTAATGATCTAATATCCGGTAATCATCAAACCACCATGCATGCGAATGCAACCATAGCATATACATGAGAAAAGATATATACGTACGCTGTACGCATGAGCACGCCGGAGGGAGGCCTTTGGCTAGGGATGGCAATGGGGAATTCCCTGTTGGGGAATGGCTCCCCATCCCCGTCCCCGCTAACGCTCCTGGGGGACATTTTGTCCCCATCCCCGTCCCCGCGGGGAATAAATCCTCGACGGGGATCCCTGTCCCCGTTTAAATTATAGTTAATATGCATATATTTTGCTATTAGTATAAAAATTATCATATATATATGTATTATTATCATAGTTAATAAATCATCATATATGCATCAAAATGATCACACATATACATTGGATGATCACTTGACAAGGTCATTATTCATTTTTATCATTAACCATTACATGAAAACATCATCACATGAAAGATTAACGGCTCCGCGGGGAACGGGGACGGAGGATACTTCTCCGTCCCCGTCCCCGTTTACCCGACGGGGAAAGAATTTTCTCCGTTTACATCCCCGTGGGGGAAGAAATCTCCCCATCCCCGTCCCCTAATAGGGGAATTCCCCGCGGGGAATGGGGGATCGTGGCCCCATTGCCATCTCTACCTTTGGCCAGGTGGCCTGGCCAGATTGCTTCCGCCGTGCACGGTGGCGAAAGCGCTGGCTTCAGTCGTCCGACACGGCGGAAGCCGTTCGGCGTGGCGGAAGCAACTTTCCGCCATCCCACGTGACGGAATCTGTATGCATATCACAAATTTTTAAAAATGTGGCATATATTTTTCAATTTCAAATTAAATGTGTATTTTTAAGCCAATTTTTCCTTGTGCAAAGTGCAGGGTGACAGGAGTGGTGCGGCAGTACAAGCCAAGCTCCAAGGTCTTATATTATGCTTTTTTTTCATCTGATATTCTAGTTTGTAAAGTTTGTAGCCAATGTACATTGGCTTTTTTACAATCTTATTTGACCAAGAACGCAGACGAGTTCAGATTCCTACTTCCTGAATCATGCTTCAGGTCCCAATTGTGTACTACCTCTGTTTTTTTTTTTATTTGACGTCCTTAACTTTTGAGCACGTATTTGACCATTCGTCTTATTAAAAAATTTAGTTCAAACATACAAAAAAAAGTCATGTTTAAGTATCTTTACTGATAAAACAAATCACAACAAAAATAAATGATATTTACATAATTTTTTTGAATTAGACGAATGGTCAAAGATGTGTCCAACAATCAAAAGCGTCAAACAAAAAAGAAACGGAGGGAGTAAGTTATAACTTCGCTAATCAGCAATTTTACCCTTTCTCCAAACAGTTGGTAAACGTTTGTTGGCTTTTTTTTTTTTTTGAGAGAATGCGATAATTCATAGAACGTTTGTTGGCTATGGCTAGTGTGAAAGAGCCGGAGAAAATATCTCGACAAGCTGTGCCACATATGCTGCACGTTGTGCAGAAAGATTTAATTGGTAAAATCTAATGCGCCTGCATTAATATTACGCATGAAAAAAATGGCTCTTATTTTTTTTTACCAAATCTCAGTATATCTTTGGATGTACAGCACTTCAAGATATAATCGCATCCTTCTTTTGTCATATTTTTCCATTTTTAATTGCATCCTCCTGTTTTTTTTTTGGGTCTATTTTCCATTTTTTGTAAGATCTCATCATCCATGTGTTAGATATTACTGTTCGTGATCAAAATTATATCGAGTCTTAGCCTAAACATGATCATTGTTTTTATACGGAATAGATGAACTAACCGGAATTTGTTGAAGCCGTCAGTGCTGTATAGTCGATCTGTTGGAGACGAGTAGGAGCCTAGGAGGATCAACGACCCTATGATCGCCACCTGCAAAAAGTGCAAAGGGTGGACACGGCCCTTCGGATCTCTCCCAGCACAATTAGGATTGGTATGAGTAATAGGGTGAGTGTAGAGAGACTCAGGGGCAGGTCCAAATGGGAAGAAAACGTTTCTGATCATGGTGTGTATTTAATGCATTAAATATTAATTAGGATACGATTTGGAATCCCGCGTGGTGCTTGATTTGGCAGGTGTTTTATTAGGGGATGTGGTCTTTTAGGGAGGTGTTTAATGTATTGTCCCTTAATCATGTCTAGGATCAACCAACTCCGTCCATGGCTATAAAAGCTGATGCAATCGGATCTGTATAGTCTACTCTGATTCCTTTCTTCCCTCCTTGAATATTCATTCCTTGAGACATGAGAATTCTTAAGATGTCAGGCTTGTGCTTCCTGCTGCTCATACCACTACTGTTAACTTCTGGTAAGCCTCGTCTGAAAATTTTGATCTACGGACTACACCCCGATGATCAGTATAGACTTCTGCCCCTCTCTCTCTCTCTCTCTCTCTCTCTCTCTCTCTCTATATATATATATATGTATATATGTATATATATATATATCACAATGTCACTTTAGGATCTGATGCACAGTTGCAATGTCTGTCAATGTCATCAGTACTGACGGCGTGTTCTCCGCTCAACCACTGCGGATCACACCCCTGGTCAGATTTTTAGTCTGCTAGCCAACTCGATCAAGCTCGATTCGATTTGGCGTCGGGCACAACAAGGAGCGACTTCATGATTTACGAGTTCGGACCCCTCACGGGTAATAGTCCTACTCCTGCTGAGATTTAGCTCTTTTCGATTGTGGTTGAATGGGAATGTGTTTCTGAGGTGTTTGAATGCACGAATGCTAGTGCTCGTATCTCTCGTCCCCGTCCCCTCTCTCTCTCCCCTTTTATACAAGGCGTGGGTGGCGGAGAGAGCCGAGAGGTAAGCGTCTGATGCTCTCGATACTGCGATAAGACACGACAGAAGAGGCAGCGTGCATTGCCCATGCAGCGGCGCCGCCCTCGCATCGCTTCCAAGTGGCCTCGACCCGCCTGCAGTCCACACGGTGAGTCTGCGGGTGGGGCCTACCGCTTCTCTGCCTGCAGGCGGCCTCCTCAAACAAACCTTCTCTCTGCCGGTCAATTCTTACCGCCGCGATGGCGGCCCTTCAGACACTGCGAGGGTCCTTTAGCGGTAATCATTTCTTCATTTGTCTATCCGCGTGATGTCTCATTAAATCGCCGTCCTTTGCGGCGAGGGGCCTTCGTCCCAAGACTCATACGCAATCTTTGCCAGCTGGCCCCACGATCGTGGGACCCTCGCTGGTCTCGAGAGGGGATCGCCCACGCACCACTTTGGCCTTGGGGCCCTCGCTTTGTTCTTGAGAGGGGCTCGCCGCGCGCCCCTTTGGGCGCGCTGGGGCCTCGCCTCATCTCGAGAGGGGCTCGCCCACGCACCCGCTGGGCGTGGGGCCCTCTCGGCCTCTGAGGGCTCGCTTCGCTGGCTGGGGCCTTGCTCGCCCGCTGACACGTGGGGCCCTTGCCCGCCGAGGGGCTCGCCAGCATGTTTGGGCCTTGCTTTCGCCCGCCCGACGCGTGGGGCCCTCTGGTCTTCGAGGGGCTCGCCACGCGCTGGGCCTTGCTCGCCCGCTTGACAGCGTGGGGCCTCTCGACCTTCGAGCCTCTTTGTACCCGGTATTTATTACACCGACAGTAGCCGGGTCCACCATGATCGTGAACCGTCGCAGATACTTTCCGTTTCTTGTGCGGCGGAGGCGAATCGTGGGGGCCCACCACCTGGCCGACGCTGATTCCCCACCGCACACGATCTTCCTTGGGGAACTCGCGCGCGCTGGAAACCAAAGCAGCGGGGCAATGATGGGCGGCAGCGCGTAGAAGCGGAATCAAACCGTCGCTTTCGCCCCACGCCTATAAATACTTCTCTCGGTAGCTGCGTAATCCTTCCGACACTAAGTCTTCAAGCATCCCTTTGCCTTCCTCGCGCTACCACGACCTCCTCGCCAATTGCCACCAAGCCTTTCGCCGGCGCCACGCCAAATTTTCCATGGCTCCCAAGCGCGGCAAGGGCCGCCGCGAGGATGCCGCACCGCGTTCTCGAGCCGTTACGCCCGCTTCCTTTGTTGATGAGGATCGTAACGCGGCTTCGAGTCTTCGTGCCGCCCGCCGCCGCCGGTTCCGCGGCACCATCATCCGAGTCCTCGCGCCGGGAGATCGTGACCTTCTCTGGCGTCTTTGGCGGGCCTTGTCCCGCCGTACTCAATTCTTCTTGGGGTGCTTCGCCTTCTACGGGATCGGCGGCGCACCTTCCCCAACTCGATCATGGCCTGGTCATCTTCGCCCACCTCTGCGAGATGTTCGTGGGGCGATGCCAAACCTCCGCTCTGGCGTCGACTCTTCATCTGCGACACGGGCTCGCGCTCGGCGCGGTTGGGGCTACTGCCGGCGCTCGCGACGCCGCGCGCCTTTATCCTGCGCCGGTCAAGTCCAAGCTGGAAGGATCGGCACGGCGATGGTCATGCGTGGAGGACTCCGGTAGCTGCGGCGATCTTGTTCTTCCCGCGATCCCACGGGGCCCACCGCCGGCCGGGGGCCCGGCCGAACGATCTAGCGATGCGGAGGCGATGGCGGCGCACATTGCCGAAGCTCGCCGCCGGGCTCACCGGAACCCCGTGGTGGCGGACTTTTTGCGGCGTCGTCTTTGCCCGCTGCTTGAGGGCGCGCCCGCTGGGCGTACTACGGCGGCGACAGCGGGACCCGCTTGCTCTTGGAGGTGAATACTCTCGCGTTCTTTTGGATTTCGTACCTTCTTTCTTTCCATTTTTGGCTAATAGCCAACTCATTGCTTCTTCTTTGGGTGTTCGGTGATGGGAACGTCTTGGGCGGCGTGCTCGAGATCGGTGGCGGGGCTTCGACCACGCCGACCGGCGACATCGTCGCCTGTCGGCGGGCATCCGCCCCTCTGCGATTGGGATCCACGGGGCGCAACCCTTACTTGCGGCGCCCCCATGGAGGTCTCGGTCTGCGGTCCAAGTGGCGGGGACCACTGCAGATCCATGAGCCGCCCTCGGCGACCGCCCAAGCTTCGCGGCGCTTCTGCTGCTCTGCCGTGGCGGCCGACTCGCCAGCGCTCTCGGGAAGCGCCGCCTCATCCTCGCCGTCGGCGGCGACGCGGAGGAGAGGGGCGAGCTCAAGAAGCGCGCCTTTCAAGCCCGAGCTTCGCCGCCACCGCCGGCCCCATCCAGCCAAGGGGCCTGCTGCTACCGCCGCCGCTCGCCACCGGGCAAGCGGCGACTCTTCGAAGCTGGCGCCGCTGCGCGGTTTCTTCCGCTCTTCTACGCCGGCGCTCCTGGCGGCGGCGCTTCTTCTGTGGCGCTTCTGCACCGGCACCGCTTCGCGCAATTCGGCGCTGTTTGACTTGAGCTCCCCTTCGGCTTTCGCCCAGGCGCACCGCCACAGTTGGCTTTCCTGCGCTTACGCGCCGCCGCGTGGGATTAGCATGCTACACGCTTTTGCATACGAACCCCGATTGTCCCTCTTGAAGCAGGCGGACGTTGGGGCATCGAGCTCCGCCCACGCGACTTCGCCATTGACCGCCGCCGCTCCTTCGACGGAGCGCTTCGCGGCGGCAATGAGAGTTCGCCGCGCGCGGCGGAGAACCCTCCGCCACCTCGTCGTGGCGCGCCGCCATCTCGGCCGTGACGCGCCGGCGAGGGCGTTCCTTTGGCGCCGCACCCTCTCCCGCACTGGCGACGCGGGAGAAACCCTTGCCTTGGCGGCGATCGCCGGCGAAGCTGCGGCGGCCCTTGGCCAAGAAACCGCCGAAGGAGGCGATGACCAGCGAGTGCGGCGTAAGCCGCCTTGCCTCGCCATAAGCGATCGAAGACCTCACGCTGGAGCACTTCGGCGCCTCGAACTCTCACCGACATCTTTGCGACCGCCTCTCGCGGCTTCCGGACGCCTGCATCCACTGGTGTTTCCTTGCATCCCCATTGGAGAGGCAATTTTGCCTTGATCTGTTGGCGCCGTGGGGACGAGCCGCCAAAGCCTGCGCGTCCTTCCGGCGACAGCTGCGGACCTTGGCGATCGAGAAGCGGTCGCCAAAGCGCTCTCGAAGCGCAGCAGTTCATCTTGAGCAACTGTCTTGCTCGAGGCGCGCGTTTGATCTCGACACCGCCACCGGGAGCCTTCGCGCCCGGTGAACGGTTTGAGCGGTAGCGGGTTGACACTGACCGCCGACAGCGTGTCCATGATGGGGCGCCGCTCGGTGGAAGAGCGAAGACGAGGAGGAGTAGCGAGACTCCCGCCTTTTTGCCTTGTAAATGTTGCCTATCAATGCAAACAAACTTTTGCTCTTTTGTTGTGAGTCTCACTTGAACCGCACAACTTTAACTTGCGGAATTGAATTGGGGCACTGGCCGCCAAAGGCTTTAGACTAAGCGTTACGCAAGTGGCGACATTTCTTAGGCATCTGGTTACTTCAACCCTTATGGCCTCTCGCAACCCGACTTAAACATTACGTGGCGGCGCTTAGCTTCAGGAAGTGGTCTGGTCATTTGGTGCCGCCGTTGGCGCATTACCTGAACCGAGCCGACACACCGGGCTAGAGCCGCCTTCCGTCGCCGCCTCGCACGGCGTAAGTTATAAGCGTTTGCCTTTGCAACTAAGGGCCATCACCATAAGTACTTTCGCTACCGACTTTCGTGAGAATGTTTTCTAATGAGACCTTTCTAAGGCTAAGCCACCGATCGTAAAAAGCTTTAGATGAGCTTTACATTGAAAGTGGCGCTTTTCCTCGAGCATCTGGTTACTTCAACCCTTATGGCCTCTTCTTGAACCGACCCTAGACATCGCGTGGCGAGAACTTAGCTTCGAAAGTGGTCTAGTCGCCGGTGTGCATTGTTGGCGCATTGCCTGACCGGTGACACACAGGCTAGAACCCGCCTTCCGTCAACCGCCTCGCCCAATCATGAGCCGTAGGCGTTCGTCCTTGCAACTAAGGGGCCATCGCCTTGAGTACTTTTTTTTGCCGACTTTCAGCGGAATGCTTTCTAAGACTTGAGGCGAAAAAAAGCAGATGCCCACAAGGAGCAGAACTTATCTCTTATTGAAGATGGCTTTGTACAATCTGATTTGAGGCGGCGGTGAAGGAAGAAGACCTCGCCGCTCGGCTCCAAAGGAAGGCAAAAAAGGCTTCTAGAACTGCTACCTCTGGTAGAACTTCCTCGGTACTCGGCGTCCAAGTGTTCGCCAATTCGCGACCATCCTCGAACGCGAGCTTTGGACCGAGCTGGGCGGAGGCCGAGACCACCTTGAAGGGCCCTCCCATTGTGGGAGGCAGTTTGTTCGCCCCTCCTGCGCTTGGATTTTCTGTGAGCAGGTCGCCATGCTGCCAGTGTTCTCACACACACCGCTTTGCTTGATAACGGCGCGGCCTTCTTGATACTTGGCGGCCCGGATCGCCATACTGTCTCGGATCTCCTCCAGAGATTTACTTCATCTGGCGCCGGTCGTGGTCTTGGTCTTCGCTGAACGCCGCCACTCTTGGGGAGCCGGCGAGCTCGATGGGAGCACCGCCTCGAGCCATACACGGGAAGAAGGGTCTCGCCGGTGGCTCTGTTGGGAGTTGTCGCGGCGCCCTGTCTGATGGGAACTTCCTCCGCCAACGCTTGCAGCGCTTCTCCAGCGGTCGAACGCCCTTGTCTTGAGCCCTTTGAGTACTTCGCGTTAAATCGCTCCACTTGCCCATTGCTCTTCGGATGTGCAGCGGAGGCGGCAACAGTACCCAACTCTTCGCACGATCTTGAAATCAGCGCTTTTGAGGCGGCGCCGTTGTCGATGATGATTACATTGGCGACACGAACCGGACGAAGATGCTTTTCATAAACTTGATAGCGCTGCGGATGTGATCGCCGGGACCGCGAGGCTTCAACCCACTTAGTGAACTTGTCGATGGCGGCGAACAGATGAGTATATCCTCCGCCGCCCATGGAACGGGCGAATGTCGGCTCGGCATCGCGAACGGCGGAGAAGCGGAATGGTTTGCGGCGCTGGGCGGTCGGTGGATCTCGCTTAGCATGAAATTGGCACGCCGCATCTCCTCACCGGCTCGAAGGCATCACGGAGGCGATAGGCCAATAGAAACCGTGGCGGAAAGCTTTCCCAACCAACGCCGGCTCCTGAATGGCTCCCGACATGCCTCCATGGATCTCGAGAGAATTTCACTCCCGCTTCCGAGTGGCGCGCCAAGAGAACTCCATTTGCGCCACAGCGTCTGGTCCCCACCTACTGGGCGTGGCGCTTGGCGCTTGCGGCGCTATCTTCTCGGCCGCAGCGTCATCGTCGGGATCACTCCATCCCGCGGGTAGGCTAGGATCGGAACCATCCGCGACCTTCCGGGGCGAGTGTGGCGATATTACGGACATTGTCGCCGACGACTCCGCTTAACTGGCGTTTCGCCTCAACCGCCTCGGCGGTTCTTCCGCCTCCTCCCTCTAACCGGGGCTGCGGCGAGATCGGTGGCGTCTCATCGAGAGGTGGGGCTGCGTCGAGAAGCGTCGTCCCCGCCAGAGTGGGGGCTGCGGACGGACGGCCACGTAAGTCTTTCTTCAAAGACCCGGCGGAGCAGTGCCCTCGGCGAGGCAATGCAGGGCGATTCATCCGCCATGTAATTGTCGCGGCGAGGGCGTGCACAAGCCCAAACCCTCAAAGTGCCGCTCAACCGGCGCACCTCCGCCTGTAGGCCGCCATAGCGGGATCGGAGGGAGAAATCCTTCCTCGCTGGTTGATGACCGGAGAGAGTCGCCTTTACTTGTAGCCGCCGGATGCCAAGGGTCGGCCACCCCGAGCGGCGGCGATCCTTCATACTCGCGGCGTTGTTGGTGGCGGAAGTCCAGACCACCAGTGCCGGACGACATCGCCCGATGGGAGACACCGGGCGCGCGCATTGACCCACCTCTCCACCGGAATGAGCCGTCGAAGAAGAGAGTCCACGGTGAGGGTCTTTGGGGTGTCTTCGGCTCAGTGTCCGCCGGAGTCCACTCGCTGATGAACTCCGCGAGCTTGCCTTTTGATGGCCGTTCGGGAGCGAATTTGAGATCGAATTCAGCCGGCTCCATGGCCCGTTTAGCGTCGACCCGTCGCCTCGCGGTTGAAGAGGATCTCCGCAAGGGATACTTGGTCAACACTGTGACTTTCGCCCACGGAAGTAGTGGCGTAGCTTCGGGATGCCGTCGGCCGGCGTAGAGCATCTTCTGGTCTTGTGAATACCTTGTTTGGCGTCGTGGAGGACCTTCGGCGTAGTAAATGGGCGCTGAACGCCTCTCTTTCCGCCACCAAGACCTTGTTGACCGCTGGGGTTTGCGCGGCGTAGAGGATCAGCAGTTCGCCGGGTGCAGGGCGACCGACGGGCGGGAGGTAAGATACTTCTTGAACCGTCGACGCCTCCTGCGCCTCCGCCGTCCACTCGGCTGGTTGGTCTTCTTTAGGAGCTTGAGCGGTGGGAGACTTTTATCCCCAGGCGAGCTATAAAGCGGCCCGGGGAGGTCAAGCGACCCACCAGCACTTTGCATCTGCCGAAGTCGCGTCGGGGCTTCATGTTCTCGATCGCTGCGATCTTGTCGGGGTTCGCCTCAATCCCCTCTGGGAGCGAGAATCGGCGGTTGCCCGACGGAACGGCGAACACGCATTCTCTGGATTAAGCTTGATGCGAAGCTTCCTCGGGTTGGTGAAGGTTTCTTCCGGTCGCCGATCAACTCCTCGCCTTCTTGGACTTCACCACGGATCATCGACATACACCTCCGTGTTCCGCCCTATTTGGGAGCGGTGAGCGATATGCATGGCGGCCGATAGGTTGGGCCTGCATTCTTCGATCAACGCCATCCTTGTATAGCGATGAGCGCCCATAGGCGTAACGAAAGCGGTCTTGTCTTCATCTTCTTGGCCATGCCAATCTGGTGGTACCAGTACGCATCCGTAGCATACCGCTCGCACCCGCAGGTTGAGTCGACGATGAGATCGATCGCGGCGCGTGGTACGGATCGCCGACACGCCTTGTTGAGGTCGGTGAAGTCCACGCACATCCTCCAACGCCCGTTGGATTTCTTGAGCGAGGCGGGGTTCGCGAGCCACAGGATGGGCGACATCTGCGGACGACCCCCGGCCTCAAGAGCTTGTCCACCTCTGGCGGATAACTTCTGGCGCTCCACGGACTGCTGCCGGACCTTCTACATGACCGGTCACGCGCCGGGGAACGTCGCCAATTTGTGCTCAATCACCTCACGGGACCCAGCCATGTCGGACGGTTGCCACGCAAACACGTCTGCGTTAAGCTGGAGGAAGAGACGAGCGCGCCTTCCTATTTGGCGCCGAGAGGCGCCCACCGAACGGTTTTCGCCGAAGTCGACTTCGCTCGGAGACCGCCTTAACCTCCGCGGACGAACCGGGAGGCACGGTCTTCGCCGAGGAGCTCCGGTCGAAGCCTCGGCCTTCAGCACCGACCGTCGCCCCGCCAGGGCGTCCTTGTCGCAGCGGAGCGCCTCCGGCGATCCACTTTCAAAACGATGGGGGGCGGTGGCCGGGATCTTCACCACCATGTACGCATAGTGGCACACCGCCATGAACACGGTCGGCGCCGGCCGACCTAGTATGGCGTTGGAAGGTCGAAGTCCGCCACCTCGAACTCGAGCATCTCGGTGCGGAAGTTGTTTGAACCTCCGAAGGTTACCGGAGATCGATCGCCCGGTGAGACAGACTTCGGCCCGGCGCGATGTCAAGAACGGGGCGTTGGGCGAAGCTCCGCCGCCGATCTCGAGCGCCCGGCGACCGGGCGGACGGGAGGTTGAGCGAACTCCTCCGTCTACCAAAGACCCGCCCTAACTTTACATTCCGGACCGTGGGTGCAGCCACGATCGGAAGATGCCTGTGGGCGCGATATTGGTGGGTGATCGGCTCGACCAACGCGATCGGCTGCTCCGACCACGCCAGTTGCCTCACCGACCCAAAGCCGGGTACGGCGGCGCACACCTCCCTCATCGCACGCTTAAAGCTAGCGTGGGGCGGATAGGTGGCGAACCGCCGTGGATGGCGGCAACCTCGCGCCCGCCGCGAAAACCAAGCGGCCGTCTCCTTGCCCTTGCCATTGCCGGACGCTTCTGCTGCTGCTCATGGACTCGCTTGTCCACCATCTTGTCGGCGACATGGCAATCCGCCAAGTCGTGGGAGTTGTTGCGGTGAATGGGGACGATGGGGCCTTCCGTCCCACTCACGGGCGATGGTCTCGCCCTTCGTCGCGGCGCTGGGCCGTCGCGCGCCACAGCGATCGCCGTAACCGCCGCCTCGGCCGCCCTACGGGACCGTACCGCCGGCGCCGCGACCTCCTCCTCTTTTCGCCGCCGCGCCCATTCGCGGTGGCCTTGTCGTCGTCGTCGTCAAGGCTCGGCGGCCATGACCTGCCGGTCTCGCCGCCTTGCGCTTTTTTGTCCTTGCGCGGGGTTCCTCGAGGTCCGGCCGCGCCGCAGCAGCTAGCCCCCGCCACAGCGGCCGGCGGATCGAGCCTCGCTGAAGGGCGACTTGTCGCGCCAAGGTGAAGAACTCCTCCGTCGTCTTGATCTTGCGGGTGGCCATCTTCTCTTTGACCTTGGGGTCTCGGCGCCTCTCGAATGCCGTGACCACGGCGTCGATGGAGATGTCGGGGATGGTGTTGCGGATCGGTGAAGCGCCGAATATAGTCGCGGCGACTCTCCTTCTTCGTTCCACGTTGTGGAGGTCGTCTTCTACCGGGCTGCTCGAAGGTGCCACGAAGTTGGTGACGAAGAGCTCGAGAGCTCCTTCCATGACCCCACGGACTCGGGCAGGTTCATGAGCCACGGCGAGCTCGCGGCGAGACCGCGGGAAAGTAGTTCGCGAGAACCTTCCCCGACCCTCCGGTCGGTGCATCACCGTCGTATAGATCTGCAAAACTCATCATGGTTGGTGGAGCCGTCGTACTTTTCGATGGGGCGGACGAAACCGTTCCGGCCCTTTGACGCGCGCGACTCCTTAGAAAAAGCGCGGCACCGACGCCGGAGCCTCTGCTCTGGGACGCGGTCCTCGCCCGCGCCCCGTCGCCTAGGCGGCGCCAAGAAGCGCCACCTCATCTGGCGGGCAGCTCTGCGGGAACCCTCTTCTGGTCCCGCGCAAGGCGGCGGGCAATGATGATCGCCTTCGGTCGCGGCCCTGCGGAGCTTGTCACGCAGGTCTTCTCCATGCGACAAGTGGCGGTCCTCCGGATGGGACCGGAGATCGCGACCACTGACGCCTGCCCGGCCGAGCCCTGTAGGGGTCGCGCTCTTGTCGTCTTGGCCCCCCCCTCACGGGGAGATCTGCGAGAGAGAGTGCGAGGGCAACAAAGAACGGAGGACACGGAAACGCCAGTTCCCGCCCAAACTTGCACCACCGCGCGGGCGGCTTCGGCGAAGCGGGCCAAGGCGGCGGCCACCACGGCGCCCGAGAGTCCGAGTCACCGGAACGGTGGGTTTTCAGCAAGGCCCGGCCGCGTGGAGGTTTCAGTCTTGGAGTGCACTCCTCCAAGGCGAGCGCCGCTAACAACGGCGGCCGCTTTCGCCAGGCTCCAACCTAGGCGGCGGCCACCGCCGGGTGATCCATCGCCATCGCCGCGGCCGACTCCGTGGCCACGGCTCTAGCGGCCGCTTCTGCTCCATCGCGGATCTTTGCTCCGCCATCGCCTCTGAAGAAGGGTCAAGAGCTTGAACCGATGCTAGCGCTCCCCTACTGGCGCACCGCGGCGGCGTGTTCTCCGCTCAACCACTGCGGATCACACCCGGTCGATTTTTAGTCTACTAGCCAACTCGATCAAGCTCGATTCGATTTGGCGTCGGGCACAACAAGGAGCGACTTCAGATTTACGAGTTCGGACCCCTCGCGGGTAATAGTCCTACTCTCCGAGCCTTAGCTCTTTTTCGATTGTGGTTGAATGGGAATGTGTTTACGAGGTGTTTGAATGCACGAATGCTAGTGCTCAGATCTCTCGTCCCCGTCCCCTCTCTCTCCTCCCCTTTTATACAAGGCGGGTGGCGGAGAGAGCCGAGGGGTAAGCGTCTGATGCTCTCGGTACTCGACAAGACACGACAGAAGAGAGTAAACGCGTGCGTTGCTTACATGCTGCTGGCGCCGCCTCGCGTGCCATAAGTGGCCTCGACCCACACATCCACACCGGTGAGTCTGCGGGTGGGGCCCTGCACCGCTTCTCTGCCATGGGCGCCTCCTCAAGCAAACCTTCTCTCTGCGGTCAATTCTTGCCCTTGCGCGAGGCGGTACCTTCAGACTGCGAGGGTCATCAGAAGCGGTAATCATTTCTTCATTTGTCTATCCGCGCGTGATGTCTCATTAATCGCGCCGTCCTTGCGAAGAGGAGCCTTCGTCCAAGACTCATACGCAATCTTTGCATGCTGGCCCCTTTGACGCGTGGGACCCTCGCCTGGTCTCTAGAGGGGCTCGCCCACGCACCCTTTGGGCAGCGGGGCCCTCGCTGTTGTTCTTGAGAGGGCTCGCCACGCGCCGCCTTGGGCGGGGGCCTCGCCTCGTCTCAGAGGGCTCACCCACGCACTGCCGCTTTGGCGCGTGGGGCCTCTCGGCCTCTGAGGGGCTCGCCACGCCTGTGGGGGCCTTGCTCGCCCGCCCGACGCGTGGGCCCTCCTAACCTTCGAGGGGCTCGCCCACGCCATTTGGGGCCTTGCTTCGCCGGCGACGCAGCGTGGGGCCCTCTCGGCCTTCCCAGGCCTCTTTGTACCCCGGTATTTATTACACCGACAAGTACATCTTGTAAAATTTTAAGAACTCCACACCGCTGAGCGTTTCGCACTAGGCATCAACCCACATAATATGCCATATCGTTCTCAGCATCGGCAAGAGAGTGCAATAATCTTGTACATCTCACTGCCTGATCATCCCTCGCTAGATATCAACCCACAAATCTGACGTATTGTTCCGAGAATTCGTAAGATATGCCACAAAGACAAGAAACATCATTTGGGCCTTTACCTGCCTGATCTTTCTGTCTTTTTCTCTCTCTCTCTCTTTATATCACTTGGATCTGATGAATGCTACTCCATATCTGTTCATGCCATCAGCGCATTTTGTAAATTTTTTATGAACGATTCCACACCGCTAATTGTTTTGCACTAGATACAACCCATAATCTGACATACTGTTCTTAACATTGGTATATCTCGCTGTTTTACTTTTTTGCAGGCACCGAAGCCACTGATGGCTGCCATAATTTCTTCAGCAAGACCTACAATACCCTGTTCTGCGAGAAGAGGCCATGCATGGAGCACTGCAAGAACGAGGGCTCCCCCGAAGGGAATTGCGTCTTGTTCTTGGGCTTCAAGCGCTGCATCTGCAAGAGCCCATGTCGCTGATGCTACCGCTGCTTCTGGATGTAGACATGTAGTGATAATAATAAGAGCATGAGGCAGGCTATCCAGGATAAGATTGTGATGGATGTCAAATACTTTTCTTGTTCTGGTGTAAAAAACAAATATTGTCTCCTCTAATCTCTCTCTGCACCCACTTTCAGTTTGGACGATTTCTCCCTTCATTAGTATACGGCGATCGTTGTGCTTCTCAGTTCCCACTGCTTTTTGGGTGCGGTCCCTAGATTCTTATTAGGCTCTGAGCTAATAGTATTACAACTGGTTCGATCAAAAATAGTATTGCAGCTGCAATTAAATTACCAGCATGATGTTTACTTTTTTAGCACGAAAATATAAAGAAATCATTAATATTTAGAATATCTTCCAAGCTTTAGTTGAGAATCATTCAGATAGGGCTGTATCATCCATACATCATTTTTTTTTCTCTCCACCAAACTTCAACTAAGCAGCATTCAGACATGATTGAATAAATTCAAATGTTCAGACATAGTTTTCACGGTATTCAGGCATAAACGCTACACATGACAAATGCCCATCACACGGTGTTTGTAACTGCAGTTTCATTCTGCAGAAGCTTACATAATGGACCATCATACAATGTTTATAACTGCCGAACTGCAGCACCAATCCGTGCTTTTTTTACACAGCAAAGTCATCAGCGATAGCACAACAGAGTTCCTTCAAATCTTGAAAGGCACCATCTTGGAGTGATACTGAAGACATCCTGTTCGAAATTTCGTTTTCAGAAGCTCTGTCGAAGTCAAACTTGGTGCGGCAAACAAAATAGCCACCACACTCCCAAGCAGAAAGAGAGCAGCCAGTAACCATATTTTTTACCTGAAACCAAATGGCATACAACAACAACAACAACAACAACAAAGCCTTTAAATCCCAAGCAAGTTGGGGTAGGCTAGAGTTGAAACCCAAAACAAACCGCTAAAAAGGGGAAGGGGAAAAGAAACAAGGACAAGGGTTTAAAAAGTTTTTTGAAACCAAATGGCATAGATTAAAAAAAATCATTCCTTAGTTTCTGAATCAAAACTTGCTTAGAAATGTGGACCATATGCTTTAGTGAGTTTCACCTGTGGAAACAAGAAAACCTTCGTGCCATTTTTGGAGATCAGCAGGCTGTATGCAGTATTGTTGTCATGCAACGTAAAAGATACTTCGCTGACAATATTGACGAGTGTGTTTATGTTGTTGGCAGTGAACACGAGAGCTTTTAAAGGGTAATCAACTATTTCAGACACCACTATGCCTGATCTGGCGTTCCTATCACATAATGCAACAGTTGAGGCAGACTCCACTGGTAAAGGGTTTGCAAAGTAACAGGCCTGTAATGTTTGGTGAGTACACAATTAGATTCTTTCAAGCATCTATTACAAAAGACTGATTTTAGCCATGTTATTGCAGCAAATTAATTTATCGAATCAATAATTTTCATTTTTAACATGACGTTAAAACAATAGCATGTCTGCATGCTAATATCCAACTTAAAGTCTCGCACATCATGGCATATTGATTAAAGTAAAAGATTAGAAGGCATAAATGACAGAATCAAATATTAAGGTACACTGTACTTTCTGACAAAAAATTCTACCCCTGAATTCAGGATGCATGGTTAGCACATGACATGTGGACGATACATAAGGGGAATGAGTCAAAAGCCCTAGGCACCAATTCCTGGGGGGGCAAAACCTAAGCACCAGAAGTAGATAACGTACCTGAAAAAACATGCTCTCCGGCACAATAGACGTGACATTGTCGAAGAAAACCCGGAAAGCTCCACTGCTTACTTCAGCAGCAACCTTTGTAATCAGCCCAAACATCCTTTTGTCCCAAAAACAAGATAGCTGATTTGTTGCACTTGGGACGAAGAAGATGTGACCATATTCAACAGGATATGCCTTCAGGGGAAAAATTTCCATCAGCAATGAGCATGCACAATGCAGATGTCAACTATGACCTATATAGATATTTACATCTGGAGAAGAAGGGAATAGGTAGAGACTAGAGTTATCTGTAGCCCATCCCTACAACATACATTTGCAATCATCCGTACTCCATCTGTTGGTGGTGTTGTCAATGGAACAACATCAGATATATCCTTTTCTCCTTGTACAACACACAGAAGCAATTCCTCGTAACTTTTTGTACAATTTGGTTTCAAGAACTTGAAAGGTTCAAGGAACTTTTCATATTCCTTGAGGAAAAATGAATTCCTTTTATCATTCAGCTGAACAATAAAATTCCTTTCACCATCGATGACCTGTATAACCATCCAGAACCCATTAGGCCATTATTACAATCAAGCCTGGGAAATAACACATCGCCTGAGTGATATTGTTAATAGGGTTGATGGCCCAAACCAATTACATTCAATGGGAGGCATGAGTCAATACCACATACACTTCAAAATTCTCAATGACGCGTTGCATAAAAAAACTTGGTGGTTGTTACATGCTTTTCCAGAACTGCAGTGTTACCATGAAAAGTTTAATTTCTGTGAATTAAAATAGAATACTAATGTGCTTGAAAGATGTGATGTGAGGCTATATTTATTTCATATCTTAATTTCCTCTGCAAAGTTTCTCAACACCCCTACCCTCCTAACCATCCACCATAGCCACCACCATTGGCAGCAGCAGCAACAGTTAGTCCGTCATAGTGCGGACAGCAAGCAACAAATCAAGACAAGAGGTGGGTGGTGATGTGACAATAGTAGACGTACTGCCACTTCATTTGGTGGTATTGCAGCGATACCAGGCTACAACCTTGCCCCTCTGTAGTCTACTTTGGTTTCTAACACTATATTTGATAATGAGAACAGTGAACCATCACACTGGTGGTGCTGACATGAATTTTCACCGGAACCTGGTAGTTCAAAGGTGGCACTATAAATAAAAAATATCAATAATCACGTTGTGTTCAAATGGCAACTTAAGAATGAGATTTTGCCTGAATAGTTGACAGAAAATTCGGCCCTTTTCTATGGTGTAAATGTGCATGTGTACGTTACACTTTCTTTTGCCATGTTGAGTCTATAAACTTATGGTAAGCTAATATGAGCATGTCATAATAATTTAAGAAGTTACTATTATCTATCTATGACAGAAATGGAGAAATCACCTTTAGTTTGCAAGCAGTAACATCATATGCCAATTGGCCCTTCCAAGCAAACTCCTCCCACTGTTGAAAAAGAAATTCATGGATTAAAAATGTTGCCATGAGAACTAATAAAAACTGCGTAAAACCATGGAAAATAAAAACCTGGGAAAGAATGATTGTATCAAGCAAACTTGGGCTGCCTTGATCAGCATGTATGGATCTTTTGTTGACATCATTTCCATCTTGCTCTGTACCAAAACGGTAAAGATGTGTCTTCAAACCTGAAGAAGAAAACAGGTGTTTATGATATCATTACAGCACTATAATCGTATATAACTAAATCTATTGTCTGTGCTGTTATTCTTTTTTTCTTTGAGAATTCTATGCTATCATTCTAAATGGTTAAAGACATATGTGCATATCATGACTTGAATTGTAACATAGTTAGCTGATCCAACTCATGGAACACAGAGTTCTAATATACAGAAGAGCAAATTGACCAGTTTACACTAGCTCAACCATTTCGGAATACCACTTTATTATCAGTGCCACAACAGAGTATAGACCAGAGGGTAAATAAAATTTTGAAAGGAAATATGTATAGACCATAATCTTATAATTTAAAAAAAACATGGATGACAAATAGTAAATGATATAAAAACCTATCAAAGCAACTACTGCTTACCTTCAGATTGATCATGCAGAGGAGAGTTCTTGTTCAGAAACGAATATTCGCCTTCTAACTTTGTGGCTGACACCATAATTAAGTCACTTAGTATATGTATTGCTGACTGAATATCTACAATGCTAAAATCCTAATTCAGACTTCAGCAGCAACCACCACCAGCGAGGTATGTCAAATCTGAAGGATGGCCCCCTGCAGATGGGAGGGCACCACGACCACCATGGAAAGAAGGGGATGCAAGAAGAAACTTAGGAAAGAGCTGAGCACATTGCCTCCCCCTTCTTTGTGTAACACGAGGTCCTTTCCTTAAAGCCGTGGCTGATCTTCTCAAGCCAGCCCTATTGGACCAGCTATCCACCTTTGCAAATTGCAAGTCCAACTTGATTCTTTTAGAAGCTCCCTTTAAAAATGTAGTATTTTCAGGACAATCGGAAGATGAAGAAACTTTTAAGAGTTCATAGTTCGCAACTGGGAGCAATCACCCAATGTTTGCAACTCGATCAACCAATTATAGAGTACCACTGCCATAATTAAGACCATGTATCAACAAAGTTCACAACTATAAAGAGTGCCATGCAAATGCTCCTATCTAACAATGCTGAAAAGGAGACATTGCAAGCTAAATTATCAATTTAGGGAGCTGCAACATATGTACTGAAACGCCTTTGCACATAAAGCTCGCGAAACTAAAATATGACCTTCCATAGATTATGCATTGCAAATACAACGGAAACAATGTCTGCCAAACAATTATTGCAATCTAATCTCTTAATGCTACTTTTTATTCAATCCCCCAGCGGTCCCTCCTTCCAACTTGCGTTGCGTTGCTTCTTTTTTTTTGTTCTTCCTAAATTTCAGGTGAGACACAAGTATTCGATCTCTGGTGGGTGAGGCGGCCACCACCGATCCTCAACACTGGGCCACCACCCAGTCCTCAATCCATAGATTATGTATGTCGAAATATTTACGATAATGGTTATATAGCTTTCCCTATTTCAAAGAAAAACAACCTGTATATTTCAAACCTAAAGTCAGGTTTGGCAGCCTTCAAATTGAGATCTTGCGAATGACAAAGTGCTTCTATTAATTGCAGTTCATCTGATTAGCGGTGCCTATATGTTAGAAACCAACTTATAAATAGAGAGGAAAAAAAAAACCTTTTTTTCTTCGTGGTTTGCTTGCCGACGGAGGGGGGTAGGCACTGCGGGTGGAGTGACCACGCTCACCGGTGTGCGGCGGAGGCAACGGAGGCGGCGGCTATCTGACCGAGGCAGGAGGCCGGGAGGAGATGAACGATGCAGGGTGGACGCGGACGACAAGGGTGAAGAGGAGAAGGAGGAGGAGGAGGAGGTAGGGAAAGGGGGAAACGTGTGCGGTGGAAGTTGGAACGCCTGCCGCGAGGAGGCGGAGCAGGGATTAGACACGTGGTAAATGTTCTAAAAGAAGTGGTAATTTCCAGTTTCGTAAAATTTGACTGTTGTTTGGATGGCACCAAAAATTTGATTTTTTTCTAGTATATAAAAATCCGCGAGGCATGATCAATATATGTGTCAATAATGCTCCCTCCGTTTTTTTTGTTTGACGCTTTTGATTTTTTGACACATCTTTGACCATTCGTCTTATTTAAAAAATTAGTGTAAATATAAAAAAATAAGTCATATTTAAAGTACCTCTATTGATAAAACAAATCACAATAAAATAAATAATATTTATATTTTTTTTAATAAGACGAATGGTCAAATGCATGTCCAAAAGTCAAATACGTCAAATAAAAAAAAACGGAGGGAGTAGTAGAAAACCAATGATACCGCAATGAATAATATATTTAACCAATCAAAGATTTACCGCTCCAAAACACCAATTTGTCACTTCGGATACGCACCTCATTGGCACACTATAAATTATCCATACCAATATTTAGGAACGCAGCAGACCCGTAAAAATAATATTTGTCTTATAATTTACAAAATATATAATGAGAATTGAGAAAAGGAGTTACATAATTACTTATTTCATACCCTAATATATCTTGATTGCATATACTTCACCATCTAATATGTCTTGCGCTCATAAAAGTCATCATATTTCACACTTAGAAAAGACATCATCATCTTAAGATTATAAGTTGTGTTTTGTTTGGCTTAGTATCTAAAAATTATAAACAGTGTCGTTTTACCCCAAAAAAAAAATGTTTTTACTACTCAAGTCCATTTCTCAAAAAACTTAAAGTTGCTTGTCAACAAAACATCTCAAACAGTGCACTTCCTCTCCAAAACTTCATCCCTTTGGTCACCAAACCTTGTTGGGAATGATATGGACCTTTGCAAAGGCCAAGGGCATGACTTGAATGAAACACTAACACTAGGGCATTGAGGCATGCACAAGATGAAACTTTTTGGGTGTTATCATGTGCGCAAGATCTCTCTCGCAATGCAATTCACCCCTATTTATAGGGACGCACGGAGTGGCCAAAGCCTAGTCTAAAGTTCTCCTTGCCCTTGCCGTTTAGCTTAAAATGGGACACAAAATATTCCACCGCATGTATAGGAAAAACCCCTTCGCGTCGCCCCTACATTAGGTTAAAGCAAGCACCAAGAAGTTCTTTCCATCCAATGTTGCAAATGACTGTTCTAACACTACATAATGCGCTTTCATCACGTTAAATTGTTACTGCAAGTTTGTTATAAAGTAAACTTGATTATCAAAATGATTGGAGTAAAGTTTTAGAGGTGTCCTGGACTAAGTGAAGCTTCCTGAAAGTCATCCAAGATGGGCCAAGAGTGGTCAATCCTGCTAGACCCCGGGCTTGACAAAACTTGATTCTCTAAAAGCTCTAGAAAACCAAACTAAACGGTCCAACTTAATAAAAAAATAGCAGTTATTCCTTGACAAAACTTATAAATAAGACAACTAGACAGTAGACAAGAACAAAGGGATTGAATTAGGTTATAACCATTCATTCAAAATGAATATTTACTGGCCAACTTTATTTTGATCAGCTTATGGCTTCTAAAATAAAACACCATGATAAAACCAAATCAAATGTTTGCTAAAAAAACCAAACCAAATGCTCCATCCTGAAAGCGTAGTACACTAGCTACTTTAGGGAAAATTGGTTGTATGACACTCGGTTGACGTGCCTCACAGAAAATAACACCCAGTTGATGTGTCTTTTGATAAATAATACCGGACACGCATATTCCTTTTATTTATGACATTTTGGGTATTTCGCTAGTTTTTCCTTCTTTTTCTTTCTTTTCCGCCCATTTGAGATATGAATCGACCAAAATGCACCTACTTGAAGTGGATTGACCGCACCAGCTTCTTTGCAATTTGACCGAACCGGTTCGCATAGGGGTCTGACCGAATCAGGACCGCACCGGGACTACACAAGCCCAGGACAAAGCTACACAAATCCCCTATGCGAACCGGTTTGATCAAACCGCAAAGAAGTTGGTGCGGTCCCGGTGCGGTCAAGCCATTTCAGACAAGGGCATTTTGGTTACTTCATGTCTTAAATGGGTGGAAAAGAAAAGAAAAATAAGGAAAAAACCAACAAAAATGCCCAAAATGCTATAAATAAAAGGAATAGGTGTGTCGGTGTTATTCATCAAAAGACACATCAACTAAGTGTAAGTTTCTGCAAGGCACATCAACCGAGTGTAATACAACCAATTTTCCCAGCTACTTCATGTTTCACTCCATCTCATTCTATCTCATTGTTTGTTCTCTCTATATTTCTCTCTTTTTTTTTTACATTTTGCATTACTCTTAATATATTTTTTTCCTTCGCGGCTATACTAGTGTAGCGTGGCGTTGCTTGTGTAGTACGAGCTGTGGACGCTCAAAATCAGCCGAGCAAACGGGCCACGTGGGCGGACACTTTTGTTTAAATCAGGCCTTAAAATCATAAAATTTTGAACAAAATGAGCCCAACTCCCGCTGACCCGCTCCCGACGCTGCGCGCGCTCCTCCGCCGCCAACACCACCGCCACCGGCCGCCGCCGCCGCCGCCGAGGCTCTTCCGGCAGCTCCACGCGCTCCTCGTCGCCGCCGGCCTCGCGCGCCACTCCCCGCACTTCTCCCTCCTCCTCCGCCTCTCCGCCTCCTTGCCCGTCTCCCTCTCCCATCGCCTCCGCCTCCTCCTCTGCTCCCCGCTCCCGCCCACCGCCTTCCTCGCCAATTCCCTCCTCCTCCACCCCCACCTCCCCTCCGCCCTCTCCCTCTACTCCCTCCTCTTCCTCTCACCCTCCTCCCCGCTCCGCCCCAACGCGTTCACCTACCCGCCGCTCTTCCGCGCCTCGCCTCCGGCCACCGCTCTCGCGCTCGCCACCCATTCGCTCAAATTCCTCGGCGCGAGCGCCGCCTCCCACGACCGCGTCCTCGGCGCCGCGCTGCTCCACGTCTTCTCACGCTGCGGCAAGGTCTCCTCTTGCCGCCGGGTGTTCGATCGGATCGTCGAGCCGGACCTGCCGGCGTGGAACGCGCTGCTGTCCGCCTACGTGCGCTGGGCCTGCGCGGCGGAGGCCCTCGACGTGTTCCGGCGGATGATCTCCTTGAAGGTATCCCCCGACGAGATCACACTCGTCGCCGTCGTCGGCGCGTGCGGCGAGCTCGGCGCTCTCGGGCACGGCGTGTGGGCGCACGCCCACGCTCACAGGCTCAGGCTCGGCGTGAACTGCTTCGTGGCCACCGCGCTCGTGGAGATGTACTCCAGGTGCGGAAGGCTGGACCTGGCGGAGCAGGTGTTCACGGCGGTCGCGGACAGAGACACGCGCTGCTACAACTCCATGCTCCAGGGCTTGGCTGCCCACGGCCATGGCCGTGCTTCGCTTGCCTTGTTTGCTAGGATGCGGGGCGAGGGCGTCCCGGTCGATAGTGTCACAGTGCTGGCTGTGATGTGCGCTTGCGCCCATGCTGGATTGGCCGATGAAGGGCAGCGATGCTTCCACAATATGGAGGTTGAATTTGGCATTGCGCCGAGGATTGAGCATTACGGATGCATGGTTGACATACTGGGCCGGGCAGGTCAACTTGACGATGCCGAGAAGCTGATCAGGGGAATGGACAGTCCAGCAAACGGCGCGATATATAGGTCACTGATCCGGGCTTGTGGGATCCATGGTCAACTGGAGCTTGGTGAGACTATGATCGGTGAGCTGATGCAGGCTGAGCCGGAGCACGGTGGAAATTATGTACTTGTGTCCAACTTCTATGCGAGGATGAGCCGGTGGGATGACGCCAAGAATGTGAGGAAGGAGATGAAAGCCATGGGCATCGACAAGAGCCCAGGGTCAAGCCTCCTGGATATCGATGGAGTTCTCCACGAGTTCTTGATGGGTGACAAGACGCACCCTGCCTTGAAGGAGATATACGCCATGGCTGAAGAGATTGAGGCCAGGCTAAGCGATTGTGGGCAACGGCAGAGCACCTCGGCGGTTCTGTTTGACGTCGAGGAGGAGGATAAGGCCGCTGCACTGTCCTACCACAGCGAGAGGCTCGCTATTGCCTTCGCGCTGATCGCTTCCCCTGCAGGAACGCCCATCAGGATCACCAAGAACCTCCGGGTGTGCAGTGATTGTCACGAGAGCACAAAGCTTGTTTCTCAGGTGTATGGAAGAGAGATTATCATGAGGGACCGTACCCGGTTCCATCACTTCAGAGATGGGCAATGCTCCTGTGGAGATTTTTGGTAACTGGCAATTCTACCCGGTTCCTTGTGATGTGCTGTGCAGCATTACAGTGTGTTGTAGATTGATTCTTATGCCTTTAGTCGGCATCACAATTTATACAATTTTAGACGGTCCTAACCACCAATTAGATTGATTCAGTCTGGTGAGCTGCCAGCAAAGCAGTGCTGGCAGTGCTGGCAGCTCATCTCACCATGCCAGTTAAGAGATTTTCTATTATTCCTTTATTTCACAAAACGTCTGGGTGGTGTAGTTGGTTATCACGCTAGTCTCACACACTAGAGGTCCCCAGTTCGAACCTGGGCTCAGACAAATGATGTTTTGTTTTTGTTTTTTTTTTCTTTTCACTTCCTTGTAAAAAAGAGTTTCCTTTCTGTTCTCTTTCAGGTGAAAAGGAATATATTTTCTTGCTTCAGACAAATGTTGTTTCCTTTTGCTTTTCTCTTCCTTGGCAATTTGTACTGCTTTCCATTCAACAAAGAATCTTACAAAATTTGGACTACAGAGAACTGTGATGTCTACAAATTACAAATACATGGTCACTGGCAATTGACAATACAAACACTAGGACTACAACAAGCTGCACTTGCTGCACGCACAGAAATAATCACCCACAATGCAACCTAAAGCTATAATTAATACACATAAAGCCTATGAATTTGTATGAACAAGTAATAACTGCACACTGATACAAATGAATTCTAGCATACTAGCAAAGACATCTCCCTGATCACACTAGAAATTGAACAATTAGGGCTACATTGACTGCACTTGGCTCTGTAAGTTAACATCTTTCCTCCCTGTAAGACTGTAAGTCATGCGAAAACTTGCCCAGAGTAATCACTAACTGAAGTTAGTAACTTTTTTGTCAGGATTTTGTCCGAGTCAAAGCATTTTTATGAATAATGTTGTTAATGGTTCCCCCAGAGTGACTTGTTGCTAAACGCTTTCTCCTTTCAACACCTTCTTCACTAGCTTCAGAATATCTGTCACCTAAAAGAGTTGCGTAAAAAAGATTAGGCACTACAAAATCTTCACAATAAAATACATTGACACTTGTACGGAACATCAACAAAACACGCATGACTGATATCAGGAATAACTATGAACTGGCTGTCTTACCCCATGGTAATGCTTCAAAACAGGAGAATAATGGTCAAGTGCTATATAGATTTTTCCAAGAACACTTAGAAGGGTGTCGACCTCGTCGCCAAGTATGTCAACCTGACTCATCAGGAAAAGAAGTATGAATGCTATTATTACACACATAAAATGGTGAGTTAACAAATGAAAACATGTCGTTGAGATGGCAAAAGGTGTTGTGAGTCTGTGACATCAAGATTCCAGATTTTTGCCAGATTATTTGGATATAATGAAAACCAGTATTATGTGAATTGCTAGAGAAATGGATAGGTAGTCATTAGACATTTTTGCCAATTTTCACTTTAGACTTTTGAGATCCCTTAGCGCTTACACCTTTTGACCATTATTTGGACTTTCACCTTAAAACACAAAACTAAATTACTCCATTTTCTGGCAGATGTAGCTTAGCACTGTTAGCAGTTTGAAATCAACAAAGGAAAGCACAATAGAAAGAAGGCTAACCTCAGCTTCTGCTTTCTGGAGATTCGAGCATTTAATCTCAAGTATTTGTTTATACCAGAATTCCTTTTTCTTTAATACAGCAACTTGCTGAACCAGTGGGTTAAACTGACAAAGTACACTAGTCAACCTGCATGGATATATAAAATAATGAATTGCTAGTCTTTACTATCATGCAGATATTTGTAAGGAAATATGAAGTAAATAAATATGAGTTGCTAGTCTTTACTAACATGCAGATATTTAATTATTTAAAGTACATTAAATGATATGTTATACTTTGGAAAGTGAGCCTAACTGAGTGAGTATAGCTCCAATTGAGCAAACATAGCAAAATGGGAAAATATATTAATTAATTTACGCACCTAATTTCGTTCTGCTTCATGCTTTCTGCTAATCTGATTTCAAAATCACTGTATGCTTTGGACAACTTCTCCATAGTAAGAAGGGCAAACTCTAGGTGACCTGCTTGTCCTATATGACTATCAATACATGGCGGTGAGGTTTTTTTCATATCCCGAATAGTAGCATCAAGCGAGGCATTCTGTTCTTTGGCTTCCTCCAAAGCAATGGACATGGTAGTTAAGTTGTCAGTCAACCCAAGTATCTCTTTCTTGCAAACATGAATCTGCTGCAGAGCCTCATACAAACAGCTCTTCATTGAATTGGACTCACTCTTGGACTCTAAAATTAACAACTCTTGCTCGCACACTTTCTCCCTAAACATTGTAAGCTCATCATTAACCAAGTTGACTTGATCATGATGCTGCATTAATGTTGATCCTGCAATTGATACAAGTTGGTTATTTTCGTACTTGAGCTTCTGTCTTTCTTCATACAGAATACTTAGTTGCTCTTCTTTTTCTATAAGCAACTCTTTGAGGAAGGACTCCTCCTGATTCCTATCATCAATCTGATCCTTGTAGTTATGAAAAATTTCTCTTAACACAGACTCTTCCAATAAATCTTTCAAGTGACTCTCAATCTTTAAATCTTCAAGTTCATTGCTAAGCTTCTCAACTAGATTCTCAAGTCTTGTCTCTGACTGTGAGTACTGCATGACTTTGCTCTCTACGTCCAATACTTGGAAAACGAGGTACTTTGCCTCCTTTCTTTTGTCAGCAAGCAAACCTTGAAGATGCTCATTTTCATGAAGTAAAGCACCAATTCTGTCCTTCAATCTCCATATCTCATCGTTCTCGTTATAATCAGAGGTAGAGTAATCTTTCCTTGATGTAATTTCATCCAGCTTTGATATAATCTGGAGTAACTTTGATCTAACGAATTCAAACTCCCTCTCTTTCCTGAAAGGCAACGAAGCTCTATCTTTTGCGAACTCCCTTTTCAGTCGAAACAACTCCTCTGTCTTCTCATGCAATTCTGACTCATGCTGTCTTCGCAATTTTAGCCATTCAGATTTCAGAAAATTCGTGATTTCATCACTTGGCATGTGCTTTAGAAGGGAAAAGTCCGGGATATCAAGCACAGGTTCACCACTCGATTCAGTAGCTTTGTCCGGAACAGGAGGCTCATTATCGTCTTTTAACTTCAAAAAGTTCAGCTCTTCGACTTTCTCAAGACTAGTGTGAGAAGGAATCGTGCCAGATTCTAAAGCTGCTGCAACACTCAAAACATTGCAAAGTTCATCTCGCAGTGCAGCAATCTCAGAAACTTTTTCTTTCCAATTCTTGTTCAAGGTGCTCATGCAGTTCTGATGCTCCCAAAACTTCATCTCAAGCTCTTGATGGAAGCCACTAATGCACGTCTGGATCATGATGCTAGACATCTCTTTCTGCAATTCATACTCCAACTGGTGAAAGGTTTGCCAAAAAAAAAAAAAGTTAGCACTGATGAAGGAAAAAAAAATGTAGTCATTCAGCATTAGAAATTGCGAAAAAAAAAAAACCGGTGCATGCAAGCCGGACACAGAACGTCAGAACAGTCAGTGGTCGAATGTCCAGCCTGCTCGGGAACAGGATTGACTTTCTCCCAAAACTGGCAAGAACCACACAATGCCGACAGATATTGACCAAAGACAAGTCCAAATGCGCAGTGACAGGACGCGAAGGTAATTTTATTCGCCCTTGGATTAAATTTCACGCTAACATACTGCAGCTTTCTACAGAATTTACCGCATTACAGAGGAATTCCAACAATTATCCCCCCAAATAATCTCTACCTCGAACATGTCTGCAGAAAAACCACCTCATCCAGGGATCTGAAACAAGAACCGATGAACTGAACTGAATCCATCCAATTCCGCTACCCCAAAACCACAAATTCTACGTAGGAGCAGCCGAGCGACTGAAGGACCAAGAAGAGAGAGAGAGAGAGAGAGAGAGAGAGAGAGAGAGAGAGAAAATGAAATCGCCGCTATCGAGTGACTGAAGAACCGCAAATTCTAGGGCGGGGAAGGATTTGAAAATACAGGGGAATCTCAAGAACTCACGGATTCTTCCGCCTCCATGCTCGCCGCCGGGGACGAATCGCCGGAAGCAGGAGGCCTCCTCCGCCGGCTCGAGCGCAGGCGCGGGAAACCGAAAACCAAAAGAGGGGGGAGCGAGATTGAGAGGAGAGGCGCACTGCCGCAGTGCGCGAGTGCAGACGTGCAGTGCCCTTTCCAGAAAGGTAAAGGCGCCTCCTTTCCCGCCGTCCCGTCTCCTCTAACCTCTCTTGCTTCGCCTTCTTAAATTTCCAGTAAACCGCCGCTCAATTTGCAGTTAGCACAGAACCAGAGGCAGAGCCAAGACCCAAGAACTGGCTCATGCAGGCAGCGGTTGCAGCAACAGCTGCAGAGACAAACGAGAGACAGAGAGAGAGAGAGGTGGTTGCTGGCTTGCTGCGTTGGTGTGGTGTACTGGTGGTGTGGTCACACGCGCACCCTGAGTGAGGGTGAGGGTGAGGCCGAGACGATGACGCTGACGGGCGCCGAGAGGGTTGGTTTCCGGGACAGAGCGTATCGCCGACGGGGTGTGCTGGTGGTTTGTCCGGGATGTCTCACGCCGGCGCCACTCCGCTCACGGGTCACCCGCTCCCCCGCTTTGACGGACATGCACCCTTTTCTTCCCCTTTCTATAATTCGCATGTTTAAGGGTGCCCTATTTTTTGTTTACTCTGAGAGCATGGTTGATAGGGGTCTTCAAAATCGGATCTTTATATCCCTTCTCCATATCACTTTAGTTTCCTGCGAAATCTTATTTATAAAAAATATACTTTAGTTTCCTGCGAAATCTTATTTATAAAAAATATATAAACAGGAGTGAGAATATCTAAATTTGAAGATTGAATAGAGATTCTTTTAAAGTGATAGAGAGACCGATAGTCTCTAAATATAGAGAAGATTCTCTTTTAGGGACCTGTTGACTATATGCTACAAAGACATGTCCAATAGATCATAACTTAGAATGTTTCAGTACTTAGTAAATAAAATAGTAGAGAGAAAAATACAAATGAATAGTGAAAGGAGGTGTGAATAGTGACCGGAAAGTTCTAAGTTATGATGCCATTGGTGGGTGAGATCGTGAATAGTGAAAGTAAGATTGAGATTATAAACGTTAGGGCTGTAGATGGGATAAGAGTGAGATGAGTTAGGGATACAAATAGTGAAATAGATTTAGAGAATAGATCTACGGTACGCATGACCTTATTTAACAATATGATTAGTGAACACTTACCAGCCTAAAGCAATTCTTCCGGTGGGTCTCCCTTTCAGGAGAGAAAATTAGGATAAATATGCATGTCTGATGGTTTCAACTTTTGGGTTCACGTGGAGCTGAAAATGGTCAAACATTAGGCGCCACAGCTGGCCAGCTGCTAGTCTGCTAATACTCCATGAATGTTTGAGGTCTCCTTTTGGTTGATGAGTAGTGGAGTAAGTTAGCTCAATCATCAACAGTGCTGTTCCTTAGCAAGCATTAGTACTGTCAAGCTCGATACAGATGCTCATGCTTGTCTCTTGTAGCACCCACAAATTAAAGAATAAAAAGGCGAAATATTTCTTGGGTTCCTCCTTTTCCTGTCCTTTTCTTGAAAGGAATTGGCGCTTGTCTCTACTGTGCTGAATGAATGGGTGGTGTGTTTATTTGCCTCCCTACTCTGTCATCCAGTTTATTAGCACTTATTAAGCAGTGAGGGCTTATCCGTGTTTTGACCTTGTTTTGCCGTAATTAACCCCTTTCTCCTCTTATTCTTGATGAAGTGGTCGTATTTTTGCATTCATGAATTGACGGAGAAATTACATATTAATGCTTTAACATAGCACGAGTTTATCCGTGTATATTTGACTTCTTAGGACTGTACTATGGAACAATGACTTTGCACTTAAAATACCTTTCCCCCCATTTACGCCCTGTTCTTCCCAACTTGCTTAATTAGCTTATCTCCTAGCTTGCTTTTCGAGGTGGATTTAACAACCGGATCATCTTCATTTTATATGTTTTGTAAAGCTTTTAGACATATCTTCGAGATAGAAAACAATCCGATTAAAAAAAACCAAATTCTTTGTAATAGGAAGATAAGTTAGAGTCAGCATTGGTCTTAGTTATTTCTTTTTCCTTTCTCTGAATGGCAAGCATTATTATGGGAAACAAAAAAAACAACTCCCTTTCTTTGGAGACACTTTATCTGATTGCGCAGTTTTAGAATGTGGTCAGCCCAAAACTCTGGAGAAAATAATGTCAGGACTCGCCAGCTATTGCCAAATTGCCACAACCAACCTGAGGATCCGACCCCCGAGTGGAACGGAACTCAGCTCATTAAGATATATATCAAAAGTGAAACTCATTAAGACATATATCAAAAGAGAAACACAAACAAGAGAATGTATTTCGTTTTATTCGCCTGTACACAAACAATCACTATCACCTAACTACCAGAGGGAGTACGTGTATTATTATAACTGCAGCAATCAAACCACCCAATGTCTGATGAGCAATACAAGAATAGGAACAAATTAGCACGAGTATGAAACCAGCATCAAACAAATAGGGCGATACCCTAACAGGTGGTAAAAAATCCTCCCTTATCACCGGAAGAATTAGCTAAAAAAATGATAATTGAGGGAGAATTGGATCTCCAATATCCCAAGAACGTTACAGTGCATATGTAGCGTATCACAGCACAGGCCTGGATTATGGGAGTTTTTCACAGGATGTGATCAGTGTACAATGCTAGTCAGTCAATTTCTGGTGCAAATCTTTCAGGTATTTACAACCTGCTAACCCCAAAAAAAAAAAAAAAACCCTCTTGTTTGGCTGAAAGATTACACCAGAACACCATGGACTTTCATGAACAGCTGCATTCTTCAGTGCCTGGAGAACCTACGCTGGCAATCCAGAAGAAGGTTCGACATTCTTTCAGATGTTAATCCCTAAAACTATTGTAAGTTAACATATTACATAGTTACCCATGCTCCGATCATAAGACAAATAGCACGACATCCCAGCATCGGTTTTTTTTCCCTGCTAAAGCTCGTGGGGTCTAGTTGCAGAGAATTGATTTCATAAATCAGATTCGCTATTTTTTTTCATTTAAGCATCCCTTTTGCTTCCTATTTCTCCTTTCAGACAAAAACTAGTTGCTCATCAGGCAAACTGTTGGTCAGTCTATTTACATCCACAAAGCCTTGTATTATTGCCTTTTCCAATGGTGTACTCAGCTGAAGCCCAAGCTACTTAAATGTCTTGCCCTTATGATGATCTCCGCCAACTTTTTATTCCTTTTTGGGGCAGCTTGAAGGGGCTCCAACTTTTCCTGCGTCTTGGGCTGTCAGTGAATACGCCTGATGCCAATGCTTGCTGAAGCCACAGCTCAAATTCATCTTCAGGTATCATCTCGGCATCCAGGCTAAAGGGATACCGAGAACTGTAGGATCTCTGAGACATCCTATCGGCACCAACCATGTTTACCATAAAAGTTGGACCATGAGTGTTAGGTTTGCACTCCATTCCCTGGATGATTAGCAAAGTAACAGAGTTAGGAAAGTTCCAATATGGTCCTACTTTATAATCATTCAAATTGGTCCCATTTCTATCAAAACTGGTTCATTCTTGGACCATTTGATAAACAGATAGATTAAAAAGATTGAGTTATCACAGCACAAAACTTTTTATGTTGATCAACACGACAAGTGTTTCCTCTCTTGAGTGAAAAGACCTTATTTTTCTTTGTTGATTATGGCTGTAATAAGATTTTGCATTGATAAATACAATTTTCAACTTTCATGCATTAATTAATAGGCAAAAAAGGCCACTGGCCATGGGCTTATGATGTGTGTACTATGTTTATCTCTCCAATGAAGTAAGCAGCTTGCTGTGGCAAATCAGTGTTCAATCAATCTCATGAGCTCAAAGTACGAACAAAACTTACTTTCAAAGTAGAGGGAACGATCTAGACAAGCATAAAATAGATGGACCAAACTAAGCCAATGATGAAAGGTGGATCAAGAGTATATTCTATTCATGTGTAAACTATATTATATATATCATAATTGTGAAAATATCTGGAATAATGTCAAAGTGACTTGATGGCTCATTTTGAACAACAGCCTAGCAGTCTACAAACAAAGTAGAATAATGAATGCATGGAAACCTATAAATAAGGAAACATAAATCAGACATGGACCAATACGCACAAGAACAAGGAATTGGGTATGAGCCATGGTAAACCACAAGAGACATTCATTGCAGCAAGTGTGTATTCATGTTAATAAATGAAAGCAACAAACAAATTAAACATCAAGAGGGCCAGACACTCACCTGGCAGGTAGCCCACTCAGACACATCAAATATTTTACTCTCCGCACAAACAAAAGCTCGTGGTATTTCCATCTGAAGTGAATAATGCACTTTGATTTAATAGAACAAACCGAAGAATTTGATTCCCACAGAATATTATTGTGCAAATTGCAAAATACACATGCATGTTATAAAGTTGAGAAATTTCTGAATGTCACCTATATATATTCATAACAGTTGCCTCATGAAATGAAAACAATTACTGTAGCTAGTAACCAGTACCATGAATGATATAACTGAAACCTTGGCTAAAGGAACTTTGAGCATCCACCTTTAACACAATAGATATATTTTCCTTAAAATGGCATGCAATCAGAGGTGAACATTTTACATCCACCTTTAGCACAATAGATATATTTTCCTTAAAACGGCATGCATTCAGAGGTGAACATTCTAGTTTTGCTACAGCACAAATGACAGAGCTTTCAAGCGCAAAATTAGCCTCACAAAAAGTTTAAGCAAGAAAAGTGAGTAGCAAGTACCCAAGCTTGACCATGTAAAAAGGATCTTAACAAATTATCTATCAAATAACTAGTATTATGATTCACAAATTGTTCCTCACTTATACTAAACCTCACTACCCATTTGTTTAAAAACGCTATATACTCAGTTTCCAGTAGTTAATTCCTATAAGCCCCATATGGTTGTCTGCAAGTGCTTCCATCTTAAGTTGGCACTGAGGTAATGAAGTTTGTGTATGATTTCCATTAAAAACCATACCTTCAAGGATGTTGAAAACCCATTTTCCACCCATCCATCTCCATCTTTAGCTTGATGGTACTGAGAACAATCCTACAGCCAGATAGTTCACGCAAATTAGCGGTGGTGGCACTCAGTTTACAAGTACTCTAAAATTGCATGCTGCACGCCTAACCTGGCACCATCTTGCTTTTGCTTTGTTTCTCTTGGTGCATATCCATAAGTGAAAATTGCCACACTTTGTGCACTGTATTCGCCTGGACTCTTCAGAGAGAAACTCTACCCCACTCTGGAGAAAGATGTTTATCAGATGCGTTTGTTTTTTAATTATTATAAACGAGATTTGCAAAGGCAAACATTATCAAACAAGAATGTTCTAGACAGAAGATCGTGTCAAAATTACATCACGTGCTTGAACAATTGATCAGATCATGAACAGAGGAAAACTATTTGGATTCCATATGAAAAAAAGGACCCACCTGTTGAGACACGACACATGATCTCTGAGTCATTTTCCGTGATTCTTCTTTCCTCAGTTGATCATCATAGCTATTTTTATTTGTTAAATCTGAGAGAACCTGCATCGAGGCATAAATACAACTGTTACTTTTGCCAAGAATCAGAAAATACAGTTAACAATCAAGAAAAGATACAATACTGAACTGAACTGAGCAATAATATAATCAAGTAAAAAGCTGAAAGATAGAGTTCCAAATTGCTTACCTCATAGGCTGATTGAAGCTTTTTGAATGACTCACAAGCCAATGAATTCCCCATATTTTTATCAGGATGGACTAGCAGAACCTAAACAGAAAACACAGACCACAAAGATAAGGAGCAGTAGCATGAATTCTCTATCAGTATGAAGGGTTGATGCGTATTACCATTCTGTGGTACTCCTTTTTCAGTATCTTCATATCGATACATCTATTCCGAGATACGCCCAAAACTTCATAATGGGTCGAACCTTCCATTATTCTCTTCATCTCATCCAACGAAGTAGAATCAGATTTCACGATTTTACTAGGAGGAACCTCCTTTTGTACATGTAATACATCTTGGGTAGGTGCTGAACAAAAAGGCTTTGCAGAAGACACAGTCTCAGGTTCACTGTCAGGAGCAGGGGGGTATTCACAGCTACGATAAAACTCATCCATGACTGGATCTGAATCCTTTGTTTCTTCAAAATGTCTCTCTTCTGTGCATCCCTCGTATCCTTGCAGCAACTTATTCAGAAGATCATTTGTCAGAAAAGAAAGGTTAAGTGTGAAGAAAACTCCAAGCCATCCAACACGAACAGCCACACAATAAACAGCATACATAGCCAAGACAGGTATCACAAATCGTGCATGTTTCAAAGAGCACATACAACCTGCAACATCATAGAGGAACCTTGGTTAGATGCCAAGGGTAAAAAAATTACATTTAATAGGTGGCAAAAAAAATGTGAACTTGGTGAAATAAAAATGTAGGAAAGAATAATCAGGAGCAGACATAAAATTCAAAAAAACCAACCTCCTGCAACCAGAAGCATTCCTGTAATCCAAAAATAGCCATACATCCACATAATCAATATTCCAAACAGTCCTACAATGAAAAGGCCGGGTGTATAGCCCATATAGTGAATTACTGCCCCAGCAGCGCCCTGAAAAAGTAAGCTAGTAAACAATTAGATAACGTAATCTCTTCTGATATCCTTCTTACATGAGAAATCTTGTATCCTCACTTTTAACTTTTAAGTAAAAGTCACTCATTAAAAAGGTACGATAGATGATGATAAATACAAGTGCCATATCTGCATCGCAATAAGAAAAATAACAGGGAGAAACAAAAGGAGACATATCCCTAGAACTCTTTTTTATGGAAATTAGCAATCTACATGATATATATATATAAAAAGTTAGTGACTTCTATTAGGTTTTATTTCTAGCTTACCACAACTTGTTTGGTACCTAAAGGCTTTGTTGTTGTATTTATTTCGTACTGACTCGGTATGATTGACCCAGTGTGATCTAGCTGAAAAAGTCATGTACTCCCTTCAATGTTAATAAATCCTACCACAGAATAGAATTGGCATCAAACAGGTAGAGACTCATACTACGGACGATTTGTTGATGTAGATTTATACGTAACTACACCATCATCACATAGTCAAGTTTTCATAAATAGCAACTTGTGTTACAAAGAAATAAGTTAGCTTTATAAGCCTAAGTAGATCACAGGGGGAAAAAAAGAGGGTGTACTAATGAACATGAAACTGATCTACTCAGCATGAAACACAGTAACGATTTTCACAAACTGATTTACTCATCACTAAGTTATGCAGTGTTTTATTGCAGTGCAGTCCTTCATTCCTTCCTCTAGCAAGACAAACTAGATAACATTTTGCAGTCCCAAAACACTAAAATGGTGTGAACAGTTCAAAGATAAAAATCTAAAAATAGCATAAATGAATAACTAAAGCATGATATAAGATCGTGTGAAATACTGGTATTCAAGCAAATCAATCCCGTGAAAGTTTAATAGCATTCTTTTTGTACCACCAAACACTGCTTTAACTGTACATTTGGAAATAATTGGAACCTAATATGCAATCCACAGTTGATGGCAAAAAGCAGCACATAACAAGATTTAGAATCTCACTCACACAAATCCTTATCCAGCACATCTGAACTAAAGTGCAAAAGCAGCAAAGCAAGCAAGATTTGCAGCACATACCAGGCTAAGAAGTGCGTAGAGAGCGCACGCCGGCGAGGTCATGCACACAAAGCAGCTCCAGAGGATCACAAACACCGCCGCAGGGCCCAAGCTCGCCAGTGCCAAGAACCCCCGCACGGTGCAGCCACGCCATTGCCTCAGCCCCGTGAGCACGAGGCGTGAGGAGCTCAAGCAGGCCCGGGACACAGCCGGCCAATGCCGATCAACGAGGCAAGCCAGCCGCTCTGTACCACCACTCGCCGCCATGTGCGCCCAAGTCAAGATGTGCTTCTGGGACAGCACCCACCTCCATCCCTGCTTCCACAGCCCCAAATCCGCCATGGAAGCCACAGGAATTTGATCGAATTAGTCAATCCAGATACTGCGGAAACCCCATCTCTCCCTGCTGAATTCAAAAAACACGCTGCAGGAACCGCTCAAAGAGCTCGCTGCGCTCCTTGGTTGCAGCAACCAACTCCCCCTAGAGCAATAGAACAGCTCCACGAACCAGAACAAACACCGCAACCAGCTCAAGAACTCATCAAGAACCTCTCCCAGCCCGGCCAAATATATCCGCGCGCACTGGATCGAGCCCCAAGACTACATAACGCCACCGCAGCAAACTTGGCCGGGGACAACAGGAACCGCTCCAGCGCGCCGCATTTGCGCCAAGAAACGACGAGGAATCCCCCCAAGAAAACCTCAGAAAGGCGCCGTCTTTCGCGGGGATTAGGGGCCGCCGACACCTGGGGTTGGATCTTGCGTCGGTGAATCGGCGGGGAGGGTGGTAAAATAGCGGCGAAATCCACGGGAATCCGAGCTTTGCCCCTTGCTGCTTTGCACAAGCTGTTCTTTATCCCCCCTTCTCTTTTCTTCGTGTGCACTTGCTTTTGCTGCTCTACTCCTAGCTTCGGCGCAGCCACATCTCGTGGCAAAAGAGGGATTGGGGGTGAGGAGTTTAAAGGCAAAAGAAGGAGAAAGATGGAAGATGAAATCTTGCAAAAGAGATGAGAGGAGGAGGCGATACCACACACACAATCTCTCTCTGCCTCAACTACGTGGAGAAGAGAAAAATGATTAGGGTTGTAGCTCGGCTGCTCTGGGAGAGTGAGAGCGAGAGCAGTTACTGTCCATGGAGGGGGGAAGGAGGGTAGGCATGGGCAGTGGAGGTGATGAGGACATGAGGGTGGGTGATTAGTAGAGAGCGAAAGAGAGATTAGAGAGAGATGGTAGAGTGGTTTAACCTTTTTATTTGCAGATTGGATCGTTAGTTCTTCCGATTATTAAATGGCTTAATTATAATAATGACAATGACAAGATTATGAGAATTTAGTGTTTCTTGAGGAAAGAAGAGTTAGCCAGCGAAAGTTTGCATGATGGTGATTGGAAGGTTAATCGTGTTTATTAGTGAAAAGAGAGTCGGTTTATGGTGTTCTTGCAGTTTTTTTTTTGTTTATTTATTGCTTGTTAATACGGGGTTAAAAGCATACATGCCACTGCAGACTCTTCTTTGAGCAGAAATGCCATCGTAGAGACTCTACAATAAGCAGACGCCATTATAGACAAAGAAAATGATCTCAGATGCCATTATCCGAGCTGAGACGGAATTTTGAACGAAATACACAAAACAATACCAGATGAAATACGGCCTGACAAGCGGGGCCCACATGTCACTCTCTCCTCTTCATCTTCTTCCTCCTCCTCCTCCTCTCTCTCTTCTTTTCCCTCTCTCGATCCGATCTTCCTCCTCCACGGCTCCACTTCGGCGTGGCTTGGCCATCGCGTCCGTCCGTCCGTCGTCCCCGTCCCCGAGCGCCGCCGTCCCGTCCTCCCCCCTTGGCGCCTGCCCTCTCGTCCTCCCTCCTCCACGCCGTCTCCCCCCTCGTCTTTTGCCTCTTCCTCGCAAGACTACCCCGCCTCCACTCGCCGCCGTCCTCGTCCTCCCTAAGTCGCCTCCCCATCCTCTCCGCAGACCACCCTCGCTCCTCCATCGCCTCCGCCTCATCGCCCCGCCTCCTCCACGCCGCCGCCCGGCGGCAAGGCGCCTCCTCTAAGTCGTCGACGGGAGCTCACCGAGGTCATGGTCCCATGATCTTGACACATCCTCGCCGCCGCTGCTGTTCATAGCAGCTTCATGAGCCACCGCCGCCAACGACCCTCATGAGCCGTCGCCGCCGCCTCGGACGCTTGACCTCCGCCGCCGCCGCCTCCTCGCCGCCTAAGCCGCCGTCATTGCCTCGGCTTGCTTTCTGCTCGGCGCTTTGGAGAAGAAGGGAAGGGCTCATGGGAGGAGGAGCCGTGGAGAGAGAGAGAGAGAGAGAGATGAAGAGGCGGGATCCCGTGGAGTGAGAGAGGAGGAAGAAGGTGAGAGGGATGACAGTGGCCCCGCTTGTCAGGCCGTATTTCACCGTATTGTTTTGTGTATTTTGTTCAAAATTCCGTCTCATTTCGAGATAATGGCATCTCGAGACCATTTTCTTTGTCTATAATGGCGTCTGCGCTATTAGAGTCTCTACGATGGCATTTCTGCCCAAAGAAGAGTCTGCAGTGGCATGTATGCTTTTAACCCTTCATTTAACCTGTGATCTTCTTAATACGGGGAGTGTATGTTATTGCGCACGGGGTGGTACGGATTATGCGATGCAATTAATGAGAAAGTGTGAGAATTGAGTAGTTGAGAAATGGCCGTAGTGGTCTGAATTATGAGCACGTTCTGAGCTAGTACTACATAACCAAACTATTATATCCATTTTTGGCATCTTGCTGGAACATATTAATATGTCTTGTTTCACTAATTGTAGCAACTGGTAGGCGTAAAAGCGAGTAATGTAACCTCTAAAAAATGAGAGAAATCTCTTTGGTTCAACTAATATCGAAATTAGTAACCCCGTTATCGATGCTGTCTGTACAAATATTGTATTGTTTCACGTGAAACTTTTGAGTTCCAGACTGGGTCGAGGTATTGCAAACACGTGCTGTCATGGTTTTTCTAAGGCAATTTAATATTCCATGCGTATATTAGGCGCTCAACTATACGGGAATAAAAAAAATTTGTTGTATGGAATCAATGTCGCTATTTTGGACCATATATTCACAGGAAAAAAAATCAGGACAATCCTCAAAGAAACGCAAGGTGTCCACATTATGGCTTCTTGGCGAATTCGATAATCGTCAATAATTGAACAATAAGATCTGGGGAATTGGTGAAAATGGCATAAAATTTGCACACTTTTGAATTGGACTCAACTATTGCATGAAAACCGGCCAATATCATCATGTATCAAATTTGGAATTTTCATAAATTCAAATCAACCAATGTTTGTCAATAATCAACTAATATAATCCGATAATCTTATCTCTTTTTTCAAGTGTTTGTAATTTTAAACTTGATTGATTAATTTGGACCAATTTCATAATGTGATTTTTCCTATGGCAATAAGGTGCAATTATCGACGTTGATATCCGTCTCCATTCTGCATCACCTCCTTTTTATAAAGGAAAAAACAAATCAGAGAAACAAAATATTGAATGAACGGAAACGCTTTTGACCGATCGGATGTCCCGGTTTTTTTTTTCATCACGCGCCTGGCTAGCTCCATCGAGGGCCTTGTCGGTGCCGCCATTCAGCCGTGGTGCCCCTGCTCGTCCGCGTCGCCGCTCAGCCGCACCTCCTTTTATCTCTTTTATCATCCCCTTCCCTCTAATCTCCATACCCCTTTTCTAATCTTCCCATGGTGATTCACTCGGTGGTGAAAGATGGCTTTGGTGACCGGATCCAGCGAAGACAATGCGGGAGCTCGCTAGATTTGGGGAAGATGGCGACGGATCTAAAGAGACAGTGGGTTTTTTTTATGTTTTGTTGTGAAATTTCTTCGGAAACACAATAAAAAATGTTGGAACATGGCATGTTTTATCAGTTTTGTCTGCCATGTTTTATCATCTTTTTGCTATGTTCAGCATGTTCGTCTATGATTCTTTATGTTTCATTGAACAAATATTTCAACGTCACTGTCATGTTTATATTTTGAAAAGCGCATGTCGGAAAAACGTCCAATTTTTTCGTTACGGACCGGACGTCCGATTCGGAGCGCCATCCTCGAATAAAAGTATCAAAAAGAACCCATAAAACTTTTCTCGAACGGCCTCTCAGGTTCTCAGTGCCACCGCCCACCGGTGCTGGCTTCCATGGGTGAATCGAGAAGGACGGACGGTGAGTATGGAGTCGCAAAAGATCTCTCGATCGCGAGGTAAAAAAGGAAGAGATGAAAAGCTGACGATGCTCGCGCTTGCCAGCTTCAGCTTGCCGTGAGGTACGAAGAAGACGACGCAGTTCCAACCATTACCGATGGTGCTCGGCTCACGGATCCTCTTCCCTCTGTGTGGTATGCTACCAACACGAGGCACTCCTTTAGTAGTCGTTATAAATATTTTTTTTAGTTTTTATGGTCAAAGTTCTATTTTGGAGACCATGTCAATGTCCAAAGCGACTACTATTTCATAACGGAGTGAGTATATATATAGCTCGTTCTAGTCAATTAATGCATATTAAATTTGTCTTTTTTTACGTACGCCTTGTAGCTATTTTTTAAGATTATACATCATGTTTGGTTGGTGTATTCGAGTAGCCACAACTTTTTTTAACAAGGATTTAAATAGCTTGTTATAGCTCTACTATAGTTTTTTTTTGACATAAAATGATATGCTAAGTACCAAAATTTCGTGAGCACAACTATGTCTGCTATAGCCGCTAAATTCAACGCTATTTCCGCTATTTTTATAACCGCTATGCCACTTTTAAAATTTCTTTTGAAAATTCAATCATAAGTTAGATGTTTAGTTATGCCCTCACTCATTATCATTGAATCTTACATGATGATACCATTGATATAAAATTAATAAATGATCACTTAGTCAAGTTTCTCTATAATGAACTTGTAGAATAATATATCACGGTAATCTACTCTATATATTAATTATGGTCATATAAACATCCATTAGACTACAAGTATTACTAAAATAACATGTATATACCTTATTTAGTTGGATTTAACTAATATTATACAATATTTCATATTTTATATAATTTCCATATTAAAATACTAAATAGAATAGCTTCCGCGATAGCCCGCTATAGCTTTTATATCTTTTCTCGGACCTCACCATGAAACCGCGAAAAACGCAATTTAAACCCTTCTATTTTTAACATATTGTTTGATATGTTACCGTATTTTTTGCATGGCACAAATTACTAGTCTAAGGAGCCATGTGTCGTAGGCCCAACATCTTGCCATCGTTTGCTTAAGATGTGGCTATCAAATATGGAGCCACACAATTTGTGGCAAATGTTTGACATGTCGTAGTTACTGGTTAGCAATCGAACATAAGCGTATTGTTTCTTCTTCAAACTCCTAAAAATAATTAAAATAATTGTCATCGTCTTTCCAAATCCCCTAACAAACGGCTACGACGCTTCGGATTATAATTCATAAACAGCTTTGCAGCTAAATCAAACCAGCTAAACTTAGAAAAAGGAGTGCATTAGCCTTTCTTGCTTTCTTTTTTCTTTTTGTGCTCTCTCGCATACTTCTTTCTTGTTTCTTGTTTGTGGGCCAATGGATATATGCAGCTTGTTTTTCTACTCACTGCAAGCATCTTTCTCACTGTCTATTTCTGTGTTGCCCCACATCTGAGACACTGCAAGTGACCAAAAGGAAGGAACACGAGAGAGCTCACTATACTTTCGGTTCAGTTCTTGTTGCTGGTTGTTACAGTCTGGTGTCAACAAAACTGTTGGAAAATGCTTGGCCAAAGAAAGCAATGGACTCAACTGAACCACTCACTGCCACTGAGGGAGATGAACCACCATAGCTAACTGCACATCACAAGAAATATGTTGGTATCAACTGGGACTAGTCATTAAACCAACAGTGCTCATGTGCCTTCCTTTGATACAGCCTGCAACAGAAGCCCTGTTTCCTGAAAGAGTGTTAATTTTAGATTTTCAGAGGATCAATGTGCAAGATGAGATAAGTTCACATGCTATCCACATGCCTAATTATTGGGGAAGGCGCAACAAAATAATAGGGGGCTGCATGGTAAAGATAAAAGAAGGCAGCTAGCCTCCCAGTTGACCTAATGACATGTGATGTGATGAGATGAGATGAGATGCAGCCAGGTCAAGAAGCGTCTGCATGACACTCAAGATGAGATTTGGTTTCTCCTTTCTCTTTCCTCCTCTTTATTCCTTCTCTTTTCTTTTGCATGTTTCGGTTGATCCCCAGCTGCTATGCTGTGCAATTGACAAAATCTTTTTAGTAGAATAGAATTCGGAAGAGATGATGCATTCGGGATTGCATCATGAATCTGAGGTCAGATGCTCATGGAAGTGGTTCTTGCTTTTCAATAATGGCATGCATATGTTATGATATGCTATTGCCATGGCTCAATAGTGGCAACATAGATATTGTTTGGATCTTGAATCAGCATTTACAATCTGCATTCAGATTTTGCAGGGTTTTTTGTAATCCTCAACCGCAATGCAAAGATTAGTCCACCAAAATATTTAATGTAAAGATTCTACATTTGACTTGGTGTTGGTGCAATTCATATCGACCTTCTGTAATTTCAAAAGGAGAAAGTCCGCTGCAGCCACATTGAGCTCCAACTTGTAGCCAGAATTGTGTTTTCTTGACTTGACTCGGTTATCTTAGACGGGAACAGCCGGATCAAACATAGCCATGACTAGTATTTCCTGCTCGTTTTTCCAATACTTACACCCACTATAATCCCAACTGCCCATTGTTCTGCAAGCAAGGCAGTTTACTTTCTTTTTACATTCTTTCTAATAAACAGAGAGCTTGCTATCAAGAACCTACTAATTTACGCGTTTTCCATGGCAATGAAAAATAATTAAATTAAAACCAATAATGCAACCACAGTTGGCAAATCAGCTCATACATTTGCCACAATCATTCCATACAATAGAAGCATGTCGGGCTGCAAATTGGTTGGGCAACCAAACAAAAACTAGACTATTAAAAATATTCAGGTTGATCGATGATGATGGAGAGAGAGAGAGACTACTTCGCGTTCTGTCAGCTTGCCTTGCTAACTGCTTACCGTTCACCAATCCTCGCAAGACGCACGACGCAATCTCTCTCTATACGAGTGCTCAGAATGTCTCCCTAGAAGAGTTCTGAAAATTTTCCCTCTCTAGGTGTAGCCAAGGAGCTGGCTCAAAGGTAGAACCGTACAAGTATAAAAAACTGGAGGAGACGGCATCTCAAAGAGTCAGGCATTCATCTCTGTACTTCGATCCTTGCATGTCACGTCTAAATGATCTAGCTCTCGAGTCTTTTGAGCCTCTGTTAGCACGGAGGATCAAGTAGAGCACGGACTCCTAAAATGCTATGAACAAATCATCCGACGATCAAGCTTGCATCATAGATTTTCAGTCCTAGCAAAATGTAACTTCGATAAAACATAACAGGCTGTGTATTAAAGGACAGGACCCTGCCATACGAAATTTCACAATTATGGCACTCAGCAACAAGATTTTGATCAATTCAGGACAGGCCGTGGGAGCTCTTTTTGTAATAGGGTAGCTGTTTTTACCTTTGCACCCACCGGGGGAGGGGCCTTTTTTATTTTTTCTCCCCCGACCCTGTACTTTCCCTCCTACTTTTGATCAATTCAAAGCAGCTCTCTTGCTCTTTTGCTTAAAAAAAAAAACAAGATTTTCCTAAGCTATTGAAAGTTCTCATGTTCACCAATTTTTTCTTTTCTTTTTTGGCCACCAAAAGAAAAATTTTATCTTTTTTGACACCGAAAAAAAAACAGGGGGTTTGATTTTCTAAGATGTGTCTAAAATATTATGGCTCGTTCATTTAAAAATGAAAAAAAAACTGATCCGACACCCCAGTGATCCCTTACCCCCTATTGGCTGAGACAATGAATACAATACTATGCATGTTTAATCCCATGGCACAATGATCTCTTACCCCTGGAGTACAGTAGAATGAATCAATATACTATTTTCAAGTGGATCGATAAGCACAAATGTGGCCTTTTTTGCAGAGTTTTTTTTTCTGGAGATGGATCCGGAGAGAGACAGGGAAGAGCAAAACTAATCACCTGGCCCACAACATCAATAATTAAGCACACACGGTGGCGTGAGGACGGCGGAATAGTTTGGACGCTACAAAAAGCCTCCCCTTTAAATCACAATCATAACCCAACACGCCACAAAAACAAGTGGCCAAATACAGCTTTGTTTGTGGATATGCAAACAGCCACAAGACTCATGTCAAACACAGCAGCAGGGAGCTTCCTTGGACCATTGATTTGCAGCTTGGCAAAAGAAACATGCATAGAAGAATATGATTGACTTCATGGCTTGCACTATGTTACTGCCACTAGGAGCCTTGAATCACAAGTGATAACCTCTGCAGAGGCATTAATGCAATGAGTTGTTTGCTTCTCGCTAAAGCCAGCCCAGGGACATTGCTCTCATTTTTTCCAAAATGGGAAGGGTGTCTAAAAACAGAGGAAAAGAACGCAGCAAGGTTAAATATTGCAAATAATATAAGATGAAATAACACGGGAAAGCATTACGATGTAACAAATCACATGACTGTACAACTTTGGGTAATGAGAGGTAGAGGAGCAAATTCTACGGGTGATGTATAAACGTGACACATTATAATGAATTTACTCATGAAAAAATTGCCAGCTTGCCAGAAACTTGAATATGGAGCATGGATTCTATATTTGTTGATTTGGTTTCCCCAGCTGTCGATTTTCATAATTCCATCAATAATCAATATTTTTTGCTTTAATCTATTATCAGTTCACTTAGAGAGAGAGTTCCTAATTTGTGTGCAGCTATATGTGAATTTTACCAACAATATTGCTACCACCACTGTTGTATTCATCGCAGAAACTTTCTTGTTATGCTATCATGATCGTGCAAATCAATTCACAATGCATGAAGCTCTACTGTAGATGTTAGCAAAACAAAGAAGCTCAATTGGAATTGGAATCAACGGGTTGGGAGTTCAGAAACCAAAAATCAGCAAAAGCTTATGGGCTAAATGTATTGTTTTGCACAGTCAAAGGGGCTAATCCTACACCCATGTAAACAAAATGTGCATAGGTGCAACTGATTGCTTACAGAATTACAGATGTCAACAGTCAAATCAAAGGGTGGTGATCATGAAAATCTCTAACACAAGTCTGCTATTATATCATTACAAAGGGCGCAAGGATGACAAAGGTACACATCAAGAGATAATGCAATACTATTGTGCAGCCATAACCTGGAGCTGGATAACATCATCATGAATTCATTTTTATTTGACCAGATTAGATTTACTAAAATCTGAAGGTCATGTGTGTAAAACAACATAATTACAGACTAATTCTCCATCTATGAGTTAAGCATGATCAGATGTCAAACAGCAAGTCAAAATAAAATCAAGATTCATATCACATTCATACAGGTTCACAATAAAATGCAGTCCATCATTTAACCTCAGTTATATCTTTTACACAAGGAAGTCATTGTTTGAAGCAGCAATCCCCAACATCAGCATGACATGCAAAAAAAAGAAGCTTGACAGCTATAGTCTGGTATTGTTTGTCAAGACCTTGAATGACTTGGATATCAACAAAAAATGTCATCATTAGAAGAAAGAGAATATACCAACCTAAAGTTATATCATATGTTATATTCAAACTCCCTTTAGTATTTAGAGAACTAAAAACTCCGGAAGTCCAATAGACCGATTGTCCCAGTATTCAGCAATCGAGCATACCATGACTGTACAATGTCATAGGATAAGCATGAACTACGTTTGTAAGCAACTTAACTTCCAAAAATTGCTCCCGGGACACCAGACAAAAGGTGAACAATTGAAATAACTAAATGCTTGCATGCTAATACTGCATTGCAAACAAGTCAGGAATGGAATGATTCTTGCCCAAAATCACAATGGAACATGGTTGGTCTCCCCCGAAATTTCACTATCCATCTCTTAGTTTTCATCTGCGATATCCTGTTACAAAACGCTTGATGTCTGCAAAGTCTAAAACTGTCTTCACGTCACGAAAAGAAGAACCCCACTTTGTACTGACAAAATCAACAAGAAATTCAGATTGCTTGTTGCCATTTGTCTGCAGATAGTCAAAAAGAGATCTTATGTTACAACTTTTGGAGCAACGACATTAGTCCTTCAGAAATCAGGACATGTAAAGCAATAAAAGCAAAAATGTTCTCTCATGTAGGGAATACAAGTCAAGGTTCAGTAAAATGTAGGGATAGTCATTATGGATATAAAAGCGACATTTCGATTTTTCATGGCATGTGATATTTCTAATAACATCAGGCTTTCTAACTTCTAAGCAAATGGAACAATCACTTCTAAATGGTTAACTGAAAGGTGTAACAATGAAAGCTCCCCTTCAGATAAAATGGAAAGTATATTGGTGGAAAATTAAGTTTATAAATAAATGCAAAATCTTGAATTTATCTAGTATTGGTACAATTACTGATAGTAAATAAACATGCATACAAGTCAAAGAGACATGGCATGGCATCCAAAGATGTTATACCTCAAAAACAAAGAAACCTCCAGGCTGCAGTGCAGAGGACAACCCTTCACAAAGATGAAGCAAATTCTCAAGGCCATCTTTGCCTCCATCAAGTGCCAATTTTGGTTCATGCCAACCAACTTCAGGTTGAAGGCCAGGTAGATGATCAGTTGGTATATATGGAGGATTACTAATGACGCCCATGAGTTTTCCTTTCACATCTTCTAATGGTTCGAACCATGAGCCATGCCTTATCTCAACTTTATCCTAAATTCAACACAGTTAACCTTGACATCAACAATAGAGTCTGCGCACTTCTGAGAGTAAAAAAAAAAGAAGATAACCATGCAATACAGTTGAAAGGCCATAGGAGTAGCCAGAGATGTTTACTTCCTTAACAACTTGGAATTGGGATCGCAAGGAGCAAGTTTTGAGATAGATATAAAGGTTTGAACCATGAGCCATGCCTTATAGCAAGTTTTGAGATAGATATAAAGGTTTGAACCATGAGCCATGCCTTATCTCAACTTTATCCTAAATTCAACACAGTTAACCTCGACATCAACAATAAGAGTCTGTGTACTTCTGAAAGTAAAAAAAAAAAAGAAGATAACCATGCAATACAATTGAAAGGCCATAGGAGTAGCCAGAGATGTTTACTTCCTGAGCAACTTCAGCAGCTCCTCTATATTTCCCCTCTAAAACACTATTAGCGTCCTCTCTATCCATCCCTCTAAAATTCCTTCATAAATTACACTAACCTCTAAAAGATTCTTTCCCTCCAGCAGCCCCTCTATATCTGCTACAGTATTTCCCAAGAGCTATTGGAGTTGCTTAACAACTCAGAATTGGGATCGCAAGGAGCAAGTTTTGAGATAGATATAAGAGTGGCAACCAGAGGCGAAAGGTGTTTGGCAAGTTAACATTTTATACCAAAAACAAATCTACAGGGGTTCTGTACAACAAACAAGCACCCAAATCCCAATACAAAAAATCAAACCATGTGAAACATGCTAGTGGATACCATACTTAAAGGCAAAAAAGGACATTCTTGCACAAGCTTCCGTCAGTTTAGCAAGTCTACTACGCACTAATAGCATACTAGACTATTAGTGGTAGTGTTAAAGATTTAAAGTATAGTTACAATACTTCATTCCACCTTTAAATTTTGCCTAACTTTGAACTCAACTGCAATTCAACTCGATTGCCATCCCAGCCAATTAGTCAGGACTCAGAACTCAGCACTTTCCAACACTGATTTCAATCCATCCGATGTTACATTTTCTGCAATAAATCAAAATCCAACTAGCTAGCAATCCACATTTGAGCCCTGGTGCCCTACACTGCAAGTTTTACGCCACTCTCAGACCCTCTTGCGCATTGTACATAGTTGGCTCAGTACACTCACTGACGATAACAAATGGCCATGAGAACGTTTAGCTAGCTAAGCATATGTAGCAACATTTGTATTTTTACCAAGGTGACTAAGATTAGCTTAAATTTAAATATTGTCAGTTCCAAAGAAATGGCATCCCCTCACCTGCACCCCGTACCTGTCGACATTGAGCTGCGCAACCTCAACGGCCGCCTCGCTGACGTCGGTGGCAAAGACCCTCCCATGCGGCCCCATCATCCTGGCCACGGCCACCGCGATGGCCCCGCTGCCGGTGCCGAGGTCCGCCCACCACCCGCTCTCGAACCCCGCCACCCGGCCCACCATGTCCACCACCGCCTCCGTCTCGGGGCGCGGGATGAGCACCCCCTCCCGGACCGCGACCACCAGGTCCCTCCAGTGCTCGTTCCCGACGACGTACTGGAAGGGGCGCCTGCGCCGGACGTGGTGGAGCCAAAGGGCGTCGAGGTCGCGGAGCGGCGCGCGGAGGAGAACCGGGTCGGAGGCCGGGTCGGCGGCGGCGTCGGCGAGGAGCCAGCGGAGGTGGCGGTGGAGGTGCGGCGCGGAGCGCGGGATGACCGAGGCCGCCCGGCTGCGGAAGGCGGCGAGGGAGGCTGCCGGGACCGGGTGCACCGGCGGGCGGAGGAAGAGCGGCGTGGAGTCCGGGTCGTCCGGGACGGGGCTAGGGCTCGGCGGTGACAGAGCGGAAGCGGAGGAGGAGAATGAGATGGGGTTGGGGAAGAGGCGGGGCTTGAGCCTGGGTGTGCGGAGGAAGGCGGCGGAGACGACGACAGGTCGGGGGGAGAGCGAGAGCATGGCGGCGAGGGGGGCGTCCACTCATCGAGCTGAAGACGAGGGCAAACTGGCAAAGGCTTGGCTCGAGCCTCACCTCAACCATAGTCATTTCATGATTTGTCCCTTTTTTTTGCGATGCCATGATTTGTCATTTTTATAACTCAAATGAATTGATTTCTCCCATTACGCCTATTCGAATGCCCACCAAATTGCCTATTCTTTGTGTCTAAACAAGAATTGGAGGAGGTTGCTGGAACTATAGTTGAAGGTCTAGGCCTTGTTCTTTTTAGCGTATTGTTGCGTTGGTGTATTACTGTAGCAAATTTGAAAGCCCTCGGAAAGAGGTATATAGATTATAAAAAAATAAATTAAAAAAGTTTTACGATCTTTAGAAAGACTATTAAAAGCCACGAAAAAATCGTTACAAATTATCACAACATATAGACTATATAAAAATAATAAAATTTGCTACAGTGATACGCAACGATACGTTACGCTGAAAAGAACAAGGCCCTAACCGCTCACGCATGCCATCTACGGATCTACCTCTAGCTGCTAAGCATGAAAGTGATCACCAGTCAAACCAAATTTTTCATGAAGAATTCATCTACCACTAGCTGGATATATGAATAGTCCACTATGGCCTTGTTTGTTTCAGATTAACGTAGCGTTGCGTTTCGCTGTAGCAAATTTGTAACCCCCTCAAAATACGTCTTAACGAGTTCAAAAAATTATGAAAAAAATATTTTACAAACTTTAAGAAGTACTATTTAAAACCCCACAAGAATGACTACAAAACATTACATCATTTGGCTTATACAAAAATAACAAAATTTAATTTAATTTAATTTAATTTAATTTAATCTGAAACAAACAAGGCCTATAATAATTGCTCGCGTCCGAAACTTGCACCTACTTAAACAATTCTACATCAATATATCTCTCCTAAGCCTTTGATAGTGGAAAACCAAGAGAGAAGGGGGAGTTGCAAGCCGTCCGGTTCTCATGCACAACGCTAGAATTTATCGTGTGGGTGCTCGAGGAGACCGATGGTAGCATGTTTAGGTAAATTTAGAGCTTCGCTGTAAATTTTCTTTACACTTTACACTACACTATAAAAGATTCCTTCGTCCTACCACACACTCTATTCAATATAGCAACTTTTACAGCTTCTCCTAGCTTTGCTCAGGAGGCTGATGCGTCTGAAGAGGTAAGTCAGACAAGATGGAGGGTGGCTCGACTAGGGAGGTAGCAGACAATGTTGCTGACAAAGAAGTGGGAGGCGCCAACTGAACAGGAAAACTTAGGTTTGCACATGTCGAGCTCCATTGAAAGGCTAGAGCAAGACCCATATACATGAATGAAGACATTGGACGACCATTGCAGAATATCATCCTCTATGCACACCGCCACCAACGCTCGTTTTAGGATGGAACATGCATGGTGATATGATATCCTTGCCCCTCTTCCTAGCATGTTACGAGGCTAGCACATCCGCCGGTCCTCCCTTTGCAGCAAATCAGAGAAACTAGCAGCTTGATGGTGAATGCTTTGATTAAGAGAAAAACTAGTAGCTTGATGGTGAATGCTTTGATTACAAGAGCATGTTTAAAGTCATATAAACCTTTTTACAATCTTCTTTAAAAACCAACGTTAACTATGGACACAGCCCACTACCCAAGTTCAAGTCCCCATGAAAGAAGTGGTTTACAACTATGGAGTATGGACCGAATCACCGGCCTGACCCTGCAAAACTCCCTAAAAAAGGCCACCGCCGCCAAGCCGCACAAAGACTTTGCCCGCAATGCACCATGAGCCCAAATCCACCGAAGCAAACAAGCATGGACACGATGCACGCAATGCCAGGTTTCAGAGCACAGCACATAGCAATTCAAGCAAACCATGGTCACATACAAATAGATAGATAGATTGATACTAGGTAGATAGGATGGCCTTGATCACACACAAACAAACGTCAACAATCAGGTCCTGATCATGGCATCACACCACAGCACACAGGTGCAAGCAGTAACTAGGGTAGGCCGGCACCATATGTAAAGGCAAGTGTGATACACCAGAGTTCTTTGAAATGAACAGTAGTAGCGGTAGAAAAAGATGGTGGTGAAGCGGTCACATGAAGGTCCAGTTGACGAGCATGAAGGCGAGGCAGTGTGGGGCGTCGTCCTCGCTCAGTACCTTCCACGCCACCGCCTGCTCATACGACGCCTGACGCCCCATGCTTGACTTGCACAGGCCACCAGGGAGGACCGCGAAACCCTGAAGAGATGGGACGCGGATTTCAGTATGCATACGAGTGGTTCTGGTTTAATGGGTGAGCGATAAAGTGCGCGAGATGATGCTGGTTAGACCTGCTGCATGATCTTGGGGAACTCTGAGCACAGCGCCTTCCGGCCCTCGTCGTCCAGGATCATCTCGAGCGAGATGTCCTGCAGGTTGATCAGCGTGGTCTCCAGGATGTCGAGGCCAGCTTTGTTGGCGAAGGTGAACATAGGAGCAGGCTGTGAACATGATGGCCGAATGAAAGGGATTCTCGTCAATAGGATGTACCAGCAAGAAGGCTATTAGGCTAATGTGAAAGCACCAGCGGTGAGATTTAGCACTGACCTTCAGAGAGCAGCAGAGTATTGCGTCGCTGTGTTTCCACAGGAGCTTGAGGGGAGAATCAGAGTCCTCAGTGTCCGACCAACGGATCTCGCCTCCAGTGTGAACCCTGAAAGTTTCACCAAAGTTCAACTACTTCGGAAACAGTACAAAATCAGATATAAAGGTTTTTTAGATAATAGAAATATTATTTTTAGCCTCTACATTAAAGGATGTACACAGTCCAACCCGATATGAACATTCTATTACAAGTTGGGCAATAGAGAACATATGCTTCAAGGAAAGGCAATTTAGGAAGCTCCACAGCAATGGAACAAAGGAGTGCTGGGCTGAAAATCAGGGTTTTACCTATAGCTCCTGCCGATCCAGCTAGCAAGTGTAAGTGCCTCAGGAGAGCCTGGAGGGTGCTTCATTTCAATCTGTGAGCCCAGGCGAGAAGGAGCTATCGCCATTGCCACCCTCTGTACAGATGCCATCACAGCTCGGACATACTGCCTGGCCATTGCTGCCACGCTTTCACGAAGGTGGTTCTCAAATGAGAACTGGAAGGCAATCGTCAGGACTGATCTCATGTTGCATGCACCGGAAGCATCGCTTGAAGCACGTGAAGCTCCACCTGATCCAACCTCAAGGGCAGATGCAAGGTCAAGCGTGCGTGTGGCGGATGGAACATCCTGCAGTTCAATGCACAATGGCTAATCAGCATTACAATACAAGATGGACCAAAACAAGTCTTCAGGGTGAACTGGTGGTTACACCAACCGATTTTGCGTCCAGTGGTATCACACGGAACCCTGACGGTAGCAACGGTGCATCATCAGCAAACGACTCGTCAATAGGTGCAAAGACCAGCTGTGCACATGCACCTGCAGCGTTCTCATCAACCCCGCTGCAAAGCTGCAGTAGAAAATAACATCATATCATCAGGACAACGCAATAAACAGTAGATCCTAAAGCAATACATGAGGAAACATCATACCTGCAAAAGGTACATGTCCCGCGATAGAAGTACCTCATCATGGCTAAAACCATGTCCTTCGAGCCTAATGACCTCCAAAAACTACAAATCAAAGTGTTTAGCTTGATGTATTGATATTGACAACTCAGTATAATAGAGAACTGCAAGTTCAAAATTAAGTCATTACCTCTTCATGCTCCAAGGTATGTGCAAGGGGCAGTATAACCTGACTACCCATAAATCCACTAGCCCTTAAACCAGGAACTGCATATGGACTGGCCCTCAAAGAGGCAGCAGAATAAGCATCAACACCAGGATCAGCCCATTCAGAGCGATGCTCCCTTAGAAATCGCACAAGTAGAGCAGGTGGAACATTCTACAGTATTCAAAATGTACACTTGGTTATGAAAGGATGAATAATTTTGGTCCAGTGAAACACACAAACATTAGTTTATTCAGTAGAGTTAACAGTGAACTAAATAAAGCAGACGTACAAACCTGCAGTAGCATTGAAGCCTTTGCACACAAGATGCCACCACCAATAGCAGAAAAGAGCGGGGAGGGGCTAACGTGGGATCCAACAAGCTTATTTGGAGAAGAGTTAACTGAAATTGTAATATCCTCAGCACCATCACTGCTCAACAAGGACCAACCATCATCTGGAAATCCACTAACAGCATCGTTGAAGCCTCTGCAAATTAGAGCCTCAAACTCAGTTGTGCAGTAGGAACCACATGCACAATTCATATTGGCAGATGTATGGAAAACGGTTTCAAGAGCACAGGTCATCCATGACCCAATAATCACAGACCTGCTAAGCCTTTGACTGAAGGTTCTGAGAACAGCAGGCTGGCGTCCAGCACCATAGGGGATTTCACCACTTGATTCATGTGCAATTTGCCTAATGTGTCGCAATGCCTGCACACAAAGAACCAATACATGTCACTGCAGCATTGGAAATAACCATGGGTGTAGGAATCAGTATTTTTGCAAAATCCTGATGAGGGATTAGCAACAACGAAACATAACAGTAGCACAGTACACATACCGAAATAGTCATCTTCTGAGCAAGGATCTTTGGAGATTCATAGAGCGGTCTGAGGACCTCAGGCACACTCCAAGCCTATTGAAATATATAATTAATAACATGAAAAAACATAAAACTACACAACTGTAGCACTCATCAATATAAAAGCCTTCTTGCTACTTACATCCAAATCAACATGATCCACAATGTGAATCATAGAACCACCTCCCTCACATGGTCGAATCAGATAACCACTAGGGAGCACCTCAGCTCTGATAAAATTTGGTGTGTTAGGCCCAGATGGACCACCGGTGGACTGAGTCAATGACCTTTCACAGATCTACAAAAGAACCACGTTGCATTATCACCATTCAACAACAGTACAGGAATAGTTGTACTCACAGTGATTGCATAAAAAGATCAGCCAAGCAATATTTAATAGAACAGTGATGACACTACAGATGAAAGCCTATATGAGAATAGTTTGTCCAAACAGATTGGGCCTGATCAGAAGGTGACAAACAGAACAAGGAAAATGGAAGAGAACATTTTTTTTCTTCACAAAATGATAGCAGGCAATTAAAGACTGAAGTAATACCACAAGACTGCCATCTTCAAGGCAACTGCTGTAACGCAGCGTCCAAAAGTCACGTGGTGCCGCTAAAGTCGTCGGTGCATAAGTCTGAGGAATTAAAATGGCCATGATAATCGTCAGCACCGGTACAGCAACTAGTACCAGAGATAACACGTGAAAATTCAATCTGTGAGATTTCTACCTGCATGTAGATTAGCTCAATAGTCCCACCATTACCCGTAGGGATAACATGGAGGATATCGACACATCGGCAATCACGATACCAAGATGGGCGATCCTTGAGGATCTCCGCAACCTAAAAGGCAGCTCATTAGGGCATGCCTCATGTTAATTGAAGAGAAACGTTGAGCAATGCCTACGAAAAAATTCATACCTTTGTGGGCTCAAGGCTCACAAGGCCGCAAGCTCGTGCTGCTACGCCACTACAATTGTGCGAAACAGCAATGATTCCAATGGAATCCGGACCAGGCTGCAATGGTGTTAGCATTTGAAAGCGGTTAGGCAGAAAAGCAACAAATCATCTAATACCATCTTGCACAAAGAATGCATTACCTTCATCCCAACCATTTGCACCCATTCAACAGCAGTTCCCGTCGCCTTGGACAGGAACTCTGCCAAGGTCTCCTCAGCAATAGCGAGCAGACTGCATTACAAAGAGCAGCTCAGCAAACTTGCATACATCAAACCTAGCATTAGCCCAAGAAATGAGACTAGGCATTGCAATTACCCAGCTGGGTTGTTCGCATCCCTTTGCGGATGCGGAGCTGCTGGGTTTTGCTGCTGATGGTGTTGACCACTTGTCACCACAGACTCACAGCTTGTATCTGTGGTGGCCACAGAAGGCTGCAAGATAGCATACAAATGTTACAAGTAGAACAAAATAGTGCAGTAATCGTAGAATCAACATCACAACAACCTCCAAATTTTGAAAGCATTTGGATAGGGTGGGTAGCTCACATTGTGGAGCTGATTCCGCATGTAGCCGTTCTGGTAGACGAGACGTGACACCTGCTTCTGCAGCCGGTCATTCTCCTCCATCAACAGCTTGTTCATCGCGGTAAGCTTCCGGTTCACCGTCTGCAGGCGGGAGGCCTCCTTGCGCTGCTTCTCCCGGCATCTACCAATCACAGGGTAAGTCACATGAAGTTCAGTGGCATGCACGCCTAAATAAACTAAAAAAAAGATAGCATCTTCTGATACACAATATTGCCATTGTTACTGGCACAGACCAAATGTGCCCAAAGCGAGTTAGGCAAAGGCATTTCGGCAAATATGCTGTCATGGAACAAAAAGGGTCAAACAGGAACAAGGAAAAAGTGGAACAAAAAGAGACAAATGGGTAATACTATGTTAATGGCAAGATATCTTTGAATCATTGCCAAATTGAAAGTGATGTTTGTGTCTGCATCTGCGAAGTCTAGCCTAAACATGAGTACCCTCCCATGGGTGAAAGATTATTGGTTATATTTATGCTTGTGAGTGCAGTGTGATCCCAATAAACCAAACTTGCTCAAGAAGTGTTGTTCATCTTCTCCCTGTTCATTCACAGTGGTGCGACCATTAACTAAAACCCTGAACTATTGCGGTGAAATGATAGCCCAATGGGTGGTGTTTAGGGGGGCCAAAAGCACAGTAAACAAGAACACCACTAACAGACACAGGTGAAAAGATGTGCCTGGAAATGGCAAGCACAGCTGCACAGGAAACAAGAAATGCCCCCATTCATGCCGATCATTGAGGTTGAGGCCACAGACAAAAGCACCGCATTTGCGAGCAACACATAGGCCAAAAATTTCCATCCGAACCGAACGAAATGAGTGTGAAGTCCTCGGAGAATCCAGAATGTTTGACTGTTCCCATGACCAAGAAAATACTCCTAGATGAGGAAACCAGGCGAAAATAGGGAAGAACGGAGGTACAGAAACTCAGATAGTTGCGCAAGGCAAAAAAAAAAGGCACGAAATGAGATCAAGATCAAATCCAAGCGAGCAGACAAAGGTGACACAGTCAGACATCTCCATAAAACAAACGGCTGCATCAATTTGACAACGAAAAATGGAGCCATTCCCACCCAAGACGACATTTTTAGCAAATCCAAAAAAACTACCACTCACATCAAACCTAAGATAGAGAAGTTTCAAACTTTTATTAAAAAAAAAAGGAGCATTTTTGACAAGCCAACCAAAATAAACTGCGTTTTTGCGCCCCTCCGAACCAAAATAAACAGACTTGGATCTCATCCCTTCCTCCCTCTCCCGCGCTGCTCTGCTTCCACCCGCGCCACCGCACCGCCGCTGCGCCGGTTAGGGTTCGGGTTAGGGTCGGGGGGCGGAGGACAGGAGGTGGGCGGGGGATTGGCGCACGCCTGCCCGGATTAGGGAGGTTTGGGCGGCGAGAGGATGGGGTGCGGAGAGGTGAGGTCGGCGGGAGCGCGGAGGTGCGTGGAGCAGCCGGACAGGGAGGGGAAGGGGGTGTTGCCGCGCCGGAGGCGAGGAAGGAGCGGGAAGGCGGCCGCGCCGGCGACTGATGCCCATTTCCCCCTCATCCACAACAAACTGTCCAAACACCAGAAAAAAAAAACCCAAATCTTCCGTACCCTCTGCAAAAATCCACCAAAACGAGTCACCCAATCTGAGCGAGAAGGAGAGACTAACCTGCGGTTCTGAAACCAGACTTTGATTTGCTTGGGCTCGATGTTGCTCAGGATGGGGCACTCCCTGATGAGCTGCTGCCGGCGCAGCGAGCTGGGCTTGGGGCACTCGGTGTAGACGCGCTCCAGCGCCTCCACCTGCTCCGGCGTGTACCGCACGTACTTGCCGGTGTCCACCTGCGGCGCCGCCCCCGGGGAGAGCTTCTCCCTGCTCCCCACCGCCGCCATCCTTGCCGCCGGCGCCGACCGCTACTGCCCGAGAGAGAGGAGGAAGGGGAGGACGTGCTGAGGCCACGGCCAAGGACGCCGCCGCGTCATGGCCTGCGGGTCGGGGCGCCGCCGCGAGCTCCCGTGGCTGCCATGGCGTCGAGTCTGCTCTGCTCGGGTTCCTCTTCTTGGTCGCTGTGGTTGTGCTCGTGAGTCGTGACTGTGGATCGAGGGGAGGAGGGGTGCTCGGCTGTGTGGGCTGGCCTTTAATAGTCGCTACCTAGCAAGCTACCACAGCAGCAGTGGTAGCTCTGGTCTTCCAAACATCAAGACTCTCTCTCTCTCTCTCTCTCTCTCTCTGTGTCTTCTCGTCTTTCTTTGCTTATTTCTCTCTCCTCATCTGATGAGTATCGAGTTTTTCACATGAGAATGGGACATTTCCATTCCTGAATTTATTATTTTAACTGCAACTTCTGAATTTGTTTCCCGATAGAAAAAAAAAATTATGCTCGTCGATTTCTCTGGACCACGCCACCACGGCATCATAGCAGCTGTACTGGATTGTTGCGGACAGGCATACGAAGGAATTGCATTCATGATCATTTCTTCTCTGAGCCTTATTATGGAGTAATACTTAAAAGTTAATGGAACCAAACGTTTTGCTCCTCGGGTTCTAAAATGTTTCAGCTCAATCGTTAGGCACGTATTTTTATTGACAAAGCAGGCTAACCTTCTCTTGATCTGACATACAGTTATTTTTACCAAGGAGAAAGTGCAATTATTTTTAGTCATATCACATCGATTTGATGCCTTGGCACTTGGCAGCCGGATTTCAGATTAGTGTGTCCATATTTGAACAGATTTTGCAAAATGTGCCAAATGCGAAATGTTCATCCCTCCTCTCATTTTTAGGTTTGAACAGAGGCCCACTGTCCGAAGCAGAAAGGGTTCACAGCGTAAGCAGCAGCTTTAAACAGTGTAAAGCCATCTCAAAGAAAGAATCTTCAGGCGTGGAGCCGTGGAGGCAACTGTTCTTATTTTTTTGTTTATTTATTTCGCCAGAACTTTTTAGAAGTCTGTGTGGGCATTTTTGTTTTAGGTTTTTCATAGGAGCATGTTTCTATTCTTTTCAAGAGTGTGCCCCTTTCTATATAAAGAAAAAAATGGTACTAGTAATATATTGTCTCGTACAAAAAATAAAAGGATTGATTGATATGAATGCGGAAGGCCGGTGCAGAAACAAAACTATGAAGCGTAAAAGATGCTTTGATATTTGTATAATAGCATTGTTTTACTTAGGCACAATTTTACGGTGAAAAAAAAGCGTTTTATAGAGGTATTTCTCTGGAGGCATTTTTACACCAATTAACCTAAAAAAAAGTTTCCACGATCAAATAAAAATGCGGTTGTGAAGCTAGCCGGGTCTAACGCGTGGATTCAAGCTTTTCGACCAGAGGTCTCACTTTTCCCAGAATGTGGTATTCTTTGATGGCATATTTGGTTTATGTCCTATTTTTTCGGTTGATCTGAACGGTTGAAACAGCTGAATGGCTGAAACGACTGAATTTTGCGATCTTCTTGATATAGTCTTGAAATTCGATCCATTTCGATTGACTTACTTTTTAAACCGTTAGACTACTCTTCAAAACAGCGAAAAAACACTTTAAAACCCTAAAACATATGTATTTTTAAAACATGGATAAGCCATTAAATTGTTAAGTCCATTAAATTGTTAAGTCGTTAAGCTGGAAAGAACAGGACCCACTCTACGACGCCTAGGTGTATGGTATCATTCTTTATAAAGGAACAATCAACATCGTGTTCAACGTAATGTTTTCAGATAAAACAACAGTTACGCCCTCTACATCTGTATATGACTAATACATGCAGGTTCACATCGATAGAAAAAATTATTGAAACCATTGTTATCAAGTCCTACGATTAGTCGCGATTAATCCACGATTAGTCCATAAGTCTCTTTTTTTAGAACGACTAGGGACCTCGACTTGACTAGGCACTCTACCGTGAGTTCCATCATCTAACATTAGAAGAAAATTAGTCACTTGACATTGTATTCTCATTCTTGCTATGTTTTTGGACTCCACTGTAATTGTTATTTTTTTTTACAAAAGTACAAGTAGTCATGCCAACTACGCAACTACTTTTCCAAACAAAATAGATGTTATTGTTGTCGACTAGTCATGGATTAGCCACGACTAGTCCCCAAGTCTCCCCTCATGCGACTCGACTCGACTTTACGACTTGATAACCATGATTGAAACTACAATGTGGTTGTCTTAACACAGAACTAAGAAAAGTACTAAGCAGCAATCATGTTATTCCCTTATCAGTTGTTATTGAAGAGTAATACGATGGTGGCAATCTAAAGAGCGTAACACACCATGACAAATTATTCTGGCCCATCCTCATTTTACAGCAAAACCCAATGACGGGCACAACTCATGGGCTCCCTTGAAAATATGTAAAAGAGAGATATCTTTTGGCTTATCAAGGACTGTATATCACTCCAACACATCTAAACAACCCTTTAGAGTAAAGTGTAGCTAGCAATGCAGCTTACATGATGACTCAAGGTTGGTCTTTATATTATTTTTTTGTTGGTTTAGTATTGTCATAATTTATGCAGGAGTGTTTTTATCCTTCATGGACGAAAATGTTGTGCACTTAATTTGTTCTTAATTAGAAGGGTTTTTGGTGAAGTGGTGCACTCGGTCTTTGGCCAACAAGTGCGAAAAAAGGAGAGGAGAGCCATCCTGGCCATATCTGAACATCTTCCTTGCCTCTGGGAGCCTTCCAACCAACGCCAAGACCGAAAAAACCTGGTTTTTGGCCCCAGGGATGTATAGTTATAGGTGTCGACGGTTGGGATATTGACCCAAGTCAACCAAGGTTCTTCAGGAAGGAGATAGGAGACACGCCGAACAATGCGAATAGCAACGAACGGGGAGACAGGGGTTTTTATCCTGGTTCAGGCCTCTCGGGAGAGATAATAGCCCTACGTCCAGCCTTTCTTATATATCAAAGATGATTACAAGAGGTGGCTCGACGAGACGAACAAGTCTCGGCGAGATTATGGGTGTACAGGAAGCAATATGCAAGGGCCTCGTGCTCAGATGCCCCCTAAACGCCGTAGGGGCATGATTTATATAGTGCAGAGCAAACCAACCTACCGAGGGAATATCAGGTCGGGCTAACTATGAGATCGTAACGAACTCAGTACATGCCAAATATATCTCGAGGTAGATAAGGTATACTCCAATTCTTGGGGATCACGACTTCTATTCCAATCCGGGAAACCAACGTCCGGGTCTTCACGTAGCCGTGCAGAACTCTTGTTCGAGTAGGACTCAAACACGAATCCTAGGCCGTTACATGCCGTGCCGTAAGAAGAAGCTGTTCGGCAGGATGCACATGGGCCTGATAGAACCTTCCAGGGAGCTGGGCCCTGGTAGGCTGTTCGGTTGGGCCGTCAGGGAGTGGGCCATGGCAATGGGCCGTAATTTTATCTCCGACAATAGGGTTAGGGTAAGGTTGGGGAAAAGGAGGAGAGGATGCGGAGGTGCGTCTCGATGATGTCCTCTCCTTGCGGATGTTTGGATCCAAGAAGAGGTGTGCTAGGAGGAAGGTGAAGGCATGGAATGTTGGGTTTCGATCAGACTCCAACGACAAGTTTGCAGGAAATGGTGCTAGTCATCAACAGCAGATCCATATCGTATTTCTCTAGAAGAGCCGAGATGGAAGTCTGCACAATGATGGTGTATTTGCTCGATGTTGATATGTTTCTCCACCACCTTAAGAGGGATCACTTGGAGGGAAGGGGCGCCGAGCCATTGCTACGTTCAAGCTCAATAGTCTTCGGCGTCGACGTGAGGACTTTCGGTGAGGAGTAGTACAATGTCTATATTTTTTTTTGACTATGCATCCAAAGTTGAAAATTTTAATACAATAGAGGATTTCCTTTTTCTTAAAAAGAAACCGCGGTCGGGACTTCGGGACCAAATCGAACTATTAAAACATGCAATTGCAATTATTATCAAACACCCGCGTATAAAAACAGATAAACTTTTACGGATAGCATGCATCCGAAACAAGCTGCTTTAGAACTATGCAACACCGAACTGCGGATCCAACATCATAGTTAAATCAAACGATATGACAGCCCCAAAGATTACGCAGCTAAAAAACCATCGTCTTAAGATCGCCTGCGCAGCTGTGATGTGAAAAATCCAAACAGACAAACAAGAAACTACCGCACTATCAGCGTGGCTTCTGCACCGCTTGGCTCTACACGTGGGGTGTTGCAGTGCAGGACGGCAGGCGGGAGGGCTACGCTGACTCCCGTTGACCGAGCGTGGCCCGTACGATCAGACTCATAGCTTGTGCCTGGACGGCTGCGATTCGGCCTCTCTCTCCCCCCCGCTCCCCTTGCCACTGTCCTTACATCCGTTAGATTCAACCGTTAGAAAAATTCATAGATACTCTTCCATAAATTAATGTTTAAATTTTAGAAAATCACATCCCCTACATTTTAGCCTCAAATTCACGCTCTATCTGTTGTTCAAACATATGTAATTTTCTGTAATTTATTTTTACGATTTACTCTCTTTTTTCATGAGGCATTGTCGATAAGATTATTTTTTAAATAAAATGTACACCTGAAAATTTTTTATTTCGTTTTCATATTTGGCTACACGTATTTGTTCTGAACCCGTAGAAACCTTTTCGCTTGTTTTTATGAGTTTTACACTATTTTTAATGCTTTTCAAAATAGCATACACGACCACCATGCATGTGCATCACTAGCGTGTCAAGGAACATGCCCAGCTCGACGATGGTCGGGGTGCAGCAGGAAGGTAGTGTGTGGCGGCGGGAAGTTGGCATTTCATAAAGTTTTATGTTATTTCAAATAGTTTCATAAATATTTCATGTATTTTCATAAATTTTCACGTAGTTTTATAAAGTTTTGCATAGTTTTATATTCAGGGCCGTTCCGAAGTTTTCAGGGGACCGGGGCGAATTCAAACAATGTGGCCCTTTTATTGGCTACCATGATTTTTGTAGATAAAATATCATATTTTTTATATCATAAATTTGCTAGAGTTTAGAGAATAAGTCATAAACAAAACATAGTTTCGAAGATACTCAAACTCAAGCGATATTCAAGTAAATTTATCTCTGTCCAAGATGCACCTCCAAGGTCCAGGCTCCTCCATGCGCCGCATTGCCATCACTTCCCAAAATTGAGCTCCAAGATGCACTTCCAATGTCCAAGCCCATCCGTACGTCGCATTGCCATCACTTCCCAAAATCTCAGCAATTCCTACAAATTTAAATGTGCAAATTAAAGTTCCTTCTAACACTCTTACATGCAAAGTCATCAATAAGAGTATCAATATTAGTTTAGGAACAGATAGCAGATTAGCTTGAGTCCTGAGACGTTGAGGACTTGAGGTAGTAGACAAAGACGATGTAGTTGAGCAGGCGTGACCGGTCATCGGTGACCCCGTCCTCACGCAGACGGCGGACTGGGCAGAGTGCCAGAGTCGCAGACGGCCGGGCGGCCGGCGCTCGCAGTCGCTGAGTAGCTGCTTCACTCAATCGATTCCCGTCTCCCAAGTCCCCAACTCTCCATTCCTTCCCTTGTCCCAGGCGACGAAAGCTGAGAGAGGCGAGAAACGAACAGGCGTGAAGCGTGATGATCTGATCGATCCTCTTCCAACAATTAATTGGATCGGTCATCGGTGGCCTTGGAAGTTGGAAAACGAAGAGACGAGCTCAGCTAACGGGCTGCTGTTGGCCTATTATAGCTAGTACTACTTGGTAGATAATGGGCTGCAGCTGCTTTTCGATTTTTTGGGCGGGCTGCAGCTGCTTTTCGATTTTTTGGGCTGATTCAATGGGCTTTGGTGTACTGGTTTGGGGCTCCTAATAATACTACTAATACCTAAACACTATACGGGCCGGGGCCCCTGGCCGTTGCACCACTTGCCCCCCCCCTTTGGGCCGGGCCTGTTTATATTGAAGTCATAGCGCACATAACATATCATATTTTCTTTTACGGATTTGCTCCTTTGTGGGCGCTCACTTGCTGCTGCTGTACTGAGAGCTTCGCTTCGTCGGTCATCGACGCCGCCAATTGCCAGTACGCAGGTCGCACGCGACGTTGTGCATGACCGAGACGAGATCTTTCCCTGGGAAGAAGAGCATGGCGATATGGCATGGAAATATGGAATGGAATGCCTAGGATTTGAGTTTGAGGCGTTGCGCGATTTGGCTTCGCGTAGCGTTCCGTAGCGTGCGGATTCAAAATCCGCCGCTGCGCGCGCGCTCGGGAACGCTACGCTACGCTGTGGCACGCTGAAACGCACGCGCCCTGAGTTAAAAAAATAGTGGCAGCAACATGCTCTCGTGCCGAGAATCATGTCGTATCCTTGCTGCTGCTGACGGCCCGTCGATATACTTTTCTCTACCTCTCTAATTTGCTCGATTGGTAGCTTACAGAGTTTTTTTTTTCACTTTTTTATATTGTTTTTTAGTACTTCTGTACGGTGAAATTTCTGTACAATCGTGCTGAAAAAAAGGATCGCCTGCATCAAACGGAAAACGCAGGCGCCTACGCTCTAGTCGGTCCCTATTTTTTAATTGTTTAGTTAGTTTGTTCGTGCACAAAGAACGATGATTGTTTTCTAGTCCCACCCTATGGCAGAACACCCTATCGTAGAGAGCTACTGGTTAGTGGCCAAATCATCAAAAGTACATCCTTGAAGGACCTAACTATAAATTTATCTGTACATTTAGTTCACTTTGTTCGATGCCATCATCGAATTGAGAACTATTGCAATCAGCTCTGCCACTAACCCCCATCTCCTCCAACCTCATCCTTATAAGGAGATAATATAGGCTTGAAACTTGCAAAACAGTCACGACCACCATAAAAGAAGATAAAGTTGAGCACCGACCACCAATCACTATTGTTGCCAACACAAGAAAGTCGCTAGAACATATCCCAATTCTTACTCCTTTTTCAACATGACAATCATGAAGTGGCGCACACAGGATGAGAATGTAGGTGGGGTAAGGCTACAATTTTCTTTGCCTACCGTTGGCCAAATACGCTGCAAATTAGTAAAACTATATAAACACAACAATAATAAACATACTAGTTCATGCCACATCCATTGGATATGCAAATTACCAAGAATTGGTCGTCCATTAGCCACACTTAGAAGCTAAAATATCAAAAAAAAAAGTGCTCTATACATTAACCACATATAAATGGGCTCGGTGGGACCGAGGCCCCGCCATCCCTCATAGAGGGTCCGCCACTGCAATCATGGATTGCCCGCCATCGATGTACGAGATCAGATCCGCTAGCTGGATGTCACCTCCCGATATAATCTCACACCGAGGCTCTTTCAATTGATTTCCCTCCTCATCCATTTCAATAAGAGCATGTACGATGGTACACATCAGCTGTCGATTTGCCATGTAGGACAGATAATGCTGCGGCTGAGATAGAGTGCGCATAGAGAGTTGAGCCGTCTCCAATGAGATGACTCTTCACGCGAATTAAGAAATCTTGCGTGATTAAGTGGCATGAAAAAATGCACAACTGTCTCTAAGTTATCTCTACACCATTGTAATCCCTCCGTTTCAAAATATAAGGCGTGCATGTATTTTAAAATATCAACATTTATAAATTTTGACTAGTAATTAAGTTAAAAGTATATATGTTTAGTCTTATATATGCATCTGATATAGTTGGATTCATATTTAAAAATACTTTCATATTATGCTAATTTTGTATTTGTTGATGATATCTTGCGAAAGAAATTAATGGTCAAAGTTCTATATCGAAGACCATGCCAAAAAATTATACGACTTATATTTTGAAACGGAATCTCAACCATTGTCTCTTATTATCTTATGCAGAAAATAGGCGCCGTCTAAGTTGAAATTAAACCCCACGTCGACCCTAACCTTATAACCAACACTTGGACCTAGGGTAGAGTAGTCGACAAAAAACAGTCGAACACAAAATTTGAAGGACTCCGGTTGCCTCCTCACCTCACCACCATCGACACTTCACCGCACGCACGAAGATGACACCCGCGAGAGATGGATCAGTCAGAATCAAAGTTATCGATTCCATTTTCGGTGCTCATTTCGGTTTTTTTTTTTTTGTTGAAATGGAGCATTTCAGTACCGGCCCATTCCGACATACCGTTTCGTATACTTTAATATAATAAAATAAATGGTGGAAATATTAAAATATCTTTACGAAAATTTACATTGACATGTATAAATCATTCACATAATACTCAAATTAACATAGCTTACAGTTCATAATACTCCCTCGTTTTTTTTGTTTGATGCCTTTGACTTTTCGACACGTCTTTGATCATTCGTCTTATTGAAAAATTTAATGCAAAGATGCAAAAAAGAAGAAGAAATGTTTATAGTACCTCTATTGATAAAACGAATCACAACAAATATTTATATAAAAAAAATGAATAAAACAAATGATCAAAAACAAATCGAAAAGTTAAAGGCGTCAAACAAAAAAAGAACGGAGGAAGTACTTTATAGTTTGAAGTTAGGGATATATTAACTGAAATTGGTAAATCCGGCCAAAATGAGCAAATCTGGTTCGGAGTGGGCAAATCCAGCCGTCCCGGTCGGTATTGACCGGAATGTTGACCGGTACTGAAAATAGCTCTTTTCGCTTCGTTTTACACTACAGAACGGAACGGAATCAATAAGTGTGGTAAGAATCCCTATCTACATTCCTTTAGCCGCCGCTGTCTCGTGGCTTTGTAATGATTTTTAAAAAACATATCAGCAGGTAGCCCAAGCGTCCAGCGCAACATAATCCGATAATTCAAGTGGAAAAAATAGGTTGCATAGAACACGCGGCTAAACTCACGCGCTCGTACTGTCATATCGTGCTCTTAAATTCTTTGTTCAATCTGGCTTAACGACGAGACTTTTGACAGGAAAGGGGAGATCGAGCGATCGACCATACGGCAGCAAATAAACCATTGCGATAATTTTAATTAAGCTGATGATATCTATTAATAGTACAAGCATGGGATGCAGCATCCCCGCCTGGCCACGTGGCCTGTTTTTCTCCCCGCTGCGGCCACGTCACCCGAATTTTTCCAACTGTCCGATCTCCATCCAGCAGTCTGAGGGAGGCGGCGACTCCCGTGGCCTGCGTTTGGCCACGTCGCCCTCCCTCCCCCATCTTCTTGGTTGCCTGCCTCGACGGGACCGCGAAGGCCGCGCCTCCTCCCCACATGACCCGCTCTCACCCCCTCCTGCTGCTCCAGGCCCGCGCGCTCCGCCTCCTGGTACAGGCCGGCGCCGCCTTCCGCTGCTGCCCCCGTGCTCCTCCCGGCGGCGCCTCCTTCACTGGCGCTGACGGCGGTTGTTACCGCCTTGGCCGCTCTTGCCGTCGCCGCCGCCTCCTTCGACGGCAGTACACCGTCGCCTCCTTCCAGGTGGCCGTCCTGGCGGTGTGGTGCTCACCGGTTTCGCTTCCCCGTCAGCCAGGACCGTACCCAACGCCGGCCGCCGCCGCTCCACAAGGATTCGTCCCGGTAAGTCCAAAATCTTCTAGGGTTCTTATCGATTTCGTTGGTTTGAGTGTGGATGGGGGCTAATTCAATGTTTACTGGCTTGGATATAAAGGTTCTTTATCCAAATCGACTCCTATTGAAAGGTTTATGGTACGGATTTAGGGATTTGATGAACTCATGTTGTTTATTCGTTTTTTCTTGCTCCATTCTAGGTATCTAATACATATGGCACCATGGCATCATGGGAGATGCTGCTTCACTTCACCGGTATATATGGTTTCACAGAACCTGGCAACCCAAATGACACTGTCAACGTTTACTTTGTTATGGTTACTGAGTGGTGCTCATCCAAGTACTCCAATCGATATGCATGAGTAAGGGTGTCACTGAAGAGTGTATCGTTATAGGTTGAGGTTGATTTGGAACGGTGTGCCACTATAGGTCAATTTTATTACTACAACATATTACCAATTAACTGAACAGATGAAAAGGGTTAGGCTACTGTTTATGCATTATAATTGATTGCTATCGGCTGTTTTGGTCATATATTGATATATGGGCCAGTTTGTTTACTACAGTGTATTACCAATTAACTGAACAGATGAAAAGGATTAGGCTACTGTTTATGCATTATAACTCATTGCTATCGGCTATTTTGGTATTATTTAGTAAATATTAATGGCAATCCATTTTCCTCTGTACTATCCTAGACTCATGACCATGATACCATCTTTGTTAATGTTGGGGTACTAATGGTTATGGGCACCGTACATTTGTGAATCCTTTTTTCCCCAGTTGATTGCCAAGAACTACGTGTTGTTATTGCACATCGATTGATTGGCCATCATGCATATTGGCTATTTAAAATTAAACTTACCAAACTGATTAATTGGTCTTATGGCATGTTGTCCTCTTCAAATTGAACTTAAGGTTAATTTGGAATGTTTCGGGCCATTGTAGGCCAGTTTGTTCAATACAACATGTTACCAATTAGCTGTACAGAGAAAAAAAAATGCCATCATTTCTACGTCCAGTAGTTGCCCACTTTACCGCGCAAATATGACTTTCTATTAGTTATTACCATCGAAGATAAACATTTATGTCTGCTGAAATGGTGTCTTTTGAGTGGTATATAAGCAGAGTTTTCTGCCTGTCTGATGTTTAGTTCTCTACCGTACGTACGCATGGGCAATGTACTGTGCCCTTTTGCCTTTTCCATGTTTTTTTTGAGCTAAAGCATTAAACATGTGTTAACGGAGTATTCCTCTGATAGTCATTCCTTAGTCGCTACAGTATTTGATCTGGTCATTACTAACATGATAAAAGTGAAATGGCCGTATAAAATATATTCATCTTCTATATTAGATATGAGCGATGGCTTCTTTTTGTCTGCAAGTCCCAAGTGATGAGGAACCAAATATGAGTGGCCTAACAAACATATAAAGTATGATCCATGGTTTTTAATCACTGTAGTTGGTTTTATTTTGTTTCCGATGTATCATGTGATATGTTGTAAGACTATAATGGTATACTTTATTTACATAGGACCATACACGATGGACAATAGGCATGTCCACTGCCGGAAGGCATACGGTTACCATCGCAAAGCAAGAGGGTAGTCAAGATTCAGAATATGTCTTTTGTTCCAGCTTCAATTGTCAAGTTGCTTGCCTCAACTAAGGCCTTCATGTATTTTTTCACATAACTGAAATTCTCTTTCAAAATATATTGCGAGTTTTAGCACTGACAATCTCATCGAAATGTAAAATTTTGTTCGTCACGTTTTGTGATATGTAATAGTATTGTTGTGTATAGAAAGTCCGCAAAGTATTTGGTGTGTACGCAGGCTTGCTTCTTGCTGATGTTTCTGACTTGATAGATACAATACTAAATTACAAAGCTTATCGGTTATACTCATGTAAACAGAGTACTGTGTGCACACTGCTAATGCGCGCCATGGGCGCGCAAGCTCCACTAGTATATATGAACGAGCGGATGGATGGATATATCGGAATCCACGTACGCGACGAACAAGGCAATTAAGAGATCGATTGAAAGCACGAACATGACGCATCACGCATGCACATGGTGACATGGAGCACGGACGGTCCACCATTTCTGCACAGGCATGTCGACGCCTAAACAACAAGCTAGCTGCTCTGCCCGCTGCTCAGTGCACACTGCACAGTACGTCTCCATCAGCTGCCTCTCTGCCACTGCTGCATGCATGCATCCATATATGCTCTCATATAATGCATCCATGATATATATATGTACGTGTATATGCAAATATTGCATGCTGCCGCTCGCTAGGGTTCTTGGCATGCAGCGGCACGTACGGCTGGCCGGGGCCTGTACGTACGAAGGTACGTATACATACGTACACATCTAGCTAGCCGCCGCTGCCGCTGCAGGTGGGCCTTCCCGTACGTGGCATGCATTGACGCATGCATGCATGGCAGGAGCACGGAAGAGAGAATATACATGCTGCATTTGCGTGCATGAGGACGAATGCCAGCGCTGCATGCATGCATGCGACTAGATCTCTGGCCGTACGTCGGTACGTGCATGCATGCTCGTGGTACGTACGTACGTACGCACGCACGCAGGGGCAGGGATGGTCGATCGATCGGATGCCACTGCAGGCTCGGCCAGCTGCTGCATGCTGGCTAGCTGATCTTGAATTCTTGATCGATTCGGTCCCCGGTCGACCACAGCAGCAGCGCAGGGCAGTGCATCTTGATCGATTCGATTTGGTTAATTAGGTTAGGGGTAACAACGTGTTACGTGATGTACCGTAGAGAAGACGTTGTTTTCTTTAAGTTAAAACCGGCGGTAGATTTTAACCCAAAAACATCACGGACCCTGTAACAGAGGTTTGAATAGTATTATAAAAAAAAAGAACAACGAACATGGTTACCAAGTGTATCGGTGTTTGACTTATTCAAAAATAATAATTTTTAAATAGTAATTTTAAGTTTTAATTTAATCTCAAAAGAACAAAACCAATGTGCCGCTTGCGGTGCTGAAATCATTTGTTGGTGGTGACTAAACAACAGGGTATCATGCGTAACACGCCTCAGCCTTCTTTCCTCCCATCCCCTCTAGTCTTCGCCCCCGCCGCCTTCCTCCCTCCTCTCCGTCGGCTCTCCCATCGTTGGATCCGACATCTGCCGCCTCGCCGCTTCGCCAACCAACCTCTTGTTGTCATGGCAACCCCACCCCTAGTGTCGACGAGCTGCGTGCGTCAATCCGTCTGTCGCCACTAGTCCACCTGTAATATCCCACAACTCCGACGTCGTTGATGCCGCCTCGCCATCCTGATCCCCACCCCATGCACCAACAAGCCACGTTGTCACCCTGTCTTCCCTCTAAGCCCAACAAGCATCCACAGGGAACACCCACCCATGTATATATCCTAACCCGAATACTAAGGGGAGATTTACCTACAGGCCACCCAATTCGATAGCCTTTACCCAAATGACATTAATTTTGTCTGCCTTTACGTAGGCGACACTGGTCGCGCGAATTTCTTACCCCAACGATATTTTGGCTTTTATCCCGTTTTTCCAGTTATTTAGCCATTTAATCTCAAGTGGTTTGACCCTTTTGCCCCTGACCCTTTTTTACCTTTTATTTCCATTTTGCCACTTCTTCAATCGGATCCCCTCCAGATCTGGGGAGCCGCCGCCTCCTGCCTCCCTTCCCGGCGCATCCTCCCTCGCCGCCTCGATCCGCCGCCCTGCTCTCCGCCGCCGCCGCCACCTCCTCCCTCCTCCGTCGCCCCCCTCCGCCTCCCTCCTCTCCTCCTTCCCGTCGCGCCTCCCGCCCGCCGCCGCCTCCCTCCCCCCCCCTCGCCGCCTGCCGCCGCCTCTCTTAGCCGCCCCCTCCGCCGCCCCCTCCCAGCTACCCTTCACTGCCGCCCTTCCTCTCTGCTTTGTCTTGCCCTCCTCTACCCCCCTGCCTTGCCCTCCTCCGCCATGCTTTGGACATGCTTTTGGACATGCACTGCAGCACTGGAAGTAATTTACTGGATGCCAGACATGCTTTGCACTTGTATTTTTGATGCATTTTTCCTGTGTAATGGATGTAATGTGATGAATTTTAGTCAAATGTGATGATTTTTTTGTCAAAAACGATAAATTTCTATCAAATGAGATGAATTTTTGTCCAAAACGATAAATTTCTATCAAATGTGATGAAATTTACTCAAAAATGACAAATTTCGGTGAAATGTCATGAATTTTACTCAAAAACAATAAATTTCTATCAAATGTGATGAATTTTACTCAAAAACGATAAATTTCGGTCAAATGTGATGAATTTTACTCAAAAACGGCAAATTTCTGTCAAATGTGATGAATTTTACTCAAAAACGATATTTTTTGGTCAAATGTGATGAATTTTACTCAAAAACGATAATTTTCTGTCAAATGTGATGAATTTTACTGAAAAACGACAAATTTCTGTCAAATGTGATGAATTTTACTGAAAAAGATAAATTTCTGTCAAATGTGATGAATTTTACTCAAAAAGATAAATTTCAAATCTATGAATATTATTTTCACACGTTAAAGTGTTTAGTTATTGCAAATTACTCTAATCCCATGAGCCATGTACCAACAAAGGGAAATAATAGGTAAAAAATGGTCAGGGGCAAAAGGGTAAAACCACTTGAGATTAAATGGCTAAATAACTGGAAAAGAGGGATAAAAGGCAAAAATGTCGTTGGGGTAAGAAATTCGCGCGACCGGTGTCGCCTATGTAAAGGCAGACGAAATTAATGTCGTTTGGGTAAAGGCTATCGAATTGGGTGGTCTGTAGGTAAATCTCCCAATACTAAGTGGGCAGCGCTAGCGATATTGAGGGCGGTGGATGGAGAGCGCGCAGGAAGGAGGAGGACGGTGCGAAGGTCAAGTGTGGAAGAAGAAGGCTCGCACGAGGAGGAAGAAAGTTTTTTCTATCATGTTACAAACGTGAACATGATTAATTGGTACTCCCTCCATTAGAATTTACAAGGCGTATTAGAGTTTTGCTCCAATATCAAGGACAGTGATGAAATGACTTGTTTACCCTTAAACTAATTAATGCTGTTGCATAGGAGTTGGAATATGGGAGTTAATTAGCGCTGCTGCTGCATGGGAGTAGTTGGAAATGAAGCCAAATTTTATCTGGCGCGTAAACTTACCTGCCGCCAATTTTCTAACGTATCTCATACAAAAAATTAACAACCGCCTAAATTTTTCAATGCATTTGATCCATGGCGCTGTCTTTGCTGCCGTCGAGCGAGTCCGACACCATCTCCATGGCGCCACCTTCGCTGTCGTCGTCGCCGCCGCCGCCGTCGTCGAGCGAATCCTCCACAGCATCCAACGAGTACAAACGTTCGGTGTAAGTAGAAAACCGGAGTTTATACTGAAGTACTCTTACTCGACTAAACAGCCACAAATATTTTGCATGCACGCGCATCAGCCCGAAATCCAATTGCATGCAAGAGACTTTTGGGGACTTAGGCCGCTGTGATTAATTGAGGGTGTTAGAGGAAACAATTTGCTAAACTTGCATTGATAAATGTGTGCGCCTCGTAAATTCCAACAAATCCAAAACTCTAATGCGCCTTGTAAATTCCAACGGAGGGAGTAAAGTATCTGATTATATGCTGAAATCGAACTTTGATCGCTTCGAAAAGTGGTTGTAAAAATTGAAAACGATAACCAGAGCTAGGTTCTGAAATGCTGATCGTGTGATTTTGAGTTTTTTGAGTCAAAAAACATCAATAGAAAAATCCAACGGTGTTCACAAAAGACAATCGCAAACCGTTCAAGGAGAGGGGATGCGGAGAACGCTGGGCGGAAAAATCTACGTGGGGGCAAACAAAGTGCACCCAAAAATACATAATATATCTTCTCTGGAAATTACTATTACTGTACTAAAATAGAAGTTGCTGGTTGCTACGGGGCCGGGTTGATGCGAGCAGTGGCGTATCCAGAAAATTGAAACGAGAGGGGCTAAAAATGAGATATCCAAAACCAACATACATGATATATAGACATATAGTGCAGCTATACAGTTATCAATTATATTGTTGATTTACTATAGATTTTATGGTGAGGTGATTTGCCAAATAATAAAATAATATTTGTGGATTGATTTTGGACTAATATTTTAGTGGACGAAAACAAGAAAAGGAAAAGATAATTAACGATGTTAATTATGTGATGATTAATTAGTAACGTGATCAATAACTATGTGACGTAATTAGTAGTAACGTGATTAAAAATTATGTAACGTGATTAGTGCACTGCTTGTGTTTGTATAGTACTCGTACATTCATGCAGGTCAGCTAGCTAGGCTAGGAGCGACTTGATCAATAACTATGTGATTAAGGACGTGATTAGTGCAGTGCATGCCGCAATGACCCCAGGAGTTCGCCCGCCGTGTGAGTGGGGCTGGAGCCCCATTAGGCCCCACTGGTGAATACGCCACTGGATGCGAGCACGGCTGGGTTGGAAGCAAGGGGCAGGGCAGTGAAAGCAGCGTGCCGGCGAGAGCAGGGAGCAGTAGCACGCATGGATGGAACAGGACGCATGCATGCAAGCATCGCGCCGGCCGGTACGTACGTTCCCGCGCACGCTAATTAATTGCTCACAGTCACAGGGAGCATTGATGTTCCAGCTCCCATCACACCCGTCGCCCCGTCGGCATCGGCAGCTCACGCGCGCTCTATCTACAACGGTGTACTATGGTTTTAAGAATTATTTTATCCTTAGGAAGAGATCTTAATTATAGTCTTTTAGATATTTTAACAGAATATTTCGTTGTTTTTTTAAAAGAAAGAGTGCATTTCTCTTAAAGGGAAAACCTCTCTTTGTTCTCTTCACGAATTTTTTTTTAAAAGAGGTGCTGTTAAAGAAGCGGAGAGTTAAGAGGAAATGATGTGAGGAAGAGAATATGGGCCTTGTTTGTTTCAGATTAAATTAAATTAATAAAAATTTATTATTTTTGTATAAGTCAAATGATATAGTAATATTTTGTAGTCATCCTTGTGGGGTCTTAAATAGTACTTCTTAAAGTTTGTAAAACATTTTTTCATAATTTTTTAAACTCGTTAAAACGTATTTTAAGAGAGTCACAAATTTGTACAGTAAAACGCAACTCTACACTAATCTGAAACAAACAAGGCCATGACAACATGGGAGAGCGGTACGCTATGCAGCGCAGATCGAGCTGAGCTGCAATGCTGTGGCACATGAGCTGATGACCAGGGCTGCGGCTGCTGTGCTGCGAGAGGTCAGCATTGGCCATGGCTTTCTCCCGTTCCCCCCATCTGCACCTACAAGCTACAGCAGCTCTCAACCCTAGCCTGCAGAAAGGACTAGGATCATGCATGCATTGCAAGATGCATCCATCCGTTTTGCCCCCTCCATCCTGCCTGCACAACTGTGCTAGGAGTACGTGCTGTATACTAGTTCTTGTAGTAGGTAGCTAGCTGCTGACCACTGTTGCTGCTGCTGCTGATCGTGATCGATCCATCAAGGTGGCCAAACGGCTGCCCCGTTGAGTTCATTCATGCATGCGGCCGCGGCAGCAGCAGCATGCAGCATGCTGCATGCATGAGCGAGTGAGACTGGACTGGACAGCATCGGGCAAACTAGCTAGCTGCTGGTAGTGAGTAGTGACCTTTGAGGCTTTGACCAACCCCCGGCCCGTTCTGAGCCGCAAGGATCGCCAAAGATTCCAATGGAGATCGATCGTGTTTCTATCCCCCCTGCTTAATTAATTGCCTTCCGAGGTGTTAATTGCTCATAAATTAGCTACAGTGCAATCAATGCTAGCTGTAGTTGATTTACGTGCAGTCACTGTGTTGCTTGATCCGTCGGTCGATGCGAATCACAATTTTTCCAACAATGAACATAACTACCGCCTGGCAAGGTGGAATTTACTCACGTCGTATGCGGTATGCGCGCGCGGGTACCGTGCAAGTATCTTTTATAAAAAGATCAGATTCTCATTCTTCCCCTATCACATCAACAAAACTACCCTTTACCATTACGGTTGGGCTCGTTCGGCGTTGGAGCTCGGGGTCCCCTCCGTCTGGCAACGTCCTGCTCGCCACCGTCCTACCCTCCCCTCCCTGCGAGGTGTGCGACAGCGGTGGACGGCGTCTTTCTTGTCCAGCTTCGGGGTCCAGTTGGCCTCTGGCCCGTTCTCCGGCGCTTGCGTCCTCGGTTCGTTCTTCTCGCGGGCGTGCCTGTGTGTTGCCCCCAGTGCGATGTCAGGGTTGAGCGTTTCGGGCGAAAGCTCTGCCTAGCTATTGTTGGGCCGGTGATGGCGGCACGTCCAGTGTCATTTCCTTCTGGAGGCATCGCCGTGTTGTCCCCTGTTGGGTGAGAGCCCTGTGCGGTCACCGGCGACGGCAATTCTCTTCGTCGTTCACCTTGTTGGAGGCGTCGTGGTCTGCTTTGGTACTGTGGGTGATCACTAGCTCGTCCCTCCTTGTTGTCGTAGCCGTTTGCTTGGTGGTTGTTAATGTGGCCAGCATCTCCTCTTCTTCCTCCCCCTGTATCCTTTTCCCCTCTCCTGTTAGGCCTTCGACCTAAGTAGCGGCGTCTATGCTGCGTTCTCCTCTGTAGGCATGTGCTCAGGCCAGGCGGTTGCTGGTGGTGTACTGGCCTTGTCCAGGGTTGCAGCGTTGCGCTGTGGTTGTACCCCGTGCTTACGGGCATCAGTTGAGCCGCGAGGTCTCTGCCAACTAGTCGCCAACCCTTTCGTCTCTTCTCGAGCCGGTCGCCAAGGGGCTGTTTGGTTGCATGCATTTGCCCCAGACTGGCTCATCTGATGCAACCAACTTGTGTTTGGTCACCTGCATTCATTGCTCCAAGCCTCCAACCAGACCCATATGATGAAAAATCATTGTTCCAGTCAGACCCTCCACATACGTGGGTTTCAGCCGTATCAAGTGAGCTCGGCTCATACAATGCAGGTCATGGGCACATGGGAGTGGCGTCAAGGCGACCACGGGCGCACGAGAGCGGCGCCAGGGCGGCGACGGTTCCAGCCACCGTCGATAAGAGCGGGGATAAGGCAGCCACGATCCCTACGAGAAGTCCGGTGCGCCGACATCACCCGCGACCATCGGCTCAAGTCATGCACTGTCCATGCGAAGTGATCATGACTGGCGTACCGAGGCGATGTCGTGCCTAGCGATAAGCTATGGCAGCAAGGACAAACGTGCCGCCGAGAGCGACAAGACGTAGGACGAGGAGTAGGAGGACGTCGGCGACAACGAGGTTAAAGCTTTCTGCTGTCGCGATTCGGCTAGGGAAGGTTACGGTGAGATCAGATTCAGCTAGGGAAGGTTACGACGAGGTCGGATTCGATCGGGAGCGATGGCGGTGGCATCGCATCTGATCGGGGGAGGAGGAGGCGTCGGATCGGACCGGGGAAGGAGGAGGAGGAGGAGGCGTCGTGGCGGGGCATGGCGAGGTGGAGCACGGCCGTGGCGGGGCAAGAGGGCGACCATGGCGTGGCGAAGCGTGGCTGGAGCGCGACTATGGCGTCGACGACAAGTCCAAAGCACATCCATGATGTTGTTGTCTTGCCCAGAGCGCGTCCAAATATTGTTTAGAATTGCGAGCATGCTCATTTATACGGCGAACAAAACAGATGGATCCTTCATCCGAACTCCATAGATGCAAGACAACCAAACAAGCAAGGTTGCATGATTTTGATCTGGCTCCAACCAGTCTGGCTGGGTTTGTGCCATGCAGGCAGACGTGGAAAGACAGCCAAATAAGCCCTGAAGGGCAAGGTATCTGTGAAGCGGTGCGGGGGGCGTCCTTCGCGCGGAGGACGGCGCCCCGTCCTTCGCGTCCTCAGCCGCACGATGTGATTCTGCCGAACGTCCGATCGAGCGAGCCAGCGACGCTGGCGTGCAGCGTGCCTGGCTTCGATTAGCGCAGCGCTCGGCTCGGCTCACCAAATTTTCTAGCGCGTTGTCGGCTCCCAATCCTCTGGCTTCTCTCCTCACTGACAGAAAATTCAGTTGTAGCGCAATGTACTGTGAGATAACAGTTGAAACAAGACGCTTCTAAAGTTACAAAGTGAAAACGAAGTTATTTTTATATTTATACCTAGTGAGATAAATTTTTCATGGTTGGTGAATTATGGTATGCTTGAATTATGCTGAAAGCACTACACTATTTGATTGAAGTTGACCAATGTCGGTTTATTGACCTATGGAGAAATGATTCGATCTGAATCAGGAGAACTTTAAGTTTCAGATCATTTTTAGCAAACACAAGGTTCATGTACATGACACACTGGGGGTTCAGAAAATTTAAATCACGACCTCACATGAAGAGTTCCTTTCTAAAAAAAATAAAATACATTCCCATCTCATAAATATTTGAGCATCAGCACACAAAAACAAAACACATTTCCTTTATTCCTGCATCCTATCGAAACCATCATTTCCTTTACAGTAGGATGCCATGTGACCAAATTGGGCCCTACTTGAACCTAAAATAAATAAATAAAATTAGAATTGGATCATTGGATATATAGAAGCATGACATGGAAATTCCTCACAAGTCCCCTTACCTCCTATATTAGAAGAAGTCACTGAATTTAAGAGATCCATTGGAGATCCATGCATAGGAATTTGTGCATTGAAGTCTAAAGCCTTGATGATATGACAACATTGGATTCCCATGAACTGAAACTTAAGGCATGAACAACTCCAGTGATCATTACACATATCATATAGGATAGTCCGCTGCCGATGTCCATCCATGACAATATAACTATGCACATTGTCAACCACTCCACAATGCCGTATAGTACAGTTGAGAAATCTACCATACTCTGCTTCGAAAATTTTATATACACTTGGAGTATAAATGCGTGAAACTTGTTTGAGCATATCAGAGAAAGGAACTTTAGGGGTATCTTGACTTGCCCTGTAATTTGCAACCAACTCCAAATGACGGCGATCTTCCACGAGGCGCTCCCAATGATTAAAAAAATCAAGCAATCTTTTTTTTTGGATCTAGGTATTTCTTGATGACACTATTAATGCTCTCACTCCGCTGTGTAGATTTTATGTCAGCACAAAAAAATTGATGACCATACACGAGTGCCCATTTTTCACGTAGTGCGATCACGTCGAGCGCGGCATAGTCTGCGTCGTCGCCGCGAATCCCACGATCTCTCTATGCCACTGGTGCGGCGGCGTCAGTTGTGGCGCGCAAGATGCAAGTAAACGAGCTGCCAGCCGAGAGTTGAGCCAGACGTACGAGCTAGCTGTATTTAGGCGAGTCTTCCGTGGGCTTTTTATGGGCTGCATCGGACGGTGAGGACGAGGCAGATCGACGGCACAGCGGCCGAAGGACCAGCTCCTGTCCATCGCGCGGAGGACCTCCCCCGCACCGCTAAGCGATATGCCACTATGCGAGACAATTTTTTCACGTGAATGCTAAAGAAACTACCCCTCCTTCAAACTAAACACTCGTGTTTCTCAGAACTGCCTCGCGGTATGTCCTCGTGAATGTAAACTGCCTCGCGGTGTTGTCTTTCTCCAGGATGCTGGATCATGGCTGGAGATCAGGATCATAATTTTGATTTATCTTTTGTAACTTCAGTAGAGCAATAATCCCACCAAGTTGGTCTCATTACACCATAATTAGGTTGCGCTCAAGCGTGCAGCTTTACCGTGGTGGTGGTAGTACTTGGTAGCCTACAAGTACAGTCAGTCCATGTGTTTACAGAACTGCAACCCAAAGAAACAACATTAGATTTCCCCTGCTTCTAAGATCAACCGTACCTGAATTTCTTTTCATGGCCAATATTCTAATCAGAGACTCCAAGATCATATTGTCGCAGAACAGAAACATGTGTTCCACTGCTAATTTCTATTGGAATTTCTGTATTTGTCACTAAATTTTTTTGGTAATTTTCTATTTACAACTCAATTAGGCCGCTGTAAGCCTGTAAGAAAAACTGTGGTCTGAAACCGGTCCGTAGTATAATCAGTTCTAATTTAAAAATCATAATTAATTTAGTTGTCGATTTTCTATTTTAGTTATTGATCCACGTGAAAATCATTTCTTTTGTTTAAAACGAGCATGGTGTTCTACACATTAACATAGCTAGACTTATCTCGATCAATCATTAATTTAATTTGATATGAACTCTTATTCTTATTATTTTATGTATTTTTTGCTGTAGCGTACATAACTTCTTTCTTCTAATTGAGTATTGACTCTTTTATTTTATTCAGAATTTCTACACTGTTTTGTTCTAACCGATGCAAACTCTCTTTTTTTAATCTAGCATGGATTCTTATTTATTTTTTTATTAAATTTCTTTTATCATAGTTAATTTCTGGCATGGTGAAGGTTGACTTAATTTTGAAATTGCATGATGTCCTATGTGTTTGCGGCTTTGCGCAGTATAATTTGACATGGATTGTTATTCATATTATTTTGAATTTGAAATTTATGCTTTTTTGTTTTTATTCTTCTCAATAACCCTTTCTTTATATCTCACGTGGACTTTTTTATGAATTTTTAATCCAAATTTCTATTATTATTTTGTTGTAGACGATATAAACTCTTTTTTAATTTGATATGGACTCTTATTTTTTATTCTAAATTTCTTTTTTTGTTGTAGGTGATATGAATTCTTTTTTAAAAAATCTAATCTATTATAATTTGTGCCCACAATAATCAGCGGTGCAAATCTTACTTATTCTTTTGGATTAACATAGTAATTTTTTGTATTTTAGAATTAATGTGGAGCCTATGTTGTACCCTTTTTAATTACATAATAGATAGACTTGGAGTTTCTGCATTCGACTGCTTTTCAATTGTCTTGGAAAAAGTACCAATTTTGTCCAAGAACTTTTGTCCGAGCACCAATTTGGCCCATAAAATGCAAAACCGGGTCAGATCAATCCCTGTGGTTTCACTACAAGAAATATGGCCTTCTGTGACGTTTTTTTGGTGACAACTGAGTAATATGTCATTGATTTATGACGTTTTTTTTAGAGAAAGCGTCATAAGAAATAATACATGGGTGTAGCCTAGCATTTTTGTGACGAATAAAAGAAAATGTCACTAACGGCAAGAAAAAAACGTCAGAAACCAATATACCAAAGTGTTGTGACGAAATAATTTTTTCATTAGAATTTTGAAGTTTAAAATCTTGCTGATTCAAATATTTAAAATACGATTGAATCTAAAAATTGGAAATCTAACTGATTTAAAATTTCCATATACAATTGAATTAAAAAATCAAATATATGACACTTGGGTCCTAGGGACAAAATATTATTCTTTGATCGATCTGAATTTCTATTTTTAGAAATATTAGCTAAACATTATTATCAATTTACATTTATCCATGGCAGCACTACCATAGTGTTGATGGGGAGCCAGGTGTGCAAAACCAGATGAGATGGCATCCATGTTAGCAAAAAAGCCAACCACACCAACGGTTCTGACTGATCAAAGGATCCGAATGGTTTCGAAAACACGAGAACCATTCTCACCCGATTTTACATCTAAACAAACGGTGAAAAACCGCTGCCCTATCCCAGTGACCCAGTTAGGGCGAACGAAAAGATGGGTGGCCATGTACATTTGCTTTGCAAGCGGTGAAAGATGCCTGCACCGTCGTGTCTGTGTGGGAGCATGCGGGGGGCAGAAGAGTAAAGAGGCGGCTGGTCGAGGAGAGGAGAGATAGGTCTCTTGCAGAGTGCAGAGGCAGAGGCAGAGGCAGCTGTGGCTGTGGCTGTGGCTGTGTTGGATTCCCTTTGGGAGGAGTGCAGCGGCAGCATGCATGTCGTCCTACTCTACCACCACCACCACCTCCCCTCCACCATGCCATGCCATGGCCTGCAGCAGCATGCGCATGCATGCGTGTAGGTGTGTGTGTGCACATACACATGGCGCTGCTGCTGCATCGGGCCGCGGGCCCGGGGCAGGAATGTGCGTCGCCGTCAGGCTTTGCTACAGCCGCAGGCGACAGCGCAGGCGCAGCGCACGCCAACGCCGCACGCCCCCAAAAATCTCTTCGGATTTCTTCCCAACGTTTTCAGGATCACCGAGCATCTCCTCGATTTCGTTTACTACTATCTTCTCCTGCGCGAACGGAACGGCTCTCAAGTCGGATCCTCGTATAACGCCTGGTTGAGAAAATAAAAAACGGATCTTTTATCTGCAGTAAAAATGGGGAAATTTTTCTGTTCTTCTCGCTCTTCTTCTTCCTCCTCCTCCTGCGTCTGCGTGGCTGTGGCGTGGTTCATGTCAGGGATTTTCAGAGCGCGCGAAACACACCCGGGCGAGGAGAGGACCACTGCGGCGAGGAGAATATTTGGATTCGGATACAGGGGAAGGGCATCATCATCGTCGGCATCATCATACTTTTCTGTGGGGATTGTTTGGTTGCTGTTTTCTAGTTAATCCCTCTGCCTGTGTTCCTGCTTCAGCTCCATCATGGACAGATGGTAAAAATGATAAAACAGAAAAGGGAAGCTACATTTTGTGGCCTCATAAAGATGCTCTTCTTCTCTTCTAGCAAGAACCCAGCTCAAGTGACCAGTGTGCATTGCAACTCAGACTGGATTTTTTTGAGCAAAACCTAGGCAAGATTAAGGCCATCTGGGCCCGACAAAAATTCCTAGATCAAATGGAGGGGGAGAGAGAGGGAGAATTTCAGAGCTTTTTAGAGGCTCAAGTGCCAAATGGGGCTAATCAGTGGGGCTGCTTGGGATATCATAGTTTTCATTAGCACATTGCAATGGAGCACTGAGCTTGCCCTAGCGTTAGGGGCAGAGCATGCGTGTGGGAGAAACTGGTCGCCGCCTCGCAGGTTAAATAAAAAATATCTGTGTAATCTTTCTTTCCATTGGTCTCTTGCTAATGTGCCTTGCATCCAAAGGGATGCCACTAGCTCCACAAATGCAGGCTTTATTCCATGATCACCTAATGTGCTTACGAGAAAAGAGAGGAGGGAGAGAGATTTCGGCGCTGTAAAGTGTTTTTTATTCATCGAGAAATTGTAAAGAAACACGAGGCTGAAGATGACAAGTTCATCATCCTTTTTTTATGTTATTCTGAAAATGGTCTTGCAAGGGTCATCTGAACTCAATAGTGTTTTTACCATGAAAAATACATTTTGTCCTGAATTTACGGATTTTAAAGCGTGTCTTTTTTACTCTCCTGTTACTGTAGTGGCTGTTGCTCTATCTGTATATTCTTTGCACATCTTTACACAGGTGAAATAACTGATGCTCCAAGGTTGGTACTAGTGTCTTTCTTGTCAGCTACCTGCAATCTTTGGACATTCAATTCAGATCTGAAACGCTTGCTATTTCTATATAGACAAGGAGTATATGCAGTTGCCAGTGTCCATCAGCTCCTGTACCTTTCAATCTATTCACCGATAAAAGCTTGGTATTCAATCTTTGGGCACTTTACATCAGCTCATTTAAAACATATTTCTACATTGCAAGAGCTATCCTTGCACCAACAAGGATCTATGATAAACAGATGAAAGGAAAGTGCTCCTCTCTAATATATGTAGGATCTCCTCCCCAGGTTTCCTCTCTAAAGAAACTTGCAATAACATCTGCCAAAGGTGATGGATATGCATTCAAATGCACCCCCAAAATGTCAAACATTATCTATAGACCAAGATTTGTTCTTGCATCAGTACCTCACACAAAAGATTGCTTGGAACAGAGAAGACCCAGGGTGAAATAATTTCAAGGAAAGTGCTATGCCTTGTTGCTTCAGAATGGCAGGCATGTAAAAGCTGATGGATGGATGCAAGATCCTGCATTTAAGCACCTGGTGCAGTTAATGGCCTTACTCATTAGGATGTATGGAGTGGATGGAGGGAGGCAGGTCAAATGCCTGTGCTGGGTTTGAAATGGCAAGGTTCTGGCTTGAGCTTTCTGCTACCTGACTGACACAGCGCATTCAATTGGTGGTCATTGTTGCATACTCCACATACATCCAGAGTACTAGGAGTTGAATGCATTATTTACACACTTTGTGATGGACTGATGGTGGTTTGGACTTTGAGTTTAGGATAGATTCATGATCAAGACATGCAGGCCGTTCATTGACTTCAGCTCAGCTGCTTAGCCACCAATTGGTGTGTGTAGTCACATTCAGATATCACTCTCTCATTTTGGAGAACTAATGAGTCGCTTTTGGTTGGCCAGCTTTTCTTAGAGGGTAACAAAAAGGAGAGACTACTGGCTGAGTGGCATGAAAATAAGAGAAAAAGGCAAAGCATTTCTGCCCCTCTTGCAACATTACAAACATAGCCTTTCAAATCCAGTGTAAAAGCAATTTGTCAAGATCATGCAGCCAAATGGACATCACATTGCAGAGTTTGTTGATCACACACGCCTAGCTAGTGGTGTACTATCACAGCCTTAACCCCTAAAAACCCTAGCAGGTCCCTACTCCCTACTTTGTCCTGAAAGCCACTTTCTTGGCATGAAGAGAGGTAGGCACCAACCATCACTTTCCAATAAAATTTATCCTCTCTCCTTCTCCTTCTCACTCTCACCTTCCCTTTCTTTTCTTTCTTTCTTTCGTTCCTTTTTCTCTTCCATGGGTGACCAGTGAGAGTGTTGGCCACCTATCTCCCTTCACTCCCAAGCTTGTCATTGTCTTTATGCGTTCGGGAGAGAGAGAGAGCAAAAGAACCGTACTTTCTACATTCTTGAGGGCATGCATTCTGGTTTTCCTAAGGTTGACATGCACACCATGGCAATAGCATTGCTTTTTGTGCTTTTCACAACCCATTTCTGCAACTCTCTCTCATAGCCGGGGACAATCATACATGCCCTTCGCAGTACTAGACACACTCGTATGTCATGTCGCTTTTAGATATATGCTTGCAAATTGCAATGGAGCATCAAGGAGCCAGAGAAGGACCAAAGCCACAAAAACACTAGAGAATGGTAGTAGCATCCTTTAACTCTTCCCAATCTTGACATGACTTGAGTGAGATGTAGCCTCAGGCTTTAGTGTCTGTACTTACATATGACGCATAGCTGCACACATCTATACTACGTAAATTGTGATCTGCCACCTTACTAAAACATGCATTGATAACTGACTGTAAGTTGCTGGGTTTCATTGTTAATCAGCCAAATCATGCACATGGTCATGAAGAGATTGCTGGATTGACAGGTGTAGCTGCAATGGAAGAAGAACATGGTGAGCACTGGAGAGAAAAGTCCCTTTGATAATCTCATGCATGCAACAAGAAAAGAACAAGAATGGCAACTACCACCAACCATAACAACACAATTAATGGGTCATGATGGAATTTTGGGAGAGGATGGATGGGAGGTCAAATGGGCCTAAAGGCTCTGCCTGTCTTCACCAATGTGTTGTGTGCCCCTGCTTGCCTTGTCCCCCTGCCATGGCCATGATAAGAGCTCATGTCACTTTTCCCATGCCTCCTCACCATGGCCATCTCTCTCTGTCCTTCCCCATTCTTTCCTTCGCACCAATTTTTATGGCAAAATCAAACAAGAGTGGAGGGGAGAGGTGCATGGTGTTGTACATCACTTGCCCTTGGAGGAGGCAGGCATGGGGCCTGGCTTTGTAGTGCAAGCAAAGCATGTCAAGAACCCCTTTCACTATTCCTTGGGGTTGGGGAGCTCATGTCTCCTCTTTTATTTTTCTTTTCTTTTCTTTTTAGGATGTCGTTGACGTATTGATCTTGGCCTGCTTGGGGGCACCACTGTTCCATACAAAAATTTCAAGAATAGATCTAGATTCAGTGAGATTGTGCAATTCGTTATTTTTAGAAACTATAATCTCCAAAGCAAATGCCTGAAAATCCAGGCCCATTAATCAGAATTATTACCAATTTACCATCAAGAACTGGCCGGTCTTCATCCAGGTGACTTTTTAATCTGAAGAGATGGATCAATCAAGTTGTATATGTATGCATGGGATCATGATTAAAGATTGGCTTGGATCGTTTGTATCCGTAATCGGATGCAGGGATACATGATTAGTGCCGGTACGTACATACACTGCTTGTATAGATTTAGACATATGCATGCCTCGCTCAAAGAGGAGGGCCCAACTAGCAATTTCTCCTTCTTTTTCTGCGTTAATCCATTAATCTCATTTAGCTGCTCATACAAGACTCACTGTTCTCCCTGTCATGTATGTTTATGCATGTGCTTAAGAGATCAATCTATGTGAGGTTGCTTTCTTGTAACTTGTGGGCTAAGGGAGAGTACGGTGACGTGGCAGTGTGTGTCCAGCCTTTGTTAAGCACCTGACATAATAACAGAGTGCTGCCTAAGATAATCCTGTGGGTCAGCCATGTCTGCAAAAACTTCCATTGCAAAAGGAAGCACATGCAACCTTTGGTTCAAATTTTCACAAAGCTTGTATGCTAGATGTTAGTTAGATTTATGACACAAAGTTCAGAGCTCTTCACATTTTCTCCTTATTTTTTTTAAAAGATCAAAACTGCCTGATTGTGCAGGATGCTTAGACCCATCCGTGAAGAAGGTAGAAAAATTCAGATGTAGCATTGGTTAGCAGAGACGAGACGAGTCTTTCCATGGGCAAATATGCACTTTTTTCACTTCTTTTTCCATCTTCTTTATGGTCTTTCTAAGCAAAAAGTGAGATGTGCTCGTGCAAGAAAGGATGCAGATTAATACTGTGCTTCAATGTTCTCGAGAAAGAATATTCTTCTTGGTAATGGCTGCTAATCAGTTTCATCTTCTCGAGGAAAGTAAGATTCAAATGCTCGTGTGATGGCAATATGATGGAATTGCTATGCCCAAATTGAATACGCCATTGAAGGCCTGACCACCTCAAGTCCAGATATGTTCCAGTCTCTGATAATCATCAGGCAACTCGATGGAGACCTTATATCCAAGATGCAAACATCATATCAGGAGCCTGAAGACATGCTGCAAAGTCATGCACAACCAAACAACATCCAATTAAACATGAGTATCATTTGACTTGATGCATGGAGAACAAACAAGGCTCCAGGTGAAATTGCTGTGTACCCTACATTAGGGTTTATTGTTATAAACATAGATGTAGCCAATGTTTATTATCTGCGCCGCAAATGATGATGATGAAGGAATCAGGAGACGAAATCCAATGTAAAACAATCTGCTAATTAATATACTCTTAATAAGACTACAGGAGTTCCTGAAGAACTGCAGCCATCCCAGGTCATAGCACAACACACAAAACTACTCATTGTACAGAAGGTAAACAAACCGAGATGACCGAATCAATGCTGAAAAATCTGTTGACCCATCTATTCCTATACTGCGCAGCGCATATATCCTACAACATCCGCTGACACCATTCTTTCATGCTCGCTAGCATGTACTGTACAAAACTGTTGGCATGTCTTACTCAGGTGCTTGACTCTTTGAATGGTGGAATTTTGACGTCTCATTCACGATTGCCTGCCTGATAAGCTGAAGATGCACCTTTTTGTGACGGTTGGCCACTTTTGTGGGGCGCAACTCTGTTCAGTTTTTCTTTGGAACTGGAATCAGAATGCTCTTCCTTGTCATCTGACTTTGAATTAAGAAATCGGCCTCCAGCTCCTCTGGCCCTTTTCAAGGCATGCTGATGTCGTGACTCATGGAGATACGGCTGAAAAGTGCAAACATACATAAAATAACAATAGAACATAAAACAAAATGACAAGAATGATTCCAGTCTTCAGAAAATAAACACATCAAAATAATATTTTTTGGCATGCTAATCAAGAGTGAAAAACACTTATAAGCAATTCGCAAGTGAGAATATCTGAGCAGGCGAGAATATTATAGAAGTCCAAAACCATATTATTTTTTGACATGATAGTCAAGAGTGAGAAACACTTCTAAGCAACCTGCAAATGAAATACATCTGAAGTCCTGAACAGGGAAGAATATTATGGAAGTCCAAAATCATATTATTTTTTGACATGCTAGTCGAGAGTGAGAAACACTTTCAAGCAACTAAGAACTCACAAATGACTGAATGAGAACATCTGAGAAGGGAAGAATACTATAGAAGTCCAACATTAGATTTACCAAATACTATCAATCTTAAATCTGTGATGAGTAAAAAATACACGCAGATTCAAGAAGCAATTGTAATTCATCCTTTTTGGCTGAAACTAGAAAAAAAATGTGGCACTTCAACCAACAAATTTAACTTACTCCAGCCCTAATACAAAAACAGAAACCAGAAAGCGATAAACTAGCATTCAACTGGTATCCTAAATACTGCTTTTATGACAACTCCATAAGTAACAGCCAATAGGCAGTACAAGGACATGATAGAAGGTTGAAACAGTGTTCGCGTTCAAATTTATATTGCACTAGGAAGCAGATTATCTCAAAATAGAAGTACGGTATGCAGATTGGAAATTCATTCGACTGTTGCTCTAGCTGTTCTGTACTTGCCTACGACAACCTCTTAAGTAAAGCATTAGGAACAGAAAAGGCTAAACATTTCAAGTTGTGTGGCAATGTCGAAGGTGCTCATGAAATTTACCTTACGGCCCTTGACAAGCTTCTTTTCTGATTCAGCTTTAGCTCGAGATTGACGGCGCCTTAATATGGCATTATATTGCTTTGCATTTACATATACAGGTTCTTCAATTGCATCTGTAGGCAATGGCAATCCAGTTGGATGCATTCCGACCAATGGTGGATGCATCTGAAAAAAATGCAGCAGTTTCATTAACAAACATACTGGTTTAAAAAGTAGTTACAATAGTATATGCATATGCATAATTATGCCAACTTAATTTTGACTGGGAAATCCCCAGGAGCGCTTGTATAATCAGCTACACTTTACAAATAACAGCTTACCATTGGCTGTCCACCATAAGCGGCATAAAGGCTTCCATAGTATGGATCAATATTTGGGTAAGCAATCTGACCCTACCAAGCACAAAAAAGGGATATTAGAAAAAAAAAAAGGGTTAAAACATAATCCTCCAAATTATGAATGAATTTTAAGCAAAACGTTAAAAAAAGAACAATTGGGAAACTGCTGGATTAGAAGGTGAATAGAAAAGATAATTTCATAATAACAGATTGGTTTCTAAACATAACTTGTTTAACAATAATTAGCTGCTACAATAATACGCTGATGTAAACAAAGCAATTTATCATAATGCTATGATTGCTGTGGTTAGGAACAAATAGTCTGCATTAAAGGGGCAAATATTTCAGGATTTGCCTCAACAACAGGGAAATTCTGTTAGTTTATACTCGTTACTTTGTACAATTTTGCTCTCAATATGTTTTTGTTAGGAGGATTTTGCTCTCAATATGTTTCGTTAGTATATATTTTAAAGAACTGGCTGAAGCAAGAAAGATGACATAATTGTATTGATTATATGGCTTATCCAGATGAGATGGCTATCAATATGATGCTATTCCATGATAACAGGTAATAAGGCCCTGAAATATAAAATCCAAAAGTATATTTCCACAATGATTCTGTAACATCTCATATTTCACTATGACCAACACAAAAATTGTCTTTACACTTAATTTAATAGAAAAACTACAAACTGAGAAAAATACAGTTGCACTACAATATATCAATAACTAGTGATGAAAAGTTACATTGTTGTACCATTGCATGGCCCAGGTCGTGAGGGGCATAAGGTGTCGCATAATCGGCCGGTGGTGTTGCCACCATTGTCTGGCTACCTGAGCTATTAGCTGGGGTTTCTTGCTGGTCCTCAGATTCAGATTGCTTCTGCTGTTGCTGCTGTGCATCAGTTTTATGGTCACCTGAATGGGAAGGACATGATCAGATGAAAAATGAAAACACACACGATGGGATTATATGTCGCTATTTGTTCAAGAAAATGAAAAAAATGATATTGTATGGACCAGCACTTGTCATGTCGCTAACAGAAAACAACAGATATACCAGGAACATTTTGACATGGTAGCAATTGCTTCATAAAAAGTATGAACACTATAGAAACCACCAACTGCCATAATCCCACCAGATATAAAACCTGTTTGCCAGCACCAGGCCACAGCAGGGTAGTCTGGTACAGCGCTGGTACAAAACTCAAAAGAAAAATATTTAGTTTCTTTACTGTGAACTCTGATGTCATTTGGGAAAACCGAAAAGCACTTGATATGAAGTCTGGTACAGAGCTGGTACAAAACTCAAAAGAAAAATATTTAGTTTCTTTACTGCGAACTCTGATGTCATTTGGGAAAACCGAAAAGCACTTGATATGCTCTACACTCTGATTCTAGCTCAGGCGCTTGCTTAAACAAAAAATTTTTAAGCCATTTGTATAGTTGATGAAATGATGGTGTGGTATACCGATATTTGCCAACTAGGCACAATTACTATTGTTTACTTGGATTAATCCAGAATTGCAATCAATGTATAATAACACACCCTAGTCGAATTTACACAGAAGCAAAATTGGGATTTGTTGCAAATATATGGCAACTCTAACCCCATGAATCCTAACACCCATCACTCTGACAGTTACAACTCCCTAGCCTTGCAATTAAAGCATTTATATGAACCGTCCATATAAATATGAACCGTCCATCCCTTTTGATCTACTTAGATATTTTTTTTATTCTGCCATGGTAGTATTTATACTACACTGTTAGTATATGTTTTGTGTAGGGGACTCTCTGAATGGATGATCAAATTTAAATTATACTATCACCCTAATATATTTGCCAATGTGTATCGTAAAAGTGCGCAAAACATTAACTTGGTAGAGTATTGAGAAATACACTCACCATGGACAATCGAAGTCATGATTTATTTTGTTTCCCAGACAAACACAGTCAGAATCAACCTCAATGAAAGGCCACAGTTACTAGAACATCACTTCGTGCGCCATGAGGACACTTGAAAGCACACCGATAAATTCTTGGAATTGAACTGCAAAGTGTGTCCTGAAATGCCAGACAACAAGTTTGGAAAAAATGAGCTCATGAGAAGACCGCGCCGCACCTTTGGGCAAGAAACAGCAATCAAGCGCCAACAATCCCAAAAATAAAATTGCTAGTAAAACTACACCAGAGAACTAAACTGGCAGGAACAGTTCAAACAGGCGTAGGTGGGGATCCCGGCATAAACCCTCCTACACTCCGACAAGCTACAGTATGTAATAGAATGTAACATAATTTTCTGTGGAGAGGCTGCATTTGATTAACTCTCTGTGCAGCAGAATCAATAATCCACAATCGCCGACCAAAAAAAAAAACTGATCCTTGCATCAAAATCAAGTATAACGAAGGCTAGGTAAATAGCACCGCGGAAATCTGCAGGGCGCTGCCGATTCCTGTCAAAAAACGCTTAGTCACTTCTATATACTAGCAAGCTCTCGAGCAACGCGCGCGCAAGAATCACCACAGGGCTGGTCACAGAACCACCCGGCGATGCGCTCCGTGCGGAATTCCCCTTGAAATTCTTGCCCCCAGGCCGGGACCAAGCGCGAGCTCAGAGGACGCGCCGACCAGGCACCGGCGCCACCAAACCCACACAATTCAGGAGCACAGAACCAAACACGAGCTCGGCGCGCAGCGAGTCGAGTCGTCTCCTCGCTCGCTCACCGGACCGCCCGAGGAAGGAGGCTCCCGGAGACGGCGGCGGCGATGAACCCGACGCGATTCCTCCCGGCGGGGAGCAGGGAAGCGGTGGCGACGGCGGCGGCGTCGGGGCAGAGGCGGGGCGGGGCGAGGCGAGGGGAGGTCGAGGAGGAATCGGGAAGGCGACGACGGCGACGACTCGGGTGGATGGAGCCCGTGATCGCGGCCAACGGTTTGCGGATGGACGGCCCACGCGCGGCCCGTGGTCGTGGGCGTGGCCCGTGGCGTGGTGGGCCCGGCCCGCCACGCCTCCGGGGTGTGTGGCTCTGTCCTGTGGTTTTTCCACGCCACCTCACCCTATCCTCCGCCCTATCTCCTGTCTGTCGTTTTCCCCTGATGCTGAAATGAACCTCACGGTTTATTACACTTTACAGGTCAGGTTCGCTTAATTTAATCTAAACTGAGAGTTAAAAAATTAATCATTAGGTCAGGTTATCCTAATTTAAAATTTAAAGTTATACTAAAACCTATATTCATCTATATTTTTACAATACAATCGTTCTATCGATCTTTCAAAACTTTGCAGTGTCCTTGTCAAACCTATCAAAACCATTCTTTATATATATTTTTCAACCTCGAAGAGGCCTTTTTTTTGAGGTTTTTCAGCAGCAAAAAAGAAGGCCTAAATTAGATGGGCGGCGCAGTGGCAACGTGCCACTGAGCCTGCATGTTTGGAACATTTGTAATTTGCAGAAATTTTACAGTAATGAATCGAATTAGATTTTTCGGTTAGTAATTTAAATAGGCACAAAGACAGCGACATGGAGTACGCCGGTTTGGAACGTGCTAATTTTATAGAAAAATCATAGGAATTGAACCGATTAGTTCAATAGCGAACATGGAGCACGCCGGTTTGGAACGTGTGAATTTTATAGAAAATTCAAATGTGAAGTTTTATAGAACATGTGGAATCGAATTCTTGCAGGCACAAAATCAAATATCTCTCTCTCCAACCAGGAGTTTACACAGTTCACATGCGATTAAATTAAATTTAGATGTGCTCAAAGAAAGCCACATGGCAGAAGCAGCATGCCAGTGATGGGAAATGACGCAAACCCCCCAAAACGGACATCTCGTCCAAATTTACGAGGAATCGGTTTGATTCAAGTAGGAACCAGATAAAGAAATTCTCATGTTGCTACTGGGAACTACGGAATGCATTAACATCGCACCATTTTAATCCTGACAGGATAAAGTATAATTTGTTACAGAAAAGAATTCCTCATAACCTATATTGATTAAACTTGAATTGCCTAGGCAGTATGACTTTCTCTGTGTCATCTGATATCTCAGAAAGGATGCGAGAAATGGGGTTACAAAAATGCAAGCAGATACACCGACGTTGCCACAAAAATCTGAATGGATTGACGAACAATCATACACCCAAAACATCCACGTTTGTGCATCAAGCTTGTGAGGTTTCAACCGTAGCCTGTCGTTGCTTGTGGTATAAGCTCCCTGGATCTCTTAACAGTAACGCACTGGCACCCATGGTTAATGCCACAATCTTCAATCCTCATCGATGCATGGGCCGCAGGGTTCCTCAACCTGCACACGCAGCCAACAAGTCCTCACTGTTGTCTTCTGCTAGATTAAGCCGATGAATTGCCACACCGTTTTGTGCTGTTCCAACATGACCCCATCTTCCAAGACGAGGTTCCTGAGGTGACAAAATGTCAGCGAGTGTGATGTGGTGTGGGGGGCAAGGAACTAAGCACTATCAAGTATTCTCCGTATAATGCTTCGTACAGCAAATTTCTTATGACCAAACATAAGCACACAATGGGTCAACACGATCTAACAAAATTCTGTCTTGTACTATTTCATATTAGGGCATGTCCAATGAAAACCAACTTAGCGTGATGAATGGTGCTGATAGAATAAAATAGAAGAGAAAAAAGCTGACGAATAATGCTAAATAGTGCTAAGTTCATCCTAAATTAAGTACCATTGGACATGTCCTAAGGATTGGAAATTTTCTTACTCTGCCAACACCAGCAACAATGAAGCGTCCTGATTTTGCAATTGCAAGAGAATTCACAAAGCCATCCTGCCAATTGACAAATTTGCATATTAGAGTTGACATACAGCTAGCAACAGGGAAAATGTTTACAAAACTTGAAGAATACTCTTTGAAGGTTTGAACATTGAAAGTTAAGCAAAAGCAACCACATTATGACGTGAATTAGCATTACAAGAAGCACAATACCAGTTGTAAGTTAAAAAGTGGCTTAATCCCTTTAGAATCAGGTAAAATAGCCCAAAGGCGAACAACGCCATTTGCTGCACCTGATGCGGCAAGATCAGAACCTCTTCCTGTCGCAACAGCACTAACCCATGAATGAGCTGATGTAAAGCTTTCAAGTTTGCATGTTTCGTTTTCTGCAAAGTGGCATGAGAAATAACACGGTGTGAGTTAAGTTGTATAAAAGGATGCACACACAAAAAGGAACGCCCAGGTTATTACTATGTATGAATATATGCAAACAACACAACGCCCAGTGAAAAAGTGTGTGATCATCATTTATCAATATCAGTAGTCAACCATCTCTAGCAAGAATTCTAGTTACTACAAAAGAGCTAAACAAAGAATGATAGGTTGCAACAATATCCAGAATTCCAGATACAACAGGGAGGGAAAAGATTTGTCTCAACTCTCAAGGAAACAATAATTATTTGCACATGGGACTGTCTTCATAGAACATCTTACCGATGGGAACCTTTTCCTCGGCATTATGAGTAAATGCTGGATGAACATTTTTTATTATGTGAGTAGGTTTCTTTCTCATTATACTCCAAAGCTCAAGGCTTCCATCATCAGATCCAGACAAAAATTCCTTGTCATCAATAAAGCAGCAGCACTCCAAAGAAACAGAAGAACGGAAGATGAGCTGTTTCTCATCAGAAATCTGCTCAGCAATAAAAGTTTCTTCAACTGGAAGGGTAAGTTTCAACAGAGAAATACATATTCATACAAGAACAGAAGTTTTCTGCCTGGCTACAAGGAAAGAAAGCTGCTTGAGTGATTTATATGGACATATCATTTATGTTGTTTTAAACTTTTCATAAAATCCCCAGATCTACTTCCTGAATAGATAATGGGCAAGTTGATGGACTGCAAAGTATTATGTGTGATTATGCAGATTTGACTGTAGCAGGTCCAAACTTTACCACCCAATTTAGCATAACTCCCACTTATTGTTGCTAATTCACTACAGTTAATATTTACTGAAGTACCAAATGGAAGATGCAGACCCCTTCAATGATCGGTCCGCAGAATTTTCATGAAATTTTGACTGAATTTGAATAAACATGTTAATGCTGACATTTGGAAGGGCATCGCACATGATATATTCCAATTGCTAAATTCTGTCATGCAAGAAAAGTAACATGTTTTAGCACAGAAATCAAAGAAAACTATGTAAATTACCTTCCAAAGGCGCATTGTCCTATCCCGTGCTACAGTGAGAAGACTGTCCTTAGTGAGTGCGTCCATCGTCAATATTTCACCTTGATGACCGTATACACAGTGCATGTATGTTCTATCTTCAGCATTCCACTGCATTATTGAACGATCAAAGGAACCAGAGAATAGCTCTGAAGTGTCTGGCCCAAAAGAAAGACATGAGACTGGTCCTCTATGGCCACTAAATGCCTACAGAACAGCAGAGAACAACACTAAATTCAGCTGTAGAATTTAATTCTTAACAATCAGGCCATAAATAAGTAGCTGAATTTAACTCTGCAATGTTTCCTAGAATATTCCAGGGTGCCGACAGTAACACATTGATGACCATTCAAACTAACTTTCAAGGACATTTTTGTCCTTATTTTGTTGACTGCTTCTCAGTTGAAGTTTAAAGCCTCGAACCCAATGCAAAAATGGTTATTCACAAACATCCTATCCTGTGATTTTGCACCCAGATTTTAACTATAATGTCAACCTTCGTTTTAATGTGTTAGGCCTACTCCAACATGTAAGCTTACTGTCAACAGAGCTTGGTAGGTCTGTAGGTAATAACTTAGGATAGTCAGATACTCAGATGAGTGGAAGCTTGAATCTAGGGTAAAAATACATTCATCAATACTGAGTAATATAAAAAATTTCACAATAAATAACAAGCTAAATAATAGCTCAGTACCAGGTGATAATACTGCTTGAAACAGCCCTGGCAGGCTGGCACCAAACAGAACAACTGAGAACAGAACTCAATGAATTGACATAGGGATATCTTAAAGGTATCCCTGGTTAGTTTGCATTTGGACTTCTGCTGTCAGTAAACGATGAATAAAGAATCCAAATAATGTTTAATACGTTTTGCTTGTCGATAAGTAGAAAGGGCAATAACAGTTCAAAAGGAGCCATGAACACTGAAATACTAGTGGTTTGAAAAAAATAACATTTTGGTTATGAACCAATATGACTGTGATAACAACATGCACATGGACTCAATGTAAGTTGTCCATGCCTCCAAGTAATTATATAGAAAAAGTCAATTTTGTGGATATTTCTGTGATTACTATGGTTAGCTCCCAAACCATTAACAAGGAGTAGCAAACCTGTATGTGCGCCCGTGATCGCACATCCCACAAATGGATATGCCGGTCCAAGCCACCGGTTGCCAAGTATCGCCCATCCGAACTGACAGCCATTGCAAGCACATGCTTACTCCTTTTTGCTGATAGAGGAGCTTTAGCGTGATGAGAAATCAACACAGCCTCGCTCGGCCACAAATACTTCTCGCTCTTTCCGGTCTCGACATCCCAGTGCAGGATGACTCCATCTTTGGATGCCGAAAACCCCTTCTCCCCATCCTTTGACAAAGCAACCGCAGTTACTGGTTGCCGGTGCTTCACTATAAACCTGAATTCATCTTGCTGGCCGGGTGGTAATACCCTGCAGATCGCAATGCGTTGTTGCATATATAAGATTTTGAAAATAATAAGATTTTGAAAATCACGTCGTCTGAGTGAGAGAAAAAAATTCCCAAGAAATATGCTCACCTCGCGGCCATACCCCACCGCTGCCTGCCGCTCTCCTTGAGCTGCCTCTTATGGACGATCTCGGCCACCCGCTTCCCGCGGACAACATCCTCGTCATCGCCATCGTCGTCGTCCTCCTCTTCATCTTTGCTCCTCTTCACCGCCTCCTCGATCCTCGCCAGGTACTGCTTAGCCATCCGCAATTTCCTCTCCCCGGCCGTCTCCTCCTCCTCCCCCTCGTCATCCTGCCCTCGCTCCACGCCCTCCTCCTCTCTATCGACGCCGACACCCATAGCGAGTCCGTCATCATCGATATCCCCGCTCTCGATGTCCTCGTCGCGCGCGGCACCCCCGCGACGACGGCGCTTGGGTCCTTCCTCGAAGAAGGGGTCGTCTCCGGCGGCGGAGGGTCGCTTGGATCGCCGCGGCGGCGGCGGCTTCTTGCTGCTGCGGTGGCGCGGCGCCATTGCTAGGGTTCTAGGATTCTTCTTCGGCTACGGGGTTTTTCATCAATTCAATGGGCCGTTAATGGGCCCAACCAAGCACCGGCTCCACCACAAATCAGCCCTGTTCAATCTGACCCGCCCAGTAGGCCAGTAGCGTCCAACGGCCAACGGCAAAAGATTAATAAAAATTACACTTTTCCCATCGAAACTTGAAACAAATCTGAGTTAGCATGAACTTGAAAATTCAGCACCTCGAATTTCTACCCGTTTTGGGAAATTTAATTTTCTTTTTGTCAAAATCTTTTTCACTTTTTTTTTTTGAAAACTTTGCTTTTACAGCAATATTTATAATTTTCGACAATTAAGACAATTCATGAAAATCCATGTCGGCAATATCATTCTTGCTAGGGGATTTAGTCATGGAGAAAAAAATAAAGTGCGCTATAGCCCTGAAATCGTTAGATTTACCTAGAGCTAACCTAGTCTGATATCAATTGATGGATCAAGGTGCATTGACGAGAGGAGGTTCGTGATCTACTCGATAACCAGCGGAAACAATCTAGATCACGGGCAACGATTCGATCTACTAAATATCATGAACGCAATTCAAATTTACAAGTAGATCGATCAATTATACGGCGGAAAATAATAAATTGAAACACGAGAGGGCACAGAGATCAATGCCATAACCGCAAACCCCTCCCAGATTAATATCAATTCTATATTACAAAGTCCGCTCCCTCGTGCGTGGCTCCGCGCCGCCACGTCGAAGAACTAACCACGACTGTTCGATCGCGACTGTTAGTTAAATCCGACCATCCATTTATAATTTTTATATAAACTGATTTCTTTGCCCAAAATTTCATCAGCGCGAGTCGTTTGCTCCATTTGTCTTGCAAGCTAGCTTTCGCGTCGCCGGTCTCCCCAATTTTTCTTAATTTTCCATTTCCTGTCCTACCTTCTCTTTTCTATCCATTTCTCTGCAATAGAGCACTAAACGCGTGTAGCTCAGTTGATTTCCCAGCAATTCTCGCGCGCAGCAGGTTGTTGGTTCGAGACCCATTCTACCCATTGTGTTGAGCCTTTTTTTTTTTGGGCATTTTTACCACTTGCAAAAATAGATTAAAAAACATATTTCCCGTCTTTTTTCAGATTCGAAAAAAATAAAAACAGAAACTAGGCCAAGTTTTATTGCAAGGGTGCAAGCACATCATTTCTTGCGTTTTCAATTTTTTTAGGACAAAAAAGGAAAAACTAAAAATAGGTTATAATATCGTGGTGAGGTTACATAAACGATTTTATAATTTTTAGGATAAAAAAAATTAAGAAAGGGTCATAATATCATGGTGAGGGTCTATAAAAAGGCTATCCATTTCTAAAAAATATAGGTTTAATTCAAAAATGAACTAAGAGATAAGCCATTTTTTTTCTTTCCGTTCTTACTTTCTGTGGCCAACTAAAAATTTCTTTTAAGACCAAACCTTTACAGATAAATTAATAAATAACAAACTATTTTCTTTCGTAAAATAAGCCATCGTTTCCTTTCGTTCTTCCTTTTTGTGGCCAATTTAAAAGATGGTTTAAGACCAAACCTTTACAGATGAATAAAAAAAGAAATTATTTTCTTTCGTTTTGGTAGCTTTTTGTGGCCAACTTTAAAAATTCATATAGGATCAAACCTTTACAAAATAAAACGATAGTTTCATGGTAAGAGTCATAAAAATATTTACACATTAAAATAAAAAATAAGAAACTTAAAAATATGGAATCTTAACCATAGTTTCATGATAAGGACCCATATAAAGATATTGGTGTCAAAGATAAATAAGTTTCAGTAAAAATAAATTAAGAATAATGGGAATTAAAGAAATTTTCTTGTGAGTATAAAATAATTAGGAATTTCTAAAATTAAGTACGATAAGCATAGAATACTTTTATATGGTTTAGGGTTTAGAATGAAATAAAAAATGAATGAAGGGTTTTGTACATAAACTCTAAGCCTTAAACCATATAATACTTTTGAATGACGAAATAAAAGAGCCTAGACCCTTCATTCTAGCTTTTGTACTTACCTTAAAAAATCCTAGAAATCCAAACCATTATAGAATTGAACCGCAATTTCATCGAAAGATTTTATGAAAAGATTTAGATATTACAGAAAATAATTAAAAATTAATAAATAGCGGGGATGAAGGATTCAAGAAAGACTTTGAAAAAATAGAATTAAAGTTGAAGGCCAACGGTCTATGGAATAAAAAAGAAAAAAGATTAAAAATAGAACCATAACCATATTTGCATGGTAGGGTCCAACAAAATATTTAGGCATTAAAAATAAACAGGTTGCACAGTATTGATTAAATCATTATGCCCGTTCGTTTTTTGCTGGAAAAATCTTTTAAGTTTTAGCTTCAGCACTTTAACGGGCCACTGATTTGAACCTCGCCAAAATAAAACGTTTGTTATTTCTTTAGACTAATTCTTAATCGCTGAGACCAATCGGCCAGCGCGCCATATGCGCGCTTACATTGCTAGTTCGAGTACACGGTTCCTTTTACGATCGAGCACACCCTCAATATATCTCTAAACAATTCCCTCAATTTTCCTCTCTATTTCTCCACTATTTTTCCTTCCTTTTTCTTTCTTGAGCCAGCTTATTGTGGATTCGTAACATTTTGTTATCTTTATATATTCTCTATGTTGTAATAATTTGTGGCAATATTTTTAAAGATTTTTAGTAGTACTTATGAAAGATCTCTTTTTTAAAAAAAATATTTTCAAGCTCATGAAATCACCTTGTGAGGGCTCACAATTTTACTACAGTAAAACGCCAACACTACACACGTTGAAAAGAGCTAGTAATTAGAGAAATTTTTCCTATGATATGAAATTGGATTGAAATAATAATATAAATGAAAACAAAAAGGTTTTGTAGATTTTTTGATTTGGATTGCTTTTTTATTCAAATTTCCTTTGATTCAAACATCTCTAGACGAAAAAATCACTTGAGATCAGATACATCAACATTGTTTTCCTAGGATCCCGACATTCAAGTGTAGGACCCCAACATAAGGCCTTGTTCTTTTCAGCGTATCGTGTCGTTGCGTATTACTGTAGCAAATTTTGTTATTTTTATATAACCTATATGTTGTGATAATTCGTAATGATTTTTTCATAGCTTTTAGTAGTACTTTCAACGATTTTAAAACTATTTTTAATTTTTTTTTATAATTTTTAGACATCTTTCTGCTATAGTATTACGCCAACGCAACGATACGCTGAAAAGAACAAAGCCTAAGTGTCTCTATAGGGATCAATTTTCTTCTTTTTTCTTCGAGCCTCTCTACGTCTTAACATCTTAACGACCCAATATTTGATACCCTACACACTAGCTTAGTAAGAAGATCTATCCAACCCAACACCAACATTTGATGCTCTACGCACCGCCGTCGTGGCCTTGTGAGTGAAGGATATATTATACCCTAGTAGGTTGTAAGTGGGATCCCCACACTCTGGCCTTCTATGGGGAATACCCTTGGCTAGGGACTAGCGGAAGGAGAGGTAACTGAAGGACAAGTAAAATGCCCGAGAATGCATCCGGGTGGGACAAAAGGATGATATCGTAAGTATATACATGTGGAGCGATTTTCACATAAATCTACGAAATACATAAGAAAAACTGGATAGTAGCTTTTGCCTCTGGAACCCTAATTAATTCCTCGTCATATGCCTCTACCGTTTGGAAATCGTGCTGCCCCGCATCATCGACGACAGCAAATTCAGCATCATGATGTATGCAAATCAACCATCCGAGATAAACACAAATTAACCATCACGCTGAAAATTGAACGCACAATCTAGCTCAGCGGTTAGATATATTACTTATGTAGGCAAGCAAATGAAAGAACATATATACTCTTATTAAACTACCGTAAATAGCTATCGATCATCACCAAGTTAAGCATAAAAAAGAATCGGTAAAACCATCATGAACACAGCGTGGCTATATATCATCGACGTTTGATTAGCTAGCTGCCGGCGGCCGGCTTGGCGGCGCCTTCCTCGAGCCCTGCCTCGGCGGCGATGGCCTTGGCCGTGTCGTAGGAGGCGTGGAGGCCGACCAAGAAGTAGTAGGCGAGCAGCGCCGCCGACCATATCCCGAACCGCATGAAGGACTTGGCGTCGATGGAGCCGAGCAGGAAGATGTTGATGAAGATGGACGCCGACGGCAGCCACGGCACCAGCGGCACCCCCCACGTCTTGGGCGCCCGCGCCTTGGGCACGCCGGCGTGCAGGTACAGCGTCGCCGCGAACCACGCCGGCACGGCCACCGCGTACGGCACCCACCCGCTGCCGCCGCCGCTCAGCCCCCAGTACGCCGCCGTCGCCACCGACGACGTGATGATGACGGCGAGGCAGAGCAGGAGCTTGTTGCGGTCCGTGTCGGCCGTCTCGCCGGAGGCGTAGTAGCGGCGGACGAGCAGCGCCACGGCCACGAGCATGAAGATGAAGAGCGTGGAGATGGAGAGCAGGTTGGAGAGGATGCCGAGGTCGGTGAAGAGGGCGATGGCCGCCGTCGCAGCCATCATGGCGACGGTGGCGTTCACCGGCGTGCCGAGCGTGGGGTGCACCTGCGCGAGGCACGGCGGCGCCATGTGCGTCCGCGCGATGTGGGTGAGGTACCTGGCCTGGCCGACGGCGCTGACCAGCAGCACGGTGGTCATGCCCTTGAGCGCTCCGAAAGCGACGATGTACTTGGCCCAGTCCATTCCGACGGCGGTGAAGGCGACGGTGAAGGGCGCGTCCGGGTCGATCTCGCCGTACGGCTGCATGAGGCAGAGCGTCAGGGCGAGCACGCAGTAGACGACGGTGGTGAACGCCATGGCGCCGACGAGGCCGATGGGGATGTCCCTCGCCGGGTTCTTCGTCTCCTCGGCCATGGTGCTCACGGCGTCGAAGCCGATGTACGCGAAGAAGAGCACGGCGGAGGCGGCGAAGACGCCGCGGACGCCGAAGGGCGCGAAGTCGGCGGTGAGGTTGGAGGCCTTGGCCCGGGTCAGCCCGGCGACGACGATGAAGGCGATGACGGCGACGTGGACGACGGTGAGGGCGGAGTTGAAGCGGGAGGAGCCCTTGGTGCTGCGCACGGCGAGGATGCATATGAGCGCGATGACGACGACGGCGATGGGGTCCAGCCGCGAGTAGTCCTCGGCGAGGGCGGCGGCGTGGATGCGGAAGTCGTTCGGGTGGTGGTTCAGCAGCGTCGCGAAGTAGGACGTCCACGACCGCGCCACCGCCGCGCCGCCGATGCAGTACTCCAGGAGGATGTTGCCGGCGGCGATGAACGCCATGAAGTCGCCCAGCTCCACACGGAGGTATGCGAACGAACCACCTAAACCACACCAAAGAGAAATTTGGCAAAACTTAATATTACAATCTGCAGCTTAATTTTAACGGTTTTGCTGCTTCTCAGACGACTGATTTTAAAATAAGTCTCAGTCGATTTTTACATAACTAGATTCTACCGTTGATCTTTTATATGTTCTATAGAGACGTTTGATCAAGGTCTAGAAATCGACTGAGAGATAAATAACTCTCAGACGTCTGATGATAAGTCAGTTCCTAATTATAATAAAAAAGACGTTTTTTAAAGAAAAAGATCAATAAAAAAGGTCCCTGTTTGACCGGAAGCAATCAAAATAAACGTCCTCTTTACAATGAAGAAAACCTTAAAATTAACCCTTTTTCCTTATTTAAGAAACCCGTTTTTAAATAACAAGATATAAATTTATAAGACTTCAATTATATGTGAACTTGAAAAAATAATTAGATGATAAGAATATACTATATATAAAATAAATCAAAAGAGGCGAAGATATAGCTAGCTAGATCAGTGGAAGATAAATATGAAACTAGTACCAATTAAGTAGCAAGCTCTAAATCGTCATCGATCAATTCCATCATGGACACAATGCATGGCCACATTACGCGCGCAAATAAGTGCTGCGTAATTACACGCTGATACGATGCGATCTGCCAAGAAGGACACAGGAGGAGAGGTTTAATCATCAACATCAACAATCAGATTGATTACCTGCGACGGGGATCTCGATGGCGAACTCGGTGTAGCAGAAGACGGAGAGCATGGCGGAGACGCCGGAGACGGCGTAGGAGAGCACGACGGCGGGGCCGGCCGCCTCCTTGGCCTCCTGGCCGGTGAGCACGAAGATGCCGGCGCCGATGACGGCGCCGATGCCGAACCAGATCAGGTCCCACCACGCCAGCGTGCGCTTCATGTCGGCGCCGCTGCGCCCCCGCACCTCGTGCAGCTCGGCGGCGTCCATGGAGCGCGCCGTCACGCGGTCTCGCAGCCGCGGCCCCGTCTCCAGCAGCGCCCGCCCGTACGCGCCCCAGCTCTGGAACGACGCCTCCGGGAACAGCGACCCCGCCGCGCAGCAGCCCCGCCGCCGCTCGCCGCCGGCCGCCATTGTTCCTCCGCCTCCGCCGCCGCCGCCGCCGCCGGGGAGGTCGGAGCAGATCAGCGAGGAGGCTCTGGCGCTCTGGGAGGAGGTCGTTGCAGGACGAGCGCGTCCGTATATATAGCTCCAGAACCCAAGGGCCAGGGCTTGGCTTGGGCTAGCTCATTAGCTGGAGGCATGCATCGGCATCTCGGACGTTGGTTTATGATCCAGCGGTCGGGATTCACCGGCTGGGTTTCTGGCCGCAGAGAGCGCGGAGCAGCTGTAGGGGAGTCTGTTGGGCGTTGAGATTCTGGCTGGATCCACGGGTAGATTCACGATGCATCTGGGCCGGCTCTGACGGGTACCACGTTAATAAGCAACAAGATTCTGCTCTGCCAGGTCAAACCAGAGATGCAGCGTCGGACGGGCGGTTGCTCCGTTGCTAACTTGCTACTGCGTACGCCTAGATCGCTTCTTCCTTCATGCAGTATTGCGGTGGCAAGAGCCACCCGGGCCCCAGCCCTGTTATTTTTCCTTAAATTCAGATTATAATATGCTTCTTGGAGCTTGTTTGGATATATGTTTTTAAGAAACCATGATCTTTTAATATATATTTTTTTTTCCAATTACGTGTACGCATTGAAATCATGGTTTCATCAAACTCTATTAAACTTTGTTGATTAAAAACAATGGCTACTGAGAGTTAACCTATAAAAACTGTAGTTAGAAGTGAAGTTTTAAATACTCTCAAGAATACCATATTTTCTAAACCATGATTTTGGAATTTTGTTTTTTTTTATTATCCAAACACTTTTTGGTTTTGAAAACCATGAAGGCACTACCGTGTCAAAATAAGGAAAAAGGGGAATACGAAGATGGGTGTCAGCCCTCAAAACAACCTCGAACTCTTTACCCTTGTAAATTTTCAGACAATTTTTATGTACAAGGATATAGTAAAATAACACTCGATAATTTTCGAGTTTGATATTCCTCGGTGGACTGATAAGATCAACGGACACAATTACAGCGACGCACAACTTGTTTTAAAGGGAGAGGAAAACCTTGCACTAATGGATTGCACGCTCAATTGCAATGTGCTATGCATACATTTGAGTTGACAAAACATAAGAATGGGAGTAACAACCTAAGTAAACACAGCATTAGCATTAGAAATATTGCTAAATGGAAGCGCAGAAGGGGAAAATGCCAGCCTGCCGGATTCGAACCGACCACCGAGGATGCTCAATCCTCGGCACGCTCTTCCGACCGAGCACAAGGCCGGTGACACAAAGCACCATCAATTGTCTTTTGCCGTATCAATGGCTATACTAGTGAATAGTAACAATAATCTTTGCTGCCCCAATAGTAAAAAGCGCTTGTTATCTATGTCAACCAGCATATAATAATTGGGTATGAAGAGCATGTTCTGAGTTGCTAGAGTGACTAAGCGGAATGAATAACCTAGCTAAGTTGAAATGAGCTAACTATTAAATTCAACTTTAAGAAGTTATTGAATTTGTTTCTCCAAGATATTTCACTTTGTTTACGTATTTTTTAAGTTTTTAGAGGTAGCTTAATAACACGAGCTGAGATAAAAGACTAAGGCCCTGTTCGTTTAAGCTGCAACTTTTTTAAAAGCTGTTTCTAGGAAAAATCACAAAAAACTAGCTTCTGAAAAAAGTTTAGATCATAGAACAAATTGAGCTTTTGATGGTTTTTGGCTTCTTTGAAGGAGGTTCCAAAAATATCCAAAAGCTGGTTGTTTATTTGAGCTTCTGGCTTCTGAGGCTAAAAGCTGGCTAGAAGCTCAAACAAACAGGGCCTAAATTGAGCTGAAGTAAGTTGAATGTTAAGATAAACTTAAAAAAAACTCTAAAATCTGCTTCTCAAAATTGGGGCCTGCTTAATTTATGTTATTTTTAAGACTGGGGCCTGCTTAATTTATGTTATTTTTAAGACTTTCTTTGAAGGCGGCTTCATGATAGTAAAAAAAAAAAAGACAAAAAAGGCAAATCGTTTTTTCAAATAAGCTTAAGCCACTTCTCTTGCCGATTCAACAAAGTGTGGTTTGGTTTGGTTTAGGACTTGACCATGCACAATTTTATCCTTCCCTCTCCCTTTGCAAAGAGAATCTTGTTCTCTGGAACACTCCAACATATTCACTTTACCGTTCTCTTTCGAAAGAGATTCTCTCCTCCATTTCCTCCGAAAAAAGGATTCTCTCATCTCCTTACACCATTCCCTTTAAAGAGATGTTGGTGTAGATGGTGCAAAATGTAGGGAAAATACCGTGTAAGAAATGGAGAAGTAGCCAAATGAAGAGAATTTGATTGCACATGGTCTTATATTTTTTTCCTGCAATTTCTTTGAGCCAGACACTAGCTTTCTGAAGTCACTTATCACCTCCTGTTCAAAAGGCTGAAGGATAAGGTGTTTTCAATGTCATTTGCAGCTTTTGAAGCTTCAAAAAGCCGCAAGGTTATTTTTAAAAAAAGAGGATTAACCCCATTTTCCATTGCATTAGCAGAGATACAACGAAAACCATGTGTGCTTACAAATTTCTAAACAGATCTACTAGTTATATCTACCTAGGGCCACCTGCCCCCTAGCTACTCCTCGCGCTGTTCTCTCTTATTGCTTCTTCTTGCGTCATTCGTTGCTTCTTCTTTCTTCTCGCTCCGTTCCCTGTTTCTTCTGCTTTTGCGCGCATCTCGCGCTCCAGTTTTTCCCCACCCTTTTTTTTCCGCCTCCGATGAGATGTTGTGTCCCACACCAAGGACACAGGGCCTCTTTGATACCTTGTTTTAGTTTAGTTTTTGTTGGGATTGCAACTTTTGTTATTTTTATATACACTATTTGTTTTATTTTTTGAAAATAATTTTTTTATAACCTTGTAGGATTTTTCTCAAAGATCTCAAAAATATTTTTAAAATAATTTATTTAGCCTTTTCATACCACTTTCGAAGGTGGTCAAATTTTACCAACTAAAACTAAAACTAAACAAGCTATCAAAGAGGGCCACAACCAGTTGAGCAACGCTCACTTCTCAAAGCCGCAAGGTTATTGCTAAAAAAAAAAAACTCAGTTCGAACCACCTCCAATGGCGCAAGGGGCTGGTGCGGAATTTTTTCCCGTCTATCCAACGGGCCCAGATAGGCAAGTCACCATTTTTCAAGTACAAAACTATTAATCTAGAGGTTGTAAATACTTCCGGAGGGCAGTCCAATTTCTTTTCGGTACAGCCCCAGGGACAGTTTCATTACCAGTTTTCCACAGCAAAAAACCTATTAGGACTTTTGACTTTTGAGCGGATGTGTGTGTATGTTAGCTTCCGCTAACAAGGTAAACGGTAGAGATAATCAAAGGTCATGTATCAACGAAGTGACGGAAAATTTTATAAACCCATCTGTGATCGAACTCGTATCCACTGCCCTTGCAACTGTCGAGCTGCTAATCTTTTGTTTTGTTTTTTTTGTTTGTTTGACTTTGGATATATATACACCACGCATGGGAGCACGCCGGCATCAATTTGTTTTTTAGTTTTTAGCGTGCATGCAACCTGCACGGAATGGGGATAAGTAGACAAGTGAAGAACACACTTACAAAGAGTGAGTGAAATCAGGAACGCAAGCGTCCGCTGTCTCCGAGCAAGCAGCCTACCTAAATCAAAGTTAATTAGCAATGCAAACAGGGAAGCTAGCTGGGCAGGAAAGAGATGGAACACGTACCACACGGATAGGGAAAATTCATGGAACGATCAATCAAGCATACTACAAAAATCCCACGGGTGGTAAGGCTTAATGTACCTGCAACAACAGGAGTAGGTCCATGAATAAACACTCTTTGCATCGTCTTACACCAAAAGACATCTACGCCGATAATAAGCACTACCACATTAGCAGTTTGCATAATGTGATTTTAACATAATGAACCTCTCAGCAATGATCTTGCCTGCTTTTGCAAACCAAAATAGAAAAGGCAAAACTACATTCATGTTCAGGGCGCAAAAGAGACGCTGGCCATGTTGGCACATGGCAGAAGACATCAGAGGCCCATGAAGCAGGAAAGGAGATTTCTCTCATGTGCAAGCATGGAGGCTAATCCAGTCGCTGTTTTTTTTTTCTTCCCAAAATTGCGTGCATGCAACTCACAGCAAACAGGTAGAAGCCCATTCAAGCACATCAACACATGGGACAGGGCATCCGGGTAATTTGGTTTGGTGAAAAGAGCATACTTCTCAAAACTAAAAGGGCAAAACATTATTATTGTATTGGCCTTTTGTGTTTCATCTTTTACAGCTAGTTAGATGCTGTCAAAAACAAGAAATTTAACCCCCATTCAATATCCACCATCTAAACTCTATCCTCAATCCAGTCAATCAGTCAATGTAATAATCATTGGTGGGCCTGTACAAAGATTTCTCAACTTTATCCAGAAATTAGGAAGAACATTAGTATTAACCTTATATATATATCATCAAGTAACCATTTACTAGCTCTGCTCGTCGTGAACTGATTTGTCCTGTCTACTTTGAGACCAGAGGAAACCTTTGTAACAATCTTCCAGGAGGCTGAGGCAATCAACACGTCGCTCTTGTGCCTTCTTCTGGACAGCCTGAATTAGTTCAACTAGCCTATATAAATAGAGAGTTATCTTCTGCACCAAAATGTTCAAAAAAATTGCACCTCCCAAAACAGCATGTTCCATATTCCCATACTTTGGTATATATTCCTGTCAAGGGACAAAAGGAAGACAATAAAAACTCTAATATACAACAAGTCTTTCAACTTTCAAGTCAACGATACAATCTGTGAAGAATTTTATGAAGTGTAAGCTAACAAAGCAGCAAATATAATCATGTATCCTATACTCCAATAGTTCTTATATCTGTGTTACACGGACACGGACATGGGAGTCGGAATCCGACACAAATTCAGGTGTCCGACTCGGCAAGCATACTCCAAAAAATAGGATTAGGGGATTCTTCTAATATATGTAATTTGATCACAAAAATATTAAGGAAACAAAACTCTGTGGTGGGCTAAACTTAGCCCAATCTCATTCTAGCCTAGCCCAGTGTCTTACAGGCCCAGCACAACAGGCCTCAATCAGTGAACAAACCCTAATCCCTATACCCACATTTCTCTCTCCTCCCCTCCCATCCCAGCCGCCGTTTCTCTCAGTTCTTTGCTCCTCTCATCTCTCCCCCAGATCCAGCGACACGCCACTTCTCCCAGCGATGCACCGCCTCTGCTCTCCGCCATCCCCGTGTTGCCTCTCCTCTCCATCCTTCCCGCGCCACCTCTCCTCCCTTCCCGTGCCGCCAGCTACTCCATCCCCTGCCCCGTGCTGCCTCTCCTCTCCTCCCATTCCACGCCACCAGCTTCTCCCTCCTCTAGTCCACGCACGCCACCTCTCTTCTCCTACCTCCCCGCGCCGCCATCTCCCCTATAGCGACACTTGGACACGTGTCCAGCCGAGTCCAATGTGCGGACACGTATCGACACGGCAAAAAAATAAAAATAAAAATTCGCGAGCCCGGGTAACACAGCTTATGATCGTCTAAATGTACATGTAATATCGTTAAAACCCCAATCAGTATCAGCACCTTTTGTGCATTTTTTTTAATACCCTTTTGTACATTTTTTTTTAAATGTACATGTAATAAGTAAATTGAGTGCAGGCCTGCAGGGGTACCAAATAATAAATCGAAGAGCGATGTCTGTGCAGTAAAACTTCAACGCAAAATGCAGTGATGTCCCAAAACTCCATTGGCACCTATATACCAAGTTTTCATCCAATAGTAGTTAGTCCTTGCACTGCAAAAATGAACAGGTAATCACAACACATGATATGAATAAGTCAACAAATCAAGTGTCCCGTTTGCAATTCCATATGCTGAAAATTATTTATGCTGCTTAAATTGGCCAAAATTTTCTCGTAATTAATTATGAAAAAGACCAAAAATAGTAAAAAAAAAAACCCAAAATACACTCATAGGAATGATGGCCAAGCAAATGATAATGAATGGTCTGAATGCTAAACTATAGTTTCACATAGCAAAAACCAACTATAGCAATTACCTCAATATCAGCTTTACTTCCTAGTTCATTGATCCACGGCACCTAAGCAACCGATACATAGTTAGCAAAAGGAAGAGTACAATAGAAATAACATCAACAGTAGGACAAAACTATTCTATAAAATGAATTTAAACATACATAACAAAGTAAACAAAACTATCTCAGCACAAGCATAAAAGTAATGTACCAGATGAATACACCCATGAAATCATTTTATACGCCATTTTGAAGTTCCAAAATATTTTTGAAGCTGGCAAGTTTGGCCCAGAGCCCCAGGCACATGTCAATGAGACAATCAGCGGCACTTACAAACATTAAAGCATGCAGCATCTACAAACTTGGCACAAAACAAACATACAAAACAGACAAATGCCAAGCAAATCAGTGAGAAAAACCAGATTTTTAAATTTATAAAATAAGAGATTTCACATGCACGCAAATGAGAGTTACAAATCCTAGCAGCTAAATTTCACAGGGTACTGTAACTCGCAGTGAGAATGTCATTTCAATTGTTAAGAATTTGAAAAGGAGATGTCATGAGGGATTGGACTGGTTTCTTAATCAGCTCCCATGCAATGTCCAGGAAACTTTTGACAAAACAATTTTAGAAACCTTGATGTATATTATATTATCATCTGAATACTTCATCCAAGACATAAAATAGCATAACCATTCTTTGTAGACAATAAATTTGCCACACATTATATATCTACAGTTTGCACCCTTGACAATCTGTCTATGATGAGCTGAATTGTAGATTATTGGCTGACTGGAGACCAAATTTCTTTTAGCAATAACTAAAACTTAAATTGCATTTTGCTTTATGTGCAGAAGGGCAATGGAAGCAAACTTAACATCAGTAGAAAATCATATAAAATGCATAAGCTTCCATGAAATAGGCATCAGCTAACAAGAAATAATCTCCTGTAATTAGATTGATGTGATTTACCTCCGTGAACCACAGTGGCATGGAATCTTTTTTTCCTCCAATGGAAATTTGTAATTATAAGTTAGTTCCTCGCCAGCATATATACGCCTCTTTGCATAAATGAAAATTTTCTTCTGGCCCTCAACAGTGATCACTTTCGTATAGCAATTCGGCTGGCATGACAAATACGAGGCCACCATTTAGCATGGTCTAGGCACCATAGTCAAATGTCTATTGTTAAATAGCTTACCTCACAGGAATGGTTGATGAATCTTGCTAGGCCACCACGCTTAGTAGCATCAACCTGCATAAATTAAGAAAATGTCGGCAAAGAACACAAAAGGCATAAGGTGCACTCACAAAATCTGGTTATATAAAACATAATTGTGATCACAGGTTTAGTTAAGAACGCACACAAATATCCTCAATATCCATCAAAAGGAACAAACCCTAACCATTTAAAAAATTGCATCTAAGCTGGTTATAAAAAACATAATTTTGATCATAGGTTTAGTTAAGAAAGCAGCACAAATATTCTTATTATCCATCAAAGGGAACAAACCCTACCCAACTAAAAGATTGCATTTAAACTTTACATTATTATTTTCACATAGTTCCATCATTTTGCAATTCACATGATCTTTGACTTTCTTAGGCCCTGTTCTTCTGGGCTGATCTGAACAGCTGAACAGCTGAAATGACTGAATTTTCAAGAGCTTTTTTATGTGGTCTCGAGATTCGGATCCATTTCTTTTGACTTGTCTTTTAAAGCTTTAGGACCCACCTTCGAGACAGTGAAAAAACAAACTTAAAAAACCCAAACCATATATCTTTTTAAAACATAGATAAGTCGTTAAGCTATTAAGCCGTTAAGCTGAAAAGAACAAAGCTGTCTGATAAGCAAGAAGCAAATATACAATTCCAAGAATGCAACATAACATTTTTAGAGGATAATCTGCTACACCTACCACAAAATCATCATCCAAACGAAAAAGATAGCTGCTTCCTATTCCACTCTTCTCGTATTGAGCCTCACGTATGTCTGAGACCTGTAGGGTACAAATCAATCCGTACCAAACCAATTGAATTAAGTATATCAATGAAAAGATTGTTGATTCAATAAACGCATTATTACCCGCCGGCGAATCAGTTGTCCAACATATTCAATAACAAAGTCTTCTGCGTCAATTGACTCAAGGGCCACGAGCCCCCATTCATGTATCTTGCTCCTTTGAAAACGTAATCGCTTCTTCCTTGCCTATATATGCCAAGAAAGGTGGAATAAGTGATATTCAAATCTCACAGAAACAGAGATTTTACACATGAAGGAATTTCTTTCACCTTAGCCTGGGTAATTTTCAGAAGCTCAGCACCTTCAGCAGCTGCTAACAGGTTCCGTAACTTAACCCGGTTTGTTCTCGCAGATTGGCCCTTAGCTTGTGAATTTTTCCACACACTATTATCTGAAGTTGAAAGAATAGCCCGAACATGGTACCCTCTCACACGAGCCCTTTCTGATGGAGTGGCATTTCGTGCCCAATCACGCCACTCCCATCCACTGATGGAAGCTCTTGCACAACCAGCTGATCCTGGACATAAAGTTAGCGGTTTTGCCTTCATAGTCAAGTCACTAGACATGTTCTTGAGCTTTCTTTTCTTTACGGGTTTTATGGGAGCACTGTCATTCTCAATAGGCACTTTGCTCTCAACAAAATGCTTCTTAATCTGATGAGACGACCTGTTTCCTGTAAAGTAAAGATGCATGCATGTAACAAATCTGCGCAAATGTAAACATCAAAAGGAGATGAAGTCATGGATGAAGCAAAGAGAAATAAATGACTCACTCTTTGGCACCTCACTGGAAAGTCGTTTCAGGTCCTGTTGAATATTCACCCTGTGAACATTATTATCTAGAGTTTTGGCATGTCTTTTGGAAGGTTTGTTCACAACTGAGACCCTCTGTGATTTCCCAGCTTTGCTTGATCCCTGGATATTTTTCACATAAGCCTTGCGCTCGACAAGCTCAGATAGAGGTTTGGAAAGCTGCTCATCCATTGGGGTTGTTATTGATCTTTTTGATGACACTACATCACAGTTTTTCCTGATTTTCCTCTTCCTGTAGTATGTATATTCTTTGGGTTTCAATGATCTCTCAATGTTTTTCCGCACAACATTCTTCTTGGTGTACCATGAATCGAAACATTTGCTGAGAATATCTGAGAATAAATATATACACTCTTTCATGACATTGTCATGTAGTATTTGCCGACAGACAGCCAAGATAATATATCTAGAAATAACAGGCATAGAGTTGATTGAACTTGAAGGCCGGTATTTGTTTTTGTCCAGAAGAACCAATGAAGCTAAGCCAGTCTCCATTCCAGGAGGCACCTCATCAAAACTCTCATCCAATTCAGCTGTCTCACATACATTCAGCTTTTCAAATATACTTGCATAAGATGCAGAAAGGGGTTGGTGTTCCACTGCATGCAAAAAAAGGGGTGTTAAAATAATGTAATCAAGCTTAGGCGTAGTCAACACGACAAAAAAACGTTATTTATTTACCATGGCAACCAAGCACTTTATCTGTTGTCAGTTGAGCGCCACTTGATGTTTCACCTGTAGCCATGTGAGCAGGATAGGATGCTGTCACGGTCACATTGCTAGAAGTATCAAGCACTTCATCTACAGCCATTTCAATAGGACTGGGTGTTTCATGAATAAACATTCCAGCGGAACTGGGTGACTCTGGTGCATAAACAGGGGTACGAACTAAATCCTGCAATATATGTGTCCAATCACAAATCATTCAAGATTAAAAATATCAGTAGCTATTAATTAACAAAGTTATCATCTCACTTGATTAAAGCTGCCTTGAAGCCCAAAGCATAAACAATTTGTTATCTCCTCTGCAATAACCTCCCTGAAATGGTCAAACAAAGTTTCCTTTGCCGCCACGTATAATTCATTGGCGAGCATTATCTGAACTCCTGCTAAGGGGCCAAAAAATAAAGTGGAACTTGATTCAGACTTCCCACTAATTTTGTCAGCACTATTCTTTACATCTAACATGGATGGAATGAGGGAGCTCTCAGTAGATTCCCCACTTGGTCCAAATCCAGGTGGGAAATCCATGTCCAATTCAGTTGCCTCTGAATCACAAATTAACTGCAAAATCAGGTTGGTTCAGAAGATATGAGTAATGTAGAAAGAAATGACTTAAACACCAAACACCCTCTTTCCAAAAAAAAAACACTTATAGTCTTAGTGAACAAACCTTTGGTGACACTCCGTTAGTGTTTTGCATGTTTCTGTTATCAGAGGCAACAGAAACCATTGTAGAGGAAGGTCTCAGCTGGCAATTTCTCGCAATCCATGCACCACAGTAGTCCATAACAGGATCATACAATATTTCATCCCAGATATGATTCATGGATTCGTAATAAAGGTTGTGCCAAACTGCTGATAATGTTGATTGAACAGCCACCGAACAATCTGTCGGCACTGCATTATATGAGTTGCCATTTTTTGGAAAAGCATACAGTGCATCAGCCTTGCCCTTATGAACCAAAGCCTTCTTGCTGCTCACATTGTCAGGCTGCAAACGTCAAAATCATGTAGAGCATGTCATTAAAAATTGAACAGGTGTAAAGAATAGCAATTTTTTGTTAGAAAGAAAATGTGCCGACATAAAACAGACCTTAGAAGCTTTGTTCTTCAATGCTGCAGCTAGTTGTTTCTCGGTCTTCCTACAAGCAATAATTTCTGGAAGTACAGCACTGAAAATTTCATCCATTAAAGACCTACGAGCTGATTTCATTATCCCAGCATGCAATTGGTTCCCAATATCATCAATTATTTCACCCATCAAGGCATTCAATGATCCAGGGTCATTAGCTGTAGCTGAACGCTGTGTGTGCTCACCACTCCACCAATCAATTAGCGATACAAGTGTAAATGGGCCGAATTTGTTATCAACGTGGTATATCTAGAATAAAAAATACAAAAAATACTCAAAATTTTTAAGATTATAGACAAGAAAAAAATCAAATAGTAATTCGTAAATGCACATGCAAAGGTGCAAATAACAAAGCAACACATCCTATCTGCACAACAACCTTGTCATTTTTCTTGCTACTCGCAGGTAAAAAGAAACCTACATATAAAAGTTCTAGTAGAACCATATCTTGGTTTGCTTCGCTTATTTTTAGTCAATCTAGATGACTATATACAGCACGTCGCCTGTGCTATCAATTTACCTAATTGTTTACCCTTGGCCGTAAGAGACAAGAAATGTAAAAGAACCAACGATTGGAAAGATAAATATTTTTTTCGGATGCTGATTAACCATGTAAGAACAGAGGCATAGCCAACAGTGCACTAAGATTCAAGAGAATTCTCTTCCAAGTTCCAAACCAATATATGGGTTCAACCTTGCATCTAAAACATATACAGCATATCTACAGGCTCAAGAATCTTGATCCATTGGTTAGTTACAACCAAATGATAGAACAGTCTTCCTATAATTGTAGGACTAGAATTACATTATTTCAGTACACTAAAACATATACAGCATATCTACAGGCTCAAGAATCTTGATCCATTGGTTAGTTACAACCAAATGATAGAACAGTCTTCCTATAATTGTAGGACTAGAATTACATTATTTCAGTACAATGGTGGCTAACAAGAATGACATCATCGCCAAATTAATATAAAATAACAACAGGATTCACAAGACAAAAGTTTTTTTTTTACCATTGAATGGTCTTGGAGATAGCTACTATGATGCCAATAAGAAAGTTCAGCAAGTGAATGTGGTCCATGTTGGCAGCCTTCCGCATCCTCAAACATCCAGCACGATTCTTCACTCGAAAGAGTCTAAAAGCGTGTAAACAGAAACTACACATCAGGAAGACAGATAAGCAACCAGATGATGTGCACAAACATAGCATAAATGCAAGGCGTACATCTGGACGACTGGGAGCTGCTTTCTTATTCTCCATCAATTCATCTCGCGTGGGGACTACAGCTCCAGAATTCCACTGTGAAAGGAACTGTTTCAGGAAACTTAAGGGCACAGGGTTGATTGTTTTCCCATCAACAACTGCATAAATAGCAAGATCTTGAGGCAAAAAACCAGTGGATAGCCCATCATATAGCTGTTCGGGTGAGTAAGGCCCGCACATCTGCCCATGCTCGTTCATATACATGCAACCTTCCCAAGGCTGATGCTGCAGATATGCACATGTCCCGTTTTGACGAACTGAATAGCCTGTTCCGGACTGCGCATGGGTCCCACTGCCTTTGTTATTAACTGAACTAGCATTTTCCTGCATTGCAGCAAACAGGCCCGTGTCTTGTGTCTGCTCAGAGCTACATGAAGCAGATCGTTGCCGTCCTGAACACCTAATCAACCATAGAGTAATCGTTAACAAGCAGCTCCAACTTTAAGTAAGAAAGGAAATAACAAACTGAACATTATATATGGAGGATCAGTAAAGGTCGTACCGGTCAAGCAAGTTACCCTGCGGAACATCACAGTTTGACACAGCACAAACAGTGGGTTCCATGTCCGATGCTTCTTCCGTTCTTCAATATCTTGCCACACTAGCTCAACATTCAACCCCTGGTGACAAGACAATTGCACAAGGCTCACATACACATCAACACGTTTCTTCAGCCTATATGAGTAAATATAAGCCGTCACTGATTCCCCCTTCCACGCTACGAGTACGAGCCCCATGGTTCCCCACCGAATTCATAAGGTAAGAACGACCCTTGAGCGCTCCGGTGCTATGAGTACGAGCCCCATGGTTCCTCGCCGAATTCATAAGGTAAGTACGATCCTTGAGGGCTCCAGCTCTACGAATCCACACTCTCTAGTGGCGGATCCGGATCCACAGCCGGGCTCCCAATTCCAATGCATGTGCAACGATTTAGGGTTTCGAATTCAATACATGGGGAAAATGTATAAAATTCCTCGTAATAGTACAGGTGTTTTTGAAGCGTTTGCCATGGATTTTATTTTTTTGGAAAACAGTAGTAGTAGTTCGGTGGAATTTGGGGTAAATCCGAGCTCCCAAAATAGGGGGAAACCAGAGATGGAAAGAAGGAGGGAGGGAGAGATAAGGCTGGGGGAAGGAGAGGACCAGACTGGGATCCGCATGAGGATGCGGGGCAGCGGTCGCCGGAGCGGCGGCGGCGGCGGCGGCACGGCGAAGACTTGCCGAGGTCGCAGGAGGCGACGCCGCGAGTGTGAGGGGGGGAGAGAGAGAGAGAGAGAGCAGCGAGGAGCTTGTGGACAGCGAGGGCGACCTGGCCAGCGAACCGGCCCGGTACCTTGTTACCAACTTAGTACCATGCAAAACCGGTCTACGGGTAAGAAGACCGGGCCGTTGACAGACAAAGAGCAGATGGGCCGCTCGCCCGCTCCGCCTGCCCGGCGGTTCTCCTCGGTTTATTGTTTAGAATTTTTCAACCAATAAAAAAAGAACAACTAAACTTCCAGATCCTCGTATGTAAGACTGTCTCCGACAGTAATATCTAAATTTGGTACTCTATAACCTCATATACAGCCTTTTTTTAGAAAGATTCTCTCCATATATTTTTTCCATGTCTAACAGCGTTCTCTATATAGAGATTTGTATAGAGGGGAAGGAGATGTAATCCCCACGTATAAGGAAATGGAGAGAAATTCTCTATTTTAGCGAACGAAATAGGGGACGTTGTTAGAGCATATAGGGGAAGAATTCATTCCCTATTTTGGGGTAGAGGGTGCTTTAGGCTGCCACCAACAGTAATTCCTAAATTCGATCCCCTATAGTCTTATATACATGTTTCTTTTAAAAAAAATTCTCTACTTACATTTCTCCCATCTCCAACAACGTATTCTATATGAAGAATTGTATAGGGGAAGGAAAGATAATCCCTACATGTAAGAGAATGAAGAGAAATTCTCTATTTTAGGGAACGGAATAGAGAACGTTGTTGGAATATATAAGGGGAAAATTTGTCCTCTATATTTAGGGTAGAGGGTGATTTAGAGAAGCCTGTTGGAGACAGCCTAAGCCCTCTCCAACCGGAATCCCTAAATTTGATCCTCTATAGGCTCATATACAAGCTTCTTTTAAAAAAATATATCCATATATTTCTTCCATCTCCAACAGTGTTTTCTATATGAAGAATTGTATAGGTAAAGGAGAGAGAACCTCTACATGTAAGGAAATGGAGATAAATTTTCTATTTTAAGAAATGGAATAAGGAACGCTGTTGGAGCACACAGGGGAAGAATGTGTTCCCTATTTTGAGGTAGAGGACGCTTTAGAGAAGCGTGTTGAAAACAACCTAACTGCTAGCGATTGTTGTGACAATAAGTCAATAACCCAGTTCCAATTTGTATGTTGACTTTTCTCAAAAAGAAATTGAATGCTAACTTCTGTTACCGAGCCTTGCCACCAAACCATATTAATAAAAGAGTAAATTGCATTATAGATACGTGAAGTTGTTTCACATTTTTTAGGTCCAAAATTCCTAAAATTGACTACCATGTCATGCATATATGTGGTCTTTATTCTAAATTATAAAATAAAACTCATATTATCCTTTTTGTTTCACCCCACCCCTGTCATCTAGCTTCCTCTCTCATTCCTCTATCTCTCTTCCGACTTTCGATAGCAATTAATCTCCCGCCCCAGCCTAGGTTGTGGCTATGTTGGCCTCCTCCTCTGATCCCACCTATCTAGCTTCACGGTTGCCATGTCATCCTTCAGCTACCATATGATATCCACATCAAACGGTTAACGGACACATAAGCGCCACGTCAGCACTTAACAGTTCTTTACGTTTTTAGGGCAGCCGTGAAAACAAAGACAGGTTTAGAGCGGCGAAAATTTTCTCTTTAATAAAATTTTAAATACCTACATGAGCGGATAGGGTGCTAGGTCCAGGGCAACCACTCGTCGTTGGGAAAAATACCCGAAATAATCAACAGTTAAATAGAAATTAATAAAATAATCCACAGAAAAAAGAAATTACAAAAATAGCACCGGGTCCCGCCACCCGCATGGCGGCCGCCATGAGGGTGGCCAGCCATACCGCCACCGGCGTGGTGGCGTAAGCTGCAGCCGCCGCTGAGGCAGCAGCTCCGCCACCCCACCTGACTCAGCACACATGCATGCATGCATGCACACCGCACACACTCACTGCGCACACTGCACACACTGCATGCATTCTCATGCACACACACTTTCTTCCTTTTCTTTTCTCTTTTCTTCCTCCTTTCTTTCTTCCTATAAAATCAATATATATATATATATATATATATATATATATATATATATATATATATATATATATATATATCAAATCTCTCCAAAATCATTAGTCAAGGTTAGTCCAATTAATCATTAATCATGCTCAAATATTCATCCAAAAATATTATTTTCCTTTCGAAGGATATTCCAATAATTCCAAAAATTCACATAAAAATATGTAAATAAATTGAAAAATCATCTCATCATATAATATTTAAAATATTCACTCAACAGTTAGAAACTCTGTTGGAGATGATGGAAATATAGGGAACGATCCCTATATTTCCATCATCTCCACCAGAACGAGCTTGACTTGAGTCTCCTTAAACTTATTTATAATCTTAATATTCTAGACAACCATATTTTAGCTAGTTTGTTTGATCTCAAGCTTCATTTGAACCTACTCGAGCTTCGTTAGGCCTAATTAATTTTTTTTTATAAAAAAGTTAGTGTACGAGTCTACTAGAATTTGTACTTGAGCTTTCTTCAAGCCTACACGTTTTTTTGCATTTTTGTATTGTGTAAATGAACTAAGATCAAGCTTTGTCGAGCTCGATCTTGACAAAGGGCATATGCGCTCTAGCTTGCGTTTATATATGTTCATAGGAGGATGTTGAGTGAATATTTTAATATTTTATGATGAGATGATTTTTCAATTTATTTACATATGTTTGAAATTATTAGAATATCTTTGAAAGGAAAGATGATAATTATGGAATGAATATTTGAGGATCATTGATGATTTATTGGACTAATCAGAAAAAGAAATAAGGAAAGGAAAGAAAAAGAGTCCCTATCTGTTGAGTGAATATTTTAAATATTATATGATGAGATGATTTTTTAATTTATTTACATATTTTTATGTGAATTTTTGGAATTATTGGAATATCCTTCGAAAGGAAAATAATATTTTTGGATGAATATTTGAGCATGATTAATGATTAATTGGACTAACCTTGGACTAATGATTTTTGGAGAGATTTGGATATATATATAATTGATTTTATAGGAAGAAAGTAAGAAGGAAGAAAAAGAGAAAAAGAAAAGGAAGAAAGTGTGTGTGCATGAGAATGCATGCAGTGTGTGCAGTGTGTGTGCGCAGTGTGAGTGTGTGTGTCCAGTGTGTGCTGCATGCATGCAGCGCATGTGCTGTGAGCTGCGGCCGTGTGGGGTGGCGGAGCTCTGCTCCCGCCGTGCGGGGTGGCCGCAGCAGAGCTGCCGCCACCCGGCTTGGCCGCAGCCACCCCCGGTGGCGGCCGCCATGCGGGGTGGCGGGACCCGATGCTATTTTTGTAATTTCTTTTTTCTGTGAATTATTTTATTAATTTCTATTTAACTGTTGATTATTTCGGGTATTTTTCCTCGTCGTTGTCCCGTCATGAGACCCTTGGATTAGAGATGTTCATAGGCAAGCGACCCGTCCCGATTTTTCTAGTCTGTCAAGTTGGGATAGGTTCAAGTTAAATTTTCAAACCCGACATAAAACCTAACCTAGCTCACGCTTAGCGAAAAAAAAATTGAGTGAAAAATATTTGAAAACTGGCATATGTGAGAAAAACTACGAACTCAGCGGTAAAAAATATCACATCAATTTTGATGACATATAGTACTAGAGAACCTATCAACTGCTTTTATGATTTTTTGGATTTTTTCAACAAAGGAAATCGAGATTTCAAATTGCACTAGTGGGGTCAGCGCGCCCATGGCGCGCCGCTCCATGTCCTCTTGTATCTGAGAAAATTAAGATGTATCAGAAAGTAAACTAATAAGAAAGCATTACACATTTTTTAGTATGCTATCTTTTTTATTTTTTATTTTTGAAATTATTTTCTAATGTTTAAATATTTTTAGAGGCTATTATCATGAAACAACGGTACATTTTGAAAAGTTTTTTTTAGAATTTTTTAAGCGGACACAAAAGCTAGAATAAAAGAAAAGAATGAAATATTTCCTTGTACAGCTATTTGCGAATGCTAAATGTCTTAAAAACTGGTAGATCCTTTCGTGGACATCTGCATGAATACACGTTTTTAAATTATAGGTAAATATTTCAAAAGCTTTTTATTTCTATTAATTACTAATTAATAGGAAATTTAACATTTGCAATGTTTAAATACATTTATGGACCTTCTTTTGTTTGATGTTGTCTTTCTTCATTTAACTTTTTGAAATTAGTTTGTAATGTTTAAATCTTTTTATAGAACATTACGACGACAATACGGTGCCTTTCGGAAAGCTTATTTTTTCATAATTTTCTAAATGGACACGAAAGTTAGAATAAAAGAAAAGAGTAAATTATTTCAGCATACAACTATTTGTGAATGTGAAATGTTTTAAAAACGGCTAGATCCTTTTGTGGACATCTTCTTGAATACACGCTTCTAAACTATAGGTATATATTTCAAAAGCTTTTCATTTCTATTATTTACCTACATCTTTGTTTGTTGTTCCCTTCTTTAATTTTTCTTTTTAAAATTAGTTTTCATGTATATTTTTTATAGCCTATTACCATGACATTACGTTGCCGTCTATAAAGCTTATTTTTTCAGATTTTTTTAATGGGCTCAAAAGCTAGAATAAAAGAAGAGAACGGATTATTTCGTCGTACAACTATTTGTTAATGCTAAATGTTTTAAAATAGGTAGTTTTTTTTGGGTACATCGTCATGAATATATGATTTTAAATTGTACATATATATTTGGAAGTTTTTAATTTCTATTATGTAGTAATTAATATAAGAAAATATAGCATTTTTAATGTTTAAATTCATTTATGCACCCTCACCATAAAATTTTGATTGCATTTTTTGTAGTTTCAAATTTTTTGTCATTTTAGCTTTGTACGGGAAAATTAGAATAAAACAAAATTTCTATTTCTATTATCTAGTAATTAATATCAGGAAATATATCATTTCTAATGTTTAGGTTCATTTATGCACCCTCACCATAAAATTTTGTTTGCATTTTTTGTAGTATTAAATTTTTTTGATATTTTAACGTTGCATGAAATAATTGGAATGAAAGAAAAGAATTGGTTATTGTTCGAATTTTCTATGGCTGTTTTATTTTTTTAAAAGAATATACGTTTGTATGAACTGTTACCACGAAACCATGGTCTAGTTTTCTATAGCAGGTTACAAAATTTTGTTTGCATTTTTTGTAGTTTTAAATTTTTTTGTTATTTTAACGTTGCATGAAATAATTGGAATGAAAGAAAAGAATTGATTATTGTTCGAATTTTCTATGACTGTTTTATTTTTTTAAAAGAATATACGTTTGTATGAATCGTTGCCATGAAACCATGGTCTAGTTTTTTATAGCAAGTTACAAAATATTCCTTTTGTCATTTTTATGTTTTAGTGAATCTTGCAAGAACAGGGGTAAAGAATGCTTTTTTCTCTTTTTTTGTACGATTTTTTTTTGGCAGCGCAAAAGCTTTTTTCCTAGTAATTAATATCAGGAAATATATCATTTCTAATGTTTAGGTTCATTTATGCACCCTCACCATAAAATTTTGTTTGCATTTTTTGTAGTATTAAATTTTTTTGTTATTTTAACGTTGCATGAAATAATTGGAATGAAAGAAAAGAATTGGTTATTGTTCGAATTTTCTATGGCTGTTTTTTTTTTTAAAGAATATACGTTTGTATGAGAATTGGTTATTGTTCGAATTTTCTATGGCTGTTTTATTTTTTTTAAAAGAATATACGTTTGTATGAACCGTTACCACGAAACCATGGTCTAGTTTTTTATGGCAGGTTACAAAATTTTGTTTGCATTTTTTGTAGTTTTAATTTTTTTTGTTATTTTAACGTTGCATGAAATAATTGGAATGAAAGAAAAGAATTGATTATTGTTCGAATTTTCTATGACTGTTTTATTTTTTAAAAAGAATATACGTTTGTATGAATCGTTGCCATGAAACCATGGTCTAGTTTTTTATAGCAAGTTACAAAATATTCCTTTTGTCATTTTTATGTTTTAGTGAATCTTGCAAGAACAGGGGTAAAGAATGCTTTTTTTCTCTTTTTTTGTATGATTTTTTTTTTGGCAGCGCAAAAGCTTTTTTCCTAGTAATTAATATCAGGAAATATATCATTTCTAATGTTTAGGTTCATTTATGCACCCTCACCATAAAATTTTGTTTGCATTTTTTGTAGTATTAAATTTTTATGTTATTTTAACGTTGCATGAAATAATTGGAATGAAAGAAAAGAATTGGTTATTGTTCGAATTTTCTATGGCTGTTTTATTTTTTTTAAAAGAATATACGTTTGTATGAACCGTTACCACGAAACCATGGTCTAGTTTTTTATGGCAGGTTACAAAATTTTGTTTGCATTTTTTGTAGTTTTAAATTTTTTTGTTATTTTAACGTTGCATGAAATAATTGGAATGAAAGAAAAGAATTGATTATTGTTCGAATTTTCTATGACTGTTTTATTTTTTTAAAAGAATATACGTTTGTATGAATCGTTGCCACGAAACCATGGTCTAGTTTTTTATAGCAAGTTACAAAATATTCCTTTTGTCATTTTTATGTTTTAGTGAATCTTGCAAGAACAGGGGTAAAGAATGCTTTTTTCTCTTTTTTTGTACGCTTTTTTTTTTGGCAGCGCAAAAGCTTTTTTCCTAGTAATTAATATCAGGAAATATATCATTTCTAATGTTTAGGTTCATTTATGCACCCTCACCATAAAATTTTGTTTGCATTTTTTGTAGTATTAAATTTTTATGTTATTTTAACGTTGCATGAAATAATTGGAATGAAAGAAAAGAATTGGTTATTGTTCGAATTTTCTATGGCTGTTTTATTTTTTTTAAAAGAATATACGTTTGTATGAACCGTTACCACGAAACCATGGTCTAGTTTTTTATGGCGTGTTACAAAATTTTGTTTGCATTTTTGTAGTTTTAAATTTTTTGTTATTTTAACGTTGCATGAAATAATTGGAATGAAAGAAAAGAATTGATTATTGTTCGAATTTTCTATGACTGTTTTATTTTTTAAAAAGAATATACGTTTGTATGAATCGTTGCCACGAAACCATGGTCTAGTTTTTTATAGCAAGTTACAAAATATTCCTTTTGTCATTTTTATGTTTTTTAGTGAATCTTGCAAGAACAGGGGTAAAGAATGCTTTTTTCTCTTTTTTTGTACGCTTTTTTTTTTTTTTGCAGCGCAAAAGCTTTTTTCCTCGCGTGTGGGCTGCATGCAAAATTGGAGTAAAAAACCGAAATGCGAGTGGAGCACCTGGGATTCGAACCAGGAACCTCCCAGGCGCAGGGCAGCAGGCACACCGCTGCGTTGCGTGCTGCTTGTGCCAAGGCTTGCAGAAGGCAGGAGAAAAAAAGGGTGAGATCGAGCGCCAAGCAACGACGACACGCGTCGCGCTTGCTGCGGAAGGCGCGGCGCTGAGCTCTCTCGCGAGCAGGCTGCGCGGAGACAGGGCACACGTGGCAGGCAGGAGCACCGAGTGTTCACGTTTGTACTATTTACCAGAGGTGAAAGCGCGCTTACGCGCGCTAGGCTATTTTAAAAAACAATCAAGAATTAAATGTAGGAAAGATACGAATGATTCAATTTTTTTATATAAGTCTTTATCCCGTCGATGTGTAGTAACACAAACACATGAACAAATATACATCATGCCATCCAAAAGGAAGAAAAGCAAACAATGGTCTGAAGATACAGCGTGTCGCCTTATCTAAACATGGGTAAGGCAAAACTATCTGTTGTCCAAAGCTGCCTCAGACTGGCTCATCTTCAAAAACAATCCAAACACTCGGCTGATACACCATTGCATATATATTGTATTTCTGTGAGAATCCACCAAAGGGGCACGCAAAATCAGCTAAACTTCCAGGGAGATCAAAATCCTCTTTCAATGGTTAACAATAGAGATAAGCCAACACCGCATTTGTGGTTTCTTGAAAATTCATCAACAATTCATAATTGAAGTTTTTTGAGAGCTATAATTAAACTTTTGAACCCATCTGTAGTTGTACTATCTCAAAAACCTAGTTTACAATTGAGGTCAGTCGACATGAATTTTATTTCAGCTAATTTTTTTAAAAGAAGGCATCCAAAGGCACTCTCACTATTTATCAATTGTGTGGCTGTATCAAGATCAGTTACCATCAGATTGAAAACATTCATTTCAACTCTTTCAACGATTGGTAAAGAAAAAAGATATATAAACAACAATGCCTTGTGGATGCATTTGCTCAGATGTCTTTACAGCTAATAAAATCTATGAACCGTGATCATGCATTGATAGAAGCAATCTAATTGATTTACCTGCCTCAAAACCACATGTTATGATGTCAAAACGTTGTAAACCAGATGGTTAGCTCCTCTTTTAGGTGAAAAGAAAAATTTTTCTAAAACAAATATAAAACAGGGGTTAGTATGATGGAGATAACAGTGTTCACTTGCGCAGTCAGCGAGGAATCGTTCTAATATGTGGAAGAAATCCATGAAAACAGCACAATTCCTTACCAAAGAAAGCTCAAGTGTAGTATAGCTATGGCCTGTCCTTCAAAGATGATCTGTAAGACAAATGAACGAACTAATTGCACAAATCAAAACTTAGAGCAGTGCAGCTGCAAGGAGCAAACATTTTCCAACGATGGAAGCCTGCTGCCTATTGAAAACGTGTACTACAACAATCGAGAGTCCCAGCACAAAAGACATACCCCATGAGTATAAACTGAGAACGTACAGAGCATGCTATGTTCATAATAAAAAAAATCAGAGTATAAACTGAGAAAGAATATATCCATCAAGCAAAATCTAATTTTAATGTAATTTAGAAGAGCACATATGAGAAATAGAAAGAATGCAATCATTCGAAATGAGTATTTATAATGAACACATCAATGGATACCCAAAATATGTAGATGCGACAACATAAAAGCCGCATGAAACAAATCAAAATCACCATCAGAGAACATGAAATAGTCAAACCAGGAAAAAAAGCACATCTGAAATAGATATCATAATGAAAAAGGCATCATAAATAAACCTAACCAACAATATCGGCTGACATGGCCATCCTAGAGTTACATCAGTATTTGCAGGAATCGTAAGCAACATCTTTACACACTACATTAATAAAAGAAAGTGTCCAACAGAACATATCTATTGACTAATATTAGAAAACCCTATAGTATAGTATAGTATTCCCTAAAAACCCTATTGACTAACTGAGTGTTCCCTAAAAACAGTACTGCTGCGTGTAGGGAAAAATTAAAGCAAGTGTATCAAATATAGATAATAGATAACAATATCAAAAGCTGTAAGTTCCATCTTACCATATTTTTGTTCTAAGAGAAGCAATCTATCTCCAGCAATACCACAACCTGAAATAGGTAAAACAGGAGAGCACGTTCCTGTAAAGCAAAAACCAGCAGTAACAAATTAAAACCATAATGTAAGCACACACCATCATCTTCCACTTTAGAAAAACCTACTCTCATATTTACTGAGATATCAGCCTGAAATGACCATCGCCATGGCAAAAACAATACAACATCACACCGAATATACCTACATCTGATAATGTTGAGAGCAGGTGGGGAGGAAAAGAAGCAACGCAGTCAACCTCATAGCTGGAGCAGAGGCGGAGGACGGGAGGAGCAGCGATGGTGGGTAGCCGAGGCCGGCGACGACGGCGGTTGTCCTGCCGCTGCCTCGACGGGGGCGGCCGACCTGGATCTGTTCTCCATGAACACACCGTCGCTAGATCCGAGTTACGGCGGGGCAGCGCCGGCGGCGAGGCCGGAGAAGGGTAGGGGAGGGGGGCGACGCAGGGTGGCATGGAGGCGAGGTGCGGCGGGGAAGAGAGGAGGCGTCTGGGGCAGCGGCAGCGGCGAGGCTGGCGAAGGGGAGGGAAGGGAGCAGTGAGGTTCCGCATGGAAGCGGAGAATGGCAGGGGTAGCGGCGGCGGCGGGGCTGGAGAAGGAGAGGGGAGAGAGCGACGCAGGGACGGCCTGGAGGCGGAGCGGTCTAGGAAGCGGGCGGTGGGGGCTGGACTGCTGGAGCCGTCGTCCCCGTGGAGGCTGAGAAGATGAGGGCCGTGAGGCGGGGCAACGTGGCCAAAGCAGGCCCAAACAAAGGCACCGCTTCACTGAGGTCGCCCGATGTGCATCAGACGGTCCTGGTTTAACAGAGCGACGTGGCTTCTCAGAACTGAGAATGGCTTAAAAGAGTGACGTGGCTCAAACAGAAATCGGGACTGCTACGATTTATGTAAAGTTAGTATATATATATATATATGAGGCCAAGCACGCGGGAAAAAGCTGCGCGCGCGGGAAGAAAGCGCCGGGCGCGCGAGGGAAAAAGAGGTGCCGAGGCGCGGGGGAAAAAGCCAGGAAAAATGGGCGGCGACGGGAATCGAACCCGGGGCTGCGAGGTGAAACCTGCCCGCGTTAACCAACCGGGCAAAGCGCCCGAGCCAATGAGATTAGCCGGGAAAAATTCTTTTATGCGTGAGAGATGGATGGACGGCCAGATCTTGCTACCGCAAATGATCGGACGGCTGCGAATAAATGGGGCGACGTGGCACGATGGCGGTGACGCGTGGCATGAGGGAGGAGCCGGAACTCGCTCTTGTACATTTAATAGATTTATAGATGTGGGGCGCCAAAATTTTGTTGATTTCACATAAGCAAAAGAACACTGAAGAAATTCCCACCCAAGTATCATGGCATCACACGGCTTTGTATAAAATTTCAGATCGATGCTGTGTAGTAGTGAGCATTGAGGCAGTGACACGTGAGAAGATCATAATGCACAACATTAAAAGATTTTAAAAGACTCATCAAACAGGGTTCAAACTTCAAACACTAGAACATTTCCAAATGAAATTCGCGTAGGGCAGCAGCAGCAGCCTATCCAGCAACAAAAAATAAACCCATCACTCATTCATCCAAGTATCCAACTACAGTCAGGAACTCAGGATGACTTGAAATTCTCTAATTAGCTGCACCACAAATGGTTCTTCAGTCATCAGTTCAAACGTTCTTAGCTAGTCAAGACAGGCATCAGCAGCAGCAGCAGCAACAACTGCAAGCTTAAGGCAATGGAGTTTTTGGCGGCGTTGAGCTCAGGCGTCAATGGAGAGCTGCTTCTTGTGACTGGACACCTTGGCCTGCAGCTTCTCCAGCTTGGCGCTGGCGCTTCGGTGCCTTGCCCGCGCGCTTATCTTCCCCTCCTGCGCGGTGCACATCTGCAGCTTCATCCTCAGTCTCAGCAGCCTCTGCACCCGCGCGGCCCAGCCGTCCCTGGCGCCGGCGGCGCGGCCGAGCTTCTGGATGTCCTGGCGCATGTCCAGGCACTCCTTCTCCAGCTCCATCAGCCGCAGCCGCATGCTGTCCATGCCGACCTTGAGCACCTGGTTCTCCCTCGCGGCCGTCGCCCAGCCGCCCACGGCCTCGCCGGACGTCGCCACGTCGCCGCCGCCGCGGAGGGGCCTAGACCCTTCCAGGTTGTCGGTGACGAGGAGGCACCCGGCGATGGACGTCCTCAGCTGCAGCTGCTCGAAGAAGAGCACCTGCACCACCACGCGCAGCGGTAGCCGCTCGTTCTGCGCCGCGTGGGTGCACGCCTCCAGGGAGAGCTTCTGGCAGTCGATCAGGCGGCACAGCTGCTCGCGCTCGGCTTCCAGCAGCCATGAATGCGCCTGGTGGCATCGTGGAAGGAAATTAGGGAACGCCATTCATCCGTGTGGCATCTCAATTCTTGGGGCAAGAATTTGGTTGAGGATGAGATGATATGGTAATAAAGACACACTACCAGTGCCATTTTGCCTTTGGAGCAGCAACAGTTTCAGAACAAGAACACCAACAGTTTTCAAATGAAGACGATGAAATAAAACTGCATGACAAGTTTTTTTTTTTGTTCATTTCATAAAAAAAACATTGTATACATGCCATTATAAAGTTGTACATTTTTTTTTTTTGCACCGAGTGGCATGCCTTTTAATTACCATGCGATTCATCAAACTTTATAATGGCATAGCTGCAATTCGTAAATTAACCACAGTAGGATCAAAAGTTCACCTTCAAGTATAAATCGATGGCACGGTAAAGACCGTCGTCCAGTGGCCGAGCATATTCAGGCAAAGCGGCCGCCAGAGATTGAAATTTCGGTGGCTTCAGATTGATATCTGGTGCAATCTCTGCAAGATATCCATCGATCAGCTTAGCAACAGCAGTGATTGGCACCAAAGAAGGAGACGCAATCTCATCATCCAAGCATGGGGAGAGACTGCCTGTGGTCTGGTCCATTGCCAAGAAGTGATCAAGAATCCTGTGCACACACTCAACATTGTACAGTGTGTCCATGGTGTACGAGAAGTTTGGCAGCAGTAAATCCTCCAATGTGGCTTCATCTAACTGCATACCGACCCTTTTTTCTAAGTTAGAAATGCAACCACGATTGACTTTCAAAATCATGGCAGTCCGAAGTAGCCAGAGCAAAACATTTGTGCATATCAAGCCTTTCTGAAGTGGCAGCATCCTGTCAATCTCTTCAAGCAAATGCCTTTGTTCTTCCTCAGATAGGGTAGCGGCAGGCAGAGGCATCGGCCCTGTGCTTTGGCGTCTATTCAATCCTGGGAGATACTTCTTGGCATAGTATGTGAGCGAACCAGCAATGATCTCCTGTTTTATGCCTCTTGACTCCATAGTGGATATTAGCTTACTGTACATAGGGAAGCTCAGGGATGAAGCATCATCGTACCACCAATCTGAGTTGCAGTTCTTGAGCTTTGCACCTGTGCTAATACCATTCCACAATACACTGCCCCCAGGGCTTTGCATGGCACCATGTTCTGACACTGGCCAGCCAAAGAGGTCTGGATCAATACTAGCTTTGCCAGCTAACGATTCGATACATCTCTTCACAATGTGAAAGTCTTCGGCATGTAGGAGAAGACTGTCGCATGTCTGAAGTGCTTCCAGGGAATCTTTCCAGCTTCGAAGGACTGTGTGGTTAAAAAATGCCTCTGTCTGATTAATCAGGTTATCCTCAGCTGTTTCTTCGGTCATTTGGAGATGTTCAGCAGCACAGCTAAGGTAGACAACATTTGCTGAAGAGAGCTCTATCTTCACCCCATAACAGAACCTTGCCACCAACTCAAATGACTGTGAGCCCCCAGGGATGTCATGTAATTTAATGATACATTCATCTTGGTCTGAACACTCCTCAATCAACCTTCCGAGGATGGTACTCTTTGAAAGTAGAGGGAACTGCAAGGAGAAAAAAAATGTTTTGCTGAAAAGGAAAACTTTGTGAAGCTCAGTTTTATGAGAAAATATAAATTGCTTGTATATTTTCTTTTTATCCTCTGATAATCAGCATGTAAATATATGCCTATGAGACTTGACTCTAGCTATGAGGACTATACTACAGAAACAGAGTCCACCTTAACATAAGACCAGTTATAATGTAAGAAAGCACAAGACAATTTTGTTCCTTATAACAATCACAAGGACAAGCAAATTTAATAATTTATTAATTTATAGAGGATGGTACTTCTTGTAACTACAAATCTACAGCTGGATGCTAGATAGAAAAGCATACCTTATGAAGGTGGAAAGACATCTCACCGACCTCAACGATAACATCACTAGGAAGCCCAGTTGTGCAAAACCTATGAGGTTCACAAGAAGGAACACATTGGCCAGTGGATTAGCAACGATAGTGTAAACAACATCAATTGGGTAACCAAAATTCTGAAGGAGCTCTATACATCTTTGTTGAAGCAACAAAGGAAACAAGTATATATACACTTTTCATTTGTTGACACATCCTATCTACAAATTATTTTGTTAAAAAATACTATTACTTCCAGCTAAGCTAGAAAAAAATCAGACCTTGCTTTAGGCTAAATCAGGAAATATTCACACCTCTATCTTTCTTAATGGAAAAAACATCAAAGAATATGCTGTCAACCACTAAATGGCACATGCAAGAACAATGCAAGTGAATTCGAAATTTCAAGGTGTTGGCTGATCTGATATAATAGTACAGCCTAGCATTTGCATTCGTTGAACCCTAAAGTTGGTATATAGTATGTACATGAAAGTGAAAGGCGAAGAAACTGTAAGAGCTTTGAAAAGCCCAAGCAGCATAAATACAGCTAGGAGTATGCACACCGAATCTGCAATGTGACAAAGCCAGAACCAGATTAGGGGCAAAACACACACAAATCAAACAGAAGAGGACGGAATATCCGTCCGTCTCTTATGTCCCCAAATCCCCATGTGGCCATGTAAGAAAAGCGCCTTCTTTTCCCTATCTGAGATTAGTAAGCTAACAGCAGAACAGGACAAGCACACCCAATTCTTTATCTCAGCCATGAAGCATCATCTATACATCCATCCATACATGGCGGAAATCTTAAACAAATTTGAAACTGGGAATGAACAGAAACGAGCAAGAAGCCAAGAACCATACCATGCTTGCCCTTGCCTTGTGAAACCGTCCGGCTTCGAGCCCAGCTTCATGGAAACCATCCTAGATCCCTGATCTGGCTGCCTCCAGAGGGAGCCAAGCCGGCGACACACACAAGGAAGAACGGCACCCCAGCTAGGCAACCAGCAACACACCACCGCGCTCAACTCCACTCGAAGAGCAAGCTCAGACCACGGCCACCCCCTGGCCGCCTAATCAACCCCCCCAGAGGAACCAAGAAAACATCATCATGTCTAGGGGGGCCTGGAACAGGAGAGAAGACCAACAGGCGTGGGGTTCTTGGGGGTGGGGGTGCCACAGCTCCTGCTCTGCCCAGTCCCCAAACCACTCTACTGGACTACTACTACTACTGTTGCTGTCTACTGCTCTCTGTGTAGGTGTGATTTCACTATATGAGCTGAGCTGAGCTGCGAGGTAGTAAAAAACTTAAATTCTTTCTCAAGATTCAGGTAAGGTAATGAAGGGAGGAGTTTCTTGGCTTATGTTCTTGAGTGCAGCAGCAATGGAGGAGAGGCCCGGGGGACAGGGACAGCTGTACCAGGGCAAGGAGAGGGAGAAGGCAACAAACTGAAATGAAGAGGGGGTAGCTGGGGGCAGCGATGCACAGAACAGACAGGCCAAGAACACGAGCAGCGCCGGAAGCCGGCAGCCGCAAGCAAAGATTGCAAGAAAAAGACTGACTGGGTACAAGAGATGGTGATTGGTGAGGGTGAGAGCGAGAGAGCACGAGGACTGGAAGATTTGGCTGCATGCAAATGCGTGCATGGGCTTGTGTAGTAGCGATGTCTTGATGCTTTTGGTGAAAATGAGAGGGATCAAAAGTTGTTCTGGAAATCTGGGGCTCGGTGCACACTACACGCAGCACAGAGATCCTCTTGATTTCGATGGGTGATGGAGTGAGGATTAGGCGATGGGGGGACCTGGGGTTGTGCCTGTGCATTGCAGCACTGGTTGTATATTGCTACAGTGCAGATCCACAGGACCTGAATGTGGGTTAGTAGCAGCAGTGTAGAAATAATAATCTAATAGTACATCTTAATTTAGAATAGACTTAGCACCCACTATTCAACACTATTTATCAGTTTATCGTCTCTTCTATTTCATTTCGTTATTGGAGCTATCATAATTGTGTTCATGGTAATTGAAAAAAGGAGAGTAGAATATTTGCTGCTGCAGACAGTACATGGATTAGGATTCATGATCAATTATCAGCGGCAGTAGAAACGTTTTGGCATTTGCATACACATGGCCAAAGCTTGGGCTGCAGGAGCAGGAGCAGGAGCAGAGGGGAGAAAGCTGCGCAAATTGCAAACGCAAGCGATTCATTCATGCAGATGCAGACATGCAGTATTGCAGTGGACACTGGGCACCAACAAAAAGATGACTCTTTCTCGCAGTAGGTCAGTCAGTGGCTCAGTGCCGCTGTGATTCCCTGGTGTACTAGTTCAGTTTTTGCTCTAAGCACAGATGATCTTGTCTGACTGATGACAGTGGTATCCTGTCCTAAACTCCTAAATCCTTTATCCTCCTCTCTAATTCCTCTTGGTCAAAGCTAACAGAAAAGGCATGTGTACGAAGTGCACTATCGTGCTTTTACGATGAGTCTCGCTTTTCTACCTGTGACTTGTCTGTGTTTTTCACAGTTTTTGAGTCTCGCAGGCTCCCAGCAAAAGTGAAGCTGCATATGTCGCGCCGCGGCATTATTCACTGGAATAGCCGCTTGTTAATACATAAATACAGCATTTCTGCCGAAACTCTAAAAAATTCAACCTTACCTGAAATTTCGGCAGCAAAATTTCAGACGCCCTTTAAAATTTATTTGTACTATGGACTATGACTGCTGGTGAAATTTCACCATTTCTTTCCATGCACAGGATATATCAAATACACGGTGGCTTCACCAATTTTGAATCTCCGTCATCCATCTCTACCTCATGTCTCCGATGAAATCAGGCAACCATCTCCCTAAAAAAAATCAAATCATGTCCATATTTTATTAGCCACAGATCTCTCCCACGCCTGCTATTTCCTTTCATTCTTTTCAAAAATTCTAATTTGTGTCCCCCCCCCCCCCCCTATTTTGATATAGGATTTTATATGAGTAAATTATATCATAGGTCCCTAAACTTGACTCGCGATCCGGTTTAGATATAGAACTTATAAAACCAAATATTTGAATGCACGAACTTGTATTGCTATTTCATTTCCTTGATGTGGCGGTTAAATCATCAAACCACCCTCTTCAAACCACTTTTAGACTCAAATGAAACATCAAACACAAATTCGTGTATCAAATATCTAGTTTTATAAATTGTGAATCTAAATGGAATCGTGCGACCAGTTTAGGTGCCTATGATGTAATTTACTCATTTAATATTTCTTCTTACTCCATTGATTCAGTTTGGTTAGAGTAAAAGAGATGAAGAAAAGACGTTCTTCCTGGTCGTTGAATGAACAAAAAAGATGTATTATTGGGTTTTTTTTAGAGATGTTGGGTTGTTTGTTCATGTTGCTTCTTAACATGAAGTTCCTTGTATTCACCCTTTTTTGGAATAATAGCCTCTTTTACTGCAGGATTAACTGGGTTTTATATGTTTCGGATATACTTACTTACTTTTAATGGGTACCTGCGTGGATTGTAAAAAAACATCCGTCTCTCATCTTAACTTGTTACTGAATTGAATCCAAAAATCAAATGTATAGACAGTAAATTAAGGACAAGTATAGTAACACTTAGGTATATGAACATCATGTTTATAGCTCATCATGATTTAACACTACAGGTGAGCTTGGATGAAATTATTGCTCATCATGGTGTACACCTTGGATGTGCTTAAATGAGATTATTTATTTTTGTATGCTACTTATTTAGACCATTAGTCCAATGTCATCGTTCACCAAACTTTACAAACATTAATTTCATATTATCCTAATTTATCTTTATGTTGTTCTAATTTATACGTTCCTTTCATCCACTGTATTCCATTCAACGCACAAGCACCCTTCCAGTAAATACTCTAAATTAATACATACAGCACGAAGCGATTATTTGATGCCAGAAACCAACGGTTCGGAAGCATTACCAATTCACCTAGCTGTTCTGCCTTAAAGACACCATTACTTTTCCTGGGCAAAACGATCCGAACAACACGTGACAAACAGAAAATGTGCATGCTTCTGGGAAGATCTACCACTCCTTGCACCGGGGAAGTAAATGATAAGAAAATTCCAAGCTATCCGTGACCACATGAAATGATCAGCCACGTAAATCTTCACAGCAAAAGGAAGATCCAAAAATGGGAAGATTATGATCTATTGGTCTTTTCCTAATCATCACAGCCTGCGTAGATCATCTACCGAGGGCAGGCCAAATACCAGGTCTTCCTCATTCCATTGCCAATCCACCAAGTAATCTCGGTGATGACGGATAAATTGTTGTAACACTGCAGCGTCTGATGAAGAGATGCAATAAACTGCAGCCAGTTTGTGCCACATTGTTCTGAAATGAGCTAGCATGGCATGTATTATTGAAACAACATTGTTGTCAGCACAGATGGCCCCAACTCCAAGCAGGAAACATATCCTGTACAACCAAACTTACAGTCCAACCACAGTGCAATCGAACTATAAAAAATTGAAAAAAAATTGAAAAAAATTGTAGATTTAATTCATTGTTTACTCTTAACTATGTATGAAGTTTCAAAGCAAAACTCCTTTTATATTAAGAGTTATTAAAAAAAACATTTTTGACAAGTTCAAAATTGATAGAATTTGATCTTTTTTGTAACTTTCAATATAGGATGAATTTGAACTTGAAATTTTATACAGGGATAGAATAAATTGAAAAGTACATCTACAGATTTTTTCAGATATTTTTACAACTTTTGATAGTTTGATTGCACGGTAATTACATGGTAAGCTCGATTGCACAGGATACGTTCCCCTCTAGGCAACACAGGATGCAACTACTGGAGCAACTATCAGTTTGCATCCGATTGCGATAAGCATGTACATACAACACGGTCGGTGAGAACTGATGCTGCAACAGTTCATCTGCCACAGTGCCACCAGGTGTCTCAAGCTCGAATGATCTGCATTTGAGCATGAAGGTATCAGAATTTGCTGGAGCAAATGACGTAGTTACTATTAGTCTATTGCATCCTTTGTTGCTCCATTCCTAGATAACTTAATTGATAAAACCACGTGCAGAAAAAAAAGGCTGTGTTCCTAGTATATATGCAGTTCTATGTTTCACCCATTGATATGAATGCTGCAGAATGCATGGGGCCCACAAATTCACAATAAAGAGAGACATGAGGAAAACCTCAAGAATCATAAAAATTTGTATTTGAATTTGGTAAGTTATATAGTGGCAGATATGTTGAAGACAATTGAACAAAGAAGCAGACGAATGTGCAGCGAATATATGCAAAAAAGAAAGAGCTGGACATAGAGCTGAAGTGCTTAAGCAAATACCAATTTTGCTGAATTTCTGTTTTTCAATGTCAGCATAGCTGCTTCAGCAAAGGCTTGTGCTGCTACAGCGTCAGCTTCTGCAGCTTCTGCTTCTCTTACTGCTGCTTCAGCTTCAGCCATGATAGCCTCCGCATCTGCAACTGCACGAGCAGCAGCAGCTGCAGCCTCTTCTGCAGTCATGGTTCTCATTCGGGCCAAATCAGAATCAACTTGGGATTTAGTGAGGGTTGGGGTTGCAAAATCATCCCTCTCTAGCTTCATTGGCTCTCTTTGTATATCTTCAAGCAGCACCATTTTCGAGCTTCGCCCTTCTGAGAAAGATGAACTAGGGGTTATCCTGTACTTCCTATTCACCTGGAATTGTTAAATGTGAGTGATGCAAAATGTTGGTATGTGTAACTTAGCCCCAGCTAGGTGCAAAATACCATGTCTTTGCCTAAATAATATGGAAAACATTCTTCATGGTTTCAGGAATCTGTAGAACTCAGCAGTTTCCAGATGGTCCAATACAAGAATCTTAAGCCTATACAGAAGATACCATAGGCACCAAAGAGGCTTATACTCTTGGCATGTTTTTGCCCTAGCTAGGTGCAAAATCACATATGTCTTTGCCTAAATAATACGGAACATATTGCTCATTGTTTCAGGGATCTGTAGGATTCAGCAGTTTCCAGATGGCCAGATACAAAGAATCCTTAGCCTATAAAGAAGATATCATACCCACCAAAGAGGCCCATAAACAGTTATAGAAATGATTTCCCCCATAAGATTTTAGAACTAAGTTGCAAAGTTGACAAGTACTCCACTAGATATTGATATAACACTGAAAGAAAACAATACTAGACAAACGATATTTGCAGTAGAGAGTGCTATGCGCATGTCAATGGGTTTATGCCTTTGCAGGGCACTATATCCAATAGAGGCATACATAAAAAAAAGCAAACAGCCAGTGGTTATGTTTTTGTACATAATGAATAATGATATGTCAACATCCGATTCAATTAAACTAAGAATCAGCAAGCTTTGATTTTGCTAGTCCACATCAGAGCACCCTAAGTTTCAACTGATTCACTACTCTGGAATAAATATAACGCAGTTAAGAGATACATATGAATATTACCTTTATCAATTTCCCAGATGCTGCCAATTCGTTCAGTTTTAAAGACAGTACATGATCAAAATCAGCAGGTGGCCAGTATTGCTCCTGCATGTGAAATCAAATCACATTAAGAAAGTTACCATCTACCTAGAAAGTTAGATAAAGTAAACCTGCAAGTCTCTGATTATTGCAGCACTGTCTAGTGCAGAATGACCGAACATCAGGACTGTATTTAGTGACTACTGACATAAATGCGTAGTGGCATAATGTATTCATGATGTTGTTAAAAAAAAATGTTTGTGGATTCAATACACTGACGCACAATAGGTACATACAAACTGATGAATGTAGGTTCCACACCATGTTGAGGGGTCGATAATAGCACGCATGAATGCAAATGGATGAGAAATTTAGGCAGGGATATGTCAGATCAGAACCTCTATGGGTGAATGGGCCATATTAGAAGAGTTGGGTTGTGAAACCTGTACAGCATTTAAATTCAGAAACATGGCGTTCGCAGAGGATCCTGCGTTGGGTTCTAGATATTTGAGGATTGCAAACATAACATAAATAGAAGAATAGAAACCTCTATATAATTGGCGATGGCTGTTTTGTACGACCCTGTGGGCTCATTCAAGCTCCTAACAGCCTCCATTATGATATTGTCCAGCCTGCACGAATTTGCATGAAAGGTAAATTACAACAATTATAATCTCATGATTCTTACTCATGAATCATGGTGCTGGTCGAAGAAAGAACAGAATGCCATGAAATACCTATTAGACTAAACAACTAAAGCACACATGGTATTTACCTGGAAAGAGATCTCTTTGATGAACTAGATGTTCCGAGAGCCATAGCTTCAGCAATGTCATCATCGCCATCAGAAGTAACTGCAGTGATTGCCGTCGAGTGATTTTCATACTTAGGAGTAGACCTTGGTTTCTTAACAGTGGGCGTCCTTCTAGTATCACGAGCTCCAGATGCATTCACAGTCACATTCATGTTGCGCCACTTGTCCTACAACCACAATCGGTAAAAGGAACGTGGACGCAGACACAAACGTTAGGAGCCAGAATTTCCTCCCCTAACCTAAAGCAACTAAAGTGGGCTAGAGCTCCTAGACTGCAACAAACCTTGAGATCCACATTCGAGCGGAAGCGTAGGATGTTGCTGAACTCCGGGTCCTTCAGTATCGTGCGCCACTTCCCCGGCCCGTGCTTTGCTATTCCAGCTTTGAGGGCTGCCTCCTCCTCTGCATTCCATTTCTGCTTTGGTGCCCCCATATGCTGAGGCCCTAGGCTAGGCTAGGCTTCTTGTTCAACACCAACTCTCTGAATGTTCACCAAATATCCTGAATAATTCCATTGGAAGCAGTGGCGGATCCACCGCCCGGGCAGGGCTCCCGTGAATGTTCAAGGGATTCAGGGGTTCATCATCAAAATAAAATAAAATACTAAATTATATTTATTGAAAAAACACAAACTATTCCGTCAAATTCGGATCAAATCCGAGATCGCACAACAGGGGGGAAACCAAACGAGAGAGAGAGAGAGAGAGAGAGAGAGGCGGCACTGGATCTGGGATCCAGAGGAGGGGGTGAGGCAGCGGTACCAGAGGCGAGGCGAGGCAACGCACGGCGGCGAGGCGGCGCCAACGAGGCAACGCACAGCGGCGAGGCGGCGCGGTCGGGGAGGCAACCTGCGAGCGAGGCGGACAGCGGCGGCGGTCTGGCGTCGTCGCGGAGGAGGCGAGGACTACGACTCAAGGAGTCTAGCCGTCGCATTGGCAACGTGCGAGGTAGAGGCGGACATCGGACATGGGCCAGCGAGACCTGGGCGGCCGGTCCAGCGCCCGGCCCGTCCGTGTGTCGGGCCGGCCGGGCCTAGGCCCGACGAAAACACAAATCAAGGCTGAACGGGCCGGGCCAACAAGGCTGAACCAAACCGGTCCGCACTATTCATCTAACCGGGACGTGTGCCTGATGTTATTTATTAAAAATATATCAACTAAGTGTTACTACCTACTGTTACAAAAAGAAGTCGCAGTTGATCTTTGGACACGTCTTATTTAAAAATTTAGTTCAAATATGTTAAAATATAAGTCATACTTAAAATATATTTAATAATAAATCAAATTATAACAAAATAAATAATATTTATATAACTTTTTTAGATAAGACGAATGATCAAAGCTGTATTCAAAAGTTAAGAATGACTTCTTTTTATTAGCGGATGGAGTAGTTTCTACGGGAGTCAAAATAGCTTGGTACCCACCAATTTTTCCGGCACTTTGCAGGGTTCCCTCACTCCTCTGGGTCCGTGGAGTGTACAAGGCCCGACGCCCAAACCCTAGTCCCCTCCTCTTTGATGCTCTTCGTCCCGCGCCAAGTCGCGCTCGCCTCTGCTTCCTCCTCCTCCCACCCCTCCACCGCCGCCGCCATGGCCAGGGAGGAGCCCAAGAGGGAGAAGAGGGGCAAGAGCAAGGCCGCCAAGCGCGCCGGCGCGAGCGCCGCCGTAGTGGCCTCCATCGCTGCCTTCCTCGAGTCCAGTGGCTTCCCCCGCACGCTCGCCGCCCTCCAGTCCGAGGCCAACCTCGAGGTATTCCCAGCTCTCTCTCTCTCTCTCTCTCAGGTGTATGCAGTGCTTTGCTGCCATTTGGACGCACAATTGGTTGTTAAGCCTAGTAAGTAATGTGGGACGTGCTGCTTCCAGGGAGGTGCTTGGAGGTCGTCGCCGGTGAGCCTTGAAGATTTGTTCTTCAAATTCTTGGCATCGAGGTACTTATCCGTTGCACACGGGTCTTCGGTTCTTGTTTAACTGTTTGTAGTGGTGAGCTATGTTCTATGTAATGACTGATTGTTGATGGAATTTGGTGGTTCTATGCAGTGATTCTGCTCCGGGAGTCGGGATTGCGGGGAGCAATGAGCAAGGTAGCATATCTGTTCGATAATAATCGTTGTAGTTTGCGTAGACCTTGCATTTCCTTTTGGTTGGTGCTCACCTAGATTTGCCAATGCAGAGAATACAGCTAATGGTGTAGTGGAAGAGGAAGGCGCTTGCAAGACAAAGAAGAAGAAGAAAAGTGATGCTGAAGCTGTTGAACCTGAGAGCAAAGCAAGTGAGTCTTCTGCACCAGAAAAACCCAGTGATAGTGCTGATGGTGAGACCAAAGAAAAGAAACAGAAGAAGAAGAAGAAGGATAGCTCTTCTGTGAGGAATTATGGTGGTAATGAAGCAAATGCACCAGTAGGGAATGATGATCAGAAGACTGATGGCAAGAAAAAGAAAAGCAAGAAATATGATAAGGATGAGGATGTTGAGTCTAGGTTGGACAAGGTGGAATTAGCAATTAAAAACAAGTTTGAGGCTGCTCAGAAACCTAAGGAGGATGACAAGAAATTAAGGGAGGAAGAGCCTAAGAGTCAGAACGATGATGCTGACAAGAATGGTTTAGACGATGCTTCTTTTCTGGACAAAGGGAAGAAAAAGAAAAAAGCTAATTTGACTTCTGAGACTTCAGATAAGGTTGATGCAGGAACTGCGCCTGTCAAGAGGGAGGGGAAATCTAATGATGGCAAGCAAGATAGTGGTACTGTAGAAAAGGGGGAAGATGAACTTGAGAAAAAAGGTAGAAAGAAGCGAAAGAAGTCAGATTCTCAAGAAAATGCTTTGACAGTAGATAAACAAGTTGCAGGGAAAGATGAGAACAACAGTGGAATAAATATCGACAAAGGTGGAGATGGGAAACCTTCTGCTGATGATGTAATCAGTAAGAAGAGGAAACTAGAAGAAGTTGAAGGAGGCAAAACCCCTGTCAAAGAAGACACCTTTGTGAATCAGAAGCTCAACAACGGCTTTGTAGATGATGATACCAAGGAACACAGCGCCTTGCCAAGACCGAATAAAAGGCAGAAGCATTCATCTGAAGTATGACATTTTTTCCTTTCTATCCCTTAAGCTTGTTCACATTTTTTTTATGTTACCTTTTCAGTGCATTCACCATGAAATCTGTTAACCAGAATTTCTTTTGTAGTTTCCATTTTTATTGGTTTCATTTAGTCTTCTACTATATTGTTACTAATTATGTTCCTCACTAAGTATAAATGCTTTTGCTAATATTATTTCAGACTAAAAATTTGCGTGAGATTGAAGTTTGGATATTATTGAATAATGCAGATTCATTATCCTTGGATAATGTGACCAGTGGTACCAGCATTTTGATTTTGTTAGTTTCTTTTTGTATATTTTGGGATTGATTTAATTTTGTTCTCCCAGCGTTTAGGATGAGATATTCTATAGGTAATTTGATTATCATCATCTACATTGATCTAATGCTTTTCAATTTTCACTAGCCCCTGAGTCCTGATAATTATATTTTATCTGGTGTTGTTTTGGAGATAGTAACAGTAAATAGTTCGTCAGTTGACAAGATTGTAATTATTTCTGTCATGTTTGTGCACAGCAGCAAAAAAATGTGAATCCATTTCAAAGAGTGAAGCTTGATGATGTTAAATTTGCTGATGAAAGGCTACAGGACAATTCATATTGGGCTAAGGTACCTGAGGTCTATTGATTTGAATATTCTTGACAATAAGCTTGTGTGGCCAATCTGTACTTATTTTTTCACAGGGTGGTGCAGACTCTGGGTACGGTGCAAAGGCACAAGAGATTCTTGGTCAAGTTAGAGGAAGGTTTGATGCTTGCTCTTGTGATATGACTAGTGATTCCATTACTAAGCGATTGCCGTTGTGATATGACTAGTGATTTCATTACTTAAGCGATTCTGCCGTTGTGATATGACTGGTGATTCCTTACTATGAATATGCTCTTAATCATTGTTTTTCCCTTAACAGGGGCTTTAGACATGAGAAGACCAAGAAGAAGCGTGGAACCTATAGGGGTGGGCAAATTGATTTACAAACACACTCAATTAAGTTCAACAATTCTGACGATGATGAGTGATCTTTCTATGTAACTTGCCTCTCATTTCCCATTGTAACCCTCATTACTTGGTCGCATGCTTGGTGCTTTGTGGTAAAGCAAAAGAAGATGGAAGCAGTTGTATTCTGCTCGTTTTGTTGTGCTGCATGTCGGCTAAATCATCAAAAAATTATATTGGACTCGTTGAGGTGTACGATTTTTGCCACCGCTAATGCGACGTGGTAGACTCATAATTTTCTGCTTGCTGTCTTAATCTGTTTGTATATCTTTGCGCCATGGTTCTCCCATTCTACTGTTGGTACATGATGCACTCTTCTGCATAAAATAAAATCAAATAAAGTAATTTGATAAATGCCTATCCTCGATTTTAAAATTAGATTTTGTGTGTAATGTGTGCCACGAGCCAGATTATCTCTTTTTGTGCTTTTTGTTGTTCCTTCCGGTTATTTTGCCATCCCTCGCAAATTAGCAGGAGCTTTCTCCAACAGAAAGTTACCTTTGTGATAGTATCGAGCTGAACTCCCGTGTAACTCATTCATGGATGGATGAATATAACACTACATGATGTAATCATGTTATAGAGAGCATGCTAGCAAGTGCTTTGTGTGCATGCATGAACCACTAATAATAGTTGTAGGTCACTTCAGTTGAGAGAATCAGCCAACAAACCTAACCCCTGCTGCTCTTTGCTCTTGTCAAGGTGTCCTTGTTAAGATATATGTTGTGGGTTGTTATCTCTCCTAATCTCATGTATGGCTTGATCGGTTAGAGTAGGTTTGTTAGGCTGTTGAGTTTGTTGTAACAAAACAAAGATTAGATTGGCTGATCTTGCTGTCATGGGATAAGGATCAATGTAAGCCATGCAGGGGGCTGTTCTCTGCGTATATTAACAAAGGTGCGGCCTCTAACTAAGGTTCAACGCTTCCTAAAACAGTTCACATGGTATCAGAGCGCTGACCTCCACAGCACGTCTTCTTTTTCCCAAGGCGATGGCAAGCTCTTCTTCATCTGCTCCAGCACCACCGGCTTCCTTTGCTCAGCCCATCGCAGAAAAGCTCAACAAGTCCAACTACGTCCTGTGGCAACTACAGGTCCTCCCGGCCATTCGTGGTGCCCAGCTTGAAGGATACGTGGATGGATCTGCAGCTGCGCCGCCGGCAGTAATCGAAGAAAAGAATGCTGATAACAAAGTTGTGCTCAAACCAAACCCAGAATACACTCGATGGCTGGCGATCGATCAGCAAGTGTTCATCTATCTGCTGTCATCACTCTCTCGCGATGTGATGATGCAGGTTGCTACCCTCAAGTCTGCGTCGCAAGTTTGGCAGGCCCTTGAGGAGATGTACTCCTCTCAAACCAGCGCACGCGCGGTAAACACGCGCATAGCGCTCGCTACGGCACAAAAAGGTAATCAATCTATTACTGAATATGTTGGGAAGATGAAAGCTTTGGCAGATGAGATGGCTTGCGCGGGCAAACCCCTTGAAGATGAAGAACTGGTCCAGTACATCATTACTGGGCTGGATATGGAGTACAATCCAGTTGTATCTGCTATTCTCGCGCAGAAAGAACCAACATCCTTCACCGAACTCTTCTCCCAGCTGCTCAGTTTTGAGCAGAGATTAAACCTCTTCAATGGAGTTTCACAGTCGTCCGTGAATGTTGCAAGTCGCGGTGGTCGTGGCGGCCGCAACTTCCGTGGTCGCGCTCCTATGCGCGGTCGTGGAGGAGGACGAAACCGAGGAGGCAGCAACAAGAATTACACCCCTCGGTTCAGCAGCAATGGCGGGTTCAGCAGTGACGGCCCTCGGTTCAGCAGCAACGGCGGGTTCAGCAGCAACGGCGGCTCCAACAATTCATCGCGGCAACGCCCGCGGTGTCAGGTGTGTCACAAAGAAGGACATACGGTTGACAACTGCTGGCATCGTTTTGATGCTGACTACATTCCAGAAGAATGACATGCTGCAGCTGCCTATTCTGTAGACACAAATTGGTATACAGATACAGGTGCAACTTGACGGCGTGTTCTCCGCTCAACCACTGCGGATCACACCCCTAGTCAGATTTCTATCCTGCTAGCCGATCAGCCGTGCTCGGTTCGATTGAGCGGGGGACGCAGCAAAGAGCAACACACGGGGATTACCCAGGTTCGGACCCCCCTGCGGGTAATAGTCCTACTCCTGCTGAGCCTTAGCTCACTTGTTGTTGTGGTTGAATGGAATGTGTTTACAGGATTTTTCGAATGCACGTACGCTAGTGCAACCTCCCCTCTTCCCTCTCTCTCCTCTCCTTTTATACAAGCTTTGAACTGGCGGAGAGAGCCGAGGGGGTAGGCAGTACAGTACTCTTAGTACACTGACGAGACACGACAGGAGAGACGAAAACGTGCCGCTGCCTACGCCGAGCGGCGCCGCCCTCGCGTGCTTCGCAAGTGGCCACTGACCCGCACAGTCACGCTGGTGAGGCTGCGGGTGGGGCCCAGCCTGCTCCTCCTGACGCGGGCGGCCATCTCAAGCAATTCTTCTCTCTGCCGGTCAATTCTTCTGCGCCACGGTGGATGGCCGCCAGACCTGCAGGGTCATCAGAAGCGGTAATCATTTCTTCATTGTCTATCCGCGTGATGTCAAGATTAAATGCGCCGTCTTCAGCAGCAGGAGAGTCTTCGCCCAGAAGACTCCTTCCGCTACGCTCCCTGCCACGGAGGCCCCGCTTGACAGTGGGGGGCCCTATGCGCGCCGAGGGGCTCGCCCACGCGCCCACCTGGTGCCTAGGGCCCTCGCCCGGCGCGCTGATGGGCTCGCCCACACGCTGGGGTCTGATCGCCCGCCTGACGTGTGGGGCCCTCGCCTAGTCTTCTAAGGGCTTGATCTTCACAGGACTCTTTGTACCCTGGTATTTATTGCACCGACACAACTGACCACATCACCGGTGAATTAAACAAGCTGGCCGTGAGAGAAAAGTACAATGGAACTGATCAAATCCACACTGCTAGTGGATCAGGTATGGAGATTAGTCATGTTGGTCATAGTGTCTTGCATACCCCTGGTCGTAATCTTATTCTAGCAGATGTTCTACATGTTCCAAAAGCTCAAAAAAACTTAGTTTCAGTTCATCGCTTCACTACTGATAACAATACCTACATTGAATTCCATCCAAATTTCTTTCTTGTCAAGGATCAGGAAACGAAGAAAACAATTCTTAGAGGAAAATGCAAGGGTGGCCTTTATCCATTTCCTTTATCGTTTTTTGGTTCCGGGAAGCATAGCAGGCATGCATATGGCGTCTTCAAACCTTCTATCAGCAGATGGCATAGTCGTCTCGGTCATCCCTCCACTTCTATTGTTCGTCAAGTTGTCAGTAGGAATAATTTACCTTGTGCTTCTAGTGACTCTAGTCATGAGTCAGTTTGTGATGCCTGTCAACAGGCCAAGAGTCATCAACTACCCTATTCAAAGTCTTTCAGTATTTCTTCTGCTCCTCTAGAGTTAGTTTTCTCTGATGTATGGGGACCCGCTCCTGATTCTGTGGGCAGAAAAAAATATTATGTTAGTTTCATTGATGATTTCAGTAAATTTACTTGGATCCATTTGATCAAGCACAAGTCTGAAGTTTTTCATAAATTTCAAGAATTTCAGAGTCTGGTTGAGAGATTGTTCAATCGAAAAATTATTGCCATGCAAACCGACTGGGGAGGAGAGTATGAAAAATTGAACTCCTTTTTTACTAAAGTCGGTATATCTCATCATGTCTCTTGTCCTCATATCCACCAACAAAATGGTGCTGCAGAACGGAAACATCGGCATATCGTTGAAGTTGGTCTCGCCATCCTTGCTCATGCATCCATGCCTCTCAAATTTTGGGATGAGGCTTTTCTTGCAGCCGTGTACCTCATCAATCGTACACCGAGTAAAATTTTAAATTTTTCAACTCCCTTGGAGCGTCTGTTCCATGAACAACCTAATTATGCTTCTCTTAGAGTATTTGGATGTGCATGTTGGCCAAATTTACGACCCTACAATGATAGGAAACTCCAATATCGCTCTAAACAGTGTGCTTTTCTTGGTTACAGTAATCTCCACAAGGGCTTCAAGTGCCTTGACATTAGCACTGGGCGCGTCTATATTTCCAGAGATGTCATTTTCGATGAAAATATTTTTCCCTTTGCTAAACTACATCCTAATGCCGGTGCTATTCTCCGATCTGAGATTCTTTTGCTTCCCTCCAATCTAACAAATATAGATCACGGGGGGCAACCACTTGATCAGCATGCAAATACTCCATGCATTCCTGCATTTTCTACTGAGACTAACAATGCAAGTTGTAGTGGCAATGAGCATCATTTTATGCAGATACCCTCCGTTGCATCTGGTACAGCAACTTCTCACCATGAGGATACAGATTCCGTTCCCGCGGCGGCCACGCAGCATGTTCTGCACGGGAACGCAGAGGCACACCATGATGACACCGTGCTACACCATGATGCGGAGGAAATCCATGCACATGCACCAGAGGAGGACTCGCCGTCGCCGGCTGGATCTCCTGCCCCAGCCGTTCCAAATAAACCGGTCACTAGACTTCAACGGAGAGTTCGTAGGCCCAAGATCTACACAGATGGCACGGTTAAGTATGGTTGCCTTGCAACAAATGGTGAGCCTAATAGTTTATGTGATGCTTTAAATAATAAAAATTGGAAAAATGCTATGGATGAAGAATATAAGGCTTTAGTGAAAAACAAGACTTGGCATTTAGTTCCTGCTGAGAAAGGTAAAAATGTTATTGATTGCAAGTGGGTGTATAAGATTAAAAGGAAAGCAGATGGGACCATAGACAGGTACAAAGCACGACTAGTTGCAAAGAGGTTTAAGCAAAGATATGGCATTGATTATAGGACACATATAGTCCAGTTGTGAAACCTGCTACTATTAGAATTATTTTATCAGTTGCAGTATCAAAAGGTTGGTGTCTTCGACAATTGGACGTGCAGAACGCGTTTCTTCATGGTGTTCTGGAGGAAGAAGTCTATATGAGACAACCACCTGGGTATGAAACATCATCTTCTTCTCAGTATGTTTGTAAATTAGATAAAGCGTTATATGGATTGAAATAGGCCCCAAGAGCATGGTACTCTAGACTGAGCTCCAAGTTAAATCAGCTTGGCTTTCACTCTTCAAAGGCTGATACATCTCTGTTCTTTTATAATAAGAATGGCGTTGTGATATTTCTTCTTGTATATGTTGATGACATCATAGTCGCTAGTTCCTCATCAGAAGCTGTTCATAGTCTACTCCAAGATCTTAGAACTGATTTTGCCTTAAAGGATCTTGGTGAACTAAACTATTTTCTTGGCATTGAAGTGAAGAAAGTACAGAATGGTATTCTTATGTCACAAGAGAAATATGCTTCGGACATTATCAAAAGAGTTGGTATGATGCATTGTAAATCACTAAATACACCCTTGTCCGTCTCCCAGAAATTGTCAAGTGAAATAGGAACAAAGCTGGGTGTAGAGGATGCTACTCGCTTTCGCAGTATAGTGGGAGCTCTCCAACATTTAACATTGACGCGACCTGACCTATCCTTTGCAGTAAATAAGGTCTGTCAGTTTCTTCATGCACCGACAACTGATCATTGGACATCGGTTAAAAGAATTTTGAGGTATGTTAAGGGTAGTATAGATTATGGATTAAAATTGCAAAGGTGTGAGTCTATGCTGGTAAGTGCCTCCTCTGATGTGGATTGGGCTGGCTCAGTTGATGATAGACGATCTACTAGTGGTTTTTGTGTTTTCTTGGGTTCTAATCTAGTTTCATGGAGTGCCAGAAAACAAGCTACAGTATCCAGGTCAAGTACGGAAGCTGAATATAAGGCTATGGCAAACACGACCGCAGAGATTATTTGGATACAGACTTTACTCAAGGAATTAAAATTATATAGTCCCCCTGCAGCTAAGCTTTGGTGTGATAATTTGGGAGCCACATATTTGTCTGCAAATCCAGTGTTTCATGCAAGAACAAAACACATTGAAGTAGACTATCATTTTGTTCGAGAGAGAGTTGCACAAAGGCTTCTAGATGTTCAAATTGTGTCTACGTATGATCAGATAGCTGATGGGTTCACTAAAGCTCTGTCGGTTCCCAAGCATGAAGAATTTTGTCGCAATCTAAACTTGTGCAAGTTATGATTGAGGGGGAGTGTTAAGATATATGTTGCGGGTTGTTATCTCTCCTAATCGCATGTATGGCTTGATCGGTTAGAGTAGGTTTGTTAGGCTGTTGAGTTTGTTGTAACAAAACAAAGATTAGATTGGCCGATCTTGTTGTCATGGGATAAGGATCAATGTAAGCCATGCAGGGGCTGTTCTCTGCGTATATTAACAAAGGTGCGGCCTCTAACTGAGGTTCAACGCTTCCTAAAACAGTTCACAGTCCTAGGAACTCCATGCTATGCTCGTTTTGTCACCCTTCCCATCCCACCAGAGTGCCACCAGAGGCCCATCGAAATTGAATTGTGAATACACTTATTGTAAGCTGGCAATGCCTTGTTTCTTTGCCTGCTCGAGACAACATGTTCTCATTTTATCCATTAAACCTCTTCTCCACCCTCTCTAGGATATGTTTGAAAGAATTGTCCTTCTGTCCGGCTTGGCAATTAACAATCCTCCCTTGATTTGTTTCCTCCTTTCTTTTTTTTTACCTAATCGTAGTAATCAGATTGTACTTAATTGACTTACTTTTGTTTGAACCCAGATTGATGAACTTAATTGACTTACTTTTGTTTGTACCCAGATTGACGAAAATGTGGTACTGTGTATAGCTGCAATCGTTCCAGATCTCCTGGCATTTACTCAATTTATCCTTCTGCTCACCGGTAGCATCCAAAGGACTATACTTCTCTTCAGAACTCCTACAATGGTTGCTACACTCGGGAATAGCTTGGTCTGCCTCTTCTACTCTTTACTCGAGGAAAGAATTCAAACTTCGTGGTTTGATGTTGTAATTGCCAATGCATTCTTATTGGTGTTCAATTACAGTTATCTCATGCTATCTTATACTCATAAGTGAGGAAAGAGTTTAAGGTACTGTTTCAAGCTAGGAGTAATGAAAGATGTGAGTGGATGTGTTTCTTTCAGATCAGAGTGTTGTAAGTAGTCAAGATGTTATCAAATTTGCTGCTTCTGTGGCCGAAAGCGTTGGATTACTAGCAGGACCGTTCCAAATGTTTTAAGGGCCCTAGGGCGAGACTAAAATATGTCATTTTAAATTTAATTTTATATTTTAATTTCTAATTACTTAATACATTAAATAAAATATTTTTTGTTTAAGAACTATTCTCTTAGCTAGCGAATCATAAATTAATAATGAACTAAACATCTGTAAATGACATGGCTTGATTGGGAGACTCATTATTACAAATGACTACTATATTATAGATTTAATAATATAACAAAATATTTATAGATCTTTTGTATCTAGCCTACTCCTTTTCTCAAGCACACTGACCATGTACTTAACCTATCTATACATGGTCATTCATAGACTTTTAAAAGATACTCTAAAGCACATCAATTTATAAATGTGTTAACAATATTGGATTATTGCCACATTGTAAAATCTAGTTCATCCGTATACAAATATCTCCTAAAATATCTATATTCTATGTAGTTCTTAAAATTGTTATAAAAGAATATATCTAATAGCCATTATTCATTGTGTGGATTACTAAAATATCTATGTATAGACATACTTTTTATACAAATAATGCAACCGAATCATGTATGATCAGCTTGTGTCGGTGATAGGACAATCGAGGTATGGAGGGGTGAGACGTGGATGTGTTCGGTCTTTGTCATGCTCCATCTAGATGTTGCTATGGCTAATAACTTGCACACGTACCACTTAGGTGACTCACCATGGCATTGGAAGCACATGGGCCTAGGGTCCTAGGAAACGAGAGAATTGTATCAAGATGAAACCTAATAATATTATACCTTGGCTGAAGCGCAACACTGTCCTGCCCTAATGTTGTAGTGACATCGTTACACAAATCAAACTACTCATTAATCAACTGCTCACAATCGAAAACCACACCTCGATGGTCACTACAATTCAGAAGCCCTCGTCATATCAATTTATTGTTGATCCTACGAGCCAATAATACCTCGTATTCTTTGATGAAGCCAAAGCCTTTAGGTGGTTAGGCCGCTTTATACAACCATTATATCTATCTTCTTTCTGCTAAGTAATGCATGCCTTTATAGAAAATGAAATGGTAGTGGACTCACTAGCTCACAACGACTAAGTACTATGTTGTTATGACTAATTGGCTAGCGACTAGGTCAATTTAACGGACTATTTTTTGTTGATCTATGAGCTCCCTAGTACTCCCTCTTGTCATAAATATTTGACGTTAGAGATGCATGGTGGCCAATGTTTAAAACTTGAGTTATGAATACCTTTTAAACTTTTAGATTAGCTGCATACAAATAATATGTAGATTCATTTCGAAAATTACTTCAACAATATTATATTTTTTATGGATTTCATAGATAAACTATAATGATAACTAGTGACTTTGCTTTGTAAACTAAAAAGTTTAAACCACAAATATTTGTTACTAATAGAAGTACTTACTAATACCTACTAACTATATGGGTCGGGGCCTCCAGAATTGAGGGCCCTTGGTGGTCGCACCAAGTGCCCCTCCCTGTCTGGACCGGCCCTGATTACTGGATAGGGCTGACCTCGTGACTTTTACTCGTAGTCTCCTAGTGATGATTCAAGCCAAATTATGCTCGATAATGTGGGTTTGCAGGAAGGTGATGCAGATAATGCTGGTGTGCAGATCACAAGCTGATAATAGGCTGCAAGGTGAGATGGAACATGACACAATTTTTTGGCAGCCACCTTTGGATGCCACACATGATAGGTGGCCCAATGAAAGTGCAGAGGATGCTGAAAGAAATTGGGAAGATAATGCCTAGGAGTTACGTAGTGAAACTTTAGAGGATGATGACGGGAATCACGATCATCTCCCAGATGAGCATGATGAGTGGTACACCAAACGAGAATCAGGAACAAGATAGGAAGGCAGGCGATTCCAAGCCCTTGTCAATAGACCTGCCCTTGCCTTGCCTGCCCTTGTTATCCCTCCGCCACCGTTGCCACCTTGACAGCCGCTATGGCACAGAGAATTGTACCTCAACAACTGGAGCAGTAGACCCAGGGTATCATCGTACCGATCCCATGCGTTATCTTCCCATTTAGTGTTTGGAGCTATTAACGTTTCAATTTGCCATCCCCGTACCCCCCCCCCCCCCCCCAGTGGAAAAAAAAAGTTCAGTATTTTATCCTTACTGTATGACTGGTGAACTGTCGGAACTTTGGAACTGCTATTGGTTTTTCTTTTGCTTGAAACCTTATTTGCTGTAATACCATGATCCATGGGATGTAGGAACTAAAGTGTCAAGGGTGGTGTTTTTATGCCTTTTTTAATTGAATAAGTTGTCCTGCATGGTGATTGGAAGTTCATTGTGGGGAATTCATTTGCCTTGTATTGTTGTAGGAATGGGATGTGATTAATGATTTGAAAGCTGACATAGGTAGACTTCAATAAAAATAGAGAAGTGCGGGAAAAAGAAGAAAGCAGTGTTATGCGGACCAAATAAAAAGTAGAGTACGTAAGAGAGAAGAGTTAGTGCCGAGTAGAAGCCGGCGTGTCAGCTCTGAAGCCGAACTCGGGTGTGAGTTCTGCTTCGTTCTACTGTCGGCAACACTTAGTCCTATCGCTTTATATATAAAGCGATATTATTTCATATACATCGTTTCTGTGTTAGTATTTTTGGTTTGTGCTCGATCTTTGTGCTAGACTATTGCACTAGTTCTTTGTGCTAGATCATAGTTTGGCAACCAGAGGGACAGGGACGGAGAGGAGGACAGCCCCTAAATAAAATGGGCATGGGCCACTGTCAAAGCAGCAGAGAGAGTGCGCGAGAGGAAGAAGAAGGGAAAAATTGGTGAAATAATCTACTTTAAATTTGAAATTAATAAAATAACACACAGTATATAAAAATACCCCGACTGGCACTGGGGCCCGCCGCCCCGAGTGGCGGCCGCCGCCGCCAGACGGCGGAGCAGAGCCTCGCCACACCGAACGGCGGAGCTCTGCTCCGCCATCGGCACGGCGGGATAGCGCTTGCGACGCGATGGCGCGGGCTGTGCCGGCCGGCGGGCGACGGCGGTCCCGGCGAGCTCCCGCCACGCCGCACGGCGGAGCGAGCAGGCGGGCTTCGCGCCTCTGCTCCACTGAATTTCCGCGCCAAAACGCCGTATTCAGCGCCGTATTTTTTGTTAGCTGCTTGATCACCTCATAATTCCTATTATTTCATGTCAATTTTAATAGGAGGACATAAGAGCATTGTATTTATTTTAATTATTTACACGAAAATGTATTGATCGGACTGAAATTTTTTTGTAAAATTGAAAGTGACAGAAAAAATATTTGCCGGTAGTTTGTACTGTGCATGCACATGCATGCACATGCATGCTAGCCAGCTCATGTGTCCATCTCTGGTGGGCGCTCGTTGAATCGGGACCTTAGTTTATTAAAGCTCATAAGCCCATAATCACCTGATGTAATTTGGGTCCGAGTTTAATTTAGGGCGCCTTGCACGCTCAATCAGATGAAGCTACCTACCACCCAACACGAGCTGCACTATGCTCGAATTAAAAAATACGCATGTCAATTAAATAATCACTAAGTCCAAAATAATTAAATTACTAATTAATCAGTAAGGTACAATCAAAATTTATTATTATTCCATTTACAAAAGCCTACATAAACAGAAAAATATGTATGCACTACATATGTCATATTAATAATGGGAACTAACTAGCCATTATTATACGTCCTTGTTTCACTAATGTTTCACTAACTAGCCATAATTATATGCATATAAAAAATTACTAATTAATCACTGAGCCATAATTAAATTAATTATGGTTATATTACAGTAAGTCCGAATACAAATTTACATATAACTCACTAATTAAATAATGCAAACTTGCCTGTCAAAATAATCTCTTCCAAAATGAAACCAGAAACTGCCTGCAATAATTAGGAAAACATCATTTCTTCTGACTAATTACTTTGTACGCACTACAAACTTTACATTGAAGCCTAACATAAAGAGCTAATTTAACCTCACAATTAGTCCATAATCTCTATTATTTATCATTTTACTTCCTTCTATTACTAAAATATTTATTTATCTTACATGAACTAATGAAATATTACTGTTATGTAAATTTTTATACATAAAATACTAAGCACGGTCAGCAATTTTTATACATGAAATATTACCTCAATACAGAAGAAGTGCAGAACAAATGAAATCGACCTGGAGCAACTGAAGCTGGAGCAGCAGAACAAATGCCCGTGCACGCTTCTCAACTGGACCACCTGAAGCTGAACCGCGAATGAAAGCAACTGATGGAGTGAGGGCGTCGTTCGCGCAGGCATCAGTTTATATAGGCTGAGAAATCTCATTATTGTGTTTGGTAATTGCGATTAATTAGTGCTAAATGGTAATTACCTTTTGCTAATGGGTTGGTGGCTGTCGGTGGCTGGTTTATCGCTGAACAAATGCATGTGATAGCAGTGACATGAAATGACAGCAGGCCCCGCCGCCGCCGGATTCAGCGTTGTCGCCGCCCGGCTGCTCCGCCGTGTGGCGTGGCGGGAGCTTCATTGGCGCCGCCACGTCGCCCGGCGACAGCGATTCCAGCGTGATTGCGGCGGCATGCTCCGCCGCGCGGCGTGGCGTGAGCTCGCCGGATCGCCACGTCGCCGGCCGGCGCGCCGAGCCCGAGCCACGCTCGCGTCGCGCTATCCCGCCGTGCCGATGGCGGGAGCAGAGCTCCGCCGTGCGGTGTGGCGGGAGCGAGCTCCGCCGTGCGGCGTGGCGGCCGCCACTGGGCGGCGGGCCCCGTGCCGGTCGGGGTATTTTTATATACTGTGTGTTATTTTATTAATTTCAAATTTAAAGTAGATTATTTCACCAATTTTTTCAAGAAGAAGAGGCAGAGCTGCAGTTGTGTGGACTGGTGACTGGTGAGTGCTGTCTGCTATAATGACCACAGCAACATTGGAACCAATAAACCTCATTGTGATGATGATAGCACCCATCATTGAATGGAGGCCTCACACTCCCCATTCAAATGCAGTCAAAACCTGGAGCTGCTTCCCCTGCTGCTTCTGCTCCACTCAATCCATGGTAGTCAAGATCCTCTCAGACCAAAGCCAGGCAGGAGATGTAACATTGCAGTAACCTAGCACAAACCCAACCTAAGCCCTATCGATCTAACCTAGGAGTTGTGTGTTGACGTGTTGCACGCACTGTGACCATGCCCCCAACCCATGCCCGGTTTCTGGCTGCATCCAGGGTGCATGCATGCATGCGTCTTGCATTATCAACACAAACCATAATGCCGGGGCATAGTACACGGATCAATAGGAAGCATAGTACACGGAGGTATATGTTTTGTGAAGCAGACAGGGATCGCGGCTCTCATGATTTCAAAGCATGAAAGGAGAAAAGACCAGGGTCACAGATGCTACATTGCATTGCATTGCATCCTGGTGAGAGCCCGTGAATGCACCCGTGTCTCTCACCTGTCAGAAATCTCCTTTGGTTTTCACGACCTGTTGTTTCTCTCCTCTCTCTCGTCCTTTGGTTCTCATTGCTATTGGTATATAAACTCTGTGACTGTGTAGTGTACCCTGCTATCTTAACACGTCTGATCTGAATTTCTCATAGGTAGCCCCTCTTTCAAAAAAACTTATTTGGTGACTTTAATCGTTTCAATTTCAAGAAGCCAGATCGTTTGATTTTTCACTTCATTTTGAGATCTTTCAAAAAGACAAAGTGTGTAGCTTTTATAATAAAACTACTAGTACCCTATTCAGATTGGGGTTACAAATAAATGAATGGTTGTTGCTTCATTGCTTGCGTGCAACTTCTTACCATTTTGCAGGTCTGCAAGAAATTCATGCAAACTCTGGAGTCAGGTCAACTGTTTGCAACAACAAAAAAAAATGAAGATTTGATCCTGTTGCTGCCTTGTACCTCGCAACACAATAACTGCCACAGTACAATGAGGACTAAGGACTGAGGAGGAGGAGCCAGGGAGTTCACCTCACCGGCCTGCTGCAAGACTGCTACAGCTAGATTGGGTGGGGTTTCCAGCAACATGTACAATGAAAGGTACACTTTTGCTGGTCCTTTTCTCTTGGATTGCAAGCAAGCCAAATTCACCTAGCAGCCCAGGAAACCTTTCGTCTGATGACAGCACAGAGTACACAGATGGTATCATAGCATGCCCTCAAAGGCCATGATCACATCTACTACTGTTTGTTACTGTTTATTAGGGCATGCACTATGGCAAGTCTTTTTAAGGGAATGCACCATGGCAACTTTGGAATGATTATCAATTCTTAAAAGCATAGCATCCTATAAGATCATCTACTCTATTATTCCTCTCTAGTGCCAGCAGAAGAGGCACTTGTAGCACCAACCAATTTGAAGTTTGCAAGGTTGCCGCCAAAATTTGTCCCACAAGACAAGTCTGGAATTACTTTGGCATGTATCTTAGTTATCATCCTTGAGCTATATACCTGTAGACAAGAACCTTAATTTACATGAGTAACTGCACGGTGGTGACATCAAGCATTGGACAGTGTGACCTCAAAAACCTAAAAGGAAAAATCAAGACAGCAAAGTTAAATTATAAGATGGTGAAGCTTACTAGAAAGATCAAGACAAGAAGCCACAGGGGTGTGTGACCTAGAAAATGGGTTTAACAACAGAAATGGGTTTGCCGAACCCCAGAAAGAAAAGTGGGGCTTATGGTGTGGCCCCGTGTCCTCTAAGCAGGAGCAAATCTACTATTAACAAGGCAGGCTTATGGTGTTCTTTTGCTTGCTTTGTGTTTGTGGTGTGCTGCTCCTGTTGTTGGGGTCTGGGCTTTGGAGTCTTCTCTCCCTTCCCTTTCTTTCTGGCTTTATCTTTCGGTGTGCATGGGGTCTAGTGTTGGATAGGGCGGGCAGTAGAGGAAATTTTGAAAAAAAAAATTTGGATACTCCACACGTCTCCTTGAAAAAATTCTACGATAGTAATTACCAATTAGACTAGGTAAACCTCATCATACTGAGCACTGACACTCAAAAATACAAGGTTTATATCTAAGACAGAAATAATACTTAGGTCAAGTATATAAGGTTATTTGCCACATATATACGGTGTCCTTTGTTACCATGGTGCAGTAAACTCTGAACCTGACTAAAAAAATGATTTGGCCCCCTTCGTGTTGGAAATTCACACGCAGGCCATTTTAGCAAAGAAAATGTTCATTAGCTTGCTCTTGAGATCCAATACACTACTCTTATCTACTTGCTTGATTCTCCAGTAAAGCAAAAGGCGCAAAAAAAAATGGTAATCTAAACCCAAGTAGAACTGTAGAAGACATTCTGCGATGCGACACGTACAACAGTGCTGGGATACACGTACCAACTGCTGATAGGTCACCGTGGAATTTACACGGGGAAGAGGCAGGCAGACAGAGAGAGTAGACTGCTCCAAAGAAAATTTTTGGTCGCGCCATGTGGTGTGTGCGTGGTCTCGTCTCGTGTTGCATCAGAATTGTGTGCGAGAGAGACAGAGCTGTCTCGAGCTATCGGGCAGAACGACGGACGCAGCGAAGAGAAGAAACAAAGGATAAATTGGCGGCCACCTCGCTGGGAGGAGCGCAACCCTGAGCATGGTCTGGAGATTGGCATGGTGAGGACGGTAGCTTTCCTCAGCCTCGTTTGGAACGGCACAATTTTAGTGGCATCTAAAAGGGACCTCCTTCTCCATCTTTAAATCCTTCGCATGGGGGGTTTTTCGCTTTAAATCCGGTGTCTAGATCTGTTTGTATTTTCGATATACTTTGTTTTTGTTGTGTGGATTAATAACACAGCTTCGCACACCTACTATATCTATGGCTAGCGAGTAGCGACACCTTCGTCGTCTTGCTCTCTCTTCCTTATTCTACTTCATCGCTCCCACATGTCCTAACATTGTTTATGGTATCGTCGCCTCTATGGCCAATAGTGGAGTTAGGATTTTTGTGGAGTGGACACAAGGGCCAAGCATGCACCGTTAATTGCCAGTAGTATTTAGAAAGTGAGTAATTGAAATAGGGTGGTGAACACGAGGACACACTCGCGTTCACAAGGAGTTGACTTTACGATAGCCTATGACCACCACCTTTGTCATCCTCCTTTTTGCGCCACGAAGTCCACTATTACATTAAACTTCATCATTGGCAGTTCGAAAACTACTATCACTAGCGATACTCTTACATAACCGTGAATGATGACGGACATATTATTAGTGGTTTTTTATCGGAACAACTTTTTATCACTAGCCATTCGTTACCCCAACAACTAGTGATAAGTTTGTACAGACCAAAAAAACTATAAAATTGGCTAGCCGTAGGTTTTTCTAGCCATGACTTCTGTTAAACACAAGCAGTAACACATATTTTACTCATATGTACTCACATATATCACAAAATCACAGATATAAAACTCTCACATGCAATTATATATACATCTATTTATCGACATCCATTTATATATACATCACAGCATGAATAGACAATTATCATATAAGAATCTATCTACAAGTATCAATATGAAAAGAGAAAAATAAGATCCACAAGAGCATCACAAGTGGAGTATCAATATCAACAGAGGCACAATATGATCCATATAATCATTCATATTAATCACTACATCCACGTGCGTAAGCATATAAGTTTCACCATTATATTACGGTTTAATCCACCACTATAACATAAGAGACAAATTCATAGTATAAATAAGTTCACAAATTTACATTCATATAAACATATATCTCAAAAATAAGAAACAGTAAAATATGTAAGGTCATATTCTTTTGAGCTGATCTGAACGGCTGAAATAACTGAATTTCGAGAGCTCTCGAGATAGTCTTGAGATTCGAATTCATTTCGTTTGACTTGCTTTTAAAGCGTTAGAACTCATTTTCAAAACAGCGAAAAAATGGACTAAAAAAAATTAAAGTATATGTCTTTTCAAAACGTAGATAAGTCGTTAAGCTGTTAATCCGTTAAACCGTTAAGCCGAAAAAAACGTGACCTAAACCAGTTCACAGGCGTACTATCATTCATTAGCAAGCGCGGGGCAGGCGGGAAACCATAGCGTCGAGCGCGCCATGGTGGTCCACACATGATCCCCCGCACGCTTCCCCGTCTGTTTATATTTACATATATACTCCCAGTCTCACATACACTGCACCAGGCGCACACTCACTCCACTCTCGCTTGGTGCTAGCAAGTAGCACCAGCAGCTAGCTGCAGCTTCACCCTTCACCATCACCTGCTTGCTCTGCATGCTTGCAGCTGCCCTCTCTCACCCTGACTCCGAGGGAGGCAGGAAAAAGAGCAAGAGGCAGAGCATGGAGTATGAGAGGATACACAAGATTCAGGTAGTGGTAGTGTCTTTGATCGAGTTTGTGTGGTTAATTAGTAATGCTTTCTGCATGGTTTAGCTTAGCTGATCCCAGATGCAGTGTCGGCATTGTGTCCTAATATATGCGTTGTTTTGTTTGCTCTTTTTCAAAGAAAAATCTTAGTTTTATCCCAAGGCATTATCTGTTCGATCGTGCCTTATGGATGTACATTCTGTGAAGGTGCTCTTCTTGTTCATTTTCATGGGAGGAATGTGCGCTTCTTCATTGTCAATTTTTTGTAGCGAGTAGTAGTAGTCAGTGGTAACTGCACCCTGCAGTTTATCCATTTTAAGAGGCTTTGCTTCACTTGCTTCTGCTCATGCACTAATCTTTTGTCAATGGCAATCTGTATCATTAACGTTTGTTTTATGGGAGGTAACTTTTGTTTTATCATTAACTTTCCAGTATTGAATTATCTAGCATGCCTATATATGGGGTTTTGTGCTAGTAATTTTATGGGAGTGACTTATCATCAGACGTCTGAGAGTTATTTATCTTTCAGTCAATTTTCTAGACCGTTGATCAAACGTCTCTATAGGACATACAAAAGATCTAACGGTAGAATCTAGCTATTTGAAATTTGACTAAGACTTATTTAAAAATCAGTCGCCTGAGAAGCAGCAAAACCGTAATTTTATATATTCTTTAGGCTACCTTCTCTCCTCTCTCTCTCTCTCTTTTGTGGATACCATGACCATCTTGTTCTCACACTAGTACTAATTTCATGGCTGATCAGTCCAGTTGAAGGTGAGTGCCAGTAGTGTTTTGCTTTGCTAGGAGTTGGTGGGAGGAAGTGGGGGAGATTCTCACTCTTCCGATCTGCTAACATCACTACACAATTAGCAAGTTGGTAACTTTAGTAGGAGCAGACGAGCAGTCAATTGATTCTCCTCTTTGCCGCAGGAAGGCATAAATTTTGCAGCCATTGACACAATTTACGAAAGAATTAGTACTACTTACGTGAGAAAATTTAGCCCTGTTTCCTGTGTGGCCAATGGCGATGTTTTGGCACTTGTTGTTTGATTCCTAGGGACATAAATTTCACCTCGTTTTATTAAGCCACTTGTTCTTGCGTGATTCAAATGCAGATGGGAGTCATGTCTCCGAGTAAGCTGAGGATGAAGCTCCGAGGCTCCCATGGAAGCAGCAAGGAGGGCGCGAACAAGTCGCCGCGGGCGTCGCCTTCGAGGCTCGACGACGGCGACGCCGACCACCTCAAGAACAGCCTCCTAGCCCAAGAACTCGACGAAGGTAACATTTCTCTGACAAAAAACCGACCTTTTTTTTTTCCCAACTGCTACGAGATATACACCGTGTGTTTGACTCCGGCGGTTTGGTCCATCAGATTATCCGAAGGACCGGTCGGATTCCTCCCGGTCGCACGGCGGCAATGGCGACGACAGCGGGAACGAGAGCGGCGGCAACTTCGAGTTCCACAGGGGGGAGCGGGCGCCGCGGCCGCCGGCGGCGGCGGCGGCGGCGACCGTCGGGCCGTTCTTCAGGCAGGTGCCCTCCAAGTGGAACGACGCCGAGAAGTGGATCGCCGGGAGGCACGTCGTGCACTCCAACCCCATCTTCTCCAAGAAGGCCGCCGCCCTGCACGGCCAGAGCGGCGGCGGCGGCGTCCGTGTAGCGCCGGAGCACGTGTCGTCGCCGTCGGACGCGATGAAGAGCGCCGCCGGTAGCGCCGTGACCGAGCTGTCGTCCTCATCGTCGTCGCCACCGTCGGTGAGCAAGCAGAAGCAGCCTCCTCGCAAGAAGTTCTCCGTCTTGGGGAGGCTACCAAATGATACTAGCACAGGTGAATTCCACAAAATCTACACAAAAATGATTGAATTCGACAGGATACTGTTCGGACGTTCATCGTAATTTATGCGACGCCGTCGGAATTCTTGCAGTGAGCCCGCCGGCGGCGGCGCTGTCGGTGTCGATGAGGGACGTGGGCACGGAGATGACGCCGATCGCCAGCCAGGAGCAGTCGAGGAGCGGCACTCCAGCCGGCGCCGCCACGCCGTCCATCAGCCCGCTCTGCTCGCTGCCGGCGAGCCCGAAAGGCGGGCACTCGGCGTCGCCGTCGGAGCGGGAGCTGCAGATCAGGACTCGCCGGGAGATCGCCGCGCTCGGGCTGCAGCTGGGCAAGCTGAACATCGCGTCCTGGGCGATCAAGGAGGATCTCCTCAAGGCCTCGCCGGAGAAGAGTCCCGACGCTGACGACGACAACGACGCCACGAAGAAAGAGCAGTTCGAAGCACGCGCCGCCGCGTGGGAAGAATCCCAGAAATGCAAGCTCGCGTTAAGGTGTGCAAAGCTACCACCTTTTTGACAAAATTTTGTTTTGATCCCATGTTTGTTTGATCGTAAATTCGTAATTTCCCCAGATATCAGAGGAAGGAGGAGAGGATTCAGGAGTGGGAGAGCTGCCAGAAATCCAAATTCGAAGCCAAGATGCGGCACGCCGAGGTCAGTTCAGTAGCTCATCCATTTCCTGAACCTCGCACCACCTGAACTTTCAGAGAATGAACAACCAAACTCGCCCCCAAGATTAGATTGCCCGTGGATCCAATCAACAAAATCAGCTTTGTTCATCGTAGCACACGCCTCTGCATTTTATCTCAGGTGCAGGCCGAGCAGACGAAAGCGCGCGCGAAGAGCAGCCTGACGAAGAGGCTGTCCACGCTGAGCCACAAGGTGGAGGGGAAGCAGGCGAAGGTGGTGGCGAGGAGGAGCCGGCAGGCGGCGCGGCTGGCGCGGCAGGTGGAGCGCATCCGCAGCACCGGCCGCCTGCCTTCCCGGCTCCGCTGCTGCAGCTGGTTCCTGTGAGGCTGCGAGTGACCATCAGTTTCAGCTTCTTCAGGTTCGCTCCGGATGGTTGGCAGCGACCTGGCTGAAGCCTGAAGGATGTTCAGACTTCAGGGTATCGTCATCTTCTTCAGATCTTAGCATGGCTCTTGTATATGCGGAATTCCCCACAGGTTTACTTGGAGCAACGTGATTTAGATGCTGCTGCTTGCTTTCTGCCATATGGATATGTTTTGAGCTGAGCTAGTCATGGCTTGTCCCGTTGATGATAAAGCTTGGCGCTGCGGCTAGCTATGTTGAACTGCATGCTTCCACCAAAACCAAACAAGAGTTTAGGCCTCCCGCGTTTTGGCGTTGCTGCGCAGGGCTTAACGGAGGCGGAACTAGAACGAAGATGACTCGAGTTCACTACTTTGAGCAAGGGGTGCGCCTATGCAGAACATCAAAACGTTAAATTAGTTCTTAAGCCAAATAAACTTAAATTTTGTTATTTTTGTACAGGCCATGCCGTATAATATTTTGAACTAAAATTTTTCGGATTTTCTCAAATTTTTTAAAGACCTTAAAAAAATTTAAATATTTTTTAGTTTTTTCATACCTCTTTTTAGAGGTTTTTCAATTACAACCAAAACCAAACTACAGCTGCTAATCATAATCATAGAGCAGCCGTTTCTGATCCTCAAGTCCATCTCTATCTCGGGCAGCTTCTGGTCCAATCATCGAATCTAAGAATGGCCAGCCAACCCCACATCAAGGATCGACTTGCGAGTTGGGATTGAAGCGGATTGTAGCTTTTCCTAGTTATAATATCAGTTTTGCTGGAACCAGGCGACTGAGCCTCGTCAAGCGTTCGCCGACGTGTGGACCCGATGGACGTGTGCGTAGCAGTCGCCTGGGTTAGGGCTTTCCCTTCTCTCAAAGATCCCTGGGTTAGGGCTTTCCTTTCTCTCGAAGATCCCATCCCAACCAACAAACGAGAAGTCTGATGAGGATCCTGCTTGAACGTTAACTAGACCTACGCCCATATTAGCTTACCGAAAAACTAACTAAGGGGAAGCTCAAAGGAATTAAGTAAGCCAACTTCAGGCTATAAAGAGATTTCTATTGAGGCTAAACTTATCTGCCTTTCCTTGTACTTCAAAGTCGAATGCCACTGCTGCTACATACAGAAGATAGATTTTAGTTAGAGGACGGATGTTAACAAGGACGGGGTCATCGCAAAGAAAAAGAGCTAGAGGTGAGTGAGCCTATGACCACCAATTGCCGTTATGTCTTGAACGAACAATAATAATATGTTTTGAACCATTCAGCCAAAACCTAAACTGAGGAAAGCGAGAGAAAAAAAAAGTTTACATCAACTCGACCGACTAATGTGCGGAAGGTTTCAGCTAATCTTTCTTCCAACCGACACAACATCTCTTCCACTGGCCAGCCGCATGTAATCAGGAAAAACCCCCAGGTAGGCTTCTGTGTCTCTCTGGGCATTCGAATCAAGATGGAATTTGGACCCTTTCCGTAGTTTTTTCGTAAGAAAAAGATCATTTTCGTGGTTAAAGATTGGTAGAGAATAAGTTTCTGATATAGCCCAATTTTTGGGGACTGATAAGACCTAGAACAACAATATCTAAAGTGGGATACCTATATTTTATTACATGTCTAAAATTTCCTACCTATAATTCTACCCTCAAATAGAACATCAAAACGCCAAAAAGATATAAGTAGATGAGAGACGATATCTAAATATAGGCATCATAAGGGGGAAAACCAAGTGTAGGAATCCTGATAGTAACCTGTTCAACTATTTGAAGGGGTCACTAAACCAAAATTTGTCTATACGTCCTTTCATAGGTATTCTGTTGGAGGTAAGACCGAAGAAGCTTGACACAAAGGCAAACCTCCAAAAAATCCCGACAAAAGAAGTTATGAATTCAGGGCATTCAGCAAATCACCTACTTAAGATTATAAAGGGAGATTCCAGAGATCCTTCCTGGAGTAATTAATATATAAATCAGCAGCTAAGCTAAGCATGGGTCCAACAATATTAATGTCGCCACATGGAGCTAAATAGGGAACTCAATGGCCCCTTAAAAAGGTGCTAATCCTATCCCCTATAGCCTGCACTTTACATGCATGGAAACATGATTTGGTCTAGCATACTTAACAACCCTGCTCCTTGAATCATGCACACTGATAGTACAAAACTAGGCAAATTGACATATCAAAGCCTACATATAGGACAAAGTGTTTTGGGTTGCATACTATGAATCAAGATTAGCCAACCGCAATTTGTGGCAAAAATTGAACAAAGGGGCACTAGTTTGAAAAAGTTTAGGCTCCAGTTGGAATAATCAGTTTTAGATATAAATATGTATAGCTACAGACAAGGCCACTTCTACAGTGAGTGCCTTTTGATAGAATTGTTCTTGTCTGCCATTTAGACTTAGGCTATTTTATAGAGCTAAAACAGCTACCATACAGAATACTCATGGTCAGAAGGATACAACAGATCATCTAACTATATTATTGACTAAGTTTTTCCTGGTGAAGAGAGGACTACCGAAAAAGAACATCGGAAAATGCAAGCAAGCTGTCAAGAACAGTGCCCCTGCAGTCCTAGATTGCTGGTTTTTAGTTTCAATTCCAGTCCTTATTTCAGTAGTCCAGAGGTGCTAAAGATGCAATGCTTCCTGTAAGATTCTGCATGTCATGGCTTGTAGAATAGTTGTCACAGCCATTACTCTGCAGCATCTTTGCTCCAGGTGCAGAAAGAAGGCCGTCTCCGTCACGGACCATCTGATGCACCTCCTGGGGCGAGAGTATCTTTATGCACCATACGCTGTTCACAAACTCCCTGGAAAGCATGGCATCCAAAGATCATGTTCACTTGAATGGAGATTCTACGAGGATCTATCACATATGTATAGATATATAGAGTTTTCTTGGTGACTTACTGCCATGGATCATCGCCGACGAGAAGAACATCATTTTCCCGGTCGACAAATACAAGCTGCCAGCCTGATCTTAAAGGGTCCTCCAGTTGGCCTTCAAGGCCAAATAGATGCTCGAGCTCACTACGTAACTCATAGTAGCTGCCAAATATGGTGATATCGAGCGATCTCCCAAGGGACCCTGATTTGTAAACCTAGTATGAAAATATTAAAAGAATTAGCCAGTTTATGCAGAATAAAATGAGTACACACACTAACACACAGGAGAGCTTGCAAGTTTGCACTAGGGTACCAAATGTCAATAAAATGATATATTGGCAATGAGACACTTGTGCTCAAGGTGTTCTCAGACTTCGGCAATCAGTAGAATAATGTTCACTAAAGATTGGTTACTTTTTCTACCATCAGCCCACTAAAAATGAACCTTTTACCTCTGAATCATGATACCTAAATACTAAAGAGTAAAATATTATTACAGTTACTAAATTTGGCAATTGGTGAAAGAATGATCACTGAAGAATTTAAAGAAATGTAACACATAAGCAGGAAATGCATACCTTCACAAAGGTTCCACCTCTTGATGGTGATGGGTTCACACCACAAATATTATCAAGAGAACTGAAGGTTCCTGATTTACCTAAACAATTGGAAATTGCTAAGGTGTTTCCGGGTGGCAAATCTGCACCACTATATCTCAACAAAGGTATCGACATAGAATCAATTCCACCACCACCACCCCTGACACTTGCCGTGCCATCCTGAATTGCGAATGATGATGAAAGCAGGTGGTTCTCGACATCTGTTCCACAAGCCTGGACACTAGAACACTCTATGGGTGTCGGCGGTGGCAATGTATCAGGAAAGTGAGCTATATTAGCCTGGTGATTCACTTTCTCAAACTTGGGCTGCATGGACTGATCCTCAAGATGAACAAGGGGTTCTACAGTCAACCTCTTCGAAGGCCATCCTTCTGGTGTCATTAGTTGGCTACTTCGAGGCAAACTAAGAAGGCTCGAGGCTTCTTGGCTAGAAAAGTTATGCAAACTGTTGTGCAGATGCAACGATGGATCACTGTTTCCTTCTAAGAGGTTCTGCTGGTAGAACGATGATCCGGTAAGCAATGAAGATTGTGACTGAGAAGCAGATCCAGACACAGGTATGCTAGAAGGTATATCAGCACCACGATGACAGGTAGATGAGAGTTGTTGCATCACCTGATGAGATTGTTGATGTATAACTTGTCTTTGCTGTTGTTGTGGCAGCGGTGGCGACTGTTGCTGCTTTTGTGGTTGCTGAGGATTATGCAACTGCAGCTGCTGCAGCTGATTTTGAAGGAACCCAGAAGTACCCGTGTTCTGACTATGACCTTGCTGAACAGTTTCCAGGGGTGTCTTCCGAGACTGATACTGCATCGGCTGTAGAACGTGATTTGCAAACACAGGATTTAATCCACCATTCAGATTTTGGGTCTGTTGAAATTGCAAGAGTGCCGAAGACTGTTTCAACGGATCGCCAGCTCTAATTTCTTCAAGCGCTGCAGCAGCCATTTGCTGGTATGTGTCTGGCTTAAGGCCCAGCAATGGAGAATCAGTTCTTGGTTGAAGCCATGGGGACACTCCAAGTCCCTGGAAGTTCAATGACTGAGTCCCTCTATCTCCATCTCGAAGCCACATGAGAGAAGAATAGCGAGCAAGATCATCATTCCTCCCACCTGCATATATTAAAACAAAGATCAGTTATATAAAAACTTAATTGAATTGCAAAAAGTAGAACCATGTAATATATATAATGGTGTTCATGTCATCAGCCTACCATTGAACATACCATACATGGAGGGCAGTCCTGAAGCCCATGGACGCTTCAGTCTTAAAGGAAAGGCAGTCGGATACATTGGAAAGGTCGTCAATGGTTCAATCTCCCAGAGTGAAACCCTTGGCTGTTTATCACCAGCAGTGGACTCATCCCAACCAACCTAAGTATCAGAAATCTAAAGTTAACATTCATCGTTAGAGTATAAGCATGCACTTACAGAGGGGTTGTGAAGCATCTGGCATCATTTTGACAGATTAAGGCGAATACACAAGACAAACACATGTCTTCTGAAACCACGAGAACTTATTAACAGCACTTACCTTCACAGAACGCCAATGTGAGTTTGGCCAACGAACCGAGTCTAAATCACTTATGCCGGTGATTGTTCCCATGTATCTGAAAGAAGGTACAACAATAAGATCACAATGTTTTCAAGCTTTGTACATTGTTTCAACTTTCAACTAACCGTCTGACACTTGACTCCTCTGTCTCAAAAAGCATTCTAAACCGCATTCCAACAGAAACACGTGTGTGGTAAACAGACTTCACATACTTAGCCAGTGGTATGACAAATTCAGAAGGACTGGCCCTGGTAAAAGATGGCAATCTTCATTAAATGTATAAATAAAGTGATCTGTCTATTGCAATGGGATCGTAATACATATACCTGGGATTATAGAAAATAGTGAAGCGACTGTTTGTTGCGGCAGCATGAGCTGCAGCTGCAAGAAGACCTATATGCATGCTATCACTTGATAACACAGAAGAAGGCATAACTGTCTGCGGACGATTTGCACGACGGATTCCCAAAAGAAGTTGGTTATTATCATTCCTAGTAAAAACAAAAAGGTATTACAGACTCGGCAATGTGTATAGCATCCAACAAAGGTGGATGGCGATCAACTAAAAATTACAGTAGCCGGTACCAGATAAATATAACAGAATCCCCTGCTACCAGTCTTTTGGCACTCACAAACACACTCCAACCTGTTGTTAAGAGGTGCCTTTTTGGCTGACCTGCATAACAAGTGCAAGGTACAATTACATTGGCCATTAAATTAAGTAGGCCAGATAACCCCGCAGTTTAAGATTTAAATATATCAAATATTCTGCAATACAGTAACTACACGAGGTAAAGAAATATTATCATTGCAACATTTTCAGATAAATTCTTCAGTCAAGCAAAAACACACCAACAAAGCCTTAATGGCAGAAACAAACAAACAAGTGGTGCAAGTAAACAACTAGTAGCAGCTGCTCATCTAAAAGGCTTTAAAGGCATGGTACATAGTTTCGACTCATCATTTTTTGTGGGCTCTTAAACATTAATTATGCTCATCTAAAAGGAACAATACATATTTTTTACTCGTCATTTTTTGTGGGCTTTTGGACATTAATTCACATGTTCCATAATAAAAAAATCATCTCTCCATGTGATGCCCATAGTCTGAGACTCTGCGTGCATACCTCGAAATATGTGGCGAAATTTCCACTCATTATCATGCAAATCTTTTGCGATCAACTCCTGTGCTGGAGGCTGCAGCGAAAAATCCTGGAGATGATGGAATGAGAATTTTAAGAATGCATATTAAATAAACATTTTTTACATTGAGCTTGAGCCTTGAAGCAACTAAATTTCACTCAAGGTCATTGAAAAAACAAACCAATGGAGGGAAGACTTTTTCAGCAGCTCGGCGGGGAACTGAGAATCCACCATGGGTACTCGTGTCACTTGCAGTTAGCGTCTTGCAGAAGTAATTAGTCGGCTGCTTGCTAGCGGAGCCCAACTCAATTGGAAGAAAAGGCTCCTTCTGTTCTTCCTGTCGACAGAATCACATTATGAACACATTGTTATTTGAGATGTTCTCACAAAGAGATATTTATCATATTTCAGACTACAAGCACTGATAGATGTTATTAACTACCGGGTTCAGCGGTTGCAGTGTCATTTGGGCATAGACTTCATCAGTTTCTGCATCAGCCTGCGTAGGTACCAAGAAATCATGTTACCATCTCAGGACAATCCTTATGAAAGTACAAGATTGTCCCTTTTAAGTGCAAACTTACATGCATGGTGACATTATGAAGCTGGCAGATTAACTGAGGAGGTAGGTTTGGATAGTTTGGGATTTGAGCATCAACCTCCTTATTAGTTGATGCGGCCACCTGCACAAAACTTAAGTTAATTCATAAAATTTTAACTGAATAACACCCCAGCAACAAAATTGGTTCTTCATGTAATTAATTATATTCGTAACAGTTCAGCAAAGTAGTGTTTTGGTAAAATCTTCAGCATTATTGTGTTTACGAGATGCATTAGGAAAAAAGAAACTATAAACAACAAAGGCACAAGCACAAACCACACCTTCTATTATGCAAAAACTAATAAACTTAAAGTCAACAAAATCCGGCCATGCCTAGTTTTTATTCAAAGGAGAAGGTGATGCACAAACTGAGTGACCAACCTGCTCACTATGGCCCTGTGCAAAGTAGACGACCCGGCTCCCAACCACAGGCAGAGACACGAGGGGCCCAGCGCATGCATGCCACAGCTCCGAGTTCAGACACCTTTGTTCCCCTGCAAAATGCCAAACACACATGAGCAGAACAGCACAGCGCCAGGAAAGCAGAGTTCATGTGAAGCTACTATTTGTACTTGGTCACATACTCCACAAGAGAAGGCTTAGTGAGGATCAATAATGCTGTAACATGGGTGCAATGGACAGAATGAAGCAATGCGAGCATTCTTGTTTAGTGAGATGACAGCATCATTGCTAATGTGTTTACTGTTTAGCATGTTCAACTCAAAAGAGCATAATGACAGCATCACATAATCTCTAGTCTCCACTAAACAATGCAGACAGGGGAAGAGGTTCAGCATTGAACAGCTAGAGGGGTTGTGAACTTGTGATAAGCGATGTACCATCATTTTCCAGCAATGGCTGCGACATCTCGGATGGGGAAAGCTTCATCTCGATCACCGATGATTTGACCGAAGCCAAGAACGCCGAGCTCTGCCGCACACCGACCAGCCACCGCCGGAGCAGATGCTCCTCAGCGCCCCGTCGTGCTCCCGGCTGCAACGCCCGCTTTTCTCTCTCGCTCCCAGAACATCTCGTCCATCTGAAGCTGCGGCTTCCTCCCCCTTCCCAGGAAGCAGCCGCCTCCGCCGCCGCCGCCTTGGCTTGAAGCAAAAACCCTAGCCGAAGCCTGGGTAATCGCGGCAAACACTTGTCACCGCCGACCTCATCGTGCCCGAGCTCCCAATTCCCAAACACTCTCGACGAGCAAAGCTCTCAACAGGAACAGGGATGAAACGTCGCCTCAAAACGCCAATCTACCGAAGAAAAGCACCAACACGAACACAGCTCGATCCAATAAACGGGGTTTCTCGCAGCCGCCAGAGCAAATGAGCGGGTAAGGCGTGCAGCCCGAAGCTCATCAGATCGATCAGCAGCTGAGAACCGCAGCTGAATCACCCGCGCCGCCGAGAGCCGCGGGGGGCTCACTGGAGCCGCCTCAAATCGCCATTGCGCGCGCGCGCGCACCGAGACCGAGCACACATACACGACGGCAACGCCATGGCGACCGGCCGAGGCGCCTAGCCCACCCCAGCCACCGCCACAGCGCGCGCCTCCCGAGCCCCGAGCCCACCAGACCTCCGGCGAGCTCAGGGAACCGCGGGGTGCGGCGCCCAGGCGCAGTCAAATCCGGCGCCGGGCGCCGGACGGGGCACCATTCGCCACTGGCGAGTGGCGACCGAATCGGGCGCCGCGACCACGAGGCGGGAGCTGCGAGCGCGGCGGAGGCCGGGAGGGTGGCCGCCGAGGTAGGGGACGCCTCGGTGCGGGGTGAACCCTACGGGCTAGGTGGCCATGGCTGGATCGAGGAGCGGAAGCCTGGGTTTTTTTCTTTTTTTTTTTTCGGTTTTATGGGCTCAGTAGTCAGTAGTCAGTGCAGTAGGAAGAGGAGGAAGAGAGCTTCTCGGAGGTATAGTAAAAATATCTGAAAAGGTCAGATTTATTTCTTACATTCTACTCCTTTCAAAAATCATAATTATGTTCTCGCGATTGTTAAAACTGTGGGACTGTGGGAGCTCACAGGCATCGATGTCTCCGCAAAGAATGCAGCTTTGATTTTAAATTACTGTGCAATTTTTATATAAGATCAACTAAAATTTTACCTGTATTATATTTTTAGACGAACATACACGTGTGATTTTAATTTTAATATGCTCAGGCTAAATAGTCAAAAAAATATTAATTACTAAAACTACAAATGTTTTGCTTCTCTATATTTCAAACTTAAAACCTGTGACTACAAAAGTTTTCTTAAAAGAATATCCTAACATTCATGCCAGTTCAAAGTTTGGGTTTCAATAAAAAAAAACAAACATGATTGCAAATTTATAATATCAAGCCTTACAGATATACCATTACAAACTTTTGAGACCAAACACCCTAACTCTTCTTCTTCTTCTTACATGTCTTCGTATTCTGTCTATCGTGCATGGTGGTGCCACCATCTCCCGTTACTACTCAGCCACGCTTACCACCTCTCCATGCTATTCTGCCATAACCATTGTAACCGGTGCTCCACGTCAAATATTCATTATTCCTTCCTCTTCTTATGTTTCCTTCCTTTCCATCCTCCTTGGCTTTCAATGAGACCTGACGAGGTGCTCGAACCCACTCTCCCTTGTTTCTTCACGGGGCCATCCAGCCTCCACCGTCGCCAATCTCCCCTATGGCTGCCTCCAGCCGGCCCTATCGTCCGCCTCCACGTGCCATCCCCGCGCCGCCGCTGCACCTTCCCTGCGCCGATGTGCCATCCCCGCCACCCTCTTCGTCCCCTCGGCTTCTGCACCCACTCCTTTTCCTTCGCACCCTGCTCCCTATCCTCCCCGCGTCGTTGCCGGTTGCCCTCCACCACGCACTCTCTCCCTCTTCCCTCCCTCGGGTTCTCCTCCTCGCTGCCGTCGGTTGCCTCACGCACTCTCTCTCTCCTCCCTCGGGTTCTCCTCCTCGCGCACCCCATCCGCCACACCGCCCACTTTCCCGCCTTGCCGTCGTGTGTGGACCTCGAGTCGACGCTGCTTCCCTGTCATGGCCGTGCTCCGCCTTCCCTCCTTGTTGCTGCGCACAAACCCTACACCAGTCGCCGCCTCGACAACCATGAGAGGAAAGCAGCGGCGACAACCAAAGAAGGAGGCGACGCAAGGCAGGAGAGGCGGTGGCAACAGCTAAAGGAGAGGCGACCGAGAGGAGTAAGAGAAAAGAGAGGGGAAAAAGACCAGCTCACCCGCCACGTGGGCAAAACCTCCCTAAAACCACCACGAGGTCATTAGCAACTTTTTTTCATGGTTTTGTATTGTAGAATATCTAATTTCGTAGTTCAAAAGATATGCATACGAAGTGCAATAGTTCAGAGTGTAATATATATTTTTTTCAAAAAAAACTATACTAAAAAGTTAAAGTGTTTATCTTTTGAAATATCTTAGGCTAAATTTTAAGCCAAACTCGAGGTGAAATGAACATGCGACGACTTTCTGAACTATCTAAAATCATTAAATAATATAACCTTTTCTATCGTAATATACAAATTCATGTGTTCCAGCGAATTCCACGTAGGCCTTTCAGTACTTCGTCACCTAGCATAGTGCTAACGTTTTATTCATTGGGCAGAGCAGTGCACATCATGCAAGCTCACTGTCCGTCCTCACATCACATGCGGCAATCTTCAGTGGTCACTTGCCTTGCCAAAATGACGGTGCTGTACCCTTGCAGCCCTGCACTTTTATATGCCGCTCACACTGTACCATCAGGGGATAGGATATGGCGAGAGGTGCTAGGTAAGGGAGTGACCGAGGTCTGACCAGGGACCTATTAGCGAATACGAACTTCTCTCTGGGCATCCAAGCGAAACCGCACACCTCCCCTCCACTCGCGCCAATTGTTTTTTTTTTTTTACCGCTATGGCTGTACCGACCTCCACGCGCGCCGCGTGCCCTTTTAACCGCTTCTCTTTTAACCATTTTACCCGTCGACGCGCCCCGCGCCCCGCCCCGTCCGTACCGCCGCCACCCGCGCGCACCTGCCCCCTCTCTTACCCCGCGCCCACACCTCCCACTGACGGCTCGGCCCCGCGCGCAAGGACAGCATGGGGTCAGCGGGTGTCTGCTCCGGGCCCACCACCTGGGTGCTTGCGTGCGTGCGTGCGTGCGCGCTGGCGCTGGGCCCGGGGGCCTGCGCGTGCGTGGAAAGGCGCGGCGAGAGGGGAGGGGAGGGGAGGGGGAGCAGTACGCGGCGCGGCGCGGCGCCGACACGATGGGATCTGACGGGGCCGCGGCAGCCGTCCGATGCGCTGGGCCCCACCCGCGACGGGATGGCTCGGCGCTGGTCGGCACGTTTCAGCTGCGGCGCCTCGCCCGTGGGTCCCGCGGGAGCAGAGATGGTAGCGGGCCATGGGCCGCCGCTCCTCGGGCGTCCTTCGCACGGGTCGGCCCACGCTAGCCGAGGGACCGAATGCCGGCCCGTGAAGCCCGCTAGGTACTCCCTCCAGGCTCCCAGCACAAATATGCACACTCCGTGGTGATCAAAATATTACGAGAATATGCACACTCCAGTGTAAATTTTACGAGAATATTGGCATCGTTTCTAAAATACTAGTACAAAATTAGCCAGTGGTGATCAAAATATTAACAATCTCGCTTAGCATTATAAAGGTCGAAAAAACTTTTCTAGCCACTTTAACATAACTTGTCTACATTTTCATCTAATACGTAGGCTTTTAAATCTTTTTGTATATCACATGGAACCATAAAAATATGGCATCGACTCATTGGCAGACACTACCCATAAAAACATATGGGATGACTATTGTACCCGGGCAATTTTTCCTTCTTTTCTCCGTGCTCCTCGATCGCTGCCTCCACCTCTACCAGCCATCACCCACAATTGACGGCGCTCTCACTGCTTCGTCGCTTCGCTCCTTTCTCGCCTTCACGCTGCCTCATCCACTATAATTTGCCGTCGCCAGTGTTGATACGCTCGTGGTCGCCGCTCTACCGTTTTCATCCTTACCCACGACTATGGTTTCGCCATGGATGTCTCGCTGCCCACACCATGAACCCTTGTCGTCGTCGTGCTGGCGCCTTCTTAGCTATCCTTTAAGCTCAAGGAATCTGAACCCTAACCTGAATCGTCTGACATCAGAACTCCGATGAGAGGCGGTGGCACGCAACAGCCTGTACAAAGGAGTAGGGGCATGCATAGGTGGTGCAGTCGTGTAGGGTCTGTTTGGTTGGACGCCATCGCACACCGTGCCGACGCGGCGGCATTGACTCCCGATTTGGCCGCCACTTTTTTCATCGCCATCGCTCGGCACGCCATCGTCCTCGCGCCCCCTCAACCGGCTGTTAGTGACACCGTGACGTTGCGTCGGCACGCCTTCTCAGGGCGTCCGATTCAGCCGGCCGCCGGAATGCACAGTGCGCGTCCTCACCTTGATAAGGCATGGCGCGCAACGCCCGGCAACCAAACATATCAGTAGAGAAGCTGGAGAGATTGTAGGAGAGAGGAAAGAGGCGTGAGGCGGTGGCTGGTAGCGGTACATGAATTCTTAGACCCGAGCGACGGTGGCCGGTAGCGGTACATGAATTCTTAAACCTGAGATATTGAACAAACACAACACTTGGGGCCTGTTTGGCAACAAAGCATTTTCATAGTTTTAAGGCAAAATCATGGTTTTGGAGAATACCACCAGTATTTTTTAATGATGAGGTGTTGGAAGAACCTCAAAACTCATTTTAAAACCACAGTATTGGCAATATCATGATATTTTTGAGGATTGTAGACTCCACTCTAACCTAAAATTTCTCATTTGTGCTAGCAAACCATGGTATTAAAAAACCATAGTATTTTATAGTCATAACAAAACACAAACCATGGTTTTAAAAACTTTGTTGCCGAACAGACCCCTGCTGTTTGTCATAACTTCCTATTGCAGCAACACCCAAATTAACACAGATAAAAACACCTGGATTTACTCCAAACGGCGTGCAAGCAGAAGCACATGCGTAATAACTCACCACCATCAGTAACGGCCACGTCAGCAGCCACCGCCTAAACGCCATAATTACCCCATAACCACCCATCACTTTCCCTTCCCGTCCATCTTCCCGGAGCTCCACTGCCGTCCGGATCCGGGCCCGCTTCCGGACCCGGAGCCCCACCTCTGCTCCTCCTCTCGCCGGCGGCCGCCGCCGGCGCGCCGCCATGAAGCGCGCGCGTAGCTCCGAGATCTTCCTGGGAGGCCGCGGCTTGCGGGCGCGACGCCGCGTGGCGCCCCTGCTCGCCGCGGCGGCCTTCGCGTACCTACTCTTCGTGTCGTTCAGGCTCGCTGGCCTCAGCGGCGCGGACCCTGATGTCTTGAGACGGCCGACCACCGCCGCCGCCTCGGGCGAGCCGCTGCAGCGCCGGCTCGAGGAGCCGTTGCCCCGGGCGCGCGCGGCTGGGGGCGCCGTCATTGGCTACGGGCGCATCACCGGGGAGATCCTCCGGCGCCATGAGGCCGGTGGGGGCGGGAGGCGGTGGGGCGAGCGGGGCAACATCTCCGAGCTCGAGCGCATGGTTGGCGAGGCGTGGGCGCTGGGCGCCAAGGCGTGGGAGGAGGCCTCCGCGTTCACCGGCGACATGGACTCCATCGTCTCTGGCGACGGCGGGGAGACCAAGTGCCCCAGCTCGCTTGCCCTCGGCGGTGGCGAGAGAGAGACGACGGCGTTCCTGCCATGCGGGTTGGCGGTGGGGTCGGCGGTGACTGTGGTGGGTACGGCGCGGCAGGCGCGGGCGGAGTACGTGGAGGCGCTGGAGCGAAGCGGGGCCGGAAACGGGACGGTGATGGTGGCGCAGTTCGCGGTGGAGCTGCGTGGCCTGCTCGCCTCCGACGGCGAGGAGCCGCCCAGGATCCTCCACCTCAACCCGCGGCTGCGAGGCGACTGGAGCCAGCGACCCGTGCTGGAGATGAACACCTGCTTCCGCATGCAGTGGGGCAAGGCGCAGCGATGCGATGGCACCCCCTCCAAGGACGACGACCATGGTGCGTACCCGTTCTTGCTTGATTGGTAATGGAAAAGGTTAAGTTGCCTTCCCTTGCATTTACTTGCGATCCTGCTTTCTTAATTGTAGCTGTTGTTTTTGTTGGTTTGCCTCGACATGAGAACTACACAAGAATTGCGCACTGCTTCGGAAGTTTTAAGTTAGTAGGAGTCCTTTATGGACTGACATACCATCCTCATGCATCCTTTTACAATTAAGTTCATGCTAATCAGATTACTAGTTAGTTTTGACTGGTTAATTGATATTTGTTCTCGTATAGTTATGCTTGTTACAATGGTGTTTGTTATGGTGTTAGGTGAACACACATTGTAAGTTAACAGGGTGGACTTTGCTTGCAAGACTAGCAATTGTTGCTAAATTGATACTATGTGTGTCTCGGAATTTCTGATGTTATGAGCCATAAAGTGTACTACTGCCTGTATCATGTTTTGCCCATCTGCATCCCAAAATGTGACTTTTGCTACATTATGGGGGTACCTGTGCTTACATAGATGTCCACTTTGCAGTCGATGGCTTCAAAAAATGTGAGCAATGGGAGCGGAGGGACACTGTTGATTCAAAAGAAACAAAGTCAAGCTCATGGTTGAACAGGTTCATTGGCCGAGCAAAGAAACCAGAAATGAGGTGGCCATACCCATTTTCAGAGGGGAAGATGTTTGTTCTCACTATCCAAGCTGGTGTCGAAGGATACCATATCAATGTGGGAGGTCGTCATGTTGCGTCATTTCCTCATAGGATGGTAAATTTTGTCTCTTTGACAAAGATTATATTTCATTGTACAGGACTTTAGATGTTGTACGGTTCTGGGAATTTAGTGACTGAACACTTATTTTGGTTATTGTTTTTTATCAGGGATTCACCCTTGAAGACGCAACAGGTTTAACTGTAACAGGGGGCATAGACATCCACTCTGTATATGCAACCTCTCTTCCAAGGTCCCATCCTAGTTTTGCCCTGCAGCAGGTCTTGGAAATGTCTGAAAGGTGGAAGGCTTGCCCTGTTCCAGAGGAACCGATTCAGCTATTTATCGGCATTCTGTCTGCTACAAACCATTTCTCTGAGCGGATGGCTATAAGAAAAACCTGGATGCAGTTTCCTGCCATCCAATTGGGAAATGTGGTTGCTCGGTTCTTTGTCGCTCTGGTAAGATAAGTTCTCATGATCTTGCAGTGTTGCGGTCCCCTTTGATGAGACATGTTGCACTATGCTACAGTTTGATCTTTATAGTTCATATATACATAACAAATGCATGATGACTTCCAAATATTTATGAAATAACAGAAGCACCATGATTCTATGACCTATTTGCTTCTGTAGAGCCATAGAAAAGAGATAAATGCAGCACTAAAGAAGGAAGCAGAATATTTTGGGGATATTGTCATTTTACCTTTTATTGACCGGTATGAGCTGGTGGTTCTGAAAACAGTTGCGATATGTCAGTATGGGGTAAGTCATGCTACAGTTTTTACTTGTTGGTCATCTTGCTAGTGTTTCTGTCACCACCCATTTGTAGATATTGTCATCTCTGTTTGCAGGTGCAAAATGTTACTTCAGAATATATCATGAAGTGTGATGATGATACCTTTCTGAGGCTAGATATAATATTGCAACAAATCTCTACCTATAACAGCACCTTGCCTCTTTATCTGGGCAACCTAAATCTCTTACACAGGCCTCTCCGAAGTGGTAAATGGGCCGTCACGTATGAGGTACATCCACTCAAGTAAACTTCATGGATTTAAATTCATTTTCCTACTAAATACAAAGCATGCACCTGCAGGAATGGCCAGAAGCGGTGTATCCCCCCTATGCCAATGGACCTGGCTATGTTATTTCAATTGACATTGCCAGAGATATTGTATCACGTCATGGAAATAACTCCCTAAGGGTGAGGTTTTATTCTGAGCAGCACTGCACCAGGCTTTATGCTGAGCAGCAATGCGTCTGTTTTTCTTGTATTTGGCATCGACATTGTTTGATGGTCTTCTCCTGCTGGCAGTTGTTCAAGATGGAAGATGTGAGCATGGGCTTGTGGGTTGAAGACTACAACGCGACCGCCCCTGTCCAGTACGTCCACAGCTGGAGGTTCTGCCAGTATGGCTGCGTGGATAACTACTTCACAGCGCACTATCAGTCCCCTAGGCAGATGCTGTGCCTCTGGGATAAACTGTCAGCAGGCCGAGCTCACTGCTGTAACTACAAATGACATAGCACCGCAAAGAATTCCCTGGAAAACTGACAGTCTAGGCTACACCCCCAACCACAGCACCACATAGTACAGGTGGACACATCAATCAGGGCTCTGTATATTTGACTTGAGTTCCGTTTGATCAACTGACGGCAGAGATCATCTCACCATTGTAAGATCTTCAGTAAATGAGATGCATCAGGGTGATCAACCGCTTCGCTTCCTGGAGCTCATATGCTACATCAACTACTCACTGTATTTTGGGCCATTGAGGTGAATGCAAACATGAGGGGTAACTGAAGCGTGTGTGAGTGGTTGGAAATCCAACATTAGCTGCCCTTGTACAGGGACGAGCGTGAGCCCAGTCCTTTTGTAGGCATGCAAGTCAGAGATGTATCATCTGCATCCGTTGATGCAAGGAGAGGACAATCGTGAGATGAATGAACTGAAATTATTGAAATGATCTTATTTATCTGTCTGAAATGTGACTGATTCAGTCTGCAGTCCAGTTCCTAGTGTGCTAAGGGCATGTTCAATGATGGCCCTATCCCAGCATTCTTCGCCCACTATTCAATCATTATTCTATTTCCCCTATACAATCTCAACATTTTTCTTTCTTATATTTTACTTCCAATTCTACTGATACTATAGTAGGACCAACTATAGTGTTTGGATGAAGCTACCACTGGACATGTTCTAACTGAGCTAGCAGAATGCCTGAAAAAATAACTGCAACGACAAAGCACTTCTGCGCTGTGGTTTTCCGTTACAGGATAGCAAACTGCCAAATAAGCCACGATGGATCAGCACATGCACAAGCAAAGCACACTTTGGTATTATGGCTGCGTAGATTTGCCTTTTCCCCATAGATATTATGCTGGGTAAAGAGGGGGTAATGTTGGGTCGGTGTGTTGTACAGCGCTAAAATTATTTTACTATTTGATGGAACTAATCTTAAAATTATTTGATCATTTGATGGAACTGAGTCGGTAGTTGATGCTGATGGACCATGATTATCGGGTGATGTTCAAGAAACGATCACCCAAAGCATGTGCCCGTCTGCTGCAGCGTGTGCGCTTCCGGCCCAAGAACGTACGCATCTGGGCCCAAAAATGTGGCCTTAAAAGGGCTCTCCCCGGCCCAAAAATGTGGCGCGCAGAGAGAGAGGGGGAGACAGGCATTTATTATTTGAGAAATTATATACAAACTATTCAGTGCTGTATTCTGTAATATTTTTTTTTCGTTTCTCTTTTTAAAACTTTTTGTGGCGCCTCGTGTTGTCGTCTCGCCCTGCAGGCTGCAGCTGCAGTAGCAAGTAGTAGATGACTGCATGATCTGCATGCGTGTCGTCTCGACCCTTTCTGACAGCTAGCGCTTGGCTTCTTGCTCCGATTCTCTCCGGAGCAGCCTGCTCCACGGCAGCCGGCCTTGGGCTTTGGATCGGAAGCTTCAGATGGATCGGATCGTACCAGTAACCAGTACTCCTACTACATGACATGCATGGAAAGACAAGATTGCTGGCCAGCTACCTCTCCACGTCCACTCTCTCTCTGCTCGAGGCTTTCTTTCTCGTCCCTCCCTTGGGTTTCCATCCATTGGCGTACGGACACCAATATTTTTCTTAATTTAATTAACTAAAGATAAGTAAATGGATAGATAAGCCGATGAAAATAGGTTCTAAATTAAAGTCATCAGAGCACGGCAAAAAAAGGCCGAGCTAGGAAACTAAAGAGCATACAAGATACCCGGCCGGACAGAGCCTGATGAAGGTTCTTGATTGCTTGCTTGCTTCACATGTGATTCCTTGATCAAGGTAGCTGGTACTCCTGTGAGCTAGCTTGATTAATCAAGCTCCTAAGACAGATACTCCGTATATGTCACGCTTTGCTTAGCGGCTGCAGGGTCCTTGTCCCTGGGGCGTCGTCCCTGCGCAATGCAGCGCGAATATTGGCGCCCTTGTCCCTCCCATGCGTATCTTGGCGTGCATCTACATTTCTTTCGCTAGAAAAATGAGCTATGACATCAACCTGAAGCTCTGCATGCATGGCTAGCTAGTCGGTTTGATCTCTGTCTGTCTCGAAGATCCCTCCAGGTTTCTAGGGCTTCTCAAATCTCAATGACCAAGCCAATTAAAAGAAAAACGCAGGGCAAACATGCAATGCATTATGCATCTGCGCATTCGTGACTAGTTTAAGAGCTAGGCTTGCTTTCTGTGCAGCTCAGCTTCTAGATACTCGGCAAGGAAATAATTAATCCGCATGTGATGCGGCCATCAACGGCTATGACTAATCTACAGGCCACATGTGGTTAATCTAATTAATAATCTTACTTATAGGAGAATTTGTTACTTTCCACTCCAAAATATATAATGTATATAAGCTTTTGACATGGTCTATAACTTTAACCATCATTGTTTTTCACAATATATTTTCAATAACTACAAAATTAATATCGTACAAATTAGTACTTTATATTTTTACTTAATTATTAGCCAAAAGTGACGAACGTTGATTTTTTTAATACATGCATGTTTTATATTTTGAAACGGAGGGAATACTATTTAGGTTATGTTATCATGTGGCAACATAGCTCATCAATTATATTAGTTGGAGTGGAATATATGGAAAGGACAGGAATAGAAGATTACTGGAGAAGCCGATGAGTCAAGTGCTGTTGTTGATCAAACAAGGTACCCGAAATAGGTGCATATAAAAGCTAAATTTTAATACATTATCTAAAAACATGGTTAAACTAATCGATATAGTTTCCAAGCTACGAGTAACTGAAGCTACTGCGTGACGACATCGCTGACTATTTGATTTGCGAATTCCTCGTGGATCTCAGTTATCAGGCATTTAGGCTCAGCGTTCTCTTTCAACAGCCTAAGCATATCTATCGGAGTGGCTTAAGCGTAATTAAAAAGCTAAACAATTTAACTTTTTTAGTATACTTTTTTTTTTCATTAAGCAGTCTCTCAACTTTCATAAGAATAACATAAACAAAAGAGACATGCTTTAATTGAGAAACAAATTTTAAAAACCTTTTGAAATTGAGCGTAACGTTTAGGGCCTGTTATTTTTAGTTTAACAACTTAACGGCTTAACAGGTTAAAGGTTTATTTATTGTTTGAAAAGATATATGATTTGTGTTTTTTGAGTCTGTTTTTTCATTGTTTCGAAGGTGAGTTCGTCTCAAAAAGTAAGTCAAATGAAATAGATCTAAATCTTAAGACTACATTGAGAAGCTATCAAAATTCGGTCATTTCAGTCGTTCAAATCGGCTTAAAAGAACAAAACCTTAATCTAGGCATAAGACGACGTCATGCGAGGTGCACATAAAGTAGAGAAGAACGTATGCATGCACGCTCGAGATGAGAGAGAGATATATACATAGAGGGAGATAGCGCACAAAATTTGTTTAAGGCCCTGTTCTTTTGATCTGATCTGAACGGCTGAAATAACTAAACTTCGAGAGTTTCTCAAGGTAGTTTCGAGATTCGAATCCATTTCATGTGAATTGTTTTTAAAATTATTAGGACCCACCTTCAAAACGACGAAAAATGGATTCAAAAAGTTCAAATCACATGTTATTTCAAAATGTAAATAAGTTGTTAAGCCGTTAAACTATTAAGCTAAAAAACTGGATCTAAGACCATCTCCAAGGGAGTCCCTTCAAGAGCCAAATTCCCTTCGTGAAGAAATTCTGATGCTCTAACAGAATCTCGTCGTGATTCTCGTCGGAAGAAATTTCATTCTGCATTCCCTTTAGAACGAGATTATCTCTCTGTTTTCTTCGTAAATTTTTTCGAAGGGATGCTGTTGGAGATAGTATGAAATGAAGAGAATGAGAGAGAGGGGAAGAATAGGGAAGGAAATGAAACGAAGGAAAGATGGTCGAAGATGGTGTAAGTTTGCTAGGGCAGCAAAGGAGTAGATGACCGCATGCATGCATGAGCAGGATCTGACTGCGCTTGGCTTCTCGCCGGCCCTGCCTCCCGCGCTCCTCCCCGGCCCCCGCAGACGCAGGAGCCTAGCATCATTTGGGCTTTGGAAGCTTCACCCCCGGATCCGCATCGCGTCGCGTCGCGCATGAGGAAAAAGGCCATCCCGGCCGGCAGCTAGCCAGCTACGCATCTCTCTCTCTCTCTCTCTCTTCCATCCATTGGCGCGGTGTACGGACGGCATCGGGACTCTGCGTCGCGAGCGCTTGCTCTGCTTTCTCCCCTCGACATCATCGCCCCTAGCTCCTCCGCCTCTTAGGGCGAGATCGATCGTACCGTGATGCGCTTCTGTTTTTCATCCCGTTTTGAGTTTTTGACCTAGCCTCTCCGAAGGTACTCCTACGAAAGTACGAAACCGGTGTTCAGGGCATCTCTAACGTATCGAATCACCTAATTATCATTTTATTCATGTGAAGAAATGAAACGGAGGATAAAGATAGAGGCCAGTTTAAAATTTTTAGTTAAGAGCCAGCTCATAGGGCTCTGCTGCTCACGAGCTAGAGAACTTATTGGGTAGAAGAGATTATGACTATAAGAGCATCCCCTGCAGGCTTATGAAATCGGCCTGTACTTCAAAATTTTTTGTATGTAGCTGGCGGGGAAGCAGCAGGCTAGAGAGGAAGCAGCGCACTGGGCGGGAAAAAACGTGGTTACTGTAGCGACGTAGGAGATTTTGATGCCCCTGCTGGGGATGTTTTAACTATTTTATGCAAGTATACAACCATGCATGTTGTTAAATTAGTAAAAATGGCTAAGATATCGCATATTACCCATGTAATATAGAAGATATTTATATATTGGGACATATACGAGCCGAGCCTAAGCGAGCTAGGGTCTGAGTAACTCGCGGAGCTCATGTTCCAGTCCTAAGCTCAAGGATCCAACTTTTCAAGTAGCCGCGAGCCAGAAGAGAGGAGAGCGAAGCCCAAGTTTGACGTCTAAGACCAAGATGAAATGGAGCAAAAAGAGATGAGAGGGGAGCTGGCTCCGACGTCAAAACCCAAACATAAATGATGAGGAAAAAGAGTGTGTAGGATAAAAAGACATGTAAAAAGTAAGAAGGGAGCCAAGTTCAGTATTCAAGCCCATATGTATATGACAAGGAAAAAGAGTGTGTAGGAAAGAGAGCCATGTAAAAAGAAAGAGGGGGGTGAGAGTCTCGCATCCAAACCCAAATGCAAACGATGAGAACAAAAATGTGTAGTGATAGAAAAGAGAGTCATGTAAAATGTGTAGTGATAGAAAAATGTGTAGATTACTTATAATTAGTGATTGATTCTATCATTGGTGATGCTCTTACTACATTTACGTGCACATTTAGAATTCTTTTTTTTTACTGCTTGGGCTTAGTGCTAATAACTTTTTAGGTTTTTCATACCTTTTTTTAAGGCTTTGAATTTTATCTCAGCCAAGTCAAACTAAATTGAACCACGAATCATAGAGGGCCTAAAAGGAACAAGATCTGCTCCCTGGTAACTACTCCTTTACTCTTGTCTCATTAGCCCACCATGACATGCAGAAAAACCAGTGTGATTTGCTCCATCTTCCAGTGAAACGAAACGGAAGGATCAAGTCATCTACTGACTGGAGTAATAGTCTCTACAAGGCTGCTGCTACTACAAGTAATCTGCATGTCTATCCAATTAATGATCAGTCCATTGCTTGAAAAACTTAACAATGCGTTCTATTCTAACCAGTACTTCATCAGTCCATTAACTAGTACATTAACGTGGTGGCCACTAACGCCACCTCGCCACGCATGCATGCATGGATGTACTACTGCGAATACTATAATTGGTGAGCCCTTGTTATGTACTCCTACTAATGGTACTAAGCTCAAGTTTTGTGACAGCCATGTGAGCATGTTTCGAGCTGGTCAAGCATGCCTCAAACAAAGGCATCAGAGCACGGCAAAAAAGATCGAGAGGAAATTAACTAAAGAGCAAGTGAGGAATATATAACGCAGGGCCGGACAAAGGCTAATTAAGGTTCTTGTTTTCTTCGCATGATCTCCCTTGATCAAAGTAACTAAGAGCTTAATTAATCAATTATCGAGACCTTGAGACAGATGCGACGCTTTGCTTAGCGGCTGTAGGGTTCTTGGGGCGTCGCCTCTGCATGCGCCGTCCGTCTCTGTCCCATGCGTATCTCTACCATCTGCCATGCAGTTCTGCATGGCTCCGGTTTGATCTCCTGTCTCAAGATTCTCCAGGTTTCTTGTGCTTCTAATCTAATCTTAACCACCAAGCCAAGCAAATGCATAGCATATTAGCAATGCATCGCCGCCTGATCAGTTTAAAAGTGTTAAGCAACTTGAATCTTGCTCTATGTAAGTGTATACCTCAGCTTCTAGATACCACTAGTTGGATATAACACTGCTGCTCTGCAAGACAAATCGACAGGCTAATTAACCTCTGCATGTGATGCGTCCACCTGCAGGTATGACCATCTAGATCACACCAAGTTAAACTAATCCTGGCATCCTGCAGTGTTTCCAAGCTACGGGCCTACGGCCAATTTGAAGCTGCTATACTGTCGCTCTGTCAGCCTCGGTCAGGGTTTGAGCATTTTTCTAGCCCTGGTTCGCTCACTAATTGATCCTCCCTCGGTCTGCTGCATCTCATCAGTTGCGTACGATAACCATATAATGCAAGTATATTTTAGGCTTAAATTTTAATGATTTGTTTATAGGTTTTTTCATATAAGGACATGGAGTACTGCCCTTATTGTTTAGTATAAAACTAGCGATATAGCCCGCGCATTTGCACGCCTAGATTTGTATCCGCATATGAAGTTTATCTCTAACTCATAATTAATTTTCAACTCATAATTTATCTCTAATATATCACATCAGATTCAGAGTTTATCTCTAATATATAATATCACATTTAGTAGTTATGCTTTTTATCTGATTTGGTGGATGAATATTGATCGGCGTATTGGATGGTGGAGGATTTTTTGAACGGTGATCGGACGATGGAGGATTTTTAGCCTATGTGGCGCATTGTGGTGGCTCCGTTTTTCTCTACTTTAATAATATAAATATAATAAACTAAAAGGCATACAAAATTCAATACCAATATAAGTTGTTAGATCAAGAGTAATAGATGGATGCATTCACTTTAGCGAACCATATGTTTTTTCTATGGTTCATGTCCGCTAATCTGTGCTGAACAAAAACACACAAATCCTATGGTTCATGTCCGCTAATCTGTGCTGAACAAAAACACACAAATCATATATCACCGAGACAACTGCTGAGATTGCTTGCTGTAGAGCCTCTCTTACAGTTTTCTTGTTCAAAAAAAAAAATCTGGCTTTAAAAATTTCATCGGTATGTTCAAATCATGGTCCATATATAGCTAAAAAGATCATAAAAGGACTAACAGTATTTATTTGGATGCGAAAAAAAATTAGAGCAAAATAATTTTCTTTTTCTGGTTTGAAGGGTGGGCCGGGTACGTTGAAGCGAAGACCGGCTGGTTACCGGACCCAAGGTTAACTATACCGCGTTCATCGATCAGCAGTAGATGCGTGCAATCTGCAATCTTGACTAAAATATTTACATGATGGCTGCACTGTCTCCCGTTTCGTATTTGTTGGAGAAAGAACTGCACATCCAAACGTGATTAGTGACGCAAATGTTACGTCGTACATCAACTAAAATTCAGGTCCTTGGCACCAATCATCACAAACCTGAGGTTCAAACATTGCTGCTGCAAAAAAGAAACTTTCTGATCAGTACTAGTACAATTTCATCCATCATTTCATCAAGTTTAGCCCTAGCATGATTAAGGGGACAGGACACACATGCAGGGGCCTGCATTTGCGTAATTCTTTCTTGACCTGCTCGTTGAGCTACTATTGCCATTGAAAACTGAATAATGCATGGGTTCGGCCGGCATTCTTCCTCTGTCCACTGATTAATAATTGAATAGTAATAATCACCTACAGATATCCTCTGATTCACTTGCAAAGTTGCACTGCATGCATGCCTATGGTTCACTCTCACTTCCCTGTGCTAGCCATCTGCTTCATTATCAGCTTTGATTTGATTATATGATCATGTGGGGAGCTAGTCAATTTGAAAACTATAGAGCCAATTAAGCTAGGGAGATCCACATGGTGATGTGCACTATGATTGAAAATTGAGAGCCCTAATCTTTGTTATAGGGAAGGAAACCGTCTGTCCAGAGTGTCTGTTTAGAGAACTAATTAATTAAATCTAGCTGACACAATAGTTAAGTAGACATAGATCGTATCTATCACATCAGGAAGCATCTTTGAGGGAAAAAAAAATGGAAATCAGGCGAGTTGTTGGTGCACTTTTGGTTGCCATTTGGCCGGACAAATTTGCATGGAGTGTACTAACGGTGCTTGTTAATTGTCCTGTTCCGAAGCGTGCGTTGGATTGAAATTAATTAAGTAGACGCAGGTTGTACTATCAGTTTGACACTGCTAGTACTCCACTTTGGAAGCCGTTTCATTGCTGCGCATATGGACAAGTTCTTGCCCTAGATAGTAAAAGAAACGTTCATATAATAAATTAAACTAGCTCATGTTTTCTTTAGGAGATTCCTTATTTTACGAGAATCCGCAAACTTTGAAAAAGCTTGCAGCTTTGGTTTCCTGCTCCGGTTTTTTGCATTAGCTTTTCATATATTAATTGGTGAATCAGCGCGATACTTTTTTCGAGGGATTTGATAAGCACAAAGCACCGGGATCTATAGCACACATACCACCGCATGCCACAACGACCTAAGCCGACCACCTCGTCAAAAGCCGACGGCGACAAAGAAGAAGAGAGCCCAAAAGATCACAACCAAACACACGTTTAAGAACCACGACGACCGAAGACACTTCAAAAACCCACGAAGCTAATTTTAGCTCAAGGAACCATGGAAGACAAACTATATCCGCCAACCAAGACACCAGTCACACGAAACGCAAAGCAAGTACAGAACTCCAGCCGCCACCGCCACTGAAACGAAGATCAACTGATATGACAGACGCCCTATTCACCGTCAGACGGGTACCATCAACCTCACCACCACTGGGGTCAACGCCAGCCACCAATGCGGAGCGAGATGAACACCCGAAACTCGAACACACTTCGCAAACACCAAGCCACCAGAAAAGAAGTGAGCCTCCAAGACAACGCACCATCTCGAGAGGCATGCATACTTCCATCCCTTGAAAAAACTTTTTTAAAAACAAATTTTGACAACAATCTTTCGAGAGGTACGCATGCCTCCCACTCCCAACGAGTTTGGATTGTCATCGGGCTTGATCACCTACGTTGGCGGCATTAATGTTTCGTCCGGACTCCGGCGGCCAACCGTACATACCAATATCCGTCTCCGGCGAGCGGCGGCCGCCAGCTCCCACGGTCCCACCAACCGGTCGGTCGAAGCACGTCGCTAGCTATTTCCTTCGTTTTTTTGTCTGACGCCTTTGACTTTTTGGCACATTTTTGACCATTCGTTTTATTTAAAAATTTAGTGCAAAGATGTAAAAAAAAAGTCATATTTAAAGTACCTCTATTGATAAAACAAATCACAACAAAATAAATGATATTTCTAAAAATAATTTGAATAAGACGAATGGCCAAAGGCGGAAAACAAAAAAACAGAGGTAGTACTTTGCAACGACTCCTCAACAATGCTTGATCCGTCGTGCGTCATCATCGTAGTAGACTAATAGCAGTAGTAACAAGAAGAGGGAGTTAATTAAACAAACGAAACGTACGTGCAGCTTCTAATTCGGATCGATCGAGCACTGTTGAATCGGCTAATACCAGTTTGGTTCGGTGGGAGGTATATACACAGAAAATCTAATCTGAATCGCGAGGAATGAGGAATCGCTTGGCGTTGCTCGATCTGGACCTGCGATAATTGGTGTCCCCTTGCTCTTTCCAGCAACTTGGCCGCGTAATTCCGGGAGCCCAGCAGCACTCTGCCCTCCTTCGTGTACACGCATATGTGTTGCTTTGGATTGATCACGGTGTTTTGTTGTCTCGTATGGTTTAGCCGTATCGATCTATGTGTTGGCCTGGCTTAATTAAGAATGATTTTGCAGCCACTTAGGCCATATTCAATGCAAGATGCTTACAACATCTTTAATGGTATCAAAACACATGGCTATATATAAGGTTGCCAAATCAGTTTTTTTTTTTGTTGTCTCATGCAGTTCATTGGCCGTCGTGCGCTCTCCCCGCAGCGCAGGGTCTGGTGGATATGGGCCCATCCAAATACAAGTTCTTTGTCTTGTTGTTTCTAGCGAGGAGGATATGGATAGCCGATGCACTATTACGAAGGCAACTGTCCAACGGTTACTTCTATCCCCTCTGCCTGAGGAACCTAGAAACTCCAGAGCACCTCTTCCTGGAATGCAGCTTCAGTTTCTTCATCTGGACGCGCCTTGCTGCTTCGCTTCGATTTTCCTCGCTGGACCCATCACACTGGCAATGGAAATCTGAGCTATCGCTTTGGTGGGAAATCGATGTTGCCTAGGATGCCAACCAAAAAGGGACCCTCTCCATTGCCATCGGCACCATTTCGCATCTCTGGCTCGACCGGAATAACCGTGTTTTTCGCTCATCCGAACGACCACCAGACGTTGTCCTTCGATAACTTCTAGATGACTTGCGGCTATGGGTAACCGCAGGAGCGCATTTTGTAATCTCTTAATTCGTTGTGCGTCTTCTGGGGGAGGGTTTTAAAACCCCCAACTCTGTAAACTTCTCTTTTGATCAATAGATGACAGCTCTCCTGCCCTTTGCTCAGAAAAAAAAAATCAGTTTTTTTGTTGGTGGAGGAGAGAGATAGAGACCGGCTCTTATCTAAGAGATAATATATAGCTAATTACAAGATGCATACATATAATTATATATGGATCCAAATTAATTTTAGAGACCACACTAGGATAGCACTATTGGAGAGGTTGTCTATTTGCTATCTATAAATGACATGTCAATTTCTTATAATTAGCACTATTGGAGATGCTCTTATGCACAACTGCTTAAGGAGAGTATTGGCACGTCACTAAGAATCTAAGTAGAAAAATTACATTACAATACAAGGTGCTTATATTTTACAACTTGCACTAAGCACTCTCTAATAAGCATTTATGCTTAGTTAAGCGTCTCTTCTTCTTATTTAAGCAACGGATGCTATCCTATGTGGCAAGAAAGGGTTTTATTTTCTAAGCATCTTTTTAAACCCTTGTATTACACACGGCCTTAGTTCGCCTCCGAAGAAGCATAGATGAGATCTTGGTGGCATTCGGTGATCCGAGCTCACAGAGGTTTGGAGTATCTTAAATTTTTAATTAGCCATATCTATTTTTTAAAAAAACTACTCAAATCTATTACCAACAACCAAACAAATATACAACGAGACCATCACTTGCACACCCACTCGGCCTAAATAAAACTGACTAAATACAGTAATACACCCCCTTCAAATAGGCAAAAATGACACGCCTAATTATCGGTGATACTATCCCCCAATTCCCAACACTATTTAAGCTACGTATCCTTAACCATATTTTTTCTTTCTTTCTTACATTTTCCTCGCAATTCCATTGCTAGCTATAGGAGCCAGCTATAGTAGTACTCCCTCCATCCTAAAATACAAGGCACAACTGCTTTTTTCTTAAGTCCCAAAATATAAGACGCCTTCCTCATGGAACAGTGCAAGCTCCTCGTTTCCCGTCCATTAACTCAAAAAAACTCTTAAGCTGCATGCGAATTAATTAGCATGCATGCGTAAGGCTGCTTGCGCGGGCTGTATGGACTCGCAAGCTGCATGCGGAATTAATTAGCATGCATGCGCAGGGCTGCATGCGCGGGCGGCCAATTACCAAGCTGGCGCACGCGGGCTGCATGCGCGGGAGTCGAGAGAGATAATTAATTCACCGCGTGTTTAATTAGGGAAATAAAACCGTTTCTTGATCTCTGTGTTACTATCAGTTACGCCTTGTATTCTAGGATGGAGGGAGTATTGGATTTGGAGCTAGCTGGTAACAAATGTGCTTAATTTAAAGAGCTGCCTCGAGCAGATGCACGCAACCAACACAGCAGACCGGCTGTAAGGCTGTAAGCCGTGACCAACACACGGCGTTTGCGAAGAGGCGCACAACTGTGGAGCGTAGCAGGCAGGGGGGCAGGAGGACGGTGGCATGAGCTGTGCTGCTCCAATCTGTGCGAGCCAGGCCTAAACCCAACCCATCTCTCCTCGTTGTATCTGCAGTGCACACGCGCATGCAATGATCCATCTTGCTCGGCGCTGCACCATCCATATGGACACAATACGACGTGCAGGTGCCGTACGCGCGTACGTACGTATGTGCTACTGGCCAGTGGCCACGTACTCAAATAAGTCAGGGGGGCCGGGGCCTCTGCTTGGTGATCGAGAAAGCTTGGCTTTGCATGCATGCGCCGGTTGTTCGGTCCATGCATGCATGCATATGCATTCCTGCCTTCTTTAGAGCATCTTCAATGGTGCCTGGCTATAAGAGCATCTCCAATGGTGTCATATCAGCTAGCTATAAGGATTCCAACTCAGCCTTATGCTTATGTGGAGGAGAGAAGGAGGGTGTGCTAACTACTAACTTACAGCTAGTCTATAGCTGATTCCAATGCACTATCTATTACATGTGGACCCATATTCAATACTATAGTCAATGTTATAGCTAGTCCCATTGAAGAAGCTAACTATATATTATCTATAGATGACATGGCACTTGTTTATAGCTAGCAGTTAGCTGCACCATTGGAGATGCTCTAAGACTTTCAACTTAGCTTTTAACTTATGCGAGGAAGAAAAGAAGAGTGTGCTAGCTATACTCCCTCCAGTTTGATAATTCATATCGTTTTAGACATGATCTCACATACCAAGGAAGTATTAAATATCTCGTAGTAGTAATATGGTCAAATAAATGCTTGTAATTTAGTGGTTGCTTCCACTTTTCCATGAGTTGCATGTCTAGGTTTAAATTTTGATGCTACACTTTATTTACATGCACACCCAACAAATGGTTCTAGGGCCACGTAAAGTTCTGCTTGCAATCAATGCATCCTAGAACGACAGGAATTTTTCAACTAAACACAAAACGCTCCAGCAACAGGAATTATCAAACTGGAGGGAGTAGTATCTTACAGCCAGGTTATAACTGATTCCAAGACACTTACCATCTATTACATATGGGACCATCTTTAATCTTATGGATAATGTTATAGCTAGTACACTGAAGAGGTTGTCTATATGCTAGCTATAGATAACAGTCCACTTCTTATAGCTAGTGATTAGCTACACCGTTGGATAGGATTACTAGTATGCATGCATGTCCTGATTTTTTCTAACAATACTAGTAAATGTTAATATAATTGCTAGGGGGAATGATGCACGCACGAGGAAGCAGCGCGGTTTTGACACCGAAATCATTGATCTCCACGCATCATGATCTGTGCCGCTTTAGTTATTTGTTCTACGTATATTTATTTGCGGTGGGATCCATTAATTAATTTGTTTCTTTTCCGTGGGATCCATTAATTTGCCAATTTGAGACCTTGACCATGTACGATATCCGAGCAATGATTTTTTTTTTAAAGACCAAGCTTGCTAGCTCCGAACTGAAACTGATGCATGGACCTTGAGATCGAAACTCTAAAGTGGTTTGGAAGACAGCAAGCTAGCTGATCTCGATCAATTAATTTTTTAAGAGGACGACTTTGGGCAAGAAATTCCCCCCAAACCGACCAATTTTGTTTGGAGAAATGATTTTGTTTATTATGTGAGTGCTATAGATCGAGCACGTAAAATAAGCTACCACTCCCACTGTCTATCTTTTATAGTGAAAGAAGTGGAAGGAGAGGGTAAAAAATATGCCGCGTGTGGGCACTCAACCCTTGAGTGCAATCTCGAAGAAAAACCTCGAAATAAAGAGCACAAAAGTCAGGGTGCAAGTGTGCAACCCCAGTTTCTCCTCCCGAAATTTTGTTGATTAGTCAAGGGGATCGGCATTAACTAATACGGCATCCGAGTGATGAATGAACTTAAGCTACTCCGTTTGTGTTGCTTAGTGTTTAATCTTTTGACTTATTAGACCCCTGCAATGACTAGCTTAGCTTGCAGCTTGGGTAATTGAGATTAATTTATTTTACAGCCGATCGCATTGACATTTCTTGCCTCGGCATGTTTACCAACTCGTTGACAGAAATAATAAGATAATTGATAGCTTGCTCCACGTAGTAATTATTTGGAAGCGACATTAGGGCATCTACGAGCTTTCAGTGGATTGGATATAACATTATCTATAAAAATTAATATAGGTCCATATTTAACACTTTGTGATCATCTATAAACTGACTTTTAGTTAAGAGTTAGTCTCTATCTCTCCTCTTTTCTCCTCCGTATAAGCATAACATGAGGTGGAGTCCTTATAACTAACTAACTTAACACCATTGTAGATGCCTTTAGTAATCATATCATTGTCCTAGTTAATTAGTGGGTGTCTATGGCGTCAAATCCTTGCAAGTGTGCAAGGTGGATGCCGATTTGTCTTCTAAGTCTAGTATGTGGCAAAACCTTGGGTTTTTTTATTCGCCTTGGCATATATATTGGATTTGTTCTTGAAACGAGGGTTGTCGAGTTATCTAGATACATCGATGAAAAATTCTAGATGTTGATGTGGTCGGTTGGCTTGGCTCTCAATGAGGTTTTTATTTTTTGTCCATATTCATTAATGTACTCTTTGTTATGTTATTATTAATTAGTGAATAGCTACTTAATGGAAAGCTGTGTTCTAATTATAAACAGTGGTGTGCTACCTACCTGTGTTATAGCTTAGCGGCGCGCACGCGTAACTGTGTTATAGTCTCGGTGATTAACTTGCATATTAATTTCCCTTACGGTGTTGTCATGTTGATAAGCATTAGTATTAGAAGTTCATATAATTAATGTTATATTATTCCTTCTAAATTAGCTATTAGTGTCACACAAGTACTACTATAAGTAGATCGAGTGATTCGAACAACGTTTTTCCACTGCATCCTGCAAAACAAACCAAAAAGATAACACATTAACAGGCCAATTTAATCTAATGATGTTTGCAGCACCATCTCGACTCCTCAAGTCAAGGTCTCTGTCATAGATCTGGGAGACGGCTCGCAGCGACCCAGGATATTTCCAAGATTTTTTTGCTCAAGGATACAGATACTGAGTATACTTTTCCTCAAGAAGTTTCCACACCTTTTTAACATGGTTGCGCTCTGGACAGCAGTGTATGTTCTACCACCACGAGTGGCTTATAGGCTTAATTAATTATACTTAAGCATCAAGCATCGTGATCCATTTATAGCAAGGTCTTGTACTCTTGTTAAGGTTTTACGATAACCTACCCCAAAACAGAGCATCCCTCACGAGCATAGAAAATCGTCACGTTAATAGTTTTTTCTGACGTGCCCACCTCAGCCGTCAGCATATATAATTAACCTGATGGGTATATTTAGTCCGTCAGTTTAATACAATATTTTCTGACGTGCCCACCTCGGCCGTCAGGATGCGCCCCCAAAATTCTTTGTGACCAGATGGGCTCCCTAAAATCCCTAAGTTCTTTTCCCCTTTGATCCCAAATTTCACCAAAGACGTCGGCGATTCCGCCCCAAATCGAGCCTCTGCAGCTTTCTCCCGTGCCCACGCTGGTGACTCCAAATAGGGGCATCCACAGCTTCACTCCTGCATCTCCTCTTCGAGCCGCTTCCTCCCATGCCCAAATCGAAGCCTCCGTAGTTGTCTCCCGTATCCACGTCGGCGATTCCAGATCGAGGCATCCACGGTTTCGCAGACCATCTCCTCATCCATCCACTTCCTCCAGATGCTCGAGCCCAAGACTTCTTCACCCTGTAAGTTGGATCTTGCCCCTAAAACGGCGCCCTGTTTGTGCATATAACGGACTAATCATGGGCCATTTGTGCTTGTTAATGTAGTAATTTCTCCGCGTGGGATTTCGGCGGCTTGATGGCGGCGACGGCGGGCGGGCGGGGGGGGGCGGCGGTGGCGGTGGTGCGGGCGCAGCGGAGGATGGAGGCCCTCTCGTGAACTCGCGGCCAAGCTGCAGCCGCGAGATCGGGAACGCCAGCCTGCCGCCTGGTGGGCGCCACGCCTCAGGTTCGAGAGGTTCCGAACATGCAGCCTGTGTAATGAGCTTTGCGTCGTCGTCTCGCGTGAATAGCCTAGTGGGCGGGAGGCGGTAGGGTCTGAGTCGGTGGTTGCCCGCCCTTGGGATTGAGTGGCGGCGAGGCTAGGGTTTGGGGCGTTGGGGATGACGGATGACCACCGTGGGGATATTTGTGGGAATTTACGGGCTATTTTTCTTGGGTTGTTTTTTTTTCTCATGCATTTGATTGATCTTGGGAGTCTTTCTATAAGGTCGGGTTTCGATGCAAATGAGATTATTCTCATGTTCGTATGCGTTGTGTAGTTATCCTTGTAGAGGCATCTGCTTATCTGCATTAGGCCTTGCCAATTGGCATAGTCAAGTTGGATGGGCCCGAACATAATAATGATTTAAGTAGCGCTTCGGTATCTAAATATTGGATCTTTGGGATCTGTCTTGCGAGTTATTCAACCGCACGATCGATGACGTTGGGATTCTATATCTACCATCTAGTTGCCCCGATGTAAAATGATAGTCCATGAAGAAATGGTTTCAATTTTCAAATGAACCCTTCAACTCAGGCAACACCTTAGGTTCCCCGATGTAAAATGACATCCATGAAGAAATGGTTTGAAATGAACCGCTCAACTCATGCAAGACCTCACCTGGGACAGTTTTGAATAGTCTGAGACAGTTTTAGTTGATTGAGATGGCTCGCTTTGCTGCCTTCGTTGAATAGGCACGTGGGAGCTTTGCTTTTGGGTCAAGTTTATGTTGTTTCATTGAGAAGACATACTGCTTGGGTGATTTTTCTCTATAGTCTTGTGCCTACTTTATTGCCAATGGAAATTTATATACTTGAAATTTCTTATATATTGCATTTTCTTGCTGCATTATATGATGGTGATGATTTTACTGCATTTTGAGACTGGTTGTCAAGTACATCAGTATGTGAATACGATTGTTGTCTCTTAATATTTGTTGGTAAGAAGCAAAGAGAAATTAATAATACTGACATATTAATAATATTGACATCATGTCTAATAACAAATATTCGTTCTACTAATTTAGTGCTATACTTCTCTATCTGCATCATGCTTGCTTGTGTTACTATTCTTTCAATATTTGATTATTTTCCTCGGTAGTTTATTCTTCTATTTATTTTGGTTGGATGATCTGTGCTACATATGAGGCCTATTCTATTTATATAAAGTAGTTAATCTTACCATGCATATACTAATTTGCAGCACTATAACCTTTTCTTCTTGTTTGCCCGATAATCTTACTGAACTGAAGGCATTTGGTGCTTGTACAGTTCTTCTCTAAGGTTCATAATTTCCTTTTGAAAAATTAGGCCTTGAGACCACTGATCTCACATTGGTTGAACAAGCATCTATGTTTATCACAAGTTCTCTTGTAATTTGTGAACACCTATTATTCTTGCAAATATTTAAATTGTGCATTTAAACAACTTATGTTCTTTTGTCATTGAGAGGGAAAAGACTCATCTTTAAGCACTACAAAAGATAATTTGGTTCCTACTCTTCATTTCTTTTGATTTGTTCCTCTGACTATGTTATGGGACAATGTTTTTCATAGTTGCATGTTCTCACATTTAATTAGTGGTACACATGTTTCCATATATAAATGAATAGGCTTATGGTTGGTGACTGCCTTTACAAATATTTAGTGCTGGCACAAACAACTGGAAATCTTATCCAGCATCAGTTTATGAACTGTGTGAGATATGCTCATATTACTAATTAGTTTGGGAGAACATATTAAACTCAATTAATGCCATACTGGGATTCAGAAAAAATATATTGTATTTTTGCGTCTGCCTACTTTTGGCTTTAGGTTGGTTTGAAAAAATATGATCCTTTTCTTTTGGAATCTTCTCCATAAGAAAACAACCCTCTGTCATCCAGCATTAGTTTATGAACTGTGTGAGATATGCTCATATTACTAATTAGTTTGAGAGAACATATTAAACTCAATTAATGCCATACTGGGATTCAGAAAAAATATATTGTATTTTTGCTTCTGCCTACTTTTGGCTTTAGCTTGGTTTGAAAAAATATGATCCTTTTCTTTTGGAATCTTCTCCATAAGGAAACAACCCTCTGTCATCCAGCATCAGTTTATGAACTGTGTGAGATATGCTCATATTACTAATTAGTTTGGGAGAACATATTAAACTCAATTAATGCCATACTGGGATTCAGAAAAAATATATTGTATTTTTGCTTCTGCCTACTTTTGGCTTTAGCTTGGTTTGAAAAAATATGATCCTTTTCTTTTGGAATCTTCTCCATAAGGAAACAGTCATACTTCTATTTGCAGTATTTACAAGGTTTTTGACTTGAAGAATTATTCCTTTCTATATTCAATACCGGATACCAATGTGCAGGAGATAAAGATTAGGTTTGCAATTGTTTCCCTGATTGCCCCTTTATTTTACATATTTCAGACATAACAAATTTGTTCTTATTTCAATTTTCAGCCCATGAATCATGCTGTTGATTTATGAGACTGCCGGGTTATGTTCCGCTGAAGATATTATCTATCGAAGAAACTCCTTGTCAAACAAGAAGATGAGGAACTTCAAATATTTGATGTATGACATAGTTCATGAGCTATAGTATTGTCTTTCATATTCTTTGCTGCTTGTTAATGTAGTAATTTCTTTGTCTTTGTGAAGGTACGGAGTTCTGAGCTGACTGAAGTTAGTGTTACCAAGTTCATGACCCCATCAGCCTTTATTTTTCTTTACGAGAACAATCTCTTTTTGACAATGCAATTTGTTGGATGGACTGATGATATCTAGTATGGTATTAAGTGTACCCAATGCAAGAACTTGTTGGATGAAATTATTGTCATGTTTGTAATATTATCAGGAACCTGGATGCTCCCTATATATTTTGTTGGTAAGATTGTTGTCAACTTTGAATACTCTCCTATATATGTTTATAGGAACCTGGATGAATAACCTGGATGCTCCCTATAACCTGGATTATTTGAGATTGTTTGAATAACCTGGATGAACCCTATAACCTGGATGCTCCCTATAATATTGTTTGAGAGAATATATGAATATTCTCTCATGTATTATCAGGAACCTAGATGCTCCCTATATATATGTTTATATTCTCTCCTTCAAAAATATGAGTTGCATTTGAAATGTAAAATATATTGCTTGAAAACGATGTCATTTTTCGCATGTGTTGCTTGAATACATATTTTTGAATACATATTTTCTGCATATTTTTGAATACATATTTAATGGAACCGAATGTGGATCGGCAATGCTAGATGCGTGCATATGAGAAAACAATTTTGCTGACGGGATTCCCATCGGAAGAATAAAAAAAAAGCTGATAGGGCTTCTCCACGTCAAGGAAATAACATTTTCCCTGAGGGTGGATAATTTCCCTGACAGTCATCGCCACGTCAGGGATTAGTTTTTTCCTGACGGTCAGTATTATCGTGTCGGTTCCCATGCTCCCAGGGAAATAAATTGCCTGACAGCCTCAAACAGTCAGTAATAAATATCTTGACGAGAATAGTCCGTCAGGAGTTTAGGATATTTCCTTACTGATTCGTACCGTCGAATAATATTTCTGACAGTTTGCCGTCGTCAAAAAATGCATTTTTTGCTTGCTAGCCCTGTGATTTTGCTCGACATGACTGTCAACATTAATTTTCCTGACGGGAATCAGTATATTTCTGACGGTTTGAGCCCGTCAGGGATGCCCCTGTTTCGGGTAGTGACATAACCCTGTATCGATCGTTACGGAGAGCAATGCATGTGGTCCCAACGAAACCCCCATGTTTCTTTGTCGCGTGTGGTGCCATTAGCTAAAGAAATGGATCAATAATGTTTCTAATGAAACCTGTACATGTATTTAAACGTACCATTCACATTTCACAAATATGCTGTACAACCACGTAGTACTCTGTACCTCCATGAGACCATGAGTAACTTGTCCGCCTCAAGTACTTAACCATCAAACGTTGGGATCCACTTAAAGCAAGGTCATCTTGTTATGGTTTTTTTGATAAGAAGCTAATAATTCACGTAAATTGGGTTTCCTTTGTTTTCTCTTTCCAGCAGTTGGCTACGATGGCCCATTTACTCATCTGCACAACTGAGAGGGGACATGCAACATGCGAGGTTAAGTATTGAATTCACGAGCACCACTCTCGCCGACTTGGAGTTTCCATCATGCGATTCTCTTTTTCATCCATATACGGTCGAGCAGTGGTTGATAGTCAAGTTTCCTCAAATTAGTAGGTTGAAGAGAGAGTCCAAGTAATTGCTAAGGAAATGATGAATCTTCATAGATAAACACATCCATGGCGTCTGGTAGCAGATTCGACCTACACCGAATTGGATAAGTTTTAACATTTCTACATATTGACAATTAATTAGGTCTGAAGTTTTCATGAAGAAAATAAGACTGTCTGTAAAACCCTGATGTCCTTGGACGATGCGTGAGAAATCGGACAACACCACAAAAATACATTGAGATTTGAACCCTGACAACTTTTTTCTGAGATCCTATTTGCCATGCCATGCTGAAAGACTTTCTAAATGGACTTTCTAAATGTATAGTCACGGCCAAACTATTTTGATCCGGTGAAATCAGGGGCGGAGCCAAGGCCCGGCCACCCTGAGCCCAGGCCCAGGCTCCCGGTCCAAGTACTTCCTTGGTATATAGAGTGAGTGAGTTGGCCTTTGTAGCTCGGGCCAAAGGGCAAGGCCCACTCAGCGCCTCGGCCAGAGGCTAGCCGCCCTCACGGCCTCCGCCTCCGCGCCTCCGCCCTCGCGGCTCGCCTCCTCGCCTCGTCGGCCCGTGGACCGCCCGGCCGCCAAGATGTCGAAGGTGTGGCTGAAGCCAGGCCATGAGGCCTCGGCGATGTTGCAGCAGAAGCTCTGACGCCACCCAGATGGTGTAGGGATGCACCAAGACCACCGCCACGCCCTCCGCCGCCTCCTCCCCGCCCGGCTTGAACAGACCAAGACGCTCAGTGCTCGGCCGCCCGCCCCCGTCTCCACCGTCGTCCACTCCATCTCGATCATCCACTATCAGCTCTCACATGGCCGCTTCTTCCTTGTCTCGATTTTTTTTTTTGAGGAATTCTTGTCTCGATTTGTCGATTTGATCTCGCCACTTCCTCAACTCCGGTTGGTTCGGAAATTCGAGTAGTTGTCGTAGTAATTGAGTGTGTGGAGTGGACCTATGGGCCGTGGGTTTCTGAGTAGGCCATTTTCAACTCCATGGCCCAATCAAGTAAATTGAATCAAGTAAATTGGTTAAGTCACTTATTAGTGGTATGTCATTTTTTTAATATACTAAATGTGATTGTAATTTTAAGTTATATGATGTGAAAATGCTAACCCATATGATTTTTATTGCGAGTTTCTACTTGGACTTGTTCGGTGCTTCTTTTATATGGTTGGCCTCTATTAATTTAGGTATTTATCATGCTTTTTCTCATTTTATTTATGTGAAAAATTGTTAGACAATGATTTGAGTGAAAATTGACTATTATGTGTCTCAAATTCGCTTGTGTTATATATATGATGTGGTAGCATTCTTTAGTAGTCCAGTCGTTGGTTTAGGTCGTGCCCAGACTCTTCGAAAGTCCTGGCTCCGCCACCAGGTGAAATCCATATATTTATTCGTTGGAACATAGGACAAACCACGTTGTACTGTCTGCCGCGATGAATGACTTATCCACGTCTGCTAACCAATAAGCATCAACCGTCAGGAATGAGATATACTAGTACTTACCAGAAAACATTAACGACCCCAACTGTTTGTGACTAGTGAGGGAACAGTGCAGGTGTCGCCCCCAACCACGCGCCGCGCTCGCTGTCCGGTGGTTGCCTGTCCCGCACCCGCACCCGATCCGCTTTGACTTTCCCTTCACCCGCGGTAAAAAAATAAATTAACCGGAGAGGCTACGGCGCGGTGGAAATGGCGGATCTGCCCCTACCCGCAGGCACGCTCACGAGCCTACGCCCCTACGCGGATGGATGGATCTCCTGCACTGCACGCCTCCTCCCGACCTGTGGTGCCTCCTCCCGCGCTTTTGAAAATTACTATTCACACTTTTGCCACTGGTGGCCACGCGGGTCAGCGCGCGTGGCCCCGCGTGTCAGAGAGGGCGGGCTCTCGTCGTCTACGTCACTGGCTGCCGCTCAGGCGCCGGGTATAAAATGCCCAACCAGCAGCTGCCTCAGTAGTGGTGGTGTTCGAAGAAGTGGAGCTGAAGCTTGGCTTGTTGATGGTGGCGGCGATGTGCGCTCCGGCGGTGAAGGCGGCGGCGATGGAGCTGGCGCCGGCGGAGGAGGGGTTGTCGGACATGGAGACGGCGTCGTCGACCGGGGCGCCCAACTCGAGCCTCAGCTCCGGGAGCAGCACCGGGAGCCTCGCGCGCTGCTCCAGCCTCTCGCGGCTCTCGTTCGAGTGCTCGCCGTCGGCGGCTGTGGTGGCGGCATCGGCGGCGCCGCCCTGCTCGCCGTCGCCGGCGACGGTCCGGCCGCACCGGTCCGGCGACGTGGCGTGGGCGGCGATACGGGCAGCGACGGTCTCGGCGGCGCCGCTCGGGCCAAGGGACTTCCGGCTGGTGCGCCGCATCGGCGGGGGCGACGTCGGCACGGTGTACCTGTGCCGGCTCCGTAGCGCTGCGGCGGCGGCGCAGGAGAGCCCGTGCCTCTACGCGATGAAGGTGGTGGACCGGCGGGCGGTGGCGAAGAAGCAGAAGCTGGAGCGCGCCGCCGCCGAGAGGCGCATCCTCCGGCGGCTGGACCACCCCTTCCTCCCCACCCTCTTCGCCGACTTCGATGCCACCCCGCACTTCTCCTGCGTCGTCATGGAGTTCTGCCCCGGCGGCGACCTCCACTCCCTCCGCCACCGCATGCCCTCCCGCCGCTTCCCCCTCCCCTCCGCTCGGTACGTACACGTAGTACACACCCCAACCGACATCTCGATTCCGATCAAGTATTCAAGTGCTTGTGTTGACGCCGGCGAGCTCGGCCAGGTTCTACGCGGCGGAGGTGCTCCTGGCGCTCGAGTACCTGCACATGATGGGCATCGTGTATCGCGACCTCAAGCCGGAGAACGTCCTGATCCGGGCGGACGGCCACATCATGCTCACCGACTTCGACCTCACCCTCGAGTCCACCTCGTCGCCGGCCCTGGAGGACGCTGCCGCCGACGAGTCGGACGCCGAGCCGGAGGACATGGCCACCGTCTCCTGCTTCCTGGGCCACCTCCTCCGGTTCAGGCGGCGGCGGCGGCGGCGGCGGCGGAGATCGCCCCCGCCGCGGTTCGTGGCGGAGCCAGTGGCGGCGCGGTCGTGCTCGTTCGTTGGGACGCACGAGTACGTGGCGCCCGAGGTCGCCGGCGGCGGTGCGCACGGCGCCGCCGTGGACTGGTGGGCCTACGGCGTTTTCCTCTACGAGCTCCTGTACGGGCGCACCCCGTTCGCGGGGCCCACCAACGAGGACACGCTCCGGAACATCGTGCGCCGCCCGCTCGCCTTCCCTTCCGGCTCCGGCCCCTGCTCCGCCGCAGACGCCGCCGCCAGAGACCTCATCTCGGGCCTCCTCGCCAAGGACCCCGCAGTCCGCCTCGGATCCCGGCGAGGCGCCGCCGACGTGAAGGCGCACCCGTTCTTCCGGGGCCTCAACCTGGCGCTCCTCCGGTCGTCGCGGCCGCCCGTCGTCCCCGGCGCCGGCGCCGCCATGCACCGGTCGCAGTCGTGCAAGGCGGCGCCGTCCAAGCCGGACTACGCCTACCGCTTCGACCTCTTCTGACCGTTGCTTGCGTCGCCGTCGCCGCGCGAGGCGTTGCCATGCCGGCGGGAGACACGCTCCGGCCATCTCGTGGCGCCATGACGTCACAGTCACACCGCGCAATTACCATCTCATTGACCTAGCTAAGCTAGCCAGCAGCCCAGCACCCTCTTCCATTGTACACATTGTTAATTACCCCTTCTGGTTAATCAATCTAATCTAATCCGATACGGCTTAGCAGTTAGCACCACTGCTCACGTGTTTGATTATCTGTTAACCTAATGAGTGGCACGAATTATCGGTGATATAAGAGCATGACCAGAAGCATCTTCACGTTTAACTCGCTATATCCCATCTTCGAATCACTGTTTGTTCTCTATATTTTCATCTTTTTTCCTGTTTCTACCTCTAAATATTACAGAGGTTGGAGAGAGAAATTCAATATTTAGAGACTTTCAATGTTTTAAGGGAATACAAGTATATCACCAAACCGAGCCTAGCTTAGGTTGAGCCAGTAACTATTTACATCTTTTTCCTATTTATCAAAATTTTTTGTCTTGTATTTTATTTGTTAGTATAATACTGTGACGAGCTAAGTTATGTCTCCTTTAGTCGTGCCCTCGAAGCACATTCTTTTAACACTATTCACACCTTTAGTTGTGCCCTCAATGCACATTCTTTTAACAGCATTCACTGTGTGCTCTATCCATCACTCTTAAATTCGTATACATTTTGCACTATATTTATTGACTTTTTTCTCCATCAAACACTGCCTCTGTACATTTTATTTTACTTATCTCTGCGTTAGTGATTATCGGCGTTACTTAGGAGGGTTAAGCCCTTGGAGGCTCGGAGACATGCATCACATGGGTGTTGGAGCTGTCCGGTTACAGTTTAGCGCTGGATGGTGCCTTCTTGTCTTAGGTTGGCGATTACATTAATGGTGCGTGTTGACCTGCCCCTTGTGTATGTCTCCTCTCTGTCTGAGCGTCTGGGCTGATCTGAAAGGTCTGTGTGGAGTAGTTTTGGTCTGCTGGGGAGAGGAGGGACATTCCTCCAGGCCTGTGGCAGATTGGATGGCTAGTTTACTGCAAAATTTTGGATGCATATGCATTTGATGATTTGCTTACATGTAGAACAAAGGTTTGGCTGGATACTTGGTTGGCATTGGTTTATTAGAACATGTGCGGGAGGCCTCGCATCGACGGCCTCCATCAGCGCTGACCGCTCCCGTGCGGCCGCGTTGTCTCTGTGCGATTTTGAATGAAACGCCCGCGAGCGCGTGTACATGCAGTGTTTTACCGGCCGCGATGCGTCCCCAGCTGGGGATGCTCTTAAACGTAATGGAAATAACTTCAACCCTCCACATCGTTTACATAGATCAAACTCTAGTTTGACATGGGTATAGTTTGCATTTTTCGCATTAGCTTCATTAGGGGTCTATTCATCCTAATTTATACTTACACAATCATTATTCGCACCACCTTTTTACAATTCATCTACTTTTTTTCTTCTTATATTTAATTCCTGACTAGCCCTGCTGAACCCTTAACAAATTATTTGCACTAGTGTGCGGGAACATCATTAACAAATTATTTGGGAGTTGGGGGCCATCCAGTTGTGTAGGCCGGCATATATCGTTGAACCGTGAGCTGAAAAGTTCGACATGACCCCGAGCGAGTCCACGTCTGTCCCTCCCCTGGCTCGCTCACCTTGCCCTTGGCCCGGGCCCCGGCCATGCCCGCATGCAGATGCAGATGCAGATGCAGATGCAGATGCAGGCGCGGCGCGTTCAGGGCAGGGCCCCAAACTCGGCAAACGAAAAGAGAAATCTCGCACGACTCACCTCTCCCCGGCGTAAACTTCACTCCATCTGATCTGACCTAGCCAGCTATGGCCTGTGGGCTGTGGCCATGAGCTAGCCCAGCCGATTGTAGGTGGCTGGTGCAGTGCAGTGTAGCACTGCGTGCACCTGCATGGCCTCTCGGTTTAGCATATCGATGGATGGTTTTAGGGTAAAAACATCACCACGGGAGTAGCAGTAACAGTACAGTAGCTAGATGATACAGTACAGTACTAGTGCTATGTATAGCTAGCAGTAGTGAACTGGTGATGTCATTGCCGCGTGCATGGTATGGGCAGACGGCATCAGCTATGTACACCGAGCTTTAGCACCATGCACGCAGTGCCTGCAGGGAGATGGGGAGAAAAGGCAAGGGAAAGCCTGCACGTACGTACGTGTACGTGTACGTGTACGCCTCGGTCTCTCTCTCTCTCTCCCTCTCTCTGTGACTCTGTCCTGACGTCCACGTCGGTCGGTCCTGCATGCAAGCATGGCACGCCGTGCCATGCATCCTATTAATCATCACCGTCTCCGTCGCAGCCAAAAAGGCTGCACGCCATGCCCCCAGCTGCTGCCTCCTCTCTCTCTCTCTCTCTCTTAAATGGTCGCGGCTGCGTGCGTGCATGCATGGCAGGGCTAGCTCCGGGTAGCTGCTGCTAGCTTAGCAGCTATGGCCATGGCGATCGATCGATCGATGGCGGAGGAAGAAGACGAAGCTGCCCTTTCGAGTTTCGATCGCTGGCTGCATGCGGGCGGCAATGGAGCTAGCTCGATGGCGCCACGACACGAGATGGGAGGACAGGTCAGGATTAGACGGCGGGAGGTGGCGGTGGTGGCCGGTGGCGAAGAAGAAATTGGTGGAGAAGAAAATAATGATTTATGGGCTCTTATAAAATTTTAAAATTCATGACTAAGGCGTTGCATGTTCGTTTTGGCTCTCTGTTGTGTTGTGTTTCGTTCAGCTGCGCAGGCCCGCGTTCAAACTACGTTGGCGCGCGCAGCCGGGAACGCAACGCAGCCGAACGCAACGCCGAAACGAACGTGGCCTAAAGGGCATGGACAGCAGTGCCGCCGTCATGCAGCCTGCATCAGAGCATGGGCAGAAGTACACACGCGTGTAGTGGCGGGAAATTCAAATGCGTTGATAACCGACCGCACGCGCGCGGCGTTTGGATGACGCTACAGTATTTTACCAGCGTTGCTGGCCATGCTCTAAGCAACGCTGGTGGAGGCACATTCTCTTAGTTCATGCGGACATTTTTATAGTCAGTACGCTGATTCTATTATAGGTACCCATCAGAACTCATCATTACCGGTAACCAGTATTAATGTGAGTGTCCAACCGGTATTAATGTTTTGGAGTTACGAACCGGTACTGATGTTACTATCAACACCGGTTTGTGTTTAACCGATATTGATGGGCCGATATTAAAAGTTGTTTCTCTGGTCGTGAATGTGTTGTGTCCTGTGTGGCCGAGTATTTGTTGTACCAGTTTGCAGCAGTGGCCATGTTGTGCGTCCATTCTCTTCTAGGCCCAGTTAATTGTTAGGCCGTCATGGTTAATTGTTAGGCAAGTCGGCAACTGGTCGAGAAAATAGATGGGCTCCGAGTGCATGGTTCCCTCTCCTGTGGAGTGACATCGATCGGGTGGGAATTGGTAAAAATTTTCCTGCGGTTTTTGGTATGATGCTAACGCATGAGCAGGAAGCACCCATTGCTCACATCCTCCAATTTTTTTCCTTTTTTTTCCCGATGCCTCCACCTTTTTTTTCCCCCTAAATACGGAGAGATTGGTTGATCTGCCAATTGAGCCATTTCACCCAACTTGAGTCCTGAAAAATTGTTTAGGTAAAATGACACATCAAATGGAGGGAGGTATATGAGTGTTTTGGTTTCACTAATCATATGGATTGGATTCAAAATCCTCGATTCGGGACTGGAATTACCCGAATCCTCCTGCTAGCCAATACACGCACCCAAAAAAAAAAAAACAGTACAAGGAAAAACATTCAGGAATGGATCCACAGCCACTGGATATATGATATGATATCTTAAGTCCTCTGACGAAACCAAATTGTATTTTATTTGCATGATTGACTTTATAACCCCAGTAGGCCGGACGCTTCCACCACCAGGCCTGGTGATCACGCACTGTCAGCATCCAGTTTGTGGTAATTTCCACGGCTAAAAGTCTCCGTACGAGTATTTTTCATAAGCATGAAAAACAAGTTTCAAATCTCTGTATTATACTACTGCTAGAAGATAGCAGTCCCAAGTCATAGGGGAGGTTGAAGAGGCTGCAAATGCACTCTCTTTGAAGCTGCAGCGTGATACTTAATTTTAGCCATTTCGGTAACATGCCGCCCAGCCCAATTGAGTCCAGACAGTAGCAATTTCTGCCACAAAATTGGGGTAAATGTCACCGTGGAGATGACAACGTAAAAGTATATTCATCGATACTTCAGCCACGCGCTCGCATTTTTCAATTTTGGAAAAACATTTCAATTTGTGGTTTTATGCGTATTGTAACCTCCACACTCATCATGTTTTCTCTGTTACTAAAAAGCAGATTGTGGTGGCGTTAATGGTGTCACAGTTCACTTTAATTACCTATCATTGCCATTCCGATGAAAACACCTTCAAATTTTGGATACATTCTACTTATCTTATCCACTCCGTTTGCGCCTCCATTCCATTAGTCTTATGCGACGCGTCGCCACCAACCTTCGTGCGTCATTCTTGTCAGCCTTACCGTCCTGCTCCGTCCCTCGTTGGCCTACTATTTTTCCTTTTCTCTCACATCAAATTTAGGATTTGTTCAAAATGATTAGGTGTTGACGGTTTCATTACCAATTTAGTTTTTTCATTCATTTAGAGAAATACTATATTATAAGGATGTCATTTCTTGTTACATTTATGCATTCATGTAATTGCCTTGATTTATTTCTTCGACAAGACACAATATATCTTTATCTTTGTTTGTTTGTCTGTTGCAATGACGAACATTCAACTAGTGGCAGAATGTCTTCCACCTTAATTTTAAGGGTAAAAAGCATACATGCTACTACAAATGCCCCCTTTGGTTCATGGTTTTGTTCGGTTTGATTTGGTTGGGCTAAAAATCGAGAACCATAAAATAATATTATTAAAAAATTATGTAAAAAATATTTTTGAGATCTTTAAGTAAAATTCTACGAAGCTCCGAAAAATTATTCTAAAATATTACACCGAATAGTCTGTACAAAAAAAATGCAAACTAAAGAGGGCAAAAGTCGCCTTTGGACGCATATGCCACCGCAGAGTCTCTAATATCACAAATGACGTTATAAACAGAAAAAATGTGCATAGATGTCATTATTTGGCCAGCTACGGGGATTCGTATGAAATACATAAAGAAATACGGTGCCAAATACGGCATGACATGTAGGACCCACGTGTTATACTCATCTCTCCCTCCTCTCTCTCCAGCAGAGGCTGCAGCGCCGGCGTGCACGCCACCTCCGCCCCTCCCCGTCGTGCCACCCCTCATTGCCCAAGCCGCCGTCTCGCATATCAGCCGCAGGGGAGCAAGCGCCGCCATCCTCGGGGGCGCCTCCGGAGGGCGGCTGCGGTGACCTCCGGCGGTGTGGGCACGCTTGGGGATGACATATGGACCCCACTCGTCAAACCGTATTTAACCGTACTTTGGATTGTATTTTCAACTCATATATCTCCTTTACTCTCCATAATGACTTTTATGCATATTTTTTCTGTTTATAATGTCGTCTGCTATATTAGAGACTGTGGTGGCATACGCGTACAAAGGTGACTCTGCAGTGGCATGTATACTTTTTACCCTAATTTTAATGATAAAGCGACATAAAATTCCAGATTGATGTTGATAGCGGCTGATCATCTAGTTAAGCAACGACACCATCTATCTATCTACTATCTATATAAAGCAGAGTTAAACGGAGCCACCACATTAATCCTAAAATCCTAGAAATTTCCACGTTAATCGAAAAATAGTATAAACTCTCAGGTTAATCATAGAAAAAAGAAAAAATCTACACCGTTGAATATGGATATTATTATGTAAATCTAATGGTCAATATTAACCTCTATAACAAACTACTGAAGCTGATCTATATATTAGAGATAAACTATATCTGATATATTATCTATATCTTAAAACAAATCTAGCCGTGCAAATGCGCGGGCTCACCTTGCTCGTTCTATATATAAAGGAGGGGAAAAAGGAGCCACCATGTTCGTCCACATCATCCAAATTATTTCCACCGTTCGATCAACGGTGAGATCAAATTATAACAGCCAAGATCAATCAAAGAAATTCTCACATAAATCAAGAAAAAAAAGATCTATGTCGTTGATTTTGTGGGGCCGGATTATAACGGCTTAGATTAAAAGAAGAATATTAGAAATTCAGATTAAATACTAAAGATGATATAATATGGTTATTTTATCCATTCAATTGTGGGACCAAATTATAATGGGATAGATTAATCAAAGAAAAAATAAAAGATTTATGAGGCTTAGATTAAAAAAATATATTAGAAATTCATATTAAATACTAAAGTTGATATAATATATTAGAGATTAACTTTAAATCCGATCTGATATGTTAGAGATAGATTATGAGTTAGAGATAAACACTGTATACCAAAACAAATCTAGCCATGCAAACGCACGGGCCATCTCGCTAGTTTCTTTTAGAAGGCAAAGCAACGATCCTTAGGTAACAAATTATCCAATCGATCGGCCATAGGCCTGAAGTTACAATCTGCAATGCTGCCTTCCAAAAAAAATCTGCACTGAATCCTTCGCTGCCTCTCAAGTCTCAAATACACTTTCCGCGCTGCGAGACGGAAACAACCACAATACGGGGGACGCGGATCCTCTGACTTTCCCTTTTTAACTAAGGGGAGCAGTCAGCTTGTTTGAAGCCACAGGATGTCGATCGATCGGCTCATAGTTAGCTATTGTTACCCACTTACACGCAAATCTAAGCGTTTTTCTCTCTCCTCCCCACTCACAAGGAAAGTCAGGGGATATGCTTCCCAATACGGGTGGTCACTGGTCAGGTTTGAGACTCGAGAGACGAGGAATCTCATCAATGAGAAAATTGGATTTTTGCCCCAAAGTTGATGTGCCTTGGTTTTTTGCTCAAAGTTGATGTGTCTTGGTATTTTTGCCTAGTGTGAACCATCTGGAAATTGTTTTGAGCGAAGGGGTTTTCCAAAAAAATGCAATTTCCCCTCCTATTGTGCAGTGTCTATTCATTTCCTCTCATCCTCCCGTTTCATCGGTGCACAGAGGCGCGACCGAGGAGGCGCCGCCGTGGGCCATGGCCTCCTAGCCGCTGCCGCGGGCACTGCCCTTCCCACTGTGATGATGGGATACATTGACAAGAGCAAGCAGAGACATATTTTTTAGAAAACGTACGGCAATTTTTTAGAAAACTCCCTGTGGGCAAAACAATCTGCACTTAGTCTATACAGGGCAAAAATATCAAGACACATTAACTTTGGGCAAAAAAATAAAGGCGCATCAACTTTGAGGCAAAAATCTAATTTTCTCATTGATGGGAATGGACCCCACCGTCTCCAATGGCGGCGCGCTAGGGCAGGTACGGATGGACCGGAGTGGCCTCGGCGGCGGCGCGCGGGCTCCTCCCACGGCGCCTTGGAGCATCAGCAGCTGGTTTGTATCTCCCTCCTCCCCCCCTCGCACGCTGTAAATCGAAAAAATGGATGAGCTCGTACCAGATGTTTGCCTCCCTGGGGAACGACATTGGCAGAAACGGGGAAGATTTCCCTCTTGATCAACTGGTTAATCCCCTATGATTTTGCTACCATCCAACAGCGCATGAACAGCGGCCATCCATTCGTCAAATCCTCCATATCCTAAAGATGGATAGATTGATCTGCAAAATTAAACTGAGCCGTTCCATCCAGCTTGAGATCTGGAAACTAACTTGCCTCATCAAATGGAACGAGACATATGAGTTATTTACTTATGCTAATCATATAAATTGAAGTCCTCAGTCTGTAGGGAGTGGATATGGTTCCTACGACGGCGGCCGCTCGCCCTGAGGTGAAAGTATTTGGTGTTTGCGTCCCCGAGCTTGAATCATGTTAGACGGGAGCGCTGCTTCCACTTGATTTTTTGAATGGAGCTTAGCCCAAGGATGCGAAGCTTGAGCTGCTTACTGAGGGCCAGTTCATCCGCGGAGAGATCACGGGTCTCCATAGCTAAGTCAAAGAGCCTAATGACCTCCGTTGCCACCGACAACTGGAGCTCTATGTCGCCGACCTTGGGGCGGCTCTCCCTCGACCGCCACATCGGTTCCGTTTTGAAAACTACTGGCTTTCCATAGAGGGCTTTCTCCAGGTCGCTCATGAGGCCTGGGTCGGGCAATCGAATGCCTCAAGTCATCCCTCGGGACTTCCGTCACACCCAATGCGCCGTCTCCAGTACAAGCTTGCTCGTACTGCGAAGTCTCTATCCGCCTGGAGCCGCTCCAAGGTCGGCGACATAGAGCTCCAGTTGTCGGTGGCAACGGAGGTCATCAGGCTCTTTGACTTAGCTATGGAGACCCGTGATCTCTCCGCGGATGAACTGGCCCTCCGTAAGTAGCTCAAGCTTCGCATCCTTGGGCTAAGCTCCATTCAAAAAATCAAGTGGAAGCAGCGCTCCCGTCTAACATGGCTCAAGCTCGGGGACGCAAACGCCAAATACTTTCACCTCAGGGCGAACGGCCGTCGTCGTAGGAACCATATCCACTCCCTACAGACTGACAGTGGCCTCCACACCGAGTTTCGCGAGCAGGCCCACGCCCTGCACCAACACTTCAGCAGTATCTTCAGTGAGTCCTCTGTCTCGGCGAACCCGGTGAATCCTAGATCCTTCAACTGGGACTTCCTCGCCATGCCCACAACCGACCTCTCAGCCCTCGACGCCCCCCTCACTCTCCAGGAGTTGAAATCTGTCCTCTTCTCCTTACCAAATGACAAGGCGCCAGGCCCAGACGGCTTCACCTGGAACTTTTTCAAGGCCTGCTGGGACTTTGTCTCGGAGGACCTTCTTGAGGCGCTGCAATGCCTCTTTAACCTTGATGGCACTGGCCTGTCCGACCTTAACAAAGGCCTCATTGTCCTCCTCCCCAAAAAAGAGTCCCCAGTCTCCCCTTCGGACTATCGCCCCATAAGTCTCATCCATAGCATTGGTAAACTCTTCACCAAAATTCTAGCCTCGCGTCTAGCCCCTTTCATAGATGAGTTGATCACGCCTTACCAGAGTGCCTTTATTAAGCGAAGGCACATCCAGCATAACTTCCTACTCATCCAGCGAAAGGCCATGGCCCTCCACAAATCCGGCACCCCAGCCCTGCTCTTCAAACTGGACCTCGCTAAGGCCTTCGACTCTGTATCGTGGACATACTTGCTCGATAATCTCAGGGCCCGTGGCTTCAGTAACCGTTGGCGTGACTGGATCGCCCTATCCTTAGCCACCTCCTCTTCCAGGGTTCTCCTCAACAACCACCTCATTGAGTCCATCCAACATCGTCGCGGCCTGCGACAGGGTGACTCGCTCTCCCCCTTCTTGTTCAACCTTGCCATTGAACCTTTGGTATATCTACCCAGTAAGGCTACCACCTCCGGCGTGCTGAAACCTCTAAGCGGCCCGCTTCCTGATGCCCACATCTCCTTGTTCGCTGACGATGCGGCCATCTTCCTTCACCCATCCGCCGACAATGTCTCCGCCCTGGCTGAGATTCTCCAGGCTTTTGGAAACATCACGGGCCTCCGTACAAACTTCTCCAAAAGCCAAGTGGTCCCAATTCGGTGCTCTGGCCTCCAGCTTGCTCCCATCCTGCAGGCCTTCCCGACCCAACAAACCACCTTCCCCATCAGCTACCTGGGGATGCCGCTTTCTATTCGCAAACTGCACCATATTCACTTCCAACCTCTTATCGATAAGGTGGCCTCCAGGCTGGCCGGCTGGCGGGGACCATTCATGTCCAAGGGAGGCCGACTAACACTCCTCAAAGCTGTGCTAACTACACTTCCCACTTTTGTGCTCTCGGTCATCAAACCCCCAACCCGGTCATCAAGAAGATCGATGCTCTCCGAAGGGGCTGGCTTTGGAACGGTTCTGACAATCTCAACAGGGCTGGCAGGATCGGCTGGAGCGTGGTCTGTTCACCCACTTCCGTCGGCGGCCTTGGCGTTCTTGACCTCCACCGCTTCTCCAGAGCCTTAAGACTTAGGTGGCTCTGGCTTTGCCGGCAGCATCCTTCGCCCGCCTGGGCCCCCCTTTCGCTACCTGCCTCGACCTCGGACATCGAACTTCTCAGAGCAGGCTCTGCTGTCATCCTTGGGAACGACGCTTCCGCCTCCTTCTGGGACGACCACTGGCTCTCCGGTTTCGCCCCACGTATGCTTGCACCCTGACTCTTCAAGGCCTCCTCCAGAAAGAATAGATCAGTGCTTCAAGCAACCTCCAACTTCGCTTGGATCGAGGATCTGAGGCGTAACCTAACTCCTGCGCTGATCCCTGAGCTCGTTCTGCTCCTCCAACGTGTGGCTACCTTGCAGCTTAACCCAGCCGAGCCTGATCGCTTTCCTTGGCGGTTTGCCACCAACCAGGCTTTCTCAGTGCAGTCGGCCTACATGCTTCAATTCTCTGGTCGGGTGCAACGACCGGCCCTGCAACAATCTTGGAAGTTGTGGGCACCTTCGAAGTGCAAATTCTTCCTCTGGACGCTACTTCACCGCAGAGTTTTCACTGCAGATGCCCTGCTCCGTCGTCAGCTGCCAAACGACTACTTCTGCCCTCTCTGCAGGAGGAACCTCGAGACACCAGAGCACCTTTTCCTTCAGTGCACCTTTTCACAGCAGGTCTGGTCTAGACTGGCTGCGCTGCTAAACGCCTCGTGTCTAGACCCGCTAAGCTGGCTACACGCGAACAGCTTAACCAATTGGTGGTCCTCAGACATACTCCAGGACGGGTCGGCTCCCCGAAGCGTACTCTCCGTCTCCACCGCCTTACTATGGAGCTTATGGCTCGAGCGAAACAACCGGATTGGACACCCTGCGCCTTTGGGAGGCTGCAGGCGCGCCTTTTGTAATTAGCTAGCGCTACTTCTCGGCCTATGGGGGGAGGGGCCGTTTTCTCCCCCCACCCTGTAACTTCCTTTCTTCTTTTGAATACACGGCAGTCCTCCTGCTTTGCTTCAAAAAGTCCCCAATTTGGGACTAGAGTCAGCAGTGTTCCCCTAGGCACTAGGCGCTAAGCAGGCGGCTGACTGGGCCTAGCGCCTAATCCTGCCTTGACGCGGCCTTGGAGGTGCCTAGGCGGGAAAATACCGAAGGCGGCCAAGGCGGGAGGCTAAGGCCTAGCGCCTAGGCGGGGACTAGGGGAACAATGAGAGTCATCCACATCAGAGCCTGCATCCGCACCCTCTATTTCAATATTAGCTACTTCTTCTAAATTTTCTTTACATTTTACACTACACTCTAAAAGATTCATTTCGTTTATCAGGCACTATCCTAAGCTACAGTATTTTAGAGTGTCTGCTACGGATGCTTACACAATCCTTCTACCGTCCGTTTGCGAAACAAGTATTTGCCAAAACTTTAATTTTTCACCTCAATTATCTAAAAATAATTAGGGAAGGATAACATTGAGAATTGTATTTGCGGCACATGAGAGAATACCGCAAAGTCCTTTGACTAAACCAAATTTCCTGCTTACTTGTTTTCCATGGTTGACATGTATCCTCAGCAGGATGTGATAACTAACAGCTAACATCTAATGCATGGCAGTTTCCATGTTTGAATTTTCTTTGCGCATATTTTTTTTGTATGCATGCTGATCTCATTCATGGTAGTTTCCATGGTTTGAAATCTCTTGAGGATGCCAAAAAAAAATAAGACAGAGAAACTTCAACCATTGAAACTTGGACTCCTATCCTCAAGCGGTGGTGAAGGAGTGGGATGACCAAGAGAAACCACCACCTACTATCTATACATCTAACTCATTCTAGCATGCTTAGATCGCTTCATCTCGAAAGAAAATACTGGCACAGATAGTTGCCAGTGAAGCAAGTGATGGTATGTGCCATGTATCCAGGCATGCAAGAAACACCACCTGTCCTAGTATATATGATACTCCTACCAATGGCCTTCTTCCTGGCCGTGGCATCGCCGGTGCACGGCGCCATGGCACTGCCGGGCTGCCCTGACAAGTGCGGCGATGTGTCCATCCCCTACCCCTTCGGCATCGGAGCACACTGCGCCGCGACCAGCCTGAACAGCTACTTCAACCTCACCTGCAACGCCACGTTCCACCCACCACGGCCATCGATCAAGGACTCCACCGTTGATGTTGAGGTCACAGAGATCTCGCTGCTGCTTGGCGCCATGCGTGTGCTCAGCCCCGTCAACCACATCTGCTTCACGTCGAACACCTCGTACACCAGGAACGATGAGCTCGGGTACAGCATGCGGCTCACACCCTTCCTCCCCTCCCCGTCGCGCAACCGCTTCACGGTCATCGGCTGCAACACCCTGGGCCTCATCGGCGGCACCAGGGGCGCCACGAGCCAATACGTGGCCGGCTGCTACTCCTACTGCGACAGCATCAACGCCACATCCGATGGCGCGGCGTGCGCTGGGATGGGATGCTGCGAGTCTGCCATCCCGGCCAACCTCACCGACTTCGTGGTGTCCATCCCAATGAACCAGAGCAGCGTGTGGAAGCACAACCCGTGCTTCTACGCCATGATCGCGGAGGCCGGGTGGTACAGCTTCAGGCGGCAGGACCTCACCGATCGCCTTGGCTTCATCAATGGAACAGCCCGGAGGGGTGCTCCCATTGCCGTCGATTGGGCCATCAGGAATGGCTCGTGCCCAGAGCAGGGGAAGGAGCCGCCTAGGGGCTACGCCTGCGTCAGTGCAAACAGCTATTGCAAGGCTGCGGGCAATGGTCCTGGGTATCTATGCCAATGCTCCAAAGGATATGGGGGCAATCCTTATCTTTTGGATGGCTGCCAAGGTTAAGCATCTACTCAAATTAACTATGCGCAAAAAGGACTAATTTTTTTGATCTAGAGTTCAGTGGATAGTAATATTCTGAAAACCGTTGCTATGTTAAGTATTGTAGTTTAGGTTATAAACTTATATACTCCGTACAAGATAGTATCATACTAAAAAAGGGCATTTAACATCTTCTGTTGCATCAGTTCCAACTGTCTTATCACTTTCTGTGCATTTTGTTTGCTCATACACATAGCAGTGATCTTATTTGGTTTCCACCACAACTCAATGTGGAACTGAAAAGAAATGGTGAACTTTATTTCTGCTGTAAATAGTTATAAATACATGGTGTAATATTGATTCGGAGGACAGGGCGAAATGATTAGCTGGGTTTACTGTTTGTTGAACATCAAAGTAATTAACGTTTTTTATTTCTATTGATATGTTCAGACATTGATGAGTGTGCGATGCGTAAGAAGGATTCCATGTATGAAGAATTGTATCCATGCAGAAAAGGGATCTGTCGCAACACACTGGGAAGCTACCAGTGCAAATGCAAGAGAGGAACAAGATCTGATGGTACAAACTTTGGATGTCAACCCGTGAATACTTCAACTGGAGTGATTATAGGTAAGCAATGTTCCTTCAAAGATTATAGGCAAGCATCATGGACGTAAGAGTTCACCTCTCTTTTAGCTCCATGAATATTTGTCTGCTTGTTTGATGAGTTCAAGCATCTCAAGATCAATTTCATGTCATAATTGATGACAAACACTCCTATGCTAGTAACATGAATATTCAAAAAACTAGCTACTGGACTATGGATTCACAACCTGGTCAAATGAAGGTGCCCTTGCACCATACCAAGAGGGAGTTCAATCTTAACATACGCCACATGCTCCATCTGTTGAAGAGATTCTCAGTCAAAATGTTCTTTTTGCTTCTTCCAAATTTCTATTCTATTTCTATGTAGGAGTACTTAATTGTGAATGCACGGAAGGAACTCAACCTTATTATGTTCTTTTGCAGGCACTAGTGTTTCAGGCATTGCAGTGACAGCCTTGGCATGCTTGTTGGTTGTGCAATTACAAAGGAAAAGGCACAAGGAGGAGAAAGATGCATATTTCAAACAAAATGGGGGGCTGAAGTTATATGATGAGATGAGATCAAGGCGTGTGGACACAATACGAATACTGACAGAAAGCGAGATAAAGAAAGCCACTGATAACTACAATGAAGATCGAGTTCTTGGATGTGGTGGCCACGGAATGGTCTACAGAGGAACTTTGGATGATCACAGAGAAGTTGCCATAAAGAAGTCCAAAGTAATCAATGCTGATTGGAGAGAGGAGTTTGTCAATGAGATAATAATCTTGTCACAAATCAATCACCGAAACATCATGAGATTACTGGGCTGTTGCTTGGATGTGGATGTCCCAATGTTGATCTATGAGTTTGTCTCCAATGGGACTTTATCTGAGTTCCTTCATGGTACCGATCAATCGCCAATCCCCTTGAATCTTCGCCTGAAGATAGCTACACAATCGGCGGAAGCTCTAGCTTACCTGCACTCTTCAACATCTCGCGCAATCCTACATGGGGATGTCAAATCTGCCAATATTCTGTTAGATGACCATTACAATGCAAAGGTTGCAGATTTTGGCGCATCAACACTGAAGTCCATGGATGAAAGTGAGTTCATATTGTTCGTCCAAGGAACACTTGGCTACCTTGACCCTGAGAGCTTTATGAGCCATTGTCTTACTGATAAAAGCGATGTCTACAGTTTCGGGGTAGTTCTCCTGGAGCTGATGACAAGAAAGAAGGCACTATACACAAATAGCTTAAATGAAAAGGACTCATTATCTTATAGTTTCCTCTTGATGTTTCACCAGGGCAAACACCAAATTATGCTGGACTCCGAAATCACGGGTGATGCAGCTACGGTGGTGCTCGAGAAGCTTGCCAAGCTCGCAGTTCTTTGTCTGAGCCCGAGAGGAGATGACAGACCAACAATGAAGGAAGTCGCAGAGCACCTACAGGTGTTGAGGAGGATCCAAATGCATTCGACCAGTGATGGCGAAGAAAACGATTGCTACGCACACCTCGACTATGGAGGATCGGCATCGGTGGTTCTTCCTGTGGACGCATGGGATCATGAGACGTCCAAAATGTGCTGAGCGATTCTCTCTGAAGCTGCAGATCGAGTGTATTTTTGTATTTTTCCTCCGTGTTTGCTCTCCCAATGCACGAGCAGCTGTGATCCAGGAAAGAGCCCACGAACTGATCAGCTTGAGTAGTCAGGGCTCAGGGCGCCGTCCAGTGGCGTTTCACCTCTGATGGTAGGGATTCGGTCAAATCGGCTTATGATTACACATACAGGAAGGAACGCGTTCGCAATTTTATTTTCAGATGCTACAAGTCAAGAAACCAGGAACGCTACTTTGTCTGGAGTCGGGCACTTTCACTATCCCAGAGAAAAATCTTAACCCCATCCAATCAGGCTTTTAATTCTATATATTGTGATTTTTCAACTCTGAATAGCATAGGAATGTGCATTGGATTCTGGTCAAAGTCTATGAGGTTAAGGTTATCGCTGATCTCACCTACCCTACTCATTTTGACAATCGTGGAAATCCTCAATAGAGCGCCTTTTTTCTGCTTAAGAATATTTAAAAACAATATCCAATGTGAAATGTGGCGGCCGACTTTTTTTTTTTTTTTGAGAAATGTGGCGGCCGACTTGGTGGAGAGAGAATGAGAGGAAGGAAGGAGGAAAAGGAGGGACTGTTGTTTTTTATTTAGAGTTTGGAGGGCGTTTTTTTTAAAAAAAAAATCAAGTGGAGAGATGAAGGGTTACAGATGCATCTCAGTTTGGATAAGCCGAGGAACACATAGCTGAGCGGAAACGATTTGACAACAATATCCAATGCATCAGCGGCAATTGTCATCTTCTGAAAAGGAATTCAGAGCTATGTTGCTGTATGCCCACTTTCTTATAAGTTATAACCCATGATCAAATTTAGTTTTTTTTTCCGTTCTCTTCGTTTTATCTGACTTAACTTATTTAATTTATTTAAATTTTATATACTGTAAAGTCAAAGATAAGACACAAAACTAAGTTAAGTTAGATAAGACAAAGAAAACGAGGCCGTTACATAACCGCATGTTAAACAATGGACATGAGGGAGGCAAACGTATTAGCTGCTAGCTCAAAAAGCACTGCCATGGCAAGTGACAACCATACCTCCATGCCTCCATCCATGCAAGAAGCATCAGTTCTCCTGATACTCATCACCTTCACAGTGACACTAACAGTGATGTTGGCCTTCTCTTCTGGGCTCTCCATGGTGCATACACGGACCGTCCAAGAAATGTACATCATCGCACACGACGAACAAGAACAAACTAGCACACAACAATCGCACAAACACACGCACAACGAGCAGACGAGCTTTTTTTCTTTTTCTTTTTTCTTCTTCTTTGCATTGGTCATCCCAAACGCGCCGCAGGTACTTCACCTTGGCATCCAGGCTGGCAATGAGAGCGTATGCACTAACCTTACCCCATCTCTCTCCTAACTCACCCTCTCCAAGTCCAATCTCCTCCTCCTATCCCCCCTCTAGAGTTGTGGTGACAACCAAAGATGGTGTGGCTTCATGGTAGCGAGAAGAGAAGATGACCCAGGGAGAGCTAGAGGCACCCGATGCAGGGACAAAGAGGAGCACCGGTCGAGCTAACCTGGCTAAACCATTCTCCCATCTCCTTTTCACTCTCTCCCCACATCAACTGACCCCGAGGAGGAGGATGGAGGATGGTGGTAATGGTGTGCCGCCACCAACCTAAACCCCTATTTCACCGTGATCTGCAATGACACCTTCCAGCCACCGCGGCCTGTGGTTGGGGACCCTTCCACACCTGCAGGCTGCAGAGTGCAGAGGTAATCGACAGCTCGCTCGAGCATGGCGAGCTGCGCCTTTATGGCCTTGCCAGCTATAGTTGCTTCACGTCAAGACACTACAATGTCAAGTCATCCTCACCGATTTTGCGGATGTCTGTGATCAACCAGAGCAGTGTGTGGAACTTCAACCCATGCTTCTAGGCCATGCTCGCCGAGGTTGGCTGGTACAGCCTTAGGCAGCATGACCTTGCTGGGTGTCAGGGACGATACCCAGGCGGAAGGCGGCAACAAGGAGCCAGAGACGTGATTGGGCGAGTTGGGCTGAGTGTGTGTCTCAGTGAGACGTGGGCTTGTAAGCGTGAGTGGGCCGTGGCCTGTGTGAGCCGGCCGAGGGGAGTTGTTATAACAGAATCGCTGTAGCTGTCCGAGGGTTGTCGAAAAATGAAGTAACATTTGCCTTCTTCCCCAATCCTCTTCTTCCCCTTTTCCTGGCTTGCGCTACGGCGGCGATTGCGATGGAACGTGATGCTTGAACCCTTAGGTTCGGGCCATCACAATTGGTATCAGAGCAGTGGCGATCGGGAGGGCTTCCGCATACTCGAGGTGTTGATCGGTAAATCCGAGGGGAGGGTTAGTGATTGCCTTCGGGTTCGATCGCTGTAAAACCCCCATACCCAAGGTTCGATCCACTCAGAGAGGGAGTCACCACGGCGCCGGCAAAGCCTAGCGCTCAAGTGCGGCAAGTGGTAGCTGCGATGGGAGATATGGAGGATAGGGTGGGAGAAGCCCTGAAGAAAGAGATCGAAGCTCTGGGGAACAGGATGGAGATCCAGATGGCAATCATAGAAGAGAAGATGGGGATGAAGCTGATCGAAATGGAGCACAAATTGGTGGAGCAGCAAGAAAAAATTGAGCAAGTTGGAGTTAAAATGGATCTGACGATGAGTTCAGTGGGTAAATTGCAAACAGAGCATCCAGGGGCGAGTAGGGGAATCCGGGGTGCTCCGCCCCCGCCCATAGCCATTCCGGTTCATGATGTAGCTGGAATTATGGGGACTGGACCAAGAGTCGCGCCGACAGTGGTGACTGGGTTGCATGGATTCGGCGAGGCACAAAGACCTCAGGTAACTTTTCCCCCGCCGACCCCTGTTTCTGTGGATGTTGGAGAGTCTAGTTCCAGGAAAACGTGGATGCCGAAGATGGACTTTCCAAAATTTGGGGGTAGTGATGTGAGGATTTGGGTGGATAAGTGTGAGACATTTTTTGCCATGTATCAGATTCCATCTGGGTTTAAAGTGGCTGGCAACTATCTATTTGATTGAAGGGGCTGCTCATTGGTATCAATCTTACAAGCTAACGACCCCTGATCACACCTGGGAGCAATTTAAGGCAGCGGTGGTTCTGGAGTTTGAAGGGAATGAATATAGAAACAAGCTTTGGGAATTGCTGCACCTCAAACAGACAGGAACGGTGGACGAGTATAAGAGGAAGTTTGAACTTCTGGTCTACCAGATTCGTCTCTATGACACATCAGTTGGAGGTATGATGCTGGTCACCAAGTTTATTATGGGGTTAAAGGAGGAGTTGCGAGCTGCTGTTGAAATGCAACTACCAGATACAGTTTGGAAGGCTGCTACCCTAGCGGTGGTGCAAGAACAGATATTGGCTACATCTAAAAAAACTGGGTATAGAGGGACATATTCCAAACTCAATACCACTGGAGAGCACCTTGGGGAGGCAAATTCTAAAGGAACATTGCAACAAAAACAAGAGAAAGGGGATTTATGGAAAGCCCGACAGCTTAAAGACTATAGGAGATCGAAGGGCTTATGTTTCAAATGTGGAGAACCTTATAACCCTCAGCACCAATGCCCAGGAAATCAGATTGGACAAGTAAGGGCAATGCAAGTGCAAGAAATTATACCGGATGAAGTGCTGGACACATTAGTTCACGAAGAAGAAATAGATAAACTTGAGGAGGCCCAATTATCTCTCAATGCTCTCACAGGTGTGGACAACCCAGGCACTATAAGACTCCGGGCTTTGATCGGTCAGAAGGTCTTATTAATTCTAGTAGACTCAGGCAGTTCCCACAGCTTTGTGGATGCTCACTTAGTGGAGGCATTGCAATTACCAACAAAAGCCATACCAAGGATGCAAGTTAAGGTAGCAAATGGAGAATTGATGCAATGTTGTCATTGTGTCCCTACCTTGAGCTGGTGGATACAGGGTCACACCTTCACTCATGATATGAAACTGTTACCATTAGGGGGATATGATGCCATTCTTGGCATGGATTGGCTCAGTAAATGGGGTATCATGCAGTGTAATTGGTTAGAAAAGTGGATTGCCTTTTCCTATCTAGGATGCTCAATTACATTGCAAGGAGTAAAAGAGGAAGCCACACCCTCATTATCAGAGATTTCAGCTGATACATTATTCAAGTGTCAGGTTGGCAATGATATATGGGCCACTGTCGTTCTGCAGCCGGTTACTGATCACCAAACAGCAAACATTCCATCTAGTATCGAGGCTGTCTTGCATCAGTTTGAAGATGTTTTTCAAGAAACAATGGGTCTACCTCCACACCGGCCGTATGATCATACAATTCCTGTGCTTCCAGGCTCTGCTCCAGTAAATGTCAAACCGTATAGGTACTCCCCAACTCAAAAAGATGAGATTGAACGGCAGGTTAAGGAAATGTTAGCGGCTGGCATCATAACTCCTAGTATGAGCCCGTATGCTTCTCCGGTGCTACTCGTAAAAAAAAAGATGGATCATGGAGGTTTTGTGTTGATTATAGGAAACTTAACGCTATCACAGTGAAAAGCAAGTTTCCAATGCCGATAGTTGATGAGTTGTTGGATGAATTGGGAGGGGCCAAAATTTTCTCCAAGCTAGACCTTAAATCGGGATATCACCAGATCAGAATGTGGGAAGGGGACGAAGACAAGACAGCGTTTAAAACTCACCATGGGCTTTTCCAATTTAAGGTCATGCCCTTCGGACTTACAAATGCCCCTGCCACATTTCAATGTGTTATGAACAACCTGTTTGCAGCCTATACTAGAAAGTGTGTGCTCATTTTCATGGATGACATTTTGATTTATAGTCGTTCCATGGATGAGCATATATCTCATTTAGCACAAGTGTTGTCGGTTTTAAGAGACAATTCCTTATATGCTAAAAAGAGCAAGTGTGAGTTTGCATCTTCTCACTTGATCTATCTTGGGCATATCATCTCTGCCGAGGGGGTGGCCACCGACCCTGAGAAGACTAAGGTTATGGTTGATTGGCCTGTACCTTCAAATATCACTGAACTCCGAGGCTTCCTAGGGCTGACTGGGTATTATAGAAAGTTTGTCAAAAACTATGGTTGGTTGGCCAAACCACTCACTGTTCTATTACAAAAGAAACAATTCCAGTGGACATCTGAAGCTCATCAAGCATTCCAAGCCCTCAAGGAAGCTATGGTCTCTACCCCTGTTCTAGTGCTGCCTGATTTCGCTAAACCATTTGTTATTGAGACCGATGCCTGTGTGTTTGACGTAAATTTCACGTTAATTTCTCTTTAATGTTGATAATTTGTTTATCGCATTATTTAATAATTAATCGGAAGATAATTATCAGGAATTTGCGGTGTTTTTTTTAAGCACATGTTTAAAAGATAATTAGCGTGCTTATCCGTACTAACCGACATACAACAGCCGATTCTTTTTCCTCTCTACGCGTGACCAACTAATTCCTGGCCGATCCTATATTCGTGCTAAGTGTGAGCCTATATAAGTCTCTTCCTCGTCTACGGAGTGGAGGCTTTTTTTTTTTTCTCTGCGAGGTCTTTTCTCTCTGCAGGTTGCAAGTGAGCGACCAAGGGAGACATTCGGCTATCTCTTTTTCTCTCTGCAGGTTGCAAGCGAGCAAATCACAAAGACCCTTTCGGCCAGCCCTACATCTCTTCTGCAGGTCGCGAGCAGGCAAATCACAGAAACCATTTGCAAAGCAAGAGCCGAATCAAAGAGATGGAGAATGAGATTGCAGGTGGATAGCTTTGCCATGCTCCTATATCTTCTGCAATGTAGGGATGGACAGAGAATCTGTCGCTGTTGCTCTTGGCTACTGCTCAGCGCCGAGCGCCGCCTCTGACTGACGCGCCCCTGGCCGCCGCCGCTCCAAACCGGCGCGTGCTCTAGCCGGCGCCGCCCTTGACTGGCGCGCCATGACCGCCCCGAGTCGCCTCTTGGCCGCTGCTCAGCGCCGAGCGCCGCCTCTGGCCGGCCTCCTCCCTTCCTCACTCTGCGCGTGAATGGCTTGGAGGCAATTACGATGTGGGCTGTGGGGATTGCAGTGTACAGAGAAGATGGATTTAGGGATTTTCCCTTTTTGCGATTTAATCCTCGTTCTCTAATTTAATTTGAACCGGGTGCTAGAGAGTTCATTCGAGCCCCAAAGTCATGCATTTCTATTAGATTATTTGATGATTCGATCCATGCAACTGTGATAAAGTTGAGTCCCTTTGTTCGACAACAAATACGGCATGGTGCCAAGCGGGAGCTATAAAATTTAAAAATGCCCCGGAGTTATATAAAATATCAAGTATCAAATACAATATTGTGATCTACTGCAGGTCGCCGAAATACATGTCAATATATCTTGCAGATCTATTTTGCAGAATTATCCAACCCGACGAAGCTGTGTTATCGCCCAGTTGGTCAAGCCTCGCATATCTATGCATGTTTTGATTTCAGGTTATACACATATCCCAGTTGTACCGTTCGAGACCGATGAGGTAGGACCAAAGTGCGAAGTCCATCATATAACGACTTCGCTATCTTCGGCGCATGGTCACATACGACCATGGTTGCTGCCGGCGCCACTTACTTTGTTTATTATCTATTTTCTCTGCATGCATAGTGACTGCAGGCGAAGACTGATGGCGACGATAACACAGCTTAATCGGAGGTGTTCTGTGAGATTTATCTTGCAGATGTAATTAACCGGGAGGCCTCCCGAGGCCCCGGGAACAGCGAACTTGCAATCCTATGTTAGATGTTCCTATCTACAGGCTATGAAGCGCAGATGTATCGGGAGACTGTATTTTATTCCATTAATAAAATATCTGATTTCCCGTATTTATTATTTCTTTTGTGTATTTATATACACTGGCACGCTCACGCATTATTTAATTCTCACCCGTGGCCGCCGAGATGTTTCGCGTTGCGTATAAGCCATGAAAAAAGGGAAAAACGCCCGAAACAAATTGGCACGCTCGGTGGGACCTGTTCTCCTCCCATCTTTGCTGTGTCTTGGCTCGAAGTTCTTCTTCGCCTGTTGTTGTCTCTTCTCCTCTCTTTGTATGCAGATCTTTGCGGTGGCGCGGTCCTGATTTGGGATGCCCCATTTTTGCAGGAGCTCAACCGCTCA